>OW026369.1:60516829-61964969 GCA_932273885.2 Leucozona laternaria
TTTTTATAGCTCACATTATTATTCCGTTGCCTGTTTCACTTTGTTTATGTGATTTAATTTCGTATTAGTCTAGGGATGTGTGATGAATATTTGAAAAGTTAGCTAGAAGTTGCAATTTTGGAAGCATTACTGCTGAGCTATTTATGAACGTACTGAGGCGGTAGAAGTTTTAGGACTTCTGAATTTTAAAAAGAGTGGAATTCTCCATTTACCCTCGAAATTTCATTTAACGGACAATAAAAAACGGATATTTTTCTGAAACTGCGACATTTTATCGGATTCCCATTTTTTTTTTAGTTAGATACATACATATGTGGAAAAACAGTTGTTTTTAATTTTGACCAATAACGACCATTTTATCGTTGGCGGAAAAATGTATTTAACTTTTTTCATGAGAATACAAAACAATCAGATCTTTTTTTATTTTATTTTTTTTTTGTTCTGTTGAAGAATTCAACAAACTAGTTGCTTGGTAGTTTTAAGAGATTGTGCAAATTGTAGTTTTTCATAAATGTAGAGCTGTGTTTTGGTTTGTATAATTTTGTGGAAAAATATGCAGCTGCTAGCATTTAAGAATTGAAGAATTGATGCAGCGGGCAACCGAGAACCAGTTCATGTTGTTGCGAGATATGTTCATATCTTGGAATCCCATACACGTTCCTGTGCCTACGTTCTGTAACTCTCGCATCGATAAGCAAATCGTATGGGTTTTGTTCCATTTTTCATCGTTTATCGACCATGCGAGAGTTACAGAACGTAGGGACAGGTCATGTCGTTAAAAGCCACAAGGAGTTTATGTTGGAAATGTGAAGCAGGCTTACAATAGACAACATTAGCGTAGTCAATTAAGGGTAAGAGTAACGTTTTAATGAATCATTGTTTTGTATTCATCCGAGTTATGGAAGAAAATGGCCAGAGACTACGTAATACAGAAAAAATTCTTCCAACAATGAAGTTTATATGACCGATTGATTTTGAAACCAAGACTGGTAACAGGTATCAACAAAATGAAGCTGGGATCGGGAGGGAAAAGAGTAAGACCATTGTTAATCGACCACTTGAAGATTGCCATGAGATCTTCATCAATCCTTACTTTAGACCAAGTGGGATAGATAAACTTGTACGTCATCAACATAGAGATGTAGCCGTACATTTGAGCAAACATTTGTGAGGTCATTTATAAAAGTACAGAATAGTTAGGGGCCCTAAAATAGAGCCTTGCGGAACATCCATATATGCAAATTCAAAGAATCTTGCTCTACTTGGCCAATCTTTACCTTTTGAATACGATTGCATGAAGAGCTCACCTCTAGACTCACCGATCTTCATGAAATCCAAAATAGTTTTTCAGTTTTTTGTAAAGTATTTTATGGTTTACTCTGTCAAAGGCCTTTGAGAAACCAAGCAGACAGAGAACAGTTATATTTTCCAAGTCATACTCACACCTAATATCAACAAGGACTTTGAACATCATTGATATCAGTGATGCTAGAATTTTCTCAAAGACCTTTGACAGGCAAGGAATAATACTAGTGGGGCGAAAATCTGAGCAACTGCTAGGATTCGACTTTTTAGGTACAGGGATTACTTTGGGTATGTCCGGGAATGATGAGGATGCAATGCGAATGTGTTAAAGGACTCAAAACATATGAAAGAATCATTTTTATGAAGTATATTGGCACCCTATCTTCTCCAATGGCCGCAGACTTGATACAACGAATGCTATTCAAAGTTCAAACTGTATAGAGGAAAATTGTGTCGGGCGGAATCAGTTACAATATTAAAAAAGGAATAATGAGTTAAAAGTCATTTTATTATTTGATTGGGACGTGATCCAAATAATGGAATGGTCATCACGTAATTTGTTCCACTTCAAAGTCCTGGCGGAACCGGGCATAAAATAATATAACTTATTTTATTTTGAATGTGCTTCTCTATACCATCAACTATTAATAAACAAATGAGAACAGCAATTTTACTTGCCTGTATTTATCCTGAACTTTCTGTTTGATGTCGGCCAAATTTTCTGAAGTAATATCACGTTCCAAGTATTCAGAGAGTTTCTCTGTGGCGCTTTCCAAATCTTTTTGGTTGTCTTCGAATATCATGGACTGATTGTTCTTTTTGAGATAATACGCAAATACGTATGTGTACATTAGAGTCTGACGGCATTGACACAGAATATCGACAGCTTTCTTAAGAAATTGGACCTAATTTGAAAAAAAAAGTTTTTTAGTTAAAACAAAACAACATTCAAACGAAGATATACAAATATGGAAATACCTCGATCCATGACATATTGTGTTGTTGCATCTCTTCCATTTTGTGCTTAACAGAAGCATACAATTTGTTTTCGAACCTCAATGACTGCATGTGGTTAATGTAGCGATTGTAATAATGCAGATACCTACAAAAGAAAAAGGAGTTATCCTCAGAAAGGTTATCTGCGAAAAATTCACTGCTACGAAAACTGTGTTTTATTAGAGTTATCTATCCATTACATTTTTTTTTTTAACTATAATGGTCCACAAAATAACCTTACATACATCAATTTTACGCATGATTTAAATATTTTTTTTAAGGGTTTTAATTTGTTATAAGAAATCACCTCGCTAATGAAGACCTCAATTTTTCTTGAGCATCTCGAGCCGCCTTTGCCTCGTCTTCATCGAAGCGATTGCAATTATACCACGAGGATCCGTGTGGTTCCCATGAGCCCAAGCACACCCAACAAAACTCATGCTTGCAATTCTGGTTTTTACAAACCATATGGTTGCAACCGCCATCCTTTTCGATCGTCACATTGCACTTGGGGCACTCCTTGGTATTGGCTGCTATCCAGTTGGATGTCTCCGAGTCGTCATCACATTTTTTAATCCATTTCCTCAGCAGTCTACATTGCACCGGATCGTGCCAGTTCTCGCCACAATCAAAGCAAAACGAATGACCACACTTGCAGCGCACCGGACGTGCATCCACATATGTGACTTTAACCGCATAAGTGCAATTTACGGACGGACACCAGCGCAATAGCCGATTGCATAGAACAAAATTATTTGTAATAAGATGCTGGTATTTGACTTTTACCCGGCGATCGGTTACTAATTTGGTAACTGTCACATCGTCGACCAATATATCACAGCCATGGGCTGCACACGCAATCGATTGGCCATTGCCTTCGGTGACGATTTTCGTTGTGAGATATTCGCCCCAGCATGTCTTGCAGAAACGATGGCCACATTCTAGGCCTGTCATTGTCTGTTTAAGCAAATTAAAAATAATAAGAACATAAACAACTGAATACATCTATACATACAGTCGGCGGCAGCAAAGTAAAACATATTTCACATTCTTCAGCTACAGAGGTCGATGTCTGTTGCTAGAAAAAAAAAAAAACATTTTGTTAATTGGGATTAGAATGCCATAACGAGTGTTACGAACATACCTTTGGTTTGTTTACTAAAGTTGATTTAATAAACGGATTAATAACATGTGCTTCTCTGAAGAAATCTTCTTGATTGCCATCAAAATATCGTTCCATAAGCCGCTCCTTGTCCCATTTGTAGTGATTTAATAAGATTCTAGTTATGGTCCGTGGCAACTGCAATAGCGATTAAAATTAGAAACATTAACATTTCACTCGTAGAGCACACTAAAAAAAGTTTTGAATCACAGCCAATAACTTATTTCAGCTGTTAGTAAATTTCAGGCAGATCCTATAGATCTATAACTTTATAAAGTTCTGGTTCTGGACACGAATCAGTACAAGGAGACTTAAGCGTCGACGCTTATAGCTATCTACCAAGTCTGGCCTTCCAGGTTGAGCATTGTGCTTCAGGGGTTGGAATATGGAAGGTCCAAATAGCAAGTGCGGCAAGGATCAGGGTTAGAAGCTTTGTGATTAGGGGAAGACTTACAAAAAAAAATCTTGAGGTTCCTAAGTGCAAGGGAGAAGTTGGGTGTTGTAAGGACCGGGGAAGTACTGATTGGCGGCAACATGACGAAACGTATCGCGCCGCAACAGTAACTACCCCAATTTTGCTTATTTAACCTTCTAGTTGCGACCACAACCGAGTACTGGTACCCCTCCACCCGAACTTGACTTGCTATATTTTTAAGCGCGTGTGTTGAACAGAAAAATAGAATACAAACATTATAATACTCAGTGGGCAGTGACTGGCTGAATGAGTCCTGAGAAGTCTTATGACTAGCCAGGGTGCTGAAAGGGAAAAAAAACTGAAGTTCTCATATCTCCGTAGTTGGTAACCGACATTCGATTTTGCTGCACGATGTTCTAGGGTAAAAAAATAACCTTGACCTCCGGGTTTGAGAGTTGAGTCCTAGGTTTAGAAGCTAATGACTTTAACCCAGTAAGTGATCGCCTGACTGTGATCCGCATCAAATTAAATTTCCAAAAACAAAAGTCTTGTATGTACACCACACGCCCATACAAGCTTAAGACCCAATCAAAGATTTTTATGCCCTACTGGACGGAGATTAAGGAATCTTTCCAGAGTAGGATGTAAAATTTGTGCTCGAGCACTTCAATATTTCAGTGGTAAAGAAAAACGGAAAGCATTCTTAAGTGACCGGTAAAAATCGTTAAAACTTGAAAATAAAATCAATTAAGAAATGGATGAATAATAGACTAGAGGCTCATGTTGTGGTGGATATCAAGTTAAATCCATGGTATTTTTTGACGGAGTGATGTTATTTAACGATTTCAAAGGGTTACTTGCTTCAAAATTATCAGAATATGTTTATGGTTAATATGTTAAAGTGAGGGTCTTTTTGTTTATTGCAAAAACAATCGGCAATGACGTGCGAAAGAATTTAATTGCTGCAAACTGGTTTAAGTCTCAAACGCAATGACTCACCAACTGGAACAATATTGTGAAATTTAGAAATGAATGTAGTCATAAAGTGCGCGCAACGTTGCTCTAACGATCAGTATACTATATGTATGTATGTATGTATGTATGTGCGGACGGTGACTGAGTCGTGGGGCCAGGACGGTAAGTTTTTAAAACGCGAGTTCTATGTGAAAAAGATGACGAAACTGGAGACATGCCAGCTTATAACAGCTTATCGCCATATCAAGTCATTCAATGGAGGAAAAAACTCAGGGTGCTAAAAAAAGGTTGCCCGTTGCCCTTTTTCAAGTAGCTGGCAGATCTGCCAATAATAAAGTCCTTTTTTATTGTATACTTTTGTGTTAAGCTTATAAAAATGACATTTAAAAATAACTCCAAAGTGATGCTTGAAATTTACTCTATCTAATAGACTACCTATGCAGGGTGGAAACCATGATCTAATGCAAACAGTACACATATACTTTTTGAGCTGAAATGTTACATTTTAACATTTTAAAAAATTTTAAGCTTATATGGTTAACCAAATTGTAGCTAAGAACCTCCTCCATCTTTAAAACATAGATAACCTGGCGGCCTAGCACGTTACTTGATAAAATCGAGTTTAGTTGATACAATCAGTTCCTTATTTGGCTCAGCCAATTGTTTTTGCTTCGATTAAACCAAATAAGGGACCGCCTATGCTCGATTATACCAAGTTACGTGCTCGCGGCGACAATTTTAAGCTTTTATATTTTTCAATTTATATCGGTGAGCTATGCAATTTGAGTGTGGTTTTTACTTTTAACTCAGTGAACTGAGTTATTGACGAAAATGCACCAGAAAATACTTATTTTAAATGCCAGGCGACCAGATATTACTTTTGTTTCTCTTGCTTATCTCTATCGATTGAGTGGCATTGAAAGCTCTAAACTCATTGATTAAGTTATTCGACCTTCGCCATATTCGATTTTTCTTAATCATTAAATTAAAAAAAAAAAACTGACCCATCATTGTCTGGGTCGCAAATAAATAAATACATATGTAGGTATCCCCATGGAAATTTGCGTATTCCAAAACCATCTCAACAAATACATAAATGTACAAATATTTCTTTTGCATAGACAGCTTCCCCCAGTAGCGCGTTGAATTGTAAAGTGTCACCTTCAATTAGTATTTATTCAATGATTTGGCGCTAGCCTTTTTTGAACATTATCTAGACGTGGTTTTTTGAATTTGTTAAAACCAAAAATATTGGTAGGTACGTGCCAAAACGTTCAAGCAAACCAAAAAAAAATCTTAGTTAATGACTCAACATAATTTGAATAAGATGACAAAATCCAGGGATATCTCTGATACCGCACGCAGCAGGGCCATAGATTTTGGGATGCGATTTTTTGATTAGGTGAAGGGTAGACTGTTGGACTAAAATCCTTGCGAATTGAAAATATTGCTTCTGATAATTCTTTAAAACATAAAGTAGGTGGGCAAGATAGGTACCTGTGTTGTAATAATAGCAACTACGCAACAACAACAAAACACAAATAAAAAGAGTGAACATTCAGATTCTAAAAATAAAAAAAACGAAATTAAAATCGATTAACAAAAAGCAAAAACAACGAAGAATACCAAGCTGTAAACCCAAAATAAAAATAAAAACAAAAGAAACCAACAATACATATTTTTTTAAAAGCAACAACTCTGCTTCTGCTTGTTCTTCTCAAGGCGAACGACATACATTAGTACCGATGGCACTTACTAAAGAAGGAGGAGCACACTAAGCCCGAATTGACATTGTCGATAGTGTCTCCATCGTGTAGAGTAGATGGGTATATGTACTTACATTGACTACGATGTTCACGTCATTAATGCAATCGATCATATGCTGGACAATCTGGTCTGTGGTCAGCACCTCGTATTGGTACTCCTCGGGCTCCTGTTGGCGTTCTTTCGAATTGGGAACGTCCACTTCCATGGCAAAGTCGTCATCTTCATCATCACCGCTCGAAACATTGCCAGAGTCGACATTGTCATTGTCGAAAACATCGTCGTCGGAGTCCATGGCTGCTGCAGCTGAGTCACTCGTTTTTTTATTGTCTTTCTGCTTCTTTCAAGGGCTTCTTGTCAGCGACGACTATCAATTTATTATTCACAGTATCACCGTCCTAATTGTTGCTTGAACAATTAATATTGCTTTGCTTAGTTTTCTGTTGCTAATGCCTAGCACACTTCTCCTTGTTTTTTTGTGTAATGCACTTGACTTGATACCTTTATTTCTTTTTTCGTGTGTACAACACATAAAAATAAAAGAAGAGATTTCGTCACTTGACCTTGTTTGGAAATTTTTTTCTCGACTTACCAATTCCGACGAAATGATCAGTAATGGTTTTTTTTTCGAGTATTTCACAATTGTTCTAGGCTATCTTCTTAATTTTGTTCACCTGAGTCAACGCTGCATTAAAAATTTATCAAAATTAATGGCTTCCGATACTTTAAACGCACCAACAAGACAAATTTGTTCGAATTCGAAGGAGAAAAAAAAAACAAAACAATTTCGTTTTTCTTCACTTCAAAAACTGAACGAGTGGTGTGGTCTCTGGTGGGGTGTTCGTTTTTTTTTTCTTTTTTTTAATTTCCCTCAACGAAATGTCGATGTTCGTTTTGCTCTCGTTTTTATCTGCTGAATTGAAACGAGACAAACAATAGTGAAAACGAAATGTCAAAAATAAAAATGACAAAAATATCTGCTTTTCTTCTTTGCACTCACTTAATTGCTTAACACAGAAAGTTGCATTCGTTTTGAATTGCTGTCCTTTTCTTTGCTATAGCTATTTTCGCAGTTAAATTTTCTAACTGTAATAATGGATAGTTTTCACTGAAAGTATGTTCACCTTCACATTATGATAAAAACGGAAACGGGGCCGAGGACGAGAAAAATATTCGATAAATTTTCTTATTGGAATTTGGAAAGAAAAAAATATAATGTCTTTCTTTAGATGTTTTTTTTTAGTCCCAAGATCCACTCGACACCAAACGAAGTACAAACTTAACACCACGACGGAGATGAAAAATGAATAAAAACTATATCGAAAACAAAGCAAACTTGAAAAATCAAGGGCTTTTAGGATTTTTCTTTTTAATTTCTTTGTGTAGTTACGTGAACAATTTTAAACATTCCTTCAATTCAATTATATATAATTTTCCAATCAAAATATCGATTGCACAATTTATTAATTATGTTACTTATACTAATATAAAATTTTTGTGATGTTTTTCCTAAAATGTTTGACTTGGTTTTGCTTTTTTTACTAAGTATTTTTCTCATCGGTTTCAAGAACAGAGGAGAGGACAGACTACGCATACACAAGAGAAATAAAACCGAATAACAAAAACAAAAATAATCGAGCTGATTTCGTTTCAATATACTCGCCCTTCTCTGCTGAATGTATATTTTCGGTAAGAACATGAGATGCAGCTATTCAAAATGGAGGGAGTGAGAGGCAGGAGACTAGAACATAGGATGTGTTAACAGAGTACTACTTACCCATTGTTCGAAACTTAGGGCTTGCTTACACTCGTTTTCATTAGAGCCGAAATGAGAGCCGTGTTTTTTTGCAAGCCGGGAAGATTTGGTTGAAAAAAACGACATCGGGGATTAGCGACGACATTACTGAAACAAAATGAAGTTTCAATACAAACTATCGATTACAAGTATGCAATTAACTCCGGTAATACCGTTTTCCCCGTAATTAAGTTAAGCCCCGAGAAATCTTCGCACTAAGCTAAGCCCAAAGGGGATAAGTAAATTGCAGGACACGACGTCGTTTTTTTCGATCGATTTCCTCGGGGCTTGCAAAAAAAAACAAGGCTTTTGTAATACATAATAATCAGTACAATTTTGGCTCATGAATTAATTATTCCTTGCGTTAAAAATTGACAGATAGTCGTGTACAGTAGCGGTATTTTATTATCGTCGATGATCCATATATATCATCTCATGAAAATAAAACAATACGGATCTTAGTGACAACTGTGATGTATACCTATCTCTTTTTTCGTTACATTAATTTATTTTTCATTTATTAGTTTTCTATATACAGTTCACAATTCCTAACCATTTGCAAGGCTAAGAAAGCAATAGCAAGAACTAAACTTTTGGTTCATGAAGCGTGATCCCGATAGAGACCAGGTTCTCATGTTGTTGTTGTAATGCATCTATTTTGATGATCTATATGGATCATTTCTGATAGTAAAAACGGCTAGTAAGGCCAGGCGCGCACATGCAACTATACAGTTTGGTTTGGAATTTTAGCCCTATGGGATTATATGAGAGTCCGCTCACATAAACCGGTGTGTACTCGCATATAAGCCCATTTGTGCGCAAAATAGAAACCAAACTGTTTAGTTACATGTGCGCACCTGGCCTAATAATCAAAAATTTGATATTTTTTTAAGCTGGAATTGCGTACCACTCGGCTAAAATGCTTGGCTATTTTTTTTAGAGAATTTTGCATAAAAACGAAAATTGAGCGTGATCTTCGTACTAGGCTTAAGCCCCGATAATTCTCCACGCTTAGCTAAGCCCGATGGGGGTTAGTTGTTGTTGCATTTAACATGTAAATTGTAGGACACAGGACTTCGTTTTTTTCGACCAAATTAATCTTGGCTTGCAAAAAAACACCGCTAATATTTCTGAACTGCCCAACACTCTTTGTTCACTTCTATATTCACTAATTTGCTGGTTAATTCATCGGCACTTTGACTTTTGTTTTACTGCACTAGCTATATATTTTACATAAGCCGTGTTTTATTGTTAATTTTATAGCCAGCGCAGTAATATTTCCCTTGGCAAACAAAAACAAAGAGTATCGATAAATAAGCCAGTAAAATAGTGGATATAAAAGTGGATATACATAGGTTGATCGACCGAATCGAAAGAATTAAGAATTAGAAAAATAAAATTAATCAGAGAATAACAGAAAATAGTTGCCAAAATCGAAATTGACAACAAAAATAAGTTAAGTTGGAGTTACTTTTCAATGGGAATTATATTTACAAAAATGAAAGCAATTCCAAGATCAAAAGAACGAAAAGTAAACAAAAGATAACCACAAAATGAAAACACTGCAATTCCAGCTGTTCGACAAATTAGCCATTTCAACTCATATATAGGAGATGAGTTGGAATAACTTATAAAAGTTACTTTCAGATACTTCAACCTTGTGTTTAGGAATTATTTTATGACGTGAAGGAACGATGAAAGTTAACTTTGGTATTTAGTTCAGAAAAAGAACGCACTACATGTAAACAAGCACTCTGCGTTCAAAGCTCTAAAAAACTTCATTACTTCTGAATGTGTTCATGGATTCAAAGACATATTGTTGCCTTCTTATTGCTTCATGCGCCATCTGCTATTCAACATTAAAAACACTCCAACGGAGCAACTTACAATTATCTGCTTTTGCATTTGCCGTTTTTCGTATTTGTTATGATTATTTTATTAGATTTTTAGATGTTGGTTCTTCATTATAACTTTCATCAATTTTTATTTATACAAATAATAATAAATTAAACCGGCGACCCATTCATAGTTTCCCATGCATTCTCCCAGGGTACAAATCCAAATTCCTAGCACTAAATAAAATATGTATGTAGGATAAGTAATAGATTATATATTTCTGAATATACCCACATACACCTATGTATTTTGAAATTTGACCCCTGGCGGCTTACATTTTTCTCTATCGATGACTGAAGACCCCACCTCAACCATCTAAAAGCATCACAACAGCTGCCTGGCATTGGCATGTATCATGTTATACCTACGCTATTACGGTATACCTACCTGTTTGGTCTGTGTTTGTGTGTATTCATCAATTTTTTGTACGTCGGTCGTTGGTGTTGTTATTGTTATCCATTTCGCTCGTGCTGCCGACAATGGCATCAGGGCCTGGCAAGAGACTATGATATCGTTAGGTATTTGGAAAAGGAAGAGATACGTACCTATACTTTTAAATAAACGTGGTGGCGGTCGCCATCAAGTACGTAGGTAGTACAGATACAGAGTGTACGTACAGACTTGCGGATTTTGTTTATATTTGAGATTTGAGCCCCTCCCACCTCGATCCGCCATACAATAACAGAAATGTTTGGGGCCAGAACTAAACAAGACTGTTTGGTAGGTTGTAGGTGCATACATACCTAACCAAGATATACCCACAACCCATAGTAAACAAAAAAAATTGGAAAGGTAAAATGTATGTATCCTGTTTCCTGTGTATTTTGGTACAAACATACCTATGAATATGAACCAACAAAAAACGATTTCCAAGAACTTAATGGTTGGGTTTGAGATTTTTTTTTTAGTTGGGAACTGGGAAGTGTGAATTGCTGATTGGAATGAAGAAGAAAGAGACTAGAGGTAGGGTAGGTAGGTATTTTACATTGGATTATGCGGCAGTAAAACGGTTTGATGAACGTCGTCTTCCACCGGATGCAGGAATCTTATTTGAAATTAAGATAGGTAGGTACGCGGTGTGCGCAGTAAGGGATCAACGCGTTTTTTATGTGTGCTTGGCTGCTGTGTCCTGTATAATGTTTGGCTTAGGTACTGTGCTTGCTGTGATAAACTGGTGGGTATACCTACGTAGTTGTAATCCTAACTTACATATTATTATACCTAGCTAAGTAGGTATATTTGTACATCAATTTTTCCTTATGTCTATGTTTTTGGTGATCGCAATGTCCACATTCAGATTTGTATCCAAAGCGATCCCTCTCTCTCTTCCTGCTCAGTGGTGCGTTCTTTTTCTAACTAAAGTTAACTATAATTAACTCTCATCGTTCCTTTAATTCAGAAAAGTAACTTTGAGTAACTTTATGACGTCGAGTCGTTCCTAAACTCAAGGTTAAAGTGTCAGAAAGTAACTTTTTCCAACTCATCACATTGATATGAGTTGAAATGGTTAATCTGTCAAACACAGCTGAAACTGCAATGTTTTCATTTTGTGGTTATCTTTTGTTTACTTTTCGTTCTTTTGATCTGAAATTGCATTTGTTTTTGTAAATGTGTTCAATTTAATTCATTTTTTTGTCGATTTCGATTTTGGAATTGTTTTCTGTTATTATCTGATTAATTTTCCTTTTTTGACGACGATTTATTCTTTCGATTTGGTCATCTTTTTATTACAAAATTTGTGCCATGTGCCCATAGTGAATGAAACAACAATGTACACATTATTGATTCGATTTTGTCCAAAAATTAAGTATAAATAAATTTAATTAACAAATTGTTTCCATTTTTGAAGAGCAAGTAATAATTTTTGGCAATAAATTTAATGCAAGCACGATTTTATCTCTTTTAGGGCCAGTTTCACAGTCGACACTTACCGAAATATGTGGCACTTAAGTTTCCCATATTAGGACTTTAAGCTAAATTTCATAGCTAGCGTAGGTGGAACTTAAGTCGCCAACATCGGAGACTTAAGTGCCACTTCTTCAGGTAACAGTGAGCGGTGATATTGGGAATTAATCTTTCAAATTCCCCACTTAAGTGTCACTTTTCTGAGTGTGAAACATGGCCCTTATTCATTCCAAATGTATTTCAATTTTTGTTCAACACATTTCGTTTGAAAGATGAACCATATTTATAACTTTGATCGTTCCTAAATGACTATGACATTCCAACTTTTATTTTTGACACATCAACCATAGTTAACTTTAGTTAGAAAAAGAACGCACCACAGTTATTTTATTCTAAGCTCATAGAGCGCACTCTGAACACGCTCAGAACGAAAAAAGAAACAAAAATTTGAAGCTCTGAATACTCAGAGCACAGATTATCCATATGAAGATGAGAATGTTTCGTACGTTTCACCCTCCAAACTCCATTTGTTGTATTTGCAATTTCTTCCCGCGTCGATGAATAGATGTGAATTGCAACAACAATTTAACCGGTATCTGAAGATCCCTACTCTGTCTTTGGGTGAGGTTTTTATACACACATTCTCATTTTGTATCTGATATCGACAGATCAAGCTTGAAGGCAAATTAAAATGGCTGCCGGGGATTCTCATCTTCATCTGGCTAATCTGTGACTCGAGCGAAAAAAGAAACACAATATTTTGTTTGACAGTTCAGGCTATGCTCTGAACTAAAAAAGAAAAACGCCAACACATCTGATGATAGCACAGCTGTTGGACTTGACAGCAACTTGTGTGACGTCGTCTGAAGTGTCTAGTTACCAAACAGACATAGGTATTAACCGTTTTTTATTATTAGAAATGAAAATGATCTATAGGTAAATATACGAGAACCCGCTCTCCATCGGTATCACATTTCATATGCACCAAAAGTTAAGCTTTTTTGCTCTTGCTCTTGTAGTGTAAAGAAAAAAAACAACGAATAGAGAGGTGTGTGTGCAACACCTCATTTTCTAGACGGATAGTGTTGATTAAACATATCTACCCAAGAGTTCAATCAAATTCATTCGAAATTGACTGATTACAGATGATAGGTAGGAGAGGTATAATTTTTCGATTCCTTCCCAAAACCCACAATGGCCGCGTTCGGGTAACAATCCCAAGACCAAAGCTATCCGCATAGGTTTGTGTTGTTGAAATCCATTATTAAAAAACAGCTGATACAACAACAAATCAAAGCTATATGAGTTTTTTTTTCAAGTCGCGCGAGGAGCGTTTACGTAGTCGCGAAAAACTGTTATTATAACTGTTATAAATTGGCATTTCTCTTGTCTCTTCCATGTAATACACGACGGTAACACAGTTTTTCTTGTTGATTCTTAAAAGTCGATAAACTATTCGAGAACTGGATGTCACTAACCTACATAAATTTACGTATACCTATCTATATGTAGGTAGGTATACCTATATATTCATCAAATTTTCAAAGCTCACCAAAGTAACATATTTTTGCGCCTTGGCGGTGTATCCAAAAGAGGGAAAGGAATTAAGCAAGTAGGCACCTACCTACTAGGTAGAAAAACTTTCAAATTTACCGACATTATTTTGCTTACCAACCACCCACTTCTTCCTACGCATCTAGTTCCAGTCAAGTCAGCAGCCATTGTTGCTATCCATATCCATAATTATTATATTGAGCGAAACAATAGGTAAGGTACCTATATGTAATCTGAGCTCGAGGTGGAAGCGGGCCTGGCTGGGTACCTACCTACCTACATTATTTGCGGGTTGCTGCGATGGGCTTAAACTTCTCTCTTGATTGTTGTTCTTCTTATATACCTATACTACTAGCAAACTAGCATCTTATGTGGGAGAATGTTTACAAAAATGCAACACAAATCATTCATCATAATAATAAATGTATAAAATTCGTTTTCGTTCTTCTTTCAAGACACTTTGAGGGGGCAGACTATCCTCGTTCGTATGAATTTAATTATGTATAGACACACAAACACAATACACCATGTTAGTGTTGAGCTCATTTTGTTTTAAACTAAACCCAGCAAACATTTTAATTCAAAATTGAATCATAAATAAATCACAAAATTGAAGAACCTGACCGGAAAAGAATTCACTTATGATACAATTTGAATTCTTTTACCTGGGCACTTGGACACCGATATGAATCGCTTTTGTGAATGATTTATGATCTTCATTTAAACTTAATTTAAATGAATGTATATAAGAGTCTATAAAATTATTTCTTTATCTTTTCTGAATCATAAATATGATTGCATTATGATTCATTTAAATGAAGGTATTTACCCATCATCCCTTCTCTTAAATGAACATTCACAATTAATTCACTTTATTGGAATCATTTTTGGTGAAGAAAATCTGAACCTTCAGAAAAATGTTTGCTGGGAATAAAGTGGAGTGATTAACTTTGGATCGCAGCTATGTAATTCCCTTTGAGAAGTCATATACCTACCTACCTAACTTTACATAATTATGTATGTAGGTACCTAGGAACCTACATGCGATTTAGTTAAAGTTTTAAATTTAATTTTGAAAACGATGGGCATTAGGTATAGCTATGTATATGTACCTACCTACCTATTTGCATTTTCAAATTAGAAATTGATTTTTTTTTGTGCCGAATGGAACACGATTTTAAATTCATTTGTTTTTATCATTCTATAGACAGGTTAGGTAGGTATTCAGGTATAACAAAATCTTTACCTCCATTTCACTAAACGAACATACCTACCTAGGTTCCTATGGATCTCTGCCACCAAATGTCAGAAGTGTCAGTGTGAAATTAAAAAAAAAAAAAAACAATCTGATAGCACTCCCTTGTTGGAAATCAAAACCAAATGCCGAAGGCACGAAGGCGAGCCAAAAGAAGTCGTGTGTTTAATAATACGTAATTAAATTAGTTTTTTTTTTATATCAAACACTTGAAAAAATGTTCACTAAAAAGTTTAAACACTAATTAATACGTAATTCGATCGCGAATTTAAGTTTTCAGTTCCAAATACAAAAAATAATCAAATGACCGGTTTTTTAACACTGCCAAGAGCATGTAAATATTTTCCAACCAGGGACTTTTTTGTTGTTGTTTTTAGATGTCAAATTAGAAAGAGAAAAGACAAAGACAAATCTTGGAAGACCTATCTTAGAGGATTAATAGCCGTGTTCCATTGGGCCTTCCAAAGTACTTTTTAGTACTTCCCAGTAGATGATGAATGGAATGCTTTCATTTTGCCAAAAGTAAAATCTAACCTCAATATCAATTTTATTTCGGTTGTTTGTTCTTTTATTTTACTTTTAACTATTTAGAAAAATGTCAACAGCAACAATCTCCTACGTAATTTCTTTTGATTGGTGATGTCTTTTTCTTGTTTGGAAGCATTCTGTAACTAGATTAATGAACTACTTTGAACTACTTCGACCACAGAGTAGAAGTAGTTGGCCAATGGAACACACCTAAAATGGAGTGCTCGTTTCTATCCCTAACATGCCGCCTCCACTGGGCATCAACGATGTCCAACATCACAACCACAATCCAATCCACAATCTGACTTGTATGGATTATGTCACTACATGACATGGATTTTTCTGCCTCCATTGGATTTTTTAAAGACATGTTCATAATCCGAGCATCGTTCATACCCAGTGGAGCCGGCACGTAATGCATTGAAATAGCTGGAGCCTTGATAGGGGGCACTGTTTCACTTTCAGTGAAGGTAAAGTCCTACAGCTTCTATGAATTGTAAGGCATAATTTGCTTATTTTCTCTCTAAATTGTTGCAGGTAGGTACTTTAAAGTAATTCTTGAAATTAATTAGTTAGTGTTGGTTTATTATTTTAAAGATATTGAAATGTTTTTTTTTTTTTAATTTTTTTCTCCAATGTGCAGAAAACTGGCAGAAAACTGCCTTTGAACTTACTGAAACTTGAATAGCGACCCGTATGAAAGCTTCGCATTCGAATAAAAACAAGCACTCCATATTTTATAGGTATCCTCTAAGGTTCCAATAGGTAGGTACCTACCTACAGTTGTAGGTATTTATTTCCCACAAATGTTAAATACCTACAATTCTCACACCGGAAATAAAAAACACTTTTGCAAACTGACAGCTTTATACCTACCTACCTACCTAAATTATGTTGGTGTTAGAGAACAAAAAGGAATAGGTAAGGTATACCCGCATACCTAACTTTAATGGCTATATGGCAAAATATTTTTGCTGCCAAACAAAAGATGCAACAAAACAAAATAAACAGAAATTAGAAAATAAGGTAGGTAGCTACCTATCTACTTACCTACCTACCTAACCTAAGCACAAACACGAAAATCATGATAATCTTGTTTGTGACCTAGGTTATGTACCTATCCAGCCAAACTTTCTGTATTTATTCCGCAACATAAGGTTAGAGGGAGAAAATGTAAATATATAAGCTATGTAATTGTATGATACCTGTAGGGAAAGAGATATAAAATTAAAAAAAAAGACCCGGAGCCATCTGTTGTAGGTAGTTGGAACTGGTTACTGATTTGAGATTTGATAGCTCCGTCTCCGTCTGTTTGAATGTTTGTTGATTTTTTTTTATCGAAAGACTGCTAGGCCCCGGTTAATTCAAGCGTGTAACTCTGTCGTTGTTTGTTGTTTCTGTTTTACTGTAGTTGATGTTGTGTGCGGTTTCCGCTGTGCCGTTGTCGATATTAAGGTATGTACCTACCTAAATTCATATATTTATTTATATATATCCAGACAGTTGATTGCTATCACAATCACTATGGAGTAGGTAGAGGTATCTATTTTTGAATTTATACAGGCATACAACATGTAAAATAAATAATAATTTAATGGAGTTGGCTAAAATGACTAATGAGTCAAGAGCTCAGCTGGTAGAAATACACTTGAAAATTTGTTTTCACTGAACCTACCTGTACCTACCTACATACAGTTCGAGAGCTAGCAGCCGGCAGATCTACGGTATTGCAGCGAGTTTTATACCTATTAAGGTGCTAGTTATAGCTTTCATTGAAAACCATCATTGAAAACTTTAATGACTAATTTTGGTACATTTAGAAAGTGAAATCAGTAATTATTTTGATGCAAAAATAAAGCTGATGGCTTAAATTATAATTTTTGTAAAAAAAAAATTGAATGGGGTCCACACTTCGCCATAAAATGACGTTTAATTTTTCAATGATCATTGGTAAGGTAGTTCATTCATTGAAATAATAAAAGTCATTTTATGTGGACGGTTGGTCCAAAATGAACATTTTTTTCAGCACATAGGTATTAATAATTAAGTCACTACCTACATATTGGCATCAAAATAATTACTAATTTTTCCTTTTAAGTGCCTCAAAACCAATCATTAAAATTTTCAATGATGGTTTTCAATGATAGCTATAACTGGCGCCTAAGTCAAGTCGCTCAAAATCTCATCTGATACCTACCTAGGTAATGGTAGTAGGTACCTATGTACCTCTGGGAATTCCCGGCGAGCTCACAAAAATGGACCTCTATAGTACTATGAGAACGACCAACGAATGAAGGAATATTCGTCCATATTGACATTTCTTTCACATGGCTTTTTTTATTCGTCGCGAACGATGACCACCAAGAAAACAATAACAAGATGGATTTTGAGGTTAGTCGCGCGCGAACAATTCGTTCGTTGAAGTGTGGATCGTATGTGGATTACATTTCGCGACGACCAATTTGTTTTCTCAAATTTATGGCGAATTCCTCTCAAAAAAGAAATCGAATTTTTTCTGTCAACTGAAAGGAATTCGAGTTTCGTAAAATAATCGATTTTTTTTTTGGTGTGATTGTATTTGTGTTACTTTGTCAAATTTCTGTTTGATAATGAACAACGCACAATAAATTATTTTTATAGCTGCATTGGCTGAATATATTGTTGAATATTTTGTTAAATTATGTAGAATTCGTTGCAACCAAAAAATAAAAAACTCGTCTTCCAAAAAATCCGCGACTTTCAATTTGACGTATTAGAAATGTCAAGTCTTCATAGTGTGTGTGTAAATCAGTGTGAAATCTTGCTAAAAACGCAAGATTTGTTTTGACAGAAAAAAATCGATTTTGTTTAGAAAAAATTCGATTTCTTTGTTGTAAGGAATTCGCCATTACCTTAATGGTTTTGAATTTTGATATAAATTTTAAAGTAGAGACCCAGGCGCACGAAGTGTGCGCGATAGCTTTTAATTTGTTTACCTTGTCCATAATAATTTTTTAGTAGGCAACATTTTTGTACCAACATACCTATGTAGGTTTAAGTGTTTTTACACAATTTTGCTCAATTTGTTTACATTTTTTTAGACTGTGCTTCGATTAATATTTCTTTATGTGAAACCAAAGTTTTAAATACCTTTACCTAGCTAGGTAGGTATGTATTTTTAAAGAAACTGACTCTAGATCTAGACATTCCAATTATAACAGGTTTGGTTTATAAAAGTACTGTTTATGCGGCCTCGCAGGTCCAGGGCCCTCCGCCGGTGGGCATATATTCAGGCACCCAGAGTTTTTTTTTCAAGTCGCGCCAAGCGCGTTCCGTTAACGCGCGCCACTACCTTTAATGGCGAAAAACTATTATAGGTATCTGTTGTAAATTGGTATTTCTCTAGTTTCGTTCTTTTCATGTACATTTATGTAGGTGTTCGATGAAATCGACGAAGAGCGAAGGCTTCTCCGAAGGCTTCTCTGGACCCTAGCCGACCAATCATATACGCCATAAAAAAAGTTAATGTTAATATGAGCTGAGCAGGCATAGTTTCGAAAATCTATTTATCTATTTTTTCCATCTTTGTTATCAATATTTTCATTTCTTTTTAAACTTATTACTTAACACACACTTATGTATTGCATGTTGCATTTACCATCATCTACGCCTCTGTATTTTGCGGTGTTTTTTTTAAGATAATAATTCGAAATGACTAAATCGCTTGTACGTAGGTACCTACTTTAAAAAATAATAAGAATTTAGTCTCTTCTGGTTATTAATTTCAAGCGGTCAATGTCGTGTACGGGTGCTTGAGTTAAAAATAGATAAATTTAAATTCCTACTTAAGTTCAAAAAATGAAGTTAAAGTGACGTAGGTATATGTTATTTATATATTTAACTTACGCACACACATTACACATCAAAATCCATACCTATCTATGTATGTCTCTATCGGAATCGGTATAATTAATTTTTGTTTAAATTTTAGTCTCTCTGTCAACAAAATATCATGGGTTATCAAGAGAAATTAATTGTTTTAAAATTGAATAATGGTTGGACACTTGATATGAGCATACATTCCTACGATTTGGAATTGGGTAGCTGGGAATTTAAAAAATTACCAAGCCTATGGAATGACAGACGTGATTTTGGACTGACTTTGATATGTAACACAATGATCCTCGCCGGCGGATATATTCAAACAGATAGAAATAATGCAACAAACGAAGTGCTTTGTTTAAACCTAGAGAAAATGAAGTTCAGTGAAAATGCACCGATGTTACATGCCCGAAAGAATTTTGACCTTGTTGATCTCAATGATGATGTATATGCCATTGGCGGCCTTGTTAATGAAGAATGGTCATTTTCAGTTGAGAAATACAATTTTTCCACAGGCAAATGGCATGATGTTGCACCTTTAAATACAGTGATGAGATTCGTAACCGCAGCCGAACTTGATGGATATTTGTATGCCATTAGTGAGTATTCTTCTTCCATGGAATGTTATGATCCGGCTTCCAACCAATGGTCGAAAAAAGCTGCTCCAAATTCGAAATTACAGCACGTGCACATAGATGGGTGTTCTGGCTTTTTGTACGCAGTTTGCCGAGGTTATAATACGGGCATTCTATGTTGCACCCTGGAAAGATATGATCCGTCAAATAATATTTGGGAGGAAAAACAATCTCCTCGGTATAGTGGACAATTATCTGTTGTAAAAAACCGGATTTTTAATTGTGCAATAATAGATTCGAAGAAGAAAGAATACATCGTAGAAGAATACAACCCAGAAGCTAACGAATGGAATATATTAACACAACATCAATAAAAAATGTGTATCTTAAAAGAATTACGGAATATAGAATAAAGATATCGAGTCATGATGTACCTATGTATGTTTATACAATTGATATTACAGTATGGTCATCAAAAGAAGTCTAGGGAAATCATATCATTTCAAACGAATGAATTTTCGAATTAATTAATAACATTGAATAGGTAATTCATACAGAATGCTTATCGCCGCTAATAAATTAAGCTGGTACCTATAGCAGATCGTGTAGTTTTTTTTAAATGTACGTTGTTTTTTTATCGTGCAAAAAAACTCCGTATACCTAATAAGATTAAAAAATATAATTTGAAATAAAAATTAGTTGGTTAGGAAATATTGTTGAAAAAAAGATCGATGAATAGATGTGAATTGAAACAACAATTTAACAGGGTGTGTGAAGATCCCTAATATTTTCTATAATGTCTGAGGGTTTTACACATGCATTCCAATTTTTTAGCTGCAAACTGACATTTCAAGCTTGTAGGCATACCTATTGAAATGGCTGCAATTTTTGCAATTAAATAAAACCACTTTTTTGTTTTTATCCCACTTCACTCTATAAATAGCAATTTTTTTTTTAAATAACCTTTTAAACACAAAAAGAATTTTTGAAATCAGATGTCACTCTTCGTCTTTACCCCATTTCAACATATAAATTCCAATTTTCTAAAAAAATCTCTAAGGCAACCAAAAAAATTGCTTAAATCAGATAATTTTATTTATTTTTAACCCCATTTCACCCTACATAATATAACAAAATTTGAAAAAGAATATCCCAAAAGCTATTTTTGTTACCGCCTACAGAGCCACCTGTTGAACGGTAATTGAATTGAACTGAAAGAAGAAATTTGCGCGAAATGATGTCTGTTTGTTAACTTGCAACTTCTTGTTACTTTTGCCTACTAGTCAAAAATTTGTATGGGATTTGACAGAAAGTTTTGCTTCGTCATATGAAGTTTCTAATTTCCAAACAGACTTATTGCCAATGGGAATAGAACCACAGCCGTATTACGGTTACGAAAATAATATTTAATTAATCGTTAGTTTCGTTAACATGAAATCGTTAATTAATCGTTAAAATTTCGATTTTGTCGTGGAATGTTTTTTGTTTTTTTTTAGTTTTTGATAAAATCATATGCAATTACCACAAAAATGTATAAATATAGGCACCTACATACATACATACCTACCTAAATAATTTTAATATCGTCTTTAGTCCATTCGACAAATAACACATTTTAAATCGTTTATTGCTTATCATTGAGTAGGCAGGTATTTCTATTAGCTATCTATTCTATGTACCTATGTCGTTACCTACATTCTACATAATATTAATAATATTCTTGTTTGGGTGTTTGTTGGGGGCAACAAAATTTGAATCATCATTTGCATTCCCCTTGTACCTACTCTCGCTCAACCCCACCATGAACCAACAGCACGTAACAATGTACAACTTACATCTACAAACTACAAACCTACCTAAAACTTTTTTTATAGTTTGAGGTTTTATATTATGTACTTTTGAATCAGTGAAAGAGATCAGAAAATAAACTCGACAATAGTAAGTAACTAGCTATAGGTAGGTTTATGCTATGCTGTTACTTATTACGTGTATTAATGGGAAAGCTGACAAAAGCTGAGAAAAAGATGAAAACAAAAATACCTATACCTAGCTACAATCTCCGCCAGCTGTTTTATAGTTTTTTTTTAATCAAAATTATTGACCTTACAGTTACTTACATTATGTATGTATGTATGGGTATGTACATATCCTAAAATACCTAGTTACAGCAGTTTTTTTGTTTTTATTAATTTCTTTTCGTAGTTAAAATGCAGTTATTTCGTAGATAAGGTGATGTTGGTTTGAAAGAATTTTTGCTGTTGATTGAGTTCAGCAATGCAGAACGAATTATTTTTTCTTTTTACTTTTTTTTAAGGAGAAATAAAAGTAGGTAGCTACCTATATATATATGGTAAACTGGGGCGCGTTCGGCACCAAAAGCTCGAATTTTCGTCAGTCTTCTATAGATGTACCATCTGACTTCTCACTCAGTGAAATGTATAACTGTGTCTCTTTCACTTTTATCCCAAAATGCAGCTTTCATGAAAGAAACAAAACAATGAGAACAATAGCCGTTTGTTATTATCAGAGATTATCCATATAGATCATCAAAATACATGCATTACAACAACAACACGGCGTCATCCTGCTCTCTATCGGGATCACGTTTCATGAACCAAAAGTTTAGTTTTTGCTATTGCTCCTCAGCTTTGCGAATTGTTAGGAATTGTGAATTGTATAGTGTTAAGAAAACCAATAAATGGAAAATAAATAAACGTAAGGAAAAAAAGAGCCAGGTATACAACCCAGTTGTCACTAACATCCGTATTGTTTTATTTTCACTAGATGATCTATATGGATCATCGGCGATAATAAAATACGGCTAATATATAGGTATGTCTGTTTGTTAACTTGAAACTTCTTGCTACTTTTGGCTACTTGTCAAAAATTTGTATGGGATTTGACAGCAAGTTGTGCTTCGTCGTATACGACGTTTTTAGTTACCAAACATACACAATAGGTGTGTTCGCGTACTAGTCCGAAACTACCCATTTTTACCATTTTTAGTCCAATTTAATTTTTTTTATATGGACTTTGACAGAACTTCAGACTAAAACTGGCAGGTTTCGAAAGTAAACGAACAACCTATACCTATAGGTAGTATTATTTACGTCTGAATATTTTACCGTTAGGTGCCCTTTGAAAAAGCCAAATGATAACCCCGATGTCTCAAATTTATTTTTACAGTTTGTTTTTCAAAATTATATGCATATGTATGGGTACATAGCTTGAAGAGACTAGTTTTGTATAACTTTAAGACAAAATAAATGTGTAGCCGGTAGGTATATTAGGTTCTTAAAATAATTTCTAACTCACCTGAACTGGAAAATTGCAGCCAGGCGCAAAAATACACAGAAATATTTCCTTTTTTATGGGCAACTAACTTGAACTGTCAAACTACAAAGGATTGATTGGACTGACTCCTCCGACTTTCTTTGACGTCTCTGTGCTTTTGCTCATTACCACCAAAAACACTCTATATGAAGATACCAATCTCGGCTGTCATCCGAGTTTGCCTACAAGCTCATATAGGGGAAATTCAGGAGAAACACGCACACATATGCAGTAAGCGTACATCCACCACGCTTTATTTGCACACACATGCAGTAAGCGTACATTCACCACCAAAATGTCGGTTATTTACGAGTTTCAATGGGTACGTTCAAAAAGTATAATAAAAGGAGCAACGAGTTATCAAGTGCTAACCCAACCTTATAAGGATAAGTTTGTGGAAACAAATTGAACGTGAAAATTTATAATCAATTTAAGTATATTCGATTGTCTTTTGTCATTATTTGTTTTCTTTCTACGATTGTTTGGTATTGTATTTCGCTCTCGAATTATTGAAACAGACTGTGAACATGACAAAAAAAAAAAACGAATGAGAAATCAGCGAATCACTGTTATAAATTGGCATGTCTCTAGTCTCGTCCTTTTTGCAAACCTAGAGGAAATTGATCGAAAAAAAACTATGTCGCGTCGGGGCTAAGGAATATACATGTTAAACGCAACAACAACTAATCCCCTCCAGGCATAGCTAAGAACACATAATTTTCGAGGGTAAACTGTTCTAACGGCGTGAATTGCATATGTACTTTTTATGGAAACTCCATTTTTTTTCTGTGATGGCGTCGATAGATAATTCCCAATATCATTTCTTTTTAACTAAATCCCTCCGGGCTTGCAAAAAAAAACACGGCTTTTAAGAGCATTAAGGCTCTCCAAAACCAAAGCGAATACTTCAGAGCGACGACGAAACTTTCGCCTGTCTTAATTTATTTACATGGAGATTAATGGGAGTACCCACACTGGCGCGATGCGAATCTTCGAACATTATTCAGTCGTCGCATATTCGCGCAAATGTTTCGCGTTGGTTTGGGACAGCCTTTATGCTATGTATATGCGAAACCAATAGAAAACTATCGATGACCGAAATTTCAATGTATAAATTCTAACTTATCACGTTATTTATTTTATTACAGACTTTTCTGTCAAATGCCAAAGATTTAAAAATCATTGTGTAACAGCGAACTACTTACAGGATGAATTTTCAAAGAAAAATTAAAAGAAGTTTCATCACGTGAAATTCGTAGTGTAATAGCAGACTAATCACCATTAAATTGGTGTTTTTTTCAACACATCCCGATATCCCACCTAACATCCGCCATTTTCATGTTGAAAAGCTGGTGAGTTGAAATTTTTTTAAAGATGGCTGCGTTATTTGCACATACAAAATGGTTGTTCTGGGAAAACAGAACAATCCCACCCCGTTAAATTGTTGTTGCAATTCACATCTATTCATGGACACAAAACGAAATTACAAAAACAACAATGTAAACAAATGGGTTTTGGAGGGTGATACGTACGAAAGATTGGTATCTTCATATAGAGTGTTTTTGATTACCACTTCATGGTGTAGACCACAGATTATCCATATGAAGATGAGAATGTTTCGTACGTTTCACCCTCCAAAACCCATTTGTTTACATTGTTGTATTTGTAATTTCTTCCCGCGTCGATGAATAGATGTGAATTGCAACAACAATTTAACCGGTGTCTGAAGATCCCTTCTGTCTATGTGTGAGGTTTTTATACACACATTCTCATTTTTTATCTGATATCTGACTGCCGAAGCTTGTAGGCAAATTAAAATGGCTGCCGAGGATTCTCATCTTCATGTGGCTAATCTGTGATTCCCACTTCATGGTGGAGACGGCCTAGAAAGGCAGGATTTTTCAAGGGCCAGTTTCACAGTCGACACTTTACCAGAATAAGTGGCACTTATGTTTCTCAAATTAGAATTTAGGCTTAGTTTCATAGCCAGTTTCACAGTCAACACTTTCCAGAACAAGTGGCACTTATGTTTCTCATATTAGGACTTTAGGCTAAGTTTCATAGCCAGCGTAAATGGAACTTAAGTCACCAACATCGGAGATTTAAGTGCAACTATAATTCTGGTAATTGTGCCCTGTGATATTGCGCCTTTAATCTTTCACTTTTCTGCCTCTGAAACTTTTGGAATATAGATATTTATGGCGAATTCCTTTCAACAAAGAAATCGAATTTTTTCTAAACGAATCGATTTTTTTCTAAACAGAATCGAATTTTTTCTGTCAATTGAAAGGAATTCGTATTTCGTAAAAGAATCGATTTTATTTTTGTGTGATTGTGTTTGTGTTACTTGACAACTGCAATTGACGCAAAACGTCACAAAACTATTAAAGTTGTTTGTTTTTGTTGTGAGAAAATTTTTTTACCACCAATAGGATTATATTAATAACTATAATAATTCTTTTTTAATAACAAAAGATTTTAGCCAGCTCATACGGGGGCAATTTGTTGGTGCATTTTATTTGTTTGAACTTCTACTTGCACATATTTTTTTAAAGAAAATTGTTATTGAAAAGTTTTCACTTGCACTGAAAGTTTTTATCACGTCTTTCACTCGCGAAAGGCATTTTTTTATCAAATTTTTATTTGATAATGAACAACGCACAATAAATTATTTTTATAGCTATATTGACTGAATATATTGTTGAATTTTAAAATTTTGTTAATTCGTTGTGACTTTCAATTTGACGTATAAGAACTGTCAAGTCTTCATAGTGTGTGTGCAAATCAGTGTGAAATCTTGCTAAAAACGCAAGATTTGTTTTGACAGAAGAAAATCGACTTTGATTTTAGATTCGTGTTTTGTTTTAACGACTGCTGAACACTGAACGTCTGGTGAGTCAAATAATGTGTTTATTATTAATTTATTATTGTTAGAAAAAGAACGCACCACTGTCAACTTGATAATGCCGTGTATTTATTACAAAAATATTCTCGCTATCTTTCGCTCTTATTTAACTTTTTTTTAATTGTTTTTAAGTATTCGTGGTTAAATAATTCGATAATTTTTTGGGTATATTCTGTACTTTTATGTGACAAACCTTGCAACGATAAAGTTAGGTACACCTGCCAGTTATTTTTGTATACCTAGCCCAAATATTGTGTTTGGTGTATTATTATATGATGATTACGACGAAAATTAGTTTTTGGACAGGTCTGTAGGTAATTAGGTGTACAGATTATAGGTATAGCACATAAATGAAAGAATACAATATTACGCCACTTCTATTTATTCTAATTGTTGTTATTTTTACTACGCGACAAAAAAGAATAAGATATACCTTAAGGGGCACGAAAACTTGAAGCCATTTAAATTTGTTTTTTAAATTGAAGTGTTGTTTATAATATATTTGAAATATTGTTCTAATAGTAACAATAATAAAAATACATAAATATGAAGAAAATATGACTGATATTTTCATTTTTCCACAACACGGCTTTTTTTAACATAAATTTAAAAACAATTTTCGGTTATTCATTCAAAATAGCTTTTAACGGTTACATTTGTTGTTGCTGTTTTGGCTCCTATGACGTACAAGTGGCACAATTTTTTTATTCTTTGATTCATGTCTATAACTAACCTGTGGTGTATAGCACAACCATAAACTATTGTTCCAATAATTCCCTAATTTCGTCAATGGAAGAAAAATCAAAACACAATTTAAAACTTGCACAATTTTTCAAAACTTAAAAAATATCAATTTTCAAAAATTGAAGTATAACGTACACCATTTCCTCCGATTTGGTGCCTGTTCAAGAACTTTAAATAAGGCAACATTTTAAAAGCTGAATATCATCAAATCGGTGTTAGGTAGGTATATACCTAGGTACTGCGCAACTTCTAAGAGCTAAAATTAAAGCAGGATCCATTTTATTCTCTTATTTATTTAAATTTTTTGAGACCAATAGTGAAAAATTAAAATTTTAATATTTTAGAACACCCCAATGTACACAGCTAAATAATACCTACACCCATCTATTTTATATCGACCTCAAAAATATAGCTACAAAGTCACTATTTTAAGATACAGATCTTCACATAAATACATATATATAGTTATACACGTACACGTAAAGTATCTTATCTTTGTATCAGCATTTCTTTGTATTTTTCTTAGAGCGTAGCTTAATATTTAATCTAAGAAAATGCATGAATGCACAACTAAATAAATTGTTTTATTTTCCGTGGTTGGTGTGCTATTTTTGTTTACATAATATAATAATGGAACATAGCCATGCATATTATACAACAATCTCAAGGGTATGATTTGAACACAAACAAATTAGGTATATACCTACTTATTATATTAACGTTATGTAGAATGTAAGTAGGTACATACAATATGGTGTACATATACATAGATATAAGATATAGAATTGTCTATTTATAAAATTGTATCGTGGTGGACTAGGTATGTCAAAAAAAAACTACGTATTGCATACACATTTTTCATGTTTTTTTTTAATACTTTGGAATGAGAGTTTATTTTCCAATAAAAGTTGGTATAATTTAGATGCTAGCAGCTAGCACCAGATACTTAGCTTGTAGCTAAGCTATACATCACTTTTGCAGTATTTATTTATATAAGTATGTACCTAGCTACCTACATTATTATTGAATATTTAGAATATCTTAAGAAATAGCTAAAGATACATATATGTATGTATTAGGTAGATCCCTACTCTTGTTGATTCGCATCAGGTTAACATTATCATAGCCATGCTTTATGCAGTCAGTCAGTCACGATTTTCTTTGGGTAGATATAGAAGGGGGAAGATATCTACTCCTTTTTTTCCATAGAGGTACATATGTACGTTGCCTTCTATACCTTTATACCTTAAGTCTCAACCTTAATACCCTTCCCTTATCTTGTCCATAGTTTTTGGGATAAAAAGATCTTAAAGTTTTTTTTGTGAAAAAGTACCTAATAGGTCGGTATACGTTGGGTACGGTGACCATCCGCTTCGTATTTCCGTAAAAATATTCTGGTCCCGGATTTAAGACCCGTATTTGCATATTAATAATTTTTTTTAATATGGGATTCATCTTTCTAAGAAATTATAGTTTTAAACTGGTTCAGGTAGTTAATGAAGTTCCATTTCATTTCATACACTGAATTCTCATACACATAGGCCCTTTTTTTCAGTGGTGACTAACACCAGAGTTAGGTAACTCTAGAAGCAAATTAAATTAATTTTTAAATTAATTTAAATCTGCATTTAATTTGTAATCTGGATTAATCGAGTAAATAATATGGGCGTAAGTAAATATAAAATCATATTAATGTTTTTAAATTTTATCTAAGGTCCAGTTTTTCAGTCTGAGATTAAGTACTTATACCTATCCAGACTAGAAAAGAATAATATGAACATTGATTTAATAAATCTGAATTTATAGTCAAAGTGAATAGTTTGGCCGTAAATATGTTGAAATGACGGCGTTATGTTAACACACAAGACCAGCTTGAGTGCATCAGATAAACAATTTCAAAGATAACCACACGAAACGTTAAACAAACAAGCTATCTTTTTATACTTAAATTTAAATTTACACGTGATCATTTTAAAATACATACTACAAACTGGGTAACTATTACTCTATGCGGTCATGACAAAATCTTGAAAATTTTTGTTTAAAAGAATTATTTATTGAAATAAAATGTCATCTTTTTAAAAAGACTATGTACAATGTTTATCAAACTTAACGCCATGTTAATTTAACAATGCATATTTTTTTTGAAATAGCGTAAGTTTCTGAGTTTTCTTTTTAAATTTTATTTGGGAAAATAAAGTTGCAAAAATTTAACAACAAAATTGTTAAATTTTTACCTGATGTTTTCTTTAAGTGTACACGTGTAATGTAAGTGATGAAACAACTGTTTGTTCTTACTTGACTTCATTCCAATGATCCAGATTTGAGTTTCTTTCTTCTTTTATTTATTTACGTATGTACATGCCTATAACCTTTATAAATATCAATAATTATAAATTTCCATTTAAGAATAAGGTTCCTCTTTTATTTGAAAATCCTGTTGCTGACGCATTATGCCAGATAATTCATTTAGCACGCTTATTTTGAATCCAACTTTTTGCAGTCTGTTCATATTTCTCATTTCTGGTAAAAGAGATAGAAGAAAACATCTATCTGCATCCATACATTCATCATTGTATTGGCAGTTTTTCTTAGGGGGCACTGGATTAGAATCATATTCCTCATCAGGGTGTGAATCAATTTGCAAACATCGTTTTGTAGCCGTTGATGGGGCTGATGGTGTTACCTCACTGCCCGGTGAAAAGTCTTCAGATATTATAAATTCTTGAATAGGTATATCTTCGCTTCCACATATGGATTCATTTTGAGTAAGTTCGTCATTTTGACATTCAAAAATTTCCGTTTTTTCTAATGTTATTGGAGGAATGTCAATTTCTTCTGTTTGTATTGAGGAAGCACTGAAAAAAAAAATAAAACAAGAATAGTTTATGAATAAAAATGAAACAAAAAGTACCTACACTTTTACTTATAACTACTTATAGTTATTATTATAAAAATCCCATAAAATTCTTGTAGGTAATATTCCCATTCTCTTTTGTGCCTATTTTGCCGTTTTTCCTTGTTCTTTAGCGAAAGTAATAGAATTTTAAGAACAGAAGGGACAATTCTTCATCATTTTCTTCCGGCATTGAAGCAAAACTTTTAAAAAACCCACCTATACATCACCTACATAGTTGTTTGCTGAAGTAAAATAGGTTAGGTTATTATGTCCCATTCTATCAACTTTCCATTTCAAAGCACAGCTTTCTTCATCCTTCTTCTTTTTAACAATATGTGGCCTCAACGTATCTACGAAAATAAGCAGCTATAACTTCATTTAGCCGTTTCTTAACGGTTTAACAGCAGTTCCGGTCGCGATTATTAAGCGTAAAAAAAATCAAATTTTCGTCTTTGAAGTCCTGGACCACTACACAGTCCGATTTTTCCAACGCTGATTTTTCTTCGTGTGAGATTTCCAGGTGCAACCGACATTATGTCCCTTCAAATTTCACACGATTTTTCTATGCCGCACTGAAAAAATCGGCCAATGTAAAGGGACTTATAAAGATATAAACAAAGCCCTTCTGAGGAATCCCCTCGCGCACCTGTGGAACTGAACATTTGCACTAGGTGTAGGTGAGTAGATTATAGATACCTATGTACATAGGTAGAAAGAATAACCAAATAATTATTATTCCAGCAAAATTCTCGATTTAATGCTTTAAGTTTTTGAAACAACGGTACCTTACCTACTTAGAAAATTCATAAATAAAGTAGGTAGGTCGGTTTATCTACCACATAAATGTATACATAATGTACAATGAAGTGTACATATTTTTTTTGTAGAATTTAAAAAAATCTTACTTACTTTTTTTTTCCAGCATATTCTTCGCCTAAAAATTCATCAAGCAAATGTGAATACACATACTGTCTGCTATTCCATTTTTTGCTCCCTTTTTTGTAATAATCACGAATATTTTTCCATTTTCGTTTTACTGATTCTACTCTTTCTCTCTTCACATGTGCATTCAGCAAATTCCAATCTGGAAACAAGTTCTTTGCTACTTCTAACCATTGTTCGGCACGAAAGCCTTTTTCTGAAGGTTGCTTGTATCCAGAAGCCCATAACATTGGTTTTTTTCTAACTTCTTTAATCAATGATGATGATCTAAACATTTTCTTTTATAATATTGTTGGTATGGGTAGATATAGATACATATATGTATACTTTTTTGCTCAGACGAAATTCCACATTGAAACATTCAAACCAAAACCGAAAGCGACCACATCACTTCGAAGTTCGTTATTTGACTGCGGAATATTCCTCTTGTGCGATATCAACAAAATGCTGTAATGCTGACTATTCGGAACGGAATATTTTGATCTACCCCTGTTGCTGCCTGACGCGAAATGTTGGTATATTGCGTCGTAATTCACATATCTATTCACCAGTTTACATATAAATATACCTACCTACATTATGTATGTACGTACTTGAAAAAATGTATAAAGTAAAGATTCAATAAACATAGGTAGATATCTATGTATATGAATGAAGTAAAGAGTAATTTTCCGCATCGAAATAACCACGCGATTAGGTAGGTAGATATATGTTAGTAGGTATATTGAATAGTTTAATGTATGCATAACGTTACCTGAAAGGTGTATCTATAACAATACATGTAGGTAGGTATTGTTTTTAGGAATTTTGAATATTTCTAGGAATTTTCGATATTAGGTAGCAGGAAAATAGGTGGAAAATTAACTAGGTATGTTAATTAAAAGGACGAGACTAGAGACATATGCCAATTTATAACAGTTATAACAATTTTTCGATGTTAAAAGTGGGTGTACGTTAACGCACTTTGCGCGACATAAAAAAAAACTCTGGGTGCCTGAAGTATGCCCACCGGCGCCGAGGACCGTGGCCCTGCGGGGCCGCTTAAAAAGTACTTTTATAAGCCCAAACTGTTATAATTGGCATATCTAGAGTCACTTCCTAATTAAAAATGAGAAAATGCCTACCTAATACAAAAGTAATCCGTAGCCGATAGGTAGGTATGTATATTAGACTTTTTAAACAAATTATGAATTAAAGCAAAAACGTACCTTCAGTAAAATCTCTCTAAAGCGACAACGCTCCTTCTTTTACTTACGGAAGTGACTCTAGGCTTGCCAATTATAACAGTTTTGGTTTATAAAAGTAGTTTATGCGGCCTCGCAGGGGCTTCGGGCTCTCCACCGGTGTGTATATGTACTTACTTCAGCCACCCAGAGTTTTTTTTTATCGCGTTACGCAAAGCTCGGTCCCGCACCTATACTTTTAATGTCGATACACTGTTATAACGGTTATAAATCATCTCGTTCAAATTGAAATAATTGAATTTGTCTATTATGGTGGTATAAAGGCATATACCTATTATTTTCTATAGAAATAATTTTCTCGATAACGGATAGATCGTTTAAGCATCAGACAAATAGGAAAGTAGTAATATTTACAACGGAAAATTCCGCATATGAATAGTAAAATTCAAACCAGATACAGGTACCTAGGTATGTACTTTAAAATAGATAATTTGTCAGTAGGTACCTATTTATGGTAAACTTTCTAGGACCTCATTAAAAACTATATTGTTTTTCCAGGCCGGTAAATATTATTCATTTCAGTGATTTTCGATCAAAATTTTTTGAATTGACTTTTGCAATAAGTCCCTTTGATATAGGTAATTCCTTTAAAAAAGAAATATTGTCAAATAATTTCGGTCCCGAAGCTTTCCCCTCATGAGAGATTTCACTGTACCCATCCATTTATTTTTAAGCCTATAGTACGCTGCTGATCAGAAACGAAACTTTTCGGTGGTCTCCAACACGATAGCGAAATGCTTACGGAAAAATGACAATTGAAAGCGTCACCAATTGCAAAAAAAAAAACAAACAAGAAGACAAACAAATCTCAGAAAACCATGGTGTAATGTATGTATGCCAGCTCAATCATTTTTCTTTCCGGTAACGTCACGTGTCGTGGTCAAACCTACAAAAACAAAATTACAAAACCCAAAGGCATAGGCCGAGTTCAACGCACATCTGAATATTCAGAATTCTGAATTTTTGAAGCTCTTGATTGGCCAGCTGTCAGAAGTCATCTGAATTTTCAGAACTTTTTCTGACAGCTGGCCAATCAAGAGCTTCAAAAATTCAGAATTCTGAATATTCAGATGTGCGTTGAACTCGGCCATAGGTACGCGTAATCTTGTACTTACCTATTCCTTGATTCATGACGGTACCTACCTTACATTTTCAAGCGTAAATACTGGATAATCTCTGTTTTCAAGCTTAGCCACTTATAGATTTATTATAGGTAACTTGAAACACAAGTGCAAATACCTGCGACTCAGTAATTTTAATTGTTTTAACTTCGTACATAAGTATATAGTCTATATAAAGGTACTTACAACAATTTCAAACTGAGATCCATCATTACATTAGAAAAGGTAGGTACCCACCTACTTAAATAAAAACGAACTTGGTAGGTACCTACTTGTTGATTTAGTTAATTGCCACATAATTTTTTTTCAAAACCAGAAACGAAACGAGGAAAACAACCTGTAAATGTGATTAACCATCAACGTGATTTAATGCTAAAACAACGAGCAAGTGTAACTGCGCCCTGCCTGCGACTTTAGTATTTACTCACGAATCACCATGGGTAGATACACAGTGTTAAAAAAAGAAAAAAAATTACCTACCTACCTACTTAACTTACTTGTACTTATACCTACGTAAAGAACTATGTACATACATACATACGTACACAATTCTATATATACCTACTTCACGTTTATTTTCATGGGGTGTCTTTTTGAAGCAACATTTATGTGATTGTTTTTTTTACATCTTTCTGAGCACGTTGTCGTTATGTTTATATACCTTACCATACATTAAATTCTGGTTCGGTATGTGTGTCGCATATTCGTATGTATCTTTCTGTTTGATTTTATGAGATATCTGTTCGCTGTTACACGACATCTGTTTTACTGGTTCTACTTTCTTCATTCCACTGACGTTGCTTATTCAGTTCGGTTCGGTCTTAAGTTAAGCTCGCGGTGGCAGTGTGTGTAAAGTATATAAATAAAAAAAAAATATCTCGTACAAAACAAGTGGTAACAAAACAATAGAAATGTATAATAATTTAAGTGACGTTGCCTCCGACTCTATTGTTGATATTTTCAAAGAAGAAATTCGAGATATTGATGAGATTTTATTCGAAAATGATTTAAGAGATCTCGTTTGTCTACAATTTGGTTTTTGTGAAGATGTTTATATGCGTTTAATGGGTAATTTAATAATTCTTTATGCAGCCAATTTCTTCAACAACGTATAGTTACCTTTTATATCTTTGAAACTTTGTTTTGAAAGTATATTTATGTATGTAGGTACAGGTTAACAAAAGAAAATCCATTTCATATTTATTCTGGTTTAAGAAATACCTACAGTTTTAGTGGAAACGAATAGGTACCTAGTTAGTTTCAATTTGATAATTAAATAACTTAAAACTCAAAAGAATTCTAATACTTGAAAACAAGGTTTTATATGGGTATTGGAGCTTGTTGAAGGAATCGGCTTAGTGTTGTTTTTTTTGGCAGCATATTTTTATAAACAAAATTAATTTATTTTAAGAATGCGGAATCGACGTAGAAAGCCTTTTACTAGTCAAAGAGGATGACCTGAAAGAAATTTTTCCCAGAAGTATGCTAGGAACAAGAGTTAAGTTTCGATCACGTGTTTTTCAATGGCAACAAAAAATTGGGGTAAGTAAAAATCATTACTCAAAAAAATATTTCATTAATTTGTATAGGTATATTGTTCTTATTTTGCATAATTACATACATTATTTATGTTCTTACAACTTTTTTTTTAATATAAAATTCAGGTTCAAAGAATTGCTCAAGCGATTCGAATTCCCAGGTTGGTATCAACACCTCCCAGAGTGTCTAGAGTCACAACATCACCACCTAGAACTTCTAGAATACCATCACCACCTAGAAATAATATTGATCAGTCATCACTGTTTGCTGTCCTTCAGTCATCTCCAAAAGGACAAACTATTTTGAAATTTTTTGAAGAGAATTCTAAAATATTGGATGAACATCGAATTGCTTTAGTTAGTATTATCGTTGATCACTATAAAGACAGATCAATGGCTATGTCTATGAGTGATATAGTTCGATTTACGGAAGAAATAGGTGTTCTTTTTCCAACAGAAGAAAAGGTAAGCAAACATAGAAACAAAAAACAATATTTTTATTGAGTGATTGATTTATACCTAATTTATTGGGTTAAATTTCAGAGATACTATTATAGCACTCGGGGTAAGGGTCTTAATCCAATGGGCAAGCTCTATGACAAAGCTATCAACGCACGAAGAAAAATTAAAAAAACAGGTCCAGACACATCAGTAGTTGTCAACAACAACAAATCTACAAATAATGAATTTGAATCATTAGTTGCAAGTAAGTATGATTTTTTATGTGGTCAGTGGTCATAAAATGCTTATTTATAGTTGTATCTGGTTAAATGTTCTATTTTATAAAATTCTGTGGTTTGACTTCGAGTTTTATTTCGTAGTGAATTTGGGCTTTGATAGGTCCGGAAGAAAAACGACACAACTCAACAAATTTCCGTTTTCAAAAGAGAAACGAAGATTAAATTAAATTTTGATTGTCTATTCTTCTGTTAAAATGTCAAAACCATACAAGCCAGGTCTATAGGATGCGAATATTGAACTATAAATCCTTGTAATTTTCCAGCCGATAATTGGTTTCTGTACCCACAAATCTTAATTCTTTGAGCTGTGACGGTTTTCTTCCCGACATAAGATCCATATATGTATTATTATCAGACCTATTCTGGTAGGTATTCGATTCGATTCATCAATTTTCTATTTATTGTTTTGAAATTATTAGATTGATTTGAGATATATTAGGCTAGTCATATAGGTACCTACACGAAAAACATCCGAGTCTCGGAGATTAAGTGGGACAACAAATCTAGCTTCAGCGCAACTTCTTTTATTCGTTTAATTACTTGCCTTTTGTTACTTACCGTTTACTTCGAAAAGCAGTTTGTTTTATATGATAAATAGAATTTTCGGCCAAAATTTGATGCAATTTTAGTTTTAAATAACAATTCTGTTTTGTAATAACTAATTAGTAAATAATATAATATTCTTTATTTCTTTTCTTTAGGTAAAGATGAACTAGAAAAAAAAGCTTGGCTGTCTGTAAACACAGAACCTTGGGAAGAAGTTCTAGACACATGGAAATTAACTTTTAGAATTAGAAGGGCTGACATTTTAAAGGGTGAAAATATTTTAGTAAACTGGCCTCTTTTTAACCATTCAATGGGTTACAACCTGGTATGTGCTTAATACATACATATATTTAAATGAATGAATTCGTTTTCTTAGTGACTTTAATATTTTTGAATCGATTATTTAAATTTTATGAAACAAATAGAAGAAAGGAATATTTTGAATTTGCATTTTGTTTTCAGATTGATATTGACTTTGCTGAACTGTTTCCTGAGAGTCCTACCGATATTACAGATGAATGGCAACTTTTTAGAGAAAATATATTGCCTTATTATAAGGAAAGGATCAAAGACCCTGATTCAAAAGAGTTGATGGAAAGAATAAATGATGACATGACACCAGGTAAAAATAGTAAAATTTTATTTTTGTAATTGAAATTACAATAGATTTATTTATTTTCTTAAAGATTCAAAAGATTGCATAATATTATTCCTTCTGCATGCGGTTATAAAACCACCATTATTATCGACAAAACTGCTATCGCCCGATGGTGGTAATAAGAAGCGAAAATGGAAACCATCCATTTCTGATGCACAAAATGCAACAATATTGCACTGCATTAGCATGGCAGATTATCAAATAAAATATGAACGACTAAAGTCAGAAGCTGCTCAGAAAAAAAAAGTTATACAACCCCAGCTAATGGTGATTGGTGAAGATCTCACAAAACTTAAAGGATTCTACGTTCTTTCCGATTGGAAGCTCTATAAAGTAAAAACTTTTAGAAAATCTCTTGATATTTTATTTAAATTATATTATGTTATGAATTTGGAGTTCCGCTTAGAGGCGAAGTATATATATGAACTTATTGAAAGTTATTTTTTTAAGATTAAAATTTCATCTAATCCGAATATAATTAGTCTTTCTAATTATTTAAACGATTGTAAATCAAAATAATTTATGGCTTTTCATTCATAATGTGCCTACTGTATACCTCGTGTTTTTGTAGTATTATTATTTAAAATAGAATTGATGGAGACAAGTTGTTGAATCAATAAATAAATTATTGTTAACAATGTAAGGAAATATTATATAAAATGTAACTTTTGTAAAATATATTTATAAGTAGGTACCTATACCTATTAATAAACTAATAAAAAATATCTATAAGACATTAAGACAATAAACTGATAGTATCGTTTTCGATTGAAGTTACGTACCTATCTTTTTGGTTGCGGATTTGATTTTTTGGTATTATAAAACAAAATCTGGCAGATCATAACCGGAAATATTCAGCCCTATCATGCATTCCATCCGAATCGGAAACTTGTTACGAATCCCGAAAAAAAGTATCACAGAATCGGAAAATCTCATACAAATTGCCATACAAACGGATAGCTTGAAAGATCATAATGCTACCTACCTACCTAATGAATTGATAAATTAACGATTCGAAGTGAGTTGAAAATTAGCCTTAAGGCAGTATTACATTATCATATAAATATGACAAGTTTTCCAAATAAATAGGTATGTCTCAAAAGTACATATAAGTGTGATAGTCAAATTTATATGACAAAAAATACATGGAGCCTAAAACTTCTTTGACATACATCAAATATGGTGTCATATATTATATGGCATAGTGAGACAGATATATATGACAGTGTAATATCGCCTTTATTATTGTGAATTGCACCCGAAAAATATTTCACCTTAAAATATTTTATTCGCCCGGAATTTTAAAAGCTTGTGAATTTCGCCCGAAAGAAATTTTGTCCGCCTCGAAAAAAAAGTGAAAATGGCATTGCATATTTACATTACGCCCGAAATGACCTACGTAAGTGGTTTTAAAAAAAAAATTATTTTAAATAGGTACCTACCTATGTATAGGTAGGTACCTACATTATGTAGGTGGTAGGTACCTAGACCTACCTAATGAACATTTGTAGGTAGGTAGGTAGGTAGGTATCTGAATTCTGAATAGAAATTATTTTCGGCTAGACCGGTCGCCCCCATTTAGGAGCGAATTCCCAGTTTTCGGGCCAAATAGGTACTTACTGCTACTCTAGCCCTACTGTATAGGTAGGTAGGTATGTATGTAATCTACCTACTAGGTAGGTATAAGGTACCTAGGTACAGTGGCCGAGTTCAACGCACATCTGAATATTCAGAATTCTGAATTTTTGAAGCTCTTGATTGGCCAGCTGTCAGAAAAAGTTCTGAAAATTCAGATTACTTCTGACAGCTGGCCAATCAAGAGCTTCAAAAATTCAGAATTTTGAATATTCAGATGTGCGTTGAACTCGGCCAGTTTGTTCCTGTTTGTAATCTAATACCTTCCTACTAGGTACGTATACCTATAGGTAGGTACGTACCTACCTACAGTTTGTTCCTGTTTGTGGTTTATTTGAATGCTACTTTATATATTTAGGTACCTAAGTAATTATAAAAGAATGATGGGTATACCTACATAATGTAGATACCCATGATAAATATACATACCTACATATAATAAGCCTTGAACAACGTAATACAAAACATTCATCATTTAACTGAAATGTATACAAAAAAAAAAAACAAAGGCCAACAACAAAGAGCATGCACACACACACCTACCTAGTGAGTAGTGAGTACCTACACTAAAAATTAATTTACCAACCAGCAAAATGTTAACAGGGGCCTCGCAAGAGACTTCGTCTGTATCCAGGCAAGGCAATGCCAATAAAAAAGAATACAAAATTCCATGAACCCCGACTACCAATGTATACTATATACCCGACAACATACCTAGTGATGTTGATATTGAAGAGACAGTGGAGAAAGCAGAGCCCCAGATACCGACCGAGTAAAGTATATAAGAGTACACACTGATACAGTGGAAAAAATAGAGAGACGTTTTAAGTTTTAACATAACATTATAATATACATAGGTATGTACCTAACAGCACCAGCACAAAAAAATGCCGCTTGGCTTCGGCATAAAGAAAATCCACATACATACATTACGTATCTACACACAAAATTGACCCTTCTGGCCCTCTCCTCACCCGCTTCAATCATTTCATATCGTTACTCAATCAGGCACTTTTGAATTTTGATCAATGATAGAATGAATTGAATAGGTCTTCTTTTGGGCGGATTTTCTTATTACATATCACTCGTTCCTCACTCTCTTCGTAACAGATTGTTGGTATTTACGTAGGTACATTATGTGATATGCAATGTACCTAATGATATGGCATCATACATAAGATCTTTGATAGGTACTTTTAAGTTTTAAACGATGCATTGCACCTTGGGATTTTAAATTTTAGCCGTAGAAAGATAAACATATACATTTATACAATACATAATCTATGTGCATACCTTTTAAATTCACATATATGTAGGTACGTAACGTACGTCTCTGAGTTGTGTCGATCTTCTATGTTCTATGGCCTATGCTGTGCATTAACTTGTTACGTTAAGTTCTTTGAATAAGATGCCAATACCTATTGTACCGTTCCGTAACATTCTTTATTTTAAAGAAAAATTCTACGGAAAGCACCCCATCTTTTCAAGAAACATTTTTCAGTATGCTCTTTTGACGATGATGTCGAAAGACGTATCTACGAGGTGGCGCGGGTAGACAAATTAGGTACTGAGGTTGGTAAAATTGAAGAGTTATCGTTATCGTCCTTTATTCATTGTTCTTTTCTCAATTGTTACAGTATAGGTACCTACATAGGTTTTTTATTTTCAATTCGTGGACCAAATAGATACCTACCTAGAGAAAATAAATCTAACATTCGTTAGAAATCGCAGCAGCTTTTCAGCTATATTTACAAGAAAGGCCGACGGACCATGAGCATCGACGCGACGCCAGACCATGTGGCTAAAGTTCGACGTGAAATTATGCGCAATCCACGTACCTATAAATCGATATGGAAGATTGCGGCCTGTACCTGGAATGAGAGGAATGTTTTCTAAAACCTACATAGGTAATCATATTTGTACATTTATAGGTAGGTACCTACCTAAGTAGGTAGGTATAATAACAAAGTTCCATTAGGTAGAAAATATTTTAATATACCTATGTATTCTTTTCTCAATAGATGAACTGAATGACAACACAGAGACAGAGCAGTGGGAAGATCTGGAAATTAACTTTCAAGATAAGAAGGCTTGACATTTTGGAGGGAGAAAATATTTCAATAAACGCAACCCAAAATGGGTTAAAGCTTGGCATAGGTATGTACTTAATATCTATATTTAAATGAATGTACCTACCTACGTAGACGTAGGTACCAGCTCCTTTTGTTAGTGACTTTTTAGTTTTTTTTTTTTAAGCAATGGGTAGGTACCTACACACATAATGTAGTAATTAGGTAGGTACCTTACCTATTTTAGTCTTAAAAGATATATGTAGGTATAAGATTTTAGTAGATATGTCTTGACGTAAAACTAACACATGCCTACGCATAAAAATTCATCTGTAGGGTGTCTAAGGATAAATTAAATTTATAAAAAATTCAACCGTTTTCCGTGCTTACCATAAAGATTTTAGTTCCATCAAATGATTTTCTTTAACCCTCAAGGCACTCAAGTGAGCGCGTCGTATTTTGTAATGTACGATCGCGTACCTACCTAGACCATTTTTGTTGGATCGCCAGACATTTGTTTTGAGCAGGTATTCGAAGCATTTTTTACTTATAACACTACAGTGGACGCTCTCTAACTTGAACGCTTACGAACCCAGAAGTGTTCAAGCTACAGGTTGTTCAAGTTACTGGACTTGGGGAAAAAAATCATTATTTCACACTACTTAGCAAATTTTGAAGACTAGATTCTCGGAGATTCTGCAGGATAAAGAAATAGTAAAGAAATGTCCTGGGATTCCCCTCTACAAAAACCGTTTGCATTCTGTACCAACATCCTAGGTACTTTGCAAAAATTGCAAACATTTAATTTGTTCAACTTACAGAGTACTAAAGGAAAAAATTTAACGTAGGTATGGAGTCCTACAAATAGTCTGTTCAAGTTATAGAATGCATAAAGAGAAAAATTATTAGGTAGTTTAATGGCGAATTCCTTACAACAAAGAAATCGAATTTTTTCTAAACAGAATCGAATTTTTTCTAAACAAAATCGATTCTTTTCTGTCAAAACAAATCTTGCGTTTTTAGCAAGATTTCACACTGATTTGCACAGATTTGAAGATTTTTGGAAGACGAGTTGTTTATTTTTTGGTTGTAAGGAATTCTACATAATTTAACAGCATATTCAACAATATATTCAGTCAATACAGCAATACATACAAAATAATTTATTGTGCGTTGTTCATTATCAAACACAAATTTGACAAAAAAAAAAAAATAGCTTACGCGAGTGGAAGACGTGTTAAAAACTTTCAGTGCAAATGAAAACTTTTCAATAACAATTTTCTTTAAAAAATATATGTGCAAATAGAAGTTCAAACAAATAAAATGCACCAACAAATTTGCACCGTATAAGCTGGCTAATATCTTTTATTTATTAATTTAATTCTATTGGTAAAACATTTTTCTCACAACAAAAGCAAACAACCTTAATAGTTTTGTGAATAATTTCTTGACGTTTTGCGTCAATTGCAGCTATAAAGTAACAAAAACACAATCACACCAAAAAAAATCGATTCTTTTACGAAATACGAATTCCTTTCAATTGACAGAAAAAATTCGATTTCTTTTTTGAAAGGAATTCGCCATAAGTTATTGGAATGTTCAAGTTAACGAGATCCCACTGTATACTTATTACCTTTCGTTTTCAAGAATTTAAATATGGAAGTGACTTCAAACATGCCAATTATAACAGTTTTGGTTTATAAAAGTACTGTTTATGCAGCCCCGCAGAGCCAGGGCCCTCCGCCAGTGGGCATGCTTCAGGCACCCAGAGTTTTTTTTTCAAGTCGCGTGAATCACGTTAACACATGCCCACTTTTATTGGTGAAAAACTGTTATAACTGTTAAAAATTGGCATGTAGCCTCGACCTTTAAATATAGGCACTAGGTATACTTGCCTAGGTAAGTTAGAACAAAATAAACAATTTTTGACTGGAAGTAGGTAGGGTGGTAGGTACCCAAAAGCTATTAATATACCTATTTTATTTAGAATTTTTTTATGTTTGAACTAGGTAGGTAGGTACCTACCTAAGCGGTTTTTTTAAATTAAAAAATCAAAAATCCGTAAAAAAAATGAGTGATGTTTGTTTTATTTTTTTTATTCTGAAAATTAAAAAAAATATATACCTAGGTAGGTGAGTACCTACCTACCTACCCATAAATTTTGTTTTACAAAATCTACAAAGCTTATTTCATCTACATTGAGGTACCTACCCATCTATTTCCATCTTAAACTGAAAAAGAATGATGTTATTTAATGGGTTAATGTGTCCTCCTGAAACGCATTTATTCCCCCAAAATTTACAAAAATCCCTCTTTTCTCGTTTTATAATCTGGTCACCCTAAATTGAAAGATAAACCTACCTACATTCTTTTTCCTTTTGTGCGTTAAATTATGTACCTAAACAATTAGGTGTAAACAAAAAGACTTTACTCTAATATTCATGCATATGTAGGTATCTACTTACTTATATGTAGGTAGTTCCCCATGTACCTATTTATATACCTACCTACCACATAATAAAATGGTTGAACAACAAAATGCAAAACATTCATCATTTAACTGAAATATAAAAAAAAAAATAAAATAAGAGCAACAACAACGAACATACAAACACACTACCTACCTACCCGCAGTGAGTACACCAGAAATTGTTTTACCAACCAGCAAAACTCTTAAACAGGGGCCTCGCAAGAGACTTTGTCTGTACCCAGGCAAGGCAATGCCAACAAAAAAAAAGTCCACAAAAAAAAAAAACAAAAATTCCCATCATGAAACCCGACTACCCGACCACATAGTGGAAGCAGTTGAAGAGACGGTGGAGAAAGCGGAGCCCTAGATACCAACCGAATAAGTATACAACAGTATACACAGCTACAGTGAAAAAGAGAGAGGGAGATAGACATTTTAACCTAACAACAGCAGCAGCAGCAGCAGATATGCCATATGCCGCTTGCCTCCGGCAACAAAACCAACATAATATACAAACAAAATTGACCCCTCTGCCCTCTCCCCTCCCGCTTTAATCATATCGTTTCTCAATCAGCACTTTTGATCAACGGAATGGTAAGTCTTCTTTTGGGCGGATTTCCTTATCATTATCACTCCTCATTCCTCACCCTTGGCCTAACAGGTTATATGTACGAACTTATGTAATGACTATGATATGGCAGCACATAAGATCTTTGTACAATACTACAATCATCCCCTATAGTAAAGGGAAGCACTTCATGTGCAAGCATACGTTCACATCCTACCTACTTTTTAGTACTTACTACATTTACATTCTAAAATCTAGTTGCTGTTAAAATTGATATCATCTCATCTTGTTTTGACATAGGCAAAGGCAACCGACCGACGCAACGATGATGTGATGGCGCCATTAATGCTGATATCTCGAGACTGTTAAACAATTAGTACCGGCGAAGTTTATATCATAAGAATCGTGTGATGGGACAAAGGAACCGAAATGATTTTGGTAAGTACCTAGGCAACTAGTTATGTATTGACGGGCGGGGGAGCATCTCAATTGTATACTATTTTGTTCTCTTCGGTAACAGAACACATTTTGTTGCATCCACATTATGTAGGTACATAGCTATATCTACACCGATATAGGCAGGTACCTACCTACATATTGAGTGACATTTTTGCCCAGAGTTTTAACAGCAACTAGTGGTAGCAGCACTTCATCAATTCGAGCTATGGTCCACGCGCCACGGCATCTTTGCCTTCTTGGGGCTTAAGCTTGGGAATTGCCAATCCAACCGGCATGGCACCCCCCAACCCTCATCTCTTGTGTTTACGAGAGTTTGCAATTATGGGTGGTGACGAATTGGATAGAAAATTAAAATGTTCTGGATGCAGAAAGATAAACAAAAATTACTGCAGTAGGTAGCCTATTGTATATAAGTATAAGTATAAGTAGGTAGCATCTAGCATCTATCTATTTATGTATCTATCAAAATAAAGTTAAAAACGTGGAAAGTGATATTTATATTTGTGTATATAGATTAGGTAGGTATGTGTAGGTGCATAAGTATGTACATAATATGTATAGGGAGGTAGGTATATTTTTTGGACGAGACTAAAGAAATAACAATTTATATAGACTTTTTTTGTCAAGTTGGAATTCCTTACATCTTTCAGTAGGTAGAGTAATGGGGTTTTCCATTGGTAAATCCAGATTTCAATTTAAAAATTGATTTTTTTGTGACGTGGAACACGATTTCAAATTGATTTATTTTTGTCATTGTATTTGTGTAGGTAATTTCGTTTCTCTATCAATATTTCAATACAAATTTCGTCAATTTTAGAAGAGATAGATGAGCTTGATGAAGTTAGTGATTCATTTTCAACTTTTCCATTTATAATCGCATATTTCTCATATATATGTTCAGCAGAAATTTCATACCTGAGAAACCTACCTACATTAATCCAATCAAACAACACATTTGCCAACTGACAGCTGTAAATCATGTTGGTGTTAGTACAGGGATGGGTAAATCTGCCGAAAATTTTAGATCTGCAAAATTGATTTTAAATCAAAAGTAAATCAATTTATTTTGCCCAATGGAACGAAAAGGTGGTCAAAATCGGTTGTTTGCCAGATCCAAATCAAAAATAAATTGATTTATTTTACCAATGGAAAACCCCATTAGTAGAGACTAGAGACATATAGGCAAGGTAGGTACATCAAGCAAGGAACGAAGCAGATTGCTTATTTATGTTACTACATCTTATCGTTTTGCTTAATTGATTGCATTCGTCTCTAGAAAGCAAAAATGTAAATTATAACTACCTAACCTCTCTTGAATTCAAATTAATTTCGTTTTCGTTTCGACCAAAAAAATCGATTTTTTTTTATTTTTTTGATTTGTGACAAGTTTTTCCTTTCCTTTCGAACAAAAAAATCGAATTTTTTTCGATCTGAAGTCGATTTTGCAGATCTCGATTTTTAGCAAGATTTACACAGATTTTCACACGCACTTGCACACACATCAAAGAAAAGTGACTTTTACCAGTGTTGATTTAAAAGTGGTACTCATACAATCATAAAACAAAATAAAATCACGTTTTGTGTTCGTTTTGCCAGTAAGATTTAAGATCTGACACCCAAATCAGAATTGGTTGAAACGAAAGCCACATAAGTAAGACGTGTAGGTATAAGTACTTTTTTGGAAATCCGCCTAGGTACCTAACTAGGTAGACCTACCGCGGCCATTTTTCTTTCATCATAATTTTCCCTTTATAACTCCCCTTGAAAGTTGAAATTTTGTGATTAAACTGCTTTGAACTTATGAAACGACATCACAATCATGTTATTTTTATAAAAATCCGCCCAACTAGGTATACTGTCCACCCAATTTTCTCGCATATTCTTACTTTCTCGTAATTTTTCGCCTTTGAAAGTTTAGAGGGAATTTCCCAATTTCCCGCATTTCTGGCCCAGAGTGTAAACACCAACGAGTTTGGTATTAGTTAGAAAGGTGACGTGAAGCCCGATACATAAATAAAATATTTTCAAAATCCTTCATGGGTAAGTCGAGATACCGATTGCAAAATAATGATTTCAGTTTACGTTCCAAATAATTGTCCATAAACGGGCGAAATAATAGACGTAGAAAAATCATATCGATACCAAATGAAAGGTATTTTATATATATCTTTAAAATATATTTTTTTTACCTCTTGGGGTAAAAGGGTACTTGATTGGCGAGGGCCCCTAGTCAATTTCGATAGTCACCCTTGCGACTAAATACCTACATACGTACCTACGTCGACTAGGTAGGTACCTACCTATAATAATTATTTTTTTATAAAATGATATCATTTTCTTATTGCAACTGATAGGTAGGTAGGTATGCAATTTCTGAACGTAAAATCCAAATTATTATAATATAGGGGATTTCCCTGTAGTCAAGTGTTCAAAACCTCATAGGTTATTCAGACAAAATTGGAGTTACACACTTTTTTGGTTTTACCGGCGATATAGGTTTGGTACCTATGTACTATCCACCTATACCTAATGCCTCGATTAAAAGTATACCATATAAATGACTAAGCTTTAAAAATCCACGCTCACCTACCCCCTTGTCTTAAAAAGACACACTTAAACAGTCTTTATACAAAGTATTATAGTAGGTACCAACATTATGCCTTCCTGTACCTATATTATTGCCTGTTGATTCCAATGATGAATAAAACCATCTTAGGCAAATTTCACCAATTAAGTTTAACGATTTGTTGGGTTTACAAACATATATACCTAAATATGTCAATGTATCTATGTATGCATAAGTAGGTACCTTGTACCTACCAAAATAGTTCGAACTTTTTTAGAACCTGGTTTTTAATAGGACACAAAATCCGTAAGTAGTACGATACAAATTCGTCGTCCTATGTACCAAGGTACTCACCTATAAGTGTACATGTACATAGGTATATATGTATGTAGGTATGCTCATTGCACCTACTTACATAATATAGGGGGACTTGATAATGTTTGGAGTTCCTAATTAATAAAGCTTTTTGTAATTTTTATATGTATAACTATTTATCAGGAAGTTAGATACCTATAAGTTCTTACATAATAATTAAAATCTAATGGCTATACCTACTCAAACGTGGTTGATTAGTAAACATATTTATATGTAGGTATTTATCTACATACATATGTATGTAATCTCTTAGGTATTCCATATATGTGTGTATGTATGTATGTATATATATGTATGTAGTAGGTACCTAATTACATTTTTATAAATTAGAAAAAAAAAAAAACTTTTACAGCAGTGCACATAACATAGGCCCAACATGATGTCATTCTCTGGCAAAAGCAAATGAGTAACGAAAATTCCATATAACCGAGTAGCTATAATAAACAAAAATACATCAGACAACAGCAACAACAAATTAAATCGAATGAGTCAGAATTATACGAAAAAAAAGATCATGGTGATTAAGTTATCGAAATTACACATCCGGTATTTATGCTATGCAGCGAAATGCGGAAAAAAAAAGTTTAAAAACAAACAAAGAAAACAGGTTCCATATTATTATGCGGATATTGAAACAAACTAAGAAGAAAAATATCCTTTGTTTAGTTGGAAGTTTGTTCAGAAAATCTATCTATGTATATACCTAGAACCTAGCTAATGGTAATGTACATTATGTAAATAAGTAGGTACCTACCTACTTTCAAAATAGGGTGTTCCCAATGTTACGCTTGTCACACTGATATTTATGCTTTTATAAATTATTTAGGTACCCAACACGCAATGAAGTTCTCGAAATAAGTTAATAAGTACTTTACCTTAGGTATGTAGGTATAACAAAATTTTAAATCTTTCTTATAGTGGGCTTTAGGTAATGTCTGTTAGTTCTCCTTTTAGACGACCTCTCAAACGGGGTCACTTTCTTCTTCAGGTCTCTAAAATATATAGTTTTGTTATATAAAAAGGGTCAAGAAGCAGGAGATATTAATATTTGTTGGTATATGGGTAGGTACCTACCTGCTTGCTGAATTAAAAAAAAATAAGTTCTTAGGTACATACCTACGTAATGGATGTGACCTTAGAAAACTAGCGGTTTTTCAATAGGAAATATTAAGTTCTTGTGGTGTAAAAATATTACATGAAGACTATCGGTCTCTCATTTTTTGGTTATAAAATCATTTTTTTTATGAAAAAATCTACAAAAATCGGGTTTCAGACTGGGGTAAAGCTTTTTTTGCATACCATCTTATGTCCATTCTATACCAAATATTCACCTGATCTCTAATCTGAACAGTTGATATGTAGTATCAGCTTTTTACCTTTCCAAAATGTTAATTTTCAGTTGTTACGGGTAGGTATGTGACAAGTTAATATTACGCATGTGACCTGAAAAGTTGTATTAGGCTCCATGCATTTTTTGTCATATAAATTTGACTTTCACACTTATATGACACTTTTGAGTCATATTTATATGGTAACGTAATGCTGCCTTTAATCTAATGCGAATGTCACTGTATTTTTAAATTGGATTAAATTCTCACATATGGAGCTATTACTACAAGAAACAATTTCACTGGAACCGTTAATTCTATACCTAAACGACAAAACCCAAAATGAGTTCAAAATTATACGATTAAACTTTGAAATGACATCCTGTTACGTGAGTGACACACCGCCCTCTCTCACACTATTCAAACTATGAATAAATTCGGACTCAGTTTACTTTCTACATTCACTTTAATTTTTATCTAAATGTCAATATTCTTACTTCAGTTCGATACAAAATTTGTTTTTTTTTTTATGTAATAATATTTTATTACATATTTTTGTTACGGGTGTAACACATACCACTTCGTGAATCAACTCTGAGTTTACATTAGTGATATTTTTTCGTTTCGGAAATGAAACACTTATGGTCGATTTCATAAAGCCCTTTTAACTGTTTAACAGGCTTTTAAATCTTTAAATGACGTTTGTTCCATACAAAATACGTCATTTAAAAATTTAAAAGCCTGTTAAATATTTGTGAAACCGAACATTAAGCTATGTATATTATTTATCGCAAATTTTTCGAATTAAGATCATAGAGTCTTATTTTGTATTTATCAGTTGAGGGCGGGTGGCTTATATGGAAACACATTGTATTGTAAAAATGTATAATATATATAATATACACTAGGAAAATTAATATCAAAGAAGAGCAAAAGAATTAATTTGTCTATAATTTTGCGAGTTTTTTGTTTGACGGCAATACAGCCAATTTGTCATTCATGTAAATCCAGATCCAGCGTTAGTGGTTTGTTTACCGTTGTTTTTACATACCTACCTTCTTTTTTTCATTTTAAATAAATTTTTAAGAAAATTGTCCAACCTGCCTAAACGAAGAAAAATAGTCCCCCTTCCCATGGTCAGTGAATTTAGGCGGGGAATATTCTCTGAAAAATAAGTTTCGAAAAAATAACTTTACTTTACCTATTTTTGTTCAAGTTTGAATTAAAAAAAAATTAATTACATCGTAGTACCTACCTATCTACTTTCAATGAATTGTATTATAAATCGTCACGCACATCGCTCGGAATATGAACGCTTGACGGAAAATAAAGAACTTTTTAAACATTGTGGCAACTCTGATTAACGATAGGAATCATATAAATACTTATGTATGCATAACAAACATAGGCATACACAGCTTTTTTTATATGTATGGATGTATATTCATAATTCAAACTCGTTTGTGCACTCCGATTGCTATACGCTGGTTATTTAAGCGATAGAGTACGATTAAACGTTGCTATCGCTGCATCACGTGGATTTCAATCGCTCGCAATGGATATTCAAAAGTTGATTCTCTGTGTAAAAAAGTATCCCGTGTTGTATGATATGGATCATTGTGAATATAAGAGCCTTAAGAAAAAGGATCAAATCTGGGATGAAATTGGAGAGGAACTGCAAGAAAATGGTAAGTTTTTGTTTCATTAATACATATATGTACCTACCTATTAATTCAAAGATATTTAGTTATATATGTATGTAGTCATTAGGGCCAAAATGAGGTTGTTTTGCAAATAACACAAAAAGTGTGCTTATTTGTGCTAATTTGCTAAATTTTATTTGACAGCCGTAAATCGCTTGTTTTTCTTGTTTTCTCTTTCTGTTTTTTATATTCATCGAATTTTAAATGAATCCACTTTAAATGGAATCCAGATTGGTGTGTTCGTAAGATCATCATGTAATTTTCTATGCTGTATTTGAAATTATGAAATAGGAATTTGTATGGAAAAAAATTTGGAAATTTTCAACGAAATTACCTCTTGCATCTACATATACTTGTAATTACAATAAAATGTTTAAACTGTTATTTATCTAGTCTCGTCCTTATTAAATTCAATAGTGACGTCAAAAAATGTTTGAATTAAAATTAAACTGACAAATTTCGAAACACAAGATTTTACGTAAACCCACATTTCGAATGCAACTAATTACAACACGCAAATGCAAAAGAAATGCGCAACCTTAGCTTCCTTCGTTGAACCTAAGGCAGGGTTGACCCAGGTTTTCTTGACAACCCCAACAATTGGTCTCAAAAAACGCCGGGTGACTTCCGGGCTCAACGAACAAACCTAATGTTTACATTTGTTCATAGGTATATTGAGAGGTTTCTTTTTCTTGTCTTTCCTGCAAATGATGATTCTCGCACCTCGAAGCTCGAATACATGCAAAATATTTTTTTAATTAATAATTAGGTACATATATGTCTGTTTGGTAACTGAAACTTTCACCAAGTTTCCTAAAACTGTTTTTTTTTCCTATGGGTTATCACAGCAAATTGTGATAATTTGTGAAAATTTTCACGTTACCAAACAGACCTTATATAAAACGATTTGTGTCTGTGTATCTATATAAAAAAAATATACTTTTACCTACTATAATTCTAGGGGAAGAATTAAAAAAGAAGTGGAAGAATCTTCGGGATTGTTATGCAAGATATATACGAAGCTGGGACATGAAAACAATCCACACAGCACCATATACAACTCGTTATTATAAATTCTGGCCATGGGCAAAGCAAATGGAAATATTTAGACCCTATCTAAAATTTGCCCAAGTTCAAACCGAAACTGAGCTGAACGGCGGCGGCGATACCAGTGATCCAATAAGTACCCTACACCTTCCATCATATGCATCCGAATCATTTGAACATAAAAAACGCGATGATGATTATGAGGATGATGATGATGATATTCCACGGAAAACTGCACCAAAAAGAAAAAGAAAGCAGCATGAAACAGAAAGTTCAGTGGATAAAGTTATAAAATTTCTTAAAGAAAAACGAACAAAATCAGCAGTATTTAATTCTAACGAACTTAATGCCACTGAGCATATGTTTTTAAGTTTTGCTAAAACTATAGCAACTTTTTCAGCCCGCAGACAAGCTTCGGTTAAAATGAGAATAGCTAATATGGTTTTGGAAGAAGAACTATTTGAGAAGGAGGAGAACGAAGAAAATGCCCGTAAATCAACTGAGCTGATGACTGAAGACGCCGAGGAAGATCAAAAGTTTGAAATAGGTAATTCAACTATTGAATCTTGAATGTCTTTTTTTTATGTATAATTAAAAATTAAAAATAAAAAAATATTCAAACTTCACTGGCATCCTTTAAATGACTTTACTTTTTTCAAATCGATTTTTCTAAAAACTTTCTTCCAATTGAAACAAATAGTAAATTCCGAAACGCATTGTTGAAGAAATGATAAGAGTCTCTTTCGTTAAACATTCATAATGGCCGAGTTCAACGCACATCTGAATATTCAGAATTCTGAATTTTTGAAGCTCTTGATTGGCCAGCTGTCAGAAAAAGTTCTGAAAATTCAGATGACTTCTGACAGCTGGCCAATCAAGAGCTTCAAAAATTCAGAATTCTGAATATTCAGATGTGCGTTGAACTCGGCCAATTGCATCAAACCTGCATCAGTTTTTTTTTTAAACGTGTTCACTATTGCAAACTTGCATCAAATGATCTCCAAACTTCAAGCAAACCAGAATCGACAAAATTACCTCGATGTATCTGTCGTTGCTGATTCATTATATCAGCTGTGTTGCGGATCAGTATCGAAACAAAGCATCAGTAATGCACAATTATTTGACGTTAATGAATTTATCCAAGTTTCATAAACTCTTGTTATGCCTTTTTGTCAACTTGAGTTTTCAAAAATAAATGGGTTTTTCGCCTATGGGTTTTGACAGCAAATTATAAAAAATTAAAAAAAAAAAATGTCGCACTATTTTTAGAATTTTTCCAGTATAGGTAAGGTAATAGCACGTTCAGGTTTAAGAAAAATCTGGTCTCAGAGATTTCGCTCCGTCAAAAAGTGAGCAAGCAAATCCCAAAAAAATTGTTCTCAGTATTTTGAAATTTTGACGAATCCTGTTCAATTGACTGAGAACGCTGAGGTCTCTGAAATCTCATTTCCCAGAACATTTTGACTTGACATTGACACATATATGATAAAGGTATACCTACCGCTTTATGGTAATTTTAATTTAATTTGTTAAGTCCTTAAATAAGGGCATCCAAGATATACTATTTAATTAATAATATTCCTACTTTCTTAATTTTCTCTCCTTTGCTTTTGACAAATTTTTTTTCTTCATTTACATAAACATTCGTAGAGAATTGAGTTGAGGCGGCGGGTAGGTATAATACCTACTCCTTTTTTTTGTATGTATATCTTACATATTGTGTATGTCATGTTTCATCAAAATCTCGTTTTTTTAATTTTTACAAATGCAAAACATGTTCTCTATTGTAAAATTATTGCATACCTACTCCACTTACTGGCTGAACACAATGGAATTTACCTACCTGTACCTGTAGCCGCATAGGTAGTATATAGGAGAAGAAGTTGCCGCACAGAAATACTGGACCTTCAGTGTGCTACAAACTATACAGATACATACCTACGTCATTGAATTCAGCCAGTTAGTGCTAATTAATTTTCTATTAAGTTACACTTAAGCAAGTAGGTACCTACCTATACATGCCTACCTGGGTATAGGTTAAATTTGCATCCTTAACTATGACTTGATAAACCAAAACTGTTATAATTGCCATGTCTAGTCACTTCCATTTATTAATGAGTTAAGTAACTGATATACCTACCTATAGTAAATTGGCGATCCTCTAGTCTCCCTAAATCCTTTATTTAAAGCTTGCCGTATGTACCTAGATGTAGTACTTTAAGGCCAGACGCGCACATGCAACTAAACAGTTTGGTTTCGATTTTGAGCACCATGGGATTATATGAGAGTCCGCGCACATAAACCGGCGGACTATCATATAATCCCGATCCCGAGTGCTCCAAATCGAAACCAAACTGTTTAGTTGCATGTGCGCGCCTGGCCTAACTATCTATAGGAATCTGAACTACAAGAATCTTTATCGTTAAGACCAAGAAAAAACAATGTTGTTTCCTTAACCCATTCAAATTGCAGATGGGGATTATCCTAAGCCGGACCCAAGATGTATATAATGTATAGTGTACCTACGTACAGAATAAAAGACATGGGTTCTAGGTATAGGTAGGTCCTATACAATAATCTAGGTAATCTTTCTGCTAACACCATGAAGACTCCTTATTCCCTGATGTTGTCGATGAGTGAATGAGTCATACAATAAATGGTCTTCAAATAAATGGGTCCAAAAAAATAAATAAGTGCTGGAGAAACCGGGCTCATAATATAGGTAGTGACTAGTGACTTACACTTTCAGATATTGGTCATCCATAAGACATTTTAACATTTTAATTTTTTTTACATACATACCTGGCTAAAAGTCTATGCATAACTACCCTATCCTATCTTAGGTACAAAAGTACCTATACCTATCTTGGTATGCCTAAACTCATCGGTTTAAGCCGGAACTAGGTACATATAGCTACATATGTGAATAGGTACCTACATATATAAAGGCACTTAGCTTACGACATTATAATATACCAGGGAAGGCAAAGGATATAGGTACGTATAACAATTATGGAATACGCTTCTAATATGGAAAGGGGCAATATTCTGAAAACCACGTTATGTACATAATGTAAATCTGTTAATTCCAGTTAAAGCTTTGTTTTATGCGCATTTGCGTTGTTAGTACGGCGCACAGTGGTTCGGTTTGTATGGGAGAGCGGAAAAAAGTCTGTTTTATCTGAACGGTTCAACAGATTTCAATGAAATTTGGCAAACATGTTTATATTAGTCTTATACATATTTGGTCAAAATTTGGTTGAAAAAAAATAATTACAAACAAAGTTATTGACATTTTTCTAAAATTTGAGGGATTTGATGTTTGTATGGGAGAGCGGAAAAGTAATCTGTAACATCTGAACTGTTTAACGGATTAAGATCAAATTTGATTCGCATTTTTAAATTAGTCTTATACACATTTTGTCAAAATTTGGCTAAGAAAAAATCATTAGTAAAAAAGTTATTGACTTTTTTTCTAAAATTTGAGTGTTTTGATGTTTGTATGGGAGAGCGGAAAAAAGTCTGTAAAATCTGAACTATTAAACGAATTTTAATGAAATTTGACAAACATGTTAAGATTAGTCTTATACATGCTTGGTCAAAATTTGGTCAAGAAAAAATTGTTAGAAAAAAAGTTATTGACATTTTTATAAAATTTGAGGGTTTTGATGTTATATTTAAATAAAAGTTTTTTTTAGTAAAACCTGAACTTTTTATTTTGAATAAAATATTATTATTAACTATGTATATTTTAATGTATTGAATTCACTATATATGTTTGTTTTTATATTTCACTTCACGTTCACTTATTGGTTGATCAAAGAGTAAAAATTTGTCTTACACACCTTGCACAAATGCTCAATAACTCAATACTGACTTTTTTTCATTAATCCTTTATATATATAGATTTAAGTAAGAGATTTTAATCTAATAAGCCATTACTAATCCTTACAGGTAATACAAAATTACGCAATACACAACAAAAACAAAGCAATAAAACTTAAAAAAAACACCTTTTTTTATTTTTACCTGCCCTACTTTTAGCGAAAAATTAAAAAAAAATAAAAGATTATCCCTAATCCTTTTCTTTATTTTGTATTAAGCTCTATCATATAATTCAAAATATCATAAAACTATATTATTTTTCGTGTGTTGCTTTCAATAAAATTTAGTTGAAAGTTGAAAAATTTTCCAGGCAGAAATAAATGGTTTCGCAAAAATCGAAATTCTCAGCCCTGGGTCAATGTATTAATTTTGTTTTATTTTTAAAATAAAGTTTGACATTTTTTCTTAAAATAATAGGCTTAACCAGTTCATTCTGACAATTAATACCGAAGTAATCAAACTTTTTGGTAAACACCACCGTCAAGACGGAGTTTTTTGAAATCCGATTGAGTGAAACATTTTTGAGCATAACTTCCACATCTGCACGTATCTGCAGCTGATTTTTTCTGTGCTTTAACATGAATATATGGAGCATATGGTGGCATACTTACTTTCTTGGTATCTTTTGGAGCTGTTTTTTTTAATCAAAAAGTTTAAAAAAAATCATTTTTTCTTAGTACTAAAGCTTCAGGCTACTTATAGAAGGTATCTTTTATAAATAATCAATATTTTTTTTTATTTTTAGATAATCGAAAATAGACCAATTAAATTATTTAAGAAGCTAGAGAATTTATCTACAGGAACTTCGGAAAAAAACATCTCAAAATTTGTTGAAAATACGGTTCGCGATTTGAGTAAAATTATTTTTCAACTTTGAGGGCTTGTAAATCAGAACATACAATATGTATGTTAAAAAATACTTTTAAATCATACGCTCCGGTTATCTAAGAGTACTTAAACATAAAGTTTAAAACGATAGACATGACTTTTTCAAAAGACTTTTTTCCGCTCTCGCACCACTGTGCGGCGCGGCGATCGCTGTATACCTACATATGTGCTCAATTATTAAAAGTAGTGTTTTGGTTAAGTGCGAAACATATTATTGACATACAAATTTCAGTTGATCTCCTTGTTCCTAATATATGGAATATCATATATCAGTGTTCTCCTAATATGGAATAGTACCTACCTATTCATTTTGGCAACCATCTAAAATATTTGTTTAAATGTTTACATAGGCCTCATCTTGTAATTTTTCAGATGACACCAAAAAAAAAAGCGTTAGGTCTGGGACAATGCGGACATGGTGAAAGCCATCGCAGCCGTTAAATCAAAAGAAACGTGGGTTTCAAGAAAGCTGCACAAATTGTTCATGTATCATGTTTCTCTTACAACACTTTTCAGACTTTTTAATTCCTTTTCTGATGAAACCAAAAATGGTATTACCAGTGGCGTAGCGTGGGTTAGGACCGCGCGGGGCAGACCACATTTTTGCCGCCCCTAGTAATTTTTTTTTTTCACACACACACAAAAAAAAAATAGGAGATTACTTTGTTCAAATGCGGTTCAGATTTATAAAAAAAAAACTTTGTTTACGGTTTCAACCAGTTATGCACATATGTATGTATATAAACTTAGCAAAATTTCTCTCCAATTTTTATCAACTTTTGTCCCTATTACTTTCTACCAAAGCGAAGCAAAAACGAAGCCGCAAATTTAAAATTTTCCTATTTTGGTAAATTTCCGATTTCCCAATATCCAATCGGAGATATCCCCAGGATATCAAATAAACAACGTTTCTTCGCATTAAACTTTTAATTAATTAAAATTCAAAATACCTACACATAGTTGAATTATCTTGTTTTTTTTTTTTGAAAACATGGAACCATATGGGTTTTTTACATTAATTTTTAAGTTAATTATATTGAATTAATTTTTTTCAAATTAATTACATTTAATTAGTTTTGTTTTCATTAAACTAAATTCATGAATTAATAAATAAATAAATAGTTGCATAAATAAAATTTGTTTAAAATAATGATTTTTAAATGAGAGGATGAAAGTATTAAATTTAGTTTGAAGTAAAAGAGAAAAAAGTTATATAGGTACGTATATAATGCAGGTACATATTGTAATTCATTTTTTATTTAAATTATTTAAAAAAAAAAATTAATTTTAATTTCATACTTTTCATCAAAGGAAAATCTCTAATTAATTCTTCAGTATCGATGGTCTCTGTAATTTCCTGCCTATAGCCATGAAACCCAGATAAGATAGCCTTAGATTGCTCATTGTGGACCTTCAATTATTTTGAATACATTTCAAGTTTGAGAAACTCCTCTCACAGACGGCATTACTTATTGCAACAACTGTAAGGAAAAGACGAAGCATTTTTGTTATGTAAGGTGCCAGTTATAGCTATCATTGAAAACCATCATTGAAAGTTTCAATGATCTATTTTGAGGCATTTAGGAAGTGAAATCGATAATTATTTTGATGCCAGTATAAAGGCGATGACTTAATTATTAATTCTTGCCAAAAAAAATTTCGTTTCAGCCCAACCGTTCACATAAATTGACTTTTATTATTTCAATGATTGAACTACCTTACCAATGATCATTGAAATTTAAAAAGTCATCTTATGTGGGAAGTTGGGCCGAAATTAATTTTTTTTTTGGCAAGAAAAATTAATTAAGGCACTACCTTTATATTGGCATCAAAATAATCACTGTTTTTTAGGTTGAACTGCTTCAAAATCAATCATTAAACTTTTCAATGATGGTTTTCAATGAAAGCTATAACTGGCGCCTAAGGCAGACTAACTTCTAGTCTAAACTGTTAAATAAATTTATTGGCTAGTTCATATGTTTTTCTTGTAGAAGATACTATTGTTCTTAACCGTACGCGTTCGATCTCAAATTCATTGCATATGGTTATGAAGAGAGGTACTGTCCCTCTACTTATTATTAGAATTAGATACATCGGGATTAATTCTGGTAAACTTTTTAAATGAATTCGTTGAACTGGAAAAAGAATCTGTTTTGTAAATTTTATTTTTTTTTAAATTTATTTTTTAACTTTTGGAAAACTACCGCTCCAAATTGCCGCCCAAGCAGAGTACCGCCCGGGGTCGGTGCCCCCTTGCCCCCCTCGCTACGCCACTGGGTATTACGTAGATTACTCTGGCGCAGAATCTTATAATTTTATTTATGATTTCTGCACATCAAATTAAATTTGCACATAGGTACCTATATGTAGGTAGGTATTATGGGGTTTTCCATACAAAATCATTGTACCTACCTAATAATTATGATTTTTGTTTTATCTATAACTAGTAGGTAGGTATAGGTACCTGCTTAAAGTATTTGCATCAACATCTATAAAAGACTGAATAAAATTTGATTTTGTATTCCATAATCGGTTCACTTCCTCTAAGTTGCACCCAGGTAGATATACATACCTACCTAGCTTGTAGATAAAAGTAGATACACACATATATACCTACCTACCTTCCTGGCCTTAATAAATGCGGTTTTTTTGACCACATATTAACCTACACATAAAAAATGGGCACATATTTATGCATGCTACCAAATCATTATGTATAGGTAAACCTACATACTAACATAATATCCAATAGATACCTATCTATTAAAAAAAAAAAAACAGAAAAATATCCAAAGACCCAAAACAAAAACATAAAGACACAAAGCCAATCTGAATCTTTTATTTATTGCTAGTTGCCATTTTTCCTTAAATAGGTTGCGTTAGCTATAGAGCTACCTGCATACATAGAAGAAGAAAATTATAAAGCAAAAGCAATAGCATTAAACAAGCACAAGCAGAAGCACACAACCTTCGATTTGATTAAGAGGCCTCGCAAGAGACTATTTTTACATATTCATGCGATTGTACAATGAACATTCACATTCATTATTCTGCTCTCGATTTGTGTGTGTGTGTGTGTGTGTGAGTGCCTGTGGTGCGTGCATGGGTAGATATATCGTTGAAATTCTTTTTAATCATTTTCTATGATGTATAGATAGGTATAGATATGTATAAGTATATTTATCTACCTAATAATGAAATATGAGCGGGCTTCAATTCACAACAAATTATGGATAGGTATATCAGCTACCTAGCTAGGTACATGAATATTAACTTACAACGCACGACTGGAAAGTAAGTAGGTATAGCTAGGTATAGATATTTATAGGAACATAGGTATATATAAATATGTAGGTATGTATTTAAAAAAGTAGGTATTAAATTTAAGAAAAGGAGGAAGGTACCTATTGCATGTAGATGTACATAGATATTAGATACCTAGGTAGATAAGTTAGATACCCTTGTAGGTATCTACATAACTTAAAAGGTAGGTACCTACCTAGGAGCCTATACCTACCTACTTATAATTACAATTTGAACAAATGGATGCCTTATCGAAAACGTGCTGTTCAGTTGGTATTTAAATAAGATACTTAGACACCTACATACCTATTTTCCTTACTAAGTAGATAGGTAGGTAGGTATCTAAATATTTTTTGATATGTTTAGCTTGTTTAATCCAGAATTGCTTTTACGAACCTACCTACCTAGTATAGATATTATGAGAATCTACTATCCTACACACCTAGGACTATGATAGTTATGATCTAGGTCCATACATAGGTATTTATATATGTACCTACATACATTCATAGCTATGACTCTGTTTAGATTGTGACTTTTCATAACGTCATGACAATAGTTTTGTCCGTAAGATCGTTGAGGAGCTCTTTTTCCCTTACCGATTTCACCGGCAAACCTATGGTCATGACATACAGTTGCGAAAATCCCAAAAAGCTTTCCATAATGCAAACAAAAACACCTGTTTGAAGATGCAAATGATTAATACTTCTTGCAACGTACCTACCTTTAAGATTGCAAGTTGGTGACAGGTGGCGCTCTGAACCAACTTTTGCCAATCTCATTCATAAAGGTCAAATTCATCAACTCGTGTGGGCATCGCAACAATGAAATGGTAGGTAGGTACCTATTTTAGATAAGTTAGTAGGTAGATAGTCTTTAAATGGAGCGTCCGATTTCAATGAAATAAAATCGATTTTTCTCGTGTATGTAGGTATATGCATGTTTGTAGGTATGTTTAGGCAGGTTGATTCCTAGGTACCTACTTCTACTTAAAATTTATTATTAAAAATATAACAACGGTACAAAAATTAATTGATAAACAATAGACTATTATTTTCTAATAGTTAATTACCTTACCTATTATTTTTAGCTGATCAAAATAAACCCAAGAATAGAAGTCCTAAGAGATCCCAACCTGTAGGTTGTAGGTACCTACGTTATGTATGTATTTATGTGAGTTTCACTCGAGAAATATTTCACTTTAAAGTTTTTAGTTCGCCCAGATTTTAAAAGCTATTGTGAGTTTCCCCCGAACTAAATTTTGTTCGCCTCCAAAAAAAAAAAAGAAAGTGAAAATGGCATTACATTCCGCCCGAAATGAATGTTCACAAAAAGGGGAATTTTTCGATCATGAAATTTCGGGTGAAACTCACAATAGGCGAAAAGTAAAATGTCAAATTTTCCGGGTGGAATGTTGTTCGGGTTAAACTCACAATAAGGCTGAATAGGTAGGTATAGGTACCTGTATAAATATATATTTAAAAAATATCCATCCCTATGTGCTCGTTTGACATACCTAGAATTCTCTTCAACAAAGAAATCGATTTTTTCTAAACGGAATCGATTTGTTTCTGTCAATTAGGCTTTTCCAGAAACTATCTTTGTCTTTTCTCTTTCTAATTTTGACATAAAAATATGTAGGGAAAACAAACAAACGACCAATCACAATCACATGTTTTTGTTTTCCCTACATATTTTAGTGTCAAACTATTGATTTTTTTTGTTGCTTGTTTGGCACTGAAGTCTGGTGGAAGTTCCAAATTGAAAGGAATTCGTAAAAGAATCGATTGTTTTGTGTGTGATTTGACAGCTGCAATTAATTATTTTTATAGCTATTTTGACTGAAAATATTGTTGAATATTTTGTTTAATTAATTAGGTACACATGTATGTAGAATTAAAAAAAAAAAAATTGTGTCCTTAAAATTCCATGACTTTCAATTTGACGTATACATAGGTATTAGTAATCTGAAATATTTATACCTAGTATGTGTGCAAATCGGTATGAAATCTTGCCAAAAATGCAAGATTTGTTTTGACAGAAAAGAATCAATTTTGTTTAGAAAAAAATCGAAACAAAATCGAATCTTTTGTTGAAAGGAACTCGACGTAAAAAAGATGTTTTGTTTGTCCTTTTGTTGTTTTTTTAGGGTCACTGAGATTTGACACATGCTCAAACTTGGACGAAAATGAAAACTCAAAAGATAACATACGCATAACCTTTAGCAAGTTCGTGTTATATGCACAGAAAAACCCCAACAAATAAAAACAAAAACAAATTCAAAAAATCCTATTCAAAAATTTCCTTCTGTGATAAGACTAGGACTGTCTCTTTCAGAGATTTTAAATCAAAAAAAAAAATAAAAACTGCTAAAAACTGTCAATGAACTTTAATAAGGTAGGGTAGACTCTCCTGTTCTCGAGCTGTTTACCGACTTTGGAAAATTAAAATTCTGTTAAAAAAATACTTACCTATGTATATTGGGCCTTGAAACATGGGCGCAAAATTTTAGACGAATTAGTAGGTACGGTGTTAAAGCATTTCTAATATGAAGCTAGGGTAAAAAGAGGATTTTCCAAATTATAAATAAGTTAGTACCTACCTATTGTAGATATACCTACTATCTTTTTAACATTTTATTAAAGTAAAAACCACCAAATGACTATTTTATCTTTTTAGTATCATACTAGGTATGCCTGTTTGGTGACTTTCACCCAAGTTTCCCATAACTAGGCTTTTTTTTCCTATGGGTTTTGAAAGCAAATTGCGAAAGTTTGTGAAAAATTTCACGTTACCAGACAGACCTACCAACACCATTCATATCGATGATTCTACGACAGGACCTCGTAAGAAGAAAAAATCGCTTTTTTGATATTAGGCTCAAGAAATGCACACAAATCTGAGCCACCTTTTGGCATTTTTGCTTAAATAGGTTTGTTCTAAAAAAAACAAAGCAAACTCGAATAAAAAATCTTTGCGAAAAGATTGACAGTGCCTACCTCGTTAGTCTCTCAAAAGTGAGTACCTATAAGTCTGTGTTGTACGCGAGTTGCTTAATATTATACGAGCTAAGATTAAATAATAATAATTCACTAAAATATTCAAAATAGTGTTTTTTGGTGAGTATTTATTCTCAGGGCAACAAATAAGTTTTATAAGAATCTTTTATAATAGGAAAGTTACAAGTATTTAAATTAAGGCAAATACTTACGACGTCCTGCCCGTGTTATTTTTAAGACTTTTTAAAAACAGTTTTTTTATCGATTCTAAAAAACACCCCAAAAGTGCTTACGAGGTCCTGTCATATAGGTAACCATCGATATGTCTCTTTGACAATGACAAATGTGAAAAGGTGTGTTTGTCTACTTTTTTTCACGAAATGTCACTGTTTTAGGCGCGTTCAGCTTTAGTTTCGTAAAAAAATAGGTTAAGTATGATACCTACTTGCTAAAAAGTGTACCTCTGTTGTTGCCCTCCGGATCCGTGATTGATTAACGGACAAAGAACTGGTGAACTTTTTGTCCGTCATGAATCTGAGTTAGGTAGGTACCTATGAATTTTCCTGCGCCTGCATAGTCTCCTTATGTCTATACAGGTAGGTACATATACCTATTTGCATACACCTACATACATTTCAACGAAATAAATGTCTACGTAGGTACCTACATATCCATATAGTTATCTACCTAGCTCCATTTACTTATGTAGGTACATATACCTTTATAACATAGGTAGGTACCAGACTTTCCTCTTATTTTTATTCGAAGCCGCCCCTGTCAAAGATACTATGCACGCTACCTAACTAGGTATAGGTAGGTATACCTACTCTCCTTCTTTACGAACCGCCCCAATCCAAAAATGAAATGATTCATCATCAAAAAAAAACTTTAATGGATTCATGTCGACGCTGCGTGTGGCAGTACCTAGAAATTCAATGATTTTCTCTTAATAAAGCCTTTAAAATAAAATACCTACATAGGGTAGGTACCTTCTTGCAAAACATACCTATGTATATATACCTAGGAAGGTAGGTATACAAAAATTACCTACATACATACATATATTTACGTACATACATCACATTATAAAGCATAACGTACAAGTTTCTTTAAGATAAAATCAAAATTAATTTAAGAATATAATCAATCTTCGATCAAATATACCCCAAGACCGTACCTACAACTAAACAACAACAAAAAGAGAGAGCAGTCAGTCATAAAAAAGCCATAACAATAAAACAAATAAAACAACAAGCATACTTAAAAAAAAAATTACGGGAAAAATAAGTAGGTATACCAACTTTTTATTAAGGCCACCACCACACCACCAAACCAACTAATATTTAGTATTCATATCTTGGGGCCTCGCAAGAGACTATCCAATATTCGTCATTATGTATGTATGAATAATGCGCTATTTCGATTTTTCTCTTTTTCTCGCTCTACCTCTCCATGCTGCCTCACACCACTTTACTCAACAAAATCAAATTTTCTTGGGAAATAAAAAACAAATTTCCTTCAATCCAACAACAATAAACTTATATACGTACATTTTCCCACCACTAAATTACTATATACACGAAAGTCCCAAATGTGACTCTCTCTTTTCTACACATCATATGCACACTGCGCAGCTCTCACTCTCGCATCGACATAAAGTGTAGATGAAGTATATAGGGAACACACACTAACGCACACTAAAATTAACCATGGAGTTGGTAAAACAATCGAGAAACGAGGCTCCTGCTCGCACAGAATCAAACGGCGATCACACTCTCTTATGTAAAGCGAAGACGACAAGAGCTCGCTCGGTGTACCGTTAGATTCTCATATGGAACGTTAAGAAACAAAAAAAATCTAGGAAAAGAATCTATACCTTTCTTTTACCATTTTCGTTTTTTTTTCTACAATCCGCCGCGCCTAAAACAAATAACAATAAATAAGCAAATAGCGTTGTTTAGTGACATAATTAATTATTTTTTTATATCTGATAAAAGTGAAGAGAGTAAATCATGGTGATGTTTTCAAAACTACTCTAATAAGAAAATAGAATCAAAGCAATTATGTCAAAACGAAATTGTGTTAAATCAAAAATTTAACTAGAATCAGTTAAAGATAAAAGGAACAAAATACAAACTGCAAAATAATTGTCCCTAAATACCCCTTCCCCTGAAACAGAGTTTCCTCTAGTAGTAATAGGATACCGAACAGTCAGAAATGGCAACGAGTGCTGTCACAATTACGGCGGTCTACGGATCCAACGGTCAGTCACTACCAGTGACGGGCACAAGTCTTGGACCTGGCTATTCGGCTATCGTTAAGCAAGAACGCCACGATGAGGCTGAAATTCAAGAACTCGCAGCAAAGATGCTGGAAACACAAAAGGCAGCTATGGCCAAACAGCAACAGCAAACGGCCCAGATGCAAAATCGCGGCATGCCAGGCAATCAGCAGCCTGCAATGTCCAATGGTCAGGCGAACATTCTTAATTATCTGACTCGGGCAAAAGGCACAACACCAACTCCCACGAGCAATGGCCAGTCGAATGGCAGCAAAACAAATGGGTCCGCGACGGGGTCTGACAGCGAAAAGAAACCATGCGACGAGGAATCCCAGAAAGGCCATTTCGGCTGGTCGACCTTTGGCAAGACGTATATACCGTACATATATCGGCAAACTGAGAAGTATTGTGCCGTGCGTATGGTGGAATTCAAGTTGCTGGGAAAATATTTGAATTGTCTTCATCCGGACATCTACAGCAGTTGTACGTGTGTCCGCAGTTATTATATCACAGAAGCTGAGAGCCGCCTGTTCAACGAGATAAACCACAAACACTGTGACGCGGAGTTCGGTCGCGATTTATTTACTCTTAAAGACTTGGTGGTGCGATTAAGCGATGCCACCAAGTTCTTCCAGTTCCTTGACATTTGCTATCGGAAGTTGATCTCCGGCAGCAAAACGCCGTCTGAAAAGTGCGGTTTCATTCGTATCAACAAAGAATCGGTTGTGCCGTATACTGTGAGAAACAATGAACAAGTTGTTCCATTATTCTATTTCGAGGGCGAAACAGAGAACCTCAAACAAAAGGCTGATTATCTATCCGGCTGGGATTTGGCATATTTGAAATTCTGCTGTAAAGTGCAGGGCATCCGGAATGAGCTATTCTCCAGCGAATCGGTGGCTGTGATAAGTTTAACTGATATTAAAAGTTACTTCCCCAATGGAACAGAATTCGAGGATTACTGGCCGAGCAAGGTGGTGGATTCGAATCTTCTGTTGGGGCCCCAGAGGTCTGGGCCAAATAATTCAGTGAATTGGACTCGACAGCCTACGGCACCCCCTCCAAAAATCAATCCACCTGCGGCAGCTAGCAAACAAACTCAGCAACAACAGCAGCAACAACAACAACAGCAACAACAGTCACAACAAATGGCTGCTAAAAGGGGAGCTGCTTACCAGATGGCGGCAAATTCTGCAGCATCGGCGCAAAGGTTACATGCTGCCACTTTGGCGGCAGCCTCTCAAGCGACAGTTCAGGTGAGCACAATTGCGCGTGACACAGAAGAGCGTTTATTTTTTGAGTGTAAACTTACAAGGGTTGTTTTTTTTTTTTTTTCCGATTGCTTCTCTGGCACCATAGGCACTCAACGGCGCGTGGATGGCACAACCGCAAAACAGTCTTTCGATGATACAAGCACAAATGTTGGCTTCACAGGTGAGACTTGTTCGTTACCTATACGTAGATATAGAAACAAAATGATAAAAAGTCGTTAGCTTTCTTAATTAGCTATAAGTGTTGAGAATGTGTTTTTTTATGAATGGAGAGGAGTGGGCTGTTTGATAAGGGATTTCCATTTCATGGGTAAATTTGAGACTCGTGGTTTGTCTTTATATAAATGAAGAAATCCCTGAAAACATTAAGGTATGCAGACATAAACATCTTCATAAACTTGGTCAAAAATCCCATATTTTGTTTGTTTTTTTTTTTACTTCTCTCTCTCATATTCTGAACAGCTTTATTCTGTTGTCTGCCGGGGGAACCACAGTCGGGAAATAAAATAATCAATGAATAAATAGAAGCCTATGTAAATTGAGTTTAAACAAACAGCCATTCTTTAGATGACGTAGTTTTGTTAATATGGAAAGGAAATGATAAACAAGACTAATAGTTTAGAGCAAGACGAATAGCCTAATAGGGTTGGTAATTGAACCTGCTTTTTTTTTTTCTTTTTTCAACTTTCAGTTGGAATTTAAAAAAAAAAAAAACGAAAATATTTGTCGATAAACATTTCTTTTTACTCTTTATGTAGCCTTAGGCATTTCTGTCTCATTTTCAATTTGTAACGTTACAATAAGGTAGGTACAATAGTTAGGTACCACAACTTAAGAGGCGTTCATGGTTTGGTCTTTAATAGGAATTTCATATACCTACCTAGATTGTGTGAGCCAGTCATGCATTTTAATTTCGTCGATACTGTAGGTTTCTGTGAAGAAAATTTTCAATTATAGCGACAGCAATTTAAGCCAATACGCTGCATGAACATAGGTATGTGCTGCATAATCGATATCTGAATTGCAATTCAATTCTTTTTGGTTGAATTAAAAAAAACTGTGAAACAAGATTTTGTCAAGCGGCAACCGTAGTCTATGAAAATAATATATAATTGCCAAACAACCAAGGAAAGTATAAAAATCTCATACTATCTATTTCCTCTTGTGAAAGGCATGTATAAATGCTTGTATGTATTTTCAGGGAGGCTATATATGTATTTTACTAAAAAGAGAAAGTAGGTACATTCGTACATACCTATATGATATTTCATTATAGAATTGATTTACAAGAAAGAATTAGATATACATTATGTATGTATATAAAAAAAGAGATATTTACATATATATGTACGTAAATGTATATGTATGTTCTCATATTTAATTTACAGAATAACTGTATTTGCTGTTGTAGTTTTTATGGAAAATAATTTAAAATAAATCTATAAAATATTTACATATGTTTTATGTTTGTACATACCTATTAATAAGTGCAAACTGGTAAATAAACTTTAAATTATCTCAATTATACCTAAACCTACTCTCATCTGCTATTCGGATGAGTAATGAATTATAGAAAATGTTTCGCAAAGGTAAACAGCTCCCGACAAGGTTGTTTTGCTATTTCGATCCCAACTTCCTTATTTGACATTTTGATACAGTTTTGAGTTCAGAGGTTATGAATATTACATGAAGGAAAAGTTCGGTAGGTTACAAGGATAAACCAATGTAGAAAACAATTTTCTTATAGGGCTCACAACTGCGATAAGTTAAGTACCTACCACTGCTAACAGTTTTTTTTTTGTATTTTCTTTTTTTTTATCAAAATCAAGATAAATATGCTTTAACTCTACAATTGTAATTGTATAGCAAGGCAAGTATCTACCCTTATTTTTGGAGCTAAACACAAAATTTAAATTTTCTAGGGAACCACCAACCAAGTTTGGGTAGTGTAGGCCGTGTTTCAAAAAGGAAGGATAGGAAATAATTTTTTGTTCGTACAATAAATTAAGAAAAAGGGGCTGTTCTGATATCCGGTCGAATTTGAAAACGGAAACGAAAATTGAATCTGTGCGGATTGAAAATGATTGTTCTGATTTCCAGTCGGATTTAGTTTTAAGTTTTACCAACCTGATCAACAAAACGTTTTCGAAATCAGCTGTTATGTATGCAAGACCTGTCAAAAAAGAAATTGTAATCCGCCAACAAAAGGATAACCGAATTAAAAACGTCAATTTGGCGGATTGTAGATCTGTTCGTTTTGCCGAATCCGCAAAACGTTTTCCAATACGGAATTCGGAACAGCGAAAATTCGAAAACGTGAGGATACAGAATTCGAACGGAAATTAGAACAGCCGTGTATTACCGAAAGATATCCTACGGGTAAAATCCAGTTCAAGCTGGACAAATAGAGATAATAATGCTGCCTAGAGTGGAGCAAGAAACCACACCTATGAGCCAGTTGTCGAGCACTCCATCCACTGTGCTATTGGCACCCGCATCTTGGGGAATATGCCATAGGATACTTTTCATAAAGCAAAGGGGAGCAAAGCGGTCGGGTAACAGCTGGTAGGTACTTCGTTAAATTTAGCCAAAAAAAAAAAAACAGTAGGTAGGTTAATTGTTACAGTTTTTTTATAAATAGGATTATATATTTGATACATAATAATTTCAATTAATTTTGTTTCCAAGCCGAAATGTTTATCATAAAGAACCTTTATTGTTTATAATTTTCAGGCTCAGCAGCAAAATCATCCTGCGGTAAGGCCAAACTATCGCGGCCCTGCTGATAACATAATGCGTCAGCAGCAGTATTCATACAATAATGGATCAATATCAATGCAGCCAGTGAATAACCATGGACAGGGCCAGGGCAATGCCCCACCGCCATTGGTTCGAGTCGGAGGACAAACTGCATCCCACCAAATGTAAGTAGATAACAAAGAACTCTTAACAAAATAGACAAACGAATGAGAAATGTTTTCAATTGTTCCACTTCCTTCTGTTAGTTTTAGATATATTTTTTTTTTTTTTAATTATGGATTAAATAGTTTAGCTTTGTTGTTTTTTTTTGTATTATTTTGAAAACATGATTACTACATGAACTCTTCAAATACATTTATACCACTTTGGTTGAAATTAATTCAAAATTTTGTTCTTTTTGAGCTAAATATGTTTATTTTTAAAATTTGCTCTTTTAATTTTGTGAATTAATTGATTGATTTCGTGATTCAATTATTTTTCCAAAAGGTGGTTGTGCACGCATTGTATTATTATTGTTTTTTTTTTTTAATTTCGTAAGTTCCTTTTTTTTTAAATTAAATTTAAACCAAAATCCCTTATGTTGTTATATACTCTTATGTATTTAAGATTTAAATCATACATTTTGAGAAACACAGGCTAGAAAAAAGTTATGTATTTTTCATAGATTATAATAATATGTAGTTTGTAATACAATTTGTATCAGAATAAAATTTGTAGTGTAAATCTTAAAAAAAAAATAAAGTACTAGTTTTAAAATGCAATTATTCAAAACCATAAAACAGACACAAAAAAAATTATAACTTGGCCGCAGACAGTTCCTCAAAAATTTGTTATTAATAAGCTTGAATTTAACCTTATCTAAATAATTTGCGGTGAAGGGAGACTTAAAGATATTTTCATCTTGAAATACAACATTGTCAGTCTGGAAACAAAAAAAAAAAACTTTGCAGTTACGGATTGCGTTATGTTGAACGCGTAATATGTTTGGGTAATGGGTTTTTGACTAACATGAGTAAACATAATCCCAGCGCAGCGTTAGGAAATTTGGAAAGTACCTATCTAAAAGAAAAACAGTCATATTTAAATTAAAAACTTCCTTCAATTACAGGCACACCAAAGTAAAATATGAGATTCTAAACGAAATTTTCGCAATTTCGAAATCAAATTTTTTTTTCGAAAGAAGAACTATCACTCTAGAAGAAAAATGTCATTAATCCTGGTACCAATTTAACAAATGGAACATTTCTTTTGTGTGTCATACTTTTCAATTGAAATTTAATTCGATTTTCCATTAATCTACTTCGAATCTCAAGATTAACAATAGATACAATTTTTGTCCGTTAATCTAGTACATTTAAAATGCATCCAGTATTAAATATTATATTCAAATCGTACCTATAAGCATATTGCGCTGAACGCATCCATTCGAGAATCAAAATGTTATCTTCACCGTTTAACAGTGAAAAGAATATTCTTTAAAGCGAGAAACAGATTGGCACAGCCACTTTGATAGCGACGAAAACTTTGACATCAAAAGTAATGTGAAATAGATTAGCAACGTGAACAGCGCTTTTGACAGCTAAAAAACCAAACATAAAAGTTGTCACATTTTCATTTTTTAGTATTGATAAACCTGAAAAACTTCCCCTTAAAGTTGGCAGCATTTGCACAGCGACGTCGAATTTAGGGTTTAGGTCTAACGTTGATTTCGATGTTGCTGTTTTAATGTATTCAAAGCCATTTAAAAGCACTAGCTCTAAAATGAATGATGCGGTTGTCAAAGTTGCTGTTCAAGTTGCTGTGCCAATCTGTTTCTCGCATAAACGGTCAATCTTTCAACGTCATAAGACACTTCTTCCATATTCATTTTTTGACACTTGCTGTAAAAGTTTATATATGTATTTGATAACTTGAAGTTGCTCAAAAATGTTCACAAACTTGTTTCGAATAAGTTTCACCAAAACAGACCTAATTTTCCAAAATAAATTTCAAATTTCAAAATCTTTTTGTCGAAATTTAAGATTTAGTTAAGGTGATACTACATTGTCATATAAAATATGACACAATATTTGTTGTATTACAAAATAGTATTAGGCTCCATATATTTTTTGTCATATAAATTTGACATTTTTGAGACATATTTATTTGGCAAACTTGCCATATTTCTATGAAAATGTAATACTACCTTTATAAAGTGATCACACCAATTTTTTGTTTTCAAATTGAACGTACCAATTTTTCTGGACGCAATCATTCGAAATGTCATTTTAAGGATTTGACTTTGAATTCAATAATACACTTTGCAGGTCAGCGTCAAATATTTCCACCAAAGATTTATCTCAATTAAGATTGAATAAATCTATGTAGTAATTCCACCACACAAAAAGATTAAATTATTTCTTTTTGTATGAACTTGAAGTGAGACAGAAAGATAGTTTCATGTTTTTCACGACCAAGGCAAAAAAGGTTGGATTTTCCAATGAATGCGCTCGGTGAAAATGGGGCGTTGTACTCTTCGCGGGGTATCCTTATTGGTGTCAAAAGTTGCGTGACATCATAGGTTTTCACATGATACCTCATTTGAAACCATGTGCGATAAAATATGTTTGTTCGGTTTGTCAAACTATTAGCCTTATGAAAATGTAACAAGGTTTGAGAAATCTCGGTTTATTGGTCGGCGGAAACGTAGTAATTATAAGGGCACTTTATACGATTATATAAGTCATGTGTGCTATGTCAAAGCTTATAAATATATCAGTGATTATTTTCTGCTGCTACAGATGTATCAGCCCTATTCTGTTAAACGTTTGCGTAAACATTTACATTCTGCTATCCGCGGAAAGGAAATGATTGCTTCATAAAGGCTTAACTACATAAGCCAAAAAAGTACAAAAGTAAAAATTTTCAAACTCATTTTGGAATAGTTTTTCTGACTGGAAAACTTATAAAAATTATGCAGAAAGATTAATTTTATTTGGAAAAAAAATTTGTATTTTCTTTTTCACAAAACAACTGCGCTAGCGGGAAAAAAAATATTTTTACTTTTGTACTTTTTGGCTTATGTAGTTAAGCCTTTATGCGTATAAATTCCGATAAAAAATAAAATTAAGACAATAATATCATTCCCTTTAGAATTTCAAAAAAAAGTTTTAAATAAATAATTTAGAGCAAATTGAATGAAACATTCACGTGAATCGAAAGTTTCGATCGAATCGTGTAGCAGAATAGGGCTGTATGTTTATCAAATCGAATATAATTTTTTGGTGTAAGTTCGAGGGCTTCAAATGAGATCTTCAAAATTTAAGGGAATATTAAAGGCGGTTTTTTTCAAAACTAAAGAAGTTTGTGCTCTTTTTCACTCGGTGGATTTCACACATAAGTTGTGTAGTGGCAAAATATTTGCTTCGCAGCCTGTACTGCATGTTTATACTAAAATTCCCTTTGGAACATTTAATATTTATTTTAAAAAGTATCTGCATGAATATTATTAACACGGCCAATTTGAAATTGACAGAATACCGTCAGCTGTTTTTTGTTTACGTTTGATTGAGCACTGAATGGTTCCAAAGGTGTATTTGTTTAATTCATATCGTAATAGAGGTTGCAACCATGAGCCAATGCGTAACTGTCATTGCTCTTAGAACAGGAGCATTTAACTTAATACTGTAAAAGCAAGCCAAGAGGCAAACAATTATACTTAACTAGATGGAACAGGCAAAACGTTACAGCCGCGGATTCACATTTGTTTAATATTACCTGGACCCATGTTCTGTAACTCAGGTGATAACTTATCGCATCGTTAAAAAATGAAACGATTCATTCCACACTTATCGCCTCTGGAAAAAATTGGGTTTCTGTATCTCGATGCGATAAGTTGAATTTTCGATTTATTTTCATTGGAAAATCCATTGGAAGGCGATAAGTTTATTAGTCTGTTTGACATTAAAAAAAAAAAACAAAAGTGAAAATTGAGTTTCGAGATACAATGATAATGAATCTATTTGAAATGCCCGAGGAACGATTGCAGGAGGTATTCTCAGATTTTGGCACATGAAATGCGTCCATATTTTCCTCAGGGACAGAAAAAGCTTCATCGTTTGGAACTTGTGAATTCCTTGTTTGCGGACAAATATTTTACTATAGAATTTGTTGGGCTCTTGTTACTCTGAAAATTAAAATTGAGTATTAAAAATTAAAAAATATAAGTGAAATTTTATTCACCTTCTTGTTCTTAGTCATTCATTATGAACATTATTTATTTTGTTTTCTTTTTTAAGTTTGTTTTGTCATTTGCAATAATTTCAATGTTTCATCTATTATCGCCTGCCTTTGGGAAGGTGATACATTTTGACGTTGAAAATGAAAAAAATAACGATTCTTGAAGATACAGAAACGCATTTTATCGCATTTTCCCAGGATTTCTATTCCGCATGTTCCGGTCGATAGAGTTATCGACTGTCAAAGTTATAGAAACCCGATAATGCGATAAAGTGAGTTTTGTTTCATTTTTCATCGTTTCTCGACTGATTTTATCGATGCGAAAGTTACAGAACATGGGTCCTGGTAAAATGACGAATGTAAAATGTAATAAAAGTCTCAATAAAATCAATTCAATTAAAAAAACGAAAAAATCGTATTGATTACGATATGCAACTATAAGTTATTGTAAATAAAATTACACTGAAAATTTCAAAAATAAAGCACACATTTCTTATAAACAACCGCTGTACAATTTTGCATCTGTCAGTTCAGCAAAATGGTAATTGTCACTATTTTATGTTGACAGATTTTGAAGTTTCTTCTGTAGAAAGTACTTTCCGCGTTCGGGTGCCAATCCAATAGGCTATCCAAGATACCTTATGTCGTTTTCGTTTCGACCAAAAGAATCGATTTTTTTTTATTTTTTTGATTTGTGACAAGTTTTTCCTTTCCTTTCGACCAAAAAAATCGAATTTTTGTCGATCTGAAGTAGATTTCGCAGATCTCGATTTTTAGCAAGATTTACACAGATTTTCACACTCACTTGCGCACACATCAAAGAAAAGTGACTTTTACCAGTGTTGTTTTAAAAAAGACACTCATACAATCATAATACAACATAAAATCACGTTTTGTGTTCGTTTTGCCAGTAATATTTAAGATCTGACACCCAAATCTGAATTGGTTGAAACGAAATCCACATTAGTATTCGATATGTTTTCGAACGACCAAAACCAGATAGGTTACATTTGCTGTTAAAAGACAAGGCAGCTAATAAAAGGGAAAACTATTGAGTTTTTAACGCGACGATTTGATTCCCATTTTATTGCAAATCCTTTCTGAATCTTCAATCAAGTATTCAGTACCATTTAATATCACACTGGAATACATTTTAACCCTTATTTGTTATTTTATTCTTAAGACGAACAAAATCAAACGCGACATCAAAAAGCAAAATAAGTAGTCGGCTGTAGTTATAATCAGCTGTGATCAGCTGTTCCTCAAATTTCCATCGGATAGTTTAGTATCGCGAAAATTTTAGGATAGCTTGGAATTTGTTTCTGATAACAGCTGATTGGTTCATCAGCTGAATTCTTCTATGCGATTACAACAACACAAATCTATCCGGATAGCTTTGGATAGTTGCCCGAACGCGGCCCTTACTTTTGTGCGCATAATGTTAGAGCTGAATGCTGAATTAATAAGCTGCTTTAATTCAGATTGCTTAATCGAAACTTTAGTATTTAAGCTCAAAAGAGCATATGTGACAGTTAACGCTAAGGAAAAAGTAGAACATAAGCGTTTATAAGTAGAACATAAATATTTAAGTTTCGTATCAGCAATCAACGGTAACAATGTTTTAAGAGCGATTTCAAATGTAAACAAAGCTAGATCTATTTTAATCCTATTTTCTGTAAAAAGAATTGACTATGAGTTGATTATATTTTTTGTTCTTAAAACTGTATTGCCCACACAATCATATTATTTTTTTTTTTTTTAAATTTCGCTTTCAAACTTTCACTTTTCTTTATTTTCTTTTGCCTACGCTAGAAATTTACATATCTCTGTAAGTCTGCTTCTTTTCTTTGTAAAAATACTTACTTTTATATTAACTTCATAATAATGTATACATATATGTAGATGATTTAAGTTGTTGCATGCTTTTGTACTTTTGTCTATCATTTTCTACCTTTAAAAGCAATAATACTTAGAAATGCAGTTGTTTAATAAGTCAATTATATTAACCTTCCTTTTATTCAAAAAAAAATTAAAATTTTATATATAAAACAACCATCATCCTAGATACATTATATATAAATGCGTGTACAAACACATATATGGACGGTTACAGTTTGGTTAATGTACATTTTTGTCGGTGATTTTCCAATATGAAAAAATAACGGTATATCTGATCGGTGTGTAAATAAATAGAAATATCTTTCATAAATTCAAAAATTAAAAAAAAAAAAAATAAATACATTTTATTAACACGGAAGAGAAATGTTGCAAGAAATTCGTTAAAATAAAAAGAGAAGAAAAACAAGAAACCAATCCACATACATTTTGTATATAATGTTTCTAGGTCGAATTGTACTAGTGTCGAGCAAACAATGCAGCAACAACGTGCCAATATCATTAATCACCCATCACTTGCAATCCGCTTACAACATCCCACAGACCATCCACCTCCTTATCCACAATCGGCAACTTCTGCAGTGGCTATTTCAATGCCGCTACAGCAGCCTGATGCCGTTCCCAATATCCACTCCCCTTATCAAATTCCTGATTCTAACAATACAGTTAGTGCTTCTCAGCAACAGTCGCCAAACTATAGTGCTACAATTGCTCCAGATTTCCAAAATTTAGCAATCTGGAATCAGTTGAATGACGCTCAAAAAAACCTTCTCACAAATCAGTTGAAAGTCAATCAGACAAACAACAACAATTCTCCGCTGTGTGCGAACAAGAATTCTAAACAAAATAACTTTTCAAAGCCTTCCGTTCCGCCATTGATTCCAATGGCAGCATTAGAAAGTAATAGACATGCAGCGGCTGCTAAGAAATCAGCTGAATCTATTGCGGATTTGGAACGAAAGTTCAAAATGACCGATGAAATGAAGGCAGTTGTTCAAAAAGTCTTGGCCAATCCGGATTTGTCGACGTTTATTCAGACAAATAGTTCAAACACTTTTGTGCCTTTTATCTCACCGCCAATATCCCCGGCGACTAGCCAGCCTACTATGAACAACAATGGCCAACATTACAACTTACCAATTTTACAGAACTATTCAGTGACTATAGTACCTACTCCCAATCCTGTTCCTCCATTCCAACAACATCAGCAAAATCAAAGACAGTTGAACCTGTCTTCCGGTGTGGCACCGCGTCAAAAGAGCGTGATTTGTTCGACAAGTACTATTCCATCCTGCACAACTACCCCGTCTCCATCTCCAACACGAACTCCAAACAACAATTCTGCCATGGAAGTAATTGATTTGTCTTCCACTCGAAGGTCGTCATTGCAAGCTGCCACCGCCTATCTGCAACAACAGCAACAGGTCGCTGCCCAGCAACATCACCAGCGGACCCAACAGCAGCAGCAGCAACAACAGCAGCAAAACGGAAGACCTTCCCAGGCTAATGGAGGTGGCAACTCGGCAACGATGCACCTGCAAAGGCACGCAGCCGCAGTACAACAAGGAGCTGTGGTGGGAATTGATCCGTCAAACAGGCTGCATATAATTCCAGAAATAGCATCAGGAAACGTACACATCCCGCCCTACAAGGTCCAGAAGGTCTATGTTGACAATCAGACAGTTCCTTGTATTAACATGCAAGCCTACACAGACTCAGATCAGCTCATGACTCTTACAGACTTCCGAGAGTCGTTCTTCCCCAACGTGCCACTGGAACATTGCAAGCGCTTGATCGAAGCCCTTGGCGTAGAACTCTACAAAGGAAATAGGTTAGTTACTTTTTGATTACAAAAAAAAAAAATATTTAACTAAAACATACATTTTTTTTTCTTTATCAGACGACAAATCCAGGTACTTCTCGAATCAGGGCGATCACAATCTGAAAACATTCCATTGGTAAAGGTGCGCGATGTCAAGAGATACATGCCTCAACTGACGTTCATGATTCGAAATCAAGAGCAACCACAGTCGAAAAGACCTCGTGTAAGCTAGGAAACGGGGTGGGGAGCACAACATACACATTCAAACTACCACCACCCTACCATGGATATGTTGTACTCCCAGAGCCAGTCAGTATCTGCATCTAAACCAACCTCCATATCCGCTGTATCCGAAGCAACAGCTGCTTCCGTCGCTGCTGTCGCCGCCATGGCTCCGTACAACGGCTCGACCATGTTAAGTCCCCCGCTGAGCACCACGTGTACCAATCCGTTCAGCTCCTTCGATTGGCTATCAGCAGTTACACCGCCTACCGTCGATAGTAGCTCTGGCAATGGAGGCAGCCTAGCTGAACAAAGAGCCGCCGCAGCAGCAGCCGCCGCTGCCGCAGCCTACAATTCTTGTAGATTTGGCCAACATCCGGCAGCTGCGGCCACCGATTTTCTTTCAATGTTTAGCAGCACCTGTGGAGCAGCTGGTGGCTCTGTCACCAGTGGTTTTAATGCAGAAACGACTCCCATGTCATCGTCATCACATCACCAGCACCGTCAAAACCCTTTAAGTCACCATCATCGTCACGCGTCAAGGAACCAAACGTCCGGTGCCCCAGACTCATCCACGATTTCCTCGGCGATTGTGTCCTCGTCGTCTTCATCATCATCCCTCTCACTGACGCCAGTTTCCATGACCTCATCTCCAGCCGTTCCCTCGCCACACAAAGTAAACGGTGTCGCCCTATTCAATCCGCCCGGATATCACCTACAGGCACCAGGTCATGGCTTGCCATCGCCCACAATTTACCCGCCCACGCCCCCACCATCGGCACCATGGATCCATCCCTGGTATACTGGTGACACATTTTGAAAATTACCTTCGAATAAATTAAGATCTTCTCTCATTCTCGTTGTTATTAGAATCTAGACTAATTGAGATAAAATGTAGCGCATGTAATCAAAACATTTTTTCTTTCCAAAACATATGTACATTTTGTTTTAGAAGAAGGCAATGAAATTCTCTCATCTGCAATAATGGCACATCTCATTTATTTTGAGATAAATAGCTATTGAAAAGCTGAAAGATATAAATACTGTTAACTTTAATGTAAGCCAAATTAACGACATGTGCCACTACTGCAGGGTGTGAGTGATAGTAAAATCTTGATAATGAAGAGACGGAAATTTTTCGAATGTATTATTTTAAACCAGAAAATCAACGTCTAATTGAACTGAATTTAAACTTTAAAAAAATGTCCTAAATCATTTAAAATAAAATTTAAAGAAGCTTAGTAAGATATGTATTTATAAACTAGTATGTATGTATAAGATAAAACTTAAATCAACAACAAAAAAAATACGTTCCGGGCGTTACACAAATGGCGCCCAACACAGACATTCTCGAGAGAAATGAAATTTCTTTTTTTATTTTATGTAAATATTCTGTTATTGTTGGGCGTTGTTTAAATTCAAAAGTTGCGTTCGCAAAGTAAAATTTTGAAGAAGAATTCGAAATAATATATATTTTCAGTTGAGCCAAAAAGTACAGAAAATTTAATTCAGAAAAAATCATTTTTGAAGCAAAAAAAAAAAAAACATAACTCATGTATCCGTTTTAAGGATTTAACCGTGAATTATTATTTTAGTTTAATATTATTTTTCTTTGTGTTTTTGTTTTAGATTATGTTTTTGTATTTTTAATTTTTTTTCTATTGCGTCTATTTAATTCAGCTAGAAAAAAAAAATAATTTATTCAAATGAATATTGTTTCCAACTGTTATATTTAGATATGTACCTACTGTATATACTTTTCTTTATTTATTATATCATTAGCATAATGGTAAATAAATAAAATATAATAATTTAGCGAAGAGAGGAACAAAAACTATAAAAAGAACAAAAAAAAAATCAAAGATTAGACGTTTAAAATTTAAAAAATAAACTAAAAGAAGAAAATAAAATAAATGATAACAAAATGAAAGTTAATAACAAGGTTTTGTTAATTTATTAATATGAAGCATGCAAATTCTCTCGGGTGCTAAACAAGAGTGTTGTCAACCCAACAGCAAGCAAATATTATATTTTAAAGCACAGTGTCTGCACTAGGAAAAGAAGGAATAGGTATTTGCAAAAAGGTGTCGGTAAAGTAATACGACGAAGTGATTAAAGCCTACTATAATAGAAAAAATTTTAATATTTAGGGTCTCTTATGTCCATGTTAGAAGCTACTTCTATGGTAGAATAGTTCAATTAACCTAATCAATTCGGTTATTAATGGGAGCTGTATTAATTGAGTTATTTTATCTTTGCCTGTAGTTTCATTAATGGGGGCTATCGTGAGTAAAATTTCTCTGGGAATGTTTCCCATCTTCGAAAATTTGAAACAACTTTTCCACTCCGCTTCGTAAGCTCAAATTTGGCTTATTGAAATTCCCCTGGAAAATGTATTCCCGATACCATTAGATTCCGAGGGATACTTTCAACCATTATTCACGTTCCAAATTTTCGAAGGAGGGAAATATTCCCAGGGAAATTTTATTCACGATAGCCCCCAATAAATTAACAATATGCCCCGATTTTTCTTTTTTTCGGCACAATCTTCTTCATTAACCCCGAGGCCACACGAGCCAGTACTGGGTGGCCAGTTGGTTTCATAAATTGGCTGTTAAATTCGGTATGTGACGTAGGCGCCACTCCACTTGCCAAGCAAGTTGCTTGCAAGTGGGTTGTTCTTTTTCTCTACTGGAAGGATTATTCTAGTTGAAAATAGTGTGTATGCATTTGTTACTGTAGTTAACTTTGGTTGATCTTTCAAATAAAATGGGTTGAGCAAAGAATCAAAATACATTTGGAATGAAATTCAGAAAAAAAAATTAATTAAAATTAATGCAATAGAAATCTTCTTTGCAAGAATTGTTAGCGGTTTTTTTGGTGAAAATTATAGCCAGTGCAGTAATGAATTCTGAATAAAACGCTTATGCCGAATTCCTTTCAACAAAAGAATCGATTCTGTTCAGAATTTTTTCTAAACAAAATTGATTCTTTTCTGTCAAAACAAATCTTGCGTTTTTAGCAAGATTTCACACTGATTTGCACACACACTATGAAGACTTAACATTTCTAATACGTCAAATTGAAAGTCGCGGAATTTTTGGAAGACGAGCTGTTTATTTTTTGGTTGCAACGAATTCTACATAATTTAACAAAATATTCAACAATATATTCAGTCAATACAGCAATGACTGCTTTTACACTACAGCGATTTTTAATCTTCGTTTCTCCTTTGGTTTCCTTCTAATTGCAAATACCTTTTAAACGACAGCGATTTTTAATGAAAAGTTTAGTTTGTGCAAGTGAAGAAGTATCATCTCACTGCACTCTTTACTCCACTTGATTAAGCGAAGTTATCTGAGTCGTTGACGAATGAAAATAAAACACATTCGAACAAAAAGGAAAAGCACAAAGAAGAATGAGCGATAACTCTGCAATTTGTTCAACCTCAGCAATTTCGTCTACCCCGGCCACCACATACGTCCCTCGCCTACGGGCTTAAAAATCGCAAGCAAAAATTGCATGGTTTAAAAGCAGTCAATGCATACAAAATAATTTATTGTGCGTTGTTCATTATCAAACAAAAATTTGACAAAAAAAAAATAGCTTTCGCGAGTGAAAGACGTGATAAAAACTTTCAGTGCAAGTGAAAACTTTTTAATAACAATTTTCTTTAAAAATATATATGCAAGTAGAAGTTCCAACACATAAAATGCACCAACAAATTGCCCCCGTATTTTTGTTATTAAAATAGAATTATTATATTTAGTTATTAATTTAATCCTATTGGTAACACATTTTTCTCACAATAAAAACAAACAGCCTTAATAGTTTTGTGAATAATTTCTTGACGTTTTGCATCAGCTGCAGCTGTCAAGTAACACAAGCACAATCACAAAAAAAAAATAATCGATTCTTTTACGAAATACGAATTCCTTTCAATTGACAAAAAAATTCGATTCTGTTTAGAAAAAAATCGATTTCTTTGTTGAAAGGAATTCCCCATTAGTTTGTTATTTCAAAGTTCGTAATTGTGCCAAATTTAATGACATTCGATGTCAAAATAAATTTCTTATCTGTCAGAAACAATAATCAGTGGCCACCATAAAATTAACAAACTTGAATTGAAGGGTGGCTACGTTGACGATGGTTAAAAAAACCTCTGAAAAATTGGAAAAAGTATCCATTTTATTTTCTGCTCCGGAAAAATGTATTTTCAGAGCAATCGCTTGACATATGAAACGAAATATTCTTGACACGATCAAATATAATTTGTCGCCTATCCGTCAAGCCATCGACTGTCAAGCATGGCTTCGATGTCAATAGATTAAAAGAGCTCTAAAAACCCGATTTTTTTAAGATTTACTTTTTGTTTCGGAAAAAAGCAATTTTAGAACTTTCTGGTGACTTTTGAAACGAAATATTCTACAAACGTCAAAAGACAGTTTGTTGCCTATCCGCCAAGCAATCAACTGTTAAATTTCATTGAAAGATGTCTAGGATGTCGGTGGATTAAGAAACCTCTAAAAATAGAGCAATTTCAGAGCTTTCTGGTGACTCGTAACGAAATATTCGCAAACGTCAAAGCAATGTCAAGTTTCGTATAAAAGTGAATTTTAATATTTAAAAAATGTATACAAATTCCAAACTTAATTTCTTTTAACTAATTTTTTGCACAAAATCGAATCTCACAAGAGTTTTAATGAAATATATTTATGGGACATAATTGATATTTGGTAAAAAAAACCCATTGGATCCATATAAATAGTGTAGAAATAAAATGACCAACAAATAACTTTAAATTGTCCCAAACGAATTACCTACATACTTATAATTTTAAGGGCAATTTTGACAAATACATTTATGTATAGCACGAGTCACGAAACATTCATTCGGAAGATAAATAGGATTTTTTGCAACATTTTCTTCCGATCCGAAAGTTACGAGTGCCATTAAATTTGTTTTGTTTGTTTATTCATTCCATTTTTTATATTTGCATAAACTTCTATCTTTTTTTATATTTTATATTTGTGGAATAAAAAGTGCTGTTTTTTCTCTTTATTTTGATATGTGCTAGGCAACCACCCCTGCATACCAACGGTGTGTCAATGTTTGACAGGTAGTGTTGCTGAAAGTCGATAGTTGGTGGCTTCGATTTTATGGATTCTCCGACACAAACTATCGAAAGCATCGATGGTTCTTTATTAAAGTATTATACATCTTTAAATTTTGTTCAACAATTTAAACTAACATCCTAATCTGTCTCGACATCAAATTTAACGTTGAACTTTCGGCCGTAAATAGAATAATTTGTTTTTTTCAAAAGTATCAAAGCATTCGATATTTTTTTTCTATCGATAAACTATCGAACTATATACATACCCATCACCAGCAGCAAAAATGGCGAATCAGGCAAGCACAAGCAGAAGCACCGGTAAATTGTTTGAAATGGAAATTGATAAAAAATGCAAGTATTAATAAAGTAAATGCATTTTAATACTGTTTCATCAACGTTTAGTCTATTCTAGGATTTGCTAAAAGTAAGTTCACTACAATTATTGGAATAAATCTGCTCAATCATTCATTAGCTTATCATTTAATTTATTAATTTTTACAGATGCATATCAATTTGCACATACTAGCTCTTTTTCCGTTATTCGCTGTGTGCTTGGCTGCATCTTTTTGCACCAAAGACGACAAATGCGAGCAACCCATCGCCGATGCAGCCCGATATGACAACTATCGAATGTACTATGTTAACATAGATACCCCAAAGCATGTGGAGGTACTCCAAAAATTCGAGGATCTCACCGATAGCTGTATATTCATGGGACATGCCAGACAGCCTGGGCAGAAACTTTCCATATTGGTTGCCGCTCACAAAGTCGCTGACTTCGTTGACCTTCTCAAAACATACGATATGAAGCATACGATTCTGGTAGGTTTCCATTTATTGATTTAAAATTTATAGAATTTTAAGTTTTCTTATCACAAACTCAATTTATATTATGTAAATTTATACAGACATATAATTTTCAAGAAAAAATTGACAAGAATTTGAAAGAAGTACTGCCCAAGGGGGTTAAGCTTGATAAATTTGACTGGAAGCATTACTTCCACTTGGAAACTATATACGAATGGCTGGAGAAGCTGTCCAGGGAATATGCAGAGGTGAGTTTGCTTGATATGGGTAGCAGCACCCAAGGGATTGCGATTAAAGGAATAAAGCTGGCCAAAAATGCCAACAACAAGGCAATATTTATTGAAAGTGGGATTCATGATAGAGAATGGATAGCTCCGGCTACAGCCACTTATATCATTAATCAGTTGCTCACATCCAAAGATCCGGAAATACAAAAACTGGCAAATGATTACAATTGGATAATATTTCCATCAGTTAATCCGGACGGCTATAAGTACTCTTTCGAAAGCGATCGCATGTGGAGGAAGAACCGACAGCTTTTTGGCATTTGCCGAGGGGTGGACCTTAACCGAAACTTTCCATTCCACTGGAACGAAACCGGATCGAGTTCGGATCCCTGTCGTTATGATTACGGTGGTACATCTGGTGCGAGTGAGATCGAAACGCAGAGATTGATAAAGTTTTTCGAGGACAATGTCCGGACGGAGAGAATCAAGACTTACCTAGCTTTACATTCATATTCGCAAATGATTATGTTTCCAAGCGGATTCACCCCAAAACGAGTGAGTAACTATGAGGATCTCAAGGCAATCGGTGAGAAAGCCACTGAAGCAGTTAAGCAAACACACGGGAAAATCTATGTGAGTGGAAGTGTTTATGAGACAATATATCCATCGAGTGGTTCTAGCATAGATTGGGCTGATGCCATGATGGATATACCCATTACATTTACGTTTGAACTACGTGGACCACCAGAGAGTTCGGATATGTTCATTCTTCCCGCAGACCAAATTCTACCAACGGGCGAAGAAGCATTTGCTGCTATTCGGGCAATAGTTAATGAGGCAGCTGCAAGAGGTTACTACAAATAAAGTAGGTATGAACATTTTTGAACATTTAAATTAAATTAAAAGAAAACATTGCTTGTGATTAAATGAATTATTTATACTAGTACACTTATACAAAAACAAATGCACTTATTATTTTGGAGCGTTCGTCACTGAATGAATCAAAATCTAGATTTCGAGCAAAAAGTTTAAAATCTCATTAAAAACTGGGAATTCAGTACTTTTTAGCTTGCTTAATCTATAGTTGATGATGTCAAAAACTTCTGAAAATCTTATTGGAAACGAAAGGTTGTGACACTTTTTTCTATTGAGTAGCAAGTATAACAGTTTACCGACTGAAACATAGCATAGAGGTTGTGTAGATTGGATAAATTGAGTCCGGTATCACGGTAGTTTGTGGTCGCAAAGGAAGTGTCGGGTGAGACACGAAGAAAAAATCAGAACCGGACTCATAACTGATTTTGTTGTTGTTTCAATGTGCGAAATTGTTGTTGTTTCAATTTATTTTGAGATGCCCCAAAGTGGTGTAATGTACTCGCGATAAGACTCACCAGTCTATCTGAGAGAAAAATCCAAGGGTGTAGGTTTGTATCTTTATTATTTGAGATTTGGAAATTGTTGCTTGGGATTTTTAGCGGATTGATAAAGACACGCATATGCATAATAGGCTATTGGTATTTCCCAATGTATTCCCTTAAACTTAAAATCCTTAAAGAAAGCTCCAAGTCCCTGGTTACATGGTCGTTTTACTGAAAATGATGAAGAAAAATCAAACCTTCTCTTTTTAAAGCACATAATGTATAATCTACTTGTGATTTTAAAACGGTTTTGATTTCGACGTTTATGACGGCAATGGCGAAGGAGATGACGATGGCGATGTCGATGTCGACGATGGCTATGGCGAAGGTGTTTGCTATTTCCATCAAAATTGAGATGATAATGGGAATAGCGGCGGCGATAACGATGGTGGTAGAAGAAATTAATCTATGATTCCCTCTCCATAAATATTTTGTCACATCAGCAGTATACTAGACCCTATGACTATTCGGATAGGAAAAGGGCCGCGGGGCAGCATATTAACAAATTGGTCCCCTTAACACTACTTGTCTTGTACTGGACTTGGGGCCAGTTTGTTCACAGCTAATCATCTTTAATCAAGGATTTGTGCAACTGGTAAATCATCAAATGTTCATGTTAACCAACATTTTTATGCAGGAATTCAAAGTTGGAGTTGTTGATCATAGAAATCGCTAATCAGCTGAATTTGGTAAACGATTCTGAAAAGAACAGAAATTCGCTTCTGGATTTATTCTTCTGGATTATCAATCGAAAAGGCCATGACAGTTTACAATCTGATATTTTTTTGACAGAAATAAGTGTGTGACGTAGGTACTGGGTAAAAAAACACCTTTTTATATTAATTTTTTTTTCTGAAAAAACAAGAACAATAGGTTATAAGAGAGAGCGCCCATCGGACAACGAAATTTAGTTGCCCGCAACTCGAAGCATCTTTGAGTTGCTTGCCCTAGCTCACCTAGCAATTTCGTGGCAAATTTTTTGATTTCGACGTTTATTTTAATTTGTTACATTGTGTTCGAGAATCTATCAGATAGCCTATCCATCCATCTATCTAAAAAAATTTCATATAAGTTGAGTTGTTGCATCAGCTGTTTTTCCACAAAGGATTTTACACGAACACAAACCTATCCGAATAGCTTTATATATTTCCTTGATCGCAGCCATTGCGTACGTTCAGAAGACAAGTTTTTAGTCTCGGCAGCGATAACCAAAAAAACAAAAGCAAGGTATGCTCATTAGCTGAATGACGTCACAATCAGGTTTAGTTCGCAGAGCAAAAAGATAATTCAATTTCATTAGATTGTTTTTTTTTTATATTTGTTGCTTTATTCACACAGTTCTTGTCACTTAAAAATAATTTGTTTAAATGCTGAATACTAAATTATAGTCTTCATTAAAAAAAGAAAAGAATACTAAAATTTGATTGTGACGTGATAAAAATGCCAAGATGGCGACTTCTGTGTACCTAATGAGCATACCTTGTATCTGTTTATCGTGTCTCTGGCCAGCTGTCAAAAAATTGCTTTCCAATTAATGCAATTATTTTTGTAAGAAGTGACTGGAAAGCTTGTCAACATATCACCCTTCAATTCAAGTCCCAAAATCAAACTTCAACAAATACGAAAAAATAAACGTCAAGTTCTAAATAAGTTGCTGCAAAGTTGCTCAGTGGATAGTGAGTAACATGCCGCCTCCACTGGCCATCAATGATGCCCAACATCACAACCCCAATCCAATCCACAATCTGACTTGTATGGATAATGTCACCACATGACATGGATTATTTTGCCTCCATTTTTCTAGACATGTTCATAATCCGAGCATTGTTCATGCCCAGTGCAGGCGGCATGTAAGGGGAAGCAACCCGAAGCAACTAACCTTGAAGTTTTCGGCAATTAAATTGGCTTGTAAAAGCTGGCTTTACAAGGGTTTCGTCTACTGAGAGCGAGACCCTACTTCCCCTTTTGAAATAAATATTAGCTACGCTTTTGAACTTTTTCTCTCATATATTTCTGACACTTGTGTCGTTGCACACGTATCGCCTTTTTAACCGATCTACACCGGCGGCAGATTTATCTTATATATTTGTTTATAAAATTATCATTTATCTAGAGATTAAGCTAGTAAACTTGTACAAAGAAAAGAAATATAATTCCAAAAATGTCAGTGAAAGAAGAACAACCCATGCCCGATGTGGCAAGATATGACTACTATCGAATGTATTATGTAAATATAGCCAGCGAAAAACATGTGGAGATTTTGCAAAAGCTCGAAGAAATAAGTGATAGCTGTTCATTTATCGGCCATGCAAGGCAACCGGGACAAAAACTAACTATAATGGTAGCTGCTCACAAAGTTCCAGAGTTCGTTGATCTACTCAAGACGTACGATGTGAAGTACCAGGTTTTGGTATGTTCTCTATACCTCATTGTTTTGCATTTCAATTAATTTTCGCAACTCCAATACCACAGACTTATAACTTCCAAGAGAAAATCGATAAAAATTTAAAATCAGTCCTACCCAAGGGAGTTGATTTGAATAAATTCGATTGGCTGCACTATTTTCATTTGGAAACAATATACGAATGGATGGAACATTTGGCTAGGCAACATGAAGAAGCCACCTTGCTAGATATGGGCTTAAGTACACAAGGTTTACCAATTAAAGGAATTAAAATATCACATAGTTGTGAAAACAAGGCAATCTTTATCGAGAGTGGCATCCATGCGAGGGAATGGATTGCTCCCGCCACAGCTACCTATATCATAAATCAGCTGCTAACATCCACAGATCCACGAGTAAAAAATCTTGCAAACAACTATAATTGGATAATTTTCCCATCGGTTAATCCAGACGGGTACAAGTACTCATTTGAAAGCGATCGAATGTGGAGAAAGAACCGCCAACTATTTGGCATCTCTCGTGGTGTGGATCTCAATCGAAATTATCCATACCATTGGAATGAAGTTGGATGCAGTTCGGATCCAAGTCGTTATGATTATTGTGGTACATCGGCAGCTAGTGAGATAGAAACACAAAGGCTGATCAAATTCTTAACAGATAATGACAAATCGGAGAACTTTCGAGTATACATATCCCTTCATTCATACTCTCAGTTGTTGATGTTTCCTTATGGATTTACACCCGAACATGTAGATAATTATGACGACTTGAAAGCAATTGGAGAAAAGGCCACTAAGGCAATGAAAGAAACCCACGGCAGAATATATAAAAGTGGAAGTATGTACGAAACGATTTATCCCTCGAGTGGTGGAAGTAAAGATTGGGCGCATTCTATGTTTAATATTCCGATAACATTTACTTTTGAACTTCGTGGACCACCAGATACTCAGGACTTGTTTGTTCTGCCATCAGAAGAGATTTTACCAACTGCAGAAGAAGCATTTGCTGCAATTCAAACCATTGTTGAAGAATCTGATGCAAGGGGATACTTTAAATAGATAAACATTTAATTAGTTTACACGAGTAAAAAGCATTTATTTGTTTTTTTTTTTTTATTTATGTAGATGCATTTGTTGATTGTGTTAATGCTCTAATAACTAACTACCTTTTGTGATTTAAATAAAGCTAGAAATTTAAAATTATATGTTACGTAATGCATAATGCTCATTTACTCATCTATATATATGTACATAATGTAGTATGTATATAAAACTGAATTTACTTACATATGTATGTTTTTATGTATGCAATGGGCTCCGAAAGCTCATCAACAACTGCAATTTGAGTGAAATAACATGTATTTCTTTTTTTAGGCCCAGAAATGCACTTCGTATTACCTAAAGTCTCAAAACTTCTGAACCAACATTTCTGACATTTTTAAAGTTTTTTCTGTTATCGGTGGGAGGGTTTAGAGTAAATTCCGCCAATTGCAAAGAACACATTTCTTTTATGTGAATTTTCCCCGTATTCAGCTTTTTTAGAGCAAACATTTTTCAATTAAGCTCTTTTAATACTAAGGCATGACATGTGTAATTTTTCTAGCCCACTTTTGACGCCCATTGCAACGCCCACTTTACGTATTTTTAAATTTTCTACTTATTCCTAGTCCCTAGAAGCTGAAGATATGTAATTAAGCTCTCTTGAACATAATCTATAATATGTACCATTTTTGGAAATCCGCCTTTCACCAAGCCTCAAGAGTTGATTTAGAAACTAAATCTGGCTACCGCCACTCCCACTTTTCTAATGTCTGTGTTTTCTCCTTATTTATCCAATTGAACATTGGTTTTTAAGCTCTCTTGAACATAAGACATGACATGTATAATTTTTTTCGAAAGTCCACCTACTTACTGCCACACCCAGATTTCTTATATTTGACCTTTTATTTGATTGAAATTTAGAGTGAAATAGAATGCACAACCTTGCAAGGTAAACATTGAATTGAAGATGGATTATAAGGAGAATGTGAAAATAAACAATTTTAGAAAAAGTCTCCGACCAATACAAACTGATACACATTTCTTTTTTTTTTTTTAATAAAAGGGAGAAAAATACGCTAATCCTGAGCGGTAGCAAAATTTTTGTTGATTAATTCAAAGATTTGATAAGTTGCCTTGAAAGTTCATTTTCGAAAATCTCGCCTGCTAGAATATCGCCTTCCATATGTCTCTTGAAGACATAGGTCTTCTGAAACCCCACAAAATGAAAATTATTTTTCTGAAAAGAGGGGAAATGCTTATGGATTGAATTTCAGAATCGAACTCAGAGGGCTTCTGAATGGATCACGAAATGTTAAAAAAAAATTGTAATTTTGTCATGCTGCCAAGTTTAATAGACTTTCAATTTATCACCTCTGTTCGATAATAATTTGAACGAGCTCAGCTTTTTGATACAAACAACTTTTGTTGCATCGAACATTTAACTCCACTCGCTATAAGGATCTAAGTTTCGGGAGAGTGATATCATAACTTAAACTAGGTAATGACAATTCACAATACTTATGAGCACAGATTAGCCACATGAAGATGAGAATCCCCGGCAGCCATTTTAATTTTCCTTCAAGCTTGAGCTGTCAGATATCAGATAAAAAATGAGAATGTTTGTATGAAAACCTCACACATAGACAGTAGGGATCTTCAGACACCGGTTAAATTGTTGTTGCAATTCAAATCTATTCATCAATGCGGGAAGAAATTACAAATACAACAATGTAAACAAATGGGTTTTGGAGGGTGAAACGTACGAAACATTCTCATCTTCATATGGCTAATCTGTGCTTATGAGATATGATGACATGAACTATCAGAAATATTGACTTCTAATTACTTTATTATAAAATAAAAAATACATTTGGTTGTGCGACAGCTCGAGGAAAACCTGGGCCTAGTGACTTACAACTCTAAAACCATTCATGTGGGCGTATTGTTAGTCGGTAAGAATGGAGAAGACCTACAATGTTCTACCGAATGAAAATCGGCTAACCTGAGAAGCACTTTTCGTGAGACTTGGATTGTTTTTTCATACTGCCTCGCAAGAGGCAGTACCACTTACTTTTTAAGCCAGTTTTCCGGCTCTTAACTTTATAAGCGCTCAATAATTACATCCCTTAAGTATAACTTATTGACGACATGATCTAGATATATTTTATTATAATTATTTCAAATTTGAGCTTTAAAACTCCATGACATGAACCATTCGAAATTGAATTTTAGCAAATGCAAAAACCAATTTGAAAAACATTACTTTTTCGTTAAGTTTCGAAAATCAATTCGAACATCTCCGAGGCGCATGTTTTTAAAATCCTTCAAAAAGAAATTCATTTTTTTTATGAATGACTTATTGAAATATCCTTTATACAGTGTCATCGCCGCTGACAGGTGGTGGAAATAATACGTTTCTCCACTATATATGTACATTGTACATGGTAAAAAAAGCTCTCTCGCGCCCTCCATATGAGATGATTCCATCTTGATATATATGTATGTATAACCCAACTCTTCGCTCCATATTATCGAGTTATTCGAATTAGACGACCGAAAGAAATTTTTGTCATTTCCCGTGTGAAATTTTCCGGAAAATACGTGCCGAAATCTTTGCATTTTTTTCTTCTAAACTCCCATAATAGTTAAAATTCTCTTTGATAAATAGTTTGGTATGGTTTTGGTAGTGAAAATCTTTGAGAAAAGTGTTAAATTTCTTTGTGAAAATTTGGTGTGTGTGTAAAAATTTCTACCCCGGTGAGATTACTTCCTCCATCGAAAATTACATCCTACCCCATCTCGAAATCACACTGAGGAAGGGTAGTGTGTACCTCATTGTGATGGGGTGGCTCTGGCTGATTTTTTTTCTTGTGAATTCCTTTCTTTTATATTTTTGAACCGTGATTTGTGTAGCAAAAAAAAATAAAAAAAAAAAATAAATAAAAATACAAGAAGAAAGTACCTACATTTCTATGGTAGTATCATCATCTCGGGTAAAACTTGAAAGAATGAAACAGATAAAGTCAAGTTTTCAGGATTATCCTGGTGCTCATCGCAACCCAAATGTGTGTTCTTAAGAACGACGACAAATACAAAAACAACAACTTTTTTTTTTTTTTGGATAAAGAAAAGTATCTACTCCATCAAGACCACTACCACTACCACCACCGCCGAAAAAAAAACGAACATACGAACGAACAAACGAACTGAGTTGTAACTTTAAGTGTAAACCTTGTTCCTAGAACTCTTGTAGTTCAATAGCCTTTTTAAAAATTTACAAAATTTGAAAAAAAAACTCAAATTAATTTAAATTAAATTAAAATCAAATTTAATAAAAAAAAAATCCTTAAATTGAAATTAGATCGAAAATGGAACGAATGTGGCGCAAAGTCAATCACAGTTTTACTGGGCGAACCTCCAAGTCTACGGCTACAATTCAGTCTACAGACACCACATCGTCGGCGGGCTTCGGCGAGGGACAGATTGTGGTAGCCGTTGCCAATAATAATAATAATAATAACTGTAGTAGCGGTGGCACTGGAAACCTACCCTCGAGTACGGCAACGGGACGCCGGCTAGCTGCGAGTGGAGTTCAATCCCAAACAGTTATAACTCCCAATCAACAGAAGTCCCTTAGTCAGCATGTTTTATTGAACAGCACAGCCTCGTCAGAGAGGCGACGTCGTCGAAGGAGGAAGAGTCGTCCACGACGTAGCGGAGACATGTAAGTAATGAAAAGTTCTTGAATTTTAAATTAAATTTATGATGTTATAAGTTTCATAGACGAAAATAACTTGTAAAAGTTGGTATTGTAGATATGTATGTATGTATGTATATGTGCACATATAAATAGATTTTGGAAAAGCAGCAAAGATCAGAATTTAAAGGTTCGTGCACACCCTTTAAATAAGGATTTATATCATTATACCTATTTGGTATTACTAGAAAGTTGAATGTAGAAATTTTGACAAGCTTTTGAGGCCAGTAGCACAAACTTGGTTCAGTATGGGTTCAAGATTTTAACCCACCGATTTCAGCGGACTAAACTGAGATTCAATCAGGGTAGTTGGAGTATTTGATTGGCTATTATAACACACTCGAACCCTGAACCGTAGTTGAAATCTTCTCCTCCAGATTCCGTTGACGAATATTTTGCGAAGCATTTTGCGCTCTAAGCGTTCAAAAATAACTTCATCTGCCTTCTAAAAATTCGTTGCTTTAGCTCCGTTAAGTAGGACTATGCTGATCAAGGTCCTCATAGTAGTAGAGAAAAGATAGCATTATTTCGGAACCTTGCAAAATGACTCCTATGGGATTTTTTTTTTTTTTTATTTAGGTAATTTAAATATATGTAGTGGAGTGAATTTAGCACTTAAAAATTAATTTCCTCAGAATCCGAGATAGCTACGAAGAAGTTAACTAAAAGTAGATTGCCATTAAAAACCGTTCAGTTGTTGTATTTGTAATATTTAAAATATGGTTTATCTCTTCGTGAAGAAATATTTATTCTTAAATGATTACCCGATTTTATCAATTATCGTAAGTTAAAGCTTCTAGGGTTCATAATAATATTTTTAAATTAAACTTAATTTTTTGAAAAATCAATATTTTTAAAAGGGGTGATTAATAATATTTAGACAATGGTTAATAGACAGGGAATGGTCGGATATTGATGAGTTGGAGCAAGTAGAGAATTTTATGTTTTACATGTGAGCTAGTCCTGGGGATTTTTGGTCACTGTGTTATTTATGGGCTCTGTAAACACTCTAACGTTGTGCTAGTAAAAATGGTTCTAGTACCTAGTTCGAATTGATTTTACTTGTCTGCGGGCTGGTTCGAGTACTAAGGGTTTTGATACTTATCAATGTTCAAAAGCGAGGCTACCTGGTTATGCCGTACCAAGTTCGACTGTCTGCGGAGTGGTTTACTCAAACATGTCAGTTTAGTGCGTATATTTAGGGGCCGGTTATGGCTATCAGGAAAATGGAACAGGAACAGATTTCTATTGGATAATTTATTTATTGTCTTAACTTACAATTTGAAAAAAAAGGACCCGAATCTTATGAGAAATCTCTTTAAATATTTTTTTGGAAAACAAAATTTTCCTTGGGGCAAATATTTTTTCTTAAAAAAGCATTTGTGTTAATTTGTTTTCTTGATGAAAATTCTGTACGGAAAACGAATTCGCATAATTTTTAAAATCTATGCTGCATTTGAACTACTGCTTTTGATTTTGTGGATTGACAGTTGCAAAATTCAATTTTTTGTAAATATCTCGAAAACTATCAGGTTTTTTTTGGAGATATGTCATGATAATGGTAGCTTGTGAAATTCTACACAAAAAAAAAAATCACAATACTCTGTCTTTTAGACATTTTTGACGAAATTTATTGTCGCTGTAATCCAGTGACGTTTTTAATGCAAAAAAGACATAAAAAAGTGTTGCTGAAAGTAAGGGTTGAAATTTACAAATTAAAAAAGTTTTGTACGCCTAAGAGAATTAAATTTAACAAATCACGGCGGAGTGCCCGCTTAAGTGAACATTAAATGTATGGAATTTAAATCCAACATCCACGCTCGTGAGAATTTGTCCGCTTAAGGGGACTGTACATTGTTATTGTAATTCTTCACAAAAATTCGTACACTCCATCACGATCAGTCGGTTACAGTGTTGAGTGCTGTCTGACTGATCGATATACTCTCCCTCGCTCGCTCTGTGTTTACACTTTAATGTGTTTTTTTGTTTTTGTTTTCTAAACAAAATGTTGGTTTACCTTTTTTAATCAGCATAATGGTAACCATTGCTGTACATTTAAGGGCAGTTAATGATGCAAACAAAGGAAACCCTGTGAGAGATTTAAAGAGAGACAGGTTTAAACAAACCAATGCAACCATAGACTCAGAGGCAAAAGTCCTCTCTTCCGTGTACTAACAATTTTTGTTGAATAGAGTATAGTACCTTGTACCGCGGTGATTTGGAAAAAAGTACATTAAATCAAATAAATGATATTTTAACGTAGGTAAGTGAATTTCAGGCCGGTCACCCTACAAACTCCAGATTATTGGCTACAATTCACTTTTAGGGATGTGCTTAAGACAACAACAAACAAAGTTGTCCAGCTAAATTCAGCTTTGTCGGAATTTTTTCGAAGTGAAAGTCTTATTTTACCGGGTTAGGTTTTTTAACTTGGTGTAGAATTGCATAAGCTACAACTTACCTTTACATTTTTTTCGAAAGAAAATTGATAGTTTTCGGGCTGCGGGATCTTAGCATCCCATATACATATGTTGGATAGAAAGCCATCTATTTATAAGCTAAACTAGTTTCAAAAATTGGGCGGCCATATTTTTTTAATGAATTATTAGAAATGTTTTCAAGGTCGTAGAGGTTTTTAGCACCTCATTTTTGGGTCATTAGAAAAACCACCTGAAAGGTCACTAAATGTTCACGTAAGGGTCCACCAGTTTAAGTAATTGTTCAGCCATAGGTTATTTTTAATCCATTTAAAAAAAAAAAATTTTCAGAGTCACAGTAGATTAACAATCCTTGAAAAAACTTAAAAAAGTTCTGAACAAAAAACTATGACCAATTACTGAAACTAGTTGACCTTCTTTTTGTCCAGTTACTAACCTTTTAGATGGCATACTTTTTTGCGAATATCCCAAAACCTAGTTTTCAAGATGTTTAACTCCTTATCACCCTCTCCATACAAATGTAGCCTTTTCGGAATTAGACTTTTTTTGTCTATTCACCTGGGCTATTTTGCTTTTTCTTAAAAATCAAATTTGCATGACCGGCGATAAATATCTTTTCATTATTTCAATCCCGCAAGCGATATTGTGAGGTATCTACTTGAAAGGATATCTTTTTATTTAACCCTTTGTGCTGTTATCCTGGTTAGGTTTAGCAGAATTAAACTATTTAATATACATATAAGCAGAAAAAGCCCAATGCATTAAAAACACCCTCATAACTTTTTAAAAAGTTAGGTGGGTATAGATAGCATCTCTACTCTTGTAGTGTATGGTAATTTTAAAATAGCTCCTACCCCTGGCCTCAATATTATTAAATTTATTCTCCATAGTCCATATAGTGGCTGTTCAAAAAAAAACAAAAACAGAAAATTTACACACATACATATGTATACAAACACATTAAAAACCGAAAGGTTCTGTGTGCGGTAATTGCCTGAAAGTCCTTTAATCTGCACCCAGAGAACTCTAAGCAAAGCAAATAAACAAAACACACCCACTATTTTCCTGACACCGCACCACTTTTTGGTCTCATTACTAATGATAGTCGAAAATAAATAAACAGTAAAGTCTCTTGTTGCTGGACAACCATTGAAATTTTTCTCAAAAAAGAGACTAAATGGGGTTTAGCGTTAGTTGGCGAGGGGATACGGAGATATAAAAGTCTTCTTTCACAACTGTTGTGTAGCAGGTACAGTTAAGGGCTCAAAGTAATCACTAAAAAACCTTAAGTCAAAGTTTTAAGAAAATTAGCTTCAGTGGTTTAGGGGTAGTTCGAGGTACATACAGTCAGAATTGCGGTACCCACTTTTTCGTGTTATATATCATCGTTGTCAGGTTTGATTAAAAATTAAAATCCCGTGGTCGAATCCAAAACTTGGAGTGGACAAAATTGTTGGCATCATCGATAGACGCTTCAAGGGGATCTGACTGTATAAAACACATATTCCTACCTTTCTATACCTATGTGTATGCATACAAGCCATGGACCATGACTTGAACACATTAAAAGCAGTGGCAGGGAGTGGTAGCACTAGAAGCTCGAATGAAGTGGACCGAGGAGTAGAGTGCTTCGTGTGCATTTGGGCATAGTGTCGTTTGCTAACCGATGGTGTCGGTGTTTAAATTGGGAGCAGGTAAACATTATGACATATCACCCATGCAGTCTGAGCATATTATACGCTGCATATAAGCTTGCTCATTATTTTATTTTTTTTTATTCAATGTGGATGCACAGGAACTTTATCTTCATAAATCATTCCAGAATCAAAACCGAAAGTGATGAATCACCTTTCGATTTGTTTTGATTTTTTTTTTTTAATACTTCTCAATACTCAGCTGGAGCAAATGGATTATATCCTTAAGTTTGGCAGTAGTCCAAAGAGGAATATGCTATATATGTACGAGTATTTATGTACTTGCAATGGGAAATGGCTCATAAAACTATTTAAGAAGCTGAATAAGTGATTTCGTTAGGTATATCTGTAGACACCATCATCATCGATTTGATTGAATGGAGTGAGCAAAGCAGCGGTTTATAATAAAATACGGTCTTGCCATTGACTCACTGCACCATTATCTGGATTTATTCTTTATCCTGCGTTCTGCCCTCCGCCGTCAGACACCGAACCGATATGTGATATACTCGTACCTTATCCTTAAAATGGCAACGGGCGGGAGTCTAATAGGAGAAGCAAAAAAAAAAATAAAAAAAAAAAATAAAGGAACTAGCCAAGCATCATTCTTTGAGAATGAATCCTTTTGAATGTTATTGTCGAGAGATGGTCTATTGTTAAACGGATGAGTTACCCTCTTTAGGCTGTTTAACCTTGTAAATGCTGCTTATGTGTGACCATACATAGTAAGAGGGGGATACGGCTTTAAATGAAGAAAAAAAAATGGTTATGGTTTTGTAAAGCTGTATGTTACTTCGGTTAAAAAGAAAGAAGGATCTATACGAAAACAAAACAAAAAATTGGCTTTTAAATGTATACAATTAAGGTATTACGATGATAGGGGAAGCGATACCTGTAATTTTAAAGTTACTCTAAACTGTTTGTGAAGAAAATAAACGCCGACTTGTGGAACTCGGCCTTATTTCATTCTACGATAGTGATAATTCGGTTTGACGGAGGGAAATAATTCAAAAACTAGACTAGAAGAAACGTTTGAAAAGTGAAACAAGGCTGAATTCTAGACGACTGTTTTCAAAACCAAGCCATCAACTTTACTTTTGAGAAAAACAAGTGCATTTTCCCGAATGCGGAAAAACATGGAACTTCAGGTCTATATAAAAACCTGAAATCACGATGTTCGCAATTCTATCTAGCTTGATCAATAGCCTAAACCGCTGAGGCGATTCTTATCAAACTTAGCCTTAAGGTGATTGGCTAAAGGGAAAGCTGAAATTATTGCTTAGCTCCAAAAATAATGGTATATCCGTTATTTAAAGAAAATAAAATGGTTCATTTGGGATTCGATCCTGGAACCTTCCGCTTTCCAGTTCAATACGCTTACCACTGACGTTACAACGTTGAAAATAAATAAGTTTATATTTTAATTTTTCATAAAATTGAATGGGGGCTATTTTTGACAAGTTTTAACTAGCTATTATTTGGCATGTTTTCACCGTCTAGATTTTCTGCCAATTTAAAAATTTTCCAAAGCCTTAACCAAATTTTGCAAAAATATGCCATTTATCCAGGCGGGGGTATACTTTGTGATTGTCAAGGTGAGAGGCACTCAGCTGGTCCGATTCAGCAGGAAATTGTAGGTCCCCTCCATTCTTGCAAACAAACAACACGAACACAAGAATGGTTGAGAATTGTAAGTCACTAGACTCTGGTTCTATACTATCTGACGTGTTTATGACTATCAAATCTATTTCTTTTAATTAATTTAATAGAATGTTATACACTCACCGACACAATTATCCGCCCACCCAGTTTATTTATTATAATTATAGGTTTTGTTTAATTAATAAGCTAATTTTATATGGGGTATGTTGTGTGCAATGTTTAAGTAATCCAAAAAGCGCTTTAAAGATTTCAGAACACAAGTATGGATTTAATCCTCTTTATCACTATAAAATGGTATTTTTTAACTTTTATTTAATTTTGTTTATTTAGTCACATTTGTATTTTTTAATAATGAGTATAACTTCCTCTGGCTCTATAATGTTGATGATATGGCCCCATTCCTCTTTCTCGAGGTTCCCTATATTGATGGCGCTGGTATCCTTGCCTGAACCCGTCGGTCGTTTAAGATTGTTCCATATTATGTGCTCTAGAGGGTTGAGATCAGGACTGCGAGCTGGCCATGGTAAAGTTCGAATATTGGCCTCGTCAAGATATTGACTGACGGATCTGGCAGCCTGGCAGCGAGCGTTATCTTGCATTAATATGTTTACCAAAAAATGGCGGAAACATAGCGACTTGACCTTAGAAAACTTCTTCTACATATCTCTGAGCAGACACACTTCCTCTATCGAAGACCACGAGATCGGTGCGAGCCTCGTAACCAATGCCTGCCCATACCATAATCGAGTCTCCCTCTCGATTCATCGTCTGTATACACGCTGATGACCATCTGGGCTTCTTAATGCTATTCTGCTTTCATTTCCCCTGATCAGTAGTTCAATTAGCATATTCTTGTTCAAAAGAAAGTTTAGGTATACGTTGCTGCGGGGGTAGTTCAGGGGCCTGTGCTGATTTAATATTTCTCTGCCAACCTTTTTCCTATCGTACGTTCACTAACACTTACATTTCTCACTTCGAAGAGACGATTACGAGCTTCAGTGGCTGTACTTAAGCGATCTCTCAGCACGTTGATGACAACAAAGCGGTCGTCGCCTGTAGAAGTGCATCGATGTCTGCCTTAGAACCATCAGTCTCCCGAAATCGTCTGATGGTATCCCGGACAGTGGCTCAAGGCACATCAAGTGTCCGAGAAATCCAACGTTGCAAACAAACTTGGTGGTACTAAATATGGGTGGGTGGGTAATTGTGTAATATCGGAATTGGGCCCCTTAAAACACTTTAAAAATAATATTCTGCACTCAACGGTATACGTGGTGAATCTAGATCTTAAACTTAAATTACGTATACAGAATTTCTATCACCGCTCTTAAATTCAGGTTTTTTAGAACCATCCTCTAAAAAAGATAAAATTAAAAAAATTACTAACAATGCAAGGGGTTTATTTTTCTCGCCTGGGAAAAAATCAATTTTTGCAAAGTACTTAAAAATTTCCCTTCGCCTTTTACTAAAATGAAAATTGGGGAGATCAATAAAATCCCTAGCTACCAGCTCAGCTTGCTTGCTTGCTTTTAAATAGGTACCCTTCATATATCTGTGCATTGTTTGTGCATAAAATTTCAATTGCCATCGAAAGTGCAGTTTTATTGACTTTGAATCAAGTAGAAAAGAAATTCCATCCTCGCAGACAAACGAAATGCCAATGCACCTTATACGCCATTCTCATATATAGAAGAGATCGCTTGAGTTCTCGAGCTGGAGGTATTTTGCATGCGTTCCGCCATAGCGCTGTGCTGTGCCGTGCCATACCAAAACCGAAACCGAAGACAAACTTAATCAGCTTAACATATTTTTATTTTCATTTTTCCTTTGTTTCTGGTGCTAGTGCTGGTGCTTTCGGGAGAAAAATCAATAAATCCCCAAGGCGCTCTACTCCGGAAGCATTGTCCTTGCAGAATAAGAGAAACACTTATATGCTCAATTTTCTCGTTTTCTTTTCAAATCATCCACACAGGTCCTCGGGCGGATTTGGCCACCAGCAAATAATGGAATCAACGAACCAACAACATCACCATCACCACCAACAGCAGCAGCTATACCAGCCCTTGCAGCCGCATGACCAAGAGCCGATACCGATACCGCCACCGCTGCAACCGCAACAGCAACAGCAGCAGCAGCAGCAGCAACAGTCGACCTCTTCTAGTGCACTTATGATGGGTGTGAGCTCTAGTGGCAGTGCATGTTACCCCCCAATTGTGGCGCCCTCCAACCAACAACCAGACGTATCATTGCGACAACGTGCTGTTGCTAAGCTTAGAATGTTCAACTTCCACCTAAACTGGGACCTCCACATGACTCAGTGCAAACCGTGCGGGTAAGTGCATATCTCCAACAACTTGAATAGTATTCCTTCAATTGTCCTGTTTTATTTTTATCACTTCACTCAAACTCATCCTGCCCTGATCCTTGTTACACTTACGAACAAGTTTCTCCGATATCCTCCTCATCTTCCACCCGGTTTACTTTTGCCTTCGGGGGCTTTGGCCCACATTCCTTTCATTTGATCTCGGGTTAAATACATACATTCACCGATTGTTGTGTTGCAAAAATGTAGCCCATTTTGTTTTCACCTTTTCACTCACCTTTATCATTGGTTCGCAATAAAAAATTTACATTTCAAGTGGTGCTTGTAATTATTCGTCCCTCTTCGTCCTTTCGAACGCCTCCAATACTAATGCAATTAAATTTAATTCCAAAGTATATGATGGGGAGGTGAAAAAAGGATATTGTTTATCCAAGCTGTTCTTCCTTTCACACCTCCTCAGTTGAATTTTTTGAACTAGGTAATTAATTTTTTCCATACCGCCCTGCCACGATGTCTCGATTAAAAATGTTTACATTTGTTTTTTTTTTTTTTATTCTTCAACAGACCCCGCTCAGGGGGAGGGAATATAATAACTCGTCGATTGTGCAGGAATCGCCGTCGGGAGGACAACGAATTGTATCGTTCGAATAGTTTTAAGTTTGAACGCTTCGAAAGAAAGGAATGCAACGAGGAATTCGCAGATACTCTACAAAAAAAGGTAAGTGAGCTTTTTGTTATTTATTTTTTTAATTGCCGTTGGAGAGGTGAAATAATATACTCGGTATCCATGTAAACGAGAGAAAAGAGAGCAATATTATAAAATGCATCAGGAGAAAGTAACTAACTTAACGAAGAGAAAGAGCTTTTCACCAAAAGTTTTATACAATGTAAAGTTTATACCTAAAGCTTTTCAACATCTTCGTAGTGTTTCCAAGAGATGGCGTTGAATGTTTAAATTTATATTTGAAGTGAAAAAAAAAAACATTCTTACATTTAAGTGGTCTCTGCGTCTACAGTGCTGCCATCCTGCCAGCTGAAACTAGTAAACAGATACAATTTTCAATACATAATTGTCCCGTACAAATAATATTAGTTGTTTCAGCGAAATGTAGAGTGCCTGATTTGTCGATGTCTGAAAGAAGACTATTGGCAAATCTTTAGCCGGGACTCCATATAACCTTGGTAAAAAACGCGAATTGATCCATAAAATATCTTCGAAACTGTTGGTTTTAGTGGCAAACTAGGCTTATACCTAAATTGTAGTCAATCTTATATCTGTAGGTAAAAGTTATGGTCATTTAATTTTAATTTTTTTTTCATTCCCTAAGAAGCTTACGAAAATTGTTCCCCCCAAAAAGTCGGCCGCGTAATATTTAGTTAAATCCACATACCTACACCAAGTTAATTGATATGGATGTCTTTGGAAAACTGAAGATACTTAGATTATGTTGACTTTAATTTTGAACAGCAATTGCTCAATTGGTACCAAATTTTATTCATAAAATCTCTAATTTTCGTTAACTTTTAAACAACCATATCGACACAACTGGTGAAGGTGAATTTGCAACCGGTGCATGTGGGGCGCCATCTGTAGTGGAATTTGGAATGGTTGGCACGATATGATGTTTAGGACCTAGGACTGATTGAGCGATTGAATTTGTTTCCAGGTATAGATTGCTGTGGCCTGTGCGAGGTAACAGGTTTTCTCTTAAGCCGGAACCACACATGTCTGTGTACTGTGTTGTTGAGTGGGCTGTTGTGTCGCCGACTGTGTACACTTATCAAGCGTGCTGTGTTGCAAACTGTCAATTTTTCTTTAGATATTTAATTATTTTCTTTCCACGAGCAAAGTCTTCTCTTCTCCGCCCACAGAAAGGTGTTTCTGCGACACAGCGTAGTATGGCGCAATCGGAACAAGATGGATTCCGTATATGAAATGCATTGGAGCAATAGAGGTACATCACTCCACAGCACACCATACGAGACAAATCTGGTTCCGGCGCTGCAGTCCTGTGTAGACCTGTGCCTCAACCAACAAACATCTCCAGCCCTTACTCGGTTCTTAGCCTTCTGTCTCAAGTTTCGCACGCCAATTTGGCTGAGGTCCTTTTCTCACTTTCGTCCAAGATTTTCGGGGTTAGACCACGCTCTTCATGACCCACTTACCTCAGTCGTTGAACTTTCTACTCTTTTGATTAGTTCGCTGTCGATGTACGTCTATGCATATTGAGACAAAAATCACCCGCAAAATTTCCTCTCAAAACTAACAGGGCCAGATTAAGGCATGTGAAGGTTTTTAGGCAACGTAAGTAGGGCTTGACACCAGACGAAACAAATTGAGACTTTTGCAATTCCCATATCGGTCTTGTCAAAATCGGTAAATTTCAATCGCTATCATCTCCCAATCATTTCGTCTTCGTCTTGTTGTTATGTTTTTTTGTGGAAGAAATATCCAACCTAAATTTGAATCTAGAAACTACTAAATATTTAGATTTAGAAGTTCAGCTTAATAACATATTTTTTTTTATTTTTAAACTTCTGCCGAGTCCTCTTAGACTCTCCGTAAATTTCAGTCTTGTCACGTCTTAGATGCTTTTGAGGCAATATCGTCTCGCTATATCCCGAGACTAAACAAAGACTTTTCTCGTTTCATGACCAGTCCTAAATACAAGTCGCGAGCCCCTCTAGGTAATCGCTACACAGACACACAAAATGGGTGTTGTAACCTTCTAGGTTATTCTTGTCGTCTAGTCGTTTGTTTTGTGTGAATCAAGTTGATAAATTGAATACAGTATGTTTTGATTTAGTTGGTGTGTTTGATTATTAGTTTATCCACTATAGATTCATTGTAGCCGTTGATGATGATGAGTGCAATTTATTTAATATGTTTAGATTCCTTTTATTATGAAACTAGGAATCCGCCAGAGTTTCGAAAGACAATGTTTCTCAGGACAAAGTTTCGAAGGTTGAAGATTCGAAAGGAAATTGAAAGCATGGCGGATGCTATATTGCGCTTGGTGCAGTTTCTATTTTCCTTTGTTTGATGCCAGTCAAAGGCTGACGATCCGATGAAGCATGTAAAAAACGGACAAACGCTATTATATCTTGTCATAAATCTTCAGGCCAAAAATCTAGAATGGGTTTTTAAAATTGATTTCTGTGTATCTATTGTTTTATTTTGATATTTCCAAGAAAACTTTAAAATTTCTTAACATCATGGCGCAATATAGCCTTCGCCATGCTTACAACATTTTTTTTTCGAAATATTATCTTTCGGAACTTTGTCTTTTCGAAACTTTGGTTTTTGAATTTTTGTCTTTCGAAACTTTGTACTTTGAAACTTTGCCTTTCGAAATTCTGTAACTATTTCTATGGAAATTAATAAAGTCAGTTTTCAATGTCGATGAACCATTCATCGAATGAAATGCAGCTAATATCTGTTGAACCCAGGAACAGTACCCGATTGCCTTATCTAAAACTGTTGTAATTTTCAATAAGAAAATTTGTTAGTGTTTAGTAAAACGTTTTATAAAATGTCCCACAATATCATTCTTGTCAAACTTAAAAAGCTTGGTTTTAATTTGTTTATATCTTAGATCCACTCTTTCTAATTTGCCCGTCAGTATCGTGAGTGTTTGCATACCTATTCGTGCACTGTCTGGATTACTACAGGGAAGCCATTTAGGACCTGTTGTATTTTTTTTTGACTATAAATGATGTTGAACTGATTTTTACCTCGAATATGATTTGAAAATCTACGCTGAAGACATCAGGATTTCGCAAAAAATGTCATCCTCTGAAGATGTGCTTTTATTTGATATACTTGGTGGCAAAAAAACTATCTTAGAAGCTTAAGATAAAGAAATGCGAAGGCCTAAATTTTTCTCGAAAGTGCTCTCCTCTGTCAAAAATGCAATAGTATCGATTAATGGTAATCCTGTTCTTGTTGTTATCTCTATTCGTTATCTCCGAGTCATTTTTGAAAGTCGACTCGTTTTTCGCTCCTACTATACAACAGCATATTATTAGCAAAGCCAACTTAGCTCTCGGCTTCGTTAAACACTGGTCAAAAGAATTTTTGTGACCTTACCTCTTTTTACGACTTTCCTTAGACAACTGGCTAGAATATGTGTCTCCCAGGTCTGTTCAGCTTTGCATTAAGTCCAGTTAAACCAGCGCAGACTTTTACGATTCATTTTGCTTTTTCTTTTGCGGGGCTTTGGCTTAGATGATCCTTATCAGCTTTCAATTTAAACATTTAAACCTTCAAAAATTTGCGCCGTGATATTGCCGACATTTTTTTGGTTCACCAATTATTAAATTACGTCATAGATTGTCCTAATCTTTTTTTGATCCAAAACCAACTTTAAATTTGTATTTCAAATTTATTTAATTTTCAAAACAAAAATATACTCAAGTGTTTAGGTACATACATACATACATATATGTACATCTGTATATGCACTTGAAAGACCCTTCTTATTTTTCTAAACATTCTCTGCAGTCTTCTTTCTTTGTTAGATAAGAGCAATTTAGTAATTAAACTTGAATTGAATTAGTGCTCCATAATGATGACTTGGACATTTCCGCAGACTTACAAACATACATACCTACATCCATGTATCCTGCTATTTTCAATTATATTGTGCGGTGAATGGGATAAATCAACATTTGCACATAGCTCTGATGAGGACATTTGAAGATACATTCAGCCAACAATTTATACCTACGTACGATAAATAAAAACAAAAGAAAGTTAACTTGACGAAGAAAGGTGTGAGCCTTAATTCTTTTATTGCACTAACACACATTTGCACTTACATCTCTATAAAACACGTGTTTATGTTCATGTAGATGTGATTGATCACTCCCCAAATGGGTTTTGTTTTCCTTGCAATGCTGGTTTCAATTTAATCAATTCAACACCTGCACCTATAGTCCAGCTAAATATAAAAGCCCTGTGATTAGTAAATAAACTTTATTAGATTAAAAGTTGTGGGCTGTGTGCTGTGGGGGAATGAGAAGTGCGTTTACAATTGATTGAATTTGAATTAGACGAATAAATTCGGCTAATCGAAGCCTGGAAAAGGAATTTCTTTATTAAGAATGCGCATACATTAGAGAGCTTTGCAATTATTCAACCAAGCTGTGGCACGTACAACAACCAAAACCAAAAAACACGTTGATTCTCTAATGACTCTTCAGATTGCCTCAGCAGAAGTTGGTGGATAAATTTTCCCTTCTCGCGATGCAATTACCATAACCACAATTGAGTTCACTTAGACAGGGCGACATGAGAGATATAGTAATCTGTTTTGTGTTTGGATGTGGATGTGCTTGTGCTTGTGCTTGAGCTTGTGCACTCTTTCTCTGCCATGCCAAGTGATGAAGAAGAAAAATAGCTCTTCCATATAAGTTAGTTGGTCTTGCCATCACTTATGGATGAGGAAGAGGATACCCATCAAGGAAAACGACCAAAAATATTATGACGATGATGTTGATGTTGATGTTGATATAGAATGTGCTTCGTGAGTTGGTTAATCAATCAAAAAACGAAACCGAAAGTGGTGTTGGCATTTTTAAAAATAAATTTCATAGCATTTACATACATTTTTTCGTGCAAAAAAGAGTAAAATATTAAAATTTCTGAAAAGTTTTGTTTTTTTTTTTTTTGTTTAATCTGTCGTTGAGTTTCTGAATTTTTAGATGCTTTAGCCACAGCACTTAAGTTTGTTTAGAAATAAATCGAAAACTCTATCGGTTTTGAAAGAAAATTGTGAATATCAAAATTGTCATCCATTAGCTTCATCCCTTTGGCAGAGGCCACACACAATTACGAAGTCATAACGACGAGGTTTGTGGGATAAAATATCTCCATCATTCAAAAGAAAATTGTTTTATATTTGATTACATCATTTACACTCAGAAAAAAAAAAACAAGCTAAAATCAATAAAAAACAGTGATAAATCAAGTCTATTCGTTGACGAAAGTCTGTTAAACTCGGAAATTTTCTTAAGTCAAGTGGAAAAATCTTATTTAAGCTCGTTTTTAATAAGTTGCCGGCACCCTTGAAAATGGTTAAGGTGTGCACAAAAATGTTGTGCATTTTTTTCTGACATCAGTTTACGTTTACTCGTGCCATCGAGTAGTTGAAATTTCCCATCCAAAATACAGTCCTACATGAACGTTTTTGACTGTTTTGGCTTCATTGAATCAGTGACTCAGTTTAGGTTTTAGATTCTTTATGGTCCAATTTCTCCCACTAACAGGGTTGGCAGCGTTCCTTTTTTGTGGTACAAATATACAGTTTCCGCTTAACCGGAGTTATAGAAGCTATTTAGCTTATGATTATAAGAAGAACCATATTCTATAAGGAGTTGAAATTTATTGGAAGCGCATAAGCTAGATTTGCTAAGCAAATATTGTGAATTTGAAGTTTTGACTTGTCTAACTTGCCTTCTATAATCAAAGGGAGGCGAGGAGTCAAAAACGACTGAGTTGATTCCTGTAAGAAGAATGCCTTGCTTAAGAACTTGGCGGGGCACAACCGTGTCTTTTGACCAAAACCAACTACTCGTATCTAAATATATAATAATTAAAAACTGAAAATTTTCTTACAGTGTGTTAATAGTTAAACTACAAACATTTTTGGCAGGTTGGACTTTTCTCCCCTATTTTGTCGCTTTGATTAAAACCTATTTGTTTTGGTTCTTATTGATCATATAGAAAAGTATGAAGAAACAAATAATGTTTCAGCTTGAAACTATGAACATAAGGCGTGTTTTTTTTTTTGCAAGCCCGTAGGAAATTGGTCGAACAAAATCATGTCGGGGCTAAGCAATTAACATGTTAAATGCAATAAAAATTAATCCCTTTCGGGCTTACCTAAGCGCAGAGAATTATCGAGGCTTAACTTAAGCACGGAGACAAACTGTTTTATCGGTGTCGTGAGTTACATACAAATTTGCTATCGATAGTTTGTATGGAAACTCCATTTTGTCGCTAATCCCCGATGTGGTTTTTTTTTCAACTAAATCTTTCCGGGCTGGCAAAAGAACACGCCTATTATTGTCTAAGTCGAATTCTCTGAATTTAATATAGGCGGCAGCAAAGCTCCTTAACAAGAGCGAGTGAGAAAACGGTGGGTTGTTTTACAATGAAGGCGGCCCAATTGTTAACTTTAATACAAAGAAAACTACTTGGCTTAGTGATTCCCCATACACGGCTTAACCAAGGCATAGCTCGTTGGCTCAAGATCAGGGCCTCAACCAACAAGCCATGTTCCAACCAGCTCCGCAACTAGCTGTCTCGCACGCCAAGTTGAAATTTAATGTTCCTTTAAGGATATGTCGTTAAAACCAAGCCAGTTGGAAAATCTTTTGCGACCTCAAAAACCTTCAAGCACTTCCGCTTGAAATCACTGCTAATGTTAAATTCCGATGAATATATTAACACCATGTAATTGTATTACAATAAAATTAACTAACTAAGGCCCAGTGTGTTAAGTGGGAGACTTAAGCTAAAAACACCAATTAACTTGAGTTTAAACCTGGACGATAAAGGGTTTTCCAATAAGAGGTGTTATTTTGATATTCAAAGAAAAATGGTATTTTTTGAGATAAATGATCGGATGTTTATTTCATTATAAAGAGGAAGGTATACCGTTAATAATGGAACACAACATCAGCCAAATGGCCGCCACGACCACGCTTATAGGACCATATCCTTTTCATGAAATTTTCCATAACCAAATCGCAAAGTGGCTGCCCTATGTCCTCGATAGCCTCACGAATTCCATCTTTGAGGTCTTGAATCGACGCTGGGCTGTTGGCGTAGACCTTATCTTTCACGTGGCCCCAAAGGAAGAAGTCGCAAGGTGTTAAATCACAAGATCTCGGTGGCCAATTGTGATCACCTCTTCGAGAGATAACACGGTCCGGAAACTTTTCCCGTAAAAGATCGATGGTTTCATTGCTTGTGTGGCACGTAGCGCCGTCTTGTTGAAAGTAAACGTTGTCCAGATCAATACCATCCAACTCCGGCCATAAAAAAATCATTAATCATCTCTCGATAGCGCAATCCATTGACCGTAACTGTTGCTCCAGCCTCATTTTCGAAAAAGTAAGGTCCCATGACCCCGCCGGACCATAAACCGCACCAAACAGTCACGCGTTGAGGATGGAGAGGCTTTTCAACAATAACTCTTGGGTTTTCCGAGCCCCAGATGCGACAGTTTTGCTTGTTGACGTAGCCTCCGTGGTGGAAATGGGCCTCATCAGTCAAGATGATTTTTCGATGGCATTCCGGATCATTTTCATGCATTTCAAGGACCCAATCAGCAAAGACACGACGTTGTTGATGATCAGCCGGCTTGAGTTCTTGTGTTAACTGAACTTTATAAGCCTTAAGACCCAAGTCTTTATGGAAAATACGGTGTAATGACGTTTGTGGAATGCCTAATTCCAAAGAACGACGAGGAATGGACAAACCTGGGTTTTCTTCAACACTTTGGGCTACAACAGCAATATTCTCAGTTGTTCTTGAGCGACGTGCACGGGTTTTATTCTTCACATCACTAACTTGTCCCAACAGCTCGAATTTGTCCACCAATTTCTGTATTGCGGTCCGACAAGGTGCTTCACGACGACCCAAAAATGTTTTAGTTTTACGAACCGTCTCTGCCAAATTTTCACCATTTTTATAGTGAATTTTTATAATTTCAATGCGTTGTTGAAGCGTGTATCGTTCCATTTTTATTAATGGCGTAGTTTCTACTTGTCAAATGTCAAAAAATGACAGCTTCAAAAGTGACAGCTACCGAAATAGCGGGCTATTCAAAATAACACCTCTTATTGGAAAACCCTTTATCAAATACCTACTGAAAAACCTGTCCTACAAATTTCCTTCGTATGTAGTTATTTTTCCCATTTCGATCATCGTCCATCATTTTTTTTTTTGTCAATAATTGACGAATGTTGCCACTAAATTTTATTAACGTCATTTTCCATTCATTTTCGTCGTTTGCAATTTAAAAAATGGACTCTGACGACAAATAATGAATTAGAAAACTCAGCAGTACCTAACTAGATTACACAAATAAACAAAAAGTAATAGAACTGAGTTTAAATCTATATTTCAAATTTAAATTAAATTAATTAGTGAAAGTAGTTGGCCCTCTAAAAAAAAATCCATACTCACTGTGGGTGGTTGGGCTGAGTCCTTCTAGATAAATTCATTCATATCTACCCCTCGTCATCTTATCTTCAAACGCACTCATTCTTATTCTATTTTTATCTGTCAATTGTCAGAATTCAGAAGATGTTGCACGGTCTTGGGAATAGTAGGGTTTCCTTTTTTTTTTTTTTAAGTTTCGTTTCGTTCGTGTGCTTGTGCGGCGTGATGGTGGTTCCGGTGATGCTGATGTCTTTCTTAAAACTGGCAGGTAACCATTTATCACGAATATGTGATAGAGACAGTTCTTGTATTCTTACGGCGCGCGCGGCGCGGCGAGTATGCTTCCTTGTTCCATATATTTTCACTATACTCGTAGGTATGCTCATATAATAATTCGCTTATTTTTTTTTGTATAGTCATTCCAATGGGGAATAGAATATAGGAAACAAAAGAAACATGTCCAACATAAGAAACATATTTTTGTTTTTTTTTTTTGAAAGATTCTCGTCTAGGTAGGTAGCATATATCTTAACAATTCAACTCCAATTAGCCTCCGGTAGAGTTCCTGATGCCATTGACACGCAGATACATTATCCTCGAAGGATAAACCGCATATTTTGTTTTACACTACATATCATTTGATTGATGTCACGAAAATAATTTAATGAAAAGAAAAATCAATATCAGATAGAATAATATGATTTCACAAGAACAATTTCCTGAAATCGCGGAGTGGCCTATTTTAGACTTCATCCACCCTTATTTTGCTAGGCAACCCATGTGCGTGTCAGTTGCTTTTTGAAATATCTATCGCTTAAGTGGTTTTACAACCTTTTAACTTATGAGCTAAATTGTCTGACGGTCAGCTCTCTGCCTATCAATGATTGTTCACGTCACGTCTGTGGTATGTGAATGCACCAGCGGGGAGTTTCTCACTAAGTTGCTTTCTGTAAACTCTGGCAACTCAAGGGTATGCCAAGTCCTTCAACATCGAATTTCTTCTTCTGAGCGGCCGGCGCGCGGTTCAGCAGTCAAGCTCTGAATTTTGCAGCAACAAGGAAATGGTCAGATTCGACGTTTGCTCGTCTAAATATACACACATTTATAAGATGTACTTTACGTGCCTGTGTCTACCGTCGCAAAATAAGTTGCAATTTATTGTAAGCGTCTTAAATGTTTCGATGAAGAGTGTATCCACCACTTAAGGTTAAATTTGAAAGAAGACAATTTAAGTAATTTTACAAAAATAAATTGTCCTTCGTTATGCGTGTCATGTTTGGTTGTCAAAGTATTTCATCCATAAGATGGGACAAGTACCTACGTATAATAGTTTATATCCTTGAGTCACTTAGAAAAATTCGAGCAGCAGAGTGACAAAACATCCCTTATACTTTAAAACAGGTGTCCGAGATCCCAAGAAGGGTTTCACACTATTTTGTTGTTTATTTTTTTCCTTCTGATTATTTTGGGACATAATATAAATTTTCCTGGATGGCGCAATTGAAGAAGCGCGCTACATTTGAACTTATTATCCTGCTTAATAATAGAGTCGGATACAGGAACTATAGGAGTTCCTTATTAGAATTCGTATTTTCTACAGCAGCGCCCACCCACCAACGCCCGCGTGCCGCCGCGTCTTCGTGATCTTCTCGTCTTCCAAGGTTAATCTAGGAATATCATGATGGGTAATTTTTTGTTATTACCATTGTATCATTTGGAAGACTCTGTGTTTCAGGAAATTCGAAAGCATCATTACTGTGAAACGACGGGGAGGTGTATATAGTTGTCAGCAATGGCAATGGAAACGGCAATAGCGGGTGTGATGGGTGTGAGTGTTGTGTAGTTTAATGAGGAACGTGGTGTTTATTAAGGAATTGTTTATCTCGTTTTCGTGATGTAGGGACTCAGATTATAATGTAAACTATTTTTTGGCAGTAGGGCGGTCTATGTGTGTTGAATTTTTTTTATTGATTTTATGTAGGAACAAAAAACTTGGGTGTGTATCATGTTGTAGACACAAACATATACATATATGAAAACATAAAAGGAATGCGAAATAATGTTAAGAGAAAATAATCATTTACAAAAGGCTCCAATGTGTACAATGTACATATACATATAATAAACTGTGTCATTAATGCCTGATAATACCACAATTATCTTTTTGTAGGGTGAAAGAGGGTAAAACCAAAACTGGTATTCGAATTTATAAAGGTAATATTTAGAGGATGGACTTCGGATATCGTTATATGGTTAGATTATTTGAAAATGTAGCTATTTATAGGGTTAAGTGGGGTCTTCTTTTTCTTCTTTTTTTGGATGATCTAAAGGGTGAATATTGTTTACTATGCTTGAAAGTTTGAACCTGGAGAATGGCTTTAGAGCTTTAAATTTCTAAAAAGTTAGTTTGGCCTTAATAATGGACATTCATGGTTAAAAATTACATATATTCACCCTTATTACGGTTGTCGTTTTACTAAAACGCCATGGCTCTAGAAGGTACAATTGTCTATAAAATAAAACTAAAACTTCAGTGTTCTCACCGCTCTTCACCCTTCTCGCTATTACAACAATATTTTTCATTTTGCAACGCCAATTGGAGCTTCAAATTCATCTTTTGGTTCTTAATAGAAAATTATGTTTGTGATTCTTAAGTTTCTCAAAACATATTTTAATGAAGAAAATCACCGAATCTGGCGGTGAAAGTAAGATATTCACGATTACGTGGACCATTTTATCTGCCGCTTACCATTGAAATGATCTTAGTTTAGGCCACGGGGCGACTCGGCTCAGCTAAGCTCGTCAGAAGGGGGAGTTCTTGTCCTTATCAAGAGATTTTTTTTTTTTTTTTTTTTTTGAAAAAGGAAGCTACTCGATTATTTTGGACGGTTCACTTACTTATGCCACTACCCTGGTGAAAGAATAAAAAAAAACCCTTGAAATTAGGTAAAAACTGTTGTATCCCTATTTATAATTTTAACCTAACCTAGAACTAAAAATTAACCCCCTCCCCCCGCTAATACTATTTATAACTATCATACATCTTAAAGCTGCAGTACTTTATCTTATTTTTTCAATAGGAAGCACCCTCATTCCATTGTCCCACCAGGATAATGGTTCGCTAGGAGCAGTCAGGTTGGCCTGTTGTTGTTGTTGGCGCAGCTTGGCCACCCCTCCCATGTCAAGTACATGTACTTAGATTGCGGAAAATAGCCCCTAAGATAAAAGACAAGAAATACCTTCTATTAGAAAACTACTACTACTCTACTATTTCTGTGGACAAAACGTGTAAGAACGTCAAAAAAATCAAGCTGTCAGTTTATTTCAATTTTAACTTGAAATTCGTACGCAAATATCCTTATCCTATTCATAGAACGCGGAATTATTGTTTGGTTTTTTTTTTGTTCGCAGAATAATTCGTCGATGGTGTTTATCTTTTGCTCCGGGTGACAACTTTTGGGCCACTTTGTTCGAACAAAGTTTGACAAAGTCGCCTGTAAAATAGGAAAATTCAGTAAAAAGGTCCTTTTTTGCATGGAATTTTTGTATGAACTCTCGACCATAGATAACTTACGATTCGAACGATGGATGAACCTTTTTTCTAATTTATTTACTTTAAAGTGGTAGTTTAAGTTTAATCCGCCCACTGCCACGCCCATTTTTAAAACATTTATTTGAGTTTTTCCTTAATTAAGAACCAGAGCAATATGAAATTTTGTAGTTTAGATCTATTAAGCTTAATTTGTTTATGAATCCGCCGATGGTCACGCATTCTTTTCTTTCAAATGTATGTGTATGTATTTAACATCAATAGAAATCTAAAATTTTGTAACTGAGCTCTCTTGTACCGAAAGTATTATATTTAATTTTTTTTTTTTTTGGAAAACTGCCCTTTTCCACATCCTTTTTTCTTACGTTTGAGTTTTCTTAACAAACTCACTATAGAAGCCCTAAAATTATGTAATTGAGCCCTCTAGAACCTAAGGAATAATATGCATAATTTGTTTCGCCCACTGCCACGCCCATCTTTGCATATAAAAAGGGAATGCCTTTCATTAAATCTAAAGTCCTAAAGAAACCGACTTGTATGAAATTATCCAGAATTTGTTCATAAAAATCGGAGTAAAGGTTTAAAAAGTGGTTTTAATAAAATCCGCTCACTGCAATGCCTACTTTTCTTTTATTCGAATGTTCTCCTTATTTAACCCACTTTTCCTATTTGAGTTTGCTTCCTATTAAACGTCCCTCTAAAGTTGAAATTTTGACTAACACATAACCTCCACCAAATTGTTGCATTTAATTTATTCTTTCTAAAGAATATGGGTTGCAGGCTCTTAACCGGGAAGTGGAGTGTGGAAACCTTCAGCTTTCCTTTGGTTTCGAAAACACCATCAAACTTGTCCAAAATAAAAATTTATAGTGAAAAACCTGTTTTTTGACTTGTTTTGTTCAATTGTGGGTTGCCAAGCGCACGCGACGATTTCAAAAGTGGCAATCCTATATTTTCATTTTTAGTACCATTCTTTTTTTCATTTGGTACCTACAACCCCATGAGCTAAGTAATGATGGTTCAAAAACAGTGTGTTTCAAGCAGGGTTGCCAACATCCTGTAACCATTTTAAATAAGGTAACCCTATATTCTTTCGATCTATCTCGGTGAGTATTACAATTTGAGTTTGGTTTTAACCTTGAAACAAATGAGCTAAGTTACGGTGGACCCCATGTGACCAGAATTTTCTAGGCAATCCATGTGTATTTTGTTTAATTGTTGTTACGGGGATTTCAATGTACGCATTACACAATTCTGCACTATTCTGGGCCGACAACACCCGAAGGGAGGTATGTCGAGTTCTTTTCTGAGTTATAAACAACCTGACTCAGCTAGTTGACGAACAACTTGTTTGACTTTGCAAGTCACTCCCATAACATTCTAGACTTGTTTCTTTCCTCTGACGATGACAAATATACCAAAAGTGTATTGTCATCAGGCACTTGTGTCAAAAAACTCAGATAAAGAAAAAAACCCTAAGGGAACCGTTTGGCAATACAAGAAAGCCAATTCAAACAATCTCAACTCAAGGATTTCTTCAGGAATTTTAATTGGTGGCTAAGCTTGCTCGATAGTGACTTAGATGCCAGTGAAGCTGCGATTAAAAATTGTATACTTTATAGAATGAGAAATTATGTCTCGAATATGACAAAATCTATCAAACCAAAAGATTTTTTCTATACTGTAAAAGTGTAAAGAGGCTGTCAGGGTTTGAAAAGTAAGCTTCCGAGTACTCGATTTCCAATGAAGTCGATCTTTCAATGAGAAGAGCTTTATTTAAAAAAATTGTTCAAAATCTATTTAACTCTTAAAATGAGCCAAAATATTATAAAATTGTTATTTTATAAGAAAATACGTTGATTTTTTAATCAACAGATTAATCCATTGATGAAATAAATTGTAATAGTAAGCCAAACTCACTGCAAAAAAAAAAAAAAAAGTTCAAATAAGCTAAAAAAATCTGATAACTTTTATTCGAGGAACCAAATTTTTACATGCGTTTGATAGATTTTGGCATAAGAGAGTGTTCTAGTGAAATAGCCAGTTGCATTCCTCCCCTTAAACAATTCAACCGTAATACCCGCGCTTCTAGGAATGCCCATCAATTTACCCTTGAGCCCAAGTTCGGACGTACTGTTAAGTACAGAGATTCTTTCCTTAGTCGCACTTCAAGAATGTGGAATGCTCTACCCAGCCCTGTTTTCCCCTCCCATTGTGATCTCCAGACATTTAAAACCAATGTGCATCGGTATCTCCTTTTCAATCCCCTCCAATCTACCTAATCGCTCGTGTTGTGTATATCATATTCAGGGTAGTCACAACCCCTTTAGTGCGCGCTAAATTAAAAAAAAAAAAAAAAAAAATAGAACCATTCATGTTCAATACAAGTTGTATTGGACGGTTTGAAGTCTGAAATTTATGAAATAAATGCTGATGGTGTGCCGCAGGGCTCCGTTTTGTCTCCGACTCTCTTCCGTATATTCATTAAAAAGGATCTTTTGTCTGAAACTTCTGTTTTATTAAACTCTTCTGCTGACGACACTTTACTGTTACCTTTTATAGCGGCTGAAATTTAGATCATTTTCTGTAATTTTATTAAAAGTAGCAGGTTAAACTTTTCTAGTAGTTGAGGTACATAGGTGAAAAAAGATAAAACTCTTATATCTGTACACAGGAATGAATCTTTCAATTTACAATATAATTTTTATTTATATACCTACTGTAGCTTTAACTTTTGTGTTCATCATTTGCATGTCTGTGTTGTTGTCAATAAACCTGTCATAACATACCCCCAATGGAATGGAATTTTCGACACTCAATTTAAAGGAAAAAAAAAGGTTTTTCAAAAGCAATTCCCTCAACCAAAAACAACTTTATTGATATGCCAATAACAATAAATGGCAATCATAATCCCAACAGTACCCAATGAAAACACACTATATCAAACTCGATCCCGTTTCTTTTTGACCATTACAAAAATTGGGGTAAAACTTGTTTTTTTTAAAAAAAAAAAAAAAAAAAAAAAAAAAAAATAGATGTGATTTATTGAATTTATTCACCGGTAATTCTATTTCGGTCCATCATCCACCAAAAATCTGGTTATTTAGTGGAATTTTATTTAAACTACTTTTCGACTGGGTACGACTTCACCAACAGCACCAGTAGCAGCAGCAGGGTAAGAAACAACATGACGTAGGATTGAATATAAAAAATGACAAAACATTTAGAATCATTTCGACTAACACTAGGTAGGTAGGTATGGCTCTTTAGCAAGCGAAAGAAGTCACCCGTCGTCGACAGTGTTGGACGACTGTAGCTTTATGGATTGTCAGGGATTTCAAGTCCCTTTTTTTATATCCTGGACAAGTATGTAGCTTGGTCTTGCTGGATGATGTGCTCTGGGTATAACTCCATTCTATTGTTGTGGTATGGCCTTTTTGACTATGACTCCAATGTCCAAGTATAAAGCCGGGGCATTAATGAAATTTAGCTTGGGAGCGTTTTGGTTTTGTGTGTGTGTGTGTGTGGTGATTTTTCTATTTAATTCTGGAGTCTCATTCCCGGGCCCCATGCCCATTATGCATCGACAATTTTTTATACTCTCTGCATAACAAAATACATAAAAAAATGTCCCTTTGTCGTTGTCGTTGGTTGGTGGTGGAGGGAATGAAATTTATAATAATGGAACTTGAAATGGAAATTACAACCCCATCGCTAGAAGGGGAATGCTGTAATTTCACAACAAAGAGGACAATCTCCCTCCCCCCCACGACTCTCTCGTGTCTCTGATAAAAGTTTTGTTGAATAGACTGCGGCTCATTGTGTGTGGCGCTCGGAATTAGTTGAATGGCAATCTCCAAAACGTCGCGCGGGGGGTGTGAAATATTTTTTTATTTATTTTTTTGTCAAGATGAGTTTAAATTTAATGTGATGTACTATTAGATATAGTATAGGCAGAAGCAATTTACCACTTCATGACATGAATTGAAAAGACGATGAAGAAGATCGTTATAGAAATGAAGACTAAGACATTTTCGAAGGCTGATGTTTTTTGGGGAAAAAGTTTTTGTCACAGCTCTGAGGCTTAAAAGCCTAATTGGGTGTGAAAATGTGGCAAAAGTCGCCAAAGGTGGGTTAGTTTAAGGTTTTTATTATCGAAAAAAAAAGTAACCACTTGGCTTTTTGCTGTCAATTATTATTGAAATTTATTACGATAAATAGGTGATGTCATTTAAAAAAGGGTCCATCAGAAGTTACTTTGTATTGATGGTGATGTATTTGCAGAAAAAAAAAATATATTTAAAAATTGTGAAATCAAGTCATTTTCCCAACCATTTTTGGAGATCTCAAATAGACGTCTTGAGCATAAATTAAAATATAAAAAATGTGTGCATTTTAGATATAGAAAAATCAAAGCTTAACAAGTTTCGTTCTGCAATAAATTGGGAGATTTGAGACACTCCCAGCATACCTGTGGAAATTGCAGCTTTTTGTTTTGAAAAAACTGGTGCAACGCCCTGTGGGTGCATAAGAGTTTTTGTTCCAGAATTTTCTAAACAAGCAATTTTCCTCAACATTTCAAAAAATGAATTCCTTATTTCTATTCGCAAAAAGGCCAACTTTGGTGTTATTTCTAATTACACAGCAATAGCCAAACTTTCATGTTTACTCAAACTATTTGAGGCTCTGTATTCAGGAGTTTCGATTGCGCAGCTTTCCTTGCGATCATGCGAGCAAGATGATTGTATGAAAATCTACTATAACTTGTCTTCTTTGCATTCAGCACGTCATTTACAATTGAAACTATTGAAAAATGCCGTTAAGTTGGTCATATGTATCTATACGGACTTCCATAAGGCTTTCAATCAGTTTTATCACGAATTTTATAGTAATCGGAAACGTATAAGGAATCCCGAAAAAAAAACGTTCACAGAATCCATCGTAGTGGAAAATCCCATACAAATTGCTATTACCAACGGATTCGATGATGGTTTTTATTCGGGATTCGGAAAGATTCCGATTACGATGGAATTCGTGATAGAGCTGAATAAGTTGTCTCAGTCTTATTTTTGTAGATAAACTTGGATTCTTAGGTTTCTTTCAATAGATCATATGTGTATTTTAATGAAAGGAAATATCAAATTGTTTTTAGAGCAATCATTTCTGTTTTAATAAAATCGATCTCTTGTGTACCTCAAGATAGTCACCTTGGTCCGCTTCTTTTTGTTATTGATTTCAATGAAGTTGATTTCATAGCAAAATCTTCTAGGGTGCATATTTGATACTGATGATAATAAATTATTTAGAATCATATCAGAAACTAGTCTGATTCTGTAGTTCTGCGAAACGACGTCGATATTTTCCTGGTTTGTGTTTACATAAAAATCTCTTTATCAATCGGTCAAAATGCCAATCGATGTCTTGCTGCTACTTTTTTGGTTGCCATCTTTCTCATTAACTAGTTCGGCTGATTGGCGATGTTTCCTTCTAGCTTCTTTGCCGAAAGCAGTAGGTACTTGTCCGGCGGGATTATTTTAGCTTCTGCGAATATGTTTGTGTGTGTAGTGTTTCTGCCGCTGTATGCCGAAGTTTAGTGCAGTTCAGACTCTTAGCATATTTCTTTCAAAGACTTGAAGTTCCTTCGTGGCTAACTTGGAGATCGAAAATCAAACTGTAAAGCTGTAACTGGGATGACTGTTCTCAGTAATTGTTCTGCTGGCTTAGTTTGGTTTATCTTTCCATCCTAAATCGTTTAAACTGGTCTCTAGTTACTTCACACTGCGTTTAGCTGAAAAATATCCCTCTGGGAGTTGTAGAGTAGAGATTTATGCACTTTGTTGCTTCTTGACTGCCTTTACGGTTGTGTAAAGGTTTCCTGAAGCAGATCAGATCCGATTTGGATATAATAAATTAAAGAGTTTTTGGACGTGATGGGCCTTGACTTTCCGGACAGCTTTCAATGGTGCTATCGTTGTGGTGTAATTGAACGAGTCATCGACAAAGAATAGGTTCTCATATTTATTTGGGATGGGTGGTTCAGGTGTCATGATGCTGTAGATAAATTGTCCAATTATTGAGTCTGGGGCAACTCCAGCGCTCTTGCAATTCTTCATTTGCACGAAGAAGTTCCTGGAAGACAATAAATATAATTTTTAATGATGCTAGGGGAAATTAAATGAAGTTTGTGGATAAGGGTGTCTGTCCATAAACTCTTGAAATCCGGAAAGCACCTGACATTGAATTGGTTACATATGTTGAATGTTTTTTTCCAAAAACCAAACTGCACGTTTCCACTGCACAACTTCTTGAGGTTCCTCTGTATCAGTTTTTTTTTAAGAGCTTACTTAGGTATAGTCTGTTGAGGAGCGATATCGACCTGTAGTTGTGAAACATGTTCGTAATAGGTACCTTTCTTGAGAATCCCAATTATTTTATGGTCTTCCATTTTGGGAGAAATTGCTATTGTTGATACACTAAGTTGTTAAGGATGTTGGCTAAAAAGATCATCACTACATATTTGTGGAAGCCTATCCAACTTGGAGTTTGTAATAATCTTATAAATACATGGATTTTCACTTCATCAGCATCAATTGATACCTTGAATTTTATAAAACATTTCTCAGACAAACCTAAGCTTCGCATACAAATTACAAAAGAAAACACATACATTGCATGTATACAAACATTTTTAAAACTTCTTTTTGTAATCGAATACAAGTTTCTGGGTTGTAACTCACTTCTTTTAAAATCACTTTTTTTTTTTTTAAATAACCTAACACAAAGACGTATTTTTCAATCGGATTTCTCTTTTTTTGTGTTTACCCCACTTTACCCTTTAAATATTAATTTTTTTGAAAAAAAATGTCCTTAAAGCCAGCCACTAAAAATAACCTTTAAACCACAAAAATAATGTTTGAAATCGGGTACCACTTTTCGTTTTTACCCCAGTTCACCCTATAAATACCAAGTTTTTGAAAAAAAAAAAATATTCCTAAGCCATCCACTCAAAATAACCTTTCAAACAAAAAAAGTATTTCTTAAATCGGACAATTTTTATATTTTTACCCCATTTCACCCTAAAAATATCAAATTTTGAAATAAAAAGTATCCTTGAAACCATTTCCGAAGAATAATTTTCAAACACACTAAGAGTTTTTACTTTATCGGATACGACTTTTTCATTTTACCCCATTTCACCCTAAAAATTCACATACTTTTCTATATTTATAGTTTTTGCTATTCGGGTTGGAGACGAATCCACCAAATCAAAGATCATTAAAATCTGTCCAGCCGTTCTTGAGTTATAATAAGTGTTGCAACTTAAACGTGTATCACCTGAGGTACACCAGAATTAACTTAAACGGTAATTTTTGAACACTTAGGGTCTTTTTCACATTTATTTAGTAAAGTTCTGATTAGTTACTCAACACATAAATATTGGTACAGCGTCATAAGTCCACAGGACAACAAAAATCATAGTTATTTTTTTGACCCGCCTGAACGGTTCCAAAAAAACTTTTTTTTTTTTTTTGTTTTGACATGACCCTGTGACAATATTTATGTGTCGAGTTTCTAATCAGAACTTTACTCAGAAATTGTAAAGAAAAACCCTTAATAACGCTTTTCTTTGTAGGTATGAAGAAATAAGCCCAATTTTTTTCTAATTTTGTCGAAAAGTTTCTGATGTTTCTATTTGGTCAAATGCTGTTTCTTTATAACAAAGGGTGTTTTTTTTTTTAAGAAGAATACAACTTTAAAATGAAATATAACTCATACAATTATAATGTTAATGACCATGGTGTTGGCTTTTTTGAAAACATATTTTTCTGCCAATATCTAATGTTTAAGACGGAGTTTTGGCATATCGATCAGCTGGAGCAGTATATCAGCAAATACAACTCGCACGCCTTGTTCTGTCATAAGTCATTCCAATGTGAAATGACAAAATGTCTGTTTGGTAACTAGCAACGTCGTACGACGTACAAAGCAAAACTTGCTGTCAAATCCAATCAAAATTTTTGACAAGTAGCCAAAAGAAGCAAGAAGTTGCGTCGTACGACGTACATAGCAAAACTTGCTGTCAAATCCAATACAAATTTTTGACAAGTAGCCAAAAGAAGCAAGAAGTTGCAAGTTAACAAACAGACTTCAAATATACTGATCATCTGTCAGCTGTCAAATTTTCTGTCACTATAAACAGTGTTGCCAATTTGAGAAAAAAAACATCTATTAAAAAAAAAAAAACTCACCGTTCTCCCCTAAGTCTATCTGTTTTATTGTCGGAGAGAAAAGTGTGAATGCACAAAAATATTTAGCTTGCAGTTTTGAACACTTGCCGCCTGTGATTAGACTCTGTTGTTATTGTCTAAAAAGATATAAAAAGGGGCAAAGTTTCCAAACATCAGTTTCTTCATATTTTTGATCTGAGTGTTTAAACTTTGCTGCTCTCTATCTTTTTAGGAACAACAGAGAGTGGGAATCCTAGTTCGACTGTACTATTATTTTTTTTTTTAATATTTAATGAGGCCAGTGAGGTGTCAGAAAAAACATATGCACAGAACTCTTTTTTTGATTCTGGAGTTTGTTGAAATTGAATCCAAAATGCTTAACAAACAAAAATTGACTCAGTGAGAGTTTTGAATCCATCCAATTCCAAAATCATTTAAATCGAATTCCATAAAATTAAACCGAATATCAAAGCATTCACCATAAACCCAAAAAATAAAAAAAAAATAAAAAAAAAAAAAAAAAACAAACAAAAAGTTCCTTGAATCTTTCGACTATTTTATGAACTCTCGTCTTTTGCTTTCAATTTCTCACTCACATCCCATCATAACCTCACAACCACCATTACACATTATCCAGAATTTGCTTTCCCTTTTTAAAGCAAATTTGCGTTCCATTCCTTTGCGAATTATTATATGTATCCTTCTGTCATTTCCATATGTACATACGATAGGATATCCTAAGACGCACGTCTACGTCCATTCCTGATCTCTTGTTCTATTCTGATTTATATGGAAATTTGAGGAGAACCGCCGCACAGTGGTGCGAGAGCGGAAAAAAGTCTTTTGAAAAAGTCATGTATATCGTTTTAAACTTTATGTTTAAGTACTCTTAGATAACCCGAGCGTATGATTTAAAAGTATTTTTTAACATATATATTGTATGTTCTGATTTACAAGCCCTCAAAGTTGAAAAATAATTTTACTCAAATCGCGAACTGTATTTTCAACAAATTTTGAGATGTTTTTTTTCCGAAGTTCCTGTAGATAAATTCTCTAGCTTCTTAAATAATTTAATTGGTCTATTTTCGATTATCTAAAAATAAAAAAAAAATATTGATTATTTATAAAAGATACCTTCTATAAGTAGCCTGAAGCTTAAGTACTAAGAAAAAATGCTTTTTTTTTAACTTTTTGATTTAAAAAAACAGCTCCAAAAGATACCAAGAAAGTAAGTATGCCACCACATGCTCCATACACTCATGTTAAAGCACAGAAAAAATCAGCTGCAGATACGTGCAGATGTGGAAGTTATGCTCAAAAATGTTTCACTAAATCGGATTTCAAAAAACTCCGTCTTGACGGTGGTGTTTACCAAAAAGTTTTATTTCTTCAGTATTAATTGTCAGAATGAACTGGTTAAGCTCATTTTTTTAAGAAAAAATGTCAAACTTTATTTTAAAAATAAAACAAAATTAATACATTGACCCAGGTCTGAGAATTTCGATTTTTGCGAAAACCATTTATTTCTGCCTGGAAAATTTTTCAACTTTCAACTCAATTTTCTTGAAAACAACACACGAAAAATGATATAGTTTTATGATATTTTGAATTATATGATAGAGCTTAATACATAATAAAGAAAAAGATTAGGGATAATCCTTTATTTTTTTTTTATTTTTCGCTAAAAGTAGGGCAGGTAAAAATTAAAAAGGTGTTTTTTTTTAAGTTTTATTGCTTTGTTTTTGTTGTGTATTGCGTAATTTTTTATTACCTGTAAGGATTAGTAATGGCTTATTAGAATAAAATCTCTTACTTAAATCTATATATATAAAGGATTAAAAAAAAAAAGTCAGTATTGAGTTATTGAGCATTTGTGCAAGGTGTGTAAGAAAAATTTTTATTCTTTGATCAACCAATAAGTGAAAGTGAAGTGAAATATAATAACAAACATATATAGTGAATTCAATACATTAAAATATACATAGTTAATAATAATATTTTGTTCAAAATAAAAAGTTAAGATTTTACTAAAAAAAAAATTATTTAAATATAACATCAAATCCCTCAAATTTTATAAAAATGTCAAAAACTTTTTTTCTAATAATTTTTTCTTGAGCAAATTTTGACCAAGCATGTATAAGACTAATCTTAACATGTGTGTCAAATTTAATTAAAATTCGTTTAATAGTTCAGATTTTACAGACTTTTTTCCGTTCTCCCATAGAAACATCAAAACCCTCAAATTTTAGAAAAATGTCAATAACTTTGTTTCTAATTATTTTTTTTCAACCAAATTTTGACCAAATGTGTATAAGACTAATTTTAAATTGCGAATCAAATTTCATCTTAATCCGTTAAGCAGTTCAGATGTTACAGATTTTTTTTCCGCTCTCTCATAGAAACATCAAAACCCTCAAATTTTAGAAAAATGTCAATAACTTTGTTTCTAATTATTTTTTTTCAACCAAATTTTGACCAAATATGAATAAGACTAATCTAAACATGTTTGCCAAATTTCATTTAAATCCGTTGAACCGTTCAGATAAAACAGACTTTTTTCCGCTCTCCCATACAAACCGAACCACTGTGCGCCGCTCCGCCGTCGCCGCGCCATGGGAATGCAATTGATGTATGAGCTGCCGCCGATGAATTTTAAAATATCCTGTGGCTCACCATTATCCATTTGGTATTCGATTTGTTCTCCACCAGCAGCAGGGATATTATTTCTTTTTTTTTCTTACTTTTTTTTTTGGTTGAAAGAAGAAGAAAATTAGCATCTTTTGTTGGTTTGACGCGGCATAGCGCTCGTTCGTATCTATGATAACGAGGAGAACCACTTCCTTTGTCTATTTCTTTGGAAGTTTGAAATAAAAAAAAAAATATTATCACAGTTTTCTTTTTTTCTGGAAAAATATAAATGTAATTTTTTCCCTCCCTTTGAATGAAAATAGGTAATTTTTGTATTTATTTACTTATTTGTTATTTAATAGGCAATTGATTTAAAAGTTTTATAAAAAAAATTTACAGCCATACACCTACTTACTTTACCTGGTCTGTCTATGTAGTTTTTTTTTTTTTTTTTTTAAATTTGCAAAGTTACCTCGCGTACTATAAGAACGAAACGATAACGAATAATCATTTAACAACATCATTTACAAGGTGTTTTAGTGCGTGGCTTCCATATAACTGGCACTTAACGGTAATAATTTCTTTGAATGAATGTTATAGCGTAGATACAACAGTAAGAGTAGCAAATTTTCTGTGCTACCAACTTAAATTGATATCGTTTTTGCACGCAAAATTATTTCGTGACCTCTTTCATCAACTCATATGGAATTCCTGAGACTTTGTTCTGTCTCGCGATTCCCTTGACAATATCAAGAAGCTAATTTCTCTATCTATGTACAAATATGTACATATGTATGTATGTATGTGTGAAGGTAGTTCTTGAATTAAGACAATGATAGAAAAAGGAAACGAATGACAAACGAATATTTTTATCCTAATTAATGGCAACTGATGCTTCCTTTGATTACATCGTTTATCGTTTTCAATTAATTGAATCCATTTGTTGTAATTCGCATAGCAAACCGTGAGATTGACTGTGAAGACGACGACGACCGACGCGATGGCAAGTGACGCATAGTGGTGAAAGTGAAGTTAGGTAATTTTCCCCTTAATGGAGATGTCGTGAATTAATTGAAAGCGAAAAGTGACAGTTGAAAATGTTTTAAATGGAAGAAGAAGATTAGTTTTAGATATATGTAATATGGGAGGATTTTAGTGCGAAAACAATAATTACCTTGACCGAATTCACTTAGGATTTTACTTTTAGGGATTTTTATTTTTTACTTGCAAGAATATGGTATATGGTTTCTAGGTTTCAATCCAAATTGACATTACGATGATGGAGAAGTAAAAAAAAAAAAATGGGTTTCAGCATGCCTTTGAGAATACGCTCTACAAGGAACTTTACTGTCAGACCGCACAAGGTTCATCCCTCAGGTTGGTAGTTATAAAGGGTTGTGGTTGAGGTATGTGACTTAAAAAAGTATAATCATTGGGGAAATGACACAGACACTCGCCCAAGAAAATCACCATCCGCCATGCTAGGCGCTTTATTGGCTGGCACGGAAGAGGAAGCTAACCAAAATGCGCGATCATTAAGGCACTTCACCTTCCAAGTCCTCTTAAAGATCCAAAGTCCGCTTGCTAGCGGTCTTAGGAAAATAGAAGGAAGCCACGGTGCTGAAGCTACCGAAATTCGTCTCAGAGATCAAGAAATCAAATCTTTGATCTTCAATTCGTAAAATTCGTCAAGGTCGTGAAAGAAAGCCTTTCCAAGTATTCTAAAACGGGCTAGGGCAGGGCATTTTCAGAGGAAGTGAACTAATGTTTCCTTTTCGTGCTGGTTCGCACCACTACGATAATGGGTGTTGTAAGAAATACCTAGTTTCGCCGCATGCTCTCCTATTGGCCAGTGCTCGGTGCATGTTGCAACGACCCTGCAAATTAGATCTTTTGTTCGGGATTTATTATTGGTGGGTCACATCTTTCTAGATAAAGGGTGTTTTTTTAGACGTGTGGTTTTCAAGAAGAAATAAAACGCATATAATTTAATGTAATGGCCAAGAATTTAGCTTTATTATAAATAATGGGTGATTTTTTAAGAGGTTTAGAACTTTTTTAAAAAAAAAAACAAAAAATTCGAAAAAATGAATGAAATATTTATTTGAATCGATAGTTTGAACCTTGCAATTTAATGTTTAAAGATAATTTCATGCAAATGTTGACCGCGGCTGCGTCTCAGGTAGCCCATCCGCTGAGTCCAATTTTGGCATACTCTTTCACACATATCGGCCGGTATCTCACGAATGAATGCATGGATGTTGGCTTCCAGTGCGTCAATCGAAGCGGGCTTGTCCCTATAGACATTAGCCTTGACATACCCCCACAAAAAATAATCTAATGGTGTCAAATCGCACGATCTAGGCGGCCAATTGACCGGCCCGAAACGTGAAATTAACTGTTCACCAAACTCGCCTCGCAATTGCGCCATTGTTTCGCGTGCTGTGTGGCATGTGGCACCGTCTTGTTGAAACCACATATCATGCAAGTCAAGAACTTCCATTTCGGGCAAAAAAAAGTTTGTTATCATCGCTCGGTAGCGTTCACCATTGACAGTAACGCTGCGATTCGCATCATCTTTGAAGAAATAGGCCCAATAATGCCGCCGGCTCATAAACCGCACCAAACAGTGGCTTTTTCGGGATGCATTGGTAGCTGTTGCAATGCTTCTGGCTGATCTTCACTCCAAATGCGGCAATTTTGCTTATTTACGTACCCATTCAACCAAAAATGAGCCTCATCGCTGAACACAAGCAGCGCGCGATGAACATTTCGAACCGAGCACGAATTTTGATAGTAAAATTCAATAATTTGCAAGCGTTGTTCATTTGTAAGACGATACATGGTTAAATTGCAAACCAAACTGAAGCTGTTTGACAGTGACACAAGGTACTAAACACACGTCAGCTGTCAAAACCAGTGTTGCCAAAACCAAACCAGCTAAAAAATCACCCGTTATAAGGGTTTGCCATTATGTTTTAAAATGATTTGGGGCAGGTGGCCGCCGCGGCTGGCTCAAATAAATTCAAGCCGAGCGGCCCAATTTTCGACAGCTCCAATTGTTGCGCGCGATGGCGGATGGACTTATTCGGTTCTTCTTCGATACTCTTCTCCATAGCAGCAATAGCGTGCGCACTGTACGGCGTCTCTGAGGATGCGCATTATCCACTATAGTAAACGTGGTGCGAAACCGATCCATGGTGGCTCGAATTTATACGATTTTGCGATTATGTCGACCGAATATTGGACGCAGCGCACGATGCGTCGAGTGATCCAAAATTCCGAACCATTATTTTGGTAATAAATTTGCACGATTTGCAAACATTGTTCAGGAGTAAATCTATTTATTATGAAATGGCAAACCAAACTGTGCATAAATCAAGTGACAGCTGTCAAAAAGACTAACTCCGAAAAAAGTATTGCCAGATTGAAAACCACACGTTTAAGAAAAACACCCTATATACCACAGATACTATGACTGCTGCACCTAAGATTGGGTTCGGTGAGAAAATTTAAAGTATGTTGCCCTTCGTAACTCCGAGAGTAATGTAAACTCTTTCCGCAAGTAAGCTTTGAAAGGCTGGTGTTGGCCTAGCTACTCGTCTGTCCGCTCATTACCCTCAATGCCACAGTGATCCGGTGTACCCAGATAAGAGTGGCACTAAAATTGACGTTCAGGCTTGTGAGCTCATGACGAAATTGGTGGACAAATTTGGAGGATGATGTAGTCGCCGCCAGCAATGGCCTTAACAGCCGCCTGACTGTCTGTCAGAATTGTAGTATTTCGATATTGGTTTCGATCTTTCTTGAGTATTTTGCACGCTTCCCTTATAGTCAGTAAATCTGACTGAAAAACGATAGCATAGTTGGGAAGTCGAAAAGATTTAGAAGAATTTTTGGGACTCAGAGAGACCATTAGATATCAGTTTTGTAGGACTGTGTTATTTTTGAATTGAATCAGCAGCAAAATTGGCGTTTTTTTCTTCCTGGTATATAAAGTCTTATTCTTTCTTTGTCTGAAAATAATTTTGAATTTTTATATAAAATTTTCAAGTTCGAGTGTTTAACAATGTTTAAAGGCAAAACAAAAATGTATATACAATAAATCTGTAAAATAGCAGTGAAGTCAAGTGATCATTATTTAAAAAAAGTATATTTTAAAATATTTCTTGAATCTCGTAGACTTTAAGTTGGGTTCATATAGCCTGTCCGAGTCTAAGTTTATGGACCATTAAAAAGTGTGTTAAATCTTTTTGTTTGATTCCGTCGACAAATCCTGCTACTATTATCCGCTTTTGTTTTTTTTTTGGATTTTTCTAATCGTCCCCGAAAGTTGAAAATGTCTAGAAGCTAAATCGAATAAAATGGAGGGTGTCTTTTCCCCCATTGGGGAAGAAAGTGCAGTTTTATGAAACACTAACTCAAAAAAAAATAATCTTAAAAAAAAAACAACATCAACACTTCAGGGCCGCACCAACCATATGTGCAAGATGTGCAAATGCACAGGGCGCGAAATTCTGGGGGCGCATTACCATTAGCAAGAAAACTAAATCTGATCTTACACAAACAAATATGTACTGCCATTTGTATTTTTACCACAAAACTTGTTCAAATAATCCCTGTGCTAAGTTATTTCTTGCACACTAACTGACATCACTTTCATTGTTGCATTCAAGGAGAATTTAGCTCAAAATATCGTAAAATTAAAGATCACACTAGAACTACGCATTGAAAGTCTACCTCCTGGGTAATGTGGAAAATTCTTATTCATGTGTATCAGTGTATGTATGGAAATAAAAAAAGGGCGCTTTCTACAAATCTTGCATAGGGCGCAAGTTTGGCTGGGGCCGGCCTGCAACACTTACACAAAGTAGGACAAAATGCCCTAAAAGTTGGTATCAATTCAGCCTGTAGAGCTAGGAACCTGAAATTGTCCATTTTTCTATTTTAAGAAAAAAGTTGTATTCGTAGATGGAAGGTTATTTTAATTTTTTTTATCAAAAAATTGGTGTTTTAGTTTTCGGCTTAAATTTTTTTAAAAAAAGTCAAGATTATGTTTTTCAACTTGTTTACAAAAATTTTGATTTGCGATTGTTTTTTTTTTCAAAAAACAGTTTATTTAAAAATAATGTAAGAGACTAGATTTCTAGATTTTAAAAAAGGTATAGCATATTTGCGTTGTTTTTCAAAATAATTTTTATTGATTTTTGAATTTCAGAAATATACCCCCTGTTATACGATTTTTTCTAAAACCATTTTCAAGAGTCATTTCCCAAAGTATTGAAAAGCAAGAAACACCCTTTAAATATAGAAAAATAGACGAATACAAAAATGGGCTTTTTTATGGGCGTGGCGAGGGTAGGGTTTGGAAATATCTAAATACATATCTGTCCCAGAAGAAAACATATAAAATTTCAACTTCCTCGCTCTGCCTACAGGCTGAATTGATACAAACTTTTAGGGCATTCTGTCCCACTTTGTGTCGGTTCCGGTTTACATCGAACAATAGCCTTAAAGGATGAACTGATTTATTTGAAATTTGGTACAGAGAATTTTTATGTGATTCCCTAGAGGAAAACATTTTTTTTTAGTCTATTTAGACCCCGATTTAACTTCGAGTTAACTCACCTTTAGTTGAAGTCGAAGTGCGATTTCCATTGTTCCATTGGAAAATTGACTGTTTCACGAGTTAAGTTGAATTTATTTATCCTCGGTGGTTTATCCTCGGGTCAAGATTTGAACTTTTGAGAGAAAGCATGTTTAATAAAAAGGCATTTAGCATCAAAAGTTTATTAATAGGCGATCACATAATTGAACCCTGGTTGAACCTGAGTTAATCCGCTTAAAACGGTGAATTAAAATATCTTGATCCGAGGATAAACCACGTTCGCAGAACTTGCTCTATGGTCCAGTTTTTCAGGAGCGTGTTAACAAGGATTAGCTTATTCTGGATATAAATTAATCAACAGTTAACTGAAGAAGCATTTTTTTCTTGTGAGGTGAATGCCCGTGGAACGACCTAATAAACTCGGAGGATAGATACAACATTAAGGCCCAGTTTTTCAGTGCGAGATTAAAGTTAAACCCGAGTTAACTCATCAAATTTATTGAGTTAACTCAGAATCCTTTTGATGTTTTGTTCACCGAGTTTGTTTAGTAATTACGCATGCATTCTCCACCGAAGATCTACTTCCTAAATTCGGTGTGGGTTCATTTACTTCTAAAGTTAGCTAACTCTGGTTTAACTCACGACTCAAAAACTGGGCCTTAGACAATGTCTAACTATGCGACCGTCTCGTGTCATAGGCAATTTAATAAATACAACTGATTCAATGTAAACAATTTTGTAAAAGCCTCATTTTGAAGTAAACAAAAGAATTTAATATTTTAAAAACTTCGTTTACTACAAAGTTAAATTCTATACAGTTTTTAACCTTGGCTACACATCGTTTTTAGTTTGATGAGACTATTAATGTCCAGGGTTACAAAGTTTCCATCCGAAAAGATACTCTTTTTAACATTACTAAATGTCCCTCTGTTCACTCATGAATGGTTTGAAACTTTGAAACAATTTTTTTTGCCGGAGTAGGTATTAAATAAAATATTGTCTCTTGAACGAAATCCATTTAAGCCTTAGTACCCGTTGTCCCGTGACATCCTTGAAACTTTCATTATGTACCGGCCCCGGCGATAAACCATTTCAACATCAGTCCTTAAAAGACAGTTTAAAGACGGTGTTTTTGGGGTTGTTTTGTAGCCCTTTTCGAAAAATGACCCTTACCACCTGCAGCGCTAGCGTGAGTATTGATTGAGAAACTAAAAGTTGAATAATAATTTAGATCTTCTTTGCCGAGGGTTTTATGCGTCTTCTTCTTACCTCTTTCCATCCCATGGCCATAGTTGTATTTTTTTTTTTGGTGAGGAGTGAAATTGTGAAGAAAGGATTTTCTTCTTAGTATGATGTTTTCCATAAAATATTTATGAGCTGAAGTTCGTTGTTAAGATTCACGTTCGGTCTGAGTGCAGTTCAGTCGTTGTGTTTGTGTCTACATTATTGTGTTGTGCCTTACTTCATCCTACTTGATGTTGTCAGTCTGTGAGAAATTCTTCCTTGTTGTCCTTTTTTTGTGTTCCAAAAGGAGTCTGTCAAAAGCACCCTGAACTGCAGATGGTTGTCTTTGACTAGGAAATTTTGCCATTAGTTATTCTTTTTTTTTTAATTTCGAAGTTTTTTTTGTTGTTGCAAAAAATCACATTCTTTTCATTCTAAAAGCAAGAGTGACGGTGATAATTCGACCACCCGCCGCCGCCGCCGCAGAGATTGTTCTTACGTTGATAATCTTTGTCGTCGTCTTATAGGTGAGAGATGTAGGTAGGCATACCTACATCTATTTACAAGGACACAGTTGAAGTTATGGTAAAATACAAATATGCTTTGCCATGGGCTATTTTTAAAGGCTTTCCTTTTGCTTAAATTGTGATGGCAAATTTCTAAGGATGAATGTCTTATCCTTTGATATGCTAAATCTGGGTCCTCTCTTTTGGCTGTGGGTGCTCATTTTTTCTGCTTCACCAGGTTTTGTAAATATTTATATTTTTTTTTTTTTTCGTATTTTTCATATATTAATAAAGAAGAAAATGAAACTACGCTGAAAAGTCTTCAAAATGTCACCGCTTGGGAGGATTCCATTAAGTAAGGAAGGATTTTTCAATGTTACGTGGGTTGTTAGTTGCATGGAAAAGAGTTGAGCAATTAAACGAATTGCACTGCTGAATAATTAATGCTGACAATTACTTGAAAGTTTTGCATTAAATTAAACATAAATAAGAGAATTTTAAGTGAATAATTGTATGCAAGTCACAATCCATACGCACAAATGACTGAGGAGTATAACTTTTTTGAGTTCTTGAAGATACAGAAAGGTCTGCAAGGAATGTTTCAAAACAATTTCAAGACATTTAAATTTCATGTTCATATTTTTGGTAAAGTAAAGTTGGTTAATTTCTCGATAGTTGATTCATGAGTGAGTTTTAAAGTCGTTGCTTTCAAAACACTCAGTCCTGTATTTCCTAATAAAAAAAATAATAAACAAAGTGTCCTGTAAATCATGGATAACCGTGCAACCGGGTAAAGCAGGCCTTAAGACCCTTTAGAAAAAAACTTTAAAACACAATATTCCTCATGTGGCTTGTATGTAATGATGGTTTTTCAAAAAAGTGTTAAGAATTACGACTTTACCCAAATACAAACACTATACGACCACAAGTGAATGATTCTGATTTTTTATATTTTTATATTATATTTATTTTATTCTAATTTTCCTTCACACTCAATATCTTACTGAATTTTCTATTTACGTAAGTACTTATCATTACTTTACCGAACTTAACAAATCTCTTTACGAACCAATTTAAGCCAACTCAAACAAATCTTCAGTTTGTAAAGTTCAAAACAAATCTGATGGTTAACCTACTAGTCTCTCCTTCAATAGCGGAACTTCAAATGCACCAGAAACTATCACCAGCTTTTTTCAAACAATCCTTTACCGACGAATCATTCGTACCTGATAACTCTGATAAGCATTATTTCAATTACCAAATTTCTCTTTCGGGCCATTTCTTCCTAAAACCATTGACCCATATCCAGTCGAGATTGAGTTAAATCAACTCAGATGGTCTCCCTCCACATTTTACTAAAAAAATGCTCTTCCATAGGGGAAGTCCTGTCAAAAATCTTCAGTTTATCCTTTTTTGAAGGAGAATTTCCCCCGATATGGAAAAATTCTTTCATAACCCCAATAAGTACACATAAAGGGTCCTAAGTGCGAAGTTAAAATCTATCGTCCCATAACCAAACTTTCACATATTCCTAAAATCTTCGAAAGAATTTTGTATGAAATCTTAAGTTTTCTCTGTAAATCCCTCATATTCCCCAGACATCACGGTTTCTTAAAGGTAGGTCCCCAACCACTAACCTTGTTGAATGTGTTTCCTTTACTCTCTCAGTCCTAGAGAACGGAAAGGAAGTCGATTTTATCTTAACCGACTTTAGTAAGGCTTTGATAAAATTTCTCACAGATTAATACTTTTTAAATAGCCCACCTTCGGCTTTGAACCTATATTCTTGAAATGGATTTTCTCTTCCCTGGATAACAGTTATTAAAATGCTCGTTTCAGATGAGTCCTATCCAGCTCCTTCTTAGCTGCCTCCGGGTCCCTCAAGGAAGCCACTTGGGTCCTCTTCTTTTTAGTCTTACCATTAATGATACTGACATCTTATTAAACATTTCCATATCTCAATCTACGTCCCGCCACGCCGACGATGCCAAGTTTTTCAAGACTATTTCTTCGACACACAATTATTCTCTCCTTCAAGAAAACCTCGACAGTTTCTCAGTCTGATGCCTCGAAATCGATTAGAGGTAAATATTGGCAAATGCCAATCAATCACTTTTTCACGTCAACGCATCAAATTTCTTCCTCGTCCCTATCTTTTCAATAGTAAACCCAATTTCCAGCGTGGAGTCGATTCGCGACCTTGCTATCTTATGTGACCGAGAGCTTTAGTTTCTAACACATATCGACGACATAATTCTTAAAGCCAACTCAGCATTTGGCTTTGAGATCCGTTGGTCCAAAGAATTGTCCGAACCCTGAGTGACGTCCGATCCCTTTACATAGCCTTTGTTGAACATCATTTGTTGCAATTCTACTTTTGAAGTACACTCGGGCGTATACGCACTTTTCTCATTTTATTGATTTTTAACAAACTCCTCAATTTTTGCTTGGACACCTTATGTTATTTTAGTTAATTGCAATTTTTATTATCATTATGTTAGTAACATCACGACTGCTTCATTCAGATGTTACTTTTTCCTCACACTTTTTTTTTCATGTAAATTTGCCAACACCCTTTTTTTTTTGAGTCAAAAACGATTTATGACCAGCTTTAAATTTGGAACAATTTACTCAAAAGTTATTAATTATTATTATTAATTAATTAAGCCCGATTAAATGCGAAGTGATGTGGAGCTGATCCGGATCAAACATCGCGCCACATACAGAAAAGGAGCAACCTCCGCCGGAGCAACTAGTCAGGTATGAAATCACGAACAATAATAGAACTGCATATACAGCCCAATTCTAAATGATAATTCCCCGGGATATTTTTCCCTTTTCCCTACTCCCATATTCTAAACAAAAAATTAACGGGAATTTCTGCTCCCGAGAGAACACGGCTCCAGGGGAGTTATTTCCCGGGGAGTTATTTTCCCGGGGAATGTTTAGAGTTGGGCTGATACAGGAAAAACTACATAGAATGGTGAAAACTGACTTTAAACTGAAATTCAATTTATTGTCTTTATTAACCCCGTATCACATGTGAAGGAAAAAATGTAAAGAGAATGTTTTTGAAGTTTGAAAAAATACGGCCTTTGATCTGAATGACTTCCATTTTGATAACTTTCTCACAATGTCTTCTTTCGATATGATAATGCCGGTGTACTAAATGGTGCCAAAATGGCTTTAGTGGTATCATATGCATCAGATAAGCGAATTGACGTCTTAATGGAGACCAAGACCAACCTAATTTTATCAAAATCCATTTCATTAAATCATTTATTTTTTCATCATTCACATATGCCTACTAAATGCATATTTCTTGGCAACAAAAGTATCGGTATAATATCATAAATGTTTGCTTGCCTACTTTTTACAGATGTGGTATATAGGAACACCTTATTGCATATTCGAATCAACCTTAGGTCATCCATATGTATATGAACTACCCACAAATTACACCTTGTATCTCCCTCGTTCACTATTTTTTGTGGTTGTTGTTGTTGTTTTTTTTTTGGTAAACCATGGCTCCATGCCATGAAATTTGATCTTGTTTTTCTGTTGCATCATTCCAATTAAATAACCGCAAAACCCCAAAAGAATGAGGTCCAATTTAAAATACCTTACTTAAATAGCAAAAATGTGTGACACTCTTTCGAGAGAAAATAATCATAAATATAAATTCTAAAGAACCTTTTGCCAAAACAAGTAAAAATGAATGAAGTTAAATGAAACGAAATGAAAAGATAAACCAACTAACCATACATGATGACTCAATGCCATAGCGTCCAAATGAAAGGAAGTCAAAAACACAAAAAAAAAAAAAAAAAAACAAAACAAAGAACAAAAATAGAAAACTCTTTTCAAGGATTGCTACATCCTATATTCCTACACAACAACTTTCGTGCCGAATCCTAATATCTCTCACATGTCAGATGTTTCTGTGAAGACTCGAAACCGACCTCTTTCTTCCAGCACTCACAAATTCTGTCGTCTTTAATTAACTTCTCATTGCTGTTCATGATAGTCTCCAGAGCTTTTTCGCCAACACACAAAAGGATGCATCTATATTATGGTGACCATGGGTATAAATAGGTAAAACCACACAAGAATAGATAGGGGATTTGTCAAACAAAGATTAAGTTCATCTCAAAAAAGGCTACACCCTTAATTTTCAAACTCAGCGTGAGGACAGTAACGGATTACTGCTGTCGATGTGTCAAGAACTTCTACCTCGTGATTATGAACACAGACATCTTGCAGTGAAAACATACTGCGATCTGAACAGGCCCACACGCTCTCCTGATTTAACCCCTTGAAATTCATAGTTTTCAATAGTGGTCTTTGGACCCTAGAAGCCCTAAAATAACATCCGGACCGTAATCACCCAAATTCCAGTCTCCGGTCGCAATACTCGAAAAAATGCACGAAAACATCGAAAAAGCTTCGGCAGTGTATGGACTCTAGAGGGCGCCATTTAACCATGATCGACAGGTTATTTAGAACCATATGAAATTTCCAATGTTGTACAATAAGCAACGAAATAAAAAAACATTCTCATTCAATCGTAGTGCGATTCATTCCAATGCAAACCCATTGGGTCTGCCACGTTCCACCCTGTGTTTACCCGTATAGAGTTGTAAGATTTTTATGCCAGATTTTTAGGAGATTTTACGAATAATGTGAAAATTAAAAATTCCTGTGAGATTTTATATTTCACACCACAAAGGACTGTGGGAAAAATTGTATGCAATCTCCTTTAAATATTGGTCAACAGTGATAAAACATTTATGTAATATGAAAGCTTATGGAAAGTACTTCATTTCATTACATGACAGCTTAATTGAAATCGAGCGCGAAAATGGTGTTTTGGCGCATTTTAGAAAAAAATATATTTAAGATATAGAAAAAAATTATTTTAAAAAGTGGCAACACTTACTAAAAAGTGTTTTACCTTTTTTGAGAGCCAGAAGTCTGCTCTTTTATTTTATTTTGAAATCAACTTATTTCTATTAATATAGTTTTCGAAAAAATTACTTTAAAACTCAAAAATGGTAAAAAAAACAGAAAATTGAATATACTAATTTTTTTACAATTTTTAAAATGAAGTTCTAATAAATTCGCTTTTAGTATTCACTACGTCTATTAATACGTTTTGGGCAAAGTATTTTTGTATTCTAATACTTTCGACGGCACTGGTACAATTTTCGTATATTTGGGTTTTCTCCCTTGCTAACGTCACTAGAAAGTTGAAGTTTTGTATTTAAGCTGTGCTGAAACTCTACTGCATGGAATGACTGAATGAACTTGAGAAAAATCTCTCCTCACGTATTTTTGATCTTCAAATATATTTATTATGGAAAATCTTGAATACAAAATTAATTGTTGTGATAAAAACCAATAAAAAAAAAAAAACTAAAATGAGTCTCTAAAACTCAAAACGTATGATCTGGTCACCTCTTGACTGTGGCGTCAGCTTTCCTTCCTGAAGTGTAATAAGATTGTGCAATAAATCATTGTATATCTGCGTGCGGATGAATACTTTTTCACCCCCTCATAACCACAATATGTCTGTTCACCTTCTATTATGTACTAAGAGTAGATACTGCCAAAACACGAATAGTTTTTTTTTGTGTTGGTTGTATCAAAATGTAACAATAACGATTCAGTCAATATTTATAAGCATTTATCCCTTGGAGAGAAACTCACCCTCTTTGAACATCGCATCGGTGGTACTCGAAGAATTCTTGATCCATTTAAATCATTTATATCGTATAACATCTCGTGTGGAAATAAATTGAATTGCTGGCTATCTTAAAGAATGTCTTTCTTAAGCTAAGAGGCAAAATAGCTTAATCAAAATTAAGATTGTTATATAAAATCATTCTAATAAACGTCTATGTGTCGGTTGTAGAAGATCTTAATAAAATTTAAATTAATGCTTGTAGGGGTTTTCTTTGAATTTATTTCACTATAAGATGCGAATCTTATTAATTTATAAGAATACGTGTAAAATAATTTAAAAATAATAGTCAAGTCCTAGTTGATGTCGTAAATACTTGCCCTTGTTGCTTATATCTTCTTTGGGAGTGTACATTTGATGCATACCGAAGTCATAGATCAATCTAAGAAATTCAAAACCTATATTTTTTTAATTTTTGAATGCGATACAATTTGTGTGAGCGTGGCAGTGGGCGAAAACATTATACAGGCTCTGTCCTAGGCTCTATAAAACTTAATTACAAAAAGTTTTTTTTTCTAAAGGCCGATGAATAAGAAGAAAGCTAAAATATTGTAAAAAAAAGGCGTGGCAGTTGGTGGATTTTTCTTAAACAACTTTCAAAACGTTCCCGCTGTCAATCGGAACAAACTCTGAAAATGTCATTGAAATCGGTTCAGTAGTTATCGAGATTATAAGAGACATTGCTCAGAGATCCAGCGCCATCTGTCAGACAAATTGCAACAAAAATTGATTTACCCGCTCTTCTCACTCCATAAAAAATAATTTGTGCTTCAGTTCCACATAATCGTTAGTTTTTGGGTTTTTAACGCCTAAACCCAAATTTTTGTATACCAAGTACAGAGTATTTGGTACCCCAAACCAATTTTTTAACTATCAGAGCAGGTTCGTGCGACCCAGTCTTTCATTTAACCATTTTATTGTTAAAGAATCCGTGAATTTCCATTATTGAAATAGAAAGTATAAGAATCTCTGCGAATCTTTGTCGGGTGTAAGTGTGACATTGACATTTTGAGGGTGCCGCAGTGGTAACAACTGTCATTATCTAAGTCTTATACTTGATGAATGTGTATAACTCTGAACGTAATCATTCTTTCAACAGTCAATAAATCTCTTGGTGGAATTTGGGGTGGTTTCGTATTCCTATTCGCTTTCGCACCCCTGACAGATGTTACTGAATTAATACTCATCATCTTACGATTACACACACACATACACATACACACACACCCAACCCACACATATGTTTGTACATACATCAATCCATATAAAGTCAGATTGTAATCGTTTGTCTGTCAGATATTGGTCGATTCAAATTTGTCCGAAATATTACACAACATTCTGCGCAAGAGGAATTGATTCAAGTGTCAAAACGCCATTGCAATACTGCCAATTAGGCTGCAGACAGTACATACGTCAAATAATGTGCTGTGGGCTGGCAAATAACGAAAACGAAAACGAAAACGATGCATGTATTCCAGCTCCATCAGCTAAGACTCAGCCCATCATAGGCACAGCACACATCACAGCAAGAAGAAAAGGAAGCAAAAGATCGTTTGATGAGATTGTGCAGTGTTCCGTGGCAAGTTTACTCCGCGCAAGCACTGCGCCACAAACTCCCAAGTATCCCAAGTACCAAGTAATAGTATAAGTAATAACCACGAAAATTCAAAAGTAAGGCAATTGCTTAAGACAGTCGAGTCGGTGGTAATATTGCGCGTTTTTTTATTAAAAAACAAAAAAAACAAAACAAAACAAACAAAGTGCCTACTTATATGCAAAAAGTCGATTTTAATGAGCCCTATAGGAGTAATTGTGGCTTTTATGTATGATTTTATATGCATTGTTGGGGCCAGTTTACTGGTTGACTGATTTGATCTGGTTTTTTTTTTTAAATTGTTGTTGTTGCTGCTAAGGTGAATCTATGAACTTGACTTAGCGAATATTGTTAATTGCAAAATTATACATAATGGATGAAGAGAACCGCGAAAAAGATGGCTTTTGTAGTTTTGCAGTTTTGTGTGTTGTTGTGGTATTCCTTGGAATTGGGCTAGAAGTAGGTTAATAAATTTAAAATAATATGAATTTTCCCAATTCAAAGAATATTTGATTGGCTTCAGATGAATAATCGAAACGCTTCTCTGGACATATTCCGCGATTGTCAAATTTTGTTATTTTGATATTCAAAGAAAAATTGCATTTTTTGAGATAAATGATCGGATGTTTAATTCATTATAAAGAGGAAGGTATGCCGTTAATAATGGAACACAACATCAGCCAAATGGCCGCCACGACCACGCTTATACCATATCCTTTTCATGAAATTTTCCATAACCAAATCGCAAAGTGGCTGCCCTATGTCCCCGATAGCCTCACGAATTCCATCTTTGAGGTCTTGAATCGACGCTGGGCTGTTGGCGTAGACCTTATCTTTCACGTGGCCCCAAAGGAAGAAGTCGCAAGGTGTTAAATCACAAGATCTCGGTGGCCAATTGTGATCACCTCTTCGAGAGATAACACGGTCCGGAAACTTTTCCCGTAAAAGATCGATGGTTTAATTGCTTGTGTGGCACGTAGAGCCGTCTTGTTGAAAGTAAACGTTGTCCAGATCAATACCATCCAATTCCGGCCATAAAAAATCATTAATCATCTCTCGATAGCGCAATCCATTGACCGTAACTGTTGCTCCAGCCTCATTTTAAGTAAGGTCTAATGACGGCGGGGTCCATAAACCGCACCAAACAGTCACGCGTTGAGGATGGAGAGGCTTTTCAACAATAACTCTTGGGTTTTCCGAGCCCCAGATGCGACAGTTTTGCTTGTTGACGTAGCCTCCGAGGTGGAAATGGGCCTGGTAGAGTCAAGATGATTTTTCGATGAAATTCCGGATCATTTTCATGCATTTCAAGGACCCAATCAGCAAAGACACGACGTTGTTAATGATCAGCCGGCTTGAGTTCTTGTGTTAACTGAACTTTATAAGCCTTAAGACCCAAGGCTTTATGCAAAATACGGTGTAATGACGTTTGTGGAATGCCTAATTCCAAAGAACGACGAGGAATGGACAAACCTGGGTTTTGTTCAACACTTTGGGCTACAACAGCAATATTCTCAGTTGTTCTTGAGCGACGTGCACGGGTTTTATTCTTCACATCACTAACTTGTCCCAACAGCTCGAATTTGTCCACCAATTTCTGTATTGCGGTCCGACAAGGTGCTTCACGACGACCCAAAAATGTTTTAGTTTTACGAACCGTCTCTGCCAAATTTTCACCATTTTTATAGTGAATTTTAATAATTTCAATGCGTTGTTGAAGCGTGTATCGTTCCATTTTTATTAATGGCGTAGTTTCTACTTGTCAAATGTCAAAAAATGACAGCTTCAAAAGTGACAGCTACCTAAATAGCGGGCTATTCAAAATAACACCTCTTATTGGAAAGAATATTTGATTGGCCGCCGTTCTTCAGATGAATTATCGAAAAGCTTCTCTGGACATTTCCGATAGTATAGTCCGCGATTGTCAAATTTTGGTTATAAATATTAAAGGGTTCAACTTTACAAAAGTTAGACATGATTTGCCAATGCTGCTGACGGCCTGCAGTTGTTTGTCTTAATGTATGTCAAATGTTCTTTATACCACGTTTCCACCGAAGGTTTATCTCAATTTAGATTAAATAAATCTATATAGTGTTTCCACCACACAGTACCTCTCAAAATGCAAATGTTGTTAAATTTGTTCGTATGAAGTTGAAGTGAGATAGAAAGTTTCATGTTTGACATTGGATTTTCCAATGAATGCGTTCAGCGCGACATAAATTGGTTTGTTCGACTTGTAAACTATTTGCCCAATGAAGATTTATCAAGATTTATCAAGATTTATTTGAAATCTTCCAGATTTACGAAAAAAATTTGTATGGTTTGAAGAAGATTATTGCAAATCTTATCAAATCTCGGTTTAGTGATCGGTGGAAACATAGTATTAAATCGCGTTTCAATATTTCGCTTCGTTTGTCCGTAATAAACTTGTTCACAATCACTGCACTGTAGGTACTGAGTAAATTCCCGATTTTTTAAAATTTTCTGTTTTGTCTTTCGTTGAGCCTAAGATGCTTTTAAGTTTATACTTTTGTTCGCAAAAACTATTTCGATGTTGTGTTTCGACTAAACGGAACTTTTAACTTAGGGTTTTACGAGAAACTTACTCTTTTTGGTTTGTCTTTTTGATCTAACCTTTTATTTTGGGTAAACAATGTTGTTATAACGGGTGTTTTTTTTTTTAGAGGTGTAGAACTTGAAGTTGGCAGCACTATTTTAAGTGGCGGCCATTTTGTCAGCAGCCAAGTGAAAATGATTTATTTTTAGTTTGGATTTTCATTTCAACATGAATAGACTGACGCCTGAACTGACGCTTCCAAATTGTGCCCAAATGGGCCCAATATGGTTGTCCATAAATTGGACAACCATGATATGCAAGAGCTGTGTTTTCAACAAGACGGCGCAACATGTCACACAGCTCGTGCCACAATTGATTTATTGAAGAAAACGTTTGGTAACCGCATAGTTTCACGTTACACGGACGCTTGAATTGGCCTGCAAGATCGTGCGATTTAACGCCGCTTGACTATTTTCTGTGGGGATATGTGATGGGGATTGACCACTTGGAGGACAACATTTGCCACGTTATTGCCGATATACGGCCAAAAATTTTGAAAAAGTCATCGAAAATTGGACCTCCAGATTAGATCAACCGTGATGGTCATATGCCAGAAAATATATTTAAATTATAATGCCAGAAGATTGTCTTTCGAAAAAAATAAATTTTATATCAATTTAAAAAAAATCATCTTTGTTTTACTCTATTTCAAAATTCTATACCTCTAAATAAAAAAACACCCTTTACTTGAATTTTTAATTTTTCTCATGTGTTTCTTAATGAGATTGTTAATCTCGATTGTACCCATTCAAGTTGGCTATTTCGACGATGTACTCATACTAATTTTTGTAATCGGCCGCGGCGACTGAAAGTGGTAGTTTGCATAACCGATGGACGTACAAGTGAAACGCGTCTTTTTTGTGCTGAATCGGGCAAAGTGAGTTGCTCGGAATGAAACGTTTAGTACTAGTCGGCTTGTGATAAAGGGAAAAGCTCAAACTTCCACCTTATCTGCGTATTTAAAGATCCAAAAATGGTAATTTTTGATTTGATTCTTCCTCAAAAGTGAATTTGATTGGTTCACATTGAGAATTTAAAATTCGAGTAGGTTGATTGTTTCCGTTTTATTCACAATCGTAAAAATTTCATCTACATAGCGTCGCCAAATTCGTGGTAATCTACCAGCATTTCTTAAATTTATTTCGAACTTTGACATGAAGAATTCGGTCAGCAAAGATGAAAGGGGAATGCCCATACTTATGCCGTGTTCAATTGTATAGAATAATCCACGAAATTGAAAATAATTTTGGTCCATATACATTTCTTTCGATTTCTTCTCCTGCTGGCACGCGCGTCGTTAAGTTCTAAGTATTCATCCAAAGCATTAATGGCCTGTTCAATTGGAATACTCGGAAACAGAGATACCACATCGAATATTACATCAAAGAGTAAAGAGTGAGGAACGCATATCTATGCATTTCTATATTTATCTAAAGCCCCTTTTAGACGATCAGTCGTCAGTTCAGTTATCAGTTCAGGACCCATGTTCTGTAACTCTCGCATCGATAAAATCAGTCGAGAAACGATGAAAATTGAAACAAATCATATGAGTTTTGTTCCATTTTTCATCGTTTTTCGACTGATTTTATCGATGCGAGAGTTACAGAACATGGGTCCAGTTGTCAGTTCAATTAAGCCCAGTTCAGCCCAGTGTTCAGTTGAGCTTTCATTTAAACTTGTGAGTCGAAAGTCGAAAGAAAAACATTGCGTAAAATGGACGATGAAAGCTTAATTGCAGTTGTTATTGTTTTGTCGCTCAATAAATCTAAAAAAGAAGAAGAAGGAAATGGAGTAAGGAGTGGTTCTTAAAAAGACGAACCCTATCGCACGTAAATTTAATAAGGAAATTGAGGTTTGAACATGATGATTGGTCAAACTATTTACGTATGAGTGAAAACGTATATTTAGAGCTACTGCAACTAGTGACTCCAATTATATAAAAAAAAAAAAAAAAAAAAAACAAAATACCAATATGAGAGAATCCATATCACCTCACGAAAGATTGATGGCAACCCTACGATTTTTAGCTCTTTACTATACGAAGAACGAATGTTGTTAATCTTTGCCTTTACTTTTGTCTTCGTAGCTTCCGTGTCAACCTCTTTTAGTTCATGCAGTAACAAATAGTATGCTGCTTCTCTTTTGACTAAATTGTGATAAAAAGAACCACTTTTTTCCCCAAAAATGGACAGTATCAATAAATTCCACCAAATTAATCATGTATCATGATCTGTATAATTAGTGTTTGGATGCACCGACAATTGATTCGACGAAGAGCTTCCATCTGTCAACAAATCATGAGAAAAATGTCAACTATCGTGAATGCGTCCTACTGAAATATACAGATATAAATCTTAAAATTAGAAATTTCGCTCTCCTAATTCAAAGATTTAATGTGACTGGTAGTGTTTTAAGTTAACTAATACTAACAATAGATAATATACCCCAGCTGTCATTCTTATAAGTGAAGAAGTAATGGTGATGATGAATTTTTCATATTTTATGCATGTCACTTTGATTGGCAATGAGGATGACAAACATATGCACGCGTTTTTATAGTATTTTTATTTTCTTTGACATGATTGTGACTGATTTTGGATTGCAATCTTTTGTTTCTTATTATTGTGATTGTTTTTTTAATAAATATGTACATAAGTACTGGACGATATAAGTTGGAATTGGAATAGTTTAAAGTCAGAGCTGACTAGAAGGAATAATATTAAAAGTAAATATTTTTAAAGAGGGTACATATACAAAGCGTCCCTTAGGACAACAAGGTTCTAACTCACATTCTATACATTGCATCGTACTAAAAAAAGCTATGCTCATTAGATTGCCGCTGTCTGTATCTGTCTGCCTCTTACGGCTTCGGAAATAATTATAAAATAACTGGAAACAGAGTTCTTATCTACACAAACATTTAATTCGATTTCAAGTTCACAAAGTTCTAACCAGCCAGTTAGAACCTTGCGTCACAAGGAAAATAAAAAAATATTTCGTAGATAGAACCTTTTTATTTACATCGTAGATAGAACCTTCTTGCTCATAGGCATCCCATTGTTAGAATCAAGTGTGATGTTTAATTTTGAAGTGACTCTAGACATGCGAATTATAACAGTTTTGGTTTATAAAAGTATTGTTTATGCGGCCACGCAGGGCCAGGGTCCTCCGCCGATGCACATACTTCAGGCACCCAGAGTTTTTTTTTTTTTTCAAGTCGCTCGAAGCGCTTTAACGCACACCCACTTTAAATGGCGACGAACTGTTATAACTGTTATAGATTGGCATGTCTCTAGTCTCGTCCGCTTATTTTATGGACGAGACTAGAGACATGCAAATTTATAACAGTTATAACAAATGTTTGCCATTGTTAAAAGTGGGCGTGCGTTAGACTTGAAAAAAAAAAACTCTGGGTGCCTGAAGTATACCCACTGGCGGACACCCCTGGCCCTGCGGGGCCGCATAAACAGTACTTTTATAAACCAAAACTGTCACTTCCTTAATTTAAAATTTCGATTTAAAAAATTTAAATCGCCAAAAACTAAAAATATCGCCTTTTTTGGAAAACATAGTCAAACCGATTTTCGTGTCGCTAAATGAAATTTCAAATCGTCTGCTTGGCAATAAATTGCACAATCTTATAAGCCTGATCCTGACATCAATCGAAAAGGCCAGAAATAAATTCATATTGGCAAATGGCAAATGAGATGATTTAGAATCGAATTAGGAAATTTTAAACGAAACTACCTAATTTGCCTTAATGATCTCTCACAGCCATTTTGTTTTTACTTTGCTCAAAATGTCTAATTTATAAATCAATACCTAAATATTTCAAGTCTTATTGAAACACCTTTTATAATAATTATAGTTAAAAGTATTTTTAAAAATTAGGTCATCTGAACAAACTTGCTCGCATCAGTAAAATTACTAGCAATTATAATTTGAAGTTCACATCTTACAAAGTGTTCATTGAGTATCTGTTAATAATACCCTTCTATCAATAAAGATTGATATCTTCAAATCAAATCACTTCAAGTGTCTTAACATCCGCATTCATATTAAAAATAAAGAAAAAACCTATGGCGCGATCATTAGATTTTATAGATGCCGATAATCATTACGTTGAAATCTCAGATCTTCAGGGACGATTATGCCCATATCAGATGGAAAAATTGAAACGCGCACCAAAATATTAATCTGTTTATTCGAGAGTTTATCTTGAGATTTCGAAGCAAGCGTTTTTTTTGTATTCCTCATTCTTTCATCGATTTAAAAATTTGTTTATTAAATAATTATGTTAACTATGAAAGATGTGGGGTAATCAATCAAATTAAAAAAAAAAAAAAAAAATAGTGTGAGGTGCGTGTTTAGGTTTATGAATATATTTCCAAGTTGTATATTTATTGATTATTTCTGTTCAGTTGTTCTAAATTAATCATTGAATATATAGAAATATTTGTAAAGCTCAGCTCTACAACCACTGTAAGTTCAAAGCCATCTTGCCAGCAGCAAGACCATGATCTAGCTGATGACCCTTTGAATTAGGGTCTAATTATATGATTGCTGGAAGCAAGGTAAAAGGTTAACAAACTTCTTCTTGTTAAGGTACAAACACCTTTCTACCTACTCTAAGATGCGATAAAACAAATTTAATAAATCAAAAATGGCATTTAAACCAACATTATAAAGGGTGTGATGATTAATGGATTTTTTTTTTGTGCAGTAAATTGTCTCTCAGTAGAATTTGATAACTGATAATAAAATGTTTTACACTTCAACGGTGCATGGTTCTTGGTGAGATCAAGGATTGAAGAATTTAATGACAATGTAATATATTCCTGAAAGAAAACAACCCATTAATTGCTTTAATTTTAAGCGGATAGTGAGAATTAGAGCCTTTTAATTTTATGAACTTTTAAATCATGAGCTTTTTTGTATTTTATTTGACGTCAGTTTTAAAAAAATCAGTTTTCTGTTTCTATTTTTGATAAATTTATAAGTGGAGGATTCGGTCAAGGGAGGGACGCATTTACTTGCTTTTTTGTTTGAAAAGTTACTATGCATAATATTTATAAATAAAATGCACCACTGAACCAGTTGTGGTTCAAGTGGCTCAAAATTCAAAAAAAAAAAAAATATTATATTACGATATATATAAAATGTATAAAACATGATCATAATAAATTAGAGAAAATGGTAATGAAGCATGAAACTCGTTCCTTATATTGCTAAAAGAAAAATCATAACCAGCCTTATTGTGAGTTTCACCCGAACAACATTCCACCCGGAAAATTTGACATTTCACTTTTCGCCTATTGTGAGTTTCCCCCGAAATTTCATGATACAAAATTCCCCTCATTGTTAACATTCGTTTCGGACGGAATGTTATGCCATCTCACTTCTTTTTTGGTTCGGGCGAAACTCACAATAGATAGCTTTTAAAATTCCGGGCGAACAAAATATTTTAAGGTGAAATATTTTTCGGGTGAAACTCAAAATAAGGCTGAACAACTTCGAACGTATGAATTCTTGGAAAATATATAAATTAATTCAAAAATCCTTGGAGTGGTTATCTTAAAAATATTTGTATATACAAAATTTCTTTAACATTAAAGAAAAAACTCCACCAAAAACTGTTATAAACGATAATGGCTATATAAACTTTTTTATGTTTTCGACTTTCTCGTTAATGGCTCAACCGATTTCAATCAAAACTATACAGAAGGTTGTTTTAAGTTAGGGACGCTACAAAAGTAGAGCAACAGGGACAGCAAACGACGCCATATTTCTTGGCGCTCTTTTGACATTTCTCTTCAGTAAGGTTTGCCATTTCATTATGGAAAGATATACGAGCCAACAACGAGTCGAAATTATTAAAATGTACTACCGAAATTCGGAGTCAGTGGCCTCAACGTTAAGAGCGCTACGTCCAATTTATGGTCGTCATAATCGTCCTAGCAGATCAACAATTGAGCGTCTAGTGGAATAATTTGAATCCACAGGCACAGTGCAAAATGTTCCCGTGCCAGTGAGATAAAGAAGTGCCCGTAGCGTCGAGAATATTGCTGCCGCTGAGGCTTCAGTTGCAGAAAGCCCAAATGTGTTGTGTTTGCGAAAAGATCTTGGCCTACATCCTTCCAAGATTAAATTGACGCAAGAACTGAAGCCGCTTGACCACCAGAAAACAACTTGAAAATGATTCGGATTTTCATCGAAAAATCATCTTCAGCGATGAGGCTCATTTCTGGCTTAATGGCTTCGTGAATAAACAAAATATGCGGTATTGGTCAGGCAGCAATCCACACGTACTCCATGAGTCATCATTGCATCCCGAAAAAAATTACGGTTTCCTGTGGTTTATGGGCCGGCGGCGGCGTCATTGGGCCGTACTTCTTCCGTGATGATCAAGACCGGCACGTTACTGTGAATGGGGATCGCTACCGTTCAATGATAACCGAATATTTTTGGCTCCAATTGGATGATATGGACTTGGAGGACATGTGGTTCCAACAGGACGGCGCCACAAGCCACACAGCGAATGTCACGATCAATTTATTGGAAACCAAGTTTGGAGAACGTGTTATCTCACGAAATGGTCCAGTCGCTTGGCCGACTCGGTCGTGCGATTTGACGCCTTTAGACTATTTCCTGTGGGGCTAAGTCAAGTCTATGGTCTATGCCAACAAGCCAGCGACGATTGATGAACTTCGTACGAATATCGAACGTGAAATTGCAGCAGTATCGGCTGTTGAAAATTCATTATCTCCTATCGTTCACAACTCTATCCACCATAACACTGCTTTATTTGTATGTTTTGAATTTTAAGATTTTTTTAATTCATTTCAATTTGTTACAAATTTAAGTAAATTTAAAAAAAAAAAGTAACTGTCGTGAATTTCTTAGGTAGCCTTTTTATTTTCATTAGTCCGATTATAATAATATTGGACGATTATATATTAGTACTTCTGAAGTTGAAAATGCGCTGTTAAGCTTTAAATATGGCAGACAGTCTAGGCCTGATTAAATTCCTCCAATTCTTCTTAAAAGATGTGCTGCTGTGCTCACTGAGGCTCTCTTAAGAAAGAATCGTGTATTATCACAATTAACAAATTGGCTTCCAAACAGGAAATTACCAATTATCGCCCGAATTGTGATCTTTTAGCAATAGTACCAAAACTTTTTGTTAAGATGGTTAACGATAAATTAGCATTCATTCTCAAGGAAGTTATTGTAAGCTTTCAGCATTGCTTTGTTACTGGAAGATCTTCAACAACCAATCCTACATTCTTTTTCAAACTTTAATTCTTCTTTAATAAACTCGAAGAAGGAAATCGTAAATTGATATTCATCGGACTTCGCATAAGAGTTTATAGAATTAAGCCATAGTAAATATTTTGATAATAAAATTGGAAAACTGGTTTTCAGTCTATAGTGTTTCAAAATGGCTTGTATCCTACCAAGTAGGGCGTATTCAATTTGTCTCTATTGATAATTTTCTATCAATTTCAGTTTCTATATCGTAAGGTGTTCCTCAAGGAAGCCACCTTGGACCTCTTCTTTACCTGATTTGTATCAATGATTTGCCTGATGTTTTCTTCAATTTACTTCGTCTTCTGGGGTGGAATCGGCTATGGTGATAGTTGATTATCATTACTTTGATTGATGCTTTCACGATAGCTGTCTCTATCCTATCTATAGGGAAGGATAGAGTGAGCAATCGTAAAAACGACAATCACTTAATAGAGCGATCACTTTAGTGTTACACGATACGGGCCCTGTTTGCGGATGATCTTACATTTTTTTTAAATGTATAGTCAAATCTTTAAACTTTGAACTTAAAATACCCAGAGAATGGTCTATGGTTGTCGAAACTTTCTTAAAGCATAGTGAAAACACTGGAAAGCGAAAAGAGTTTTCAAAACAAACTAACTGTCAGCGGTGCATAAACCACTAAGCAAACTCCAAATAGCTCTTTGACTTTGAGTTCCTCTTTCCAAAAATATTTTCCCTTTTTTGTCTTCGTGGGTATAACCCTTTCCTAAGCCACAACACGAACACACCTCATCAAATAACGATTGAACCTCATACCCTATCAGTTGCTATAGAACAAAGTACTTTAGTAGCAACATAATGATTTCATCACTTGTCTTTGTCAAAGTCAACATCGAACATCGTCTAGAGAGCCCCAACCTTGCTTGTAGCCCGCCCAATTTACAGCCCAGTGCCAGTTCTCTGCTAACTAAACAAACATAAACCGTTTTGTTTATTAAATTGGGTCTAAAAAAAATTCGCAGGCGTGGTGCGGTGCATACAAGCAAACATGAAATCCCAAAACAAAAGATGTAAATAAAGTTTTATAAACTTACACCCAACTCCAGAACCCCTCTCTGACTTTTGATAGAACTCAAACTATATTGAGTTGAGTTTGAGTTTGAGTTGTTAAATCTCAAAAACTTTGCCCGGCTTCGATATGGGGGCAAGAGGAGGGGAAATATACATAATCGACAAAAAGGTAAACGCAACGTAGATTATTTCATTAAATTTCTTTTATTAATTCGCTACAGAGTTTCATTTGTATTTCCTGCCACCTGGTTGGCTGTATGAGTATCCTTGCTGCTGCCGCTGCTGGTGCTGCTGCTGCGGTGGTAGATATTGGCTCGAGAGACCTCCTGGAGCAAAACCAGACGAGGATGATGATGGTGATGCCGACGCCGAGTGTTGTTGATTGAGTTGTGCTGTTTTGTGGTGCAGGGCCAGGGATCTGAAATGGGAAACACAATTTAGAGAGTTGTTCACCTTTGTATAAAAGAAAGCTGTCCAGACTGTTGGATCTCATAAGGCACTGGCGGCGGTGTGGGCAGATGATCTCCTTGAACCTGGAAACCACCGCTGTCGGCGGTGTAGTGGACTGTGTATAGTTTGCCGTCGTCGCCGGTGTAAGAGTAGGAGCCCTTAACAACCTGCTCTGGATGAGCCGAATTCGGGTTCCGCAAATGACCGTCCTCTTGGCGGCGAATTCCGTTGGCTGTTTCAAAGCTGAAAAGGAAGTATCCTTTGAATAGTTTTCGATTGTCATTTTTATTTGTGGCACTTTTGAGTCAACCTACGCGAAGTTGTAAGACCCGTCTCCGTTATTGACGTTTTCGGAACGTAAAATTGCAATTGGTTCAGCCTGAGGCTGTCTGAAGGAAGACTGCGACGCGGGCCTGTGCGGTGATTTGCCAGCAAAGCCACCACTTACTCCATGGTAGTGGAGATTCTGTTGCTTCGCTGCTGCTCCTTGGGACGGTGGGATATATTGATTCGGTGGTCGATTAGGACTCTGCAAGAAACCGCCATATCCTCCAGCCGTTGCAGCACTGTGCGGAGGAAGGTAGTTGTTGGAAAGCTTTCCAGCCGTCGATAATCCAATAAAAGTCAAGGTAAAGATGAGTTTCTATATAGGCGAACACAAGTTTAGATAGAGACGAGAGAAATAGAAGAAGATATGAGAAAAATATCCAATATCCGACGACCTGCGAGAGGCTAAGCTACGAACCAATTCCATGTTTTTTTTCGTTTGTTTTTTTTTGAGTACGTGTTAAGTATGGTGTTGTTCAACAGCCCGAAGGTAGAACCACGACTGATGGCTCCAATTGAGTGAATCTTCTAATTTATAAGCGAAAAATCTCATGGATTTCTTCATCATCATCTTCTTCTTTTGTTTCATATTTTTCTTCTTAACTATTGTTGTTTGCTGTAGCTGTAGGTATGTCATAGTTGCGGTGGCGGTGTAAGAACTGTTGTTGAAGTGTTAAGCATTGGTTTTTCTAGTGGTCCCGCATCACTATACCTAATAACAATAGATGCCGCCGACGACGACGATGACGACTGCGCCGGCCGCCACCACTCGGCAAATACGCCAAAGGGGGGAAGGAAGGAGAATTAAATTAATCCAAAATTAATCAAAATAAATGCATTTGTTTTTATTTATTTTTTTTATGTTTCTTTGAAGAATAGACACAAGATCAAGGTTTTTTGTATATATTATTTTAATCTTTCAAAAAGTTCGAAAAGATTCATAAAAACAATAAAGAAATGATTGAGGAGATAACATTATTCTGTATGGGAGGGGGGGGTGTTGTTTTGTAGAAGTGGAGTACCCCACATAATACTTGTTGTAATCCCATACAAAGATACAAATTAATCTCGAAGTGTAATTACTACTTAAGGTTATTACTTTTTTTTTGTTGTTGTTGTTGAAGAATAAGCCACCACCCAAGGCGCGTATGTCTGAAATTAACGATAAATTAAAGAGGATTAGGGGGAATGGAGTAGCAAGTGCGGTGGTGGAATGTTGACAGCTTTTATTTAAGAGTGGGTGGTTTTGTTTGGAATATCCAAAACGTTCTTTATTGAACCTAAGTTTATTGCTCTGATGCACCAGGAACAACTTATTCTTTTGAGAAGTGAATTTGGCATTGCAATACATAAAAAATATTTAAATAAATAATGAAACAATGAGACTTCTGGTCATTTGTTTATGAAAGCTTGGGAAGCCGTAACTTCGATATAAATTCACTACAAAAAAATCCGTCTAAACCTGCAGTATAAGTTTGTAAATCAAGTCAGTTATTTAAAATGGACGCAAGCGGACCAAATAGAAATTCTGAAACTAAGTTGATAAATAGAAAAAATTGTTAATGTTGTTGAAGTCTTAATTTTCTAATGTTTTTAAGTTGGTACCCTATTCATTAAAATCGTATAGACCTTATGTTAATATTTAACTTTATAAATATTCTTGATAATTACTTGAAAAGATCGAAGCACATTTTCTCAACTTATCTCAACAATCTTGTGCAACTGTAACGAGTGTAACGAGTGTATTGTTTTTCAAATTTCTGAGATTTTGATCATCAGATTTTGAATGTCGATTTTGAATATCGAAAATCGAACTAATTGGACTTATTGATAAAATAGAGCAATTTCTGCAAGTAAAATTCGTATCAAAAAGCATTTCTCAACTGCTTGATATCATCAGTATTGATAAAAAAATGAGCATAGCTAAAGTAAGTTCGAAAATTCGAACATCACATTTATTTGACCGATCATGAGATGGGTCTGTTCAGATTATTGGGATCTCAGTTTCGGAATTCTCCGAGAAATCAGTTGAAAAGTTTCTTAAGAGCCCCGATCCTTAGAATCCGTCGATTGCGTTGCGGCAGCGGATACGTTGAATTGGACTGATGGCACTGATAAGGATGACCCACTGCATACGTTCTTTCGTTTGTCTGTTTGTTTATTTTCTTGTGTTTGTGTTTGTTTTTTTTTTTTGGTCTATTTTGCGGTATATGAAATTGATTTTAAAAACAACTCAATTTCGTTTTTAATATGATATTTTGTGCGATTTTGAAATAATTTTGATACACAATTGTAGCCTGCCATTTTGGATTTTAATATTACCAAAGCTTTTAAGTGCACTGATATCGACTGTTTTTAGGATTTTGTACAAAACCAAACATCCCCTACTGAAGCTCGTCGATGAACTACAACTATCCTGTTAACTGATGTCAACGGATCTCCCAAAGAGAAAAGTTAAAAGTTCAGCTTCTTTTTGCGTTGCGTTCGGCGCATTCGTTGCCTATGAACAGCGTTAGAACCTTACTCCAATGGGAGTAAATTAACTCTAATTTTGAGAAAGAAAATAAATCTACTCCATCACTACGTTTTTTTTTAGATCTACTCCTCTTTTCCCACACTAAAAAATCACAAATTCTTTAGCCAAACTATATGAAAGGGCTTGTTGTTGTTCAGTTTTCTAACCAACTCTGGCTCTGAACGTTTAAATTTAAAATTGTGTATGTGATTTATTTTGTTTTTGTTAAAAATACAATTTTTGAAGGTTTTTTCTTTCGTTTTCAAATCTACTTCAGAAATTTCCTATTTACTCCACTTTTTTTTCTTTACAAATCTGCTCCGAAATTTTACTACTGAGGTTCTACCCTGCCTGTAACTCACTTCTCATAAGTACGTGTGTATTTAATCGAGCTGTCAGTTGTATACGTCGACGTAACGCATTCGACGGATTCTATGGGTCGTCCCCTTTAGTTCCGCTGCGTCGCACAAATACCTACACAAAATTAGAAAGCGAAATAGGTAAATAACCTGACTGCCATATTCTCTCTCCACTGAAATTCTTCTTTAAGCCCAGTACGCTGCTGGTGCGAAACGAAAAATCCCATACAAAAATGACATAACGAAATCATAAACGAAAAATTTCGTCCTCCTTTTCGTTTTGCAGTACGCTGTTCGATGAGCGAAATTGATAATTGTAGCAGATTATTTGGAGAGGTCTCCGCTCTTTTTTCGCTCTCAATTAATTGCCCGGACCATTAATTGTGTGCGGAAAAGTGACATTTGAGGTTTGTTCGTGTTTGCATTTGTCGTTTCTTTCAATACAACATGGCTTTCGGTGATTTTTTTGCGCTTGTGTTAGTTTTTGTTTTTGCAAATGGTGACGCTTTCAATTGTCATTTTTTCGCTGTGGTGTTTTCGTAAGCATTTCGCTGTCGTGTTGGAGACCACCGAAAAATTTCGTTTCACATCAGCAGCCTAGCATACTAGACTTTAGCAGAGAATTTTTGTTTGGATTTTGAATGATTTTTGTAACTCCACCTTTGCTATATGTTTTTATGTCACTTCCTGATAGAAGTTCCGTCGGTTTTTGTCTTTTTATCCATTTCAGAGCTTGTTTTAAGAACATACAACAAATAACCATAAAACTTCAAAGAAGGGTTTATGGTGCTGGCAAATTCAGTTTCCTTTAGCTAAGCTGGGCGATATTATATAAGAAAATGTCCTAAGTGATTAAAATAATATTTGCAATGAAAATTCGTAGCAAACCTAGTTTTTAAAAAATCCGGTTTTTAGATTTATCCTTAACTTAATTTTTAGAAAGCTAAGAAAGATGGGGACTTTGTCTCTATAGAACATAATTATATGAGCTCGCTTAGTAAATATTTTATCGTTTTTGTATTTTTTTAAACTAAGTGCTCGCCGCTAGGGCGCGCAGTGCTCGACAGAGCGGTAGGTTCAAGCGGCGACAACTGGCCATGAGCAACAACAATTTTGAGCAGCTAGTTAGTAAAATTCCGTTTCTAAGTAACGTTCGAAAACATTGTTAAGTGCTTTGCAGATAAGCTGCGACAAATTTCTCGAGCAAATATCAACTTTGTTTTTGTTTTAATTTTTCGACAAAGTAAATAAATTAAAATAGAAACCATTGAGTTAAATAAGTTCAAATTGGAAAATTTGATATTTTAATATTTTCTAGGCGACAACTAATCTTCTGCGAATTGTCAAACTTAAATTCGCAATTTACAACATCAGGGCGCATTCCACAAAATTCGTTCGAATTTATCATCATAAAATTTTGGTCCAGAGGCATAATTGGGCCATTTTTCGAAAATGAGCAAGGAGTGGCCGTTACAGTCAATGGCAATCGTTATCGGGCCATGTTGAACGAATTTTAGGATATTGGCAACATTTGGTTTCAACAGGACGGCCGGCGCTACGTGCCACACAGCCGAAGCTATACTCGATGTTTTGCGCCATTTTCAAAAAAAAAAGAAGTTATTTGGCGGACCCTATATTGTAGTCCTTGAAAATAAAAAAAAAAATTAAATAAAACATTTTCGGATGAATAAAAGTGACTGTAACCTTTCTTTTGACATAGACCGTACAGTACATCCCTTCCAAACACTTCAGGGACCTTCCCAAACGAATAAACAAGTTCTGTATACGGATTTTCATAAACAACAATGCGAGTGGATTATTCGCAGAGCTTCTCAAACCCAAACTCTATTCATCTTTCTTGCACTCCAAGGATTTGTCAATTTCTTATGCTTAAAACAGTTGTAGGTACGAGTATAATCCAAATCCTTCTTAAAAATTCATCGAATTTCCCCAAACTTTTTTTTTTTTTTTTTTTTTAAGTAAACGTTCAAATTTGCCATATTGTAAGGGAGAGCTTTGCAAAAAAAGCTTCGATGTCTCAATGCGCAAGTCCCTATCCTCAGCATAAGGGAAGACTAAACGTCAAAAAAACGTTCTCTTCGCTCTTCTCTGATTGGGATTTTTAGAGAAAATTTCCCTAAACAGAATGTTGCAAAAAAAATATACCACCAGAGAGATTTTACCATATCATCGTTTTTTCTCGCCCTATAGCTTCATCTCTGTCTGTGAATTTTCATCCCTTCGAGATTTATTTTATTATAGGACTTCTTATACAGTTTTCCTCGTCTTACCTCGTTAATGTTGTGTATTGTGTTGCGTATTTTTCTGTTTCTCTCCATATGCACAAGCCTCTTTGGAAAATTTCCCGGCATGTTTGTGGTGTCTGTGGGTGTGTGTGTTGGTGTGATGTTGTGTAAGTTCTACTTCGTCAATCCGTCGAAAATTAACAAAAAATAGAAAATGATCCCGACTTTTTATGGAAAAGCCTTATTTTCTCGCTGCTTTTCCGCAGTTCTCATCGAGACTTTGTCGTGACCATAACAGTAAATCGGGCCATCCAGTGCAGGATTTTCTTGTACCGCAACATACACAAAAACACACAACATTCTATACGGCCATTTTTTGTGGCACACATTGTTTTGATTTTTTTTTTTTTCAATAACGATTTTTCTTAATTATTAAAAATAAAAGATACACACATTAAATTAAAAAAAAAACTTTACAAATTTAAGACATATCAGGAGTTTTGCAAAAGAAAGTGCGATTTTCATTGAGTATAGTATAAAGTTTGTTAAGAATAAGTGTCGTCCTTCGTCGTCGTAGTCGTCCATCATCACATCAGCAAAAAGGACTTTTTTCTCATTCGAGTTCGAGTTCAGGCTTTTGGTCCATATTTATCTCGAGAACTCAGGGAAATTTGTGTTTTATTCAAAAAAAAAAAAAAAAAACTTTTTCCAAAGGAATAAAAAAACTTTAAATACATTCCGCGTACCGTTTTAATTAGCTATCCGGAAATTGGAAGAAAAAAAACATCTTTTCGGTCTTCAGTTTTGGCGTTTGTTGTGTTTTTTTTTTTTCTCGTTTTGTACAGGACATCGATTAACTCAAGTGTCATTGTCCTATCTCTACATGTACACAAGCTGTTTTGTTGCTGATGTCCTTTTGTTTTTATTGTGATTGAAGTGATTTTTGTTTTCCCATTAAAACCAAAAAAAAAAAAAAATAATCTAAATACAAGAAAATTGCTTATTTTTATGACATTTTCTCTCCATATAACTGGTGAAATTGATTTTTGCCATTTTTACTACGTGTTCACAATTTTGTCCGGAAAAGGGTAAGTTATCACACATTGATTCCCTCGTATCATTCTCCCTCTCCTCCTCGGTTCTCTTATCCTCTAGCTATTAATATTTAAGTGGGTGAGTCACTCGGCAGAAAATGTGAGATAGTGTAGGTGCTGTCGTGTCTCCGTGTGTAGGGGAATCCTGTGTGAGCACATGACACTGTGTGAGGGAATTTTCTGCCTGTGCGCTGGTATTTGGTTATGGTGCTCCCCGTTGTGTCGTCATGACCTTCATGACTCATCCAAAATGGGGGAGTCTATGTAGTTCCTTTACCCCAATACACCTCCCGTTTTGGGGGTTTCCCTAGCTGAAGCGTGTATAAGTATCCTTAAAGGTATTATTTTTTTTTTTACTTGTGGTATAAGTTCTATATAGGACGAGTTTGGGTTTCGCAAAAACATTAAACACACGAGATTTTAATCAAACATCACATTACGATGATAAGGAAAACGTATAACTTTATGGTCCCGTTGGTTCTCTCTGTCGTTAGTGGTATGCCTGATTGACGGATTGGCTGATTTTCCTGACACTTTGCTTATAGACTTGTGCGTTTTCTCTTTTAGAGGCTTATTTGTTAATTTTAAGTGAAAAGTAATAATAGGTACCCCTACCTGTTATGAATCCATTAACCATTTTGGAAACGGACTCAAGTATGATTTTTTTTTTTATTTGACTCCTAAGTAGGGTTCTGTTTTTTTTTTTGATTAATTGTTAATGTTGATTTAAAAAAGAAGAAGAAGAAGAAGAACGTAACCACATTCGAAATATCGTCGATGAATTAGTAAACAAAAACCGGAAGCTTACTTAGGAGTCAAATTTAATTAAAATATGTCACGAACAATGAATTAGGACTCTAACATGGTTATAAATCAAAGCGTAGGTTGTCATTTGATCCTGGTATAATTATTGTTTTTTTTTTTTTATACATCTATCTTATGTGTATATCTACTATGTACTATAACCTCGAAATTCTCGTGAACGGCTAAGCCAATATTGAGGAAATTTTGCTACAGTAACACCCTGCTAGTTCGAAGTATTGGAGACTTACATTAATTCGAACTGTCACGGAGAGGCATTCTAATTACTGGATCCTTTTTTTCCTTGTCAAATATTGCGGTGAATAGCTTTGCGTAAAGTGGTTATAATAAGAAAACATTTATTTTTTCGAAACAAGAAAGAAAAAAACTATTGTGCTTAAAAATAATAAAATAATCTCACAAAACATGAAACATAGTTCGAAGTTTTTTTTAAGGAAGTTTGACACTTAAGTTTGCTTAATTTTTTTTTTTAGTATTTTTATGATTTCATATTTAGAAAAATTGAGTTGTTCCATATGTATAAAATTATCATAATTTATTTTTCTGAAATTTTGCAATTGATGAATAGGAAAAAAAACGGTATTTTTGTTCTTTATAAAATTTTATAAAATTAACTTTTAGGAAAAGAAATCAAGAATTATGTTGTAGAGGGTCCAAAAATGTACAAATTCTGTTAAAATTTTGGTGGTATACTGAAAAACGGACATTTTCGTCATATTACGTTTTTTTTTAAATATCTCTTTAAAGATAAGTTTGAGGGAAGAAATGTGCCGTAATCTTTTTTTTTTTTTTTGTTCAAAATTGCATGTTCTACAAGTTTTACATAAAGTAGATACTTTTCGATTAAGTCAACCGTTTCAAAGCTACTTATCTACGAAAACCCCGTATTTTCGACATTTGGCCTTCAGTAACTTTTAAGCGCACATTTCGAATGGAATTTTAGAAAGTATTTTCGAAGCCAAAAAAAACGAATAGTTGCGTTTAGAAAATTGCACTTGGATTTTCCCCAGTTTGTCTGGGCTATGATAGATTCCAATAGTTGATTCACATTGTGAAGAGCTTCACATCAGCTACTGATATTTTTTTGGGTTCAGAAATTTCTACTAAGTCACTAATACATTTTCGTTACCAAGGTGTGCCAATAGCCAATAAAATAATTTCTCTGTGTGATTTAGACTTAAAGGTATGGCAAAGCTCATCATCATTCTTTTGACGAAACTGCTGATAAAGAGTTGACAGACTCTCGCAGCATTGTGTCGTATGTTAACATGCGATCAATACTCCTTGATGCGATGGAATCTCTTAGGTTGAACGTCTTGTCGGTTTCTTCTGAATCAAGCGACTTTTTGTAGGGTATACATATGAATACGTATTTCCAAATTCAGTCATTTTTCAGGAACGAAACCAATTTCCTAAAATCTCCTTTATCATCCATGCGCTCTTAGCAGGCTTGTAAAGGCTAAGATAGGTAGAAGTGGCTGCCGGCAGAGAACCGACACACTTAGGGCCAGTTTCACAGTCGACACTTACCGAAATAAGTTGCACTTAAGTTTCCCATATTAGGAATTTAAGCTAAATTTCATAGCTAGCGTAAGTGGAACTTAAGTCACCAACATCGGAGACTTAAGTGCCACTTATTCAGGTAACAGTGAACGGTGATATTGGGAATTAATCTTTCACATTCCCCACTTAAATGTCACTTTTCTGACTGTGAAACTGGCCCTTAGACCAGATGTTGGACCGTTGTGGAGCCATTTTCAGCTCCTTATGAAGTGTGCGTAAGACTACTTTTATTTCAGTGTTTGCTAGATCACTCGGATCGTTGTAGAACAGGACAAGACACTTACATAGAAGGTGCAGAATTGTTTTCTTCTTCTTTTCATCCATTCAGCTTCTCCAGAAATGGTTTGAGTAGGCACCAAGTCGCGTGGCGTTCATATACCTATAAAAGACTGTCTCGTAAAGCCTCAAGGATTATAAAAGTTTTTGAAGACTTGTTTTTGCTCCCAAATTGGCTAATGGTCGATGGTTGAAATTTTTACTCTCCTAATCCTTTGCATCAAACTAACCCTTTCCTTCCCTACCTTTCTCCCAGGATATTTTTTTTTGTATGAATGAACACACTAGTATGGTATTATCAAAAAATTAGCTTAGTACGTTGCGTTGTAAAGGGTCCGCCAAATAACTTTTCTTTTTTTTTTTGAAAATGGCGCAAAACATCGAGTGTAGCTTAAGGTGTGTGGCACGTAGCCCCGTCCTGTTGAAACCAAATGTTGCCAATATCCTAAAATTCGTTCAACATGGCCCGATAACGATCGCCATTGACTGTAACGGCCACTCCTTGCTCATTTTCGAAAAATGGCCCAATTATGCATCTGGACCAAAATCCGCACCAAACACAGTGACTCGTTTTGGGTGTATCGGCTTTTCAATGTATGCGTGCGGGTTTTCTGTGCCCCAAATGCGACAATTTTGCTTGTTTACTAACCGCCAAGATCAAAATGAGCTTCATCTAAAAAGATGATTTTTTTTGGCAAAATCGGCATCTTCTCTAAGTCGATCGCAGGCCCACTTAGCGAAGCGTATACACAACCATATTCGTTCAGGGGAAGGATAAAACTAATTATCTGTCAAATCAGACATGAGCTAAGTGTTACCATTCACGAAATAAGCACTAGTTGAAAAAAAAACGTTAGATGGCGGACCCTTTAGATCTGGTCTTTTTTGTTAGATTATAATGTCTTAAATTTTGTATATGAAATTCCAGGAGGAAGCAATCGACTTTATGGTAGCTATAGGTAGTTTTCCCTAGTTATTTTAACAATTCTCACTTCCGTGTCGTTTGCTACAATTTTGGACACTACTACTAAGGTATCTAATGGTATCGAAATTTTGATATTCTTTGTAAATTCTGTTTCCTAAGCTGCATAGCCCTTTGGTTCACAATCGAAGAACATATTTATAAATGTCTCTCAAGTTGCTTAAAAAACCGCTTTTGAACAAAGCATTTTCAACACTCTTGCCTTTGTCTAATTTGCCCAAAATGTCTGGTTAAGAGTCAAAAAAAGAGTATTGGTGCTTTTGAGGACAGTTCATGTATAGAATGAAATCCTAAAATGATATTCCTTGCTCGTTTTGAGTGTATAGAACATAATAGGTATGCATACTCCAGCTCTTCAGCAGCGTTGCCACAGGATGAAATAGTCGAAGATGACAGTGATTTCGAAATCACAATTGACGATATATTTAGATTAAAGTCTGAAGTTCCGATTTATGAGCGATATTTGTTCAGTACATTAATTTGTAATCGAAATTCAGTATCCCTTTTATTCTAAAAATTCACAGTACCTTTTCAAAAATAAATTCAAAGTAACTGTATTCTAGACCCTTTGCAGTTTACATTTAGTCTTGATTTAATTGGTGAAATGTTGTTTTTTTTTAATTTCCGACAAATCCATGTGTAGACTCCTTAATTATGCTTGTATAGACTACCAAAGTAATTTAGAATTTAAATGTAAAAAAAAAATAACTTCCAGACGCAAATAATTGTAGAAGAAAAATTAAACATACAATTAAATTTAATTCAAAATTTCATCTTCAAAACTTGCACAAATAAAGGGCGTTTTTTTTTTAAGACGTGTGGTTTTCAATCTGGCAATACTTTTTTCGGCGTTGGTCTTTTTGACAGCTTTCACTTGATTTATGCTTAGTTTGGTTTGCCATTTCATAATGAATAGACTTATACTCCTGAACAACGTTTGCAAATTGTGCAGAATGAGCTCGAAACGAGATCGCTGAACATTTTTTTTCAGCGATGACGCTCATTTTTGGTTGGCAAGCTACGTCAAAACTACCGCATTTGGAGTGTAGATAATCGTCAAGTCATTGTTGAGACGCCACGCCGTTACATCCTCAAAAAGTGACTGTTTGGTGTGCTCTATGGGCACAGGGAATCATTGGTCCATATTTCTTCAAAATTGAAGCCGGCCATAATGTTACAGTCAATGGGGAACGCTATAGAGCCATGATTAACGACTTTTTCGTACCTGAATTGAAGGATGTTGATGTGGTGACGGCGTTATATGCCATACATCCAACGAAGCAATCAATTTTTTTAAGGAAACTTGGTGAGCGCATTATCTCGCGAAGTGGGCCTATGGCGATGACGTGGCCTCCAAGATCGTGCGATTGAACACCGCTGGACTACTTTTTGTGGGGTTATGTGAATTCGTTTGTCTTCGCAGATAAACCCGAGACGATTGACGCTTTGGAAGAGAATATTCGGCGCGTTATTGCTTACATGCGGCCCCAATTGCTGCAAAAAGTGGTCGAAAATTGGGTCTCTCGGCTGGAATTTATTCGAAGCCAGCCGCGGCGGCCACTTGCCCGAAATCATTTTTAAAACATAATGGCAAACCTTTATCTTTATAATAAAGCTGAATTCTTGGCCATAACATTAAATTATATGCGTTTAATTTCTGTTTGAGAACCACACGTCTAAAAAAAAAACACGCTTTATAAGCCTGCCTATATATTACTTGGAGTTATATGAGAGGGAGAGCAAATACATACAACCTCATTCGTTCCTTTTTTATTTTATTTATTTACATTACTAACAGCCACAGTGGGCTCTTTTAATGAGATTTTCCACTTCGCCCGTTCATTTATTTGCAATCGAAGCGAGCGAATACGGCGAAATCAGAAATATATTCAATTTTGATTGCCTAATTGGAAAAGAGGGTTTGAGAGGATGGGGTGTGTTGGGTGTCTTGGGTAGAAACTGGCCGCTTTTAAGGTGTAATTTCGTTAATATCGTTGCTATAGCATAAGGTATAGCTATAGTTCTCTTTATACATAGGTTCCACTTCACGGTTATATTTATTAAGTGTCAATATCAATGAATGAAAAACTTCTAAAGGAGCTAATTAATTTCAGCAGGGCTCGAATTAAATTTGCAATAATATGAATTTCGTAGATATAAATATTTTTTTTTTTTTGTTTCTGTGTTGTACCTACATATCTATATCTACTGCGCAGTTGGTGTGTTGATACATTTTGAATATTTAATTTTTCTTTTTTATTTAAATTTTATGTATTGTATACATATAGCCCTATGAAAGTTGTTGTTGTTATTTTTGTTGGGGTGGGTGAAGTGTGATATATCCTTGGGGAGATTTATTTTATTTTCTGTTATTTTCTTGTGGGTTGGTTTATTTTGTAAGGCTTTTATCGCTCCCATGTGTAGATGGTGGAATTCATTCCGGGTTGTTACAAATTTATTATGGCTATCGTTATAATTTTTGTGTAATATAAAATATGTTTAATTGGGCCTGGAAAAAAAGGTAAAGCAGTGTTTTGGATATCATGAAGATGTAATAGAAGAGTGTTAGACAAATATGTTTACCAGTACCTACCTAGTGTTATTTTTGCTATGGTTCGTATATTTAAGTAGTTGTCAATTTCTAATGAGCAGTCAAAGTAAACTTATTTAATTAGACTCTATGGTTTGCTTAAAAACATTTAAATTATTGAGAACAAAAATATTCTAATTTCACATTTCAAAAGAAACACACAAATCAGGATTTAATTTATTGACTTAAGAAACCTTTTTAGCTACGAGGACTCAGGGTTAACTTCTTTGGAGATAAAAGATCAAACCAAAATACTTTTTGAGATAAAACGCGGGTGTAACAATATTTGGGTTTTTTTTTTTTCTTAATCATTATGGTGAGCAGATGCTTTTGATGTTTTATCCACCGAGTTTGTTAAGTCATTCCGCATACATTCTCCATACCGAAATACTGCTTTGTCAGTTAACTGTGGGTGAATTTTACTTCTAGATTAAGCTAACTTGGGTTTAACTCAACTTTGAAAAATTGGGCCTTACAAGACTATATTTTTCTGAAAGCTTTTGATGTGCTCAATTCGAATTCAGCCTCAGATAATAATTGCTCTATCAGGATTTTAAGATTTTCTAGTAAAAATGTTAATCTTAACGGAACATATTGCAGATTTAGATATATTAACAACATACAAAATAGTATTTTCAAAATCAGTTGATTTTAAGCTTAAATCGTTTAACGCATGGCCCGAAGGGCCGTCAGCAAGATGATAGCCTTTATTAATACATTTTCGAACTTTATAAGTTAATTGCAATTTTTATGTATTGCCATAATTTTTTCCAATCTGTCCCATTTAATATTGCTATAAGGTCCATTTGTTCCAAATAATTCCTTTGTCATATTTGTCGCCGTATCTCCGCTAGAATTGGACACCTTGCGATGAAATGCAGTACGTTTTCCCTCTCGTTGGTGATTGTTGTATAAAGAGCAGTTAAGTGGTAAAACGCTGCGGTGTAGTATGTAATTTAAAGGTAATAGTTCTCCTCTTGCTCCTGTTTAACTGTTCCTGTATCGTGCCGGAGTTCAGGATAGAATTCCCTATGTAGTGTAGTGAATGGAGATTTTCAAGTATTTTGCGAAGAAATGGCCTCTTTTCTGCAAGATTATCCAAACTAAGATTGAAAACGAGTTCACAGAAATCTGCTAAATTCTTCCATTCCTCGAGCCATGAGCTTTGAGACCTTATTATCGAGACTGCAATCTTTCTTTATACTTATCTTCGTAACTAGAGTAACAAGAGTTTGATAATGTAATAATTTATTTACCATTTTTTTAGAAACAAATTTTAAATAAATTAATACATTTGAGGGCGCTAGAGTCAGTGTCTTACAATTGTCAACCATTGCTGCAAGAATGGAGGGGACCTACAATTTATTGCTGAATCCGAGCAGCTAAGATAAAAGGCACTTTTTCATAATAAGTGACAGTCTTTCCTCGCAAGAGCCAGTACCCTTGAAAAAAAATCCGTTTTTAGTTGGCAGAGACCAACAAGCGTCTTTTTAGCAAACTTGGGCTTAGTGGAAGGATTAAAAAACTTGATCATTTTTTGAATATTTGCACTCAAAAATTAAATTTCCAATTTCCAACCACTAAAATTGTGCTTACAATCAGTAATTCTCTATTTCTTTCGATTAAGTAAGTAAACATCATTTACTTGAAAGGGGACGTTGGAGTGGCCGTATTTTTTAAAGTCAAAGTGATGAAACGTTTTCTACCTTGATCTTTTTTGAAAAATCGGATAACTCAAATAAAACCTTAAATGTCGGCTCGCGAAACATATTTTCTAAACAAATTTATCTTCTAAGAGTGCACAAATTTGCAGACAGTTTTGCATATAGTTCAACAGTCTGCCGTTGAAATATAAAGACTGTTTTAAAGCTCCCCTGAACCATCCATGAAATTTAGCTTCACTAGTAGCACCCAAAGTACACAGAAAAGCATCATGCGCATGACCAAATTCCTTTTGAGCAATGTTTCCATATCGAGATGGGCAGTCCTCCAATCTCTTGCCCTTCAACTTGTTTGAATTGTGTGACCGCATGTTTCTACCCGCCATCAAGGCACTTTCTGCATCTTCGCCGCTAAATTGAGAACTCAAACGGGACTCTTCCATAATCAAGCGTGCCGTTAAATTTTCAATCGTCCAATCTATCGGTGCCGTTGATTCCCAGGCAGAAGAAAAATGATTGAATTCTGATCGTAAAGTCATAAGAATTTTTATGATAAGCATGTTTGGCGTAATCTTTCAATTGTTGGGCTATCGATTCAAGCTTCGATATATGCGATGCGATATTATCATCAGCCGGGACCCCCAAAAACTAGTTGAAAAAGTGTATTTCGTCTTCCTTATTAAAAATAATATTTTTTCTTTAATTTGACATTTCAATGTTAAAGGCCATCCCATTTGTGGTTTCCATTTGACATCTCTGTTTTTTCAATCAATCACACATACATCAAACCGAACTGTCATCCGAGACTTTATATGTTCACTTTAAAGTTTGTCATTTTACAATATGGACCGTTTAACAATTAAAAACAAATATTCGTCGAGAATTACCTTTTCGCGATCGTGCTCTATAAACGTGTTAATGATTACGAACTCCGATTTATATTTTGTTTTTTTACTCGAGACCAAAATTGCTCAGTTTATAAATCAAATAACTTAAGTTACAGGAAAATATTTTGGTATCCATTTTTGAAGTGATTTCTATATTTCTACCAGAAATCAAAAAGAAAATAATCAAACAACAACAGCGGAATTGCCACGAATTTGGGGCATTTTGAACCACTTTCCATCGTTACGAATATTTTTGACGTTGATTAGGTACTATCCGCAGTATAATATTGTAACTTGTACCTTCATGAATACTTATGTACATAAATCACAAATTAAAGGCTATCAATCATTTTCAAACCGGAACATTTCGAAACCCTGGAACGATTGTGAGCTTGGATTCGAGTTGTACAGGGTCATTAATTTCGAGGTTTTAAGATGGTAGCGCTGGCATTTGTTACCTGTCAAACTCAGCTCTCATCTGAAGTTTCATAATATTAGTTGAATATTTGGCATTTTAAATTTATTAAAACTCACGCGCATTACGCAATAATTATGGTCGTCATAACCGACCGACTTAGCCAGCAATCGGTAAAATTGTGAAGAAATTCGAAGAGAGTGGAGGCGTTACTGATGTCTTATCGTAAGGCCTGTGCATTGTCGTAATGCACGCTCAGTCGAAAATATTGCTGCTGCAAGTGCAAGTGTTGCTGATGATCCGATTCCCGGCGTTCGCAGCAATTGGTCGAATGATAACGCGATTTTTTTTTTTTTGGCCGGCGCCGATATTGAAGATCATGACTTGGACGATACGTAGTTCAAACAAGACGGGACAACAATCCACACAACACAACCAAATATGGCTTTATTGCGTGAGAAGTTTCCTGGTCGCGTAATTTCACGTTTCGGGGACGTCAATTGAGCACCAAGATCATGCGATTTGACACCGTTAGATTTTTTTTCTGTAGGACTACGTAAAATACTGTGTTTACGCGAATAATCCTCGAACTTTAGACGCATTAAAAACCAACATTTCTCAAGTTATGGCCGAGATACCGTCCGAAATGTGCGAAAAAGCGGTTAAAAATTACCTCAAAAGAATCGCAAGCTGGGAATTTTCCCGAGGCGGCCATTTGAATGATATTATTTTTCACACTTAATGGCGAACTCCAAACCTTGTAATGAAATCCAAATTCCATCAAAAATGTATCGCTGTGTGTGTTTTATTTAGCTTTACTTTCGAAACCGAAAAATTAATAACCCTATACAATTGAGATTGGTTTCTGTGATAAAAAATAATTGTTCAATTTTGTTGGACAGTGTATTCTTTTGGGAAGTAAAGGGTTTTCCAATAAGAGGTGTTATTTTGATATTCAAAGAAAAATGCCATTTTTTGAGATAAATGATCGGATGTTTATTTCATTATAAAGAGGAAGGTATGCCGTTAATAATGGAACACAACATCAGCCAAATGGCCGCCACGACCACGCTTACAGGACCATATCCTTTTCATGAAATTTTCCATAACCAAATCGCAAAGTGGATGCCCTATGTCCTCGATAGCCTCACGAATTCCATCTTTGAGGTCTTGAATCGACGCTGGGCTGTTGGCGTAGACCTTATCTTTCACGTGGCCCCAAAGGAAGAAGTCGCAAGGTGTTAAATCACAAGATCTCGGTGGAAAATTGTGATCACCTCTTCGAGAGATAACACGGTCCGGAAACTTTTCCCGTAAAAGATCGATGATTTCATTGCTTATGTGGCACGTAGCGCCGTCTTGTTGAAAGCAAACGTTGTCCAGATCAATACCATCCAATTCCGGCCATAAAAAATCATTAATCATCTCTCGATAGCGCAATCCATTGACCGTAACTGTTGCTCCAGCCTCATTTTCGAAAAAGTAAGGTCCAATGACCCCGCCGGACCATAAACCGCACCAAACAGTCACGCTTTGAGGATGGAGAGGCTTTTCAACAATAACTCTTGGGTTTTCCGAGCCCCAGATGCGACAGTTTTGCTTGTTGACGTAGCCTCCGAGGTGGAAATGGGCCTCATCAGTCAAGATGATTTTTCGATGAAATTCCGGATCATTTTCATGCATTTCAAGGACCCAATCAGCAAAGACACGACGTTGTTGATGATCAGCCGGCTTGAGTTCTTGTGTTAATTGAACTTTATAAGCCTTAAGACCCAAGTCTTTATGCAAAATACGGTGTAATGACGTTTGTGGAATGCCTAATTCCAAAGAACGACGAGGAATGGACAAACCTGGGTTTTCTTCAACACTTTGGGCTACAACAGCAATATTCTCAGTTGTTCTTGAGCGACGTGCACGGGTTTTATTCTTCACATCACTAACTTGTCCCAACAGCTCGAATTTGTCCACCAATTTCTGTATTGCGGTCCGACAAGGTGCTTCACGACGACCCAAAAATGTTTTAGTTTTACGAACCGTCTCTGCCAAATTTTCACCATTTTTATAGTGAATTTTAATAATTTCAATGCGTTGTTGAAGCGTGTATCGTTCCATTTTTATTAATGGCGTAGTTTCTACTTGTCAAATGTCAAAAAATGACAGCTTCAAAAGTGACAGCTGCCGAAATAGCGGGCTATTCAAAATAACACCTCTTATTGGAAAACCCTTTATAATTCAATGTGTTTTCCTATGGTGAAAGCAAAATAAATATAAATAGGAATCCTCTTAAACTCTATACAAAAATGCACTATAAATAGTTAACACCCACAATCGATTAGTCAATTTATTCCCATAAATAGCAAACAATAAGCTCAATTAATTTGCACCGTTGAAAAACCCTCCCCGCTCTCATAAGTTGAGGTTAAACATTTTCTGTTTATATTTATTTTGTGGCTTTTCCCAAAATGGCTTATATTTACTTCATCATCCAGGAGTTCAAGCTAAATATGTAACAAATTGTATAATGGACTTTGAATAATTATCGTTATTGTGCTGTTCGTTCACATTAACTCGCTCCGCATTAAGTGTGAATAATTACTTTTACTCTGTCCGTCACATCTCGTCGTCGTCGTTGTCGTCGTCGTCGCCGTGGCGTGTCATTTGTTTTCTCTTTATGACGCGCGTATAAAATCGCAAAATGTAAATTAAGCTACGCGAAGGCAAATTTGCACAACCTTTAAAATACATCCAGGCATTTTAGCATATATTTTGAATACCTATACCTATACATGTTTTTCAAAACGACCTTTTCTCCCCATAACCATATGCCATATCTCTATACCTATATTTATACTAAATACAACATCCTGCACTCAAATCCGATAAACTTGTAAGCGTATACTATAAGGCAGCAACAGCACCTCCTATTTTATAATAAAAGAGTCACGATAACAACGTTCTTCATTTCTACCAGGATTCGCTATTAACCAAGCAGAAAACATGGCAATTTGCGAATAGATAATCCTTCGGATGTAAGCAGGGTCGGAACTATAGGGTCTCATGGGCCCCTCGATTGCGTGGTGTTTTGAAATATTTTTCAACTTTGCAACTTTTCAATCTCATTACGAAGGCGTGTAATGATTTTTGCGTCATTAAAAGTCTTAACACAAAAAACCTGGTCCATTGACGGATGACAAATTAAATTTGTAGTAGATTCAGAAGCGTTCTCTAGCGACAGAATTGACGGCTATAACCGTACAGATGTCATAATTCTATATCTCAATATTTACCCGCCCTCACAATCTGCTTTTCCCTGATGCCTGTCTTTAACGAAGGCCCTGGATGTAAACCGTAATAATCCTTAAGAACGCAAATACTAAAAAAAAAAAGAAAAAAAAAAAAAGAAAAAATCCTTTTCCTTAGATTTCTTTACTTTGTATTATGAAAAGCTAACAAGACAGAATAAATAGTAATGACAGCTCTCGTCTTCAGCATTACTTTGTCACCCATTGCCGCCGTCACAGTCTCCGCGACAGCAATTGCTCATCCCTGTGTAATGAATGTGAATGGAGACCTATTTCTTCTAATTTTGTTGTTCCTAATTTAGTTGTCAAATTGGAGGGCACACCACACCGCTGATACATAAAAAAGGACTCAAGGCTTATAATTTTAAAATTTAATATTTTTAAAAATGGCCACTCATCAATTTGATCTGATTTGACGTCAGCAGTGTTATACTCGTATACTCAGTCCAGGGATGTTTGTGTTTTTTTTTGTTTTTTGTCAACCCTTGAAAATTATAGTAATTTGTAAATCCATAAAAAAGGGCCTCCTCCTCCGTTCACATGAGATGACTGTCCAAAACTCATTTTTTAAAAGATTACACTAACGGTACCTTTAACAATACACCACCATATCTTACTTTAGGTATACCTATAGATAGAAAATAAATTGCATGAAAAATTAATGTTACGCTTTGAAGGCAGTTTGTCGCATTGCCGTATCGACCTGATGACTGGACTAGTTCCGCGCCACCCTTAAAAATGAAGAATAAGATTTAACGTTGAACGGTGGGGGGGGGAGGGGATTAGATCTGTGCGAGGGTTGATATGATAAAAACACACGATTCACATAACTTATAGGTAGACTTTCATGCATAAAGAAGGGTATTTTAATCTTACTTTCCACAGGAAGCTGATGCCAGGAAGTGTGTGTGTGTGTGTCGCTGTCTAGAAGTCCTAGTCCTAGTCCTAGTGCTAGACCGATCCCATAGTCCTTCCAATATGTATAAGATGAAAAATTATAAGGATTTTAGGGTCATTAAAAGACCGTGATGCGTTCTGCTTCATTTTTTTTTGTCGGTTCGTATCTAACTTTGATTAATGATGGATCGAGTTTCGTCAAAGGATTTGCGCCATAATCGCTTCCTGAGCGTTGAGCGAGCATCACATCACATCACATCACATCAGATTCTAAATCCTTGCGCAACCCCAATCAGCTGTTGTTTTTCCTTTCACACTTCTTGTCGTCAGCATCAGCATCAGCTTAAGTAACGCACGCGGTGGTTTTTAAAATGATGAATGTTGCAAAAACGTCGAGATTGAGAAAAAGCAAGGACGCAGCGGAATAAAGTGCTTTCTTGAGTTTATTATGATTACCAGCTAAGAGGAGAACATAAAAAGCTGTGCACACTTAGTTACCTCTATGATGGGTGTGTGTATTTACATATGTATGTATTACAACGCCTTTATGCCAAGGATTTTGCATGTTAACGTGATGTACTTAGCAAAAGTTAAATGGAGTACCTACCTATCTACCAACTAACCCTTGGGTAATATAGGAATAGAGGCTTTGCGATGTTATGGAAACTTTTTTACGCAAATCGCACAGCGTATAGTATATAGAATAGCTTATAATTTTTTGCCTTAGCATAGTGCACACAAATACATATAGCCCAGAATGAATATATTAAGGAGTTTTTTAAATGCTATAAAGAAATTATTACTTTAAATATTTTATTTAGTTTGATGCGATGGAAAGAGTGTTAAATTCACCTATTTCTATCTCTTTAAACACAACTAGATAGCAAGTTATAAGTTTGGCTGACTGTCTGTTTGGTGCTTTTTCATTGGACCGATTTTTAAGATTTTGAATGTGATAAAAATATTTGAATTAAGTCGAATCAATAAAGTTTTTGATGTGTAAACATCTATGCTGGTGGTAGAGTGAAATAAAAACGAGAACTTTCCTGTGCAACGTTTTGGCCTGCAACGTTACGATCTGGTTGCGATCTGCATACTAGGATGGGTACGTTCAGTGACAAAAATCTTAGATCCCCTTCAAGCAGAAACAAGTCCGTTTTGAACCGGCGGCACACGTAGTCAACAACGTATGGACGACTTCGCATACGGATCCAAATATGGATCCTCAAAACTGCGCTTGGACAAACGTTGATGTTTACACATATTTACCGTGAGTCCCGGCACTCATACAATTTTTGTTGACTGTTTTTCATTTAACAATGATAATTTCGCAATTTTCATATTTGTCGAATTAGTAATATTGCGTTTAATTGCTAAGCAGATTTTTTTGCTAATTTATTGTATTGCAAAATCCTCATTTCGCAAATTTCATATCGCAATTCATATGTCCCATTTCATTAGATCGCATTTCACTATTTCGCATTATTTTATCTCGCTAATTATTATTTCGCTTGAAATTCTTTAACATGTACCTTAAATATGGAAAATCAAAACAATTAAAAAGCTAAATTATAATACCTACTATGGACAGGAATAAAAGTCCAAATTAATGATAATCGGCAGGAAAATACATGCTGCCAATTTCTCTTCTCAAAATCAAATAAAATTGATAAAAACGACCAACACTTGCACTTTAGATTGAACATTTTTTTCTTAGTTCGCAGCAGCAAGCGTTTCTTTTTCTTTGTTAATAATCGTAAAAAAATCGTCAAAATTAAGTTTATCTTGGTTTCCATTTGACACATTATCGATTCAAGAGTTAAGGCCCACGTTTACAAACAAAATTGATGCCAGTGTCATTTTGAAAATTCCATAAACGGCGCGGCGGCGTGATAACAAAACGGAAATTAAGAGCTAGCGAAAAAAAATCTTGCAAAACAACAAATTGAAACCTACCTAATAATAAGCGATAGGTAAATGCGAAAACACGAGAGAACATTTTAGAAATGATCGTTGTGCTGGTTGATTCAAAGATCAAACAAATCTTCGCAAAGCAAAAAACTATTTCGAGTCGATTAGAATTATTATTTTGAAAATTGCAAAAATCTGATTTTGGGTAGGCCTACAATCCAAAAAAAAAAAAATTATCCGCTTACTTTTTTTCACCACGGTTTTACTTGTATAGTAAATGACGCTTATAAGAAACACGCTTATAAGAAAAAACACTGATATATCTCAGTTTTCCTCTGAAATATGATGTGTATAAAAAACTGTGTATAAAATACTGTCATTAGTACTGCCAACTCCATCTTAGGCAGCAGTCGTAGAAATCGGAACGACTGGTTTGATGATGAATGCAAGCTAGCGACTGAACGTAAGAATGTTGCTTACCGAGCAATGCAACAATCTCATAGAACGCGGGCACGCGAAGACGAATATAAAGAGCTCAGAAGAATTGAAAAAACGGCTTCACAGACGCGGAAGTTCTACCAATCCGTCCGAAACATGAAGCAGTACACACCACGCTGCACATACTGCAAGGACGGAGAGGGAAATCTGATCACCGATCCTCAAAGTATACTGGAGCGATGGGAAGTGTACTTCAATGAATTGCTAAATGGTCAGCTCACTGCAGAAGTGGAGGCTCCACTGCTTCAAGAAGAGTACCCTATGTTGACGCCACCAAGCATAGAAGAGGTTGAGAAGGCTATAGGCCGGCTAAAGAAAAACAAAACCCCGGGAGCCGATGGTATACCAGCCGAACTATTTCAACACAGTGGGCCAGCTTTACTTCAAGCAATTCATGAGATTATAGTGCACGTGTGGGAGCATGAAGAAATTCCAGAAGACTGGCGAAAAGGTATAATTTGCCCCATACATAAGAAGGGAGATGTCACAACGTGCAGCAATTATAGAGGTATCACGTTGTTGAGTACCGCCTATAAGATACTCTCCTCTATCCTACAAGACCGGATAACCCCATACGCTAAAACCATCATCGGACAATATCAGTGTGGTTTCATTCCAGGCAAATCAACAACTGATCAGATCTTTACCCTTAGGCAGGCGATGGAAAAATGTCTAGAATTTAACTTCCCAACATACTAAGACTTTAAGGCTGCCTACGATAGCATAGCCAGGGTAGAACTTTACAAAGCCATGAGAGAATTCGGCATCCCAAATAAATTGACACGACTATGTAGGTTGACCATGACCAACGTAACAAGCCAAGAAAAAATAGCCGGCTTGCTATCCAAACCAATCAACATCTTTAATGGACTCCGACAAGGGGATGGTTTGGCCTGCCTCCTCTTCAACCTGGCGTTGGAGAAAGCAATCCGTGACTCTGGCACGGCAACAAGAGGGACCATCGTCAACAGGTCCAGCCAGATACTGGCTTACGCAGACGACATCGACATCATCGGAAGAACCGAGCAAGCTATTCATGATTCCTTCATCCAGATCGAGCAGGCGGCACAAAATCTGGGGCTGCACATTAGTGAAGGTAAAACAAAGTACATGGTGGCGTCGAATGCGAGAGGAACAGTTGGTCAAACAATCAAGGTAGCGGAGCACGAATTTGAAGTGGTGCAATCCTTTAAATACCTTGGGTCAATAGTAGCAGCCGATAACAATATAGAAGAAGAAATACGCGGGCGGCTTCTCAAATCCAACAGAGCCTACTATAGTCTGTCAAAGCTCTTCAAATCCAGAAATCTCACCATAACTTCAAAACTGCTGCTGTACAGGACCATGGTCCTGCCAGTACTCACATATGGATCCGAGACTTGGGTGCTTAGCAAAAGGCACTCCGACCTCTTAGCCGCGTTCGAGAGAAAAGTCTTAAGGAGAATTGTTGGCCCCATATGTGAGGAAGGACGATTCCGGAGACGGTACAATCATGAATTGTACGCAATCTACCTTGAAGCAGATATCGTGACAAAAATTAAGCTCGGTAGACTCCGGTGGGCAGGGCACCTAGCTCGCATGAGCGAAGAGGAACCTGCTCGGAAAATTCTTTGTGGTACATTCTATGGTAGACGACAGCGTGGTAGACCATGCTTGCGCTGGAGAGATGGCGTAGACCAGGACGCCCGGAGCCTTGCGGTGCGCAACTGGATGGCGGCGGCTCGAGACCGGGATGGGTGGAGAGACTTGTTGAAGGAGGCCAGGACCGGACCCCGGTTGTCGAGCCGACGATGATGATAAGAAACTTTTGAATGACACAAAAAAAAGTTCCATCTAAATTAGCTTTAAATGTTAAATGTGAACGAACACGCCATTACGAAATACATGCATTTCTGAACTCTAAAAGAAAAATGGAGCTGTGAACAAGCGAAATTGTATGATTAAGGCTTCGGTCGGTCGGTCAACTACCTAATGTTAGACCACATTTTTGTGTATTCATTTTTTTTTTTAAATTAAAGTTACCATCAATAATATCCTTACAAGCCCTTCTCTAATCCATAAATATTGCTGCACATGTTGATACTATTTGCTTCAATAACTTTCAACACACTGTTCTATCATCCCCTATGTGTATCAACTTTACCAAGAACACACTTTCACTAGTTCTCTGGAATCTAAATCAAATTCTTGAAAGGCAAAAAAAAAAAAACAGAGAATAAATTCATGTCTGTGGCAAGTTGTAAACATTCATCTAATGATCAGCATATTGCTAACAAACGGGGTGCATATTTAATACTTAATAAAAGATATAGAACACAAACAGTAACATGAGTCCCAAAAGTACAACCCTATAGACGTACGGTGGATATTCGATTCCCCAAGAAGGTACACACATACAGTTAGTTAGCCCCCCAAGAAAGTAACCACAAGGAATTCAACTTTATTGTCTTTCGTTGATGGAAATGGAAAATAGAAAAAGGGTTGTCGAACGCGAGCGACTTAAATCACACCGCCATTGCCATCGTCAGTGCCAGAGCTAGACCTAGAGCCCCGTTGCCACATGATGAAAGTGAGTGTGAGTTCGGTCCGGTAGTTGCAATGCAGAGCAGAGAGACATCCATTTTAAGATTCCAAAGATTTATAACGGATGTTTGCCGATGTCTTCCTGTGGAGAACAAGAAGTCGGAGGCGACGAAGCGGCGGTTGGGCTCCTTCGAAGGGTCTGCTTGATATTCAAAAAACGTTTTAGTCACATTTCCACTTCGACGAACTTTGCTTCCTTTTTTGTCGTAATTCTGAACTTTCCATCAGTTTGAAATCTTTTTTGTTGTTGTTGTTGTTGTGTAGGTATTCTGTTTGGTTCTATATTGCACATGAGTCCTTGTAGGGCTTAAAGAGGATTCTTAAAAATAAATAACCACTTCGAATAAGATACGTCATTAGATTTGCTGATGATGAGGCAAAATTGGGAGCAAAACCTCAGAATAGTTTTCCTCTTCGTCAGCTCCGTCAGGTTGGGAATGTCGTGAATCTCTTCTTTCCGCCGTCGACCACGCGATAACTTACCCATGGGAGTACCATACCAAACACACAGAGAATGATATAATATAATGTTGTAGGATAAATTAGATTTTTTTTCGCTCGCAACTTGCAACACCATCAGGAGCACAAAGCGCAACGATAACCGCGCCGCAACAGCAATTCGAGTCGGGCCGCAATTTCGAGCACATAAATCAGACAGTCAAGTGTGTGTATGTTTGTACCATGTTTTGGGGTTAATGCCGGTGTTGGCATCATCAGCATCACGATTCACGAGGACATCTAACATTTTGGCCATCTGTACACTTTTGTTAAATTTGTTACTGCGTGTTGTTGTGGCAGCACACACACGCTGTATAGCTGTGCATATTTCATGAGGAGAAAATGAAACTTTTGTATGTAATATCAGATAGAGAATGACGGAAGTTAGGGGCCAAAGAGAAATCTGTATCATCACTTTTTGCGGGGGTGCAAATGATGTCTTATAAAAGATGCAAGTGACAGAATAATCAACGACGATGAATTTTCAATAAATCGATCTGGTATAGAGAAAGAGGAGCAAAGTTCGAAGTTCGACTAATCAAACATGTTGTAAGAAAAGCAAAGGCAAAGTATTTTGATTGAGTCGTCGCGGTTAGTCTGAAAAGTACTTCATTCTAAAATGTTACAGAACCGCGTATTCGGTAGTTTAAAATTCTCCAATTTCTTTTAATTCCACTTGTGTGAATAATATGGCGTCTACCCTTGTGGTGCGCTAATAGGACCAGCAGGTTGGTCCTCTGCCTTAGATCAGACTTGATTACGATTTTATTGCAATTCAGCTAAATTTTAAATATTATCGTATTAAAACCTTCATTTAAAATGTTGACTCAAACAACAGATCTTTTCTCAATCAATAGTGTTACGAACAAGGTTCCAGTTAAATAGCCAGCTGTACTGTATTCCTCTCTTAAATAATTCCACCGCAACACTCGGATCGCTTTGAAATTGCCCATCAGTAACTGATAATTACCCCTAAGTCTAACATTGGACGAATTGTCAAGTTTAGAGATTCCTTCTTTAGCCGCACTGCACAAATGTGGAATGTTTTATTAGACTTTATTTTTCCCGCCCAATGCGATAAACAAATGTGCCTCGGTATAGCTCGTTTCAAATTCTCTCCTTTCCTAATAAGTACCAACTGTGAATATTTGAATGGTAGTCATAACCCCTTGAGTACGCGCTTGATGGTAAAAAAAACATGATGGCAATACTAAAAATAGTAAAAGGCCTTTAAAAAGTAAAGTTAAAGGCCTTTCAGGGCATCATTCTCTGGTGGACGCGTTTGTAGAATACTCTTCTTCACTCTGGAATCTCTCTTCGTTGATTGCTCTTGGGTTCAGCTATCAAAATGAAAAATTAAATGAATCTGTAGAATTTCCTCCTGGTCTAGTTGCTGTACACACAGGATTTGGATATCCTCCAAGGATCTTCAGTATTCTCCTGGTTAGCTCCACCACATGTGTAAATTACCCTGATGTCTCATAGAGCACTTATTTGGTTTATGGGGTTTTGATACCCCCAAAGCCTTCCTTTCGAAGAAATTGATATAATATGGTAAACCAGACAAATCAGGCATACCTTAGTACGAGACTGCTCAGCCGCTTGTTGACGAGAAGCTTCATCTTCTTCCTGGGTCCGTTCTGCTTTATCAGCAGATGGGAGCAGAAGTTTTCGTGTTTGATGAATTTCATCCATTCGGTAAAGCTTAGGTACTCCCAGAAATTTGGTGTTTTCCTTGGCGAGAATTACTGTGACGTCTGTTAGACTGATCTTGATGTTCTGAATTCTAGCTGCAAACCTTCGTTCTCGCGTTCTTGTTTGTGGTTCTCGTTGTCGGAAGCAGATGAGTTCTAGATTACTGGCGTTGATCTAACAAAGGTAGTATATATAGTTTGAAAGGTTGATGACTTAGCCTTGTACCCTTTGAGCTGATGCAATCTCTGAAATCTGATGAAAACCTAAGTGTTGACGTATTAGTCCCCTTTCACACGAGGAAACAAGTTGTTGGAGATTTTTTTTGACGTTTTCTTTTAATTTCCTTACAAATTTCCTGTACCTTTCACACGAAGAAACAAAATCGTGGAAATTTTCTGTAGTTTCCTTTTAAAATAGTTTGGTTGAACACACTCTACTGTGTGTGAAGAGGAATGTCAAACAAATCTCCTCGAATCGTTGACCGCGGAGATTGCATTTTCCCCTCTTACTTCTTGCCCTTCTCACCAACAAACTGAATGTAGCTGGCAACTCAGTTTCCCCGTGTGAAATTGGACTTAGGCTTGATCTGCGTTATAGATACTGAAAAGAAATGGTGCTACCTGAGATCCTTGTGGTACTCCTGCCTTGAAGTGATTCATGTACCAGGGTCCTTAATTTGACTTCCATTTCTTCTGACAGCATTAACATGGTGATGAATACATCCTAAGCGCGCTATAATTTCATTTTTAATCGATCAAAAGAAGATATTGGAATTTTAAGTTTCCGACAGAAACCTAAATTGAGAACAATCTCAACCAACTTGGTAATGTGAGTAACTGAATGCAGCTAGATGGGAACTGGACTGACTGGTTCGTAACGGTCGTGTTCCATCCTGGACTGTAAGCCCTTGAATCCGGTTTGAATCAGGGCCTCAACCATCAAACATCTTCCAGCCAGCTCCGTTCTTAGCTAGCTGTCTCCAGTTACGCACATCAAATTGGTTTAGATCGTTCTCTAAATTCGTGTAAATTCGAAGACTCGGGTTGTCCATACGCTACAACGTTTCCAGCCATCTCAGCCGTATTCTCACCTTTTGCTATATAGCAGCCAGTATAGACCTTGTCGTTGATTTACATGTTAAATGCAACAAGAACTAATCCCCTTCGGGCTAAGATAAGCTCGGAGAATTCTCGAGGCTTAACTTAAGCACGGAGAAAAACTGTGCTACCGTCCTGAATCGCATATACTTGGTATCGATAGTTTGTATGGAAACTCCATTTTGTTTTTGCAATGGCGATGGCGTCACTGATCCCCGATGGAATTTTTTTCAACCAAATCCCTCCGGGCCTGCACAAAAAAAAGCGCCTATTGTTAAATAAGCTTCTCAAATTCGATCTAGTTTCAAATTGATGTAAGTGTTAAAATGTAATTAAACAAATACAGGGAATAAGAAGTCATAATTTGTTGTCTATTTGAAAAGGTCATTATTATTTTTTTTTAGAATGTCCGACCTAAACTCTCGGCAATCGTTTTGATATTTCAGAATTTATTACATTCACTTCAATTATTTATCATTTGCAATAGAATTTCTTTGTTTTCTTGATTCTTGTCCTTATCGCATGAAAGCCTTTTATGAATAATGTTACATCATTGATCCCGATTCGCTTTCAAGAAAACCAAAAAAAAAAAAAAAGGAAACAGAACCCTTCAGGGGTGATGGGATTGCCATGTCTTTCATTTTTTTTTGTTCTTTAAACGAAAGACATTCAAAAAAGTTTAAAACAATCACCCAAAAACGAATGTCCAATAATTCGCCCCGGGGAGCCAACAAATGTTTTTTTTTTTTCGACAGGCTCTATCTATATTCTTTATGAGCTTAAGCTAATATTCAGCACGGGACGACATTTTTTATAAATCTCCCTCCCACTCCCACTCGCATCCCATTCCCATTGAGAATATCCAATACACCGAACCTTTATTCCCGTTGTGGACATCTTGTAGCGACGACGAGATTAATTAAATATTTTTTAAAGCTTGTAAAACATTCCTGTGTTTGCTTTCTCCGTTTACCCCCGCACCGAATATCAGCATGGGGGATATGAAGTTCAATGTGATGGTAGACAAAAACTGAAACAGCCACCGGAATGACAACTAAAGGGACATTGGGGTTAGAACATTATTTTGTTTCTCTCCTTTTATTATTAAGGACGACTTCTTCTCGTTCTCCATTGACAACCCTTTTATTAAAGAGGGCTTTAAAATTGTGATCAGGTTTTCTTTTTCTCACCCCCATATCTGAAATAAATATAAGGTATAGCGGTGTATTTATAGTATATGTATGTAGATGATGTGAGATGTGTAGACTTTTTGTGTAGACTTTTCATTTACCGTTATTCACCTGTCATTTGTTGCTTTCAATCCCAAACCCGATACGATATGGCAGCAGAGAGATACCGGAGAGGACTTTTTGTCTTATGGTGTTTCCTTTTAATATTTACTAAGAATAATTGATTTTCACTTGGTAAAAAAAAAAATATAGATATTATGTTTTCTTTGTTGAATAGACCAATTGCCAGGAGCAAATATTGAAATAATCCTTTGAAGTTGATTAAAAAGAATAAATCCTCAATCTCAAATCGAAATAATGTTTTTTTTTTCTCTCCTCTTCTCTTCAAATCAGACAGTTTAAACAATAAACCAATTTAAAAAACAAATATACAAGTAATATGGAAGTATGGAGACCTGGTAGTAGCTGAAGGTACATGAGAGACAATTGAAGAAACAGCCCAATCAATTTTGTTATTTTTTCAAAGTCTTTGCAACTTGATAGAAATTCCACAAACAATTTGAGACTGTTTTGCAACGTCTTGGCGACTTCTTCGTCAGTTCCAAACCATTCGACACTACTTTACTTAAGCTGGTGTTTAGAGTGTAGGATGGACAACGGGAACTAGATTAAACACTGAGAAGTCAAAACCAGTCGAAGGAGTGGGTCCGATATGAACAAAGCCTTTTAAGGGAATCCTCATGAACGAAATTTAATTTTTACTTGTTCAATGGGGGGAAGTATTGGTTTTGTGTAAAAAAAAAAACAATTCAAGGTTGTAATCAAAACTGACACTACGATGATCGAGAAGTCCAAAAAAGGGGCTTTCGTCAAGCCGTCCATCGGTCTGTGCCTCTGGGCGGTCACTGTAATTTGAGCTAGAGCCTAAACGGGTAGGCCGATTTGCTTCAAATTTTATACAGAGCATTTATATGTGATCCCCTTGAGGAAACATTCCAAGCCCTCGAATCGCTCTTGCAGAATTTCCAATGTGGCGTGAGCTGTGTGGCACGTAGCACGCGCTACGTCCTCTATTGAAACCATATGTCGTTGGTGTCCATATCATCATCATCATCAAGCCAACATAAGTAGGTAATCATCGGCCTATAGCGCTCGATGTTAACGGTGATGGCCTGGCCAATGTCGTTCCGCCGCCAGCCCATCAAAATCCAAACCAAACAGTGCCTTTTTTCGCTCTTTTTCGCATTCGGCGCTCTTGGATCTCATGTGGATTGGTATGATCCCAAATTCGACAATTTTATTTGTTGACGTACACATTCATCCAAAAATGGGGCCTCATCGCGGAAGATGATTTTTCGATGAAAATTAGGTTCAGTTTCTAACTGCTTCAGAGCCCATTCAGCGAACACGCGTCGTTGTCTATGGTCGTTTACCTTCAGATCCTGATGGGTCAGTTGAATTTTGTACGGGTGCAGGCGCAAGTCACGACGTAAAATTCGCCAGTTGTGGTCTGTGAAGGGCCGAGTTCTTGTGAGCGACTTGAAATCGATATGCCTCGGATACTCTCACGGACAGCGGCGATGTTTTCGGCAGATCTTGCGTTTCGTCGACGTACGAGTGTTGGTTGAACGTTTATTGAACCAGTGAATTCAAATTTATCCACCACACTGCGAATAGTCCTCTCGGTTGGAAGATTATGGTGACCGTAAATGGGCGAAGCGCGCAGAACGTATTCCGAACAGAAAACCCATTCTGATAAAACAATTTTAATAGAACGCTATATAAGTCAATGGTGATTTGGCAAAACAGATTGAATAAATGACAGCCAATTTGACAGATGTAGCTTCAACAATATGTCCGCTATAAACAACTGTCAAAGTTCGGAAGCCCCTATTCGAAGACCTTTTAGTAGTTTTGACTTTTTTTTTACATTTTCTCATTAAAGATAGGACACATAATACTAGGTGTGTTTTTGAGTGCTCACTTGTTCGCTTAAAATAAAAGTTTACGAATACACGCCATCACCTCTTAACTCCATGTATAACAGTTATAATAGTGTTAGTTCTACATTTATATATCCGCTTAGTTCTGAGAGGCTTATCGCCGTTAACTAAGCGGAATTGTTGTTTTATTTTACATGATTATTATACCTTTTAAGCGGGCTATACATGCACTAAAAAACACACCTTCATCTTCATCAGTGTATCTGCATCCAGTCGTTCATATTCAAGGCTCTAGGGTAAATTAATCAGGACCTGGCCTAATTGGTAGACCCACTTTAAACATGTTTAAAGCCCACGCGCTTGTTTTATATGAGTTATTATACTCTCGTTAGCTTTTACCTTCAAGTAGATTTAAAAAAAAAAAAAAAAAAAATTCTGCAGGCAATTATGTTTCTATTTTAAGAATTTTCATATCGATCCGCACTATATGTACAAATGTACATAGTGTACGTACACTGCTTTTGTTATGGCATAACTTTAAACTGTTTAAAGGTTTCGAACTACTTTTGCTCTGAACCATTTTAAAAGCCTTGCAACAAAAATTAAAAACACAACAAATAAAATAAGGATGCAAACTGAGTGAAAAAAAAAAAAACAAAAAAAAGAAAGAAAAAACAAATTTACCCCAACTCTTGAGATAATTTTTCCGCTCATTTCCATAATATTTTCGCCCCACAAATAAAACTCCACTCTGCAACTTGCGGCAGTGAAACCATTAATATCCGAATGCTCCACTGCATCCGATGAGTGCGCCTCCAGCGCATATAATACGAACACATTTTCATACTCTCTTGATGTCTTTCCAAGGAGCATTTATTTTGCGCCATCAAAGGGGATTTCAGGCGGATGCAGAACATATACTCCACCACAAACGCAAATACAATCTAACCTGTTTCTGACTGGGTGGTCGGTTGGAGTGTGGAGATGTCAGAACCTCCGCACCCTCTGTGAGCTGTGACACATAAAAAACTTTGAGAATTAACAACAACAAAAAAAAAATACATTTTTATATTTTGGGAAAGCGATTTTTACTATACACACATACGACATACATACACGATGGCGAAATAGACGAAAATAGGGCTGCAGGTGCAAGAGTGGAGAAGTGTACATTTACTATACAAGACGACAACGATGACACTTGAAAATATTAATTGCTGTTTGGAAGGATGCAAGAAGGGAGTTATGAGAGACTTTGACAGAATGCAGGACTCAGGACGGTCGTCCTTTTTTTACACATTTTACGATGGAGAAATTAAGACAGCGTGTACTTATTTATAATGTATGCGGGTATTATGGGGTGTGCGTTCAAAGAAGGTGCAGAATTACCAAACACCATTTTGTGTAAAGCAAAATATACATGAAGAAAATATATAATTATTGAAAAGAGAACAACCATTTTAAAGTTAATTTTACGTAAAGTTTTATAAGATTGTCTTCGTCACCTTGTCCTTTTAATTCACAAGAAATAAGCAACATTTAATTTAGACTCGCTCAGGCCAACAGCCAAGGGAGTAGGTAACCAGGAATTCGTTCAAGGGGCTAACTCAGTCAAAATTCAGTTCCTTTAATTTAATTCTGTTTTGTAAACACTGCTGTCGCTCTGATTTCGTAATGGTTATAAGTAGTGCGGTGGACTATCATGCTTTAGGTCTGGAGATCGAATCCAATCAGCCTATGCCACCCAAAAACAGTTTTTTTCCTATTTCCAGGAATTGACAAATCCTCCTTCGGATTCGTAGGTCCTCTCGATTCCTACCGACATAATACACACAGGGTTGAGAAAACTCTAATACTGCCAGTTTTGCTTTACGACCCCGAGTATTGGACGAAAAGTTGAAGGGAAGAGCTGATAGTGGACTCCGTTTCTCTAACCGGAGAGACGCCTTTCGAAAGAAAAATTCTTCGATGGCTATTTTTTCCTGTCTGCGAAGAGAGCAAATAAAGGAGAAGACATAACCGTGAACTTTATGCTCTTTACAAAGATGTGGATGTAGTCCAAAAACCCAGCACGTGCCTTTAATCGAGGCGGATGGAAAGCTAAGGTTGCTCAGGCCGGGACAATAAACGCAGCGCTGTCGAAAGGGGAGGTAGAGCTGGGAATGCCCTGGGCCCCGGGGATTTAGTAGGGCCCGGATATTTGAAACATTAAATTGAATCGTAATTTTTGTTTTTTTTTTTTTATTTGAGATAGATTTTTTATGCATCCAAGTTCATGGGCCAAGTTCAATTAATATAGGGAAAATGACAGAGCATCATTTCCTATTTTAACAAAATGAATTTAAGTTATAATGCTTCTGAAAAAAATTGTGAAAATAGCTATTTTACAACCCTCCACCCCCACTACCGGCGGCAAAACAAACCTGCCAGACTTTTGTTTTCGATATCACGATGCATACACCTACAAACCCTCGTACTCAATATTTGATTATATATTCACGCCCAAAATTTGCTGTCAGCTCTTAGTCTATAATAGTCCCATGCCATCAGCAATAAGCATTTGGCCGTAGCAGTAGGCATGTAGTTTAATAATAAAAAAAAAAAACAGAGTATATATGGGGGCCCGGGATTCTCGTCTACGGCCCTGCCTACACGGGTCGGGAGCCCTTTTAGTATGTAGTTAGTAATCGTTAAGAGTTAAAGGTCAATACCCTTGGTTCTGTATTTTATTCCTACAAATTGCTATCGGTTAGTTGGAAGTCTGGAGCCTAAGCCCCTACTGGCGTCTCTAATAACAAATCCATATTATTCTCCATTAGTGGATATCAACCTTTAAAAATCAAACATTATTTATATTATAATTTCGCTATTTAAGAGTAGATACCTAAAACGCAAAAAAAGCCCGAACATTTCGCTTTAAATTAAATTAAGCTACTCCGTCGAATGTAGCGGGCGTCGAAGGTTCTGGTTCTGTCGGGAGAGCTTGAAACTGTCTGACCGATTGAAATTGGGCTGTCGTTTAATTTCAATCGCTTCGCGAAACAGGGGAGCGATTGAACGAAGCTCGTTAGCTAGAATCTAAGCTTGATCGAACTGGATCCAGTGATGTTCATCTGGGATCTGGATGATCGAGTATATATGCTCACATATGGCGAACTTTTCTCTGCTTTTTACTTACAGCGCTGATATGTTCTGTCAAACGTGTAGCAATGCTCCTATCTGAGTCTGTCCTACATACGATCACCCACAGCTGCATGGTACCGCATATACTTCAGGTGTTTGGAGGGGAAATTGGTCTTTTGGTGACTTAAGGTAGCTAATCACTTTTTTTGGTTGAAACATCACTTTTTGAAGAAACAATATCTTTTAACTGATCGCTCGTAAATTTTATAGCTTTCTTGTAGAAAATGTTATAATCTATAAAGTGAGCATAAATTATTGTTTAACAACTTCGTCATTTAAAGCCCATTTCGGGAAACGAAACTTAAAGATCGAATTGTATTCTAGCTTTTGCTCTTAATTTATCGATTTTTGAAGAACAAAGTGGCTTAGTGAGCAATAGCATATCATCTTCACTTCGACAGTAAATGCATACAATATGATTTAGATGAACATGGTCCTTGACAAAATGAATTTTAGTGTCGATGTGCTTTGTGCTGTTGCTTAGTTTCTGTTTCTTCCACGTACAATCCACGGACAATAATGCCGCTCATTATTTACTTCAAATGTAGAGCGCTTAAGGCTTAACCTGTCTCTATTTTTCCATCCGTATCTTATTTAAAATCCATGCTAAGGCCCGTATTCTATTTTTTACTTTTTTGATTTTTACTATTTTGATAAATCAAAATCTTCTTGATTCTGAAAACTGAAATCCTAAAGGTTTTTTCTTAAACAGACAATTCAGTGACTAGACCCAATATGTCTTGATTCTTGAATTTCTATTTGTAAAGCCTTTAAGTTGTTATGCGTCAGCTCACCAGCTTGACAAACCAAGAGTTAAATAAACGCTGGTATGCCCCAGGGCTCCATTTTGACTCCGACTCTCTTTCTGATATTCGTCAATGATCTTCTGTCTCAAACTTCTAATCCATTAAATTGTTTTGCTGACGACAGTACCCTCAGCTTTTCATATTCGTTTCTAGAGTCACATCCCTGTCCTTCGGATGTGGATTTAGAGCGGCAGCGTATGATAAGCTCATTAAATTCTGATCCCGCCCCCCATGGCGCTATCCATGAGCGGTATTTGCATTGAAGAAACCGAACAGCTTTCAGTTCTCGGTATGTGCATCACAGACCACCTTTTGTGGAATGACCACATATTTAACGTTGCCAAAAACGCTGCTAAGTGCTTAGGTTTTGTTCGGCGATGCAAGAAATTTTTCTCTCCTTTTGATCTGGCTATAATCTCCAAAGCCTTTATCCGTCCAAAGTTTGAGTACAACTCTCATATCTGGGCAGGTGCTCCTTTAACTCATCTGAATCTTTTGGATAGAATTCAAAAAAGAGCTTTAAGGATTTAAGGATTACAGAAACAACAATTTTATCGCTACTTCCACAAACAGTGTTCTAGTGAAATAGCCAGCTGCATTTCTCCCCTTAAACAATTCAACCGTAATACTCGCGCTTTTCCGAATGCTCATCAGTTTACCCTTGAGCCCAATTTCGGACGCACCGTCAAGTATAGAGATTCATTCTTTAGCCGCACTACAAGGATGTGGAATGCTTTGTCTTCTGGCTCTGTTTTACCTCCTATTTTCATATTCAGAAATTCAAAACCAATGTGCATTGGTATCTCCTATTAAATCCTTCCCTATTTTCCTAACGCTCGCACTGTGTTCAGACATTTTAAGGGTAGTCAAAATCCCTTTAGTGTGCGCTGATTAAAAAAAAAAAAAAAAATAATCAAAACAGGATGCAAGTTGAGGTTCATCAAAAACTGAGATATATTTTGTAATTTTTTTCCTTCTTTTTTCTAACAATATTCTTAAATCAATAAGTATACCTAGTTTTTTGTCAAACGTTTTCTGGTCTCAAGTCTTGACTTCTTTTATTACACAATTTATCCTGGGATTTGCATGTTCTCGAAAAAATTCAATTTTGCGAAAAATCAAATGCAAATGAATAAACTACGGCAATTTGACAATTCAACAAACAGTTTTTTTCTGTACAAGTTGATATCTATACAACATAAATCTTTTTAAGAGCAAAACCTTCTGATATATTCTTGAAGTTCAATACAATAGAAGACAATCAAAGTAATACAAAAAACCCATTTGAATTGATTGAACTCAACTACTTACGAGCACTACATATATTGCTTGGCATTCTAATAGCTGATTTATTTAAATTATATGCGTTAATTTTGCATCTTTGGCATATGTTATACTGATTGTTAAGGACCCTCCTTGAAAACATCATCTAATCGATGTAATTTCACTACAATATATGTATATTCTTTTTCTTTTTATATCCACATCATTTTCGTATACACCGCCCGCACTGACTCTGACTTCGTTGTTTAGAATCTCATATACATCCCTTAATACATACATCTCCTTTTGTAGATATGTGTGTATGTATGTGTCTCATTGCCACCATCATCATCATCACTGGAAAAAGAAGCCTTTACAAAAGCCTCCTGTGTGATGGATCCACCCTTCGTTTGCCAACCGATGTTGAATGCATTTTTTTAAATTAAAATCCTTGACAATAAATCTTCTCGCAGGGAAACATTTGAAATCTATTCACTTTGCTTTGCCTGCTGATGGTGCTCAGTGCTCATGCAGGAAGAAAAGTTTTTTTTGTCTATGTTTTTTTGCACAAAAACTGACTGAAAACAAACCCTGATATCAAACACTGATATCTCTCAACCCATTGCATGTATAAAAACAATGATAAAACAGCCTGGATTGGAACCGGTGTTACCGTCGTCGTATACTTTGCAAATAGTAGTATGTACATAGGTACTTTCAAAATACCGTTGTAGATAGATCTAAGAACATTTTAAAACCGGTCAATTTGACACACAAAGAGTATTGACAAAATTGAAATTGTCACAACTAATTCACGACTGTTGAACGGCAAATTCTTAAGCAATAAGCCATTCAACATAAGAAGTTTTTAACCCCTTTTTAACTGGGGTGCTTTGCTAACTTCATACGAATTAAGCTCATTTGCAAAAAAAAAAAAAAAAAAAACAGAAAACATCGCACGACAAAATTTAAACTGTCACGACTGATGGACGGCAAATTATTAAGCTCTAAACCATTCAAGATAAGAAGCTTTGACCCCTTTTTTAAGGGGGTTCTTCGCTTACTTCATATCAATATATCAAATTAGTAGACAAAACATAGAAAACATCGCACGAAAAAGATTAAAAATGCCACAACTAATTAAAAACTACCAAATGTGAAATTATCAAGTAGTAAACCGTTCAATTTAAGAAGTTGTTACTCCATTTTGAGAGGGTGTATCAGCTTAGCAAAAAAAAAAACATAGAAAACTTGGAACGACAAATTCGAACGAAATTGTCACATATAATTAAGTACTAATTAACGGCAAACTATCCACCTAACCACTTTTCGATCGCTAAATGTTTCTTCGCTAAAATGACACTCATTCTAATTTGACATATATTATCACTTTATCAGCTACAGTGGCAACACTTCTTGTGAGTGTACAAAAATTAAGCATTTTGGTCACAGTTTCGAAGCATTTCCATTCCACCCTCTCAAATCGAAACACCACCTTCCCTTACCCTCTAAAAAGGAATAAGGCACCGGCTCGGCGTCATTTTGTCTGGCATTTTTCAAGTTGGATTTTTTTTTTTTTTTACACAAACAACAACCCTCCCCTGATTTTTGGGGAGGACATGGTGTTCGGCATAGGCATAGTAGATGTGCCGCGATTTAAAAAACAAACGTTGAACCACCAACGGAGCGCTTTTGTGCGGTTTCTGGCATTGAAACAGTGCTGCCACATAACGGCAGCATCTGGTGTGACAACGCACCAGCAGAGTAGCGCGTTCAAGTCATCTGTCATCAGGCAAGACTAAGAGCATCCCCCTTGGGTTCTTACTAAACACAAACGTTGCAATGCAATTTCAGCTTATTACATCGTAATAAATTTCATAAAAACTCTGTTTTCCAAATAGATAGATATTGAAAAACAAAACAACCGATGACGACAAGGACGACGATGACGACGACGAGGAGGAAAAGGGCGACATTCTTGATGCAGAGTCTGTATACAAGCATCATAGGGGTGGTTCGTTCTTGTCCTCTTGGATGGCCGTATATTGCAAAAGACCAAAAATCATCGACAAAACAGGAACAGGGACGGGATACGGGATTTGGATAAAAGCTGAGGAGCAAGTGGCGCGACGTGTGCCGGTTATTAAGGGAGCACTCATGTGCAAGGACTTTTTGCGAAAAATATATAATAAAATGAATATATGGTTGTGGATATATTTGTATATGCGGCTAGCCAATAGAGGAGGAGGGGCATAGATTAATTAAGACTTTTTGATGAACGAGGCGTAGATATCCTCAGGTTTTCCACATCCGCTGTGGCGGCGGCCCCGGCGGCGTTGCCCAAAGGCTCAGAGAGCATCCGTTCCAAACTATTTGCAATTAGTTACAGATTATCGGCGGTAATTTAATGTACTGTTAGGGAAGGTACAGCGTATACACAGGGAAGATGAAGAACGATCGACATATTGATGGAGTTTCAAAGTAACAATAGATTCAAGCAGACTATATGTGGTATGATGGAAGATGGTAGATGGCAGAAGGTAAAAACGAAACAGTAATTTAGGTATTTTAATAAAGGAAAACTTTCACAAAGTCTGTGTAAATCAGGAAGCGACGTGCGGGTTCTTTGTTCCTGGCTCATAAATATGAACAACAAGAGTGTATCAGCTAAATTTATATTCTGATGCTTCTGCTGATTAAAAATTAAAACTGCGAATTTCCTAGGAGCTGAAGAGTGCCATCAGAAAATATCACTTTTCGTGTTTACCCCACTTCACCCTATAAAAGCCAATTTTCTGAAAAAAATATCTAAGGCCATCCATTAAAAAATCCTTTCAAACACCAAAAGAATTTCCTACATCGGATATTTTTTTTTAATTTTTACCCCATTTCACCCTATAAACAACAACATTTTAAAAAATTATCCCTACAGTCATTTCCTGAGAAAAACTTTTCAAACAGAAAACGAATTGCTTGAAGCGGAACAATTTTTTTGTTTGCGCCCCATTTCACCCTAGAAATAACTAAATTTGAATCTTTTTTATTTTTGCCCCATTTCACCGTACAAAAACAATATCCTTAAAGCCTTTTCCTGAGAAAAACCTTCCAAACAAAAAAAGAATTTCTTTAATCGGACAATTATTTTCTTTTGACCCCATTTCACGCTACAACTAACAAAAGTTGAAAAAGAATATCCCATAAGCTATTTCCTAACCAGCTACAGCGCCACCTATGGAACGGTAATTGAATTGAATTGAAAAATGAAATTTCTATTGAGGATTTTCCGAGATTTCTTTTTTCCAAAACCTTTGCGGATCAATTACGAAAAAATCCGTAAAAGTCAGTATCCAATATGGTCCAGTCATTTTTAAGTTTTATGCATCCAAAAACACCACAATCCATTTTTATGTACATAATAATAATTATATATATGTAGATTAAGCTTATGTAAGTTGGAAGAAGTGACGAACAAACTCATAAACTCAGCTTTCGAGATATTTACAAAACCTGAATTTTATCCATTTTACATTCAGGATAGGTACCTACTTAGTAGGCTATGCTTAAACATCAAACAAAAATCTCTAAAAATATATTTTTTTAACTGAAATCTACCGAGAGTCTTGGCAGAAAAGATTTTAACAAAAAAATATTTTTAAATTTCAAAATTGGATTTTTGAATTTTCGATATTTCTTCCCCAAAACAATGCGACGAGACCGAGATCAATGCCAAGAATATACTTAAAAAAGTCTTGTCTTGTTTCTTGGACCAATTTTATCAATAAGGTTCGTTCAACACTTATTCAGTTACAGACAATTGCTTTGTCACCTTCATTCCTGCCTCCAAGAGTATCTTTTGGCAGAAAAAAAGACCTCCTATATGGAAGTTTTGATCGAAATCAGCTAAGCCGTTAACGAGAAAGTCGAAAAACAAAAAGAACGGTTCTATGTCAGGTTAAACCGTCCGATTATTTATGAAATATAACTTCATTCAAATGACTGCATCGACTGGCTTGGCATCATTAGGCCATCCTACCAACCCAATTTTTCACTGCATTTTCTAAGATTTCGGCCCCTTTTTCACATATATAGCTTGATCAATAGGGTTTTTAAGTGCCTGAATCGTCGACTGACTCTTTTCGAAATTAAATAAGTGCAAAGGAGAAAACAGTCAGAGACGAAGAGTCATGGTGTTGTAATACTCGTACAGTAAAATGACACCCCACAAAAAAAGTCCTATGGCACCATATCGCAACTCCGTGGCCGCCAAGCAAAATCTCCAAAACGACTGACTACTTTGATTGAACTTGGTGTGCAATAAATCGATTGTTGGACGGCTTGTGTAGTCCCATCTTCCTCGAACCATAATTCGCTCAAGTCTAAATCCTCAATTTCTGGCCATAAAAAATTGGTTAACATACCTCCGTAGTGCTCTGTATTGACTTACGTTTCTTCCACCGTCGCGTCGCCGTCGGTCGGTCGGTCGGCGTCTTCTTTCGGAAGAAAAATGTGCCAATAGCCACCACTCTGAACTTTCGTCACAAACTTCCAAACAGAAGCTGCAGCAGGTAGTTGGTGCATTATTTCGACCGAAATTTCTATTAAAAATTCGCACCGTTTCGGCAACACAGCATCCACTTTGGGAGTAACCTTGCAATAATTCCCAATTGCGTTGCTCCATTTCGAAATATGAAACTGAGTTTCTGTCAATTTTTTGAGTCCATAAGATCTGGCAGTGTCATAATAGCATATGATGAAAAGAGAAACCGACAATATGCCTATTCCAAGTAAAAGTCATTAAGCTGCGATTAGACAGACGGTCAACGCAAATGGTACACACGAATCAGCAACTTTGGGATATTTTAACGTCAGAGAGTCAAAGCGTTGACCATTTGCATAGACCGTATAATCGTAGCTTTAGAGCTTTAAAGCTAGAGTACAGTGGAGACTTCAAACATTTGTTTCAATTATTTACTCAAATTTTACAAATGTACATTAGGTACTCTGTTTTCGTTCTTTGGTGCAAAAATCGGCCAGCTGCTATCAGACTTATTTTTTACACAACTGGGAAACGAGCTATCCCTCAGTCACCATCAGTTGCTACTTCATTTTTAGACTTCTTGCAAACCAGAGTAAACTAATTCTAGAAGTGAATTCACACACAGTTAACTGAGGTTAAGGCAGTTGTGGAGAACGCATGCGGAACGACTAAACAAACTCGCTGGATAAAACATCAAAAGCATCTGTTCAGTTAATCATGAGTTAACTCACCAAATTTGTTGAGTTAACTCAGGTTTAACTTTAATCTCGCACAATTTATAAAAATGAAAACAAAGCCAGTTAGTTAGGTAAAGGAAGCTCTTCAAATATGTAGCTTTACTTTATTTTAAACAGCTTTAAGAGGATATAGAAGAAATTCCAATTCTATGCATGATGGCGAATGTGCAAAGTAGACTAATCCGATAATCTTGGATTATCCTCAACTCTCGAGACTCTGTATAGGGACTTTTGGCCTTTTTTTTGTTTTGTATTTGCTAAATGAGGCTATCACAGATTCTTTAATTAAATCGAATCGATTTGTTACGACTTCCATTTTTATCCACCACCTACACCACACGCACACACTTCATTCGAATGAGGTTATGTGTTTCCTGCATTCGTCCGTATAAACCTAGTTAAATTTTGCCACGATGCACCTTTTATACCTTTTATAAAACTCGCTATTCTTGTTTTATTTTCGTTTAGGTTGTACTCGTATATGTAGCCCGAAGTAAAATACAAACATGGATTCAAAATAAAAATAAACTTTTCTGAATGTCATCATATGGTGGTTTTATTTATATTTTCTCAGCGGTGTTTTAACATTTAAACGATTTACATTTTTATCCTTTGAATGCAAATGTATTTTTTTTTTTTATTTTTTTTAATTTTTGATCGAAGGTGAAGAGTTACAAGGAGGCTTGTGTGACTTTGTATGGAGATTGTGGCACATTCAACAAACAGAATGGTTCAATTATATTATGCAATGGAAATTTTGCATTCAAAAGTCGACATATACTCGTACATACTCGTATGTGAATTTAATTAAACATTGAGTTGGTTCTGTTCTGATTTATTGAATTCGTTTATTTTTAAAGCAAATCGATTTTTTCCCACAGGAAAATTCAAATAATTGAATCAAAGAAAAACAGTTAAATATCTTTTTGATTGGTTTACTTAAGTGAAAAAGAAACAGCAAAAAGAGTACCTACTTTCCGAATGGTCAAAAGCAGAAGTCACCCGTAATTCACTTCCATAAGTGAAGACGAATTTTCAGCATTAATGAAGGCAATCTTCCCACGAACGAAAATTCTTCTAGTTCACAAGGTTTAGATTTATATTCGTTATATTCTATCTAAAGGGTTTTCCAATAAGAGGTGTTATTTTGATATTCAAAGAAAAATGGCATTTTTTGAGATAAATGATCGGATGTTTATTTCATTATAAAGAGGAAGGTATGCCGTTAATAATGGAACACAACATCAGCCAAATGGCCGCCACGACCACGCTTACAGGACCATATCCTTTTCATGAAATTTTCAATAACCAAATCGCAAAGTGGCTGCCCTATGTCCTCGATAGCCTCACGAATTCCATCTTTGAGGTCTTGAATCGACGCTGGGCTGTTGGCGTAGACCTTATCTTTCACGTGGCCCCAAAGGAAGAAGTCGCAAGGTGTTAAATCACAAGATCTCGGTGGCCTATTGTGATGACCTCTTCGAGAGATAACACGGTCCGGAAACTTTTCCCGTAAAAGATCGATGGTTTCATTGCTTGTGTGGCACGTAGGGCCGTCTTGTTGAAAATAAACGTTGTCCAGATCAATACCATCCAATTCCGGCCATAAAAAATCATTAATCATCTCTCGATAGCGCAATCCATTGACCGTAACTGTTGCTCCAGCCTCATTTTCGAAAAAGTAAGGTCTAATGACCCCGCCGGACCATAAACCGCACCAAACAGTCACGCGTTGAGGATGGAGAGGCTTTTCAACAATAACTCTTGGGTTTTCCGAGCCCCAGATGCGACAGTTTTGCTTGTTGACGTAGCCTCCGAGGTGGAAATGGGCCTCATCAGTCAAGATGATTTTTCGATGAAACTCCGGATCATTTTCATGCATTCCAAGGACCCAATCAGCAAAGACACGACGTTGTTGATGATCAGCCGGCTTGAGTTCTTGTGTTAACTGAACTTTATAAGCCTTAAGACCCAAGTCTTTATGCAAAATACGGTGTAATGACGTTTGTGAAATGCCTAATTCCAAAGAACGACGAGGAATGGACAAACCTGGGTTTTGTTCAACACTTTGGGCTACAACAGCAATATTCTCAGTTGTTCTTGAGCGACGTGCACGGGTTTTATTCTTCACATCACTAACTTGTCCCAACAGCTCGAATTTGTCCACCAATTTCTGTACTGCGGTCCGACAAGGTGCTTCACGACGACCCAAAAATGTTTTAGTTTTACGAACCGTCTCTGCCAAATTTTCACCATTTTTATAGTGAATTTTAATAACTTCAATGCGTTGTTGAAGCGTGTATCGTTCCATTTTTATTAATGGCGTAGTTTCTACTTGTCAAATGTCAAAAAATGACAGCTTCAAAAGTGACAGCTACCGAAATAGCGGGCTATTCAAAATAACACCTCTTATTGGAAAACCCTTTACAAAACTCGCACTTGAAAGCAGAAGTTCCGTTTTTACACTAATCTTGCTTTGCCTTAAATCTCTCATGATCGGTGTTTTGTTTTAGTTCGTCGTGGAAATTTCGAATAAGTCTATGATTATAAACGACATAAGCCAAATTTTAACAATATTTTCTAAAAAAAAAGATTGAGAAAAAAATGTCTTGATACGAAGTTTCTGGATTTCTAATGTTGCTTCTCCTTAAAAGTCAGTTATAACTTTATTATTCTCAACTTATCAAACTTGAAAAAAACTGCAAGTTTTTGCCAAGTTTAGTCAACGCTTAGATAGGGCAAACTTTTCAAACATATTTAAAGCACTTGCTATTGTAAAAAAATGCTAGGCAAGATCAGAAATACCCCGTGTACGCAGGATGTTTTCCATAAGATGCGACGACGACAAAAGGCTAGGGTGTACAGTTTGGGTCAAGACAAGGAAAAAATGGTCCGGCGTTTCCTCATAAGTATTGCAGAATCTTCAGGTGGGGCTGCTTTCTAGACTAAAAATATTAAATTAAGGTGCCTTTTGGGTCTGCAGTGGTCACTGAGGAGACCCGTGATGATTATTCTAAGGTTTTTTCTACTTAGGTTAGGTTAGGTAGAAGGGCTGACAGTTGATCTTGTTACCGTCCAACTTAGATCTATGTAGATCCGTTGTGATACCCTAGGAAGTTGTATCCCACTTAATGTAAAAACCTATGTGTTCTGTTAGCAATCAAGCCATTTAGAGGCATTGACGAAGTTCAGAAGACTGTTCGCCGAAGTTCTAGAAAGATCCTCTAAGTCATCAAAGAAATGATTACCTAAAGTGTTTCTTTCTTAAGTGTCAGAGTGCTGGGCAGTGACAAAGGAAGTGTAAGGTGTCCTCATGTGCTTCTTCATCGCTGCAGCCTCTGCAAAGGTCGTCAGTACTGAGCCTCATTTTCTTTCTGTGGTATCCCAGTAGGTTGTGTCCGGTGATTATGCTGACAAGGGAACGAAGATGTTTTTTGTTCATTTGCATAATTTTTTCTGTCCTCTGCTTATTGAAATTGGACCACAATTTTCTAGTTGTGGCGCATGTTTCAAGCAGGTTCCATCTTTCATTGCTTTTCTTTGATACCAATATCCTGTTTGATGTTACAGTTTGGTACTTTAATATGTCGTTCGGCTTGACTTGAATCAAGTGACGATCCCGTTCTCGCCAGCTCATCAGCTCTTTCGTTTCCCTGTACATTGCTGTGACCAGGAACCCAGCAGAGTCTAATGTTATGCTGCATGCCAAGAACCCTAAGCTCTTCGCGACAGCAATTTACAAGCTTCGAATGTATTTCGGTGGCGGAAATTGCTTTAATTGCTGCTTGGCTATCAATAAAGAGGGTGATGTCAGCTCGTGGTATCGCCATCATTTTCTACTTAAGCTGATGCAGATTTTTTAACGAGTTCCTTCCATTTCTTGGATCTTCCTCCTCTTTTTTATTTTTTTTTTTTTTGTTCAATCACATTTTCTCCTATTCCGCAAAACGGCTCGGGCCACACTAAGGGGGTTGTTGCACCTGTTTTTGCTACAGAGTCTGCATCCTAATTACCCTGGACTCCGACATGGCTAGGTACCCAATGGGGTAAGACATTTTTGTTCTTGCGAAGTTTCTTCGCCCATTCACACACTCCCACAATAGCTTAGAGCTGATGGCGTACGAGGTTAGTGTTTTGAGTGCGGGTTGGCTATCTGACATAATGGAAATGTTTTGGTTGCGGTATTTTCTTTTGAGAATTGGATTTGCACATTGCGCTATGGCGTGTAATTTCGCCTGGAAAATGCAAGTGGACTGTCCCATCGGTATAGAAAATGTTGGTTCTTAGGCCCAAAAAATCCAGCACCAGTCCCTTCAGTCGTTCTCTATCCATCAGTGTACCACTTGATGGTATTTGCTTTGAGTGTGTAGTTCGCTGTTTCGCCTATCCACTTTTTATTGCTACTTAACTCCGTTTTAAAGATTTTTCGGTTAATTTTTGTTGGTGGTTTTGTTTGTGGTGCAGAGGTAACTTTAGTGGTAGGTGGTGATGGTAACTTCCAATCGCCAATGCCTTCTGCAGCCTTCTTAACATCTTCTTCTAGGACGGGAGGTGTTCTGCGTTTGCCAATGCCCGATGTGATTGGAATTTCATCTTCTCCCATGTCTAAGGGTTGACGCTCCTCCTTAGACTTCCCGGTGCACCACGTTGTTCCTGTGATGAGATATCCTCTTCAGGTATATAGGAACTAGCGGCAGGTCTCGGATCTTCCCCACGGAGATCTCTCTCCATGTGATCCGCATATTCACTCGCGGTAACCTCCCGCGTAGTGTTGAACTAATTTAAAGTATTGTTTTTTTTTTTTGTTTTATTTGTTTAGGCATGTTGTTCCCACCGATAGCTAGAGAAATATAAGGTCTGCCATATCAGAACTCCGCAGGATATGTTAAGGTTAAGGTAACTCTTTGATTCGACTTGTTTTCAAAGAGGTACCGTTAGAATACATACATTTAGAGCAACTGTATTTCCATGAGAACTTGGTTTCCAAGTAGGTACTTTTTGTAAGCTTTAGAGTTCTCTTCAAAAAGTATGTCAGAAATGCTCCAATTCTTGCAGTTTAACATTTGTGTGTTTCGTGGCCTTTTCAATTGGTATTCCGAAACAACAATTCTATATAGGGCATTACGATCCTGAAATCAAATCCAGAAGCATTATTTTTTATCATAAAAAGAACTGTAATTCCGACACCAATCGAAGAGGCCATCAGTCTATTTTATATTGCTTTTGGTCTAAATAACAGAATGACGTGAATAACCAAAAATTGAGTACGAGGGTTTGTAGATTTATGCATTGTTATATCGAATACAAAATTCTGGCAGGTTTTTTTGACGCCGGTGTTGGGTTCTTAAAAATAGCAATTTTTACCATTAACGCTTAAATTCATTTTTTTTTTTAAAGGAAATACTGCTCCGTCATTTTCCCTAACTGTAAAAAACTCTTATCTTGACGATCTGATTAAAAGAACTCAAGATATAACCTTTTTAAGTGAACCGTATCGACATTTTTGTGGAGATTTTATGCTACTTTAAACCTAGAACCGATGAAACCGGAGAAAAGATGCGTGCATAAGAAGAACGAATAAGAGGTTGGTAAAAAAATGTGAACTCATTTGAAGCTTATCGAATTGCGCTTTCACTTTGTTGGCAGACTTGAATATTGGGTCTAATCCTGGCTTAATCCACCTTAAAACAAAAATGGTTTTCTCATGGCTATATCCTCTTTCGACTTTCGAGAAAGTGACAAATCCTACAAAGAATCTCTTGTCATGAAAAAGTACCTCTCATCTTATGAATGATTGAAAGTTATAAATCACTATAGGCCCTGGTTCTCCACTAGCTGCCGAGGAGCTACCAAATTTATTTATTTTTAAATATTACCAACATCACTTCGTTTGATCCTTGATATAAGGAAATAAGAAAATTTGTTTATTCTTGAAATCGTAAAATCCCATAAATCTTATATTCAAAAGCCTTTGTAAGGAGTTCAACCTACACAACCTAAGTAAGAACCTCTTTATCACATTGACACTAAAATATGTTTGTGCTAACACTATTCGTGTTAAAATATTGGATTTTTGTATTTCACTCCAATCATCATCAACCCTCAATTGAGAGTTCTCAATGTATACTGTAACATGGGTCACCTCTAATTTGCGTCTAAAAAAAAAAAAAAAAAAAAAAAAAACAGATCACGTCCAACACGCTGCTGATTGATTAGTATGTGTTCATCCAAAAACCTCAAACTCATTACATGTCTAGGTCCGCACTCTATTCAAGGCTTTTGAGGATTGCGACTAAGATGATAAATGCGAAATTATATTTGTTTGGATGTTTGTCCTTCAATAACACTCGAACAGCTGAACAGTTTTTACTTAAATTTAGCTAAGAATCTGATAATTTCGCAGAAAAGATTGTAGGATACTCTCTATAACACAAGGTGGTTGCAGAGGGGACAGCAAAGTGGACGTGTGATAGCTAGTAATTCTAATGTATGAGATCTGAGCCAAGATATCATTTGGTATTTGTTCCCGTAGTTCTCATTATTGTCAAGCCAATTTCTCAAATCTTCAATGCTCAGCGTCTATAAAGCCTTGAACCACAAGAGCAAGTTCGTGCGATCTAGTCGTGCACTTAATTTTTTTTATTGATAATTCTCAAAGCACTCTCAAAGCGGCACGCAGGATGTGTAATTGTTATTTTTCCTTTTTTATTAAAGGATCAGAGAGAACAGTCACACGTCTAATTGATTTTTACTGTGCTTAAGTTTAACCACACTATAACAGCACAGAGGAAGGACTACACAAACACGCATATATGTATAGTCATATAAATGCAGATTGCAAAAACTATTCAAACATTTGCACACAGCAAAAGCCGGATAGCCCCGGGTAACAATATAAATATATATGGGTTTTCATGCTGAACAAAGTCCTCGAGAACAATTTACGGTTTGTTTGCAATTCTGACATGCACGCCGCACGCATGGCTTTACTGCGACTGACCCCCTCACATTTATACGATTGCTTCCACTACCAAACCATCACGGTGGAGTTTTCTAATTAAACAGCCATTACATTATACACGAAGGAGACGATCCTGATTCCAACAAAGACTTTAGGTATACGTTAGATACTGCAAAAGCTCTAAGTGTAATTAAAAACCTATCTCTCTCCTTTCTGAGTTCTTTTTTATACTAATTGTTCTTGATGTCAAGACCCTCCTGATTTTATTTCAAATTGAAATTCAATAAATTGAAAGGAAAAATTCTTCAGGATTTCAAAAATAGCTACAGTAAAAAAAAAAAAAAAAAAAAAAAAAAAAAAAAAAAAACTAAATCTATAGCTGAGAGGAAAGGATGTTCAAATGAGCAAACATGTTCAATAGCCCAACTGCAAAACAACCTTCCTCTTCCAAGGGATAATAATTTGAAAAAGGGATGATTGTTAAGAGAAAAAATCAAAGCCTTCCGCTTCCGCCCTTCTGTTGTTCATCCTCATCATACATCAGGCTCACTCAGACATCATAATAGTCCTTTTCGAAACTCAAAGCGAAGACAATTTGAGTGCAATTAATCGAAAATCAAGAAGGAGGCGATGGCGATATTATCCCACAATTACTATACCTACAACAAGTCAAATTAAAAAATCGCCTATTAGGGGATTTTCCTTGAGTCCATCACAACAATCGTCCAGTCCAACAAACCCTTTCTCTAGATAACGTGTGTGGTATAGTGTAGGGTGGGTATGGGCTGGATTAACCACTGACCAGTGCCATCAAATTGAGTATTAAATGCAGCTTAACTTGTGTTTATAGAACGTTGAGAGTATAATATTTAATTTTAACTTCGTAGTACACTTGTGTATGTACCTTAACTCGTTCCTGTCACGCAAATATATAGAGAAAAGACTGTGTAGCTGTGGCGGGTTGGAGTGGGAAAATCCCAGATAATTTATATTACCCACAATCACTACTTGCTGGGGAATACAAATATGTACAGGGTGTTTAAAATTATATTTTTCACTAGGAGTTATAACTGCTTTATACGAAATCCTAAATTTTTGAAGGACAGTTGTTTACTATTACATTTAAAGTATCTAGAACAGATGATTGACGAATTTACCGGAAATATATGTAGTTACAAAAAATTTGATACTTTATAACTTAAAATTGCTAAGTAAAGGTAGTGATAAGTTGCTTAAAACCACGATCCTCAACAAAATTAGATCCTCTGAACTGGGCCAACTACATATAACGGCATTAGTCTCCTTAATATCGCCTATACACCTTCGGCAAAGACCTCACCGATTCATGTCAATTAAGTCAGGGCGACGAGCTGTCATGCGACTTCTTTAACATTAATCTTGAACGAATAGAGCAAAACTCTTGCGTCAAACCTATAGAGGTACAATCTTTCAGGGGTCCGTCCATCCAAAAACTCGCATTTGCCGACGATATCGACATAACTTGAAGAATTGACACCAATGATGCGGCCCGAAGAGTGTTTAAATCCAACCCTACGGCACAATACAGAGGATGACAGCGATTTAGGTGTCCCATGCTCCTCGCGACGGGTTGGTTTCACTATCCCGAACCACAAAATCCCGAATGACAAAATCCCGGCATACAAAAATCCAGGAAATTTTCAGAATTAATCTCGAATATTTGTTACTTTTTCAGATTTGTTTAGTTTAGTTTAGCAGTTCCTTTTTTTTACTGTTACGTATACGTTGCAGTAATGATTTTACATGTCGAATTCTGAAATTTGGGATTTTGATATTCGGAATTCGGACATTAAACCCTTGCGACTCATGGGGCTCCAACAATACCCTTTTTACCTGAGAATATACTGTGGGGGGCCAAAAAAGCATCCCATGGGCGGTTCTAACAGCTCAAACACAGACTTTGGGGCCCCTATCGGCTAAATATTTAATGGAAAGAATTGTAGCGCAATATTTCGAAAACAAACACGAAAACAAAATATTTTTCGAAGGTTTTAGTTAAATTTTTCAAAGAATAATCTGAGGAGCGCCTAAGTTAAATATATAATCTCACTCTCGAGGCCCATTTAATGTCCCAGCAGCTCAATATTTTCCTTCCGGATTTCAATTTTCTCAAACAGTTTTCATTTAAAAAAAAAGTACAGCGGCTCTCATGCTCTTGGAAACAATTTTCTCCGAAAACATTTATTCACCAGGGACCCACCGGGAACTTTTTCCAACAGGCAAGTCTGCCCATGACCTCAACCAACATGCTAGTCCAGCAAGTTCTATTCGGGCTAACTTCCCCCCAGTGTCGTACAACGTTTAATTGCTTGATCGAGTCATCTAAAATGTAATATTATTATTCATGTCATACGTTCTCCCACTAGGGTTGGATATGGGATCGCTTCGAAGATCCAATGGATTGAAGCATTATTTTCCATTTGCTTCAAACCAGAACTCAGCCATTGATTTCAGAGGAGTTCTTCTTCTTTCACCATAAAAGACAGAAAATTAAATGTGATGTACCTAAAATGCCGTTTGTTGTGTTTTCACGGAAATAAACTGTCAGATCACTTTTCCACGAAGAAACTTTTTTTCAGTGTTGAGTTAAATCAGAGTAAGCTAACTCTAGAAATAAATTAACCCACAGTGAACTGAGGAAGCAGTTTTTTCGGTGGAAAATGCATGTGGAACGACTTAACAAACTCGGCATGTGTTCAGTAAACCCTGAGTTACCTCACAAAATTTGATGAGTTAACTCGTGTTTAACTTTAATCTCGCGCTGAAAAACTGGACCATAGTATTAACTAAATTAATATTTGTACACAAAATATTAATAAGTACGTTCGATATTAACTTTAAGTGTGCCCTTTATAGAAGCCAAATGGTGTTTCAGTTTTTCTCATAAAGTGGAAATGAAATACCTAGGACAGTTTTATTAGTGTCAAATGGCGAACAAAAATCGATTCTCGAATGAATGCGTTCAGCGCTATCTGGGTACAGCGGTACAGGCTAGTTCGATTTGTCCTATGAAGATGTAAGTTAAGTATATAGCAAGATTAATTTCAAATCTACTAGATTATGTATAGTGAAAAGATTCCGGGGTAAATCAAATTTTAAACTCGGATTAGTGAATGGTTTAACTTCAATTCCTATATTGACCGAAAAAGTTCTGCAACATAAAATCGAGTCAGTCTCCGTTAAATAGGTGCATCCTACATCATAAGTTGGTTAGGCACTGAAGTTGTATAGTTGTTTCATTCAAAAACCTTCATTTTAAAAATCATTTTCAAAAAATATCAAACGTTTAGTCAAAAGCACCCTGTATAATGGGATGTCGAATAGAGCATGTGAGTTTGTATGCGCGTGTGTTTTTCTGAACTAACTACCCCAAATGGTAATGACATAGTTGGTAAATGAAGATAACAACGTTATTGCTAAAGTTTTATATTTTCAAATAGACTAATAAACTTGGTGTTTGTTCTTTCGCAGAAGATATGCTCCTTGTCCTCGTCCTTAAAGTTGTGTTTTTTATGAGAATTGGATAATAAAGTTATTAGTATAAGTTGTTAGGGAAAATTAAGAAAATTAGATGCGATAGGTATATATTTCATTTAGAAATGTATTTTAAATGGAAATTAGATCATAGATCATGTCGATATATGATGTAGCCATACATTTTGGTTTAAGTTATTAAGTAATAAAACCAATAACGAAGGGACATTTTGTTTGTTTTAAAGAATAGTACGCTGCTGATGTGAAATGAAAAATCCCATACCAAAATGACGCTGCGAAATCATAAATGAATAATTTCGTTCTCCTTTGCGTTTTGCAGTATCTACGCTGTTCGATATGAGCGAAATTGATAATTTTAGCAGATTATTTGGAGAAGTCTCCATCTCTGGGAAAAGTGACATTTGAGGTTTGTTCGTGTTTGAGTTATTTGTTGTTTCTATCATCACAGCATCGTGTTCTGTGATTTTTTTTTGTAAATTTGTGTTTGTTTTTACAATTGGTGACTTTTTCAATTGTCATTTTTCCGCTGTTGTGTCCGTAAACATTTCGTTGTCTTGTTGGAGACCACTGAAAAAAAAATCGTTTCGCATCAGCAGCGTACTAGGCTTCAGGCTTTGAATTGACCATTATTTGTATGGAGACACAGAATAATTGAACTAACCCAGAAAAATTAGACTTTCACTTCGAAAAAAAAACTCCGAGAGTTCTAAATTTTGATGCGGAGAGCTTTATTTTTATGTGTTAAACATTTTCCAAAGGGTGTCTTAAATTTATACCAGGGCTTTTGACTTATTTTCTGAGGTAAAAAGCAGTATAAAGTTTTTTTTTTTGTAAACTGCTCGAAAACTACCAATTTTTTTTGGAAGATATTTCAAGGCGAAAATTGTAGCTTATGAAACCTTGCACAAAATGGATTGAAATACACGCAAGTTCGCCTAGGAACTATCACAGTGGTGAACTGGAAAAAGAACGTTAACATAAACAACTGATATTGCGTACGTTTTTCTCAAAAAAGACTCAAGTGCGTCGTCCACAATTACTTTCAACAATTTTTAAATTTATGATTCTTTTGAGAAAAAATCCTACAAGAGTAGAGCTATGATTAGACGGTCAATATAAATGGTCAACGCATTGACTATCTGACGTCACCAAAAAAGTCATCAACACAATACCAATGGACCGTCAACGTTGACCATTTCAGCGCATAACACATTGACGATCAATAGAATGACGCTAGTCCGTCAATGTCACACGGAAGTCAACGTAGACTACGTTGACGTGGCAGAAAAGGTATGGCATTTCAACGTTGGGATTATGGTCAAAGCTTTGCATCAATGATTCCTAACATTTCCTATGAGTGTTTACACGTTCAACGAAAAAAGTCAATGCGTTGAAGGTAAAAACAATGTCAACGTCGGCGTCGGTGTCGGTGTCAACGCAGTCATTAACGCATGGACAGTATTCTGCGTCGGCGATAACACGACAAGACAACTTTGTCACGGAATTTGACGTCAGAGAGTCAACGTGTTGACCATTTTCGTTGACCGTCTCATCGTAGCTTAAAGGCATAACCATACTAGACCTATCCGAACCTAAGCAAGCAATTTGCGTACATAAGTTCAGAGCCATTGAAATAGTTCTTGCTTAAGTTCGAGAAAGTTAGCGAAACTGAGCAGAAAGGCTATTATGGTTAATACTATATAAAAGTGTGTATTTGCTTGGTTGCCTAAGCTGACTTAAGTTCGATAAAGTCTATTAACGTTAAGCCTTAAGACAAATTCCTTGAAAACGCACATTCAAAAAATTGTTTAAAAAATCAATCATATAGACTTAATTTTTTTTCTAAAATATTTCTTACTGTAAAAAGCTTAACTTTTGCCCAAAACTTTCAGAAAAAATAGTTTGGCATTTGATAAGCTTTCAATGCCATACAAAAAATGTCCTTACAATATTTTAATTTTTTTTTTTTTCTAACTAAAACAAACTTAAAGTAAAAAGTTCTTATTCTCGTTGCCAGAGCACACTGTTTTTTTCTATTATGTAACCCAAGCATGAGAATTCTTTGCATTTATTTATTCTAATTTTAAAGCTGACACTCAAAACTTAACAGGCACTCATAGTCATAATTCTTGTTTGAAAAACTAACTATATACACAACACTATTATGTTGTGGTACGTTATGTAGATATTTACATAATATCCTCATTACACACCCCTCTCAGATTTATTCATAGTTCTTTCTCGCGTCATGAGTTTTGAATGTTTGGATACGTCAATGCCAAGCCACATGAAATAAACAACGCTCCTAAAAAAAACCCCTCCCTATACCATAAGAGTGTTGGATCAATATGTACATATGTATGTAGGAAGCAATTGTAGCTGAGTTTTGCATTACATTTCCCATCACATGCAACCTTTGAAGTGTTTACATGTTACATTGACCTCCTCCAAAGTGGAGACATACTTATGTCCATTAGACGTTTTTTTTTTTTTTTTTTTTTGTTAGACTCTAAACAAATGATTCAACATACCTACTCGTCTGAGAGTCTTGAGTTACACAAGAAAAAAAAAAGAGCAGTCCAATGCGAATAGGAGGCACTCTCTGTTACACCAGTTCGTTGCTCAAATACACGAGTATATACACCTGTGTCCTCGGATACCGAAATGCAAGAGCTGGCGATAAATCTTTTATTGCAGCCGAACAGCACTTTCAGCACCTTTTATGGCAACCAGGAAGGACTTACAACAGAGCTAAGGAAACAAAATAAAAGTAAAATCGAAAACTTAACTTAAGTAGTTGGTAGGGAGATGGAGGGGGGTGGGGGGAATACTTGTTTGTTAATCTTACTGCAATGGAATAAAACCAAACAAAAATACTAGAAATCGATAATGCAACAAGGGGTGTTAAAATACACTTAGACGTCAGGGCCGCAGTAAGGCTCCATAGGTCCATAATCTAAAGTTCAGGCCCCAGGTTTTGTATACTTTTCAATTTAAAGAGCTAAAGACGAATTGCACCATTGCGAGTGCCCAATTGAGTTCATTAATGATAGAGAACTGTAATTGTCTTGGTGTTAAATACCGTGTCTTTTTGCAAGCCCGGGGGAATTTGGTTGAAAAAAAAACAACATTGGGAATTAGCGACGCCATTAGAGAAACAAAATGGAGTTTCCATACAAACTATCGATAACATGTATGCAATTCACGCCGGAACAAAGTTTTTCTCCGTTCTTAAGTTAAATTTTGTACGCTTAGCTAAGCCCAGGGGGGATTAGTTGTATCCCCGACGTCGACGTCGTTTTTACGTCCAATTTCCTCTGTGCTTGCCAAAAAACACGCCTAATGTCTTCCCTGTTAATTTTACTTCAAAATATATCTGACGAGTGAAGAAAAAAGTGATGTCAAAATTCAACAGTCACTTTAACATTGTGGGCCTTAATTAACAAACTTCTTCAGTTATTTGCACTCCAAGTTCATTTATGTCCCCTTACACATGTGCGCACCACTTCAAGCGAGATCTTCCGATACAGTTGTCCTACCCCATTAGACTCAAAGACTCTACGAGCCGATGGATTGTATTGGTGTGCATCTTCGCTTTATATGCTCTAGCTACTTAGCCGATGAATTCGAATTCCCATGACTAGTGCCATGTCACTTACCTACACAAATTCGTTGAATCTTTTCCTCCAGAGCCAGAATTTTTCTTCTTTGCCTCGTTATCAATTTTAGCCACTTCTGTCTCTTTACATGCAGACGCATTCTGCCAATGATTTGATGATTATTTTGTGGTTTGACATCAAGGGTCTCGCTCTCGAGAAGTTCGCTACTTTACCTTGCTGTATATCAGCTATAGCATTCTTCATTGGAATTCTCACTGCGCCAAGTCATTTCCAGCTGATCCTTTCAAAGCTCGGCAGGTTTTCCGTCAGAGCCAGTTGCCTTGTTGGACTAAAGCTTGGATCCTTTCTTCTTGCTATCCTTACTTCATTTTGTTGAGGTGGATGGATGTATGATGCTGTATGTTGGCCTTTGTCACCATCCATCTCTGCAGATAGATTAAATTAGATTTATTATTCATAAAAACTTAACATTTTAACAAGTTGGATAGTATTTAAGCCATGGCAGTAATTCCATCAGCCCTTAACTCTACAGCTTTATTCGAGCTTTTGTTTGTTGCCTTGATATGTTCCTTATACCTACCTTTTGGTAAAGCTTGGACACACCATTCCCGGTGAAGCAGCTCTCTAGGTCATCTATTTTGCTTTTCAACCCCTTCTCTGGCTGTTTCTTTTCCCTTCTTTTCCTTTCGACCCTTTTATTCGTAGAGCTTGTCAGCAGTTCTCGTCTTTCTATGCAGCCACCGCCACTTCCAACGCATTTGGTTTTGCTACGTGCTCTTGCCAGTATTTTTCATCACACCAGGAGTTTCTAGGTTGTGGTCTGGTTAAAGCCAGCACATCAGTTTTGGCTTACTTTCTGTCTTGTTGGCATCGTTCCTATTGTTCATCGGAACTAGCCAGTTCAAGGCCCAGATCGCACGATGAGCGTTCAATCGACCGATCTTGTTGGTCTTACGTGATCTCGGCCCATATCTCTGAGGTCTCCATTCCAGAGATCATCTTAATCTCATAAATCTGAACGTAATGTCGAATTCCTTTTAACAAAAAAAAACGATCTTGTTCCGATTTTTTTTTCTAAACAAAATCTATTCTTTTCTGTCAAAACAAATTTTGCATTTATAGCAAGATTTCACAACAATTTGCATGCACACACTCTATTAATATTTTACATTAAACGTCAAACGTCGAATTTTGGGAAGCCAAGTTATTTTTTTCTTTGATCAAAATATTCAAATATTCAGTTATCGCTATACAAATATAATTAATTGCAGCTGTCAAGTAACACACAAAAAATAATCGATTCTTTTGCGAATTCCTTTCAATTGACAGAAACAAATCGATTCGGTTTATAAAAAAAATCGATTTCTTTGGTGAAAGGAATTCGATATAAATCTTCATCAAAATCCTTATTTTTTTGGTCAAAAAACTGCCATTGATTTTCTGTCGGATTCTCTAGCCGAATTATTGTTAGTTGCAATTTATCGTTTTATTAAAAAGCGATGGAGAATAAGTTTGACATCTTACGTCAAACTGACGGGGAAAAATGATGTCATTTTGACTCTTATCGTATCGAACGAATCAAAAATTTGGACAGAAAGCTTGTACATCGGGCTAAATAAGACCGCTCATGATCTGACCCATGGCCATACGCCTGCTTGTCACATTATGCATGACAATAGACCGATAAATAAATCATAGAAAGAAACCAGCAAGAAGAACATTTTCATTTAAATGAGTTCACAATCCACTATCCAATAGCTGTCACCCATTCCCAGAAAAGACACCAGAGTTAATTGGCTACAAATTACTTTTTGTGTCGCCAATTGAATTCAACTCAGTCACTGGGCTTCAAGAAGGACATTACTGTGACGCCTAGAGGTTGAGCAAGAGCAAGTTATAAAAATGAACAAATCTCTTTGCTCGAAATGAGAAATAAATTCAATCTCTAGTGCCATGTAGATCTTCTTATAGTTCAGACGATGACGACTATAAATCTTCTCTCTAACACGATTGATTCTAAGAAAAAAGGAGAATCTTTGGTATTCCTAAGGCTGTCGCCGACTGCGACAACGACTTCAACTTCGTCTTCAAGTAATTGAATTAAATTCGAAAGAAGACCTCCTCCATCTCGTCCGTTCCAGACCATCAGCCTATATATACCTATTTCCTCCAATCCTCGTGTGGATTTTGGGGCCAAGATAATTTCTGCTACTGATTGTGGTGGTGTGTGGTGAAAGTCTTACATATTATCCACCATCGAAGTGGAAAACTGTCGACTTTGACAAATTGGAATCGAATACCTTTGCGAAAAGCTGTCTTCCCTCCATGACCCTCCTCTGAACGCGCATAAGGCAAAGCAGCTTGTGCTTATGGTGGCGAATACCGAATAAATAGGATTAGAGGTAATTAGACCTAACAAGAGTTCTCCGTCGTCGTACGTCCAGGAGTTGTGTTTCATTTTGCAATATTAGTGGGCTTGTACATGTCTAGAAAAACATAGCAGCTGTTTATATAGAATGTTCAAGTCCACATGAATCATATTTCCGGGTCAGTGTAAAGTTTTTTTTTTTTTTTTTTTCGTTGTTTTCCTTTTGGGTAAAATTTCGATTTCTAAACAGGCAGACGTGCGAAAAAGTTTCCTTTTTCGATGGGAAAAGTTTGTTTTTTTTTTTTTTTCTTCATTTTGAGGGCGGGCTTTATGTTTTACTTCCATATGATGGTTTTGATTTAGAGAATGGCAGGGCAAATCCGAATTCCGACACTTGAATGTAATTTTTTGTTTTATTTGTTTTAGAAAAGGGATGTACAAGGCCTGAGTAATTTATTATGAAAAGTTCTTTTTGACTCTTCTAGTTTTATATAACAATGAAATGGTTTGCATATTGTATGATAAATTCACTCGACATAATCAATTGGGTTTATAGAAGAACTTGGGTATTCATCTAAAAGGGAAGAAAATTTGAAAAAGAATATTAAAATTGTCAGGTTAGTGGCGTAGTGGTTATAGAATCTCCTTAACTTGCTCCTTATTATGTAGGTATGTATCTTTGTATATGCAATGCATATTCATCATGTTATTACAACTAAATGTCAAGTTTAATTGACAAGAAAGACGGTTATTTACAAAAAAAAAAAAAACAACATAATATGTGTGTACTGAGGTACGCGTCCTAGAAGTAAAACTTCTTTTCTCGCAAACAGAGCCTCTGTCATATTGTAACTTAAAAACCTACAAATATTTTGTATAAACCAACATAACAACTAATTGGTGATTAAGATTATAATGAATTTACAAATTGGTTAGACATTCAAAATTAACTTGAGGATTTTCTCTAGCCTTTAGAATTGTAGGTTTATAGGTCCATGTTCTGACAAGCTTCATGTGATTTGAGTCATGTTGACGGTTTTCTCCTTTATCTCGCTCCTATTTTCAAAAAGTGTAAATACTTCTGCCTCACTGCGGCCATCTATTTCTTTCCTAGAGATGTGAGTGAGATAAAAAGCGAGACGTCAAAATGAGTCGCCTGACGTGAAGCTTGTGCGAACACCGTTTATTTTGTTCCCTTTTGTCACTATTTTGTTCTTCGATGATATCTAATTGTCTAGCTGTACTCGTATGTACAATCGTAAATTATATATTTCCATATTTTGTATCCAAGCAAATCAGTTTTACCATTACATCAAAATTATATGACATAAACTGTCAAATTGAATGAGATAAAATTCCATAGCCTGTTTCCACACTGTTATACATAACCCACGGAAAATCATTCACGCTTGAAGAATTGGTTCCCAATACTACATTTAATAAAAGTTAAGAAGATGACTAATAGATGTCACTCACATCGATAATTGGATAATTGTTGCTGAAGTAGCCTTTTGCGTGTTTGAATGCATTCAACTCAACTCAAATGTGATACGCTGTTTTGCACGGAGGTGTCGCTAGCATGATTATGTGTGTATTGTTTGGCTGTCGGAAGTTTGTTTAGCCTTAAAACGAAGTCATGACTTTTTTTCGAAATTAATTGAGTGGGAATGTGAAATCATGTTTTTTCTCTCGTTCGCACTCATTTAATTTCTAATAAATTGATGGATCAAAAATCTTCGTCGGCAATTGTACTAACGTGGTTCAAATTATGATCCGTGGTTCACCAATTCGAACTCACCGAGTTAAATGAGATTCAACGATAGTTTAACATGCAGGTAATTGACTTTTTATCACTTACTTGAAACTCGATCCATCGTTCCTCGACATTGGTGAGTTAAAATTGCTGAACCATGGATCAAACATTGAATCACATTTGTACAAGTAACCTTAAGGTCCAGTTGTTGCTGCGATTGACTGATGGTTCAATCAAGTTATTTGTTATTTTCACATATTCAAACCTTGAACCATCGTTAAACCTTAGTTAATCCCCCAAAATCGTTGATTTAAAATTACTGAACAACGGACCAAATTTGAACCACTTTTGTAGAAGTAACTCTGATCCGTGGTTCAGCAATTTTAGTTCACCGATTTCGGTGAGTTAACTGAAGTTCAATGTTGGTTCAAATTTTGATCCGTGGTTTAGCAATTTCAACTCACCGATTTACCTCAGTAAAATCTCCGAAATCGGGACGAGATTTAAGAAAGGAATGACTCAGAATGCTGAAGAAAACGAGACGATTGCGTGACATGATTCACTGTTAGCATTTTGTAATTATAAAACCATTCCCCAAATTCAATGGCACGAAACTTTTCACGACGAGATTTAACACAATAATATTGAAGCTAATTGGATATACAATTACGTAATCTATTGTTTAAACGTAACGTGACGACGTGAAATGCTTTATTATGTGTATCCTCGTCATAGTTTGAAACTAATTGAACAAGAACGACGAGATCTCGTCACACTCACGTCTCGTTTTCTTATCGCATCCATTGTGTTCGAGGACTTAGGATTCTTCCAAATGCATGGCAATGCTGTTTTAGATTTGTCAGCGGACTGAGGATTCTTCGTATATGGCAATGCTGATCTTTGGCAGATAAAGTGTCGATCTTTGACAGATGATGTGTCGGTCTTTGACAGATAAAGTTTCGGTTTGATATTTCACTGACAGCTCCGTACGAACATTTTCACGCCGCCGGAAAAGAAGTTTTACTTAAAAAAAAAACTCCGTTTTCTATGCATTTGCTTGGATGAAAACAAGTATTTTTAAGAGAAAATTCAATTTCTTATTTCGTCAAAATTTTCGTAGGCATTTTGTATTTGAGGAAAATGCTTTTAAAACAAAAAAAAAATCAAAGAGGAGATAATTGTTTTTATTTTCTTCTATTAATGTATAGAATCAGAAAGTTGATTTAAATGTTTTTCGAATTTTATTTCAATAACCCTAGTTTGTATTTACGTATACAAGAATTGGAATTGCTGTATTGAAGAATCTACCTTTCACTATTCGATAAAAGCCAAGCAGACAGTAAAATTTTTGAATTCCTTAAGCGAATTCCCCAACCCCCGAACAAAAAAAAAAACCAAACGAAAATTGGCGAAGAGCAAGGTCGTCAACGGTAACCTAAAACCACAGCCCAATGTATTCATTGCTCAACCCCTTCAGGCGATTAAGTAAACTCTCAAGAGGATATGAAATATCACAAATCAACTGCCGAGGCTATGTTTTATAGAGAACGAGAAGCCGCCATTAAAAAGATATACCAACAAACTTTCCTATATGATGATGAGGGCCATTCTGGCTTTCAGCCAATTTTTTTTTTGGTTGCTTGTATTATTTGGAACCATCGAAAATGTGTTACCCCACATTCTACTTAAGTCGGACTCATTGAGGCGATGTGATGGCGAAAGAGGGTACATTCACATCACAAAGGGTATTATCTCATAGATTACGCGAACATAGCTTATGACAGAACTGAGGACACACAGAAATATACATATGTAGATGCATACCTACCTAGAGCTAGTACTTCATCCGGAGGCACACCAAATATTTGTTATCCTATTAAATTTTATGTGGATGCGGGTGTAGAGTTGCCAGAACCAGTTCAGATTTATAAAAGGACTTTTTTTTGGTGTCCATCGCTCTAAATGGGAAAGCACTTTATATACTTTTGGCAAATTATTATGAATAGGGTGTGTGATTCATGTGCTGGATTTCACAAGGTCGTGAAATGGAGTTTGAAATGCTTTTTTCTATAGGTAAATAAAGTGGTTTCAAATAGATATTAAACTTTTGACCAGCTATTAGAAATGGTGTTTGTCTTTTCATTGCATAATAAGCAATAATTGTTTTTTCCTTAAATTCTAGAATTTTGTATTTTAAACGTGTATAGCCCCGTGGAAATTAGACTTTTCTCTTAAGAAAAAAATCCTACAAGACTAAATTTCTTTGAAAACTACGCCTGATTTGGACCACTGCTTCTGATATTTTGGGGCGTAGCGAGAAAGGGGCAAATATCAGTTTTTTTTTTAGCAAATTTCTCCAAAACTATTATTTTTGCCGAAAAAAAATTTCAAGACAAGGGTTATTAAGAAGAGTTAGCAAATTTTAAACTTGTCACTTTAAATGGACACGTTTAGTCATTCCTGTATGATGTAGTAGTGCTGGGGGATCAGAAGAAAAATACCTTTCTTTGGGACTTTTGACTTCAAATTCATTAAGGATCATTCGAAAATGCTAAAAAGAAAATCAGAATTATTATGAATAGGTGGCATTTGGGGATTTATGTTTGGCTGTTTTTCGTTTCGCATTTAATTTTTTTGACAATTTTTGTTAGACACGTTTTTATTTGACTATGTAATAGTTTCGCAAAGTTATCTCTCCCATATTTCATATCACAATTTATAGTCATTTTATTATTTTATTTCACTGTGTACTTCGCTGAAATATTTCGTAATGTAAGGATACGCCAATTTTTTCAAGATTTTTTGCCCGGTAAAAATGATAAAAGGGAAAAGAGATGTTAAAGACAGAGAGAGACAGACAGAGATAGAATAAAGGAGAAAGTATAATAATATACAAAATTAAAGCGATCTCAAACTACACTTCAACCCCTTCATGCATACCTGCGCCGAGTTGAAAAAGTTTCGGTTGAATTCGATAGGGAAATTGCCGAATCTGTAAGCGTTAAAAGTGACAGCCATTATTTTGTAGAAAATGCCTGATGCAAAATTAAAAAAAAAACAAAATAAAAGGTGTTCAAAAAAGATTGTGCTTATTGCTCAATTTCGATATTCAAAGTGTAATTTTGAACTGAAATGTTTCTATTCAGAACTTCCACCGTACGTCAGTGTGTCGGAAATGTAGAAAATTTTAGAAATTTCAGACTGACGTACATGTTCTACATTCCACTTATTGAGAATTGACATAGCGAAAGTCAATTTGGGTGCTTCACAACAGAGTTCTTTAACGAATAGTAATATATCCCTCACTCGTTTATTCATAATCGTCAAATTCATCAGTTTGTGGCAACTGACAATTGTTTATCCATTTTTGAAATCGAATACTGGCATTGTTTTCGATATATTTATAAATATAAATAGCAAGATTGTTGTAATTAAAATTACATTTTTAATATAAAAATTGATCAAAAACTTCTTTGACTATAAAAAACCGGCTTTTATTTTGAAATTTTCAATCTGTCAGCTGTCACTTTTCGTTCGAAATGCTAATTGTGACTTTTTGTTCTGCATTTCGTTTCATTCCATTTTCTGAACGTATTTAATCCACTGTAATATGTTATGCTTACTAAATTATTTGTGAAATGTCTGCAGTTGCAGTTAGTTTTGTATTTCTTGGATCAAAATGTAAGGTGAATTTATGTTTTTGTTCTTTCTAGTATGTATTTATTATTATCTTAAGGGAAATATTAAAATATTCGAATATAATAATAATATTGCATCCATTGTCATCCGCTGTGTAATTTCAGTTTACAAAACAATTAAAATGGAATTACCTTCAATTTTGACAGTTCGAAGTAATTATGTATGTTCAAAATTTTCGAAAAAGAACATAGAATTTTATTTCAAATGAAATTGAAAATCGATTTCAATTTGATTCTATTTCGAAATGCAGAACATGGGTGTGCATTATAGAAAAGCAATTTATTTTTTAGAATTTTGCTTTTCAATTCGAAAATAGACCATACATATAAGAAACGACATTTTGACGCTTCAACAACGAAAATGTAAAATTATTTATTTGTGAAAAAAATTCCGCCTATAGTGGACGTTCCGTTTCAAACTCTAGAAAATATATTGAACTAACTTTAAGAAATTCGGTATGTTCATTTACTTCCCAAACCTCCACATTTCTACTAATTATATTCAAATTTAATTTTTGTATATGTTCAGAACTTTTGACTAAAATCGGCAAAAATTGTCAGTTGCGAAAAGTAAACGAACAGAGGTATTAAGCCAAATGCTTAAAGGAACAAACGCAATGTAGACGGTATGTCCGACGACACAGAAGGAAGTAATTACACAGTGCGGGAGATCATAAAATTAATGTTGTTCTCCCAATTAAAAAAAAAAAAAAATGTTTTCTTCAAGCATTTATCACTTTAAAGAATTTCGGCGAAAAGGAGCATGATTTACCTATACATTATATGTGTGTACACAAATTGGGATGCATGAAACACCCTTCATTCTTGAAATATCACTCCGAACAGCCAATGAAATGAAGGGAGTCCAAAAGGAGTGTTGAGAGTGCAAAAGGAGTGCTAATAGTGACCAAATGCAAACGACTTAATGGAGGTATAGAGTCTTACTGGAAGTTGAACTACATTTTTGTTCATGGCACACAAACAAAACTAATTAAAAATTCCACAACACGTGCCATATCCAAATTTAAAATGAAATTCAAGTCAGCGTCGATCAAATTATTTATACCTAGGTATCTATTTTTGTGAATGAAGCATGAAACTATTTGATTCGATAACGCAAATATACGTTCATGTTTCCATACAAATTGTCGATAGGTAATTGATAAATAGACTCTGGCATCGGCTTAATAAGCGCGGCGCTCAAAACTCAACCCTAAAATTATCTGGCCTTATCCAGGCCCATGTAGGATTAGTTTTATTTGTTGTTTTTGGCCCTCTGTCTGTCTGTACTCTTAAATCCATAATGACTATTTTTCTCACTCACTTTTTAATAACTGTAAGTACTTCTAAATCTTTGTCTCCAAACCCTAAAAAAATATGTTTCTAGGTCAAACTTAACAAAATCTTTCCTACTCCATAAACCATAATTACATTTAAATCGCATTTTTTTTTGGCCGGACTTAGCGTAGGTAGGTAGGTACATATTTAAACTGATCCTATGCAGATTCGTTGACACTTGGACGTCATCCAGCTGAAACATCTGTGGCTACCACACTATTATGAACTTCTTATGTACAGAGCTGTGGAGAAAATGTTGGTGCTGCATTGATTTGTTTTATTAGACTAAAATTTCCGACAATATAGTGTCATCATAAATTTCTTGTTTCTTCCTATAAGAGTTTGGGAATTTTTTGGAGCTTCTACTTGGCCAACTGTCAGATGTCATCTAAATTTTCAGAACTTTTTATGACAGCTGGCCAATTAGAAGCTCCGAAAATTCAGATATGCATTGAACGGACCCATTCTCTCGCGTTAACCTTCTGACGTCAATATCACGTCAAACTGTGTCCAAAACCTATGACTCAAAGAATACAACATTACGCCACTTCTATTTTTTCACTTTGTTGTTGTAATTTTGTCTACGCGTCGTGACGCAATTCGAGCCAAAAGAGAATCTTTTTTTTTCTTCAATTTGTATGAGATGTATAGGGGCGCGAAAACTTAAGCTATTTACATTTGTTTTTAAAGTGAATTGTTAGTTATAATGTATTTGGAATATTGCTATATGTTTTTCTAATAGTGACAACAATAAAAATAATAAAACATGAAGAAAATATGGCTGATATTTTCATTTTTCCACACCACTCTGCTTTTTTTTTTGTTGTTTTTTTGGCGATTTATAATTTTTAAAACAATTTAGAATACATTTTAAAACAATTTTTGGTGAAAGTTTATTATTTTTAAAAAGAAAATCCATTTTAATCATTTAATTTTCTGCACAAGAAAAGCCATCTTCACTGAAATTTACTTTGCTGTGACATTTGTTGTTGTTGTTTTGGCTCGTATGACGTAGAAGTTGCGCATTCTTGTATTCTTTGATTCATGCCCAAAACCTATCAAATCGTAAGCTTGGCAATGCAGAAAGCTGTCAACCCGTTGACGGCTGCATTGACACTTGCGTTGACAGGACTTTTAGGTTTCATGCGTTGACTATTTTCGTTGATTGTATCATCACTCTGTCAACGCTATGAAGGCATGTTGACTGACTTCTAGTCAACTCGTTGATTTTATGTCATATTCTTTTGAACGTTATTAGTTATTAAAGCATATAACTAGCTCAGCAATTTAAACTCAAATAAAACACCTTACTCATCACTTAAATAATAAGCAACGTGTTGACCATAAAATTCGTGTAAACGCGAATGCTATTTGAACGCAGCCGTCAACGCATTGATTGTATTCTCATTCTGACGTCAGACAGTCAACGCGTTGACCATCTAATCGTAGAGTTGGACGTAAATGGAGGACTTACATAGCTTGAATTTTCACCTAAAGGATCCCCAAACCAAAGCTAAACATTGGCGGCTTTCGCCTGTCACCAGGCTGATACGATGCAACTTCGCTGTTTTGAACCCAATGACCTATTATAGCAGCGAAAGTTTAGTTCTCGTTCGGAATGTTTCGTCTCCTTTATAAATCGTCTTTTTTCAGAGCGACATATAAAATATATAGACATTGGCGTTCTGTCTATTGTGAGTTGAAGGACTGCGATCAAACTGTATATTTCGAAGTAAGAATATAGTATTTATTCTGTGAACTGTCACCAAAATACACTTAAAATTGCTTTTTTCCTGAGTGAAATAATGCTCCTTTCACACTTATTCGGTTCGGCCTGCTCTCGGTTTTTATTTGGTTGGGTCCATAAAGTGAGTAAGAACCTGAGACAACTAAATATCTTTTACACAGCACTATCAATTCATACCTCATTATTCCGCACAAGGACAAAACACCCGGATAACTTTGTCGACAACCATCAACACCGCGCCGCCGGCAAGCTTATTAAAAATTCAATGTTGTACAACCCATATTCTATTCTGATGGCAGTATAGATGGCACGAGTCATATTGATGGAATCCCTCAACCCGGTTGGATTGTTTTAATGCTTTTGCCACTTGTTCGAAACAAACACCAACCCCACAACCCCAAACTCCCCAAGCCATTCTTTCTTTTTATCACTTCTGGATGTTATGCCCTTAATGGATCTCTTGGGATGCACGATGCTTCTCAAAAATTGCCTCTATCCTCCCATCAGTAACGTTTCGTAGTTCGCATAAACATCCTTCCTTCCTAGGCAGAATGTTGTTTTGTAAAAAGTGTTGGATAGATTTTGGTGAATCCGAGTCCTATATTTTGTGTTCGGGACCTTGTGCGGGTTTATTTCATCCGAAATGTGTTAATTTGACAAAAACTACTGTAGATCATGTTCGTAGAATTGACGAACTTGAGTGGTATTGCGTAAACTGTCGTCAAATGTACAGGCTTCAGTTGTATTTTGAGGTTAGAAAGAGGCTCTTAAGTTATTTTTTTTTTTTTTTTTTTGTTTGTTTAAGTGTCGCCTTGTTTTGTTTTTGTATGTAATTAAAAGAGAAGTGAAACAAAAACAAAAACTGCTTGTTGAGTAATTTACCACTTGAGCTTTATAGTGCGAGTGGTTGTTTGAGTGGTTTGCGGCATCTTAACGAAGACCTTCAACTTTAAAGTGTCAGTGGTGCTGGTGGTGTGAATATATTGTTGTCGAAGAGAATACACACAATTAACACACAAAAAAAAAGCGTCATTAAGGAATGTGCGATGGTGTGTCATGTGTGTGTGTGTTACCTACCCACCTATATTTATATGTACTTTGACATCATATTATGAGTTCTTCTCAGATAACAAGAGCAAGGAGACCAAAATGTCGAAAACATTTTTGTAATACCACGAAAAAATCCTTTGAGCCATCACATTGACACATTACTTTAGGGCAAGACTGTAATGAACTACTTCAGAGCAGAGCCTGTCATTGTGTTTTGACAGTTGACACCCCCCGCCGCTTGAAAGATGATGATAATGGCTGTCGACTACTACGATACATCACTGAGGGAGTGTATTATTTTTCTTTTTGTGAATTTGTCATGTGTGTGGGGTTTTTTGTCTCATTTAATGACTCCACACCTCACTTTACCTGAAAAAATATCAAATTTCTATCTGAAAGTCATTTGGAAGGATACAAATAAGAAAAGGCTACGGTTTCTTCTTCCGTATAGGATAGGATTAGGAAGGATTCTTTTAGACACTCTAATTTTAACTATCCATGTTGTATATTTTTGTTACAGGGTTTAAGGGATTCGTTAGACAATAATTTTGAGATTTCAATCAATTTTGACATTTTGATGATAGAGAAGAAAAAGAAATAGGTATCGGTATCTTGTCGCCTGTCTCACTCTGTATAAATTGTTGTGTTTTACCACTAGTTGTTATGGCAACAAATAAATACTTATAATTAAAAAAAAAAACAAAATTAATCAAATTTGAGTTTTTGAAAGAAAACAGTGGGGTGGTTAGCATTGGTAACCACCGTGAGTGAAGCAATAAAATGAAATGTCAAATTCTAGCCAGACAATTCAAATTCATTTTTATGAAACTCAAACATCTTGGATACAAATTTGAGCTATGAGCTCTGCAAGGTCTACACTGCTATAAATGTTTCGTACCGCAGTTTGTTAAGTGTTGCAATTGAAAATTCTTCTAAATTTAATTTTTCTTGGTTGATTTAGCTGCTTTATAGACGCCAGTTTTAGCTTGTTTTATTTTTACTAGAATAGTCTATATTATGTACACACATTAAAGTAAAGTTCACCCCCATATGTCAAACCACGAACTGTCAAATTCAATTTAAGAATGGCTACGATATCTATGAATTAAGAAATCTCTAATAAATAATTTTCTTAGCTTTAGATAAAAGCAATTTTAAACCTTTCTAGTGACAGTTTGAACTACCTAATGGACCCAGAAGATTTCTCTCTTTTTTTTTTAAAAGAAGAACTGTCATTCTGAAGAGTTCAGAAGGCGTCTGCAGATGTATACTATAATATATGGACGAGACTAGAGAAACGGAAATTTATAGAAGTTATAACAGATTTCGGCAAAAATGTGAAAATCAGACGGAACTTTAAATGTAAAAGTAAATTTCTGAATTAGATTGCAAATTACCCCATATTTCTCATAAAAACTCACATTTCGATATGAGTAACAAAACTGCAACCAAATTTGCAGACAATTCAGTAGGAAACTATGTCAACACCTTACGAACACATCCATCTGGAATCTATTCAAAGTGGAATCCATTGAAAATGTCAAAATTCGATACAAATAAAAACTCGAAACAGAAACGAACAACAAAAATAAAATTTGAAATAAAATAAGCTGTCAAACGAAATTACTAATTTAGTACACTTTTTCTGTAATTTAACAAATTACCTCATTTCGGCTCTAATAAAAACGTACTATGAAATTTGACAGTTCAGATTTCTCAGATCAAAAATCGGAACAAAATTCCTCAGCTGAATTCCTCACTTTTATTGTCAGAAAGATGAGTCTAAAATTTTTCGGATTCGCTTTGTCAGTTATTTTTTGTCGCAGTTGTTTAATTAACTAAAAAGAGATGGAGAGTACTTTTGTTTGTCAAACTGACGGACGGAGCAAAATAAGTCCAATTTGAACATCGTGCATATAGCCATCGAATATTTCATGTTTTGTTGATAGTTCAGCCAAAGATTATGACCGGTGGAGACATGGAAAGAAAAATACCTTACGAATACACCCACTGAAATAAAAACTGTATACAAATGATTACAGTGTTTTTATTTGGAACTTGTATCGCTGGCCAAGCAAGCAATAAATTAACAATAAAACGTGCCTGCAATAAAAAAAAAAAACAAAAAAAAAACCTTTTCCTCACTCGACATAATTTATTATATTTCATTATATAAATCCTTGTATAGCACTTTTAATTAAAGAAACATAATTGATTTTGTTCTTTTTTGTTCTATTTCAGATATCAATCTGTGATGACTATAGCCTGCCCATTGATTTTGTGAAAAAACGACCGTCCAGTTTCGATCCATGTTTAGCTGAAGCGATACCAAACCCGGAAACTTGGGTAGCACCAAGTCCACTCTCAGATCTTGTGAGTTCATTAAAAATACTTTTTCCTTATTTTTTTTTTTTTGTTTCATCTCTATTTATTCCTGAACAACTAAATAAGAAGTGAAAGTCATAGGAAGAAGGGGGATGACCTATTTCTATTTTATAAGGGTCTAACAACTATAAATCAGTTGGATGAACTTAACGCCGACATCTGTTCTTCTCGTTCAGATAACATAGGTACACAAACAAATGAAAAAAAAAAAAATAAAGTTGAAAATCTCCCAAAGGACTTGTGGAAATATCGAGGAGAGAGAGAGAGAGAGAGTGATGTTTGGAAGTGAATATTGATTTTAGTTTAGTCCTATGCAGTTTCTCCAAAAAGAAACAAAACGATTTTACTTAAAAGGGTTGACATAACCCTAAGGGATTCGAAATCGGTTTATTTTAGAATCTGTTGCAAATGATGTATTTTGAATTTGAACAAATGTTGGACAATTAAACGATTTTGATATGATTTGCACTCCCGAAAATGCAGTGCTTAATTTCTAACATTTTTTGATGGCGTTACTAAACAAGAATCAGGGTAAATACATTCTTGGGTAATTTCGAACTTATTTCCGTAAAACGTAAAGGAGAGGTAGTCTTTTTTGTGGAACGAAATATAGGACGTCTGATTATTTGCATATCTCTGAAAGGGGTCTATTAGAATTGAGGTTTTCCCGTGGCTATGCCATACCCCTGGGGAAATCCGCCATTTCGAAAAAAAAACCGTGAATTGATCTACATAATCTTCGTCTATTGATTTTATCTCAAAAGTTGTTAAAACCAAAACTGTCTGAAATAAAATTATGTTTTACTATACTTATGAACGAGTTTAGAGAAATACCAATTTATAACAGTTTCTCGACTTTCAAAGTGGGCGTGCGTTAAAAAAAAACTTTAGGTGTCCAAAGTATGCCCACATGCGGAGGACCCTGTCCCTGTGGGGCCGCATAAACAGTACTTTTATAAACCACACTGTTACAGTTGGTATGTTTAGAGTTATTTATACCTTCATACATTTATTTATAATCAGTGGTTTAAGTTTTTCAAGTTCATCAGCGATCTTTCACACCTCATTTGTGGGATATTCGCAAAAAGTATAGGATCTAAAGGTCTTTAGTAACCTCATAGAAGGTCAACTAATTTCATTGGTCAGGCATATTTTTTTTTTTAATGATTTTTCAAAGCTTTTTCCAAGGTCCACCAGAAATTGGTCAGCCAAAGTTATTTTTAAATTATTTTTTTAAAGTTTTTTTAATTTCAAAGTCTTAGAGATTATTAGCACCTCATTTGTGGTATGTTTATTCACTTTTTGCGAATTTACATCTGTAAAGACTTAGTGACCTCATTAAAGGTCAACTAGTTTCAAAAATTTGTCAGCCATTTTTTAATGAATTAAAAAAAAAAAAAACAAGTTTGACCAATTACTGATCTTTAAGGTGGCATATTTTTTTTGCGAACATCCCACAGCCCAAATTCGATACCTAATCAATTCCAAAAAGAATCATCGGTCAGTCAGGGTTTTTTGTCCAATCGTTATAATCATGAGTCTAAATTATACTTTTATGGGGTCTAGCCCATTTCCATTGGGCGCCATCTTTAATTTTAGGCAAATTTATTTTTTTTATCAAATATATAATTCTCCCATTTCAAGTTAAGATCAGGAATCTAAATGAAAATTTATAAATTTTATCTTCTACAACTGACTTTCATCATAACAAATTTTGGCATTCGATGCTACTTTTCGAATTCATTCAAAAAAATTAGATTACTATCGTATTGTCTCGTTTATTTTGAATTGAAGCTCTTTTAAAATCTAAAGGGTGGTCCAACGAAAACGCACGATGTTAGTTGTAAATAAAACCAAAATTTTTCAGAGAATTATCTTAATATTATAAATTATGATAGAAGGATCTATGATAATTATGTGTGAAACAAAATATCGGACAAATGCTCGCCACGGCTTCGGTGATGGCACACCTCTATTCGATGGCCCATATTTTCCATGACTCTGAGACATAATTGAGGTTCAATGTCGTTAGTGTGCCAAATTATCTCATCCTTTAGCTCTTGTTCTTATCTTATTGACGTACACTTTTTCTTTTAAATATCCCCATAGAACGAAGTCCAACGGTGTCAAATCACATGATCGTGGCGACCAATTAACATCCCCACGGCCATTTAATTTCTCGCGCAAAAGAGCCATTGTTTCGTTGGCTGTGTGGCAAGTGGCACCATCCTCTTGGAACCACATATCGTCCAGGTCCATATTTTCAATTTCTGGCTACAAGAAGTCCGTTATCATCTCGTGATAGCAAACACCATTCACGGTAACTGCTTGGCCGACCTCATTTTAGAAAAAGTACGGCCCGATGATGGCCCGCCAGCCCATAAACCGCACCAAACAGTCACTCCTTGTGGATGCATCGGCTTTTCAACAATCACTCGTAGATTCTCTTTTTGCCCAAATGAGGCAATTCTGCGCACAATTCTACCGATTGTGGACACATTTGGTCGATTGTGCTGACCAAAAAAATCACGAAGTGGACGAAATGCATTTTGATTTGAACGCCCATTTTCTTAAAAGGCTTCAACAATCTTAACGGGCTGCTCAATTGTGTACCTACCCATGGTTGAAAAACACTGAAACAAAGAAATTTCAAATTAAGCTGGGAGAAAAACTTGACGTTAAGGTGTGACTCTCAAATAACATCGTGCATTATGGTTGGACCGCCCTTTACTTAGTTCAGTTCGCTGAAATTTCCACAGTCTGTTCTTACTGACGACGCGGCAGGAAGCTTAAAGAAGTGATCTTAGCAGAACAAGCCCATCGAGATACACATCAAAAGAAATCCCTATCCGCATCTGTAAACCAAAAGCTTGTGCGAGGTTTGGTTCTCGAGATATTTTCATCCAAAGTCATTTTACTGAATATTCGATCTTTGTGTATTTTTATCTTAATTCTATATGCGCGTACAGACAACACACACAATATCACTTTTCCGTTATTATCATTTTTGTCGAGGATATGCAAGTCGTAACTAATAAACTAAAATAAAATCTATGCTCATTTTTTTCACTTCAAATCACTTGCTTTAATGTTTATACATTTATAACATCCCTGGTATGAATGTTACTGTATACCTTCCCTGGAAAATAAAAGCCATTAATACATTTTCAAATTAATTTATAATGGCGAACAAATGTGTATTGAAAGTTTATTATAAATGTTTGCATATGTACATTATGTCTGTGATGCACTTGCACAGATTTTCCTTCATTTTTGTTCGCAATGACCATTATTGTATAAAGGATGCAATTTTGCTTCTAGACTCTACATAGGTACCTATGTAGATATGAAACAATTTCAATTATGAATGTGATTAAATCCCAAAGCAAGGTAATAAATTTAATGAAAAGCCTTTAGTTTATGTTCGAAATTTCAAATTCAAAGTCGGCCGTTGTCATCGTGATAGCGTTGTGCTCGTGTCTGTATCCCCAGTGTGGACAGAGGGAATCTTCCGAAGGTAAACTTTCACCACCAACGAATCCATTAGTGTGATGATTTTCGTCTGCCCGGAAGGGCTCCCTCATTCTCTCTCGCTCGCTCGCTCTTTCCATCTCACTCTCTCTCTCCCTCTCTGTATAAATAAATGCATCGCCATTAATAACAAATGTATAAACACGTATAAAATGAAAATTGATGACTTGTAATTAACAACAAATATCGAGAAACAAACAAGAATTCTGTAGATACTATACTCCGTCAGCGCCCCTTATTTTATCGTGATGTTATCGAGTATCTGGATTCGATACTATACTTCGTCACATTTATGACGGACGACTCCATCGACCGACGACGATGCGATGATGGTTGGACAATGGAATCGGTCTGGCCGTGGTAGTGGGATGAAAATTAATTTCCCTTTCATATTGTCACATTAACTTGATGTCATTTGTCATTCTAGATGGTCATAGATGAATGTGGATAAAGCTCATTTCACCTGCAAAGAGCATTGTGCTATCAGTATCATTATCAATATCGTCATCATCATCACCTGCAGGGCTAGACTTATGCAATTTAAATAAGGCGCAAGTTCAGGGAACAATATTTTAATGAAAAAGCTGAATTCTTAGCTTCAAACGTTCAAATCGAAAACGAAGACTTTGCCGCAAGGCTTGATACATATAGTACGAATATGTATAAGCGGGATCTCTACTCTAAGGCTAAACTGTGCCATAGAGGGCCCTGGAGATCTTCCTGAAATAACGTACTAATTTACTTATTCAAAACTCGGGCTTATTTTTCTTTTGTAAAAACATTTCCTTGAACCTGCGAAAAGATAAGGTTAGATTAAACTTGGTTAGGTTAAATTGGATTAAGTTAAATTAGGTTAGGTTAAGATAGGTAGGGCTAGGTGAGGTTAGGTTGTGGCTCAAATAATATCAAAAGCTTTTAAGATTTCTGAGGCCCGGTTATTCAGTGGTTAGTTAAACCAGAATTAGCTAACTCTGGGCATAAAATAATCTACAATCAGCTTGAGAAGAAGTTTTTCAGTGAAGGATGCGAAACGGCCTGACAAGCCCTGACTATAAAACATCAAAAACATCTGCCCATTCACACCAGAGTTACCTCGCCAAACTGTGTGAGTTTACTCGGCTTTAACCTTAATCACGTACTGAAAGCCTTATAGAGTTCCTAGTTTGTGGAACAAGGCCCTTTATGCAGTAAATCCAACTTCTATATCATTTCACCCTCTGAAGCGGCAGCAGCAAAAAAAAAATATGATATTTTTCTCAAACTCTCCCCAAGCAAAGAGCAATCTTCATTCTTCAGCCTTAACAATGAGTCCTGTGGTAACAATAGGACATTATATGGTTGTGGCTATACTTTGCCTGCCAAGTCTTCTGCCATCATGGTATCCTATTTGAATGGAGCGCTTTCTTTTAGCAGTGGAGTGGAGTTGAGTGGAGGTAAAGCTGACATCAGTAATGGCGGTACATAAAGTGATGGCAACGGCGGCGCGGCGGCGACAGCGACGTTCAGTGGAAGCATATTTCATGTGGCATTAAAGTTGCCGCACAATTTAAATACTTTTGACAAAGCATTCTCTCCTAGTGCAGTAGCTAACAGTCTCCTCAGTATTCACAGTTCGGTTGTGCTTATAATTTATGTAGGTATTTAGTTTTGGTTTGGGTATAGAATGCTGGAATGGTGGAAGGGTGGTCTGAAACCCGGCTCTGTTGCCGCATTTACCAATCGCTTATGGACCACTCGTGATATCCGTCTATAATGAACGGAACAATACTTGTGCGCTCATACAAACAAAAAAAGACAAACATAAAGATGGCACATGTCTATATGTATTATTCGCACACATCCATATTTATGACCTTAAGATTTAATCCCGGAGTTGGGAATTCATTACAGGAAGATATAGACTCAAAAGAGAGTTAAAATCAGTTCCATATAATGCAATATATACCTAACCTAGCACGATGAAGAAGGGGGGGGGGGGGGGGTGGAGATGCAACCTGTATAGAGTAGAATGTATAGATATACTGATGGCATCTGTATTTATTTCTTATTTTGTGCCATTTTCAATTTCCAGATAGTATCTTCTTTTTCAGTTGTCACCTGCAGATTTGGCAGAGTGAGTTATGTCTGCCAAGTGAAGTGTTTGTTGAGATGACATTTTGTTTTGATCGTTATGGAGAGCCTTAAACATACCTAAGATGAGGTAAAAGAAGTCGCTTAGACCAAACATTGGGGTGGGTTAGAAAAAGCCATTGGGTTTTCTTTGAAAGATATGATGAAGATGGATTTATGAGTAGGTATAGGTACCTATTTTTAAAATCATTGTTGAGAAGTCGGACGGACATAAAAATGACATCAACTCAAGCTGAAAAATAACGTTTTGTTTTGAATCATTAATAACCATCAAGTTTATACTTAGGTAGATAATTTGCATAGGTATACCTCTATATACACAGGTTGATACCTATTAGTCTAATAGCTGACAGGCAGAAAATTTTGGGAGTATACCCGTAATTCTGAGTAAATGATAAACTTGAAAAATCTACAAGGTGGTGCAAAAGTCATCACCCTTTCGCAAGATGCTATAATTTTTGAAAATGGTTGCAAATGTCAATTTTACTTTGACATTTGTGAAGTAAACAGATACAAAATAAAAGTCAACAAGACATGAATCACTCTACTCCTAAAGAACGCAGAATAATTGTTTCGAACCAAAGTTTTCATTCATAGAAAAAAATTACAGCCAAAGAACATCGGGTGACAACTTTTGCGCCACCTGCGAACACACTATGGCAGTGAAGTTTATAAAATGTGTCTTTATAGGTACAACATTTTGACGTTAAATGAGAAAAAAAGAATGCCAAAGTTATGGGCCATTTTAGAAAATCTCATTTCATACATTTTGTTGCAACTTTTTCCAAGTAGAACATTATGTGAAGCTTTTGTGCTCTTTGGTATATCAAAATAAGCGCTCAGTTGTAAATAAGTGAACTGATAAATATTTCATTGAAATTCATTAACAATATAAAAAGTTATTAACGGTGCAATGTAAAAATAAATTAAGTCTTTAATAAATAAAACACGGCCGTTGGCAGCCAAACGCTAGGGTGAGCAACAACATTTTCCACATTTCAAACTTGTGTAACAAAATATTAAAAGAATCACTGCATTGTTTTCACTGCAAAATACACTCTTGAACAAAAATTTATAAAACTTTAGCCGTGGTTTCACTAACTAGCAATGAGTGAAATCACAAACACTCTGAGCAGATGCATATTCAGTTGGGAAGAAATATTGAAACGAACCTAGCAAACATTTTCATTCAGAAATGAGTCATAAATAGATCACAAAAGTGAAGAAATCGACCGAAAAAGAATTCACGTCTGATTCAATTTGAATCCTTTTACCTGGGCGCAATCAGACACCGATATAAATCATTTTAGTGGCTCATTAATGATCGAAAAGTATTTCCTTGGGCACACTCACATTTATGAAGAAAAATTAATGTAAACTAGCTGAGGGTTGTTTTTTTCCTTTGTTTGAAACTTAGAGAATACAAATCTCTGCATCTCCCCCGTAATAATTTGTAGGATGTTTGTGTTCATTTATAATTCATGCATATAACTGAATTTTTTTGTCGAATATTATTCTTCTTTTTTGGTGAACGAAATCTGAACATTCAGAAAAATGTTTGCTGGGAAGTGTTGGAAACGTTTACAGTTATAAGTGATCTTGCATTAAATCTTTCTGTTGAATATTTGCGCAGAGAAATTCTTTAGAGATTGATTTGGATGCAATTTCAAAATTCTCTGAATTTTTTAGCAAATTGTATTCAGAGCGGGATTAACGATAAATATGATAAAAGCGTTTACAAAATATCTACAGTTACCGCCAGTTACGAAACATTCAAACGACAAAAGAAAAGGAAACCTACATTTGATGTAACCGCATGGTTTTTGTTTGAAATTTTCACACCGACGACCTTGGAGCGTCCTTGGCCGAACTCGAACTTTTTTCAGGTGCAGGTTCTTTTTTTTTATATGACTTAAAACGCATATAAACAATATTTATGTTAAAAATATAATTTTTTTGCATTAAAGTGCTATTAGAAGATCAAATTTCGAGCGGATTGGGCTATATATCGGCAACGACAATTTGTAAGCGTTGTTCTGACGTATATCTATCTAATCATGATGAAATGGCGAATATATACTGAGCACGAATCATCCGTCAGGGGTCAGATTTATTTTCACTAGAATATCGTTTTTGTTTTGTAATCCGGAAGAAGCCCCCAGTACTCTTCGATCTGGAATGCCAAACGAACAAGTTGGCAAACCTTTTTGTGATTCTGAAGTTTTTTGTTCGTCCTATTGGTATTTTTGTAACATCAAAGTTGTTTTCATTTTTTATCATTTGTAAACATTGCGAACATTAACTTGAAGATTTTAATCCTCTATGCGAATAAAATGGTGAGATTATATGCTTGGATAATAATTATTATCTTCTCTTAAAAATAAATAAACAAATTCGGTCGAATTTATTCAGAAATTCACAATCGCAATTCCAAAATTGAACTAAAAAAAAAATATATCACGATTTCGAAGTTTGAAGAGTGTGCGCATGTGTGCATGCTTGTGGTTTTGATTCATTATTCAAATCCAGAATCGATTGTCTCTTCTTTTCAGAAGAAGATCTGTCATCGGTTGGAAAACGAACGCTTTCAGAAGCATTTGGAATGCTTCCGGACGCTTCGGGATGACTAAACGAAAACGCCATAAGAAAGTATTAACAAATTAAAAAAACAAAATCATCCATTTGTCATTTTGTTTTTATTTTATTGTTAACTTTTTAGAGCCTTACCACTTACTCTGCGCCTCCACTAGCGATTTTTATTTGTATGGTACATTTTTGTTTCTGCGTTCAGTGAGCAAATTATGGCATGAAATCTTTTTTATTCAGGTTGCCGAGCAAACAACACCTATTGTATTTATTTATATACAGTTGAAATGCCTGGAACTCCAATTCAAACTCCTAACCCTTCATGCAAAGGTGAAAATTGGCCGACTGTCATTTGAACTGACATGAGACGTCAAATTATTTCTTCATTTATTGCCACAGAGATGGTTAGAAAAAAAAAAAAAACTGGAGTTGATTTCATAAAATAATTTGTTTCATGAAATTTGTGGTACCGCATTGGAAATTTCCATTGCATATCCGATTTAAAAAAAAAAAAAACTATTTGCATGTGGAGGCGTAGGGTTACGCTCCAATTCCATGGGTTTAAAAATGCCTTAGTCGAAGGATGAATCAATAACATGTAAAAAACCGTTTTTAATTATCATGCTATCGAAAAAGACCTCAAATTTAGGTGTGAGCGTGTAAGACCCCTTAAATAAAATAAAAATATGTAAACAAACAAAAACAATACAAAATGGCGGGAATGGCCACATTTAATTATAGCCCAGGGCGGCGCAAAACCTAAATTCAGTCGTGTTGCGAATTTTCTTTGTCCTTTCCACAGATTGAATTCGTACACATCAATTTTAATCAAAATTCTTAAGGTTTTTTGCAACAAAAAAAAATAATTAATAAATTTATTTTTGTTTTGTCTGTTTGAGAATGACAATGTTTTAAGACCTTAAAGAACCATCAAATATTTGTCAAGTAACATTTTTAAAGAATGACACATGTCGAATGCTATTTTTTAATTAAAATCGTTTTGTTCCTATCTCTGTTATTCAATTCAGCGTATTTTTATACAGCGGCTGACAATGTGTAGAGTCCAAGTGAGATCGCCGGGACGAAACGCCAATTTTTATGGACTAAAGGCCGTTAAAAGCTATTTTGAATCAATAATTCAACAAGTCCAATTAAATAGTGCTAAGTCTTCTACTTGGCTGATGTATTTCAGTAGTATATAGAATTTGTATTATAAAAACTTTCATATAAAAACAAAGCCTGGCCCTGGGCAAAAATTTCCAGCTTAATGATTAAGAATTTTAATCTTGTTGGATATAGTTCACATTGGATTTTTGTCAAAAAGTTCATGTAAGTTGAACTGAATTTAATAAAAATTGCGTATTGACAAGGCCCTCACTAGTCAACTGATGAGTCCAAGTGAGATCGCCGGGACGAAACGCCAATTTTTATGGACTAAAGGCCGTTAAAAGCTATTTTGAATGTGTAGTCTATTTTTTTCAAAATTCCGAAATTTTTCATTTACTTTTGTATTTTAAATTTATAACAATTTAATTCCTTTATTTAGCTTGCAACTTCTGCGCAATTTTAATACACCTAGAAAACTAGAAACGGGGTACCGGACTCGCCTATTTTAATCTCCTATGCTATATGGTGTGACATCATTACCGTCTCAGTCGGTGTTGTCTTAGTAAACACTTAAATATCCATTCCAAATGGCTACACTGATACTTTTATTTTCTTTTTGAATAAGATTTGTTAGTCAAATAGGTAGTCATGGAGAAAATATGTATAATATCGCAAAAATCTGCGTGTTTTCCAATATCCTCAATTCTTTGCAATCTTTCAGCAACGTTTGTATAACCATACGATCTGGGGTTTTTCATGTCTTCAAGTAAAATTGCCTTATTTAGCTTGGAAAATTGCTTCTTTATCCGTTATAACAACTTAAGCTTCTCTTTGGCAAAAGAAATGCTTGTTTCATCGCAAATTTAAACGACTAACAAAAGTTTAAAAAAGAAGTCATGTTCCCTTTTTCTCAAAACCTCATGATAAATAGATAACAATACCTTCAATGATATTTTTAAAGTTGTCCTGCATTGCTGACAAAAGAAGTATATGCCCTTTTGTAAAACCTATTATTATAGATATCCTTATCATTAGACGACATCTTTAAGTGAATAATGTCTTTATTTACTTTCAATACCTAAAAACTTCTAAATCATCCCTGATTCGACTGAAAAGTTAATACAAATTGAAAAATATTTTCCAAATCCAATTCAGCAGACAAATCGGATTTTTATATGAGTACATAAGGAAACATTTGAGGAAAGGATAATCCTCTTGAGTTAGTTTTATCGTCGAGTAACAGGTACACAATCGCATTTTTGGTTATCCTAGACGACACGACGACAACGGCAACGACGCACAGCTTAGCACATTGCGTCTTCCCATCTTGATAAAATATTTATTTTTGATTATCAATGAGGCGTTTTTTTTTTTTTTTTTTTTTTTTGAATGCGCTTCCTTTTTGATTCCATTGAAAATTAATAAAACGAATGAAACTCTGTGTGTGAGGGTTCCACTTCAGAATTCTTTAACATTTTCTAACAGAAAAAGCGCCCCCCGTAGAGTAGGTATTCGGGCAGAAGAAAAAAAAAAAACTAGAAAGGACTCCAAAATATTTTGTACACACAAACAAAATTACATGTAATAATAAAGGACGGCAATCGCGAAGAGAGATATAAAACAGCAATAACTGTGATGTGGATGAGGATGTCTGATCCACAAGTTAAAAGGGGTGGTTGTATGCGCTCGCTCAGCCCGGAGCAATATAGGAATCAGATTTGGTGGCAGGATATTAAAAAAGATTTTCACCACGGTAACAACCAGCAGCGGATTTACAAGAACAATAGAAAATTATGACCTTATGGCTGCAAATCTAAAAGCTATAAAATTCGGTAGCAAGTAAATGTGGGACTTTTACCGCTCGAAAACCACTGGGAAATCAGGACAACCAAGGCTAAGCGAGAAGTAAAAAAAATTATAAAAAGTCCGTTACGTGGATGGTTGAAATGATATGACAAATATTGAACTCGACTTTCCATAACCATGCTGTTGAAAAAGCGTTTTTTTTTTTATTGAACATTTGAAGAACTTGTGATTTCTAAAAGCTATAAATCCGCCCCTGGTTACCAAATAAGAGCCAGCATGCAGTTTATGAAGAGCAAGAGAGACGGCTGCAAAAATGAAAAAAAAAAAAAAAAAAAGAATTCAAGTTCGAGTCATAAAAAAGATGTAGGCACTTTTGCAATGGTGCCCCTGCCTGAAGTCCTTGTATTTGGAGCAATGCTTGTGGATGTGGACTATGGTGGTTAAGATATGATTAAGGGTGGTGTATAGTGACGGTGAGGCTTTGGTTTCGAATTCAGATATTTTTTTATGTATGTTCAGTATCTATGCAGTCTGCTCGTCTGCCGGGGTGATATGCGGTATAGTGCTCCTGGATGAGGGGTTTGAAAAGTATTCAAATAATGCAAAGAATTTTTTCATTATCCAAAATATTTTTACTTTCTACTATACTATATAGGCATCAGGACGTTCCAGGCGCCCGCCGTCATTGCCGTGGGTCGTCTTCCGTTGTTAGTATACTTATGATTGAACTTGAACTGCTTTAATTCCTTGCTACTATGGTTAACTTAAGCGAAACTCTCTAATTAGATTTATCTAAATCGTTCACTTGGCTTGGCTGAGGGTAGTAAAAGATGGTATAGCAGCATATACCTACTTGAAATATCGTATAAGGATCAGCAATCTTTGAATACAGAGGTATAGGGTGGTTTTGTATAGAAGCATATACATGATGGCTCTCTGCTATTAAACCCTCCCCTCATAGTCGTTATATCATGTTTCACTAGATATTATATGACTCCTTAATTAAAGTGTTGATATTAGTTAAAGTAAATATTTGTGTTACCTACTTAATTTTTATGATGATTTTTTGATGAGCTTTCTCTAATAAAGTTGATAATTTAGACATAATCGACAATGGTGTTGAAAATTTTTGACAATTCGTTCGTATTCGAAAATTTCGCAATTAATTCGAATTGTCAAAATGCAAGGTGCATCCATTTTGAATTGTTTTGTAAAATGAAATTATATTGCGGATGAAAATGGATGCAATATTATTGGCATTTTTAAAGATTAAAAAAAAGGGAGCGCAACTCTAGAGAAAAAAAAATAGACGAAGAATGTAATGTTGCGAGAAAAACCTAAAACATTAGATTTCTCATAAATCTTTTATCCTTATATTCGTATGTTTTCATATTTTACCTTAAGAAAAAAATAATTACATACTTACAAGAACAAAAATATAAATTTTGCTTACATTTTGAACCAAGAAATGCAAAACTGGTGCACTAATTCCACAAATAATTCCCAAAGCATATCCAAAGTGAATTGAATACGTTCAGAAAATGGAATGAATCGAAATTCAGAACGTCAATTTTCGAAATTCCAATAATTCATAATTTGCATTTCGAACGAATTATTGAAGACTCAAATTCACAATGTGAATTTAGAATAAGTGAAGTTCATGAATTAAACGAATATCCTGGATATGACTCTTTCTTCAACCGGATTTAGTTATGCCTATTTTCCTATAACTGTAGGTAATGCTTTTTCTCATAAGCAGGGTTTGTACATGAATACCTGAAGCTGAAGCAGATTTGCTTACAGCTTTCTCTTAGATTTTAATAGGGTGGGCTCAATCTTTTTTCTTTTAAATTCTTAAGCAGACGTAAAGCTTGGTCAACACAGATGCTTTTTTCAAAAGTATGTTTGGTTTTTTCAATTTTTATTATTGTTTTGTAAAAAAACTATTTCGTAAAATTTTAAACAGCGTGCGTCCTGACCTAGCGATAGCATCAGCACCACTGATTAGTGATTACCCACATGAATATGAAAATCCCCGGCAGCCATTTTAACTTGCCTACAAGCTTGAACTGTCAGATTGCAGATAAAAAATGAGAATATGTGTATAAAAACCCCACACATAGACAGTGGGGATCTTCAGACACCTGGTTAAATTGTTATTGCAATTCACATCTATTCATCAACACGGGATGAAATTACAAAAACAACAATGTAAACAAATGGGTTTTGTAGGGTGAAACGTACGAAACATTTTCATCTTCGTGTGGGTAATCTGTGATCAGCACATCTGCCTTGTGTAGAGGGTGTCAAAATGAAAAAACCTGACAGTTAAAAGTATACTAACATTTATTTTGACTCTGGCCGCTTTTTTTAGAGGTGGAGAGTTATAAATTGAAATTTATTTGACAGATAATTTTATGGCATTAGTGTTTGAATATGATTTGGGACATCTAAGCTGTGAGGGCCGCGGCTGGCGTGTACAGTACATGGTGTAATCTGAAGGTCTCATTTCTTCGCAGTAAATCAGGCTGGTCTTCGGCAATAACGCGTCGAATGTTGGCTTCCAAGTGCTCAATTGTTTCTGGTTTATCGGCATAGACATACGACTTTACATATCCCCAGAGAAAATAATCCAATGGCGTCAAATCGCACGAACAAGGTGGCCAGTTAACAGGTCCATTTCGTAAAATTCATCCTTCGTCAAATGTTTCTTTTGGTAAATTATTTGTACCGCGCGGAGTGTGGCATGTTTCGCCGTCCTGCTAGAACCACATGTCTGAAACATTAATGCCTTCCAATTGAAGCACAAAAAGTTTCTCTGTTACCATTCACCGTTGACTGATTCCACCAAATCATAATGCGCACCAAAATTTGACTTTTTTTTTATGTAAGGGTGCTTCAACTATGGCTTGTGGGTTATCATCGCTCCAAATGCGGTAACTCTGTTTATAATGAGCATTATAAAACGCATTTTACAACCGATGGGTTCCATGCTTTTTTAAAAAAAAATCGAACAATTTGCAAACGTTGCTCCGGCGCGAGTCTATTTATGATAAATTTTCTAACCAAACTAACCTCACTCAAACTCAAAACAACCAAAAACTGTCAAATTGCCTGTCACAGAAAACAGTTTTGACAATATGAAGTTCTAGGCTTTAAAAAAAAAAAAAACACCCTTTACTATATCATTAGTGTGACTCATTAAAATACTACCTATTCAAACTTTCTTACTTCAATTGAATTCAAATCATTAATAATTCCCATTTAAATCTTCATTTTTAAGATTCCTTTAAAAGTAAATTAACAAAATACCCCCGGCGAATAGCCTTAAAAAAATCATCTTCGCTTCACTGTCAAATTCTCTTAATCACTTAAACGCGTTGCACTCACCATTAAGCTCCTCATCCTCGAGGGCAATGTCAATAATTAACAATAATCTAATAATTCCCCCAGCCTGATGATGTAAATCGGTGGAGTTGTGGAGTTGGAATACCATTATTGCCGCAGTCACTTCACTATAGCCAAATGCCCAGCACTTTGTTCTAATTATTTCCCAAATGAGATTTTCTTGTAAATTGTAAATTTTACTCTTATTATTTTAACTCAATACACCCACCAATCCAACCAACCCATCCACCACCAAACCCACTCCTCTTTAGATTTGTCTGACATCGCGAGCACATTTACACACCACGCTTATGTGGTTGTATAAAAAAAAGAAAAAAAAGAAGAACAAAAGGAAGATGACTGGGATAAAGGACGAAAAAAGGAAGAAAGGTGTTCGTTTTCTTACCCCAGGAGAGCTGTGAGATGTGCTCGTAAATTAGAGAATATTCTATTTAATTAAACAAAGTTGTAAGTTTAATTGCCAGAAATGTAGAAAATCGTAAAGGCGCCTCAAACGTGCCTGAATATAATCAGCAAAGTCGAAGTAATAGAAATATGTCTACATTATGTATTTACCTGAGATTGGTTTGATTTGAAGGAATGAGAGTAAATGGAAACGAAAATCTTTACACTTGAAAGATTTTCAAATTCAGAAACGAATGTCTTTATTTCGAAGAATATAGAAAAATATAAAGGTATAGGGCTTTTAATAATAAATTGGCACCGTAGGACGTGCGTAGCGGTGCGGCATTAAAGTCAACTTCATCTAATTGAAGTTCTTAATGCTTAATAATTTTCTAAAGGTCTATTTTGTGTTCATAATTACTCAACATAATAAGCAAATGCAGAAAAAGGAAAAAATATTCTATGTTTATTGTTTCTAACACTACCAACATTGAAATGGGGGCCACTTTCACCAAGCTTCGCAAAATTGGGGTTTGACAGCAAATTGTGAGAGTTTGTGAAAATTTGTGAAATTTTGTGAAAAAATATCACGTTACAAAACAGAACTCTTGGGTTTTCCATTGGTAAAATAAATCAATTAAGTTTTTGATTTGGATCTGTCAAACAGACACTTTTGACCATCTTTGCGTTCCATTGGGCAAAATAAATTGATTTATTTTTGATTTAAAATCAATTTTGCAGATGTAAATTTTTCGGCAGATTTGCCCCTCCCTGTCCTACCACCAACATAATTTACAGCTGTCAGGTTGCAAATGTGTTTTTTGAATTGATTAATTTATTTCGGGTGTGAAAATTGTATTCAAAATGATGTGGGAAATTTTCACTCATAATAAACGGAAGCAGTTTAAAAAAATAGATTCTAAAAGTCCATGAAGGGATGATGAAATATTGACAAAAAGAAACTAAACTACACGAACACAACGACAAAAATAAATCAATTTGAAATCGTGTTCCATTCGCCACGAAAAAAAATCAATTTATGAATTGAAATTTGAATTTACCAATGGAAAACCCCATTAGACACGCATCTGTCAGAATAATCCAGAGGTAACTCGCCAAATTTTTTTAGTTAACTCGGGATCATAATTTACTGAAAAGCATGTTTCACGAGTTACTGCAGGTTTAACCACGAAACAAAGATGATGTGGTACTAAAAAACTGGTCCTAAGTGTGTTGGCTCACTGTTCAAAACAATAGACGAAACCTTGGACAATAAACGAACAGGCACTATTTTTATCGCAATATTTATTTATGTCGAATTCCTTTTAAGAAATTAATCCAAGAAACACACACTTAATCACGAAAAAAAAATTCATTCTTTTACAAATTCTTTTCAATTGGAAAGAAACAAATCAATTGGGCTAAGAAAAATATCATCTTTGTTGAAATGAATTAATGGCGAATTCCTTTCAACAAAGAAATCGAATTTTTTTCTAAACAGAATCGATTTTTTTCTTAACCGAATCGTTTCATTTCTGTCAATTGAAAGGAATTCGTAAAAGAATCGAATTTTTTGTGTGATTGTGTGTGTTACTAGGCATAGCTGCAATTAATTATTTTTGTAGTCATATTCAATAAAAATATTGTTGAATATTAAATTTAAATATGTAGAATATGTTGCAACCAAAAAATTAACAACTCGTCTTTCGAAAATTCCGCGACTTTCAATTTGACGTAATAGAAATGTCATGCCTTCATAGTGTGTGTGTTCATCGGTGTGAAATCTCCCTAAAAACGCAAGATTTGTTTTGACAGAAAAGAATCGGTTTTGTTTAAAAAAAAATTCTGACAGAATCGATTCTTTTATTGAAAGGAATTCGGTATAAGTTTTTGTATGTATATACAGTTTTTGTATGTATATACATGTACATTATGTATTTTATGTCGAATGCCTTTCAACAAAGAAATGGATTTTTGTCCAAACAGAATCGATATTTTTTCTAATCCGAATCCTTTCTTTCTGTCAATTGAAAGGTGTTCGTAAAAGAATCGATTTTTGTGTGTGATTGTGTATGTGTTCCTTGACGGCTGCAATTAATTATTTATTTGTACATATAGCTATATTGGCTGAAAATATTGTTAAATCTTTTGCTTAATTGTGTAGAATCTGTTGTAACAAAAAAAAAAAGAAAAAAAACAATTCCCCGACTTTCAATTTAACGTAGAGATAGGTGAATTATTTCTAGTGTGATGCAAATCGGTGTGAAATCTTGCAAAAATGCATGATTTGTTTTGACAGAAAAGGATCAATTTTGTTAAAAAAAAAAAACGGAACAAAATCGATTTTTTTGTTGAAATAAATTCGGCATAAATAACCTCCAAATAGTTGTTTTCTTATTTTTAAACTTACAAAAAAAGTCCAAGAAACTTTCTCATTAAATACAATTCCAAACCTAATCACCCGAATTAAAGTGGATGTCATTATTTCTTATTTCTTATTTTTTGTTTTGTTTTCATTTCAGGTAAATTTTATAGAACCACCTTCAGCTGCTCTAGGAGCTGCTGCTACAGCTGCTTCTGCTCCACCACCGCCACCACCGCCAACATCATCTTCAGCTGGAAACGTTAATACCACCACCGCCGCCTCTACCCATCACTTACAGTCTCATCAGCCATCGCAACACCGATCACATCATCACCCACCGCTCCCGAATACTATAAAACAAGCATCGGTTAAACTAATCGAGGGTTATTCCGACCCCAAGGATACCAAGCGACCGAAAAAAGTCTACCACAAGAAGAGCAAGCCTCGCAAGGAACATAAACGCAGTAATTATAGTTCGGGTAAGTGAATCCATTCAAGCTATAGTCGAGCCTTAGCTGGACAAAACGATTATGCACTTAAAGCGAAGGAATGGGGTTGTAATTGTTTTTTTTTTTTTTTTCAATTTTAATTACGCCATGTATAATATGTGCTCATATCATGAAAATGCTGCACCAGTCTCCCTATCCGTCGCCGTCGGGACATTATAGCAACGTCCATTTTGTTGTCCTTTGTTTTTGATGCGATAGCATATGGCACACGTCATATCAAATCAACTCCCGTTTGAATTCAAAATTCTGACCGCACTCGAGCACATGTGATGCCCAATCAACCCCTCCATATTGAGCAGCCATTGAGTTGAAGCTGTTATTGCTTTATATCAAAAAGACTAGAGTCTGAGAGACACAATGGCATTGAAATGGCAGCAGAGTGCTTGCAAGAGTCTGGGACTGCATATGCATATGTTGGCCTATCACTAATTGAATAGAATCAATGGCTTGCTGTGATGCTTCTATGGAAATAGATGAGTCTATAGGTATGATGAGCTTGGAAAATTGATATAGAAATATTCAAACAAAATATGTCGAGTCCTCAAGAATTCAATGTCAGTTTAGTCCTTAATTATTTCACATTTTTCGTGTAGTATTTGATATACACTCCAGGCCATTTAAATAACAACACATGGTCAAGAAGCTGTCAAATAGCATTTTTAAAGGGTTATTGCCATTCTGATCTGACTGTTCCTATCCTTTCTCAGCTAACCCAGCTCTCAGGTGCATAATTCAATTTTCCCATTAACTATATGTAACTAACTAAAAACCTCACATTTTATATCTCCTCATTTGCTTTGCTTTACAGATTCGTCGGCACCGAAGTCATCTGCTGATGAAGACACTAATTCTATTAAAGCTCCTGAACTTAATTCACCCGACAGTATATCAGAGGACTTAGTTAGACCCCTGCCACCGTTACACCGAAGCCCTAGAAAGCTAACAACCCTTAGCTCGGATGCCACTGCAAATAGCAAACGCAATCCATCGCCATACTACTATTCAGATCTATTAAAGTCTAAAGACACCGATAAGGAAACTAAGCAAAAGAGTCGTCAGTCGACAGCATCTGAACCTCCGCAATTAACTCAGCAACCTGTAGTTGCGGGTGCTTATAGGAAGAGTACCAGTCTCGATGTACCAGAGGTAGAACGTGAACAGCCCGAAGGTGCATCTGAAATCCCGCAGCAGCACACCCCGAAGCGATACTCATTCACTGAGGAGGGTGTCCGTATAATACGTTGCACTACACCTTCGACTAGTACTTCGGATGATTCCGATTGCAGCGAGTGCCAAAAGCGTCGTGAATGGCATGCTAGGGCATTGGCGCTTGTGCGACAGACGTGTAATATTCAAAGTGTCAGTGGACTTGTGGACAAAGTCGAACTTCAACTTCAATCGAACCAGTTTATACCGCTTGAGAGTGAGTTGCAATCGATGCCGCCACATAGACTTCTAGGGCCAGCAGTTTGCGCCTGTGCCGCACCCACTATTGGAGATGATTTAGACGAATATTTTCGACCACGAAGCATCTTCTATGTTCATCCGCAGGGTGTGCATGAGTGTGCTGATTGTTCGGCATCTACGAACAACGTAAATAACATTACTGAAGAACAACAAGTTATAGCGGGACAAGAAGACGAAGGTGAAATGTCGGGCGGACGCACACGTCAGTTTTATGAAACCGCTTTCGACTGCAAGATCACAAAATCCGATGACGATTTGGATGAAGTTGAGCGAATAACAAATCATTCTGTATTGCTTCAAATCGAAAATGGCAATAATGTTCCGAAGCCAAAGCCGCCTTCAGAGCGAAAGACCAGACTTGAAGGCAAACGCCTTAAAAATTCGAAAAACCAAGCGATTCAGGACAAATTAAATGCCTCAGTGACAACGGCTGTCAGTGGAACCGCCAATTCGAGTAGTACTGTTGGAAGTGGTGGTGCCATTGCTGGCAGTGTGTCAGCCTTATCAAATGATCTCGAGAACGTCCACATCGATCACAACACAAGCGTCGACCAGATGAACAACACAACGTCCAACTCGCAGCTTCCCATGCGCGGGTATACCCCATCGCCGCCCTCGACAGCCCCTCTGCCCATGAAATTTCCCAGCAAACACGATCGATTTTTTATGAACAGCATCAAGAGTGCGCCTAACCTGCCCTCGTCGAATCCGGCCGCCCATCCCAGGCTCAAGGATCTCCGTCTTCCGATACAATCGCATCATCGCGCCATGCATGCTGCAGCTTCAATTGACAGCCAGAACAGCAGTTTCGCCGAAAAATCCAGAACTCGGCCAGAACGACCACGCTCATTCGTACTAGAGTCTGGCAGAGTTCTGGAGTTGCGTAAAAGTGGCGCCAGCAGCGGTCACCACCACCATGTTGGCCATGCACAAGCGTCGTCGAATAACTCGTCACCGGCAAATGGTCGGAGACACCAGCACAATTATTCATCGACTGAAAGTATCGCCACATCGAGTAGTGGTGGCAGTATGGAGTCGCTTCGCTCGAGCACAAGTGAAGGTAATCGCAGTACTTCCAGCTCAGGGTCAAGGCACTCAACATCGTTGAGTTCACATAGCTCTGAGTCTGGCTCGAGTTTAGCGTTTCCTCTGCGAGCGCCCATAGTCATTCACTCCAAGTTGCATATCTTAAGTCCGATATCGGACAAGTCATCGCAGGAGCCGGCATCCGATGCATCAGAGTTTCAGAAAAATGCTTCTCCCGAGGAGCAAAAAGCAGCAACAGTGGACAATAACCAGCAAGCTGTTCCTGAGGTCCTGCTGCTGAAAAAGCAGAGAAGACCTCCACCAAATAAAACGCTTCTTCATTTAGCCGATGAGATTCTAGGTTCGGACAGTGGAATATCCCTCCATTCTCGTGGGGAAGATGGCAAAAAATCAGGACTGCACAAGTTCACTTTGCCCAAATTAAATTTTCCATCGTCCGAAAAGACAGATAGTGGAATTGGACCTATTAGTGGTTTAGGTCTTCCACAAGACCTTCGAGATCTTCCATTTGATATGCCCAAATTACGTAGAAGGAAAACATTGCAACAGGTAAGGTTTGGGACACAACAAAAAAGCTAAACAAATAAATGAGGCTTTTTGATGTTAATCTATTTTTTTTTTTTTTTGTATTTTCTCAGGATACCTGTACATCGGGAAGTGCAACTTCAGTAGACTTGGGTGATCTTCCATTTGATATGCCAAAACTTCGCAGACGACTTCGTATGAACCAGACAGACATGACTAACCTGCTTGTACATAGCACCGAATCTAGTGGAATATCGCAGGCCTCATCTAGTCACTCAATGCGGGATGAAAACAAAGCCATGAAACTGGGTAAGTCAAAATCGAACGCCAATTAAATGTTTTCAAATAGTGTGAGAGTTTAAAGGGGGTACGGCGATTTTTTCACGGGTACTGCGTTTTGCGAGGAATTGACAAATCCTCTTGCCATGAAAAAGAGCCTCTCGGGAATAAATTGTTGGTTCGCACCATTCCTGCAGACACAAATAGTTTAGAGATGTAAGTCACGAGGATCTGGTTCTCCGTCCCAGGTATTTACACAAATGTCTTTGGTGCATAAAGTACATCATATCTTCTTAATATGAGTGGCCCAGTATTTAATTTCGAACGTTGCAGAATCCGAAAGGAGCACTACTTCCAGTGCACTAATTACTACGACTTAGAAAATGATTTGGCATGTCCCATCGGCGCGCACTTTTTCGCCTACAAATCTCTAAAGTCTTAGACGACCTTACCATCGAAAAGCTGATGCTTATAATTTTTCGCCAAAAGTCAATTTGCTGAAAATAGAAATTCGTGTTCATATACATAAATTCTAAATTTCCGTCTAATTGACGTATGTACATTGTACATACATATATGGGCAGTTTTTGGAGGCCCTTATAATAACAATCCAACTTAATGGTTGGATGTGTCAATATGAATAAACTTCCCATCTTTTATCCCTCTTTCAGCCTTTATGACTTACTTCATTTTCAGTATGAAGAGGAAAACTCATTAACAAGCATTATTTACTAGCGAAACAAAGAAATGCACGCGTCAGCAAAGCAATGCAAACACTTGTGTAATGTGCTAAAACATCACGTAAAATTCGCTCATAAGTTAGCGAGTGTACTGGTGTCCTAACACGTTACGCAAACAGTCAGCAACCACCAGCGACCAACAACAATAGCCCACAGGCTTGTCCTTGCTTATCACTCCTAAAAGGACAATAAAAGGATGAACTTTCGTGTGTCATCTCATAAGTAACCAGTTGCAAAGGATTCCTTCTCTTTTGCCTTGACCAAAAAGGGAGGATAATAATGATGACCATGATGATGAAGACCATTTGCAACATCCATTAAACTGAAATCGTGATGTCTGTCCACCCCTAAAAGGACACACAGCGATGGTGGGCATTATTCCCTCTCTGTTGAATGCATTTCTAGGAAAAAACCATCACGAGTATGGGGTTAATTAAAATAAAACTGACACGTTGTTGTTCACCCGTGTTTTGTAAAAGATGCTTTCATAGACACAAACCTAAAGTTACATCAAATTGGATGTGTGATGGATGTGGTTTTTGGACATGCATCTCCACTGAATGTCGAGTGCATTGCCAAATACAACCGCAATTCCAACCTTGTGGTTACGAATTCCGCTCTCTGATGAACGAACCATCAGTTTTCGGTACAACGGCATTGATTCCATTTGTTTCCGACAAATTAATTAGTTGTTCGGACTTTGTACAAAATGTTTGCCACAAAATTAAAACAAATGTAATCTGCATAATTGATTTTTAACATGTCTGATGGATTGAAATCGATGTTTAACATGGCCATGTCGAATAAAAGAGAAATTGCTCATATTATGATGAAACATGCAGCCACCCTCGTTTAGTAAGGCTCAAGTTACACGGCTAGACCGCCTACACAGTTGACTCTGAATTTACTTTATACTTTTGGAATCAATTACGGGTTTTTGATTAAACGGCCCACTCCCATTATTGAAAACAGCGAATCGTTTCTATTCAATATCTCACTTCGATTTCACTGGCTTTGTTTGGTTCATCTTTCCAATTAATAATTGCAGAAAGTTTTAGAAAGAAAACTTAAACCAAATATTTATTTTATATTAGGTGTTAGTGGATGCATCCATGAACCATCCCGAAGTATTGATAAATTTCAGGATGTTCCTTAGTGGTAAAGTCGAGATGTCGCCCAGTTCTTCGAAAAAGTATTCTCCGAGGGAAGTTTTCCTTATTCTGGCTAGGCTGGGGCATTCACAAAGAAAGTGCGATGAGTCCTCTTCTGCCTCTATATCCTGAAACCCTCTGACACATCTTTGGCCAATTAATCTCCCATTTCATTCCCGGTATATCTCGGTGTCCTGGGACCTGGGAACCATCTTGTTGTTATTAGGGTAACTGTGTTTGCGGTCCACTGGCTGGACGCTACAAAGTGCGGTGCTCCTAGGCCCCCGTTAATATATCTTTTCAGCAGACTCGATATCTATGCCGCCCGTTGTCTCCAACTCTATATACCAAGTCGATGAAGATCACCTTCTATCTGGTCGCACCATCGAAGATGAGATATGCCTTGGTTTGTGGAACCCTCCGGTATGGCGTCGAAGACCTGAAGTTCTGGAGCTTCGGTGTTCGTCTGTTCTACATGACCCAACAATCTTAACAGTTTTAAACGTATTTATTTGACTAGGCTCACTCATGTCGCTACATAGCATGGATAGCTCGTGGTTGTATGTATCTTTGTCGCCACACATTAATTTGTTAGTCTTCATACCATAAATACTTTTGAATTGTGTATTTTTTATGTAAATGATGTTAACGGAAAATGGTGGTTAACGGAAATATTGGAAAGATTTAAAAAATTTTAAGCAGGAGAGTACATTGAGGAATCGTTAAAAAATTTTTAACAAAAAAAAAAAATAACCTCAAAAATAGCGAAAACTGTAAGTATATTTCAAAAACCTGGCATATTTAAGGGCATCAAAATTGTTCATTTGAAAATACGTAAATCGAATAATAATTAACGATAAACGCATTTGAATTTCCTAGTATTTAATTTAAATTAAACTGAATTTTAATTTATTTTCTAATCCTTATTTGGTAGCAGACACAGCTATATTCCGTCAAAATCTAACCCTTAACCTAAACGAGCCAGCCCGTTCGACCACGAAATTCGGAAGTCTGGATCTTCGTGGCATCCCCTCGAATAAGGAACTGAATTTGAATTTAATTACTGGCTTCACATCCGCCGTTGATTTAATTGACATTTCCGTTCCACTAGAGCGACAAGGGTGAGTGAACTATAAAAAAAACCCATCCATCAATCGTTATTTGTTTTTTTATACATTTTTTCTAATCAATTTCTACATCCGCAGGTGGTATCATGGAGCTATCACACGCATCGAAGCCGAGACCACCCTGAGGCCATTGAGTGAGGGCAGCTTCCTTGTACGTAATTGTGAGTCAACCAAACAAGATTACTCTTTGTCATTAAAGTAAGTTGTAGCAAAACAGGGAAATCACATTTAATTTATAAAAAAAAGAGAAAACAATATTCTAAACTGAATTTATTTCCAGGGGCGCCAAAGGATTCATGCATATGCGAATACAACGCAACGACTCCGGTCAATATATCCTTGGTCAATTTAGTCGCCCATTCGATTCCGTTCCGGAAATGATACGACATTTTTGCTTGAATCGTCTGCCTGTTCGTGGGGCAGAACACATGTGCTTAATAGATCCAGTCATAGCACAGCTGCTATAAGGATTCATCAGTTGAACATCATTCATCTACTTAAGTGACACATACCAGACAATACATATAAAAATATATATACATATATCGTATAAGCATATAATTAACTATCAATGATAGAGTCGTCGAAGCGATCGATAGTGATGGCGAAACTATAAGGTATATAATTAAACTATTATTATGGAAAGCCATTAATGGATACCTACCCATAATTATTATCATGCATTGTGAGAGACTTAAAAGCTCTGTTTAAATTAAGTTTGTTGATTAATTTTAGTTTTGACCTTCCGACGACTGGTCTCAAAGACCCTGGTCGTGCGGATCTACACTTACGTAAGCCATGTGTTGTGGTAAATTTTGTGATTTTAGTTTTTATCTAGTGCACTATAAATGAGTGAAGGATGAGGCTAATGAATGAGGTTTTTATAAGTAATATCAACACCAACAACATACGTAAATTGGTTATCTAGAAAAATAGATTATTTAAGAAAAAAAATATTAATAAATATTTGTAATATTCGTGAAATAATTGATCATTAAGCGGGATATGGATTGAATCAGAGGGTGAAACATGTTTTAATTTATTAATTCACTAAATGGTAACAATAATATTAATATTTATTAATATTAAAGTGAACGCCAACAAAAATTACATGAAATCAAAATTGGTGACCAACGCAGAACTGGTCCGAAATACTTTCTAACCCTTATAAAATAGTTCTCTCAAAATGAGAAATTCCTTCTAGATTTTAAAATAATTCTCTTCGGAAATGAATTCTAAATCTGAGACATGAATCTTTTTTTAGCTCAGAGCAAAGCACTGAGCTGAGTGTTGTCAAACAAATCTGTTTCTTTTTTAGCTTAGAGACATCAGAGCGTTCAACTTGTGTTTCGTTTTTAATCACATCTAGTTCGGAGCGTGCTCCAAGAGCCAAGCATAAAATGAATGATACGGAGTAAAAATATGAGCACAGCCAACTTCATACAATTTACATGTAATTTGACAAATTTGTTAAACATATCGCATTTGAAAAGCAAAATTAAATAACTGGGTGAATAAAATGAGATGTAGCTGCAGCTAGAAGTATCGCTATAGCACAAACTGGCATTAAAATCGTTAACTCATGTAGCAACAACGTCTACAATGATGTAGCGCGGTTCCCATGGCGAGCTTTGATTATTATAGAAAGAGAAAAGTATAGAACGATCCTATGTACCATGTTAATGCAAAAGTTAAAGTTAAGTCAACTTTTGCTGCAGCTACAGCTTCTCATTGTAGCGCTATATAATATTTTCGTACCTTTCAACTTTGACAATGCTACGTGCTGCAGCTACAGCATTGTGTTCAGCCACGTTGTCACATTCTGCTTAGAGCTTACTACTTTCGTTAAGGTCCGGCTCTGCTTGGATCTAAAAAAGAAAATCGCCTAGCTAGCTTATGTGATCCCAAATTAACACAGGTTTAACGATCTGATGTGTCTGAGCTGAAAACGAAAAGGGTCTTTTAGTGCAAATTCCAGGTACTATGTATTTTGATACAGTACCAACTTTAATAATTTTGGCTTAGGTTTCCATTAGGCACATACACAAACAAATATGAAAAAATGTTGTTATTTTTCACGGAAACTATTATTAACAAAGTTATAAACAATTTAAGTTTGTATTGTTCCTTCCTATAAAACTACTTACCTATACCAAAAAAAATATTAAAAATGGGTTCAATGCTGTTTCCTAAATGTATGCAACTCTTTTGATATCATTATGATTATGTCCGAAAAACCGTTAAGTAGTTTTCATGAACACGCCCACGGTGCAAACATTAATTGTTTATAACTTTGGAAATAACAATTTCCGTGTAAAAAAATTTCTTGTTGTATACGCTACTATACAACAATTGAAAACAAAAATTTTGTTGTCCTCGTATATGCCTAATGAAAAGCTGACCCATAGTTTTTATGGGCAAACAAATGTAACATACTCAAAATCATCAATATTGCAGGTATGTACCTGAATATCACGTGTTTTGATGCAACACTTATTTTTAGAACAGTAATTTACATAAGTTTTGCGTGCTATTGGTATCATCGCTCATCCTTAGAAGGTTAAGCGCTAGTAAATAATAATTGTATAATTTGGAGGGTTCTATCAGTTTTCATTGTTCATTCCAATTTCATTGACGGGATTGAGTAACCAGCAAACAAATCTTGTGGTGTGTAACAAAGAGCTAGCATACCCTGCGCCTATGTATAAACTAATTATTAATCTTAATCCAGCACTAAATTTTAAAAAGTTGGTTAGCTTTAAGTAAACACGAGATTAAAATTGACTAAAAACATGTTTCATTAGCTAACTCAAGCTCAAGTTTAACCCCAAAACTCAGATGATCTCGCATTGAGTCTAAGTAAATATTTTGAGAAACGTCTGAATTCAAATAAATAGAATATAACTCAATAAGTTTTAGTATTGACACGATGTAAATTGGTAATGGATTGATATTAAAACTTTATTGAAGACTACTTCAACTATTTTTATTTTTATTACTTCATCCCCCTTTAAATGTCTATGACTCTTTCGGAAATTTTGTTTAAGTACCGACTTATTATTTTTTAAACTAGGAGCAATTTGTTTACGAATTCTTTAAAACGATTTCTTAGATTTTAAAGGTTCAATATTTTGTTTAAATTTGGAATTGATGAATAAATTACTTAAAATATCTTATTATTGTATACAAAATGTATTCCTCAATTTGCATGCTTCAAATACATATCCACATTTCCAAATTATATTTTATTTATCGATATAAAACAAAACGAACAAATTTTTCCCTACGTTGATATTACAAAAAAAAAACCTCATCTTTATGCCTTTTATCCAACACGCATATACTAATTTTGTGCAATCTAATTTTATTTAAAAAAAAAATAAAGAAACAATATATTTCCATGTGCAATAAGTTGTGCTAAATTTAAGTTATAAATATATATACATGCATACATTAAATTACGAACTACAAAAAGTTGCCAAAAAAATAACATATACATAAACATACATACATATATATTTAGAATTAAAAACAACAACAAATAAAAAAAGAAAAAAAAAGAAAATTGTACATTTCAGAGAAAAGAAATTGGAACCGACAAAAATAATTATTATATTTATATACTATATATAGTATTTTTCAATAGAATTTGTGAAAATAAAGAAAACAAAATATTGAACGCATAATATTAAGCTACTTAAAAAAATAAACAACAACAAAAAACATGAAAACTAATTGATAAATGTGAAATTTAAGTAACCACACAAAAATATTAAACAAAACAATTATAAAATTAAACAAAAAGTTAAAAGAAGTAGCAATAGTGATATTAGTTTATGTAAGAGCATATAAATAATAATACAAGAACATACTATGTACATATAATATACATATTTAAGAAAAAAAAAAACTGATTATTGTTATCCATTGTTCATTTTCAATTCATAAATGTGTCTGTAAAGTAAATTTAAAACAAACAGTTAACAAATGTGACAGTAGCTATTGACTAAATACATAAATGCTGTATAATTTAATTAAGCTTTCAAAAGATACCCTCATAACATAACACACTATTTAATCGACATACTTACATAGCTTTAGTTTTCAAGTTCACTGAGTTAGTTTTTTGATGTTTAGCTTTGGTTTTCAAGTTTACTGAGTTAGTTTTTGATGTTTAGAAATTTTTTCATTGGTGTCTGATGTTTACTGTTTAATTATTTTGCCGAAAATAATGGTTTGAATGCAATAATTTTGCAGCCTAACTTCACATCTTAAACTTGTAAAACTGAACCATTCTGAGCTCTGAATGAATTTTTTCGATGTTCTTTAGTGCCGTTTTCGTTACATCTCCCATTTCATCCTGACACCCTCTGCTCAAGTGTATTTTACTCTTTTCTTGATCGAGGAGCATAGGTACCTACGATTCGGTTTGTCTCAAGAGATGACCAGTTTGTTGGCCAGTTCATCTGCCATTTTGTTTCCATATACATACATATTATAATATCGCTCAAATTTTATGCTAAGAGTCGGTAGTAATTCGTCTCGGAAGTATTTTCATTTTCAAAAACGACTTTTTACCAATCATCACCCCCTTTATTACGACAGTAAAACGACTCAGGTCTAAAAGCTCCAATTAGCGTTGCATTAAATCAACTATCGTTATAATAGCGGGAAGGCTGAAGAGCGGTGAGGCCGATGAAGTTTTTTTAGTTTTATTTTATCGTCCATTGTACCAGGAATCGCGGATAATATTTGGAAACATCCGTTTTTGCCCCAGGGAAGCCAAAGAAATGCAAAACGAGGACGAATTTCTTTTTAAAGCGACAATGATTTCTTCGTTTGTGTAATATCCGTTGCCGTTGCATTTTCAGTTTTCAAATACCGAGAGCTAGGATGTTACACATCCAAAAAGAGTACAAACAAAATTAAATTCAAATTTCAACCGAAACCTTTGAAACCAATATTTTAAATATCTCGCGAACAAAATCTTAAAAAACTCTTGCATATTTGTAGATGTACAGTATCCGGATCGTGCATTTGATAGCCAGTATTTTCATTTCCGATTTCAGAAACAACACGCCAAAAAGTGAAAATGATTTTATTCTTTGGTTTCCGTAATATCATCCGTCTGCCGCGCCGTTGCCGTTTCATTTCAGTTTTCCCATACTGAGAGTTGTATATACAAAAGAAAGATAATTAAATTTCCTATCAGAAACCTATGAGTGGTTATCGAGATATTGATCAAAAAGCGTTTTTTTTTTCAACACAACACTTACAGCCGCTCCAATTTGTTTGAATACTCAGAGATGACCCACCTACCAATTCTATTTACGCAATTTGAGCGGTATAGGTTTGCAAAAAAAAACCACCCGACTGGCTTACGCTGGCTTCCACTCTTTGCGGTTTTCCGCCTACCTGTCTATGCAAATACGAGTATCAATAATTTTATCGACTATTGGTTTTCAGAATTCCCTTGTTGGCATATCTGTTAGGGCCACTGGATTAAAATCTATGTGCCGGTTATACGCACACCTGAAAACTAAAGCTTCTGCTTGATTTAGTTCTCGAAATATTTCCGTCCAAAGTTATTTTACTGATTTACGACTGTGTACCTTTGGATAGCGATATTTGTATTTCGCAAAGGGAAGCGGTCTGTAGGGCTGAATTTAAAATAAACAGGACGTTACAATATTGACAAATGTTTTTCGAAAGAATCATCCGAGACCCATCAAGATAACATGACGTTCATACGACACAAAATTATCGAAAGCGAAAAACGGAATGCAGATTGTTGCTGGCGGAAAGTTATGTATATTTTTGATCGCCTAGAAACGAATATTTTCCCGCTTCATTCCGCATACTTCAACTACCTTGCTTAAAAACTTCATTTCCTCCTGGTGGCCCATTAGGATATATGTATGTATCTTTTAAATTCAACTGTGTTTTGGCTAAATTCCTAGCTCTCTAAGAGACAACTAAATTAAAGTTGAAATTCCGCATGGACAATTCAGTTCAGTTTGAATTTTTAAATATAAATACTGTCACATTTAAACCTGTTATGTGTTATAAATATTTGCATACATACACACTAAATTTACCAAACATTGTTCATTCATTTCGCAAACTAAACTTTAAAAATACTAAAACAAATATGATAATTATGTAGAAAGTACGCAGCACATCTATATATTCAGCGTTTATTTTAAACATTTATTTCTATAAATAACATTACCATATAAATACCTACAATATCAAAAAGTTATTCGATTGTATAGTATAGTCTTAGCGGTAACTTTTTTGTCTTTAATTGATTAATACCAAATTTCGGTGAAGTGACAAAAAAGTTGACAACAAATCGCCAAGGTAACCGACTTCTGCAATCCCTACAAAAATATTTCACTTTAGGGGCCCTATTATGACTCGCGAGTCGAACGTTCGACTCATGTCGAACGATTTGGCAAATTATCAGTTCCGTGGTATTACGAATAGCGAACTTCGAGGTTCGCATTTGAAGACAAAACTGCCAACATTTTGACATTAAGCGCGAACTTCAACTTGGCGATTCGCAAACAGTAATGCCAAACAGTCACATTCGCCGATTTTTTTAATGTGACTCGCGAGTCATAATAAGGCCCTAGAATACTGGCATGACTATTTTTGCCGTCTGCTAGATACATATGAGATAATTTCATTTGCATAAAAAAGATTAATAATTTTTGTAGATATGATTTAAAATTTCAAATGGGAGAGCGAAAGTCTTTAGATCTTTTTTCAATTTAGATTATTTTTAAACATATAAAATCCCGATAAGATGATTTCAATGAATAAGACCATCTGTTGGTTCCATTAGCTTTGAGGTTTTGAATAAATTCAGGATGTTATATTTAGGTTTGCTTTTTTTTATAAATTGGCAACACTGTTTGCAGATAGTAAGATCGTTGAGTGTGTAGGAATACCACGCCAAAGGTCTCTAGGGATCAAATCTTAGCCTATGCCAATAACTACCTCTTTCGAAAAATTGACAAATCCTCTAAGAGTATCTCTTTTCATGAAGAGGTCATTCCTGCTGCCAATACGGGAATAGTTAAGTGTTGTAAGTCACTAGTGGCTGTTTTTTGGTTAAATGGATACGTCACTAAGCTTAATTCATACTATTTGGACTAAAGAAAATTTTCAAGCCATTATTGAGTTGTTGCCGGCGCCGTTCATTCCACAAAAAATCAATTTTTGGTGTTCTTGATTAGGTGGTTAAATAATCTTGGTCCATATATTTCTTCAAACACGATACCGGCCAGAAATTAACGGCCATAACTTCACCGCCGTGGCTCATTTCGCCTCCAATTCACCTACATACATACATATCTCTCGTAATATTTTATCTCTCATAATAATCTAAATTGAATACCCATCAATGCTGCGTACTTTCTGCATTCTTTTTACAATGCCATCAATGCAAAACTAACTCAAAACATTTAAAATACAAATGCAAAACCATTTTAAAACAGATATTAAACCAACAAAAACATCATTAAAACATAATTTTTTTACAACAAATTTAGTGGTATAGGTTTCATGTGTAAATACCTTCCCCCAGTACACAGAGTAGGTACAAAACAATAATAAATAAAAATACAAAAAAAAACAAAAAAACAAAAAACAAAAACAATAGAGAATCTAATTTTATTAACTTTAATCTTAAGCTTTATCTCTATCTCTCTCTATCTAAATCACTTATTCACAATAGACTGGGTAAAAACAAAAAAGTTTGCATATAAATGAGACAACAACAAAAAAAAAAGGCATTGAAATGTTAATTTACAAAAGATATTTACAATAAACTTATTCAACACACATTTGCAAATTTAGAATAAAAATTAATATGAGAGAAAAACAATTAAAATAACGGAGACAAAAATATGTTTAATTAAAAGCATTAAAAGATTAAACAAATAAATTAATAAACAATTCCTATTATATAAAAAAAGACGTGTTTTATTTTTATTTTGGAAATTTAAGCAATAATGGAGATTTTGTGGTAATACCCCCCCCCCCCCCCCCCTCAAAATAACACCCATTTACCACGCATACCCCCGATAAAAGTTATACACGGTGGGGCGCGCCCAACGCACTGGTTTTAAATTTTTAAATTCCGATCTACCGTTTTAATTTGTACTGCAATATCATCTCTGTTATATTATATTTCATTACACACCTCATATTTTATGATCAAAAAAGAATTCCCAAAGTTATGGGCCATTTTCGGAATTTTTTTTTTATAATTTTCCAACCAACGATTTGAACGACCAATATACTGGAATTTTCGTAGATTTCGACTTTTTGAATATTCAAAACGCTTTTTTGAAGCTTGTGGTTAACGTAGAAAAAAGTTTTATATACCAAAATGACCGCTGATTGGTCGAGATTATAATGATTCAACAATTTTGAAAATCGGTTGGAAAATGAAAAACTTATTGCCAATTTTCTCAAAAATTTGCTTTTTTACGTATCCAAGCCTCGTAACGGTTAAAATTGTATAGACGCCTATACATTTTTTACTATATATACATTCGTGACAAATTTATCTTTCCATAGACACCCCAAATTTCGAAATCGGAGCAGTAGTTTTCGAATTAAAGCCGATTTTGTGCAGCAGAAACGACAATTTTCCATAATTTCTTACATTTACCTTGGAAAAAAATAAGAATTTTTTTTTCATAACTGATCCCAAGAATGTATTTAAATTAGCTGTGTGTTGTGTCTATGTATGTGCGCGAGTGAGTATGGGTGTTATAAAGTGAGAAATGCTCGTAGTTCGAAAGACTTCCAATAGATGGCGCTGTAAACCAAAATTTCGATTCAAATTAACGTTCGGAAACTACTGGACGGATTTCGCTGAAATTTTCATGGTTTGTTCCTTATAGTAGCGGCAAGTTTTGGACAGTGGTTTGAGTTGAATCCGCCCACTCACGCCCACTTTTATTATATATCTAATTTCGCCTTATTGAACGTTCTTAGAAAGCTTAAATTTTGTGATCAAGCTCCTTTAAGCCTAAAGCATGACGCGTGTAGTTTTGCCTACTACCACGCCCACTATTAAAAGCAACAAACCCATTTTATGCCCTCTGACCACAAATCCATGTGATCCCACAGAAAAAACAAGTCTTAATTTTTATTTATTGATTTTTATAGTTCTTTTTATTATAAAAAAAAATCCCAACTAAATGTACACCCGCCTTACTCTGCGTCTTCTTCGTCATCGTCATTGGAACTTATTCTGAAGTAACGTAGCTCGTACGACTCCTTCTCATTGGCAACCACACGGATCCAATCGCGCAGGCTGTTCTTCTTCAAATACTTCTTGGTCAAGTACTTGAGGTAGCGCTTGGCGAAGTGTACGTCAGAGTTTACAAAGACCTTCATCTTGTTGCGCTCTAAGGAAACATTATTGCCCAAGTTGTTGACTTTGCCATTGACCTTTAGGCGAGCCTTGATGTACTTTTCCTGAAAAAAAAAACAAAAAGTACTAATCAGCAGGATTTTAAGATTTAATAAAAAAAATTGACTATAATCTATTATTCAATAAAAACTAAATGTGTGACCACCTTTCTGCCACTGTTTGCATTCTCCCCGAGGAGGTAACTATAAATACTTCCCAGATTGAAACTTTATCTAATCCAATTAGGAAGGAAAAATTAAGACGGCTAAAAGGTGAACACTTCTTACTTCCACTGAGTACACTGCCCCGAGGGTAAAGGAGTTTACTCCCTGGAAACAAATCGGTCGTGGAAATTAACTAAATTAAATAACAAATAATTCTCCTGAGCTAAAGAACTTCTTTTGTATGTTCAGTGTTAGGCCAATTAGAAAGGAACAATCTATATGGCTAAAAATTGAACACTTCTGTCTGCCACTGAGTACACTGTCCCCAGGGCAGAGGACTTCAGTCCCTGGAAACAAATCGGTCGTGGATATAAACTGACATCAAGCTCCTGAGCTAAATAACTTCATTTTGTATGTTCAGTGTTAGGCCAATTAGAAAGGAACAATCTATATGGCTAAAAATTGAACACTTCTGTCTGCCACTGAGTACACTGTCCCCAGGGCAGAGGACTTCACTCCCTGGAAACAAATCGGTCGTGGATATAAACTGACATCAAGCTCCTGAGCTAAATAACTTCATTTTGTATGTTCAGTGTTAGGCCAATTAGAAAGGAACAATCTATATGGCTAAAAATTGAACACTTCTGTCTGCCACTGAGTACACTGTCCCCAGGGCAGAGGACTTCACTCCCTGGAAACAAATCGGTCGTGGACATAAACTGACATCAAGCTCCTGAGCTAAAGAACTTCCTTTTGTATGTTCAGTGTTAGGCCAATTAGAAAGGAACAATCTATATGGCTAAAAATTGAACACGTTTTTTCTTCCACTGAGTACACTGTCACCTGGACAGAGGGATTCAAGTCCAGGAAACAAATCAGTCGTGGACATTGAGCAACAAAAAAAAATTAAGATCGATGTACTTACAAAGTCGGCCACATCCATGATGTTGTCCTCAGCAATGTTGGTGCAATCAATGCCAAAACGGAGGGAAACCTTCTTCTTCTTCAGTCCCTTGCCTCGGAGAACTTGCTTCTTGGTCACACGGCCCTTGCCAGTGGCGGCGGCAGCAGCGGCAACTACTCCTGTCTTCTTGGCGGGCTTGGCGGCGGCAGCAACTGGTTTTGGTGTGGCAGCCTTGTGTGGCTTCTCGGCTTTGGGAGCAGCAGCATCAGCAGGTTTCTTTGCTGGGGCGGCAGCAGCTGCAGCTGGAGCAGCAACTTTAGCGGCTGGCTTTTCAGCAGCTGGCTTCTTTGCATCCTTTGGTGCATCAGCCTTCTTTGCGTCCTTCTTCGCTGGCGCAGCAGCCTTCTTTGCTGGCTCAGCTGCGGCCTTCTTTGGAACAGCCTTAGGAGCCGCAGCTGCTGCTGCCTTCACTTCCTTGGCAGCTTCCGGCGCCTTCTTAACGGTCTTGGCAGCGGCTGGTTTGGCTTCGGGGGCCTTCTTTTCAACCTTGCCCTTGGCGGTTTTGTCGCCACCAGCGGCAGCGGGTTTTGGTTTATCAGCGGCAGCCTTGGCGGCTGGCTTTTCACCTTTACTAGTTTTAGCCTGTGGAAGATCAATTTATTTAGTTCACCCATCTATTATTAAACTTTGATCCACAGAAAATAACGTGAACACTTCCGCAGTAAACAGTAGTAACTTTCATCCAAAACCCATCACAAAGTAATCCCAATATATTAACAACATCAGAAGAAATTTTACTTAAAAATTAATAGAAAACATTAGCACTTATATCCAGTCACACTTTAATTTTATTATTTTAAAAATATTCACGTTATTTCTGTGGAAAATATTTAATTTTCATAAAACTTACTGTAGGTGCCATGTTAAATCGCTAACACCACAATAGAAAAAGAACGTCATCCGGGTTTGGGGAAGTTGACAAGCAGTTCGAGAATCGAAAATGGAGGACCTTTTGACAGTTTCGAGTATCGCTGGTTTTGGGATGTGTTCGTTTGTTTTTTAAGTCCCCTTTTAGACGTGGAAACAAGATGCTGGTCATTTTTTCACGTTTCTTTTTTAAGTTCTTCTAAAAAGAAAGAAAATCGTTGGAAATTATATTCTTTTAAGCTGGCCAAACACGTTTGAGCCATTTGGCTCGGACCCAAATTGGCTTGTGGATTTCCGACCGGCTGAAAATCCAAATGGTTCGGTTGAGACCATTCACACAATACAATTTGGCTTGGCGAGCGATTTTGACTCGATCATGTGTGGCCAGCTTTAGGCCTGGTGCCCACTTGGCAACTTATTTGCCACTAACTTTTTGTCTTTTTATTGCTCGATGTTGCCGGCAACTCAGAGCAACTAAAGTTCCTTGTCCTCGCCCACTAGGCAATTTCCGAGCAACTTTTGAAAATTAACATTTGTTTTTGTTAATATTTTTGTCTACAAAACGTGCTACACATACAAAAAAACGCTCTTGAGCTGTCCAAAATCCAAATCAATGTAACATTGCAATGGACAAGAAAAATAAGGCCTGCCGCCCACTAGGCAACTTTTAGTTGCTCTACCCAGCAACTTTTAGTTGCTCCCGGTTCAATTACATTGGCTTATATGGGAGAGCGCCCACTGGGCAACTTAGTTGCCGGCAACTTTAAGTTGCTCGGAGTTGCTCGCGGAACTTAGTTGCCGGCAACTCCGGGCAACTTTTAGTTGCTGACCCCCGCCCACTAAGCAATTTCCGAGCAACTTTCAGGAATTTTCGAAAATTTAACGTTTTTATTTGTTGTCCATTGAAATATTACATTGATTTTGCATTTTAGACAGGTCAAATTGAGATAGGTTTAGGTGGAGCACGTTTTTATAGAAAATTAAATACAAAAAAAACACAAATATTAATTCTCAAAAGTTGCTCGGAAGTTGCCTAGTGGGCGAGGGCAAGCAACTTTAGTTGCTCGGAGTTGCCGGCAACACCAAGCAACTTAAAGTTGCCAGCAACTAAGTTGCCTAGTGCGCGGCAGGCCTAAGCGTCAAATTTTCAAAAGTTGCTCGGCAATTGCTTGGTGGGAGGGGCCAACAACTAAAAGTTGCACCGTGTTACCGGTAATTAACCGCCATATTATTCACTAGATACATCAAGATGAAAACTTAAATCCAAATGTATTTACATTGAATTTGTATGCTTTACATCTGGAATGTTCGAAGATTCTCATCGCGCTTTTGTGGGTGCTCCCATTAATCTCCATGTAAATAAATTAAGACAGGCGAAAGATTCGTCGTCTTTCGAAATATTCGTCTTGGTTTGGGAGAGCCTCTAATCTCCATGTAAATAAAGGCTCTCCCAAACCAACGCGAATATTTCTGAACGACGACGAAACTTTCGACTGTCTTAATTTATCTACATTTATTTACCCACACTGATGGCGCGATGCGAATTTTCGAATATTATTCAGTCGTCGCATATTCGCGCGAATGTTTCGCGTTGGTTTTTGGGACATCCTAAATTCTCCTATATTTTGAGCTTGAATAGAAAATTTACAAGGAAAATTGTTCAAACAGTCTGCTATTACACGTCGACTTTTGCGTCGTAAGCCCAGGGCAGTTTATTTGCCGTGTCATTTTTCTTCTTCAGTCCTCTTTTATTTTGTTTCGGCAATGAAATTCTCCGGCGGTGGTAAAGGGGCGGTGATTAACTTTCGAGAGGTAAACTGGCGGTGGTAAACCGGCGGAGGTAAACTGACGAAGGTAAACTGGCGGTGGTAAGCCGGCGGTGGTAAAAGGTCATGTACCGGTTTTATGTAGTCAGGGTCTTAAATTATCAAAACTTTTGACAAACAAATGTGGCAGTACCCTAATTATTTAACGAAGAACTTTTCGAAGTCGAAAATATTTTTCGTTGTGCTCAGTTTTCGTTCAGATCGAACATCGAAATACATCATATATCATCAGTTTGAAGAAAATTTTACAAAAAATAGAAGTGCGACGAGTTACCTTTGATTTTATCAAAAAAATAAAAACTATTTAAAATAAATACTTGAAAACATCCAAGAAAAACATGAAATTCCAATATAAAGAAGAACACCCATTCGAGAAGAGGCGGGCCGAGGGCGACAAAATCCGCAGAAAATATCCAGACCGAGTTCCCGTGAGTCGAAAGAAAATATTTTCTCACCATTTTCTTTGTCTGTGTTTTTTTTTTCTTTCTTATTTTTTCAATTTGATTGTTTCCAAATGAATCACTTGTTTTGAAAAAAAAAAACTAATGTGATTTCACAATTTTTAAGAACAATTGTTATTAACGTGTTATGTTGAATTGCGTCGTAGAAAAGCAATTTTGTTGTTTTCCAGATAATTTAGATTCCATTTTGCAAGATTTGGTTTTCTATTTTTTTTGTCTGTTCTATGACGTTGGCTTACCTCTCACTGCCCGTTTTTCTTTCCTTGCTTTGTTAAGTGGCGAATAGAAAGATGCAAATTTCCTCAGCTGTTATTGCTGAAAAGAAAGTTTCACAACGACAAGGTCAATAATTGCTGAAAATTTGCCAAATAAAAACAAAAATACAAAATTTCTTAAATCATAAATACACATTTTTTGAAAAATATTTTGTAGACATATATTTTATGAAGCTTAAAGGTATGTGTGCAAATTAACTGCATACATAGATGCTGCGTTCAGCGCAGCTGATTATTGTTGTGTTGCTGTCGTCTTGTGTCGCACCTGTATTGTAGTTGGTGTTCTTACGTATTTTTTGTTCTTTTATTGTGAGGTCATTTGATAGTGTTTTACAGTAGTTATTTAGGTATATGTATGTACTTTAAATTCTTTGTTTGGGTGATTTTGTTTTTCGCATTTTTTTTGTATCTAAATTGTATTTTTTTCTCTTTGGCTCTTTACCCTACTGATACTGAGCATATAATACATACAAACAATATTGTTAGAAAATTTGAATATTTGAACCACTTGCTAGTGTTTACGTATAACCTAATTTATTTTAGTTATCAATGCTTTACTGATAAACAAAGATAAGTTATTAATTTAGTCTACTAATAAACTGCCTATTAGACAATAAACGGTGTTTACTTTAATTTGGTATAGGTACCTACTTAACGTAACTAAATAGAAATCAAACAAAAGCTTACTGCTTTTTGACAACAATGATGCATTCATTTTATTTTTTAAATCATTTTGGTTTTAAACTGGGTACCCATGCTAGAATAAGGTTTGTTTCTTGTTTCTTTTTCGAATTTCTCATACAAATTACTTTCCCATAAACTGACACTCATAAACGGACGCGGACACTTTTTCTTGCTCATTTTAGGCAGGGTTACATCCGAAACATTTCAAAAGGAGTCTGCACTGCAAATAGAAGTCCTTTTTTAACTTATAGAAACACTTAGGGGCGAAACAGATTTTAGTGGCACCAGCAACAGCTGCCGCCATTATTTTATAATCAATGTATTTCAATCGTTTAACACAGAAGATAACATCAGCAACTCCAGCAGCCTCATCAGACCAAAGACCTAAATTTGCTGTTGCTGGTGCGTTGCTGACAGCTTTCCAACTGCGATATTTTATAGCACCAGACTGCAAAAATAAATAAATAAAATAGACGTGGAACTTGTTGCTGTCATTGTTATTGTTCTCGCCAAGCCGTACCCATTTGTTGTTTATTTTAATTGTTCTGTTGTTATAAGTTAGATATCAAATGATGGCAATGTGTTCAACAAATATTTTCTCGACCAGCGGCGCGGCGTACTGTTGATGATACTCATAAAAATTCGAAATAAGATAATTTCAATGAAAACTGCACGAAATCGTGTTGGAAATTGAGTGAAACAAATTAATCAAGTAAAACTAAATTAAATTAGTCATGCTTTTTTAGGTTTTTCATTATTTCGCTTCTGGTTAGGGCATTTACATATAATTTCAATTTTGGAATAAGAAAAATGATTGAAAAAAACCTTTTTTAAGCTGTTGTTTATTTTATTTTTAGGTCATTGTAGAGAAGGCACCAAAAGCCCGCATTGGCGATCTGGACAAGAAAAAGTACTTGGTCCCATCTGATTTAACTGTAGGACAATTTTACTTCTTAATCCGCAAACGAATTCATCTCCGCCCAGAAGATGCTCTCTTCTTCTTTGTGAACAATGTAATTCCACCAACATCAGCCACAATGGGTTCCCTGTATCAGGTTAGTAAGAAAATAAAAAAATACTGTTGATGGTTTGTTTATTTTCAATTTTTGTTCTAGGAACACCACGAAGAAGATTATTTCTTGTACATTGCATACTCGGATGAGAATGTCTATGGCAAAAACTAAGTAGACACACACTGGGCTGGCGAAAGGATTTTACAGAAATAAATTTGATTCTTCAGAGGCGCAGCAAAGAGATGCAAAACTTAAATCTATCAACATAAAAATAAAATTGGAAAAGATCAACTATATATAAAACATAAATATATAATAATTACAAAACCAACAAGAAAAAAAAAAACAAAATATAGATACAAATATTTAGCTTTATAACTCATTTTATTTTTTTCGTTCACATTACACCTTCAATTCACTCTTTTGATCAAAATTTGAGTTTAATTTTTGTGTACAATTGGATTTTTATTAAGATTCAGTATCGCCAATTTGAAATGTTTTGATGTGCGCGTTCTATGGCAGTTAACGTCACTAAAAAATGCTTGTTTTTTTTTTACTGATGAGAGGTCTCAGACGCAAAGTAAATTTTTTTTTTTTTACTTACTGACAAAAACGAAAGAATGAAAAACAAAAACTATAATAATTATTAAATGTTTACTATCAAAATATCAATGGCAAGCAAATTTAGGAAAAAAATGCATTCATATTTATTGTATAACTTTCTTATTATTGTAAAATTAATAGTTATTAACAAAATGTAAAACTGAGAATAAAATATGTTTAGGATGTTAATCCTAAGAAAAAATAGAAGTTTCAATGCACGTCGCACATGCCATTGCCCACATCTGTGAACTGAACACTAATTCAACTGCTGCTTAAAAAAAAAAATAAACTTTTAAGGCAACAAAAAGAATCTGTCAAGTGACGGCAATCATTGGCCCAATTCCTGAACGCAAGATTTGCAAGGCAAAACACATGCAAAGCAAATGCAAGAAGCAAGTTGAAATGCCTAAAGCATATGTCTGCAATTCATGCATATGACGTTTCGGAACGGACATCTATTATATATTTGTTGATTGTTGCTGGAATAAATAATTGACTCCCAAACTAAAATTATTTTAATAAAGACCTTAGTAAATTTAAAAAAAATAATGCAAATATAAAATAAAAAATTTGTTTATGAATTTTAGCTCAAAATACATAAAGTTCTTGATTTTACGCTTGATCTTTGCATTTACCTGAGTAAAAAACCTCCTCATGCGCTAATCGAATTGTTAACAACAATTTCACCTCCTGATGTGTTCAGTTTTTTTAAAATTGTACAAACTTTTCTTCATTTTGTTCACCCATTTGCTTCAAAAAACAAATAAAGTAGATTTAACACGCCAGAGCCAAACAAATTCAAATGCAATTGAAGTGCGCAAGATATTTTTTACATCTGCACAAATGCGTTAAAATTTGCGCAAGAAAAAAATCCACCGCGTTTTGGGACAATCTGCTTTGCAGGTATTTTTTTGTTTGCATTTAGGAACTGTTTGCTTAGCATAATTTGCGCAAGTTTTGCATTTAGGAATTTGCCCATTTTGTAGCAATTGACTTTTGAAAAAGTTGCATATGTAGAATTTTGGTATGCAATATTATTGGGTGAATTCATTAACTTCAAATATTTGCTTTGTTGGAATGGAGATGCGCAACGCAACTGATGCAGATACAATGGGGGCTATCGTGAATAAAATTTTCCTGGGAATGTTTGCCTCCTTCGAAAATTTGGAACGTGAATAATGGTTGAAAGTATCTAGCGGAATCTAATGGTATCGGGAATAAATTTTCCAGGTGAATTTGGCTATCATTTTCAATAAGCCAAATTTGAGCTTAGGAAACGGAGTTGAAAACTATTGGCGTTTCAAGTTTTCGAAGATGTGAAATATTCCAATGGAAATTTTATTCACGATAGCCCCCAATGTATCGTATCAGAAATAACACATCATGAATTGAATTGATTCCGATTTGCCTAAAGTTTGCGAATCATTTGTTTCTGGTTTGACGAAATAGATTTGTGCATTTGGAATTGACACATTTTACTTATTTAAATCATCGGCATTTAAATAATTGAAATCGGATAAACCGATAATCGGAAAGTCTAATAATTGCGAGTGGCGTTCGACGTTCGATTCGACGCAACAAGAACTTCAGATATCTTCAATTTTCGTTGTCTGATTTTCAACAAAAGTCGTTTATCGATAAACAAACGACACTCGCAGTAAGGGCCTGTTAGTTTAACATTGCTTCCTACATTGTAATGAGGACCGTACTAATTAATTTTACCACACATACGAAATTTATCAATGTTCTTGAGCGGTCACACCATTTGTGAATTTAATTAACAAACATATTATATTATTTTTCAAAACTTATATTGGATTTGACAGCAAGTTGTTCAACGTCGTACGACCTTTTAAGTTACCAAATAGATATCATACCTATTTGCCTATTTCAAATGACGTTGATAAGGGAATGGTCTTGCAAAAAGACAAGCCTTTCAAGAGAAAACCCTTCAATAAATCAAAAATTTCGATACAAAAAAGTGGTCGAAAGATATGAAGGCAGATGACAGAAGACAAAACACCTAAGTTTATTAAATAGATACATTTGTAGGTACATGTATGTATGTATATTTATTTTCATTTTATTTCGTTTGCAGGGAGTTCACATTCATAGACGAACAGGGGGTCAACTACACATACATATCTAACTTTATTAATGCTTAAAGTAAGTGGTAGGTATTGTGTATAAATCTAGGATCAAATGTTATTGCTTACGACTTTTTACCACAGAATCTGCAATTAGCGCTGTTCTATTTTAGTTTATAAATCGCTTGCAATAGAATAAGCGCGTTGAGATTTTTCGAATTCGAAAGTTTTTATTGTAGAATCGAGTTGCATAGGTGGGCCCCAGATCTTAAATTGAGCAAACGTTTTATCAAATAGTACCGAAAATATCAAAATCAATAGGTATTTGGCATTGTTTTTTATAAAAGTAAATTATTGTTATATTTTTTGGGAATATCACACTGCTTCAATCTCGGAGCCTCCATCTTAACGTAAATATTAAATATCACACCCGACTAAACTGACCAAAATATGGAACCCTGGAAACACATTGTGTGTTAACAAACGTCCTAACAAAGAACTGTAATCACGAAATGAATGGAAAATATTTCTTCTTCAAAGGTAAACATTTGTTTGCTTTTGAATTTAATATACACCCTACTAGCTATTTCCGAAACACATACTTAAAACCAAAAAAAAATATTTACATACCAAAAAGGTGTTTTTCATAATTTGTTTGTTATTGCAGCAGATCTGGTTACCAAACGTATATCAAATCACCTAACTAGCTGCCCATACGTATCCTTTCGGATTTTTGGAAGAAATTTCGATAGGTACGAAAGCTAAACCCGATCTAATCTTAAATAGCGTTCCTTTGACTACTACTTTGTTTCATTATTTGATAAATGTTTAAATATTAATAAATTTGTTTGCAAAACATATTTACCAATCACTCACCAATCGTCTTTGTTTTATTTCTACAATGCACAATTACTTATTATTTTTTTATTACACTTTTAAAGAATTTTCCATCCTTTTTAATTTCACAAACATTTCTTTTCGAATACCGTTGGAAAAAATTGAACGCACAGCTGTCAAACATTCTTTACTCAACGCATTGTGTCGCATTCTTGCGTTGCGGTGAAATGAGTTAATTTTTTTCGGAAGATGTATAGGTATATGTATGTATGTGCTCGATGGAAAATTCTCCGATTTCGAACAAATTAAAATTGTATTTCAAGCCGATAGCGGTACTTTGCTAGGGCCGACAATGATGTTTGATATAATTAGATAGTCTAGTAGGTATTTATCAGCCGTATTTTATTATCGCCTATGGTCCATATGTGCCTGATTACATGGGTCGTTTTACTGAAGGCTGCTGACTTTAAGCTGTTGATACAAATATTCAAATATATGGGGTTTTCCATTGTAAAATGAATCAATTTATTTTTAATTTGGATCTGTCAAAAAGCCGATTTTGATCATTTTTGCGTTCCATTGGGCAAAACAAATTGATTTTTTTTATTTAAAATCCTCCATGTACTAACACCAACATATTTTAAAGCTGTCAGTTGGCAAATGTGTTGTTTGATTGGATTAATGTAGGTATTTCAGGAAAAATTTGTGTTGAAAATATGTGAGAAATATTCGATTATAAATGGAAAAGTTTAAAATGAATGGGTAACTTCACCAAACTCATATTTCTCTTCTAAAAAGGACGAAATTTTTATTGGAAAAATGACAGAGAAACGAAACTACACAAATACAATGACAAAAATAAATCAATTTGAAATCGTTTTCCATTCGCCAAGAAAAAAATTAATTTTTAAATTGAAATCCGAATTTACCAATTGAAAACCCCAATAGACTCACCCTTAGTTCTGTTATTTATCCGCATAAAAGTATTAATATTTCTATTCTTTATTCGTTACTTCGGAGGCGGAGGATAATCAGGGTTTCCAAATCAAATAAAACAATGATAATTATTTTAACTTGATAAATAATAATGTTAATATATAGTTTTCTGTTTAACAAAACAAAACACATTTATATACATTTAAATAACAAAACTTATTACTAGGAATCATTAACATATATCACTGTCTATTATAATTTTAAAGTTTTAGTGATGGTTGGCTGTAGGCATTTCGTACCAAAATTGAAACAAGACTCATTTCAACTAAAATTATTAGGTTTATCAGGGCTATAACAAAAAAAAGAACATATAATTTGGTTAATTTGTTTAAACTAAAAGTATACTACCATACTTTGTTTGAGTATTGTGTTGTTGATGGGATAGATTCCGCCAAAGTCAATAGAATCCAATTGCGAATTTAGAATGAGGTACTGTAGTTTACAAAGCAACAAAATCAACTGAAGACTTAACATCTTTTTCTAAAACAAAAAGTTTATAATACATTTATTTAGGTCTGTTTAATAATATGTTATTGTTTATTTTTTTTTGTAAATCATACTACCATTAAATTATGATCGGGAAATAGAGAACTTATCATCTTGACAGTGATATTAAGACCCCAAAGTCCACTAAGGATAGACATAGCCAAGAAAGGTCCAAAAAATATAGCGACATTTTCATACATTTCCTGTTGAAAAAAACGAAAAAAAGAAAAATATTAGCAAATATATTCAAATCATTGCTCCTTTTCGTATACAATTTATTGATACTGATAAAATTATTAGATTCGCTTTTAATTTGGGTTGATTTTTGTTTGTATTTTCGATTAAAAAAATTGAAATTACACTTGTTTTCCCCATGTTGAATTCAGATGGTCCTTCTGGTTCTAAATATTATTTTTTTTTTAAACTCACCGGATCCTTGTAGTATATCACATTCGATGCAATCATAATACTGGATTGGACCAAAGGCATTTGCCAGATAAGAAATTTAAGGGCGAAGAGTCTTGTTTTTTGTGGCGTCAATTTTGGCAAGAAACTACAGCAACAGCAAAAGGGAGATGTTTGCAAATCTAATTTTTTTTGATCGCCGACCTCTTTTAGAAAACCAACCTCAGAGTGGGCATACCGAAAGCATAAATTATGAAAGACAACCGCTCCAAATGTGAAGGATAAATGCATCACTGTGTGGCAAATGAACCATGATTTCGGGAGCAGAATAGTTACAAGCGCAGCCAATGATATGACCGGGTAAATAGAGCAAAGAAGCGTTGTTGGTAAGTACAGATGGCTGGTAAGACGTTTTTTAGCTTTTGATATGGTTGTTGCGAAGATAGCTACATTTAAAGTTAACAACAGTATTGCAATAAATAATGAAAATATGACAAATGGAGTGAGATCTAAAGAAGAAAATTGAAAGATTTTATTAAAGAAATTTACGAAATGTTATAATCAATAGAAAACTTACTTGAGTAGAGTTCAGAAAGACTTGGATAGATGTTATTAGAAATTGTAGACAAATTTGTAGTATTTCGCTCCGCTGACATGATGATGATGAGTTATGATTAACGCAAGAATAGGTACATATAATGATGGACTTGTTTGATGTGGTTCTTGAAAAAAACTTGATGTGTTTACAATCAGACTTCCATTTTTAAAATAATTCTGAAAAAAAATTGAATTTGTAATTAATTCCAAAGAGTATGAACTTTCCAATAAAGCTAACTAGTTAAGAATGATAAGACATTTTGAAGGACTGAAAACTGCTTAAAGATTGAACGACAAAAATAAAACATAATCATAATTGTTTATATTTTGTTTTGATTATGTTCCGTCTATTTGTGGGTTTATTTCTATCTCATACGGGTAGAGGTAAATGTTTTTACTTAATTAAAAAAAAGAAGAAAAACTATGACAATGAATAAAAAAAATTTTTGTTTCCGTTTTTGTGGACTGTTTTGAACAAGTTGTATTCGCCAATACATTAATTGATGATAGCGACAAATTCTAAGAGTGCTTTAACGTTTATATTGAAGCTTCGATAAACGCAGTTTTTTTTTTAAATTATTATATTATTGTTATTACCTAACTTGTTGTCAGGTTTTAGGCTTTGATCATTAGATTATGTGTTCTTATTAAACGGTTTTCTGAAAAAAGAAGAATTATCTTCAAGTGCTGCTAGATATTATTTTGCTGAGGCCACGTAGAGTGAGCGAACACTTGCATCGCTTCAAATTAAAATGCTTGAAAACGCGGATGAACATAGAAACTTTCTAGTATATTTTATAGAAAATTTCCGCTAATAAAAAAAAATGGTGCATTTGCCATTATAGCTCAATTTTAGAGAATAAGCGACTAAAGGTATTAATCTGGCTGATTGGCGGTAAGCGGCGATTGTATAATTATTATCTATCTTTTGGCGGTTTTTGAAAACTTGAACACTACTAGATCGCCTAACGTTTTTCTACTCCAAATTTTCTATTTTCGATAGGAATGGAACAATACCGAAATCCACCCGAAAACGACATAAAGCTTTATATAAATTTGTAAACACACTAAGGATAGGAATCTCCCGATGACTTTTATATTTTGTATATCTGATTGCATTTCCACGATCCAGTCGTGAGGTCTGCCTATATTTCTTTAAAATATCAATAACATATGTTGTAATGATTTTCCAAGTTAAGTCACACAATCGATAGAGTTACAGGGCTATATCCAAGTAAATAGTAAATTTAAAAATCCCTTTAAATATTTAAAAATTGTTCGCTTAGCCCGAATCAAAATTTTTTTCATAATCATTATAAGCGGAGGAAAATATTCAATTTCTTGTCTTTGCACTTTTTTGAGAGCAAACTTACGCTAACGCATTTTATTTTTATTCCTCTCAATATGTCATTTTTATGATAAGCACTCAACACCAACTATACAGAGGTCATCAGTAGGTAATATAAGATTAAATTTGACACAAATAATACGACTTGGTACCCAATCGCTCTCTGCCCCACTCTTGTGCGAGAAAGCTCACTGCGATTGTAGGAGGAAGCCTATGTACATAAATGTTACAGAGTGAATTTGATACCACTACCAGTCACACAGCTGCTTAGTCTAGCATTAGAGTGTAGATGTTTCCTGGTACTACTCCAGACTGATTGTCAAATCTGAATTACTATCAATTGAGCATTGAAATAAGATGTCGGACTCTAGATTTCGGGCTAAATGGGGTGTCAAACAACCATGTTAATGGACTAATCCACTGGATAATCATAATCATATACCGATTATTTGATGATAGTATGACAAAAAGTTGTTTTGTCGTTTGCCCAGTTTTACAAGTAGATAGATTCAGAGCAACTTTGGTCATCAAGGTAGCTTGCACGTTCTCGTGGACACCATTTTTACTTAAGGGGAACCTAACCCTAAGGGAAAATGTCGCAAATCTCTGCTTAAAAATTAAAACCGCTTTAAATGTGATATATTGTTAGCATGGAATAATCAAATACCTAACTTATGTTTTTTCATTAACTGATTTTAAAAATAGCTTAAAACGATTTATTAAAAAAAGCCTTCAAAAAACTCTTCAAAAATTACTTTGCTATACCTAACTTTCAAAAAGTAAACCAAAAACCGTTTAAAATTAAACATTTGTATGAACATATTTTCTTTAAAATAAAATCAATCCTCTAAGCTAAACAATTTCACAAGAACTCAATAAAACTAATTTACCTACATAAGTAAAGTTATGTTCTTTTCGAATACTATCAAATTTGTTTACCGCAAATTCCTATAAATAAAACAACAAGTAATTTAATAATTAAATACACCATTAATGACTCTTTTAATTGAACTAAAGTAATTTATTCAAACAATTCATTAAAAATAACTTAACTTGAAATTAATAAAATGTACCACTGGGTCGCACGAACTTGCTCTTGTGGGTCAAAACTATGGTGTAGCCACATATTGAAAATTCATATTAATGGTTCAATAATGTATCTGAAAATGCATATTAATGGTTCAATAATGTAACGACATTTTTAAGGAGAAAATGTTGAAAAAAAAACAAAACTCCTAAAAAAATTGAATTTTTTATTTAAAAATCGATTACGCAAATAACCCAAAAAATAGACCATTTTCTCAACAAAAAAAAAGTGGAATGCTTATTTCCGTTATGTGAAATGTTTTTTCAATCATTCTATTCATTCAAGGTATGAAGTTTAGTCAAAATCTTTAGAGCAATTTTCGAGAAAACTTGACAAATCAAAATCGTTATTATCGCAGCTACTATGAGCTAAAACAAAAAATCGAATTTCCCCTTAAGGGGACCACATACAAATATGGTCTGTACCAAATTTGAAGTAAATCTCTCTATCTCAAGTTACTGTGGATTTACAGGCGCACAGTCACACGGCTGCACAGACTAAGGGACGGTATAACCAAACTCACTTTTTCGGACATCTCAATCATTTTATATTTATTTTTGATATGAAACCAATGCTTGCCCGACAGAGCAAGTAAAAATTAGTTGAAATTGAAAATTGATTGCAAAAGTTTTATAAATAAAAATTAATAAATAATTATTTTTAATAGTCTCTGGGGCTTTACTGCTATGCACCACTAAGATTGTTCAACCATTATTGATAGAAATAAAATGAAAATATATAATGTACATGTAGGCCTAAAATGGCATAGGGTGCCATAGTATTATGTGAGTATACAAAAATTAACAGTAAAGCACCGTACTGTATATATGTATGCATGGAAATTATAAATACCATTAAAACTGAAATATTGTTTTATATCAACATTAGAGATTAATTGATTAAAATACTTCTAAAACTGTTTTAAACATAATGCGATGAATATACCATCTGATTTCTTTAATAAATCCTAATTAATGGGAAAAAAATTTAAAAATTGGACGAATGGTTTTAAAAATAATTAATTTTGTATATGTTCATAAATAAAATTTAGTCAACACATTTGAGACAAAAATTTGGTGCGCCAATTTGTACGCCCATATTCTGCATATGACTAAATCGAATTGAAATCGATTTTCAATTTCACGTGAAATGAAATTTCATGTTCTAGAATTGGTTCGTTTTCGAAAATTTCGCAATTACTTAAACTGTCAAAATTGCAGGGGGATCCATTCCATCAACCAACCAATCATGGAAATAACTGCAACCTGTGTCAGTTCCACAATAATTCACAAGGCTTTAACAAAGTGAATTGAATACGTTCAGAAATCGGAAGGAGCCGAAATGCAGAACACCAATTTTCATTTTCGAAATTCAAATTCAAATGTGTGAATTCACAATAAGTGAAATGCAGAACACGGGCATTAGATGTTATTAATGATATACATGTATGCAGATACAAATGGGAAGCTTTATATTAAATTTATAACAACGATATTTTAGTACAGTTTACCTACTTTTCTTAAGTTTAAAGTTTCCTATATATTTAGTATATAAATAATATAATATTTAATTTTTATCTAACCCCAATCTGGTTCCCTTATTATAATCCATGTAATTAATTTAATTTTGCTATAATTACACGGTGTGACATGACTTATTTAATAAATGATTAATTTTAAGAAAGTTAAATTACATATTACTCATATTACTCATCCTATGTTTCATGGAGAAAAGCTGGCTAAAGCCCATTTCGGTTACTATTTTCATAACGGTTGCAGTAACAAATACATAACTTAAAAAGAAGTACCTTCACATGTAGCGGAAATAAATGCACGGAGTGACCGAAATTTACATAGACAATACATACAAACATATCAACGTCTATACGCTTCAGTTCCTTTTGGCAATTTTTTTTTCATTTTATATCTACCAACACTCACTACTGTCGATGATCATTAAAAGCAACTCGCCCGCTTAATCTAGCTTATTACTTCGGCCTGCTTCTTCAAAAAGAAAGAACAATGAGAGCCGAAAGCCGATTTAAGTTTACCTACTTACAAAAACTTTGTTTGTTTTATAATACAAACATTAACTTCACCGGCAAAAAAAGAAAATAACTATTGCCATACGTGATTGCATTATGTAATCTACTCGTAATACCAACCTCCGCACACCACTACTTCCATAACTGCTATAAACGGCCCATGGTAATCAAGCAATTTTGCAACTGCATTCTGCAACAAGAAATACGGTAGAGTGGGTAGGAATGGGTAAAATATGGGCAGTTGTGTTTTTAAGTGCTTCGTACATGAGCACGCGACTAGCGAATGTCTGTTTGGTAACTAGAAACGTCGTACGACGAAGCACAACTTGCTGTCAAATCCCATACAAAATTTTGACAAGTAGCCAAAAGTAGCAAGAAGTTGCAAGTTAACAAACAGACATAATGGTCGCTCATTTTGACATTGTATTCACATGATTGGTCGCTGGCAATAGGTCTGTTTGGTATCCTTTTTCAGCAAAATGTGTAAAATCTGTCAAAACACCAAAGTGATAACGAATTTCTCAAAAATGGAGAAACTTACAAGAAAGTTAGGTAACAAAAGAATTGAACCACTTTTGTGTACAAAACGTCAGAATTTTACTCCTCACATCAACAATAATGCTAACAGCTGGGTGTTTTGACAGTCTTTACTCTTCTTGCACACAGAAATTTATGTAGCACAAATTCGCAAGTTATCCAATGGAGGGTAAATATTTTCTCTCTCGATGTGCTCTCTCATTGCAACTTCTTCGAGTTAACAAACAGGAATTTGTAACAAATTGTGCAATTTTGTGAAAATTTGTGCCAATTAGCAAGAAATTTCACATTACCAAACAGACTTTCTGTGTGCAAGAAGAGTAAGGACTGTCAAAACACCCAGCTGTTAGCATATTTTGCTTTTAGTTTGAAATTGTGGTTTCTGATATGTGAAAATTAACTTTAAAAGCAATAAATAACTTGGGAAATTAATAATTTATGTTATTATTTTAAATTAAACGCGAATTGTTAACAAAACCAGACTTTTGGCATGTGATTGTTGATGTGAGGAGTAAAATTCTGACGTTTTGTACACAAAAGTGGTTCAATGCGTTTGTTAACTTTCTTGTAAGTTTCTCCATTTTTGAGAAATTTGTTCTCACTTTGGTGTTTTGACAGATTTTACACATTTTGCTGAAAAAAGATACCATACAGACCTAATGATGAGAAAAATTTATCAGACCTGCAGAAAAATATTCCCATAAAAATGTTTACAGTTCCTTTCTGCGGAGATAAAATTATCTGATTTCTGAGGTTTATCCGGGTTTTCTGCCGTCGCATGAATACGCTTTATTTAAATTTGTTGATTCGAATAGTTCTTCGAAAAGTTAACAAATAGAAAGGTAGGTATTTGCACTACAAATTGCTTTAAAAAAAAGTATTTGCCTTCTCAGGTCGCAGCTATATTTTTTGCATTTTGAAATTTTTTTCAAGATCAAACATTATCAAACTTGTAAAATTGTTTTTTTTTTTAAATAAATATTTTGTATAAAGCAAATAAATTATTTCTTGAAAAATCTCTTAATGCCCCATTCTACCCATTCTCCTCTACTCACAATCTCAGTGTGTTTATTTATGTTGCGAAACATTTATGGTGGTAAACTTCTTGTATTTTAACAGCAAAACTTCAATTTCAAAAGCAAAACTTCAGCAATTACCGATTGTATTTTGTATTTCTTGAAAATATGTAGGTACATAATTTTAAATGCACCAAGTTAACGCACATTTTTTGCAAGGGACTTTCACTTTATGTTTATGTACACATTTGTTTTGACGCGCCTTCATTTGGTATTGACAGGCTCTTATGGTCTGCAGGTTAAAGTCATTTTTTATAAACCCGCATTGGGTCACGAGAATACGTCATCTGGGTTTATCTGAAGGTTACAATATTATCTCACAAATGCTTATGGCCGAAATGATCATAATAAAGACGAGAATAATTTATGCAATCGCATTCCACGGTATCTCTTGATGGATACTTACTCTTACATAGACTCGTCAAAGATCCGACATCCGAGGAGAATAAAAATGTTTAAATAAAATTGAAAATTATTTTTACCGTAAGACGCACGAGATGTTTCGCGATGAAATAGTTTTAAGCAACTGAGTGGCGGCAGCTTGTGAGTTTTAATGAAATAGTTTGGCTGTGCAAGACAGTTCAGTTTTGTGTTGGCTCTTGAGAGTAATCGTAATTTGTGTAGTACCTATCATCAGCAGCTCTGACTCTGAAAGAAGCAAGTGTGGGACCAAGTTTAATTATTATTGGTCTGCGAATGCCTGAATGGGATACTGTCTCTCATCGGCATACATTTTTGTTTAATGCTGTTGTGTAATATTCAGCTACTCCGTGCGAAATACCGCATAGCCTTATACTTATAGCAATAACTTTTTACTGTTTCTTTTTTATTTTAAATGCCATATAAAAGAAGAACATAATATGTACATGTAGATTATAATAATTAATTTTGGAAATGTAAATATAATATATAAGTTTAATATAATATAATATAATAAGTAAGTAAGTAATATAAGTAATGAGTACCATCATCAACATTTTTATCAGATTAATCCGAGAGATTAATCGTGTTTACACGAAAGAGCAAGAAATGAGCTACATCGACCTTGAACACAGACAGTTAATGAGAAACTGGAACTATTGACCTGTCTTCGTACACATTGTAATTGCATTTATTAATTTCAAAGTTGAAATAAAACTATAGTAACTTTAATATAACATGAAGCTTATACACATGTTGTATATAGGTATAAGCAATTTAAAATTCATATACCAAAGATTATCATTATTATGCTCTATCATTTTCTGCATTAAATAAAACCAGAGGAAATTGAGTGCAAATAAGTATTCCAACATTGAAGAAACTTGGCAAAAACGTTACAATTCTCTTTGAATTGATAAAAATATGCAAGCAAAAAAGAATGTTTTTTTTTATTAAAAATTTGATCATCTACTGATGCTGGATCAACATAGAAAAAAAACCAAGGAAAGGTATCAAACCGGCTGACTGTGGTCTGGAAAGTGATTTTATTGGGAATTAATTAAAAAATCGACTTCTCTCAATGTCGCTATAAGTACCTATACTATATTTAGTCGCATTCGATAGTTTAGAATGTGCACTGAATTTATTCTCAAAAATTGCATGCAAGAACTAACATTTACTCGATAAAAATCACATTATGAATTTATTTAGTCTGCAAAGATAAAACATATTTTTCATAATCCAAAAAATATGCCAATGATTATTAATGTTATTGGTCCTTTTTGAGTAGTTTGGTAATTTTTCAAAAAAAATAAGCGTAGTCTTACAGCGGCCATTTTTAAAACGAAAAAACCGTGTTAATCAGTTTCGCATCCATAGTTTAGCGTACTAGGCTTAAACTCAAGGAATAACGTTATAATACTAACGCAAAACAGGAATATAATTAAATTACGAAAAATCATTATGCGATGACTTGTTATCATTAAACGCCTTTGAAGCGGTGACCTGATGTACAAAATATTTAACTGCCGTTGAGAGATATACGTAGAAACTGTAAAATATAAAAAGTTCGTAAATGCATTAATGAACTACATACTTCTGTTTTTTTTTTTTTTTTACAAAGGCTTAAAACAACACAAACCTCTCCGTATAGATTTGGATAGTTACTCATTATCTCCTGAACGCGAATATTCATGTTGAAAATAAGTAATATACGGCTGTTCTGATATTCGGTCGAATTTGAAAACGGAAACGAAAATTAAATATGTGCGGATTGAAAACGGTTGTTCTGATTTCCAGTCGGATTTACTTTTAAGTTTTACCAACTTGATCAACAAAACAAAACGAAATTAGCTGTTATGTATGCAAGAGCTGTCAAAAACCAAATTGTAATCCTCCAACAAAAGGATAACCGAATTTAAAACGTCAATTTGGCGGATTGTAGATCAGTTCGTTTTGCCAAATCCGCAAAACGTTTTCGAATACGGAATTCGGAACAACGAAAATTCGAAAAAGTGAGGATATAGAATTCGAATGGAAATTAGAACAGCCGTGATAGTAATTTTTTTCTAAGGTGAGTTTTTTAACATTGGTTCACTTTGGCATTTATGCGTATTTTTCTCATTTTATGGACCTTTTTTATTTTTACCTTTGCTGGTGTCACTTTTTTTTTTTTTGATTTTTTAACTAACTGTCAGTTTTATAATCAGGGGGACATGTTCATCAACGTGTCGTGTCTTTAGATTTTTGTAATGTGAATACCAGTCGAACGACCGTCGATCGACTTACTGTGTAGTTCAATTTTGGTGATAATTTGCACTGTCGGACGACCGCTGTAATAAATGCGAACAATAGTCGCATTATGATTTATGATTTCAATTTTACATCTTTTTTTCTATTTTTTATGTAAGATTTCAAGCAAATGCTTTGCAATCGCAGTAAGCAACAAAAGACAAAGCGAGAGCGGAAAAAAAAATGCACGTGCAAATGTATTGGTGCAAATATTGAAATTCCCAGCATGTTGGCTCTATGAAAATTTCCTTGAAAATGATGTCGGTAAGTAATCGTTGAATGTGAATGCTAGCAAAACGTATTAGGTCGAACGATATGTCGTTGAATATGAGCCCCCCTATTTGTATATCTTTACACCCAAAAAAAATGAGGCAGTCAAATTCACAATACTTCCAAATTTGTGTATTTAACAGCAAATGTACTGTTTTATCGATAAATTTTCCAGATGCTGTTATTTTCACAATTCGGTTGTAGAATCCTGTTAAATTGAAAACAATGGTTGTCGGGTCGATTATGACAATTAATGCAGTAGAATCAACAGCGTTTTTGAACATTTCTACAACTAATTTGTTTGGGTCGATGTAAGTCATCGAGGTAATTCTTCTTCTTCCTAAGGTGACGCCATACAATCAGCCCTTTGTGGACCTGAGCCTCTCCTGGGTAAACGGAAGGAATAGACCCCCTCCCATACGATTTTTTTTGTCTCAACCCAACCAACACGCTCTAGCTTTTTGTCACACCTTATGCGAATCATTTTGTATAATATTAAAATGAAATGATGATATGAGAAAAACTTACACCTCCATTAAAGAACTAACTAACTAAGAAATAGTAAAATTATAATAATTGACACTAACAAAACGTATGGTGCACAGACAAAATTAGGTTGGGTAGACAATCGATATACCTCTCATTCAGAATGTCACTTTTTTGGCCAAACAAAAATATTTACAATTTTGATCAAGGATTCTTAAAAATTCGCCTGAAAAGTTTGTTTTTTTTTTCGAAAAAGCTTATAGTAATTTTAACAAACAAAATTATGTCTGTCTAACTTTAATGCGGAGTCTTGAAGGGAATACTTAATTTGTCTGCTATAGTGAAATTCCCCCGGAATAAATACCACCCCCCACCCACCTTAAGAAAATCCAAAGAAAATTCAGCCAAATTCCCCTGGAAAATCTATTTGCGAGGGAAACATTAATCTTCACAATTTTCGGTGGAGAGATAAATGATAATTGTTTTTTTCTTTAAAGTAAAATATTTACAAATAACAAACATATTGACGAATCCAAATAATCCTAAGTTCAAAGAAAGTTGAAACAAAAGTTAAAGTTGTTGCTTCTCAAGTATGTTTATTTACAACAGATATATGCGGAAAGACGGAGTACTAAGACCAACTTTGAATTTTCTATGTTTTGATTCAAATTTAGAGTTAAATTACTATTTTTACAATAATTGCAAGTGAAACAATTATTTATGTAAGAAGAAATGACAACAAATTTATAGGTGAGGTTTTTCATATTTGTACTTATACGTCTTATTTGGTTTAAAAGGTTTTCTATCAAAACATCTAGTTTGCATTAAGGATCTCTATAATTTATCAATGAAAAAAAAAAACACCTGTAGGTATCAAAGTGGTTCTGAACAAAAACAATTCATTTTTCTTATCACAAGTTTTCTTTTGTAATTTGCGCAGACTCAAGGGTTTTGATTACCCTTGAAATGATTAACACAGTACAAGCTGTAGAAAATAGGGAAGAATTTTAAACGAGTAAAAAATATGTAGGATTGAAGTTCTGATTTTCAAAATGGATTGAATAAATAGAGCCCGGTCAAATCTTTTACATTTGTGTGGTGCCGCTAAGGAAGTAATCTCTGTATTTCACAATACATCCAACGGTAGAATTTGAGCGCGAAAGCAAGCTGATGTGCATTCCTAGTAACGCGTGAATTACAACGGGACGACTATTTGTAAAAAAAGGGCTAATTTTTATTTACGCTTGTGCCAACAACTTACACATGTTTTTTTAACCATATCCTCAACCTAAAATCATCAGGTTTTCTGCAAGACACCTTCAACAAAGTTCTGAAGATATGTTATGTAAATACACAATTTAAACAATTTATTTACTCAGTTTTATAACAGCCGTTTATTTAGAACACTAAAAAAATCCATATTTTTTTGTTTTGTTAAAAAAAATTAAATTAAATTTTTAAAATTTTTGTTTAAATAAACATACAAACAAAAATATGAAAGGCATATGTCGATGATTTAAATTTCAAGTAGCTTTGAAATTTATCAGGCACTCAAAATCCCAATATAAATCATAATATTGTTTACCTTTAAACACAAAAATACCATTACATTGGTTTATCCTATAATTTTATTTCAAATTTCCAGCAATATCTATGTTCTAATTAACTCAAAAACACATTAATATAGCTATATAAACTGAATGATGCTCCACATCTTTCTTCTTTCTTGAGTTTTTTGATAAATACATTTTTTATCGGTATGACGAATCTGCCAAGAAAGTAGGTTTCTTTTTTAGCACCTTCTTGTTATTAATGTTATAAATAAATTTATTGTTTAATTGATTTCAATTGTAATAAAAATATGTGGAAGGGTGTTTTTTTAATAACATATATACACTGCAATAGAAAAGATTATGGACACAGAGCTCTCAACAAATTTACTGACCTCATCGCTACATGGATGAAACTTTGGTTACGGAAAGATTTATTTATTAAGATTCTCTACAAATATGATAGAGTACCTACCTATTTGTTTTGCCAAAACGATATCGTTCGAATTTTTTCGTTTTACGTAATAAGGCCTCAGTACAATATCTAGTTTTAAATGGACAGTCAATAAATTAGCCCCAATCCCATTTTGCTCGTAACTTAATACCTTTCGTAAACACGTCTCCTTAACAAATTTCAAAATCTATGCGTAAGATATCTATGTACATATATGCTCCCCAAGTCCTTTTAGTCCGGAAGGCGACCGTAAAGAACATGACAATGATATTATAATAGTTTCTTCATTTACAAAAAAAGTTATAAAGTAATAAGTTTCAGGTAGTTATTTGCATAAATACACACCCACATCCTACAAACATACATATGTGTCTCATTTCATTCTTCCTACAGGTTATCAATAAATCAATCGTACGAAAACGAAACTTAATATTATAAATGTGTACCTAAATAGATACAAGAATGGTTGCTTCTCTGAGCTACTTATTACTAGGATAAGGACAGGAGTGTTTAATGAACCTGTTCTGAGCAGAAAAGAACGGAAAAGTACACGATTGTGTGTTTCATGAGTAAAAAACCTTGCCCCCTAGATTTGCACTGCGAAAACTCAATTGGGCTGACAAAATTTTTGTAAAATATGTAATATTGATATTTATGTAAAAAATTATATTAAGGGTTAGTCTAAAGAGACCTATAAACTCGATAGATGGTAAATAAATAAGATAACACCTGAATAAAATGCATTTTTCTTTGAGTGCATACCATCACTTCAACAAGTTATTTTTCATTGTTATGATAACTGATAAGAATCTAAATGGAGAGATTTACTCCAGATATTTGTATCTAGCCTTTGAATTGGATTTTGTTAATGTTTCGCATTGTTTTGTTGAAATTCCAGTTTAAAAAGCTACATATGTAAAATGTAATATTTGGAATCTTCGATGATTTTATTTTAGTGTACTGCGCTATTCGGCAATGATTTAAATGTTTCGAGACAATAAATTGGTCTCAAACTCAAAAAAATGTATTAACTGTTACCCGAAGTTTTTTTAAGTTATGTACATAGTTTTTCTCCTTCATGTAAAAAAACAACGCTCATACGCAATACATCATTCTTCAAGAAAAAATATGCACGACTGGGTCGCACGAACTTGCTCTTATGCGCGATCATATTGTAGTTCTATAGTCTGAAATAAATTAGCTATGGGAGTCTATATTTTACTTTATTATTATTTATTTGGTATTATGTGAGTATACAAAAATTTACAATATAGCCTAGTGTTGCACATATGCAGTATGCATAAAAGGAAATTATATTATTTAAACTGGTAAATTGTTTTAAATCAACAAAATTAGAAAGAAATTGATCAAAATACTTTAAATCTGTTTAAACCCAACGCGATGTACACCATCTGATTTCTTATATACATAAATCTTAATTTATGAGAAAAAAAATTGAAAATCGTAGGAGCGGTTTTAAAAATAATTAATTTCTTATATATAAAATGTCGTTAACATTTTGGAGAAAAAAAATTGGTACGTCAATTTTAAGTATTTGTTAATGTTAAGTTAAAAATTGAACTTCACAAAAAACTCTGCTACCTAAACGTTTTCGAAATATCGAATTTTCAAAAAATAATTTTGAATTTTTTTTTTAAATCTAAAATTTATTTTTTAGAAAATGTTGCTACGCACTTTTATTTATATTTATTACAAGCTTCTGATAGATAGTCGAAAATCAAAGAAACCGTTTAATGAGAGGTACTGTTAATAAACATAAAATATAAAAATTTTAAATGGTAGACCGTACTAATTTTAACACACAAAAAAACTTTTATCAAAATCGCAGGAGTTGTTTTTGAGAAAAAATATATTTTTCTTAGCGGTTTTTAAACATTTGTATGGGATGCACCGTTATTTTTGGGTTTTAGAATAATTTTTGTCAAAAATCTTCTAGATAAAGTCAAAAAACTGCTAGTTACCAAGTTTAATAAAAATGGACGGAGTCGTTTTTGAAATATTGAGTTTTCAAAAAAAAAAAAATTTAAAACTTTTTTTAAAAATCCAAAAAAAATTTGTTTGGAAAATTTTGGTACACAATATTATTTAGAATATGTCAATAATTCTTTATAAAGAAATTGATCAGAAACAGTTGAACCGTTTTTGAGAAAAGCGAAAATAAAAAAAAATGGTTCTTTGGGAGTTACCATTAATAACAGTTTTTCGGAACCATTTTTTTTATTAAACGGCAACTTATAACTATTTAAATTTATTGAGTTCTTAAAAAAAAATCGGTAGCGATGGTTTTGAGAAAAATAAGTTTTTCCTTTTTGGCCAAGAAATTTTGTATGACAGCTACTGTTAGTTTTGGTCCGGTGGGGGAAATGTCCAAAAAACGGTAGGTACCAAGTTTAAAGAAAATCGACCCATCCGTTTAGGCTGTAGTCCAACAGACAGACAGACAGATGGACGTTTTTGCAAGACCCACTTTTTTCGTCTTAGCTATAATCGTAATGTCAAGTTTGATCAAAATCTCGAGTTCGATTTTTTGTACGAATTCATAACTTGCCATATTGTATTATATTCGCAAGCAAAAATGATTAGAGTGGATTTTGATTGCTTAGTTGCTATAGCAGATGTATGGGTTCGAGCCATTTATGCACTATTCTATTCTATATACCCTCGGTTTTAAACTGACGTCACCCGTGAGCACAGTCCGCTGTTAAAAAAAATTGTTTACTATGATCCCATTTTTTCTAATTGGTGCAGGTTATATACATATGTATATAGTTAAAAATATTATTATTACTGCCTATATTATTGTAAAATTATTTTGGGTAGGTTTTTGATGAAAATACTCCCATGTGATAGATATCAGAATGAAAACTTCACTCTTAAGGGAATGGATTGGGTGAATTGAATATTCGACTCACACAAATAGCAGAATAAGGTTGATAGTCAAACTCTTGAAGTTTATATGATGTATACATTCATTGATATTATTAAAGTTGGAAGATTCGGTCTTTTTTCAAAACAAAGTTTTAGGGAGTTGAACTCGAATGCGTTTTTTTTTAAATTCATAATGTTTTATTCTCATTCAAAACAACTCTACCTTTTGTAGTGAAAAATCCCTTCGGTGGATCGGCCATTTGTAAGCAAAGCTTTGTTTATTTCACTGTTTCTCGAACCGGCAGTATTTAATTGTTTTGTGATGAAATAATTTAGCATAATATGAATCAAATAAAAACGCCATACAATAAAATGATAAAATTGCTGCCATAAAAGTTGTTGTCTTGTTACAAACAATAAAAAGAAAGCTCAATGAAAATGCCCTTTAGGATTTAAACGATAACACATGGCTTGTAAATTAAAATTTGTATTGATACATTATCATAATAGAAAGATTTTAATTAATAAAAACGATTCGTGTAGGCAATAAAGAAGCAAAACTGGTGATTTTATTTGATATTTTATAACAATGTATGTAGCTGTCGAATCAGAATTTAAGGAAAGATATTTCGTACATTCTTTTAATTATGAAAGAATGATCATTCCCAGTGTATAATATTGTTTAAATAATAAATTCAATTAGTAACTTACCTATCCAAAAATAGATATGCATTATGCATGTATGATGGTATCATGATGTTTGTATGTTTCAAAACACTATAGATGCTATGGAAGTATGGAGTAGGTATGCGGTAGAGACTCTGTGGTGTTCATCTTACGGTTGACATTTCTTATTTCAGTGAAAACGGCAACCCTCGATTTTAACCCAAACTTCTGGGTAACGATACTTCACTTTTGAATCTATTAAACAAAATGCATATAAATATAAGTTTACACATAAACTTAATATTTTCAGTTTTAAATTTTAACTTACCTTTTATTATTGGAAATCACTTTGTATCTCTTGCGGAAATAAGACGACAGTCGACAGGTACTTATTTAAACATTTTGTCTTCTGATGCATTTTGTATAGTTTTAGTAGCGAGAAAAGTGGAATCTCGAAATTTTGTATGCTGAACAACTCTTCGTGGATAAGAAGTTATAGGGTTTATGAGTATATTCAGATTTAATTTAGCCTTATGATTATTTAGCGATTGTTATTCTTCAGTTTTACTGAATGTTATTTTCACCTTAATGTTGAAAATATCATTCACCTCAATAAATGTTTACATTCAGATGCATAAAGTAATGTCGGATTTCATTGCAATGTGATAGAACTCATCTCATAATCGAGAAGTGTTCTTTTGAATAAACCTTGTAAGCATAGAAATATTTCATCTTTTACGTATGTGAGCCCATATTGCAGTATAGTATCGGTGAGGATACAACACAAACATAGAGACTATTAATTAATGTGGGTGAATGCGCATCAAATCTCCCAAACTAGAAAGATCGCATCTTTCGTCTTGAAATCTCATCTAAAACGCATCTTTTTTTGAATAAATCATGAAAAAAATAGATAAAATGCAGATTTTTCGCAGAAAGATCAGGTCTTTTTATCGCATTAACACGACTGATAATTTGTCATACTTTCTTCCATTGTATTGCCACTCCTTGTTCTAAAATCTATCAATATTTTCGTCATTAAAAACACTCACAAGTCCAACACACGTTTAGTTTTGTCATTATATTGGGATCGTAAAAATATTTTGCTAAAATCATTTTGCAAATTATGACAAAACAAAGAAAATTTTAAAATGCAGAATTTTGGTCATACAAGATTTTTTTAAATACCTACCATAACCCTGCGGTAGCCAGTGAAAAGCTGCATTATTATACTGAGTTTATTTCTACTTAAACTGATGTAGGATGCGAAAAGTTCTTGGTTGTTATTCATAACTAGTATTTTTGCTTCAGGATCGGAGCTCTTTCATTATTTTTTTTGGTTGCTGAATATGAAAGTTAAAACAACCAATTAAAGTGTAAGTTAATCGTTATTGTTAGAGAGTTCGATTACGATATCAAGTTAGTTAAGTATCTTGTTTGATTTTCAAGAAAGTGGTAGAAAACTGAATAAGACGTTCAAGAGTTACTATCATCGTTGATTGCAAATAGACGTAAATATGTTCGATAAGTGCGTTTGAACTTCAACACTTTTCGCCTCCTATCTCTTTCTCGATTAAATTGAATTAATTTTGTCATCAATGTAATTAAGTTTTAAGCAGTGTTTCTATATCGACTCCTAAGTCACTATCTAAGCGAACTAACTAACTATTTTTTGTAGCGCATACACGCGTCCATTATTTGTCATGTGATGAAATTAAAGCCTTAAAACAATAGTTAAAATGGGAATGATTTTTAATAATAATAAGACAGAATTTACAGATTTTTCAGTAGGTACATTAACAAATACTTAACTTTTTATTCATATATATTTTTGCTGATGATTTATTTTTTTCGCGTATAACACTTGTTAATATATTTTATTTGCTGTTATCCTTGTTTTTTGTATGTATGTATGTGTGTATTTTTTTTAACAGCAAATCAATATCTTATAAACTATAATTTCAATAAAATACTTCGTAGTATAATCGTATATCTCTTATTTCTTATAAAATATCATGGGATTAAAACTGTGCGCGATGACAAGATGCTTTTGAAGATCTTCTCTTTCAACAAAAATTCCTGAACATAAATGGCAAGCATGGGTACTACGAATAAAATATAAAAAAAAAACGAATATGTAAGATAGAAAATAAGATACAAATCTATAGCTTTTATATAATTGTTTTTACTTCTTCGGTGTTGCTTTGGGAAGTTCACCTTTGTGTGAATTCATATGTGAGTTAAAATTTTGCAATCCAGTGATTGATCGGAAACAAATTTTACAGTTAAAATGTTTTCTTCCGCTGAAAGAAAGAATTGATTTTAAAAGAATATGTGTAGCTTTGAAGTTTTTCGAATATTTGAACTTACTCAGGTTTCTTATGGATAATAAGCGTGTGTTTCATGAGTGATGATTTATCCGGATAAAATGTCGAGCAAATTTTACATTTATATTTGATAGTTTTGCCGTTTTGATTAAGTCTTATAGGTTGGTCCTTTGGTGAAGTCTTAGTCAGTTTTGAAATGGCTATTGGAGGTTTTACTGGCACTGGAGCAACTAATTCATTGGAACTAAAAAAGTTAAGAAAATAATCAATATGAAGTACCTACATATTTATTGTATTTAAACTTAAAATCCAAATCACACAATTGAAATAAATGTAACTAAGAAAAAATCAAATAAACATATGTACAAACATATGTATAAATTAAACCTAATTTAAATGATTAATATGCAAATATATAATTTTGTTAGTAAACTTACAATAATAATAAATTGAACCGAACATAAGCAGAAGCACATAACAATTCAACCGGTAGAAGAGAATAGATTAATGTGAAAAAGAGCGATGTTCCTTTTTCAAAAACTATTTGCAGTAACCCAGCAACGCACTTAATTTTTGCACAGTTAAAAGTTTAAGAACTAAATAATGGCAGTAATGGTAATTAAAGAAAATATAACTTGGCTTTTAGCTTTTATGTAAGTATGTATGCTTAAGTAAGTTTCCAATGTAACAATGCTAACTACAATGAAAAAACCCCGGCTAAGTTCAAATAAGCTACAAAGACCTGTAAGGGCTAAATTCTTACATGAGCAGAGGTGGAGGCAAAAACTACAACCCAACGGTTTTGGCACTATTAGCGATTGTCTTAGTTTACTTAAGACACAGTTTGCTACTGCGCTATCACAAATAGTTATGAGAAAGTTAACGATTCATATCCCTTCGCAATCGTCGAGTAGGTCTAAAAGATCTCGAGGCTTTTTCTTCTGTCTTATTCTACTGGTCTCTTTCCAAGTGCATTTCATGCAAAACAGTATTTATCCAGCCCGATCCTTAAAAGGAATCTGCACCTTAACTATCGTCCAATTACAACTAAGCCGATCTCACGTCTTTCTGTGCCACCCTGTATTTCTTTCTTTTTCTTCTGGAGTAAGACAAACAGGTTGACCATTCAATTTTGTAAATGATTTCTTAGCGAAATATAAAAACATTTCATTTGGGTATGCATGACAATCGCTCTGTGTTGAAATCAGCCAAAACCTACAACTAAATAAAACTTACTCTTCTTTCTTCTCGTTCTCTGGCATATAATGCGAATTTATATGTCTGATGGTTTTTGTATTGAAAACTGGCATAAAACACAAGTTACAAGCTTCAAATTTCGGATCCATTGTTGCTAGGCCAACAATACGTTTTCTGTAAATTTCCTTGTGTCTTTGCTTGATGTGATGTTTGAATTCCGAACGAGTTGCACATTGGAATTTACATTCTTTACATCGAATCGGACGTCTAAGATTTTATTTTAAAATCATACAAAGAAAAAAAAAAGAAACAAGAAAAAAAAAAAAAAACAATTAAAAAAAATTAAAGAACAAAAAAATAACCAGTTTGAGTAGATACATCCAACCCAAAGTTGTACTTACTCTCGGTAGGTGTAAGCAACTTCATAATGCTTCTGCATATGAGTACCACAATCCAATATTGAGTCAAACTGTTTTTCACAAATTTCACAATAGGTGTCGGTCACAGTTGGAGGTGGGGGTGGTTTTTTGACTTGAGGAACAGAGGTAGTGCTTGATTTCTTTGGTGGAAGCTTTTCCATGCCCTTGTGAACACAACCAATGTGCACCCTTAGACCGAATTCCGTAGCGAAAGACTTGTCGCATCCAGTGCACTGGAACTTTCCTCCCGCAGCTGTTGTTATGTTGCTATTTGTACTAAGGAGATAAGAATTTAAGAAATCGATTGTAAATACTAAATATACTAAAAGCTGCAGTTTAAATGTTTATCACTGAACGTGAGCATTTAGAATGTGTACAGGGAAAATCATTCACACTTCACGCTTGCCGAATTGGGTCCCTGGCTTTTTATAGAATTAATATTGCCTATAATGGTTTTCGAAACCATATCTCGAAGTTATCAGTTAAGAAGTACATCCGCTGTACAGTTCCCATTCACTGCACTATAAGTTCTTTTAGAAAATGTGATTTAGACAGAATTTCCCGCAATTGCAACACTTGTCAACATTTATGTACAAATTTATCTCTGACCCCAAAGATTTTGTAAGCGAATTCATTATTTAAACATCGATATCATTTATACTAAACAATAAACCCCCTGATTGTTTTACATAGAAAAGTTGTAGTAATTCGCGACTACCGAAACACAATGACGCAGTCTTAAGGAGCATTATATTCTATAAAAAAAAACTTCTAGCCTAATCTTCGAAAACTTACTATTTTTTGGGTGATGTTTTTATATATGGCACAATTGATGGAGTTTCTCCAATATCCTCTGGTGGTTCAATGATTTTTTTTCTTAAAAATCCGCTCAATGGTATACATCCGGCGCTGCTACCACTAATCGAACTGACTCTTCTCACACTGCCTCGCCCAGCACCACCACCTCCGATAGACATTGCCGATGTTCCATTACTTTCGTGTGTTTCTTCGTGTTGCTGAAGATTCACGTATCGACCAAATTGTTTATCACACAGCAGGCAAATAAATAATTGTTTAGCTTTATTGATTCTCCGCATACTGTAACAAAACGATTTCCATTAAAATTTTAATCGTATATGATTCTCGTGCATTATATTTTACTTATGAGCTTGATTCTTATGCAAAAAGAAGTCATTTTTGCTACTGAATGTTTGATCGCAATGGTTGCACTCAAAATATCCACTACAATCATTCACAATTTGTCTGTAATTAAACAACAAAAATTAAGAACATTTGACATAAGATTTAATTATCAGCATTTTTACGAATGGGTGTATTTCAAGTGCTGGCCATAGATGGTGCTGCTGAATAAATAGACATCACAAATTCTACATTTAACAACCCATTCACCGGAACTTCAAAAGAAAACATTAAAATTAAAGATCTTACAGTGCGAAAATACCAAAAAAAGAACTCACGCTTTTAAGTTTTCAACATATTCCATATAATTATCTGGATGTCGATTTCGCACATGTGCGTGCATTAAAGCAGGAATTTTTGGCTTGAATCCGCACATTTCACAGACCGGACTCTTCGAGTCGGTGAAATTACGTCCGTCTTTTCTGATTTTTTCTTTTTCATTATGTCTCTCATGGATTTGGGTTTCCTCATCTTGGTCATCTCCATCTGCATCGCCATCGTCATCTTCATCATTCTGACAAGTTTGTTTGTTGCTAAAAAGAATATAAATTATGATGGTTTACATTAGTTCCTATGGATACAGAAATTTTCTTACTTAACCGATTCATCGTTATCTTCTTCTTCATATTCACAACTGCTTTGGTCGGAAACGATCTCATCTTTGACTTGAACATTACAAATTGGTTCGAGAGGTAACCCATCTAGAGAACTACTGCTGTGAAATTTATTAAATGATTGTTATTAATTAATACGCATACATAAAACACTTTCAAAAACTTTGAAATCTTAAAATTTAAAAATATGAACAAGTATATGTTACCCTCTCCGCAAACCTCGTGAGTTATAAAAAGCCCCTTATGTATGCCCTATTTCACAAGACAATCGATATCTATGACAAATTTCATTAGGATCCGTCCAGCTGTCGGGTGTGATAAAAGGACAAACATTGTAACAAACATATGTACATACTTTAATACTTCGGAATTTAAACAGAACGAACGAGTCGAAAAAAAACATTGTATCTCGACGCAGGTATATGAATTACAAAGGGATCGAAGTGTAGTTCGAAATCGCTTTATGAATGAAAGTTTCCTATGACCTATCCATACGGATAGGGCGGGAGCGTTATTCGCTTACGAAATAAAAGAAGGTGCCTTCTGATTATCACATCTACATTAGTTTAGCTTTATAACTAGATTAAGGTTGGGAGGGGTGTTGAGATGATCCGATACATCTCTTTTCACAAAACAAGGGTAGAACTGATCCTATAGTCCTCTATGATCCTCTAAGTATAACCTTTATTACTTTGCCAACACAGAAAGAATTTGTGTGAGTACATTTTTGGTTAAATCGATATACAAAATGAACAATGCATAACCGATTTTTGATGTGTAAACATCTATGCCGCCGATAGGCATACGAATACGAAAGGTGGCATGACGTAGAATAGTCGATGGAATCAGCATAAACTGGAGAAGATTTGGAGAGCTGAAATACAAGTACAGAAACCATACGTTATGTTGCGTATAAGAAGTGGAGTAAGGGAAACTCAGGGGAAAAAAATATTTAAGGACGTAACGCGTAAGTTTAAGTACCTATAAGTAAATCTATGATCAACGGATGATCGAGACTGACCCCATTCGGAAAGGATCGATGAGGATATGTGTTTGGTAGATGAAATAGGAAGTTAGATAGTTACGAGATCAAGTACCTACATGATCGTTACATAATAATGAAAAAAGCTGTTATCATTTTTAAGAGTGCTACCGATTTCTGATGTTTTCTGAATGATTTCAACTTACTTTTCACTTCGTCCATCATAGGCCGAATTGCCGAGTCTATAGCCAATTTGAGTGGAGAAAACTTCTTTGGAAGTGCTTGCTTCAGACATTTTTCTCTTTTTTTCTGGAACCTCATAACTGCTGCAAGAAATTCGATTAAAATAGTGAATGATGCACAACATTGGCCACTTACCTGCCATCATCTCCCCTTGTCCTACCGTTGTTCCTCACTTTGTGATCGGCAATGTGAATTGTCAGCTCATTCCATGTCTCAAATATATCACGACAAAAATTACATGTAAACGTCTTTGTTTTATTCACAGACCTTGATAATAACCAAAAAAAAAGTTAAATTGAATGTCTTAAAGTTCAGATGTTATGATATACTTACTTTGGGTACTTTGCACTCTCCATGGAGAAGTTGGTTTCTTGAGAGTTTTCCTCGTTGCCTGGTTCTATTTTTGGTTCCTTTAATACTTTTTTGAGATTTATCGCATTGTTATCAGCACCCAATGTGGGGGCTTGAGATTCTACAGAAGTTATGCCGAAATCGGAAGGCTCCTTCTTTATAACAACATCGCGTGGGAACTGCTGCGTCTGAAGCATATCATTGAATGATATATGAGATTTTATACACATTTGCTGGAAGTTGTATGCATCATTTAGTTTTTTTATGCAAATGCTGCATAAAACTTTGGGCAGACTATCCGATGGCTCAACGGGTAGGAGTGCTATTTTGGTCAACATTGATGCAACATTAACAGAGTTAATTCGCGAAAAGAAAAACATTTTCATATCATCGCGCCTTTTCATACAGGCTCTGCAGAGATCTCGAAATTCCAATGGAAGGGCCATGATGATGCGCTGCCATAGACAAAAAAGAAATTTAGAACATTCGTTTAAGCACTCTTGTACGGAAGGATGCAAAAAACTGTGCGATTGTTAAGTTTTGTTTTGTTTATACATACCCCGTGCGGGTTAACTTAAGTTTTTGGTTTGTAAAATATTTTAATATAATTAGAGCACTTCTTATTAGAATAGATTCTGGTGTTTTGAGATTTTTCACAAGTTGTGCAAAAAATGTCCTTTGAGACACCGCCACCGCCAAACACCTTTTTGGTGGTAGGGGTAGCAGAAACAGAAATCCATCCATCTTCCATAAATCCTTTTTTTTTGTACAGAAATGTCAAATGTCAACACAGTGCGCCTGCACCGCATATTCACGATAGTGAAGAATGTGTCCAGAGAGTATTTGTAAAATTAGTTAAGTGCCCATTACACTTTGGCTCCACAGATCCGATTTCTCCTTGTGACTATTCGTTGTGAGGACTGGTATGATTTGCAAAACATTTTTTAATCATCCTTAAAACCTTATACGACGTTTTTATTAGAGTTAAAATTAGGCAATTTCACAAATTACAGAAAAAGTGCATTCATCTCAAATTTTTTAATTTCGTTTGACAGCTCATTTCATTTTGACTTTGATCTGGCTTGATTCGACTTGGGTGTGTTCATAAAGTGTTCCGCAAGTTTTTGTTGAAATTATGTCATTTCGAAATGTGAATAGGTATGAGAAATCAGGTAATTTTGAATCGAATTTGGAAATTTTTAACGAAATTACCTCATTTTTTCTAATGAAAACGTAGTATTATTTATATCTTTTTTTCTCCGAATAAATCTTTTTTGAGCCGAATAAATCTTGTAAATCAATTTCTAGAGCAATTATTTTTTGTTTTTACTTTTCAACAACTAAATAATTATTCGATTCAACAAATTTAAATATAATATAGCGTAAGGCCAGGCGCGCACATGCAACTAAACAGTTTGGTTTCGATTTTGAGCACTCGGGATTATATGAGAGTCCGCCGGTTTATGTGCGCGGACTCTCATATAATGCCATAGTGCTCAAAATCGCAACCAAACTGTTTAGTTGCATGTGCGCGCCTGGCCTAATACTACGTTTTCATTAGAGCAAATGAGATAATTTCTTTGAAAATTTCCAAATTCGATTCCAAATTACCTCATTTCCCATATAAATTCACATTTCAAAATCAGGTAATTTCAACCGAATTTGCACGAAATTCGGTAGGAGATTACGTGAACACTTTATGAACACACCCAAGTGGTATCCATTCAATGTGAAATTCATTGAAAACAACAAAAACAAGCTAGATCAAAGTCAAAATGAAATGAAGTGGCAAACGAAACTAGCAAATTTGAGATGAAAACACTTTTTCTGTAATTTGCGAAATTACCTCATTTCGGCTCTAATGAAAACGTAGTAAAAAATTAGTTTAAATTCTAAGCGACCAAAAACTAATCTTCTTCGAACTTTTAAAAGTTAATTCGCAATCCGCAACATCTAGGCGAATTCCACAAACTGGCGAATAGAAACTTCGCTCGAGTTTAGCCTCAAACACTCATTTTACTTCTTTTTGATTTATGACAATTCACAGTTTTCAGCGTGAATGAAATATCAAAATTCGCGACCATTTGCAATTCGCAGCTTGGAGGTCGTGTCTCATGTGCAAAGCACTTAAGTTTAACGGAAAAGAACACTACTGAGGTCTCACTCCATGGGACGCGCCTAATAAGTTTTTGACAACCCACTCGAAATGTGGAATCTGTTTGATTGTCAGTTTCGGCGTTTTTGGTTGGCCAAACTTTCATCTTTCATGTTGGCCACATTTTTCGTTTGATTGAATTTGCCTTCGCCGTCCACTCCACTGTGTTAGATCTCGAAAATTCTAAAATAAAATCTTTATCAAGTTCTAATTTATAAAGAATAAAATCAAATTAATATGGCTTCAATTAGTTTATTGAATCCAAAAGCTGAATTTGCACGTGCCGCTCAAGCATTAGCCATTAATATTTCGGCCGCAAAGGGACTGCAGGATGTGATGAGAACTAACCTTGGACCAAAAGGAACCATGAAAATGTAAGAAATTAATTATTTTTGTTCAAAAATATAATAAAATGTATACTAAAATTAAGAAATAAACATCATAAATGGCCAAAGTCCTTAAAACTAATGCAGATGGTTTAACACGGAGGTGTGTCAATTTCTAGGTTATGTCGTACAAGATGCGTCATGAAATAAAAAATTTGTTCGATGGTCGAGTTTATTTTGTTGTTTTATAAATACAAACTAATATACAAGTATACGATACTTATTATTTCTAAAATATTGACAAGCTTCGATTATTTTCAATTCAAATTACCCAACCAGGAGCTTTATAGTCGAAGACCCCTTTCATACAAGTAGACTTTTTCTCTTGCTACTTTCAGTTTTATTTTAGGAAATAAAGGTGTGAATTAAGGGGCATCGCATACCGAATACGGCAACAATGCACAAATCAAGATACAAATCAAAATGCCCTCCACTTAGAGATAGAACGTTCATAGAACTCGACCACTCGACTAGAATATGTACGTCCGTCTTCAAATCACACTCCTATGATGGAGTTATGCGCCTTTAGCCAGTAAGTTTATGAAAAATGTGTAAATTTGCTATAAAAAATGCGCCAGAACAAAATGCTCTGTAATTTGACTTGATGAATGTTTTATTTAATTCTTTGAGTCTGATCACAGACCAAATAAATGTACGTCTTCCTTAAATTTCTAGAAGTTTTATTTAAAATTTTCCGCCCACTCGACTAGAATATGTACGCCCGTCTTCAAATGACACTCCTATGATGGAGTTACGCGCATTTAGCCAGTAAGTTTATGAAATATGTGTAAATTTGCTATAAAATATGCGCCAGAACAAAATGCTCTGTAATTTGACTTGATGAATGTTTTATTTAATTCTTTGAGTCTGATCACAGACCAAATAAATGTACGTCTTCCTTAAATTTCTAGAAGTTTTATTTAAAATTTTCCGCCCACTCGACTAGAATATGTACGCCCGTCTTCAAATGACACTCCTATGATGGAGTTACGCGCATTTAGCCAGTAAGTTTATGAAATATGTGTAAATTTGCTATAAAATATGCGCCAGAACAAAATGCTCTGTAATTTGACTTGATGAATGTTTTATTTAATTCTTTGAGTCTGATCACAGACCAAATAAATGTATACGTCTTCCTTAAATGTCTAGAAGTTTTATTTAAAAGTTGCTAACTACTCGACTAGAATATGTACGTCCGTCTTCAAATCACACTCCTATGATGGAGTTATGCGCATTTAGCCAGTAAGTTTATGATGTTTGTGTAAACTTGCTATAAAAAATGCTCTAGAACAAAATGCTTTGTAATTTGACTTGATGAATGTTTTATTCAATTCTGTGAGTCTGATCACAGATCAGATAACTGTACGTCTTTCTTAAATGGCTAGAAGTTTTATTTAAAAATTGCTGCCTACTCGACTAGAATATGTACGTCCGTCTTCAAATCACACTCCTATGATGGAGTTATGCGCCTTTAGCCAGTAAGTTTATGAAAAATGTGTAAATTTGCTATAAAAAATGCGCCAGAACAAAATGCTCTGTAATTTGACTTGATGAATGTTTTATTTAATTCTTTGAGTCTGATCACAGACCAAATAAATGTACGTCTTCCTTAAATTTCTAGAAGTTTTATTTAAAATTTTCCGCCCACTCGACTAGAATATGTACGCCCGTCTTCAAATGACACTCCTATGATGGAGTTACGCGCATTTAGCCAGTAAGTTTATGAAATATGTGTAAATTTGCTATAAAAAATGCGCCAGAACAAAATGCTCTGTAATTTGACTTGATGAATGTTTTATTTAATTCTGAGAGTCTGATCACAGATCAAATAAATATACAAAATATTTAGTGGAAAATAGAAATTATATTATAATAAACTCTTCGTTAAGTGTATCCCTTGCGTGGACACGATCTTCTTCGATTATGATTCTTATGCCCTGGATTGCATCTCTGGTTAATTTACCCTTGACAAACTCAAACTGGTCATCAGGTAGCTTTGCTATGTTCCACAATCGGCCATCCAATGCACACTCAATGAATTTCCGTATGTATGAAATCCGCTTAATTAAACGGTTATTATCACAGATTCGAGTATTCAAGAAAGTGACGAATTCTATAAGAATATATCTTGTCATGTTAAAGTACCTCTAAATAAAAAAACTGTAAAAGTAACAACACACAGGAATGGGTTAAAGTCAAAAATAACAATTCCCTGGTAACCACGAGCTGTCGCGCCACAAATTTATTTATAAAATCTCAATATAAACTTTGTGAACTGACTTACTAAATGATTTCAATGATTCAAATTTCAGGTTGGTTTCTGGCGCTGGTGATATTAAAATCACAAAGGACGGAAATGTTCTACTCCACGAAATGCAGATCCAACATCCAACAGCATCGATGATTGCACGTGCCAGTACAGCTCAAGACGACGCAACTGGTGATGGCACAACTTGCACTGTGCTCCTTATTGGTGAGCTCCTGAAACAGGCTGATATATTTTTATCTGAGGGTCTGCATCCCCGCATCTTGACTGAGGGAGTGGAGAAGGCTAAAATCAAAGCTCTGGAGGTCCTTGAGTCCATGAAGATCCCCATTGAGGTCAACAAGAAAAATCTTGTAGATGTAGCAAGAACAAGTTTGAAGACTAAAGTGCATTCGAATTTGGCAGATTTGCTGACTGAAGTATGTGTTGACGCATTGTTGGCAATTCGTCAAGATGAGAAGCCAATTGACTTGCATATGGTTGAGTTAATGGAGATGCAACATAAGACATCAACCGACACTAGCCTTATTCGTGGTATTGTAATGGATCACGGTACTAGACATCCTGATATGCCAAAACGATTGGAGAATGCCTATATCCTGACATGCAATGTTTCGCTGGAGTATGAGAAATCTGAGGTTAACTCTGGATTCTTCTACAAAACCGCAGAGGAACGTGAACAGTTTGTTTTGGCTGAACGTGAATTTATTGATCAGCGTGTAAAGAAGATCATTGAATTGAAGAAGAAGCTCTGCGATGGAACAGACAAGACATTCGTTGTTATTAACCAAAAAGGAATTGACCCCATGTCATTGGACGCTCTGGCCAAAGAGGGAATAATGGCTCTTCGCCGTGCCAAGAGGAGGAATATGGAGCGTTTGGCCTTGGCATGCGGTGGCGTGGCATTAAATTCTTTAGATGAAATGGAAGAGGCAAACTTAGGGTAGGTTTTGTTGTGATTTGCTTGAATTAATGAATAACTTTAAAATGTTTCGAATTTTATTTTAGATATGCTGGTGCTGTTTACGAGCATGTTTTGGGCGAGAATAAGTACACATTTGTAGAGGAATGCAAGAACCCACAATCGGTGACAATTCTCATTAAGGGGCCCAACAAGCACACCATTGTGCAAATCAAGGACGCTATTCGCGATGGTCTGCGAGCCATTAACAATGCCATCAATGATAAATGCCTTATTCCTGGAGCTGGTGCCTTTGAGATCCGTGCTTATAATGTTTTGATGAAGTACAAGGATGAAATTAAAGGAAAAGTCCGTCTTGGAGTGCAGGCCTTTGCAGAATCGCTTTTGGTTATTCCCAAGAATTTAGCTATTAATAGTGGCTATGATGCCCAAGACACTATTGTCAAGTTAACTGAAGAAGATCGTCTGAATCCTGACGCTGTTGGCATAGATTTAGCAACAGGAGAACCGATGAAGCCTGTCGACTTGGGAGTGTATGACAATTACATTGTCAAGAAACAAATTCTCAATTCCTGCTCGGTTATTGCCAGCAATCTCCTGCTTGTTGATGAAGTCATGCGCGCCGGTATGACAAGTCTAAAGGGATAAGAAAGAAAGTTCACAAACAAAACTCACTTAATTCTCTTTCTTATTATTAATTTTTGTCACGCGTATTTTTTAAATTAAAACATACATGATTTATCTTTTTTTAATTTAAACCCTAACATGTCTAACATTTCACGAATAAACATATAAAAATGCATTTATTGTTTAAAATTTGTTTTTTATTTAATTGCTTGTGAATGACCTCAAATATGGAATTTTCTTAAGTCAGTAGACCCAGACAAATTACTTTTGTTTGTTTTTGCGTAGTGTACTTGCCGGCCGACCACAACTCAGAACATGATAACGCTAAAAAGAAGACAGCAAGGCAAATCCTCGAATAACAACCATTCAATTTGGAAAAGTCTTATCCAATATTCTGGGGGGTCATTCCGTAATTCGATTATCGCCACACGATATCGTTTTGACGACAGCTTTGCATCACGTAAAAGCAATAATCACCATCGACTGATAGATATCCTTAACGATCGAAATTTTGCTCTCCGTAACTCTAAAATTGTCAAAACGTGATCGTTGAATCGTTAGCATTTGAACGATACCTATTAAGCTATCGTCTTGTTTGTTTTTTTAAGCAATTTATGCAGTTAATCATATGAAGCAACTAAATGTATGGTTTTCAATAAGGGCGGGTAGATGTTTTCGGTTGATCCTGGGTTTCGTTGTCGCAAAGGCGTTGGCTGATTGTCCACTGAATTGGTTGACTTAAATTTGGGCACCAAACTTTGGATAATCGACTTGGAAGGACAACCATGTAAACCGTAAAATGAGCGCAACGAACGAATCGTTGCCTAAAAGATTTTTATATTAAAGTTTTATCATTTGGAGGTGTTGTTCAATCGTGTAACTTGCCATGGTGATTTGGCATCAGTAACTGAATAATAAACAACAGATTTGATAGATGTCACCGTCAAAATCTGCCGGCTGCAATTGGAAAACCCTATAATTAATTATATGTAGCTTTAAGGATATATGGATAACCGATTTTGTCAGGCGACATCAAGTTTTGGCTGCACTTTTCTTCACTTCTTCTTAATAAAAATTGACATTTTTTGGGCGTTACTGACCTATAGGTTAAATAAATGTTTAACGTGTTTTTTTATATTTCACAAATAAATATAATAACGTGCACGATTATCGCTTTAAAAATTACGGAAATACCCCAAGGTCTATCGGAGTATCTGTTCGAAAGAGAAATGGGAGAATTTTGTGTCGAGGTATCTGTTCTGATTGATAAATCAGAAAAATTCTTGCGTTCGGATATCTTATCCAAAAAAGTGTTCAAAAAGTATAACGCACTTTACTGCCATGCGATGCAACGCGTTAAATAAAGACATTTTGACAGCTGCGGGTTAAATTTCTTCCGACAAGAAATAGTGGTGAAATTATTTTAAACATAAATGGAAAATTCTTCAAAATTGTAAGTACAAAATTAATAAAAAATTATTTGATTTTATGATTTCGAGCAAAAAAAAATAGACGAGGGGTCAATAATATCGATTGGTCGTATCCTATCGAGACGTGGCACGTAACACCACCAAGGAACCTGCAAAAGTTACAATTTTGTTGGGAAAATATGCAGTTATTCGATTTATTTTTTTAAAACTCTAGTATTCGTCATCTGCTATATCGGCATTTACATTGTCCGATTTTTGTTGTTGCTGTAATCGTGTGAGTTTTCGAGGTACATGTCCGATTTTTCCATTCCCTTTCACACGATTACAACATAGAATAATCGGCATTGGAAAAATCGGGTAATGTAAATGCCGACTATCAATTTCATTGCACACGAATTTACGCGATTGTACGCTTCATTTATTTGTCCTCGAAAGCTAACTATTTTAATTGGATCTAACTTTTCTTTCGGAATTTCTTCCGAACGTATACCTCGGTAGGGCTAATGCAATCCGACTGAATCGAGTAATCAATTCGCTCATTCGTCCAATTGAATCTGCTATCCGTCGGACAGTGTGCGAAAATCCTAAAATCCAAACAAAATTTTTTTTGGATATTTGTAAAATAACTCCTTGTTTTTTTTTAAAATGATGTTGCAGACAGGTGGCGCTCTGAACCAGCTTTTGCCATTTTCGTTCATGAAGTTCAAATGCATCAAACGTGTGAATGTTGCATGAAAAAAACAAAACTTTTTGAATAAACTTTTAATGGAGTTTTTGGTATTTTCTCGTTAGTTAAATATTTTCGATAAAAAGTATAACAATAGACTGATTTGGCTCGGAGGTTGTGGAAGGGAGCGTGACCAAAAGGGGTGTTGCTTAAAAGAGCTGTTTTAAAAAGGTATTGCGTGGCCAGGGGCCACCAGGTTGCCCACCGCCTAAAAAATATGGAATACAAAATTTAACCTAAACTATAATCTAATCGAAATCACCTTTATGGCGTAGGTTCCACGTACATAGCAGTTAAAAGCAAGTGGTTTTAATTCCACTTTTAACTTCATTAATGCGTAAGGCCTGATGCTAACTGATGAATCTGGGGATAAAAACATTTATTCAAATCATAAATAAGAAAAAAATAAACAAAACAACTTCATATCAGTATTTTTTTATTATTCTAATTAGCGCGTTTTAGTGATTTTTTTTTTCAACTGAGCAAGATAAAAACATAAAGTTAAAAACTTTAACCTGAGCATCAACAATTCGCCTATGTTAATATTATACGCTAGTAAAAAAATAATAAAATAAACAAACGATATATAGCAAACTTGTATTTCCTTAAAAACTATTGTAGATCCATAACATTTTTGTTTGTTTTGTTTTGTTTTTGCCATCCCGTCTACAACTGGTTGTAAAAAAAATTCAACGATATCTTCTATCATAGGATTCATAGTCGCGTTCGGTACCTGCACCACGGTAGCTGGTTTTCGAGGGCTCTCTATAACGATCACGACTACGGCTGCGACTACGACTTCGGGACTTGTGTTTGTGCTTCTTTTTGTGCTTTTCACGTCGCTCAGAGCGATCACGGTTTGAAGGCGACCGGTCGTAGCGGTCTTCTGCAGTCCTACGATAATCGTGACCGCCGCTGCTTCGTTCGTCATGTTCTGGTCGGTAACCTCCCACCGTACTGCCACTGCGACCGTAATATTCTCTATCGCGATCATCTCTTCGCCCTCGATCGACATACTCGCGTTCGGCTTCATACTGATTGGCACCACCTCCACCTAAAGCAGCAGCAGGCCCACCACGGACACCACTGGGGGCAGCCCCGGGTCGAATATTATACTGATTGAAATTCACCTTGTTCACCATACAAAAGTTTTCCAAACGTTTTTCGATTTGTTTTTGAATCGGAACAGGTATACGTGGAAAAAGTGTTGAGAACCAATCTAGCTTAGTAAGAAATTGATGGGACATTTGTCCGATAGTCATTGTCTAAAAGAACAAAACGCATATTTATCACCGTTTACAAATCACACTACTCCCCATGGAGCAGTCACTTTGGGTCATACTAGTGACTCACCTGGCCACCACCAGCCTTTACATCAATTTCCTCCTCATCAAGTAAATAGTCCTCGTACCAATCGTACAAATCGGCTGGTGGCTGAGTGTATCGAATGTACATGAAGCCTATGTCCAAGAATGCAAACAAAAATAAAAAAAAAAAAAAACAGTTAGTTACAGCTCATTGCTTTCAGCACATACCTGATCTTTTGATTAATAAAAGATTTATAAAAACAATATGCACCGAGGTGAGGTATAGTATACTTTCGATTTAACACAAGAAAGTAAGGAGTAAAAAACGTTTAGTGTAGTAATCATGGTATGCACCCGATCGACTTACCACCTACCTAATGCCCGTATATATGGTGAATCTGAGTGATTTAAGAGGCCATTAACCTGTTTCCTAGTAAGGCGCAGCGTATATAGCTTGTACAGCAGACAAAAAGCAGTCGAGACAATTCCACCCGCACCCACTCCTCGGACCTGAAAACAAAAATTCGACAATAATTACAAATTGAGTTGAAATTTAAGAAAAAAAAAAAGTTTAATCTACTGTCTAATTATATAGAGGCGATTTATGTAAATGTAAAAACTTTTTTTCTTGGTAGATATTTTTGGGTTAAGTAAAATTTGTTTTTGTTTAAGCCGAGTAATTGAAGAAGGTTCAATAACAACTTTATTTCACCTAAACCGTGGTATGACGAATTTGTATACCGGAAAAAGGTGACAGAATGATAATAATGAGTATCTAATACACATTTTTTAGTGAGAAGAGAAAAACAGAAGAGGGTAGTCCTTCAACTTTAGAACACAAAATGTTCAAATCCATTCCCTCAAAGAAAATATAGGTGTCCCTGCATTTGATGTTGTTGCTTACGTATAAATAAGTGGTCTTAGAAATTAACCAAATAAAAAGGAAAATATTGCGATGAAACTTGGATACAAAATGAAAAAAATGGTCTATTCTCTTATAGACTGCCAAAGTTTGAATTCTAGACAAGATCGCTCTATAATAAACCTGTAAAATTTCCTCACCAGATAAGCTTTTTTGAAATTTTCCTCAACAAACGTCTAAAAAGAGCTGTTATTTTTGGAGGTCTTTGTATTATAAACATACGTACAGGCTGCATTTGATTTGATTTTCATAGAATCGCAAACTTTACTTTAACCAGTAATATAGGTTTGCCATGAATATTATTTAAGTTAAAATTTTTAGAAATGCAAGTACCCTTAGATTTTAAATTTATTTTCAATAAATGACTGAAAAAATAAAACAAAAATATGTATACAAAAATAAACATCTACTTTATAAACTCACTCCGCCACACATTCCTGTCTGTCCAGACGTCTTCCTCGAGCCACGTTCCCATGGCTCCAAATGTTTAACCTGATAGTAAATTTCGTCCACCACCTCATGATAGGTTTTCAATTTGAACAAGTGCACTGAAGAAGAGAACAAAGAATCCGAAAAAAAAGAAAGAAAAGAAAATAACACACTTGAGAATATTTTGTTTGTTGGGTTAGGGTTTAAACTTTTATTACGATGCTCAGGGTCATCCTCATCGACTGTACCTTCGCGGACGTACCTTTGAAATAGCTGGACCCTTGTATATTGGCCAGTATGAGTGGATTCAAGTTCATTGAAGCCTCATTGCCCCACAGAGGCAATGTATTGTGTTGTTTGCCAATTTTCTTTGGCGGGGCATGATAATCTGTAAGCATAATGTTTGAAATATCTGTAATTGTCTGAAAAAAAAATAATAAAGCCTGTTTTTTGCACACAATATGTTAAGCGTCGTTTTGCTCTAAACGTTTACAACAGACAGAAACACTCCCTTTCTTTTATATACCTTCCTGTTCCATAGTTCTTTGGATATTCTGCTAGAGCTCCGATTTGGTTTTTATCAAATTTTACAATCCAAACATTTACTTTAAGAAACAAAGTTATTAAAATAATAATTCTTCAAAAAATTTAGAATTTCAGAAAATTCCAAAGGGCAAAACAGAAAAAAAAAACTTTTTACGTTCCCAGCAAATATTTCACCGCACCACAGAAGAAAGAAAAAATCAATATGGCGCTGGGAACTGTGACATTTGAAAAGTTTTGTTAAGTGCTGCCAAGAGCCAAATTGATATAAATACTAAGTAGGCGCGTCCAAAGAAGATTACGGTGATTTCTCAGTTCTGAGACGAAATATGAGGTATGTTTGGCAATTTGAAATTTCTTAAAAATGTTCACAATTTTCTGTAAAACCAATAAGAAAAATAAACAGTTTTGCGAGACTTGGAGAAAAATTTGCATTACAACAACTACACGAGATCCTTCTCTCTCTATCGGGAACACGTTTCATGAACTAAAAGTTTAGTTTCTTATCTTGCTTTTTAGCTTTTGTAAATGGTTAGGAATTGTGGACTGTTGTACGAAGAAAAAAGACAACGCATGAATTAAAAATAAACAAACGTAAGGAAAAAAAAGATAGATGTATACAACACAGTTGTCACTAAGGTGCATATTGTTTTATTTTCATGATATGATCCATATGGATCATCTGCTATAATAAAATGCGTTTTTTTTATTAATTGACTTAAAAAAACAAATTTGTTGCCAAATTGACAGTAAAATTCGCGAGTCCATCTATACCAAATTCACAGTTTTCACTCATACAAATTTGACCTTTTTTGCTAATTTTTTATACTACGCGTGAGGTAAATGATATAAAATCGGAAAATTTTTGATGAGTTTTATTAAATTTTCGAACACCAATTTAATAAAGTTCAAAACAAAAATATTTGTTTTTTTCAACGAACAAAAAAAAGGAAAAAATAGTTTCTCATTGATCACACACGTAAATAAATTTTGACAGGGGAAAGTTTCTTTGTTGTTCCGAAAGTTTAAGGTTGGTTTTTGGGGGATCTTTAAAAGATGAAAAAATAACAAAATAAATTTCACATCCAACAAATTAAAATAAAACTTAAACAACAGTAATTTTATTTTTGTTATTTTACTTCAAGTTAGCTTTTCACAGAACTCTTATTTCTGTCCGGAATATTTTTTTTTCGAAAAAGAACTTGGATAATTTGTCTAAAATTCGTAAAAATGAAAGTTTCAATCTTAGATAATTTTAGAAATTTTAAAATCGCAAATATGAATGGTGCAAAATTTTCAAAAGCCTGGTGTTAAGGTATTAGTATGATACTACCTTACAATAAACTAACTTTCAAACTCTTTACTAAAATGTTCTTAGTTTAAAAACAATAAGGGTATTCAGGCAACAAGATAAGTTTACCAATTGTATAAAAAGATAAGTTTATATGCAAAATCAGCTGTTCGTCAAACGTCAAAAATTTATTTGTGTAAAAAAAATATTTTTAAAATAAGGAAAAAACAGAAATTAGTGCAATTACAATGAAAAAATTGCCTTTAATGATTTACTCATTTTAGAACTAGCTGTTCGGAAAAAATGATGGTTTGTGCATTTTCTGTTACAAAAGTAAAATCCTACTAATTAACTTTTAACAATAGATAAACAGAAAGAAAAAGAGGATCCAATTTTATAAGATCTAACACTAACCATGGTTATGGCTGAGAATTCTAGATACTTTGCTTGACTTGACTTCACAATGACGATTGTATAAGTTTATCCAAATAAATTTGTATAAGTTTCCGCAGTAAAATCCTTAGATAATTTTATCCAATTTGCGTAAACTATTTCCACTACAAAATCTGACAGTTCATTTACCAAAAGATAAACTTATCTAGTGTTTTACGACATTGCATGAATTACCTTAATATTTAACTAGTATCATACTAAACCTATTTTCTAAATATCTCAAATAACTCTTTCACATTTATTGTCATTGTCAAAGTGACATATGGATTAAGTATGATACTAAAAAGATAAAATAGCCATCATCACGATGCTAACTAACTCCTTTAAAATTTGGAAAATCCTGTTTTTAACCTAGCATACTACTAAAAGTGCTTTAACATCGTTTACAATTCTGCGCCAATGTAATTACAACAAAATTGCGTATTTGATCAGAATATTTTCACTTTTTGAACTTTTAAAAATCAAAATATTAAATGACACGCGTGTTTAAAAAGAAATATTTGTATGAGCTTAATCCGAAGTTCAGCAAACAGCTGTTCCCTCATTTAAGAAGTTATTTTTAAGGGGTCGTTTATTTAAACGTCCAGCGGAATGTTATATCTTTCTGCAGAGCGGGAAAACTTATCTCGTTAAATGAATATCCTGTATTGATAGTGAATAATTTTTTTTATTTATTTAAATAAATAAATTTTAAATAAATGAAATAAAAAACATGCATTACAATAACAACACGAGATTCTGCTCTCTATCGGGATTGCGTTTCATGAACCAAAAGTTTAGTTTTTGGTCTTGCTTCTCAGCTTTGCAAATGGAAAAATAAACAAACGTAAGGAAAAAAAGAGATAGGGTAGGTTTACATAACGCTTTTGTCACTAAGATCTGTACGTTTTATATTTTCTATATGGATCAACAGCGATATTAAAAATGTGGCTAACATGCCCATTTTCCGAAGATATTCGTCCCTTAAAAAAATATAATTTCGGTTTTGGGGTACTGACCTCTGAAGTTATAGTCTTAAAATAAAGCTAAAATGTCGGACTGCAACTATACTAAAAATGTAACTGAGTTATTAAATTTATATTCATAATTTAGGATTTGTTTAATAATGTCTGAGCAAAGTTTTAATTAGTAATTTGACACATACATTTTGGGACAGGATCATAAGTCCATAATTCAAAAAAAATCTACTTAATTCATTGTAGATCAAGTAAAACAACCACGTAGTCCGCCAGAATTAAAATATCATAATATCAGATTTGCTTAAAATGTCCTGTTCAATTTTTTTTTACGAATCCACGACTTGCCTTGGCCTACATAATAACTATATCCAATGGCGGATTTAGGTTTTCTGCAGCCCTAGGCCCAGTTGAGTACGCCGCCCCCCTTATTTTTTTAAACTTATTTCTGCTAAATGCCTTTATTCTTGATCGTTATTTCAGAGCCTTTTTTCTTTTTAACACGCCTTTGTTAGGTTGACCTACAATATAATATTATATAACGTTATCAAGGGAGGGAATATGGGGTCAGATATCCCCATACATTATATGGCAGAACCTGTATTTTAAGACTTAAAAATATATAATAGTTCTAAAAAACTAAAGCTCTAATAGAGAAACCAACTAAAAATAAATAGTAGTAAATAATTTTTACTTACAAAATAATTCAGTTCATAGTAAAAAGCATGAGGTGCTTATAATAATAAAATAATTACCTATTTTTATATTACAATAATGCCGTCCGTAATTTGTTACTATAATAAAAAAATAATAATACGCTTTTTTGCTGTGAATTTAATTATTTTGTATGTTAAAACTATTTACTACTTTTTAGTTCCGGTTTCTATTAGAGCGTGGTTTTTTCAATTTTTTTTTAAACTCGGGCAATTTTATTTATTCTCGGGCATTTTCTGGCTTCTAAAACAAATAGAATATAAATATTTTCGATTTTTCCAACTTGAAACTGTTTCTTCACTTTTTAATTTTCACAACAAATCATTTATTCAATAAAATTGAACTTTCTCAACAAATTATCCATAGTCCTCCTAAACTACTTTTTCACTACAAAATATTCTCAGGTCTGTTGTCGCCCCCCATGTGGCCCACTAGCGCCCACAGGCATCATCGCTCACTTTTCGAATCAATTATTTTTCTGACCCCCCCAAAGATTTTGCGGCCCTAGGCCCGGGCCTCACGGGTCTTAGCCTAAATCCAGCACTGACTATATCACAAAAGTATAAAAACTACTACTACTGCCATGTTCTCTATTGTTTGTCAATCCCCAAAGATGAACATCAAGAAAGCACAAAATTACAACGAATAATTATCCCAACCCCATCAGCACAGCAAATAAAATATAAATTTTGCCTTTAAAACCCAACCCCTTTCCATTTCAAGACACGGAATAGTAAAAGTGTCCTTGACCTGCTGGGTATCCTGGCTTCTCTTTTCGGTATCGGTTTTCTGTTATATTTAGTTGTCTGTCAACAAGGAGGCTGGCACTGGCATAGCGAGCAAACCCACACTTTCTCGCACAATCACTTCACTCCAGCGCTATCGCCCGGACTTAGCGCATCTATCCCTGAACTGAAGTAACCTTGTTCAGCTGTTCTGTGTATGTGCAAACAAAATGCACTACCTCTCTGGGTAGCAACAGCAGGATACAAGGAGCGCGTATTTTGTTCCTCCACCCTCTACCGCGCTTCTATTTTCTGGAAGGTCTATCGGTGACTTCTTCTTTTGGCAGCCCTAACGTAAATTATATTGTGGAAAATTTCTTAAATTAAACAACAATATAAATAAATGTGTACATGCGATGAAAACCACCAGCAGCAGGTTTACAATAGTTGTCCTTCAGAATAATACTACTCTACTATGGTGTTAATACTACTACTACGAGACGACGTACTACTGTGCGCCTATTTTATTTTATATGTATATCTTCACGATATCTGCTCCCCCAAAATGATATGATATGCATGTACTGTACAGTGTACACATTGGGTGGAAGGGTGGTGCATTTGGGTGGTATTTACCCTGTCTATATCTAGTGAAAACTATCCACGAGGTTGTGGATAAATGACACAGTTCGTGGTGAGCACTGGATGCTGTCGGTTGATTTGTGAAAAAGTGTATTGAATTTTTATTTTGTTATTAATTTCATTGTTGTAGTTGAAAATAGTTTTTAAAAAGTGAGTTAAAAAACATTTATATAGTTGTTTGTTATTATATACTTTTTTTATAGTAATTGCGCTAAAACAGCTAAATTTTACTTCGGAAGTTTTAATATAGGATTCTTTTCTTCATCCTTCGGAATTGAGCAATTTTACCTTGAATACATTTGATACCAAGGACATAAACCAAAAAAAAATATTTTCGGATATGTTATCTATAAATTTAAACGTGATTTTCAACGATTGTTTTTTGACCGTTACTAAAAGTGAAAGTAAGCAAAAAATTTCTAGGGCAATGATATAGAAATTGAAACTTATTATTATTTATTAAGCATTTATTTCAAACACAATACAGTTTTAAAGGATATACAAAATAATAATTGTTTGTGGTTTAATAGAACTTGAGACACTTTATATGCTCCGTTGTGAAGAGTTCACTAGTGAAGGCAAAATCATTTCGGATTAAATAAAGTGAACTGTTGCGTCGTATATGCACCTGTTCCCCCTATTATTGTGAATTGAGTATCAAGAAATGAAAATATAAAAGAAACAAGGAAATCAATAAAAGGGAAAATTGTAGGTATTGATTTATCTAAATAAAAAATTGAAGTATAAATAAAACATGTTTTTAAAACGGACTTAAAGGTATAAATCTTTTTTCCTTACCCCATTTGCAGATTTATAATTCCACACAGATTGCTTACCCCCTACCTAATGTCCTTAAAATTTGTACTTGAATAATTTATAATTATCAAATATAAATTTATAGTTTAAAATAAGAAACGTGGGGTGTAGCATGCATTTTGCCTAACGTTTTACGTTTTAAATCTTACAAGGATTTTCTAACAATTTACGATCAATATCAGAACAATCTGTATTAGTCTAGAAAAAATATTTTTTACTTTTTAGTCCATTTGAAAAACGTGGTATAAAACAATTTTTCTTTATTTAAATAATTGTTTTCCGCTTTTGGCAATCGATCGAAGTTACCAATAAACCATAGACATTTAAAACTTTAAATAAACGTCTTATCAGTCAGTTTGAGCTATAAGTACAAAGTTTCAAGTCTATAGCTAATATGGAAGTTAGTTTTAAATCAAAAGCAACATTTTTACCGGAGAGACAAACACACAAATCGACAGACAAGAAAGCGATTTAATTAAAACTTAAGTAGTGGTGTCATTGACAACGAATAAACACTGTAAGAATTCAGGAAAAGAGTTGTGATAAAAATCGGGATAAAAGTGGGTAAAAAGTTGGCATTGCTCAGGAAAAAATGCAGCTTAAAAGTCAGGAAAAAATGTCGGGACAAAAATTTATATAAAAATCCAGAAAAAATGTGGTGAAGGTCTGGATAAATTCGGTATAAAACCGACATATAATACTAAGGAAAAATTCAGCATAAAATCAACAAAAATGTTGGAATGAAGGTCCGACTAAAAGTAGAGAACAAAAATGAAAATGTTGTCTTATAAAGCTCAAGAAGAAAGCCAGAGGAAAAATGGGGATAAAATTCAAGCGAAAAGGCGGGAAAAAAGTCGATATAGAAGTCTTGAAACATCCTTAGCAAATATGAGAGACACTCTCATTAATCACCATGTAAATTAGTTTAGACAGGCGAAAGTTTCATTGTCGTACCGAAGTATTCGCGTTGGTATACATGTACATATATCTGCATCTGAAAATTTCAAGATCATCATAATTCATCATAATAATTCTCTTTCGCATATTATTTTTTTTGAGATACATCTTTCCCCCGGCTCTACTTTTCTTGAAATTAGCAGATGCAGATAAGTATGTACATGTTAATCCATCATTATTCCGACTTTTATCTCGCTATCAGCCAAACCATCCCAAAACACTCGGAACGACAAAGAAACGTTTGCCTTTAAAAATAAAGGCTCTCCCAAACCAACGCGAATATTTCACAACGACGCGACGAAACTGTCGTCTGTCTTAATTTATTTACATGGAGATTAATGGGCGCACCCACACTGGCGCGATGCGAATCTTCGAACATTATTCACTCGTCGCATATTCACCCGAATGTTTCGCGTTGGTTTGGGGCAGCCAATTTACATGGCGAATGAAAGTTACTACAGTGACGCGATACATAGAAATTTTGAACATTAATAATTTTATATAAGGCGTGTTTTTTTTGCAAGACAATATGGATTTGTCGAAAAAAACAACATTGGAACTAATAGTATTACACGTAAATACAACAACAACTTTAGTCCATATGGACTTAGCTAAGTCCAGATAATTATCGGGACTTACGTACTGTAATTAAGAAGTTCCTAAGTCCCGATGTCATTTTTTTCGACAAATCCATATGGACTTGCAAAAAAACACGCCTATTGTCGCTTTGGTTATCGGGCTTTCGCTTCAAGTGTTTCGTGCCGGGTTGGCCCGAAGACACACAAATCTTTTAATTTGGTTATTAAGGTTATTCGAAACGTTGAAAAACCATCGTTAACAAAATGTCAAAATTTGTATGTGAAATCTTTTATCTTTTAAACAAATCGCAAACTTTCCGCAACGAATTTGTGTTTTAAACGAACGTACGGTAAACGTTGAACGCTACTTTTTGCAATGGCATCATGAACTTTTATGAATCACAATTTTTCAAAAACCACGATAGCATTACAAATTAAACAAAACAAACGAAATTGAAAAGAATCAAAAACAGTTGAAATTTGAACAAAATGAGTACGGGAAAAACTGTATCAGCTACTTTGATTACCGCATCATAAGGGTTCATGAAACGTGTGTCGGAAACTCTTAATTTTAGGACATCCGGAAAGCATAATACGACGTTGCAAAAGTATCCTTTTTATACTGGCTTAGTTTAAATATTAAGCTGATACCATTTTGTAAATTAAAACAAAATACAAGAAGCGTTAAACTTCTTTGCATTCTTTTCCGGCACATTTGCAGTATCTTCAAAACGTCACGATTTGACTTCCTTTAAAGCATATGTTTCTGTACTGGCGTCGATAAAATTACTGTACTGCCACCATATTGCAAATTATGACAAAATGCAAGGAAGATTGAACTTGTGCTGGATTTCCATGACTGACAAATTGGAAGTATTTCTGTCAAAAAACTGACAGAAGAATGACAAATTCATTCTTTTGGCAGTCAACAGACAGACATTTTATTTTATCGATTATTTTGTCAGTTTTCTGGTAGAAATAATGACGATTTGTCACTCATATAATACTACTTTTTTATTAGAGCAAATTAGGCAAACAAAAATTTTGTGAACATTTCCAAATTCGATTCAAAATTATGACCCAAAATATGGCAAACTGTCAGCCATTCGAATTTAGTCCCAATCTAATAGTTTAAATTTTTCCCACCGCATTCAGCACTGCCTTAAAGCCCTTCTGTCAAATCCAAAATTCTCTCTTCTCTTTCCATCCACCCTTTTCACTTTTTAAAAAGAAAAACAGGTACCAACAAAAAAAACATCTGTCACTTTCACTTGCTCTTGTGCGGCTTGTCGACGAAAACTTCGAGGTAGATAATAGAATACGTTTTAAGTTACCGTCGCGGCACAAAATAATATCAAATCAATCAATTACTTTGCAAATTTAATGCTATACTATCAAAATACTAAGGTGTGCAAATTTTTTATTTGAATTTCATCTGGAAAAAGTGCGTTTAAAATATCTAAAATCGGACGAAGAAAAAAATCCAATAAAAATTTTCTATTCGCAAAATACAAGAGCGAGACGGAACATTTATTTTACAAATGTGAAAATTTCCCCAACCACTATCGCTGTCTGTTCTCTCTATCTAGCTAAAGCCTTGTCTGCTTTTGCAGCTGCTCCCCCGAATGAGTGAAGAAAAGTGCAAAATTTTAATATTTTCTGTTGTGTTAAGTTTTAGTTTGTTTTGCAAATAACTATATAAAATGTAATAAACTACATATATTAAGTTTTTGATATTGTGCTTTTTGTCTGTCCTTGAAAAAGTGTAAACTAACTCGCTGTTGGGGGAGAGGAAACGAAAACCAGCAAAGGGATACAACAAGATGAAGCCCTCACATACCGGCGTTACTACTACGACAGCAACATCGATGGTAACAACAAACACTCCGAACCGAGGGGATTGCGATGCTCCACCACAACTCCAGCACCAGCACAAGATAATTCCGTCGACTAAGGTATCCTTTGCATATGCTGCGCAGTGTTCTGCCGACGAAAAGATGTCCTCGTCGTCCACCGACGAAAGTGATGATCTGTTGGATGCTGTTTCCGAGGAGCTGCGGAACATCCAATCGGTGATTCATGTCACCAGAGAAAACATAGACGCATTGAATGCAAAGTTCGCCAACTTGCAGGATCCTCCGCCAATGTATGTGACGGAATACCAGGAGTTGACCTCGAAGCTACACGAACTGGAGAGCAAGGAACACGAACTCATCGACCAGATCAATGCTCAACAGGACCATCAGTATGTGCCAGACTATCATGAACTTCACGCTCATGTGTTAAACGTAAGTCAAGTGGTTTTTCTTTTGGGAAACGGGAAGCTCTGAAAATTATATTCTCCTTGAAAAGGGTGTGTGGATGATATGAAATGGGAATGGGATGAGTGTGTCAAGTACACAAATCTCTGATGGTGGTCTGGTCCTACTCCAATATAGGTATGTGCCTCTACATGAGGACCTGCGCTATGATGGCCTTTATTTTTGGATAATTCTTTTTCTAGTTTGTTTTATTTTATTTTTTCCCTTACTTTCTTGGAAAGGGATGCAGAGGAGAAATTTAACGAAAACGACTACGACAGGGACGAGCACAGTATGTTGCTGCTCAGACATCTCTGACGTCCGTGAACTTAATTGTTGTTATTGTTGGTCTACTACTATAGCCCTTGATATTATGCGGAATCATGTCCTTCGCGTTCCATTGGTCATTTGCGTTGTGAAGACACTGTATGCTTGCCTTCATCATGAAATTTATGTTTTTTAAACTGATTTTATTTTAAATCTATTTTATTTGGCGTAAAAAATTGTCTGCCTCTGCAAACAACTCTCTAAGTTGAATACGATGGACCATGTTTCAATATTTCGTTTTGAAAATCTCGTAGGTATATTGAAATTTTGCAAATTTAAGTCTCAAAAATTAGAACCTCGCTTTGAATTTGAATTTCAAAATAATTGCTTTAGATACAAGATTACAAAAATACAAATTTTGTATGTAAAAACTGAACTATCTTTTGTGCTATGCGATGAGGAACGAAGCTTTTCACAAATAGCCATAGTTTTAAGGCGACTTGATTTTGTCTACAACTGAAAGTTAGTTGTTTGTTCCGACAAATTTCCGCAAGGTCATATACCTACATGTGCAGAATATTGTGGTGTGCCACTATGCCAAGCTAATAAGTTTTTGTTAGTATAATATAAAGCATATCTCTTCAAGAAAATGTTGTCAAAAAATGAAAGAGATCATGACACGAATGATGTGCAAAGTCACCGTTTAAATCCAGATCGTTGGGGTTGTATGGCGATTAGGTATGTGGTCAAAATAATAGGGAATAATTTTGTTTAATCCATTTCAATTTAGATTTAAGATTAGCACTTGGTAAATTTTTTTTTCTGAAAAGAAGTCAAAAATTGTTTGGAGTTAGGATTTTTTTTTAAATTCTCTGTCCAGTTTTACAGTTGTACAGAGTGTATGTTTTGCTTTTATCTTTACAAAACAATTTTTTTTTTCACAGCTTTCGATAACTAGTGGTATTTTTGTCAAACGCATAAATCAAGTGACACAACAAAAAAAACTAATGTCAAACCTACATTGTACACATAAATAATGTATATGTAGAAACTAACAAAATTTTTACCACATTACTTCTCTTTTCATTTTATAAAGTTTATAATGAGATAACGGCATTTTTTAATCTTAATAGCTTTTTATTTATAGAAAATGTATTCAGAATTACGCAGAAAGAATCTGATTGTGTTAAACCCCTAGTAACAATACTTGAAAGTATGTACAAATATATAAATTTTCAAATTTAATCACAAGCAAACCTTTAAATTTCTTGATTTGGAAATACATTGACTCAAACCACTTTTAAAATACACGGCTCATATACGGCGAACCGAATTCCATACAGTAAAACCTGCTTATCGGGACAACTCTTATTCGCACCGCACGTTATGCATTCTCTCCTATTTTTTGTACAAATTTCGCTTTACAAACTAGACACCTGCTAATTGACCAATGGACCACTAAAATAATATGCGTTGGTTAATATATTTACCAGTCTAATTGGACCAAGTTAAAGGGAATACGAAATATACATATATGTATATGCATCGCATTTGATATATTTTTTTTCGAATTGTTGGTACCGCCAAGTTTAAAAGGCCGGTTACTTTTGTTTTATTTGGGGATTTCCCAACGTTTGTAATTTAAGTTTTCGTTAGGTTGCATATGAAACTATTTGAATTTTGTATGTTGCTTATAGGCAGAGATTCTTCAGTATGTCAGTTGTAAATGCACCGGTCCAATTAAAAAGGAACCTCTACCATGGGACCACCACCTCCTAATCGGACCCCTTTTCTTCGGTTGGTCCAATTTGTCAGGTTTTGCTGTATACCTTTTCACCAACATAAGTTGCAGCACTACGGGCAATAAGCATATACCGTGGTGGACACATAAATAGCACACTTCACCTCTCATTTACTGAATTGCATACGAACCTGAACTCTTGTCTTAAGGCAAGAACGTCTCAAGGGAGAACGGTCACAGAAATATCGGATTTATTAAACTGTTCCAGAAAGCTTGTTTATTATGCAATTCACCATATTGAGATATTTGGAACAACAAAAAACGTCCCGAGAGCACCACATGCTCTTTAATACAAAATACAAATTAAAAAAAGTGTGCTATTTCCATGTCCACCACTGTATAACATCACCAGAAAATATGCGGGCTTTATTCTAAAGATCTTCTACTTATACATGTGTATATAGAATAGGTTACAAATGATAGCATACTCTGTTTCTTTTACTTCCAATATGTGGTACCCTACCAACCCCCACCAAAATTAAAAAAATTTAAATTAAATTAAAAATTAGAGATGTCTTGGTTAAGATAAAGAACTATTCGAAGATAATTCCTTAGACTATCTTGCAATACTTTCACTATAATATTCATTAATTAGTTTTCTGTTCATTAACTTTTGTTTTAAATTTAACTTCCAAAAAGGCGGATATAAGACCACCCAAAATCCTTCTACGTGCACATTTGCCCAACCAGCAGAGAACATCTGTTGAAGTTATTCCTGGAGTTCGACTGCGCGAAGCTCTAACAAAAGCACTTAAGTTACGTAAACTAACCCCAGACATGTGTGAAGTTGTGTCGAGCCCAAAAACCGGCAGTGTACCTATATCATGGGACACAGATCTTGGTTGCCTGCACATAGATGAGGTTCATGTAAACGTACTGGACAAATGCCCAATAATGACGCATATATCGCATCAATTCATCCGAAAGACATTCTTTTCGCTGGCTTTTTGCGAAGGTTGTCGTCGCCTCTTGTTCACTGGATTCTATTGCAATCAGTGCAATTTTCGGTTTCACCAGCGCTGTGCTGACAAAGTTCCGACCTTGTGTCAACAATTTCCTATGGATAATTACTACTACCAGAGACTACTGGCTCAAAATCCCGAAAACACAGTTGGCATTCTGCATCCGGGTAGTGGAGTTGCATTGGGATTTCATGTAAGGTTCTTTTTTTTTTTTAATGTTAATCAAATTAAAACCAAATAATAATCTTTTGTTTATAGAATCGCCATCCTCGCACGATAAGTCAACAGGATCGATCGAATTCAGCGCCCAATGTCTGCATAAATAACATTCGACCGCTAACCGATGCTCAGAGAACGTTGGCATCACAGGCGCGGGGACCCCTGCAGGTAGTAGACGTACGTAACCAATCCATTTGATATTTATAACTCGCAAATCTTTTAGAATCACATAAACAATGATCATTCACATTCAACACAGGCATCACCGACAAATACACTCAAGCACGTGAAACGGGCTAGGGCACGGTCAGCAGACGAAAGCAATAAAAACCTCTTATCACCGAGAGATTCTAAGGGCTCCGAAGAGAATTGGGTAACTTGATTTAATTAAAATAAAAAAAAAAATACCTTCTGCATCTAACAATTGCCTCTTTTTAATTTCTAGAATATTCAAGCAGAAGAAATTCTAATCGGTCCTCGAATTGGTTCGGGTTCCTTTGGAACGGTGTACAAGGCGCATTGGCATGGTCCCGTGGCTGTGAAGACGTTGAACGTCAAAACACCTAGTCTGGCGCAGTTGCAGGCATTTAAAAATGAAGTTGCAATGCTGAAGAAAACCCGCCACTGCAATATCCTCCTCTTTATGGGCTGTGTGAGTAAACCTTCGCTGGCGATCGTGACACAATGGTGCGAAGGCAGTAGTTTATATAAGCATGTTCACGTGAATGAAACAAAATTCAAGTTGAATACGTTGATTGACATCGGCCGCCAGGTGGCCCAGGGAATGGATTATCTTCATGCCAAGCATATTATTCACAGGTTTTTCATTTTCAAGTTGCTTTTGCACTTGGTGTCCTTAAACTATTATACATTTCCAGAGATCTCAAATCTAACAATATTTTCTTGCACGAAGACCTGTCCGTAAAAATAGGTGATTTCGGTCTGGCTACCGCGAAGACGCGATGGTCCGGCGAGAAGCAAGCCAACCAACCTACAGGAAGCATTCTTTGGATGGCACCCGAAGTCATTCGCATGCAGGAGCAAAATCCCTATTCATTCCAATCGGACGTTTACGCATTTGGCGTGGTCATGTATGAACTATTGGCTGAATGTTTACCATATAGTCACATCAACAACAAAGATCAGATTCTGTTTATGGTGGGACGTGGACTTCTTCGGCCGGATATGACGAGAGTTCGTTCTGATTGCCCGCAGGCTTTGAAACGTCTCGGCGAGGACTGCATTAAGTATGACCGCAACGACAGGCCGCTCTTTCGGCATTTACTTAACACACTAGAAAACATGTTGCGCACCTTGCCGAAAATCCATCGCAGTGCGAGCGAACCTAATCTGACACAAACCCAACTTCAGAACGACGATTTTCTATACATGTGTCCGAGCCCAAAGACGCCCGTGAATTTTCACAATTTTCAATTCTACAATGGCGCCGGCAACATCTAGCGGTATTGTTTTCCAGGCGATCTGCAAGAATTGGTGGCAGCAGAGACAGCCGCAGATCGTAGCAACTTCAAGAGTGCCAATTTCCGAACAGACTACAACTTCTGGACAAAAGTAATAGCTTAAAACAGAAGTTACATCTAAATCACGTTTATCCATCAATTAAGGAGATTTAAGACCAACAATAGAGACTTAACGCAAGCACACTGTAATATTTCTTCAACTATTGTATTTATTTTATTTTTGTTCTTCCTTTATAAATTATTATTTTTGTTTCATTATTAGCGTCGACTATGTTTTATTTTCGATTTAATTTTATATTTGATAGAAAAAGAGGCCGTCTAGGGTCTCTAGAACAAAACTGTTTATACAAATGTTTCATATTTTTCGTTTGTTTTTTTCTAAACTTAAAGTAATCATTATATTCAATCCAAATATAAAATATGATTGTTAAAAATATACAAGAAAAGAAAAACCTAAAACCTGAATAAGAATTAAATAAAAAAAAAAACAAATCATCAGAATAAAATGCAATTATTGTAAAGATGTGGAATTTTAAACTAACAAATTATGTAAAACAGACTAAATCAAGGAACTAAAAAAAAAAAAAAAAATATAAACAAAATCAGCAAGAATGGAATAAACTTTATATTGTGTGATACAAAATAAATAAATAAAAAAAAAACTGGAACAAAATCAGCAAAACCAGAATAAAATTAGAGTACCAGTAAAATTTAAGAAACACTTATAGTTGAATATCAATGATTGTAAGAAAAATATTAATTATAAATTAATTATAAAAAAAAAAAACAAAAACAAAGTGAATGCTATTCAAAATAAAGAAAAATTAAATATTCAATACCTAAAGAAATAAAGTTCTTACTCTAACGGTAATTGTGGAAAAGTATAAGTAATTGTAAGTAATTAGTGGATCATTAACTTGTAAAAACAAGAACATTAAATTCTTAAGAAGCTTAATACTTCGCCGTCACAAATAGCATCAACATCGAAGTCAAACCAAAACCAGTTTATAACTTTTCCCTCTTTAAATTCTTGAAGGAAACATTCTTTCAAAATTTTCTTGGTAGCGACTTTTCACAGCGCAGAGGCTGGTCACCAAGCGGACTTCAAATGGGTGAAGGTCCTTGCAACGGACGCTGCTCTATGAGAACATTAGTAGTGATGAATGTTATAGAAAGAGACCATTCTTTGTTTTTTTTTCATTTCCAGTTCAACCGTTCAAATAAACGGATTCTAAAATAACCGGTTTTCGGTTTGTTTTTAGAGAGCGGAACTTTTGAAGCGATTTTATTTATTGGACTTATTTTTAAGGTAGAGCAAGTGGTAGGATTATCAAACGGAAGAAAAAAGTGAGTGCCGGGACTCATGAGTGCCAGATTTTTGCTACTGAACGTTTTATATGTAACATGCTGAACGGAACGTATTACATGTACGTAAGGCTCACTTTTTTAGCTTACGCTATCGCCGCAATAAATATTTACACATCAAAATCAATTTTTTGTCCAGATTTGTCTGTGCAATTAAAAACGCCATGAATTTACCAAAGGAAAACTCAATGAATGAGAAATTTCAAAATAAGGATTAAAATAAAACATAACAAAAATATTTAAAAAGTGCGATATAGTTTGTGTTATATTAAATTTAATTTGAAAAACATTGAAAACAAATTATAATTAAAACTTTTTTTGAATTTTAAATTTCCCAACTGATAAGCAACGGTCATACACATAATTCACCTTTATGCTGGATTTACACGACTAAACAAATTGCCAGTACATATTTCTGTCACAAAAGTTGCAAAAGAATAAATTTGGTCTGTACTATTTTATTTTAGCATTACTTTCCTGTTCTATCTTGTTCTTACAGTAGTTTTCAAACACTTCCAGAAGCCTCCTGAACCACACAAAATGACAGGTATTTCTTCGGGATAGAAGATAAAATTCATGCAGTTTTCCATTGGTAAATTCAGAATTCAATTTAAAAATTGTTTTTTTCTTTTTTTGCTATCATTGTGTTCGTGTTATTTCGTTTATTTATAAATTTCAGAAAAATCTATATCCCTTGATCCATTTTTAGAAAAGATATGAGCTTGGAATAAATTAGGCAAATCAAAAACAAATCATGTTAGTGTTTGTAGAAGTAGGAGTACTTATACCGAAAAATTTGGACTTGCAAAATTGATTTTAAATAAAAAAAATGTCAATTTTTTCCCCAATAGAAGGCAATTATTATCAAAATTAGATTTTTGACAGGTCCAAATTAAAAATAAATTGATTTTATTTTACCAATGGATAAACCCATTCTTAACTGTCAACTTTTATTCGTTTGGGAAATTTTGTGAATTTGGTGCAGTGTTCCTATCGAATAAAAAATGCGTTCGCGATCTATTAAAATAAAATTTTGTAATTTTATTAGGCCTGTTGCACCGGATCGTGAATGCCGCCTAATGTATATGTTCATATGTATCTAAAATTAAGTCAACTGCTTGAAAATTTCCTCCGTTGTGATAAAGTGCTAAAATTTATTTAAAACAGATACAGTGATGATACACGAACTTTAAAAACAGTCAAGTTATGCTCACCTTATCTATTAGCGAAATGTCTTCCGGAATATCAATCGAAAAGGCTTTAACCTTATTTCTGTGGCAAGAGCGACATAAGTTTTGAAGAATTTGTTTTCTTGTGGGTTAGCGAGCTTCAGGTAAGTGTAATATACATCACATCAGGGTGATGCAAAATTTATCACCCGATATTATTTGGCTGTAATATGTTTTGTATGAATGGAAAACTTTGATTCTGCTTTTGGGTTATGTTTATTTAATGTCTTACTTTTTTAATCCAAAAGCAGAACCAAAGTTTTATCATTTATAGAAAAATTACAGCCAAAGAACATTGGGTGATAACTTTTGCTTCACCTTGAACAAATTTAACTCATTTTTAAAGCAAATTTAGACAAATTTTAAGTTTTAATTATCAGAGCACGAACTTCTTGTTTCTTGCTTGAAATGTCGCCTAGAAATGTCCAATTGATAAAAGAGTACTACAGCAAATGAAGGCTCCAGGTGGATCTCGATGGGGTTGATGGTCGAAAACTAACTTTTTATTACCCAATGAAATGTTAAGTAATACCCCTTCGCGTATAATGTATAGTGCGTTAGACTGTCACCACGCCCCGGGGATCGAATCCCAGCCTATTCCACTTATAAATAAAAAATATTTTTTGCAGGAGTGCTGCCTCTTCAGTCCTCCTAGAGCATCTCTTGTTATGCTAAAGTACCCTTATCTTAGCCGTTTGGACTCGGCAAAAAATTGTAGGGCATTCTTGCAGAGTAAGCAAAGAAAATTTCTAGAAAATATTCAATCCCTACTTAAAGGGTATTGAAATAAATAAGTGCGAAAACACAGTAGACAATTTCTGTTTTATAAGATTTATTTTCTCCAACTCTATTTATATTTCACAACTCCTTTTCTCCTTTCTGGATACTTATATGGACTGATAGCTTACAATTGGCCTTTTTGTGATTCTTTAACTTGCAGGCAAATGCAAACCCTTTGCCACATGTCTCACAATAGAAGGGCTTCTTGCTTTCGTGAGAATTTATGTGTTGTTGAGCGTTGTGCTTCAATTTAAACATCAAACCGCACTTCGGACACGAAAAAAATTTCTTCTCATCGTGAAGACTAATGTGCCTAGTCCATTCTGGTTTTGTGGGGAATTCCTTATCACATAGGTCACACTTATAAACACATCCATCAGAATGTATTTTGGTCATGTGACGATGCAAATCAAACTTTGTGTGATATCTGTTGGGACAATGAGAACAGCTGTACTTGCCTTCAGTAAAGTGTCTTCGCAAATGAGTGCGCAAGTTTCTTAGGTGGACAAAATCCTTTTGACAATGAGGACACTGTAGACCAGTCTTTGCAGGGTCAATATCAGGTGGAATAGAAAGTATTTGGTCCGCATTATCGTTGGTCTCCTCGTCGCTTTGGGAATCTATTTCAGTTGTGATGGAGTCAGTCTGATTGCTAACTTCGGTTACTTCTGTTTCGCTGATTGATATTTCCTTTGCTATAATACTTCCTTCAAGGATGCCGTGAAGAGTTTTATCACTTTGTTGAGTTCTTATTCGAAAGTTGTAACTGGCTTTTAGACATTCTACGCAATCATCGCAAATTTGATCGGGAAAACAACTACCAGGATGTATCTATTTAAATAAATTACGAATATGTAATAACATTTTCGGTTAAGGATTTTAACAGATTTAACGTACATTAATTCCACAAATATCTTGAATTGCTTCAGCTATGTTCATGCTATCGCTATATTGGAACAAATCATTTAAAGTCACTGGTTGGGACAGGCAGCAGCGGCAAACACCGGGTATTTCAAATTTGTTCATATTTTAATGTTTTTTATCGGAAAATCTATTATTTATTTAAATAGTTTCGCAGATATTTTTTTTCAAAAATTCAGAGGCCAACAATAACCAATTTGTAAACAAACAACGGCGAACAAAGAACAAAACATCAAAAGCAACGTCAAAGCTTTCGAGACTCGAAATAATTAGAGATGCGTTCCAGGTGAAATGAAATTACTAATGTCATTCTGCATTAGTTTTTTTTTTTTGTGGGTTCGTGAGCTGCAGGTAAGTCTTTTTAGTTTTCAAATAGAAATTGAAAAATAGAAATAAAAATAAATTTAATTTAATCATAATTTATATAAAATTGCCGTTTCTCCGGAAAAAACATTTCAGCTGAGAACTGAGGTTTTTTTTCGCGAGATTTCTGATACAAAAATATTTTGGAGTGATTTCTAAATGTTTTTTTTTTTCTCAGCCGAAACAGCTATGCGCTTGTAATTTTTCGGTGGCCTACAGATACGAATAAAGACGAATATTTTTAAAAATTAAAAAAATACTAATTGCTATGATTTTTTATTCATTTCAATAACAAAAAATAGAAAACACAAACAAATGTCGTCAAAATAGGTTTTAAGCTTTAAAAATGTGTTCCAGGTTATGCGAAATATATAACTTTCATCTACCTACTCGTTTCGTTCTACATTTTTTAATATGTAGGTACATTTTTTATTTATTACGGACGTATATGCCTACTTCTCATGATTGAAAAGTGATATTTTTCTGTCCTCTGCGTGCAATATTTAAACGAAAATATAAATAGACATACCGACGTCGGAGCGGAGAATTCTCGGATATCATTTGAATCGTAGAATTTTTCCTTCGAGGTATTCTCCCGAACAGCAAAAATCCTCCGATTCGTATCAAATCGCAGAATTTTCCGCTTTGTAATATAAGCCCCAACTCACAACTCACACTCCGCACTTCCCACTTCACTTCGTACTTCGCATTTTGCATTACTCAATTGACACTCCCCACTTCGCACTCCGCATGCCCAATCAAATTTTAGTTGTTACTTTATACTTTGAGTAACAAGAAAAACCAAATTCCAGTCTGTTACAAATTTTGCAATTATTCCCCTATTTTCTTCACACAACTATTGAAGTCAATTCTTTATCGAGGAAAATTATGCAGGTACGTAGCTTTTAAGTTTAATTTAATTCCTATTTCCGCGGGTACTGGCGGAAGAGCATCCATCCATGCCTAAAGAAACTATTATTTAAATAACGTTAACAATAGAAATATTTCTAAAAACAGGAAAAATGCATTATAATATGGCACGATTTTCATCTGATTGAATTTGAATAACCGCGAACCCATAAATAATAAGAAGCCACCATACATTATAGTTTAACAATTCAAAACGGGGAATAGTAATAGTGCTGGTGATAATATTTTCGCTTTTCAATTATACTTTCACTCTAGGTAGGACATGTGGATGGATATAGTGATAGTAAAAATCAGAAGTGGTTAAGCAATAGCTCTCCTGACTACTACACTCGGATTAAACGTTTATGAAAGGAATACAATAGAAGGCTTAGGGGTGTAAATTCTATTCACGGTATACTTTTACCATTAATATTTCATAAACGATTAACGATGAGAGACAAAAAAAAAATCATAAATGAAAATCTAAATGTAAATAAAATAAAAAAGTCTGAGGGTGGCACAAGCTATCATACCTACATTATATTTGCCCTCAGGATGATACTTTTGAAGATGTGACCCATAGTTTGCAAAAAATAAAATAAAAGGGTGATAAGATAAAGTTAAGAGATATGTATGTAGGTAGATGTATTTAACAAAAATGTGGTTGGAAAATATTATTTGTGCAAACAAAAAAAAAAGAAAAGATTTAATATTTTACAGATTATTAAAATCTTTAAAACTGACGTAAGTTTTATCGTCGATTTTTCATTACTAGTTTCACATCAAAAATCATTTTCTTGTCTTCTTCATATCATCGATTTCAAATTATCTTGTACAAAAACAAATTGATCATTATTTTCCATTTTCAATTTCAGAGTTCGTTAACCGAAAGTCCTTTTTAAGCCTTTTCAAATGAGACATCCATCACGTCCGTGGCTAAGCTAAGCTGAAATTTGTCTCAAACTCGATGACGCGGTGACCCCCAACCGTAATCCATGCCGCAAAGGAAAGGCTTCACAAAATATAATAAATTATCATGAAGGGTAAGTGTCTTAGTTAACTATTATCTTATATTCTTTTACCATAAATTTAAAATATAGACTTTAGAAAAGAAAGAATAATTTTCCGCCAACTCATTTTACAATTAATAATTGAGTTTTGAGGACTCTCACACTTACATATGTATCTTGTTGATGAGGAAACTTTCCTTCCGCATAACGAACACCTATCATACACATCATTTATAAAATAATCATATCAAATGAAACAACAAAATCAAAAGTAACCCTCTCATATTGTTTAAGTAGACGACATCCTACACATAATGCATCATTCCGCGGTGATGGCATAAAATATTATGCAAAATAATTTGACAGCTAAAAAATTAATTAATGATGATTCTGCATTCTTAAATATAGGTAGAGCGTTTTTTTTTATTAACATGCAACATCTCAGTTGCATCTTTAAAAGGAAACATCCCTAACAGACCTTGTGTATGAAGAGAAAAGTTATATAAATTTGTTCCACCCCATGCAGCGCCCGACTTTCTGACCGCAGGCAATGTGATGAGGATGAATAATGCCCTACTATTATGATGCCACCAAAGGACATTCACGGGATACGCTCTATTTGGTAGTTTGTGCGATTGCAATACACGAAACGTGGATTAGAGTGTGCAATTGATATGGATGTATTTTTAAACAAATATGCCCTCATTTGCATAAAATCTAATTAAGATAGACAACACAACCCTATTCTACATACAAATACAGGACTTACAGGGCTTTCTTTCATGTGCACTTGCCCAAGGATTTCATATTTAATTTTATTTACAAATATCCATCGCGATATTTTTTTTTTTTTATTAAATTTATAGTTACTTAAGGAAAATACCAGTGCCAGCGGCGTGAATCAGTCACGCGAAAGAACTATAAACTACAAAAGTGTCGAGAGTTAGACCCTTTCTCTTATATTTATATTTGTTTGGATACGGAAGAACTAGAATTAGGGATTTAATGATAGTCCTATTCAAATTCAAAGTTAAAACTATTTTTAAGTTTTCTAACTCTTCTAATGTTTGACGAGCCACGTGCTCTGTCATTTTTTGTTTGTTTGTTTATTTATCTGTTTGTTTGATTTTATAAAAAGTTGGCATTAAAATTTAAATAAAAAAAATATTTTCAAAACTATAATAAAATTTTGTACCTCTTCGAAATTCCTTTATTATTAAATAAATGCCGAATTTTTTTTAAACAGAATGACTTAGGTACAGTTTTTCAGTGCGAGATTCAAGTTAAACCTGAGTTAACTCATTAAATTTGGAGAGTTACCTCAGGATTAACTAAACAGATGCTTTTCATGTTTCATCCACTGATTAGTCGTTCTGCACCAAAAAAGTGCTTCCTCAGATCACTGTGGGTTAATTTACTTCTAGATTTAGATAACTCAGGTATAACTCACCACTGAAAAACTAGGGCTTAGCGTAATAAGCAATAATATATTGTTTATATTTTATACGAGAAGGTACCGTACACGATTTTTCTTGTATACAATAAACCAACTTAAATCATTAATAAATAAAGGCGGAAGTTTAAAGGACAACTATCATCAATACAGAATGTCCCCTTTGGCGTATCTTTGTATGTGGTATCTATACCGATTAAGAGTATCAAGTATAATTATTCCTCGAATTCCTTTCCACTATATTTATTCCACACTATACTCGAACGAGTATGTAGGTATGGCATATCAGCTCATCATCCCTATCTTACGTAGCAGTATGTACAAGAAGAATACCTACATTTTTGTAATTAAGTAGAAATGTTCGTCTGTGTTGCTTAAATTAAAATATCAATTAATAATAATTGTCCTTTTGTGAGTTATGCGACGACATAGTTGGGAGACATCCTGTTTTGATTTTTAATGGAAAACATTTGTTGCCTCTACAAAAATGTATTCCATGTTATATTGTTAAGTCCTGAGTAAACATCTTCATGGGTGGGAAATGTTTTGCATTTTTTTCTTAATTTAATTAGCCTTTCAAATGTATGTAGCTGTAGGCATATGCACACATATATACATACGTATGCTTACACCTAACAAATATCTTCAGGTTGACCCGGAAAATATGTGGAATTTTGAAATTTTCTGTCCCTGTTCAGCAATTTTTTTGTATATTTTGCCTAACGGTTGGAAGGAACCTTTATTTTTGTTCTAGGGAAAAAATTATGAGGGAAATATATATCATGCGAGAAATAAATTACGCGAGAAAAATATATTGCAAGAAAAATGTCATGCGATGAAAATATTATACGTGAAAAATATGCAAGCAAAATATAATTTACTTTAATGTTTAAGTCCTTCACATTGAAGATCTGATAGTTATAACTAAGGAAATGGGCTTCGTTGGATCGTAGTGGGCAGCCACATCTACTGTTTTTGGACTTTTGAAATAACGGCCCCTCCACTTTGTGTTAACTGCCCATCCCACCAGAGAAGCTTCAAATCAATAACGTCATAATACGTCATGGAGTAACATTTCAAAATATTTAACGATTTTATTTTAAAATTCACAAGACCATATGCGGCCCGCGGCCATAAAAGTGTCCTTTTAGAAGGAACAATATCCTACAGATGGCACCGTGAAATTCATTAAAATTGCAATAAAATGAGCGAATATACTACATAAACTTAAAAGTACCGAAAAAGAGTACACACACTATGCATGTGCACTTGATTTGCATAAAACAATTAAATAGTTCAAAACCATGCAGCGTAGTGAAAAAAGAGGAATTCCTTAGCTATAGGAAATTCAGTTTATAAAAGCGAGGCTTAAATATATAAACTTTATGGTCGATTTAGTATGATGAAAACATCAGACAGTCTTCCACATATGTATATTGGAACGAAGAACAGGTGGTGCAAGGATCCGTGAATTTATGATTTACATAATTTTTTTATGATGATTGAGACAAAGAAGAACTTTAATATTTGTAGAATACATACTTGAAACTTAAATATTTTTTTTTTGTGATAAAATGTAGAAAGAATAAAAGGGGTCATTATGTCATCATCATGTACATTATGGACGAGACTAGAGATATGCCAATGTATAACAGTTATAACAGTTTGAATGCATGGTGTGGTTGTCTCCGTTTGTGGTATATTAATTTATAAAAACATAAAAACAAATATAAAAACAAAATAATTAAAATTTTAAATTTTTATTTATTATTTTAAAAAACAATAATTTTCACAACTTATTAAATGATCATGATTGTGCGATGCGTTTCGGATCTTCTTTCATCTCGACGCCACCCAAGAATATGAAATCTACAAAGCATACAAACAAGAACAAAATAACTTATTAAACGATAAACTAACACTAAAAACGAATCCACTTTACGACACAGCTATCAAATATAGCAACAACAACTGCAATAGACAGCATTCTATGTCAAACACTTAACCCACTAAACAATAACAACAACAATACAATAGAAGTACCTCCAACTATAACAACAACAACAACAATAGACAGAATTTGAAGTCAAACAATAAAATAAAAACAACAATGCATTTGATGAGCTTCAAACCTGCATATGAGCCAGGCAACAATATCGAACACCAACCAACATCAACGCCAAAGCTCCAAAAACTTACATGCAGCCAGTCATACGTACGCCCGCGCCCGATGATGGATGAAAGAAGATCCGAAACGCGTCGCACAATCATGATCATTTAATAAGTTGTGAAAATTATTGTTTTTTAAAATAATAAATAAAAATTTAATATTTTAATTATTTTGTTTTTATATTTGTTTTTATGTTTTTATAAATTTATAACAGTTTATTGGTATTTAAAGTGGGCGTGCGTTAACCCGTTTCGCGCGACTTAAAAAAAGAAACTCTGGGTGCCTGAAGTATGTTCACCGACGGAGGGCCCTGGCCCTGCGGGGCCGCATAAACAGTATTTTTATAAACCAAAACTGTTATAATTGGCATGTCTAGAGTCACTTCCTATAGAAATAGGTAATACGTTTAATATTAAAAAAAAAAAACAAATTATTTTCAAAATGACTAGAGAAATGCCGATTTTGATCAGTTTTGTTTATAAAGGCTCCACTTTCAATGGCGATAAAGTTAAACTATCATAATTATTATAAATTGTCATTTTTCTAATCTCGCCCTATTTTCTTTAAACCAAACAAATAAATATTTCTGGCATTTAAATGATAATCTTAAAAAAAAACGAGTTTAGAAAATGCCACTTCATATCAGTTATAACAATTTAACGACAAATTAAAGTGGGCGTACATTTGATTTTTCCGCGACTAAGAGCTTCGAGAATTAATATAAGTGATTAGTTCCTTGGCTAGGATCGGAGCTCGAATTGTTTATCGAAGCTTCGACATAAACACACCCTTAGGAAAAATCTTTTTTTTTATCGCGAAAACAGCTCTTACGATATTAGCACAAACGGTTAGCGGTAGAACTTTTTTTTTTTATATTTTCCACCTTCCTGTTAACGGCTTAAACGAGATCAATCTTAATGTTTTTGCAGGAGCTTTAGTTGGAAAGGGTAAATGCATTTTGGGGTTGGAGACACTATTTCTTTGCAAAGAATTTGTTGCGGCAGAAAATTTCGACTACATAATAAGGCTTTTTTGACTCTTTCTCACCTTAACTTCTAATCAAGAATAATAATTTCGTAGAAGAGGAATGGATATATGGGGAATAATATATTTTCTAGAGAAAAGGAAAAGATCTCCGTTGTGTGAGGATTGACGCCTCATTCACACCAATCTGCCCAATCATCACTCTGTAGCTTTCCGCTTCAAGGCTTCCAAGAAGATTTAAGTAAGACCTGTGACAAATTTTTCCAAAGAATATCTAATTGTTTTTTTTATCTACACTCGGTTTTGAGCCTCATTTTGGTTTTAGACCTGGATCCTCTTGTATTTTCTTAGCCATCTCCGGGGTTCTGCAAGGCAGTCGCTTAGGTCTTCTTTTTGTATTCTTACTATTAACATTTCAATATCTCACTCTCTGCTGATGATAGCAAGCTTTTCATGACAATTTCTTCGACACATAACTCTACTCTTGAGCTAAGTACAGACGATTGTGTCAGATCAGCAAATGCTTTAGCAGTTGCAAATGCTTTAGCAGTTGCTGCCAATGAGCTAATAATCGCCAACTACCTCACAAGGCTGATTGGTCTGTTCACACGGTTGGCAGGTTTTGTCTCAAAGTCATACAATTAGGTCCGTCAAGCTAGGTCCGCCTCAAGAGAAATTCAAAATTGTAATGATGCAGGAATTAAGTTCCATTTAAGGGCTAATTTAGTACCGCAATTCCGATCTGGAATTAAAATCCCCTCTATCTCAAACCTGTGGCGGACCCAGCTTGACGTCAATCTAGGACCGCCACAACTCCAAACACAAATTTACAAAAAACTAATGATGAGGGAATTAAGTTCCGATTTTAGTGGTCCTACTTTTTGAAAATCCAATTTAAATTCTCAACGATTTCACCTTGAAATTAAGTGCCGAACATAAAAACTCGTGGAGACTTTCTATACCCGACCCTTAAAAAAAATAAAAAAATATAGATTAGATGAAGAATGAGCTAATTAGAAAAAAATTACCAGTTTACCAGTTTGGCTTTTCTACTCCCACTGGTTTAGTTTTTATGACTCCTACACTAACCCCTCTAATTGTGGCGGACCCAGCTTGACGTAAAGCTAAGACCGCCATAACAGAATTTCAAAAACCAAATGATGAACAAATTTAGTTCCGATTTAAGTGCTCCTAATTTGCGGAACTCCAAATTAAATACTCCACGATTTTACCTTGAAATTAAGTGTTGAAAATACAATATCGTGGAGACTTTCCATACTTGACCTTAAAAAAATAAAAATAAATTAATTACTGAAAAAACCGAATACACAAACCTTTCAAAATTAAGGAAATTTATTCTATAAAACTATATGGTATAGGATGGTGTATTCAATTAAATTAATTTCCTTAATTATGAAAGGGTCGTGTATTCGTGTATGGGAATTTTTCGGTAATTATTTTTTTTTTTTTAATTTTGTGGGAGTTCCGCCAATTCGGAGCACTAAAATCGGAACTAAATTCCCTCATCATTAGTATTTTGAATTTTTGTGTTTGGAGGTGTGGCGGTCCTAACTTGACGTCAATCTGGGTCCGCCACAGGTTTGATATAGAAGGGATTTTAGTACCAGATCGGGATTGCGGTACTAAATTAGCACTTAAATGGTACTTTAACAATATTTTCAAATCTGACAATCGTCTGTTCTAAGCTCTATCCAACTATGTCGCTATAGTTTCTCAGACGGGTGCCTTCAAAAAATTGGAGTTAAATATTGCCAAATGACAATCAATTCCTTTTTCACAAAACCGCATAAAGTCTTCGCCCCCTCTTTAACTTCTCCATAACTAACTCATATCTGCCTGTGAGTCAATTCGGGACCTTGTCATATTGTGTTACTTTTTTTTGAAGTGAATTTAACTTTTATTGTGGGTTTGGACACAAACTAATGTGGACACAACCGGCTCACTCTGACGTTCAGCAGTTGTGTTCATTGAATTATTCGACGAATTATTTCGCACAAAAATCGAAACAATTATTCCGCGTTCGTTATGAGTAGGAATAGTTAGTTATTCACGGGGAATAATAATTTTTTTCGATTTTCTTGCGAGTCGACAACTTTTGTGCCACCGTTTATGAATCGAGACTTTCGAGGTATTCGAGCTCTGTTTTTGAACAAAAATTTTATTGTTATTTGTGGGATCAATTTTTTGTTGATCAATTGAATAAAGGTTAAAATATGTGACAGTTGGCCAAACAGATACTTTAAAAAATAAGTCGACCAATAACATTTTTATTAATCGAGTCACACCTCCGACAGTTCGAAAGTCTTTTGAAGTTGGATTATAATTTACTGCAGCTACAAGGGCGGCAATACACATAGCTGTTTCGCAAGCATGTTCCATTAACAAAAATTGCAAAATACTTACATATATATTTAAACAATTATGTACACACATTCAAATAGCTAATCTTCGTTAAAAGCTACTGTAGTTGATTGAATGCATCAACAATGTCCTTGATTAGATGTTTGACACCAAATGTCCACCACAGAGTCATAAATTTAAACACCACCTTTCTTGAGGGCAGTTCAATTCAAACAGACTGCCACTTTGTCCACAATAATTGAGTCGTGGTCGTGGTGAATTATGGGATTATTAGTGTCAATCACCCACCCATTATTAACAGAACTGCACCGGTCTTTTCCTTTAGCTAGTACAGAAATTTTGAGGTGTTGAATTTGATTTTGGTATTGAATTGGGTATACCCAACGCAACGGTAAGAATCAGAAGTAGACATGGTAAGCTTGATTTTTAAATTTTGTAACCGCCTCGGTGCATGAACATTTTATGTGAAAAAGTAAGGGAATAGTCTTGATTTAAAATTCTTCTATATACAGACAATACGTCTACAAAGTTGGGATGCATTTAAATTTCCAAAGCAGTCTTGTGGTTTAAATAGTTTGAATTTAAATTTATATGATAAATCCCAATATCTACAAACAAGTTTTCAACAACGGTTTTATTGGCGGGAATTCGTATTATTTTTACTATATATTCATATTTTGATGGTGTTCAACTGCTAATTCACATTATATCCATATTGCGAAAAATAATGCTTGGTGACGCCTATTCATATATAAATAACATTATGTAGGTACTTTTTTCTTCTTCAGATTACCTTCCTTCCTCACAGAGGATTGTGGTTTATTTTTGCGTGTGCTCGAAGAAAAATACCCCGAGGCTAAAAAGTATTTGCATGTTGCACAATTCTTTGCGATATCCAGCTGATCCTGTTTGAAAGGATAACAGAATACAAATCAGTATAGGTAGACGCTTTGTTCGGTTATCTTAAAGAAACTTATTGGGCTGTTTGTTTGCAGCCGCACAAATTATGCGGATTTTTGTTTTTTTTTTTTATTTTTGTTAAGTTGAAAGTTGGCAGACGAAATTGAATTCAGTACAATGCAGTTTTTGGCACAGATTTGTATCTTCTATTTTCTGTTTAAGAACTAAAACAAGATTAACTTGTTTAATTGAAGCCAATGAGAATAGAATTGAAAATGATTTGTTCGATTTTTTAAAAATTGCTGTCTGTCTGGAATTTCAAGTTTGAATGAGGCGGTACAAATTTCAAATACCTAAAGTTTATGATTCAACATGAACAGCTATATTCATAGCGATTTGCGCGGGTAGATTTTGGAGACCTATGGCGGCCATGTTGTTTTGGTGACATCTGTCAAATCTGTTGTTTATTATTTATGGGGTTTTCCATTGTATAAATTCAGATTTCATCTTAAAAATTGATTTTTTTCTTGGCGAATAGACCTCTACCACCAAATTCGAGAAGTGTCAGTGTAAAAAAAAAATAACAATCTGACAGCACTCTCTGGTTGGAAAACAAAACCAAATATCAAAGGTACGAAGGTGAGCCAAAAAAGTCGTGTGTTTAATAAAAGTGAATAATATGTACTAATAAAATTATTTTTTTTGTCAAACACTTGAAAAAATGTTCACTAAAGTGTATAGACTCTAATTGATAGGTAATTCGATCGGAAATTTAAGTTTTCACTTCCAAATACAAAAAACAATGAAACGACCGGATTTTTAACACTACCAAGAGCATGTAAATATTTTCCAACCAGGAATTTTGTTTGTTTTTGTTTTTAGACGTCAAATTAGAAAGAGAAAAGACAAAGACAAATCTTGGAAGAGCTCTATGGAACACTTTTTCAAATTGAATTTTTTTTTTATCATTGTATTCGTGAAGTTTCGTTTTTGTATTAATATTTCAAATTACTTCATCCCTTGATGCACTTTTTGAAGATAAAGATGAGCTTGATGAAGTAACCGATTAATTTTAATCTGGTTCCATTTATTATTAGCGAATATTTCTCACATACTTTCAACACAATTTTTACACCTGAAATAAATTAATCAATTCAAAAAACATATTTGCAAACTGACAGCTGTAAATAATGTTGGTGTGGTGATAGTACAGGGAGAGGTAAATTTGCCGAAAAATTTAGATATGCAAAATTGATTTTAAATCAAAAATAAATCAATTTATTTTGCCCAATGGAACGCAAAGATGGTCAAAATCGGCTGTTTGACAGATCCAAATACAAAAAAAATTGTTTTATTTTACCAATGGAACCCCATTAGTTACTGATTCTAAATCACCATATGGCAACTTACACGATTGAAGAGAACGCCCAAATGAACGGTACGTGCGTTGTGCCCATTTAATGGTTAGCATGGTTGTCCTTTCATGTCGATTATCCAATTCAAACTTTGGTGGCCAAATTTAAGTCGACCGACTCAGTGAACAATCAGCAATCGCCCTTGGGTCAACGAAACGCAAGATCAACCGAAAACATAGTCCCTGTCTGGGAGAGTCCGTATTGCTTCGAAAACGACGATGTCATTGCCTTCAGCATCAACGGATAGCACAGTACACAACACTTGTGTGCACACCAATCGAGACACCGACACCAAAAATCAAACATTTTTTATTTTTTATGTCAGTATCTCCATTGGTGTGATGTGTATGGGGATGTGTCATGACACCGGTGTGCACACAAGGTAATAATTATATTGCGCAGCTTGTCCATCAGAAATTAACATGGCGGTTTGAGTGCCCCCAAAAACGGACATGGCATTATGTATTAGAAACAACAAGGCACTGGATCCGCCATTTTCACAGATGCGCAGAACTGAACAAATATGAAAACGCTTTTATGTGCACTGTGCACGGATAGCGCTACCGATCGATGATAACCAATTCCAACAGAACGACAGGCGCTACGTGCCACACAGCGAACGCCAAAATGTTCCATTTCAACATCTACCCGCCCTTATTGAAAAACCCTATACCTATTTCACATGAATGGTTCTTTGGTCAAGTAAAAACATTCCTAATTTAAAGAAAAAATAAGATAAGATGTTATACTTATTATTTTGAAGTTGTTATTAAAAATAAATAATTATCTATTTTCTTTAAGATTATTCACGGGAAATAACCTCATTACTTCAATTTTAAATGAGTACCTAACTTACCATACTTTACTTTGGTATATTTTTTAATGATGATCTTCAACAACAAAAACAGGAAACAAGCAAAAGAGCCTCTTCTTGGACCAGAAAATTTATCCTTGTGGGAATTCGTATGAGACTTTACAATATTGTCAACCAATTCGGTTGATTTGGTCACGAGGTAAAAATGTGTTATTGTTATTCAATTGCATGTATAGGTATTCTCAATGTTGTGGTTTCGGGTTTGGGTAAATTAATTTTTAGTCGAGCGAGTTTAGCGAAATTTCGATTTTTTTTTGGATTTGGAAGAATTTGTGTCTTTATTACTTGCACGTAAAATACATACGACATATATACATACAGGGTGTCTTATATTGTATGTTCCAAACTGAAACTAGTGGCCAGGTAATTGTCTCTCAAAATTTAATGTTTTTTTTTTTTTAAATTTAAACTAAAAACCAGTGAAAGGTCCTACAAATTTATAAGTATAAATTATTTTTGATCAAAATATAATAATTATCTATTTTTTTTTTTTAGCAAAATGATGCAGGAAATCAAAAATATTTTAATTACAAAAATGTGTACTATTGGACAGTACGTACCCATTCGAGTGAAAAAATAAAAAGAAAAAAAACAAAATCAATTATAGACGGAGCGATCAAAAAACTGGTTCAAAGTAGGTGTTTTCCCACATTAAAAAAAAAAAAAACAGTCGTTAGGGCCCGGTTATAGCCATCAGGAAAACGCATCAGAAAAAATTTTCTTTTGGATAATTGAATGTGTTAACTTACAATTTGAAAAATAAAATAGATACGAATCTAAATTTTTCCTTGGGGCAAATATTTTTTCTTAAAAAAGCATTTAATAATTTTCCTGATGAAAATTCTGTACGGAAAACGAATTTTACTTTTTTAAGAAAAAATATTTGTCCCAAGGAAAATTTTTTTGGGAAAAAATTATTTTAAGTGATCTCTCATAGATTCGTATCTATTTTATTTTTCAAATTGTAAGTTAACACATTCGATTAGGTATCCAAAAGAAATTTTTTTTTCTGATGCGTTTTCCTGATCGCTATAACCGGCCCCTTAATCGAAAACCGTTATGATTACGTATGGACAATTTATCTACAAACTTCTGAGAGGTCATCACCTGGGACACTTTGGGACACCCTGTACAAGTATAGGTATACAAATTCTCATATCAAGAATCAAAATATTATGTACCAAAAGTATTTTGGGTACGGGGGTCGAGGAAGAGGTGAACTTTCATAAAACCAAAATTTCTTCTGCGTGAATGAAGTTTTTCTTCTTTAGAAATTAAAAAAAAAAACAACTAAATTATTTTAAAAACGATCTTATGAGTCGAGTCTTTATTAAGAACTAACTTTTACAAAAATTTAGAAGTACATATGCCATTCAATTTTTTATCCCCACCGCGAGTGAAGTTAAAGATAAGAAACTGAATTAGATCCTTGAAAAAGTCACAGCACAACAAATATGATACCTATACATAGATATTATCGAAAAGCCTTGGAAAAATAATAATAATAATATGGCGAAAATGTTCTATCTGTCATAAGAACCAAGAATCTCAAGTAACATCGTTAGGGCAATTAGAAGCAAAATTGTTCTTCTGCAGCTACTAGATAGCGAAATCCAAAGCTACAGCTTTAGAGATTAATTCACAGCTCCCTACATTTATTTGGAAAATAATGTTCTACATTCGAAATTTTAGAACACTTTTAGCTCTATTAACTTTTCAACGCTTCCAGATTTAAAAATATGTTTCTTAACACAGTTCATGAGATCTTGCACGGAGCAAACTCTTAATATCAGCATACATAGAGGCATTGTAGAGCAGCTAACAACCCATGCGCAAAATACTAACGCATACTATTTCAAAATTTAAAAAAAAAATTGCATTTGCAGAGCTTCACTAAGGGCCAGTTTCACAGTCAGAAAAGTGACACTTAAGTGGGGAATGTGAAAGATTAATTTCTAATATCAGAGTGCATTGTTAACTGAATAAGTGACACTTAAGTCTCCGATGTTGGTGACTTAAGTTCCACTTACGCTGGCTATGAAATTTAGCTTAAATTCCTAATATGGTAAACGTAAGTGCCACTTATTCTGGTAAGTGTCGACTGTGAAACTGGCCCTAAGTAGCTATTAAAATGTTTCTTGGAATCAAAATAGTCAATGAACTAAAAGTACCTTTCTTTAAAGGTTATTTTGTTTTGGTAGGGGCGGGAGGTAAAATTAGCAATTATCAGGTAACCTGTGACAAAACTGTTTCATTAGTAGTAGTTATAGCCATAGCAGTAATGAATTCTGAATAAAACGCTTAACTTTCACTTGGACCAAAGTACGCGCTACCTAGTACAATTCACTCCTCTTCTAATACTCTATTTAAAATAATTGCTGATGGCGAGTCCTGCATAGACACTATTACTGACAATGATGCAAAGGAAAAGGCAAGAGCAAATTTTGCAAATATGATGGACAACTGTATGGATAAGAGAAAATTTAACGATTTTACTAAATACGTTACACAAACTTTTAACGAAACAAGACATTTTCTTAAAAAACATAGGGAAATATACATTGTATCGGCGGATAAAGGGAATGTAACAGTGGCTATATACAAAAGTGAATATGACCAAAAGATGAAAGAAATGATGGAAGACAGGAAAGTATACTGGCCAATGAGGACAGACCCAACTAACAGATTACAAGATACGAATAATAAATTTGTCAAATATCTATTTGACAATAAAATAATTAATGAAAACGAAAGACAAAGAATGACGACGTATAATCCTGTTGCGCCCAGAATCTACGGTCTTCCTAAGATCCACAAACAAGGAATGCCGCTCCGCCCCATCTGTTCGTCTGTCAAGGTCCCGTGCTACAATCTAGCAAAATATTTAATATCAATTTTGAAAAACTTAACTTTGGACTCTGTATACAATGTTAAAAACTCTCTAGATTTCAAAGCCAAAATTGAAGGCTTAGTTATTGAAAATGATGAAATCTTGGTGTCGTTCGACGTAATATCCCTGTTTACTAACATTCCATTGAAATTGGCCTTGGAGTTAATTAGTAAAAACTGGGAGAAATTAAAAGATTTCACTCTTATAAAAAGGAGCAAATTCATAGAACTTGTTCAGTTTTGTATCGTTGAAAACAACTATCTGGTTTATGGTAACAAGACCTACCAACAGAGAGATGGCATGCCCATGGGCAACCCAGCTTCGCCAATAATAGCAGATATCATTCTTGAGGAACTCCTAGAAAACTGTATTGCAAAATTGGCAAACAAACCAAGAATAGTTACGAAATATGTGGATGACCTCTTCGCCATTATCAAAAGAGCTGATGTAAACTCGACATTAAACGTTCTGAACAGTTTTCACAGCAAAATACAATTCACGTATGAAACTGAGACTGACAATAGACTACCATATTTAGACACTGTCATCATCCGAGAAGAAAGTGGTTTAAAAACGGATTGGTTTCAAAAACCAACTTCATCGGGAAGACTGATAAATTATACATCTCAACACCCAAAAAAACACCATCTTCAACACCGCCAACAATCTCATTAATAGAGTTTTATCAATTAGCGACGAGAAATTCCATCAGCAAAACATAATTATAGTTGAAGAAATTTTAAAGAAAAATTCATTTCCCGAAAAATTAATAAAATACTTAGTAAAACAACAACAACAAAAACAACAACAACAACAAAAACAACAACAACCAGAACCACAAAACTTTAAATACAAATCCTTCACATACATACAACAAATAGCAGATAGGTTCAAATATGCAAAACTTTTTGACACAGAAAAATACAAATTAGCGATGAAATCTACTAACACGACGTCACAAATATACACTAAACTTAAAACAAAAACGGACATTATGGACCATTCTGACCTTGTTTACAAAATAAATTGTAAAGGAAATCCTAACGAAGAATGCAACCAAACTTATATAGGAACTACGAAACAAAAATTAAAAAAGAGACTTATAGGACATAAATCAGACATAAAAAATAACGCACCACAGAAGACAGCACTGGCAGCACATTGTCTCTCACACGGCCACACTCCTAACTATGAAGAGATCCAAGTACTTCAGAGAGAGGAGAACCAAAACAAGAGGTTTTTAATCGAAACTCTTCACATCATCAACACATGCAACACGATGAATAGAAAAACAGACATGGACAACGTCTGTCCGCAATATAAACATTTGTTGGAGAAGAGGTGGCGATACCAAGATCTATGAAACATGTTTACAAGCTTTTGACTATATTTTTGTTACTTGTGAGTCTTGCTTTAAGTGTTAAGTTCAACTTTTGTTTATTCTTAGAACCATTGCGTTTTTTTTTCTGAAAATGTATTAATGTAATAATTAATGTAAGTTATTTATCGCCTTATGTTTTTTGCAAACATTTTACTTTATGTACTAATCAATGCAAATATAGATACCACTTTTTTCACCTGAAGATGTCCATAATCATGGACGAAACGTTGTGAACGGGAAAAAACTTGTTTCATTTATGACCTGAAGCCTATATACCAACCAACAAATACATATAAAACGCTAATAGTCACTTTAATAGTTACTTTTCTAATTTCAAAATTGGTAATCGTTCCATATTTAATTTATGTTCATTCTGATTTCTGATCTAAATTATTTTCATTCTTCGATTTGTTGTTGTTTGCGTGTCAAAATTTGCTGATCTGACTATTCACTTTTTCAACAAAAAAAACACGCCTATTGATAGAACTTGTCAAATTATTACTACCAGAAGTGGAAGTTTGTAAGAAATTTCATGTAGGTATACATAGTATGTACGTGAGCCCTAGTACAGGGTGGGCCAAATAAGACCTTCCTATGTTAACGTAAACACCATTTTCTTAGGGTATAGGTGCAGCAGATGTTTCTTCAAAATCAGCCCACGTAGTATAACCAACTGTGTTGAACGTGCGTCGGTTCGTCGTGTCGATGTTTTAGAACCGGCTGATAAACTTTCACGAATGATCTTGATATTTTCGTCCTATCGTCTATAACGAGGTCTGCCCGTACTTCTTACATTTCTCCAATTGTCGCAGCTGTTGGAACATTTTGATCACCATAAAATGTGTAAATTTGTGTAAATTATTGATTGGTCACTTTCCAGAAATAATTGGGCAGTTTTTGTTCGCTGTGCAATCTTGTATTCTTCCAAAAGACGAATCTCCAAAAATAGGAACGTATTATAGCGTATATTTATCTCTTAAACTGCTCTAACGATTTATAGAATTTAGATATTTGATATTCAGGAATTTAGGATTTGTTCCCGCAGCTAGAACCTATAGTTTACGAAATCTCTTTTTCTACATTGGGATGTAGCTGATCACCTGATGGGTTACGAACAATTATTTGGGAAAAAAAAAACACTGTGAAATCTTAATTTTGCAATCGGCAACTTCATACTCAAATATCTCAACTTTCCAATGAACGATTTTGAAAATATTTCACTCATATAACAAGCTCAACGTCACTTATCATTTGATACCAAACTCATTCGTGTAGATTCTTGGCCAAGGCAAAATGGACATTCCCTTTTGTTTCTAGTATTTTTTTCCAAACCATTTTTACAAGCACTTCTTTAAATGGAAAAACGACAGAAAATATAGCTGAAATTCTAGAAAATTTGCCAGCAAAGTTTTTATTTTTTTTTACTAGGAATAAAGACCAGCATTTTGTGTGACGGATTTTTTTTTTCCAAAAAATAATTGTTGTTGTGTCTTCTGCTTCTGTCTTTCTGGGAGACCTACTTTCAAGTAAATATGTATGCACATATGTCTTATCAAACGAAACCTCATTTTTATATTCGATAATTCAAACAAAGAAGAAATTCGCTTCAGTGGTTTAGGCTACAGATCGAAGTGTGTATACATACAGACAGATAGAATTCAGACCTTTAATCCTATTTTGATTAAAATCTCGAGTTCGATTTGTTTTATGAATACACAAAAATTGTGTGAGTGCCGGGACTCACGGTTTATATGTGTAAACATCAACGTGCGCGGATCCAAAACGGAATTGTTTTTGCTTGACGGGGATCTTAAGATTTTTTTCACTGAACGCACCCATCCTAGTATGCAGATCATAACGTTGCACACCGTAACGTTGCACGACGTAACGTTGCATGACGTAACGTTGCACACGAACCTACACGTTTTTTTTTCACTCTACCACCAGCATAGATGTTTACACATCAAAAACTTGTTCTGTACAACCCCCATATAGGAAGATGCAAATATAAACCTTTTGTGCGTGTGCAGTATACACAAAATTTAACCATTCAATATACTCGTAGTTAACTACATGAAGAGGATTTATAAAAAAAAAAAAAATAGAAAAATTATCACTTTAAGCACTATCACATTCTGCATATCAATGTTTAGCACAAATCCTTCTTTTGTCGCCATAAATAAACAGATTTGTCATCGAAATTGGCCTTCCGTGCTCACGCATATTCCTATAGGCACAATTATTTACACCAGCGAAAGGGGCATGCAACTAGCCACGCAGCAACAGAGTTGCAGATTTATATTTTTTTTTTTAAACAAAAAAAAAAAACAACGTGTGACACTTTGTATCCTGAATGGGATGATATAAACGAAAATTCATTGGGTGGTTGATTTCAACCGACAGACAGTCTGTACAGAGGTACTTTCAGTATAGGTAGCATTTCGATGTCGTATTTTTTTCATATATTGATCCTGATTATCCTGATGAAATTCTAATGAGGCAATTTATATGCCTGTCTCTAAGCTCAATCATACTCGTAGAGGAAGTTGCTCTGTTTCACGCGGAGGGCATATAAATATGTATTTATATTTTTCCAAAGAAACAATTCATTTTTTAAAATGAAGGACTTGTAGTTGGTATTGTATACGTTAAATAAGGACACAAACAAAAGGAAATAATTTGAGATGGTATTTTATTTTATGTCATTGCCAATTTGAATTCAAAATCAATTTAAATTTGTCAATCACACATCGATTTGCATTTTAATAGGAAAATTATATGAAAATATTGAATTAAAATATTCGAAGCTATAAATATGTCAATTAGGTTGTTGTATATATATGTGTATTAATTTAGAGGTGTTTGATGAAAAGCGGTCTCTAGATAGGTTCGATGAAATAATGGTGTACGGACGAGTATAGCAATTTATTTTCTATTGAAAGGCGCAAAATATAGCAAATACATAAATAAAGTTTTGTGATGTACTGAATTTTACCACAATATTCTCATGGGAATTTGTGACTTTGGGTGGTTTGAATAAATCGAAAGTATGTACTTATTCGAAGTAAAAGGCTTACGAAATTACCTAATAATGGGTGATTTTTTAAGAGGTTTAGAAATTTAAAAAAAAAAAAAACACAAAAAATTCGAAAAAATGAATGAAATATTTATTTGAATCGATAGTTTGAACCTTGCAATTTAATGTTTAAAGATAATTTCATGCAAATGTTGACCGCGGCTGCGTCTCAGGTAGCCCATCCGCTGAGTCCAATTTTGGCATACTCTTTCACACATATCGGCCGGTATCTCACGAATGAATGCATGGATGTTGGCTTCCAGTGCGTCAATCGAAGCGGGCTTGTCCCTATAGACATTAGCCTTGACATACCCCCACAAAAAATAATCTAATGGTGTCAAATCGCACGATCTAGGCGGCCAATTGACCGGCCCGAAACGTGAAATTAACTGTTCACCAAACTCGCCTCGCAATTGCGCCATTGTTTCGCGTGCTGTGTGGCATGTGGCACCGTCTTGTTGAAACCACATATCATGCAAGTCAAGAACTTCCATTTCGGGCAAAAAAAAAATTGTTATCATCGCTCGGTAGCGTTCACCATTGACAGTAACGCTGCGATTCGCATCATCTTTGAAGAAATAGGCCCAATAATGCCGCCGGCCCATAAACCGCACCAAACAGTGGCTTTTTCGGGATGCATTGGTAGCTGTTGCAATGCTTCTGGCTGATCTTCACTCCAAATGCGGCAATTTTGCTTATTTACGTACCCATTCAACCAAAAATGAGCCTCATCGCTGAACACAAGCAGCGCGCGATGAACATTTCGAACCGAGCACGAATTTTGATAGTAAAATTCAATAATTTGCAAGCGTTGTTCATTTGTAAGACGATCCATGGTTAAATTGCAAACCAAACTGAAGCTGTTTGACAGTGACACAAGGTACTAAACACACGTCAGCTGTCAAAACCAGTGTTGCCAAAACCAAACCAGCTAAAAAATCACCCGTTATAACTTCCGGTAGAAGTTAGAAATTACCTATAATACTATATAGAAGGTAAAGTCTACTTTATTTCTTATAGATAAAATTAAGTTTACGGTAGCTGGCAAATACTTTCATTAAATACTAGATTCATCAAAGTAAATAATAGAGGTCATTGGAAACTGGTAATATGTTATACTTTTTTTTATTAATTATTCGTATCCTGCTCACAAAAAAAATTGTTTTGAAAGATCTACCTTTTAATCCTATCGTCTTTGCTGTTTCGTAAATTATATTTCTTTTTTTCAATTTGCCAAATGCCCTCAGCTTTTGGGCGTCAAAAAAGAGGATACTGTTCTTGGGAATAAGTCACAGCGACCTTCATATGGGAAAATGCTCAAGGTGTAAATTTTTATTCGTCGGAGAACAGAGAAACTTCATTGATTCGAACAGGATGATTCTGTAATCGTGATAATTAGACAAACGAAGTAAATGAACTCTGCAAATAACCCCTCTACTCCATTCGTATTTTTGAAATAATGAATTAGAACTTTTCTCAAGTGTGCCTGTTCGTTTTTTCTTTTCAACAGTCCCTATCGCTAAACAGTCTTTGTTGGTCGAAGTCATCTTTATAAAAATTTACTATGATACCTATCGGCTACATGAAATTTGCCCCCAATGAAAAATTACCCCAAACGAAAAAATGAAAATTGGCTCCCAAAATTGGGGTGAAAAATTTCCCCATTTTCAAATTGGAAAAATCACTCCAAAATAATGAAAAAAAGCCCCAAAATAAATTATTAAATCAAATCAGAAATGAAAAATGGCCCCAAAAAATGTAAATGACAAGCAACAACAACACAAATTGATCAATTTTGTGATTTTTCATATTTTAGGGCCTTTTTTTCATTTTTCAGTTTGGGGTGATTTATTTAATCTGTTTTTTTTTTTAATATAATTCTAGTTTTTTTTATACAAATCTTGTTAAAGAATCGTACACTAAGATCGCGTGATTTTTTGTACGATTATATAATCACATTTTTTTTCAAAAATTGAAAAGGAGCATTCTAATTTTTTTGTACAATTATTAACTCACTATCGCAGAATGGTCCTTTTTTAATTTTGAAAAATCTGATTAAATATTCGCGATTTTTGTGTACGATTTTTTAATCAGATTTTTCAAAATTAAAAAGGATAATTCAAATTTTCTTTGTACGATTATTATTCACTATCGCAGAATTGTCCTTTTAATAATCGTACAAAAATTAGAATGATCCTTTTAAATTTTGAAAAGTCTTATTAAAATAATTGTTTGAAAAATCGCTCCATGTTTCATGTTTGGTTTGAGGATTTTTTAATTTGAAAGAAGTTTTGGGGCTGTTTTTCATACCCCAGTTTTTGGGTGATTTTTCATTTATTGTTTAAGATTAAAAAAGTATGGGGCCATTTTTCATAATGAAATTTTACCCCAAAATTCAAAATTACCCCAAAAACATGAAAAATCACCCCAATTCACAAAATTTAATCTTTTTTTTTTATTGTTGTTGCTTTTCATATAAATATTTTTGGCTATTTTTCATTTTTTGTGTAGGGCCAAATTTCATGTAGCTTACCTATCGACGTCTGCTGTCTAAACATTATATTAAGTGTTCTACAAGAAACCTTTTAGGTATTTTTTTGTTCAGGTGAACATTGGGCTATGCAACATCATATAAACTTTAAAAAAAACATATTTTAACTGAAAGCATCGACAATTACATTTGAGAGGAAAGAGTTGTCAAGTATGTTTTGTTGACAAAAGTTTAAGAGAATACTTTTTCCTACAAAATAAACAAACAAATCTTATCTACGACCAATCAAAACCGATTAAATCGCATCAACATGTTATAACCAGGGATGTCGAAGTAATGCAACTGCACCATTTGTACTCCCAAAAGGCCAAAGTACTGCTCTTTTTCCTAATTTAATTTTCCATACAAAAACTTCAAATAAATCATTTTTATTATTCCTACTGCTCTCTGAACGCAGTTCTTCTCTCAAATTCAAGAGTATTATTTCCATGTAAAAAATCATAAACTCTTAAAACTGTCTTTCACAAAATGGCTGTCTCTTGAAGGCGTTGACAACAGAATTTTAGAGCAATGAGTGTTTCTAAAACACTTTTTTCTTCTTACTAGGTTCGAAGCAGATTTTGACATACACATAAACCACAAATGAAATATTACTGACAAAGATACAGAGTTTCAAGCTGAAAACAACAGAAACCACACTTGTATGAGCACAGTTAGGTAAAGGATTTTTTTAAAAAACCTTTAAAAAATTTTATAAAATGAATATATGGAATATATAGGAAAATATGCCTAGGACACAATTAATCGAAATAAAATCAAGTTGCCTCAGGTATTACAAAACTATTTACCAGGCTATAAGAAAAAGATTTGATTTACACGACGAAACTTTATTCCATATTCAAAAACTAAACCCAATAAATTTACGTGAATGTCTAGGAGAACTCATATCTATGTATATTTCCAAACATTATGGAGAAACATAATCACTAAGGATTTGGAATCTGAGTGGATATAAAATTAATTATATGAACTGCTTTTTTTTCTTGAAGTTCTGCTTTCTCAAAAAATGAAACGACAGCCCTGGTTATAACAATTATTTTCAAAATAGCGGACGCGGAAAGGTTTTTCGTTCGACTTTTGATGTTTTAGAATCTCCAAATCGAATACTCCTAGTAAAAAATATATAAAATATATATATTTATAATGTAGCATTTTTTGTAGATATTTTGGATAATTTTACTGGAATAACTTGGGGTGATTGAAATTTGAAATTTTCGGCGGCGCAACGTATAGCATAGTTTTGATATTTTTTTCGCTGGAGCGAAATCTGAGATTCATTCATAAACTTCAAGTTTTACACCAAAGATTCTTCTCAGGAAGATTCTAAGTTTGTTGGTGTTGCCGTCTATATGCATAATTAAAATTGTTGTATATTTATATTTTCTAATGAAATAGGTTATCTCATCTTGAACATTACAAGCTTCAGAAATATTATTTATTCTAATTGTATATTTTAGTTTTTATTAACTTACTTTCTTCTCTTTCTATTTGTTTTTTTTTCGGTTTACACTTTGCAATCGATTTTAAACTAACTTCGTAATATAACAATTTATTTCGAACTTGCAGTAGATAGGTACTTCATAAATAGGACATAGGCTGCACAATTTATGGGATTTTCAAAAAAAAAGTATGTCATTTGAAAGGTAGGTAGAAAATGGTCATAAAATGTCAGCCAGTTTCATTAATCCATGATTTTTTAAAGATTTTTTAAAAATTACAATAGGTTTTTTTAAAAAAAAGTATATTTGAAAGGTCACTAAATGGTGGAAAAGGTCAAGTAGTTCCAATAATTAATCAGCTTTAGGCGAGATTTTATGAATTGTTTTGATGTGTCTTTTCAAAACTTAGGCTTTTGCTTGCTTTTCTGTCTTATAAAAGAAGAATCTATTGATTCTTATGAACCAAAACACACCAACCAGACAAAACGAAAAAACATGTTTTTGTTTTTTATGTTTTTATGACTGGTTGTTGAAAATACGCAGCTTTGAATACGTTTTAAACCATCGTCGGTCGTTTAAACCAGCGAGCGCAACCTATAATGCATAAAGCGAACAAAAATAAAGGCAAAACAGAAAGACATGTTTCGTTGTTGATAATAGTTTTTCAGAAACAAAATTTCGGTGTTGTATTGTTGTTCGTTTGCCACTGGCGTTTAAGTTGTATGAAAGTTATCACTGGAAATTTTGTTTTGTTTTATCTAAGCACACACCAAACAAAATATGTGAGTGCCGGGACTCACGGTTAAATATGTGTAAACATCAACGTTTGTCCAAGTGCCTAATTTTTGTTACTGAACGTCATCAAAAGAAACATATTGAATAATTAACACTACATTACCTATATGTAGGCAGTGCTTAAAAAGCTTAGTCTTGAATGAACGGCAGCGAAATACCCAGTGGGGGAACCGCTGTAACGAAATTTCCAAGCACTAAAAGGCTGGTGGTGAAGTGTCCAACGAACGGTGAAGGTTCGGTACTGAAAGGTCCTGATTCGTAGTTCACTCTCAATTTTAAGATGACTTCACATTACACATGGTTATTGCTTAGGGTAATCACTCTCTGAGCATCGACAAACAACAACTGTCAGCGGAGAGCACTAAAACCGTGGTTTCAATTAAATGACACCGTACCCAAATTCCAAAGGAACTTAATGGTTTGACTGACAGGGGCCGAATTAAAATATCCAGTTAGAACTGTCAACGAACTTGCAAAAAGTTCTATCTTAATTTTATACTGAACGAACCTCAAATGAATGTCACTATGAGATAGCCGGCGAATAATATATCTTGAGTTTTTAGAATATTTAGTTGCAGTTGTTGTCAGTGGAAATCACTAAAATCGCAGTTTCAATCGATTGACACCATCAATCGCCTATGGAATTGGACGCTGTGATTTTTAATGAATGTTAACTTTGTGCAAGTACAAAAGTAGCTGATAACTCTGCAATTTGTTCAACCTCAGCTATTTTGTATACCCCAGCCTCCTACGTCCCTCGCCTACGTGCCTAAAAATTGCAGGAAGAAATTGCATCGTTTAAAAGCAGTATAATGTAAACGTAGAATTTAAGTTCAGATTTGTATCACTGAACGCACCCGATATCCTACCAAACCTACAGCCATTGACCTACCATACCTACAGTCAATTGTCAATCCCTACAGCTGACTATTATTATTATTATTATTTTTGTTTTGATTTTGTTTTCTTTTTTAATACTAGTGTCGCGTCCATTTTGTTCGGGGAATAATTAAAAATTAAAGAAAAAAAAATATAAAAATAAAAGTGTTAAAATGATAAAATCGTCGGTAGCGCTAAAAACAATTTGTTACGTGCTACAACGTAAAGTGCACGACGTAACGTTGCACACGAACGTAACGTTTTTTTTTTCACTCTACCGCCAGCATAGATGTTTACACATTAAAAAAAAGAACATAAAAGTGAAATGATTTTGTTTGGCTTCATTGTGTTTCGGTTGGTTTGTGTTGAAACAAAACACGTTTTGTCTCATTGGACTTGTCTTCAGCTTTATTGTTTGTTTAGCTCCCCATTTCCTGTTTTTTATTTTATTTTTTTTTTTTTTTTTAAAGAAAAAAATTGAAAGTTTACAAAATGTATATCTATAAAAGCTCACATAGTTTCAACAGTTGGGTCCATAAAAATTAGTCTTTTTTTTTCTTTAAATTATTGAAGCAAAATGTTAGTATTTCATTCAAAAAAAATCTATGGCTTATTGAATTATTAAAACTACCTGACATATTTTCACAATTTAGTGAAATTTCAAATGAGAAACGTCTATTTTGAAAATCCCACAAACGATACCCTCCAGCTCACATGTGATATGTTCACTTTTATACTGAATTTAAACATTTTGAACCTGAAAACTCCTCCCTCTTGTAAATCCGCAACTTGGCGTAAATCTTTGCTTCATATACAATCAAGTGCTCAAAAAAAACTATGTCCGGTCATATCGGAAAATGTGGGACATTTTTCCATTTTCAAATTATTCGGGAGAGGACATGGCACCTTCACCTTTTTTGATAAATTTAACCATTTTTTTTTTACTTCCGTTAGTCATAGTAAAGGTTTGCATTTGAAACTGCTTCTTATCACAAATCCAGTGATGCCATAATATCTTTAGCACATATGTGATTTTGTTGCAAGGTATCGAAATGAGGTGCTTAGATCCCGAAGACGTTATGTTGTGCGAAGACGTGCGGTCCATGACTTGTCAACCACTGACTTGTTTTCGTACTAATAAATAAAGGAGCTGAACTACCTTAACATATCTATGGTCCTAACTTAAATTTTCCTAAAAATTCAATGTTTTATTCTCTTCGTGGAACTCAAAAGTAAATACTTTCATTTATCAAAACTTAATGTTGTGGAAAAAGTGTTGCACAAAATCAAATTAAGTACCTACCATCCTACTTTTTTGACCACTTAACGTGAATGAGTAAATAATCAAAATATAAAGATATGCAAATTAGGTATTATAACCTTAACCACACGACTGCTCATACGGGGCAACATTAAAGTGAAAGTCATGGGACTAACGTATACGGTATACTGTATGTATCTACACATTTACAAAAGTATAAAAAGTAACATAACAATAAACATTAAAATTAATAACCGTGGAAAGGTCATACCCATCAGCAGGATTGACCCTTGTCAAAATTTCTGATACGCTCAATCCGTTTTTTTTTTCGCTTTTTTTCCTATATAAAAGAAATCACTCCTTTTTCGAATCTACAAACACAGTTATACGTGGCGGTGGTCAAATCCAGAAAATGAGGATAAAGGAATTTATAACATTAAACTTTTAAACTGAACTTGCTGTCCTGGATCAAGGATCAACCAGTTAAGGTATAGGCAGGTAAAAGGTATGTAAAACCTTTCAGTATGAGATTAAAATTAATCTTGACTAAAGTCTACAAATTTGCCTTCTGATGATGTTTTATCCTCTGAGTTTTTTTAGATCCTTCCACACACATCTTCTTTTAAAAAACTGCTAATTTAATTAACTTACGTCCAATTTTTCACTGTGAAATTAAAGTTAGACCCGAGTTAACTCCGGATTAACGGAACAGATGCTTTTGATGTTTTATCCACCGAGTTTGTTAAGTCGTTCCGCATGCATTCTAAACCGAAAAACTACTTACTCAGTTCACTGTGGGTTAATTTACTACTGGAATCAGCTAACTCTGGTTTAACTTACCACTGAAAAACCGGGCCTTAGACTAATTTATGTCTAGAGTTAGCTAACTCTGATTTAACTCTTCGATGGAAAACTGCTTCTAATAGTAGTTTTGAAGTAAGAAATTAGATATTATAGTAAACACGTTTTTTTTTTTTGTGTATTAGTTTGTTATGATTTGTTCTTAAAATAGATTTTATTGGATCTGAAAATGGACGCACCCTGTACCATAAAATATGAATATCAAAACCTAGAACCTACACAATGCCAACATAATGCGTTTACTTACTCTCCCTTTCTTTTGAGATCTATCCTATGGTTAGGAAAAAAATCTAAATAATAATATTTATGCAATTAGAAAATTATAGACCTATGTGTAGCAATTTAAGGTTCTAGCTCAACCCTGAGGTGCTTTAAGTAAACTATTATAAGCCATATCTTACCTGGGTTATGTTCAAGAAAGTCCCATTTTCAACAATCGAATTAAAAATAAAACAGGGACGATAACGCCCCTTACCTACTACTTTCTTCTATTTAAATTTGCATTTGTAAAGTATATTATTTTTTGTCTTTTACTTGTAGGCGTTGCATGTGGTATGTGTGCTGAATGGAAACCAGGAAAAAAAAAGGAATCAAGAAAGAAGAAGTGAAATTTAAATTTGTTCAATGTGCTTACACGAATGTCAGACTGGAGAAAAGTAAGACACGTATAAAGTATGGTAAGTGTTTTTTTTTCAAATTATAAACATGAATATTTTGTAATCCGAATGAGATTAAGGTAAATACACAAAAAGAAAATCCATTTTCCTAATTGTAAAAAAGCAGTTCTGAAGCAGTGAATTTTATACAAATTTTTTACTTAAAGAAGTATGTCCTTTTTTTTTCATTTACAAATAGCCAAGATATTGCGAAAAAAAATGCAAGTTTTTGCAAAGTTTAGTCAAGGCCTTAAAATGTGTTTTTAGTAGATAAAGAAAACCTAGACTATGGAAACTTGTCAAATACTCGTAGGGTCCTTTCTAAGAAAAACTTGTTGGGCAAATCTAGATGATGTCTCATTAAAATACCCCGTACATAGAACAAGAGCAAAAACTTTATAATATAATATAATAAAATGGTATGAAAAATTAAAGTATAAAGTTATTAATTTTCAACATTGAACTTATTGTAAAGCGAAGTAGCCCAGAGTGTTTAGCGTAAACTGGTAAACGGTATACGAGAAGTAGCAGAATCTCAAACAAACGAACTTTTTGTATTATTAATTTTTGTCTCGAGACAAAATGGCACACAACTGGCAAGGGCCTTGGTTAGGTTAGCCCGGAGGCTGTTGCGTTCACGGAGGCCCTTTGGTCCATCGTGATCCCCTTAATATAAATAGCAGAGATGCTCCAAAACTAATGACTGGCATAGAGTGGTTCATTTGCGAACCAGCCAATACTCTCTCTATATTTTCTCATGTTGCTAAATCGTCCAGTTCTCCAACAAATCTGTTTCTAAAATACGGAGGCGATTTGTTCGAAGGTTTGGACAATCGCAGAGCAGGTGTTTAATGGTTTCAATTTCTTCGACATCCTGACAGCTTCTTCAGAAATCGGGTGCTATTACACCCAATCTAGTGACCATTGTGCCCCGTTAGTACCTACACCTATCAAGATTCAAATATTCTTTTTACTCAGCGATAGAATATACTTATAGTTTCCTTTTCATTAATTCTAGGCCATAATCTTCTAGAGATAACGCAGTCGTTTCTGGACATCAGGAGTTATTGATTTGCTCTCTTTCCTTATTAAGTCTATTTTTCTTTTAATCACGGCGATGGGGACGTCTGGTCCCATATCTAATTAGCTAAAGGGTTTTCCAATAAGAGGTGTTATTTTGAATAGCCCGCTATTTCGGTAGCTATCACTTTTGAAGCTGTCATTTTTTGACATTTGACAAGTAGAATCTACGCCATTAATAAAAATGGAACGCATTGAAATTATTAAAATTCACTATAAAAATGGTGAAAATTTGGGTCGTCGTGAAGCACCTTGTCGGACCGCAATACCGAAATTGGTGGACAAATTCGAGCTGTTGGGACAAGTCAGTGATGTGAAGAAAACCCGTGCACGTCGCTCAAGAACAACTGAGAATATTGCTGTTGTAGCCCAAAGTGTTGAAGAAAACCCAGGTTTGTCCATTCCTCGTCGTTCTTTGGAATTAGGCATTCCACAAACGTCATTACACCGTATTTTGCATAAAGACTTGGGTCTTAAGGCTTATAAAGCTCAGTTAACACAAGAACTCAAGCCGGCTGATCATCAACAACGTCGTGTCTTTGCTGATTGGGTCCTTCAAATGCATGAAAATGATCCGGAATTTCATCGAAAAATCATCTTGACTGATGAGGCCCATTTCCACCTCGGAGGCTACGTCAACAAGCAAAACTGTCGCATCTGGGGCTCGGAAAACCCAAGAGTTATTGTTGAAAAGCCTCTCCATCCTCAACGCGTGACTGTTTGGTGCGGTTTATGGTCCGGCGGGGTCATTGGACCTTACTTTTTCGAAAATGAGGCTGAAGCAACAGTTACGGTCAATGGATTGCGCTATCGAGAGATGATTAATGATTTTTTATGGCCGGAATTGGAAGGTATTGATCTGGACAACGTTTACTTTCAACAAGACGGCGCTACGTGCCACACAAGCAATGAAACCATCGATCTTTTACGGGAAAAGTTTCCGGACCGTGTTATCTCTCGAAGAACTGATCACAATTGGCCACCGAGATCTTGTGATTTAACACCTTGCGACTTCTTCCTTTGGGGCCACGTGAAAGATAAGGTCTACGCCAACAGCCCAGCGTCGATTCAAGATCTCAAAGATGGAATTCGTGAGGCTATCGAGGACATAGGGCAGCCACTTTGCGATTTGGTTATGGAGAATTTCATGAAAAGGATATGGTCCTGTAAGCGTGGTCGTGGCGGCCATTTGGCTGATGTTGTGTTCCATTATTAACGGCATACCTTCATCTTTATAATGAAATAAACATCCGATCATTTATCTCAAAAAATGCCATTTTTCTTTGAATATCAAAATAACACCTCTTATTGGAAAACCCTTTACTACTGTTTCTATTTGTTACTGACCCTTTCCTTGCCAGTTCATCTGCTATATCATTCCCTTCTATATTACTCTGTCCAGGAATCCAGCAGAGTTTGACGTGATTGGTGTTGCAAATATTGTTCAGTATGCCTCGGCATTTTTCTACTGCCTTGGATCTTATAGTCTCACTGTATATTGCTTTGATGGCAGCTTGGCTGTCCACCAAAAATGTGATCTCCGACGATTTTAGAATTTTCTTGTGAACTATTTCAGCCGCTTTATAGCGTAAATCTCAGCTTGAAAGACACGACACTCATCTGGGAGTTAATATGATTCTCTAATATTAAGAGCTTCACAGAACACCTCAGCTCCTGTTCCTTCTTCCACTTTTGAACCATCAGTGTAGAAGGGGATACCCTGTTCACTGGTTAGGGAGTTGCGTTGCCATGCATGCCTTTCGGGTATTAAAATAGAGAAGTTTTTGTTTAAATCTATTACAGGTGGTACGTAGTGTGTGGTCACGTCAATTCCGGCCTTTCTCACGTCAAGTCCGGCGCTTTCTTTTTATTCAAATGTAAAACTTTCGAAGGCCTTCAAAACACAATTTCCTAAGGCTAGGATTCAACTTTCGATTTCAATCACAAAAAAATTAAAATATATAGAAAGGTTATCACTTATGATTTCAGTTTTAGTATACATTTCAACAGATTCTGAAATACTCTTTCAGAGGAAGGAAGGTTATTATGCTGAATTTTCAATCTCACTTTCCCATTCGATTAAAAAAACCAATAAAATTTACATAAAATTCACATAAACTAATTTCAAATGCAACAATGTTACTTGTATTTTGCAAAAAAAAAAACTACTCATAATTCAATTCATACACATAAACGAAGGCATAGCAATAAAGGAAATACTATTTTTAATGATGTGAGAAAGAAAAAAAAAATAAATTCAAAAAACCAAAAATCATTTTAGCATACATACCTACTTTCAAAAAAATTCCATTTAAACTTATTTTGTTAAAACAACTAACAATGAAAAAAGGTTCTCCTTTTGGCACTGCATTCATTATTTTTGCATATATGAGTGATTCCATTAAGCAAATAGTTGATTTCCGTGTGAAACCATCACCCTTATCTTTTGAGACTTTCATCAGTCAGACTAGAACAGCGCACCCATTAGCATATTTCGCCCTGCATTTACAACATGTCCAAAAAAAAAGGGTTCTTCTCACTTTAACAATTCAGGAAAGGATGACATAATAAATTGTTGCAAAAAATTTTAAACTGAACTAAATGAGATCACGGTTGAAGGAATTCTAGTGTAGGAAGGTAGGTTAGCTACATATAGTTTAGATGATACAAATCAATCTCAAAGGATAAATTCAATATTCGTCTGAGAAATTTTTTTTTTGTAATAACAAAGGAATGCGATCGATCCGGTATATTGTTTCCATTCATCGTAGCCATAAGCATAGTCTTTTAAGGCTGAGGTTTTGAAAAAAAAAACGAAGATGATTTTGCACTAGTTCAACTCGACAGTAATCAATGTCGTGCTCAAGGGCTAACCCTTCATTTCCAATGACACAATATCTCTTTTGATTTTTATGTTTTAACTGGCAAAGTAGAATCTATAGAGAAAGTTTATGAAACAAAATAAATGGCGCAACATTTAAGACTATTTTGAACGAAGTTAAAGTATTTTTAATACAGGGTCATTCATTAAGCGCGTTATGTTGGCTTTGAGGGGCGATGTGGTTTGTGGCGTATTCGCATAGACCTACGACTTCAAAAAAACCCACAAGAAAAAGTATAACGGGGCCAAATCACACGATCTCGATAGTCAGTTCACATTACCTCCACGTGAGATGACCATGACCTCGAATCGGTCGTGCAGAATTTCCAATGTGGCGTGAGCTGTGGGGCACGTAGTGCCGTCCTGTTGAAACCACATTTCGTTGGTGTCTATACAATAATCCGATTCAGGCCCTAAGAAGTTAGTAATCATTGAACTACAGCGCTCGCCATTGACGGTGATGGCCTGAAAGCCCAACATCGGGATGCATTGGACGCTTTTGGATCTCATGTGGACTGGTATCGTGCCAGATTCGACAATTTTGTTTGCCATTCATCCAGAAATGGGCCTCATCGCTGAAGTTGATTTTTCGATGAAAAGCGCACCCGAACAGAACACCAATTTTGATAAAACAATTTTATCATTTGCACTTGCTGTTGATCGCTATATCCGTCCATGGTGATTTGGCAAAACAGACTGAATAAATGACAGCTAATTTGACAGATGTAGCTTCAACAATATGGCCGCTATCCCCTATGGAAAAGTTCAGAATTCCCTATTGAAAAACCCTTTAAATGGCAAGTTTCGGATATCGACTTATTAACGAGGTTATTAACGGTAGATATTTTCCATAAAACCGTGTTTTTGATTTTCGACTTTCTCGTTAACGGCTTAACAAATATCAATAATTTTATACAGAAAGTCCTTTTAAGTGTATACAAATAATTTTTGGATATACCAAACAAATACCTACCTAAATTTTTGTTTTTAAATCAGTACATTTTTTGAAAATGGGTTAGTAATTTTTAATTATTTTGAAATTACGGTTTAAGGTATATATGTGTATTTAGAAACTTAAAAATGGCATGAACAATGCACATTCTTTTTTAAATGCTTAAGAATTTTTTTTATAAACACAAAAAATTATTTTTTAGGAAAACCGATCCAACGAATTTTAAAATTTTTTTTGTAAACATTTATATTTTTTCACGAATTAGGACGGCATTGGTTTTTTTTTTTTAAACTTAAACTAAAACTTTTTTGGGAGTTGTTTCTGAAATTATAAGAACGAGTTTAATGCTACTTTCTAAAATTTACTAAATTAATGTTCTATAATATAAAATCTTTAAAATTCAAAGCAATTTGAACCCCAAGAGCAAGTTCGTGTGCTAAAGTCATGCAATTAATTTTTTTCCACCAATTGAAAATAGACGAATAAAATAAAGGCATGTTCAGGGAAACGAGATCTCTGAGATAAAGACCGTTCATAAAGGGAGAAAGCTAATCCCACAGTACTCAAATCTAAGGTTGCACAGGTTGTCAAAACTGAAAGTGTCAAAAATTAAAAAAAAATCCACAAAAAGTACATATTGCATTGGTTGAAACAACAACAAATATTGACATTTTTAAAAGTGAAGGGACACGAACAAAAATGAAAACGCCAATGATATTTCCTTCAATATGTGAACTGAGAAATGTTAAGGGGAAAAACAACATTTATCCAGCCCGTCCCTAAAAAAAGACGATTCTTCAACCCCTCAAAAACTTCTTAATGGCCAGCAGTATGGCTTTCCAAAGAAAAGGTCCACTGGTGATTTAATGATATATCTCACCGAATTGTGGAATCAATCTTTACATCGCATTTTCGAGAAAGAAAGCTTTTTTAAAAGCCTTTGATAGAGTTAAGCTCACAAGTAGGAGCTATCGATAAATCTCTTCTTAGTAAGATTAGAATTTACCTTTCGGACCACTCGAAACAAGTTTTATTGGATGGATGATGAAAGTCTGTTAATCATACATTAAATTTGCTGGTGTGCCCCAAGGCTCCGTTTTGTTTCCAACTCTCTTTCTTACATTCATCAATATGTATATAATCTCTGAACCTGTTAATTAACTAGGCAAATTTCTTTACTGTCGACCCTACTCTAAGCTTTTCATATACGATTTCAGATTCACCTTCTTGTTTTTCGGATATGGAATTACAACGGCAGTGTATGACAAGCTCAATAAATTCTGGTCTCGACAGTACCTGATGTCCAATGGGGAATCGAAAACCATGCAGAATTTAACGCTTCAAAAACTCAATTAAGTCTGGCACTTGGATGGAAGGAAGCGAAGCGAACAGCTTTCAGTTATTGATTTGTGTATCACAGACCTCCTTCAGTGGAATGACCACATATTTGACGTCATCACCAAATAACGCAGCTAAGTGTATAGATTTGCTTCGACGACGCAATAGTTTTGTTCACTCTTTTTGGACTGACTACATAGAATCTAATCTATTAAGCTTTTATGCGTACAAAGCTTGAGTATAAAATTATTCTAACATCTTAACAAGTGGTCCTTAAACCGAATAGAATCTCTTGCGGATAGAATTCCAAGATGGAGCTTTAAAAATGAAAAGTGCGATAGAACTATAATGATGTTTCATGTCTTTCAATATTTTATCGCTATTTTTATAAAAAATGTGTTCTAATGAAATACCCAGTTGCATTTCTCCGTCTCAAACAATTCCATTAACGTTTATCTAGGGATGCTCATCAGTTTGCCCTTGAGCCCAACTTCTGACGCACTGTTAAGTACAGATATGAATGTAGATTTCGCACTAAATATCGCTTCACTGTGCCCAGCTACATTCAAGAACACATGTGAACACTTTCTCGCACGCAAACGCTTCTCGAACTATTGTGGCGCTGCCTTAGAAGAAGGAGCTGTGAATTGATATCAAGGACCTTAAAACAAAAACCAACTTCTTTGGTTCCCTCATTTTTACAAAATAAATATCCAAAGAAACACAACACACACAATCATACAAAAATTGCTATAATTTTCCTTTCAAAACAATTATGAGTAATTTTTATACGCCATTCGAATTGAATGTCAATAAAAATGACATTTTACGATCTTAACGTATGCCATTAAATTCACATTTATCCTCAATTAGATTTCTCCAATAGAATATTCAGCGTCATACCGCAAATTAAGCAAATAAAATAATAAAAAAAAACAATATAAAATCCTGCGAGCCATAAAGTATGAATTAATACAAAAGTAAGATAATCACGACAACAAAATAATCGTTCGACTATAAAAAAAAAAAAAAAACTTAAAGAAAATTCAGGAAATGGATTTTTTCCTTTTTTTTATTGCTCTTGACAGTGTCTGCGAATAAATAGTGGTGGGCCATAATTTTTATTAAAACGTGCGATGCTCAGGATGTTTTTTTTTTAAATCTTAAAGGGCGTTCAGAGCTGAAAGTACTATAAGAATCCTTTTTGTCATTCTAAGTATTATTATTATTAACAGTTGAGGCTAAGCATAAATGTCTCGTGTATTGTATTTGTATTTTCTTCAAGACAGATCCACTTATTTATGACTTTTTAAATTTTTGTCCAGAGAGGGTTCTTGTTTGATAACCGCACTAAAAATCACTGAGGTGAATCGTGCTCATGTGTGGTAAGGTTGGTCTTTTGCGTTGATTCGTTTTTTTTTTTTTCTTCATATTTAATCAGTGAATGGAACGTTGTCCTTAAGTGGAAGGATTGAACGAAAGGAGTGTCCCAGATCTTAGGTCCCATAGGTTTTGATAGCCTTAATTTGTGTATGTGTGGTTACCAACTGCTCCCTTAAAGGAATATTTTTATGTATGATTGATGTTCAGAGCAAACAACTTCGATGGCCAGGTGTGAGAAAACTGATTCATATTCTTGAATAAATGTGTCTTTTATATAAATGTTCGAAAAAAAAGATATCGTTGAGTGATCGATTATTTAGATCAAATTAAATTAAAAAAAAAAGAAATAATCATACAAATGGTGTAGGTTTTGGTGAAGGAAGATATGGAAATCATCAAGGTAGATAGGTAGGTAGAAATGGTGGCCTTGAGCTCCGTGACCAAACGCCATTTTGATACCATAACTCGTATTTACCTGTTAATGGAAAGTGGATTTATTAGAGTGGTTTGTCGATATATTCCCTTTCGGATCTGTAAAGGGTATACTCTTAGAAAACCTTACTTCGTTCGTTCGGTCTAATGAGGCCAACGGATGCAATAAATGAATTAAAATCGAAGTTAACCTTAGATCCACTTCGTCGCGTTGAGGAAAGAGATATAATCTTTGATCTTTATGTCAGAAAGTTCATTCAGAACAGCCTTTCCAAATGATTGTGTTCTCATTCTGGCCAGAGGCATTAAGAGAGGAAATGAACGACTGTTTCCTTTTCCTGCTGTTCCCCGCAACTACGACAATGAGTATTGTAAGGAATTCCCAGCTTCGCCTCATGCTTTCCTATTGACCAGTGAACACAATAGGGCGGACGACCCTGATGACTATATGTCTCGCCTAGGTCTTAATATCAGATCAGTGATTCGGGCCATAACTTTCTGGATATAACACAGTTTGTTAAACTTCCCCACCTGCTATTGGCTTCAGTAAGAAAATTCATAACTCCAAGCGGAATGTTAACTCCTTCTGTAAGTGAGCTATGCAGGGCTGATCCTTGCCTCGCCAGTTCGTCAGCCCGCTCGTTCCCTCAATGCTGAAATGACCTCAAACCCAGATAAGAGTGACAAAGTGGTTAGCATTAAGGCTTGAGGGCTTATCCTGAAATTGCTGAACCAATTTAGAGGATGATATACCCGAATCAATGGCTTTAACAGCTGCCTGACTGTCTGTCAGGATAGCGGTAATTCGGTTTTGGTTTTAGGGTCTTGTTTGAGTTTCTTACAAGCTTCCCTAATCGCTAGTTTTTCAGCTTGAAGTCGAAAGGACTTAAAGATGTTCAAAGATTCGGAATAAATTTCTGAACCAACACTCTATCATATAGAATCATCAGTAAAAAGAGTTGTGTCGAATTCTCTCCTCAAGACGTCATCCTTCCAACCCTCTCTGAATGGAAACAAAACTTTAAAATCCTTACTGAGAGACGCGGAGCAGGAGTGCAGTAGTCGGTCGTTATTATAAGAAATATTTAATATTTAATATGTGAATCAGGTGGTAAGAGGCGCAGAAAGACGCTTAAGGCATCCGTCGGGCAAGATCGTAAAGAACCTATGGTGCCAACGCTAGCTGTTCTTTCTACCTTCTTAAGTTTATTTCAAGGTACGGAAACGCTCGCACACGAACTCTCATAAAACGCTCTCAGATCATATTTTGACCTCGTACGCAGGGTTCAAAGGCTCGCGAGTGCGAGCGTGACATTAGGTAATATCTTCCTCCTACATCGATTGGCGTACTCCGTTTTTTGATCCGCCGTACCAAAAAAATTGTCAAATTTTGACGTCGGGCGTGACATTAGGTAATATCTTCCTCCGTAATCGATTGGGGTAGTTCGTTTTTCGAATCGCCGTACTAAAATTCTGCACAGTGCAAATTTTCGGGTTTACACTGGAGCCAGAAGGCTGGCCGTGACAGAAGGTAAAAATAAACGTTGATGTTTACACATATTAACCATGAGTCCCGGCACTCAGACAATTTTATTTCTAAATTCTTAAAGACTCGCCAGCGCTAAATTGGCTTGCTCTCGTCTCACGCTCATGAGCGGGCGGTTTTGTTATCGCACATAATGAGAGCGCTCTTGACGTGAGCTGTGAGCGTTTTGCAATCGCACATAATGAGAGCGCTCTTGACGTGAGCGTTTATAAATCGAACGCTCACGAGAGCAAGCCAAACTAGAAGTGCTCACACCTAATGGCTCATGAGCGAGAGTAAGTGGTAAGCGCTCATTTGGAATGGCACGCTCGCGAGCCGCTCACGAGCAAGTGTTTCGGAACCCTGGTTTATTTACGTTGGGTATACGCTTTGTTGAGTGCGGGCCACCATACAATGCAACCATTCGTGAGGATGTGTCGTTCCACTGCCGTGTTCTGGAAATCATCAAATTCCCAGATGAAACTGGAGAGTCGGCTGCTTTATCAGTAAAATTATTACAAAAAAAAAAAAAAAAAAAAAAATATTTACCCCAAAATTTATTTGTATACTTTGCAATTGGGGCTATTTTACAAATTCTAATCACCAATACACAATATTTTTAAAGAGGTCAAACTCAATTACAAAAAAGAAAAGTTTGGGTGGTTACCGGCGTGAAAAATAAAAACAATATTTTAAACACTAAGCGCATATAATTGCCCAAAACTAGAATCATTTTAAGGGTGATTTTGAATACAGCTAATCAAAAAAAAAAAAAACAACCCTCGAAACGGAAGTTGTTGTTTATACAAAGGCTATTTTTTTTTTCTTATCTCACTTTGAAGACTTTTGATATTTAGGAGACAAAACCTTATCACTTCAATGCCATCAAAGAGCTCATTAGAGCGCAAAGTCTGGGTTAAAGAAGATTCACCTCACTTGCACTCTCTCCCTTAAGCAACTGAAAATGAAATTGAAACAATTAAACCTTTGATAATTTTGCTGATGCAAGATAGAAAATAAATTTGACCAATTTCTCTTCTTCGCTGCTTCACTTGTTCTTTTGCGGTTAAATACAACGACATTTTATATAATTGCTATCAGATAGCTACAATTTTTTTTTTTTTAATCTTCCCGTTCTATCAAACATCAAAATATGACGTTTTTACTATTAACCAAGCAGGGAACAAATTTACGCAATGTGAATTCAAATTGCAGGTTGGTAACGAGATTTATTTAAGAAATTGATTCTCTAATTTCTTCTTAGTTAAGTTAATAACGCACAGTCTTGTAGCAAAGTTATTCAAAAAACTCGTCCAATGCAATCAATTATTTCGGAGTCCTCTTAATAAAGGATGTTTTGTTATTTTTTCGCTTTCTGTACCAGAAACTGAATTGAAAAAAAAAAAAAAAAAATTAAAACGAATGCACGCAGCGCTGATGATGGCAAAACGAACAGAATTAAGAACCAAGTATTCTTTAAAAAAAAAAAATAAACTACCTATGTGTACACACGTTGATACCTTGATATGTGCCTTTTGCTAAAAAAATAAAAATAAAGCAAAGAAAATTTAGCACATAAAGGAACAACGTCCACAGTCGCGGGAAGGTAGATGTTCGCGATTTCAAAAACCAGTCAAGAAATCAAAAAAATAAAAAAAAAAAAAATAAAGTAGAAAAGATTTAGGTTTATTTTTGGCAACCTTATGTATGTTAAATAAAATAAACGATCCGGTGCGCGTCCTCGTCGTGCATACTTGTTCATACGGTTTAAGTCTAAAGACTCAGCCACGCACTGAGTGACAAGCGACAGGGCGAAATCCTAAGCGAACACAAATTAAAAGATATGAAAGTGTGTAAAGTTGCGGATTGCGTTCACGTAGTCATTGAACGAAAAACTACATTTTTGTACTTGCAATAAAGGTACTATTGGGCACTTCCAGGATCCAAAAAAAAAAAATCGAACTTGAGATAAAAAAAAATCGAACTCGAGATTCCAATCAAACATGACATTTCGATGATAGAGAAGACGAAAAAAGTGGATCCCACAATTCTGTCTGTGTGTCTGTCTGTATGTCTCTATCTCTACCTACAGCCCAAACGACTATAAGGGCTTTTTTATTGACTCGAAGTTGAACACAACTTGAGAATTTTTCTTGTCAACTTTAGAAAATATTTTAATTCACTCCAAGTTGACTGGCTCAACTTTGAATTTTGACAGATGGATTAACTCTCAAATGGTTTAACTTTTGATTTTCTCAACTCCCCAAAATAGTAGAAGTTAGCCGAAGAAACTTGCGATATTACGTCCAACTTAAGATTTTTTCTTAATTTTGATTCATTCACTCTAGTTGCTGATACGATTGTATAATAAAGTAAAAAAAGAAACAAATTAAATAAAATATGAATGATAATAATTATTTCTGGGTGGATTGGCTATCATCTTGTAATGATGCATTACACCCTCTTCTTCACCGCCGCCGTTTATTAACGCCGTTAACAACGACTCTAGAAGGAGCCAATCATAAGAATAAGAAAATATTAATAATACTTTTTGTTTGTGAAATTATAATTCACACTCGGTTCAAACCGAAATATATATAAGAGACCGTGGATGAGCACCATAAAATCGAGCTCTGCCACAGTAGAAATCAGTACCAATCCCGAGTACTTGGTGAGTCTCCATTTTGAAGGACTTAGGTTCCAGAAGCGACAGTGGAAGCCCAGGTTTTAAGTAGTTAGAGTGACGTCTGCTATCTCAGACTGTAATTTAGTGACGTCTGCTATCTCAGACTGTAATTTAGTGACGTCTGCTATCTCAGACTGTAATTTAGTGACGTCTGCTATCTCAGATTGTAATTTAGTGACGTCTGCTATCTCAGACTGTAATTTAGTAACGTCTGCTATCTCAGATTGTAATTTACGATATATATTTCTAAACATTTAAATTGTATAAATCTAGGTTATAAGGTTATATAAATGTAAATAACTATAAGCATATATATATTGAATTGTATAACAGTAAATATAGTTATAAGACAATAAGAATTGTATAGAAATTGTAAGAACCAGCGATTGGTGAATAAAAACAACCTCAAATACACTAAAGTTTGTTGCTTCTTTGGTAAAACCCTGGACCCGACGAGCATACCTCAGCCTATGACAAAAAGCATCTCACAATCTTCTTCGAGTTGCGAAGATGATGAAGAAGAGGAGAGTTTATTTCTTGAGAGACGGCAATACAAATAACACCCCTTTGACCGTGAAGAAATGGTACTTCCAGGGGTTGCACAGTAATAAAATTGGTATCAAAAGTTGCCCAAATTCAACTGCATACCAACTTGACCCATGGCCCACTTTTCCATTTATGAGCATTTTAGCGATTTCACCTCAATTTGACCTTGGAAAATCGCAAAAAAATTTAATTGGTATAAAAATTGAATGAATTTCACTCAAAAAAAAACAAGGTATATTTTCGCACTCGATGCATCGTTGAGGGTTGAATATGTTATATTTTTTTTTTTGTATTGGGTTTTTGTTCATTTTGTTGTTTGTTTGTTTGACGTTCTTTCGAATCTGAAGTTGAAAACTTACATTTTATGTGTCATCTGTCACAAATATCCCAGGGAAATTTTGTAAGTTACAAGTTGGTCAACTTTACTTTTCTAACTGAAGAGTAAAAGAATAAAGTAGTGAATAAAAGCAATTTTCAACTTCAACTATCGAGTTGGCCTAAGCTCTTGAGTTGGTTAGCTCTCATGTTTTCTGCAAGTTGAGCTTTAGTGAATAAAATAGCCTTTGAAGCTTTCTTGAAATTTTAAACTTAAGGTGTTTCTTAGTGATTCTCTAGAAGGGAAATTGAAAAAAAATTTTTTTGCTCCAAAAATAGCTAATGGTACCTGCCATTGAACCATTATGAACAAAATAATTTATCTCGGAAACGACTTAAGATTTTGATACAAAATTTGTGTATACTATTGTAGGCAGGTTTTCAAGTTTCAAGTAAAAAGAATACAATAATTGCTATTAACGGTACCTGCCATAGAACGTTTTTTTTTTCTTATATTTATTTTCGATTTTCTTGTAAACGACTTAACTGATTTCGATCAAAATTTGTATACAGAAGGCACTTTTATATTGAAATAATATTACATATATGAATTTTCAAATAAATATTTTGAAAAAACGTTAGTGATTTTTTTTTAATTATTTTTAGATGTATATTATTAACTTAAGTTAAAAATGGCATCCCACATTTTTTTAAATGCCGAGATATCGCTTAAAATTGTCGCTCTACCGCTCAGTGAGTTCTCGCTTAGCGTTTACTGTGTTCCGACTTCCGAGCCCTAAGGAATTCTTGCTGGATAAACAAGATGTTTCTGACTTAAACGTAAATAAGGGATAGGGCAAGAAGGAACCTCACCTCCAATCAATGGAAGACCCAGGTCCACCACCCAGAGAGACCTATCTATAAAAAGCTTAAGAACAATAAGGCACCGATTCTGATGGATTTTATACTCTGTTGCAACAAAAAAATTTCAGTACAGGGAAGATAGGACGTTTGCCTCTCAGTCTGGTTGCATTGGCTTGCATAAACCTGTCCCTCTTTAAAGCTCTCACAGGGTTTCCGTAGTTTAAATTATAAATAACTCTTCCCAATTCAAATACTGCACTTCATAAATTTGTTCTCAAAAGCTTCAAATCCAAAATGTTCATTAATAAAATCCACAGAAAATGCTCTTGAATTTTGAGAAATTGGGAAAGGCAACTCTTTTTGTATGAGCACAATTCCAATACACACATTGACAAATCGTAAATGACGAAGACGAGTGCACGATCGTTCATCAGTAATACGAGATCAGATACGACGACCGACCGACGGTCGTAAGTCAGTGGCTTGCTTATTTTTTTAGGGGCGTTTTTCCCAATTCACTGTCGTTGGCGTGCATCAGGCCCCCACTGCCCTGTACTGACAATTTTTGTTGAATAGAGTATAGTGGAGCTCTTCAAATACGGATGAGGGTACAAAATTTATCGAAGTTTTAATTCGTAAAGAAATGCGATAGAATTCAATCAAGTTTTAATTTTTCGATAAATCGAGTTTAAGGGGTTAGATTTTTGTCAAGTAAAAAATTATAAAATACAACTGTTGGAGACATCACCAGTTTCACAACAGAAGCTTTCAAGTTATTTAAAATTTCGCGTTAATGGTTTTTTTTTTTTAAGCACCAAACCATAACTTGTCTTTAGAATGTCTACGCTAAAGCAAATCATAACTAAAGTCGATTGACCTCTTATATAGAGGACCAGAGACAAGTACAGTCGTTATGCCTTCTCTTGAGATTTCATATGTGCATTGCGTTTTGTACAGTCCGCAACAAGAATGCAACTTTGAAGTACCTATAAAAGATATATAAATATACATATATGCTGGTGCAATACGTAAAAAAAAGAACTTGGGAAACGACTGTCAAAGACATTATCAATTTTGTATTCTTATCCAATCAGACGGATATATTTTGTATGATGTTGAAGTTTACCACGTGTTCCACATTATAAATTGAAGTCATATAGATCCCTCTTATTCTATGATATTTAAATTTTATTTAACGTTTTTTTTTTGTACAAAGGATGGAATAATTTACCACATCCGTTACAGTGAATACCTATATACCTACTTTTCAAATGTACTTTGACACTTATTTCCTATCACCAAACATCGAAAAAAACATCAACAAATTAGCAAAATATTGCTTTTACTAATTATTACACAATCAAAAATTATTTTAATTCAATTCAATGGAATCAAATTTCATCTGCCACGTGCAATTCTGACAATTTTTACCAACCTTATCCTTCCAACTAACCAACAAGACGTACTGATCATCACCTCCGATTGACCAGGCTGAAGAACACCACCCAACTCCTTCATGTGATGGAGAAAGGTCTAAGGTAGGGCATGTTTATTATATCGATCAAGACTTACAGTTTTGATTGACGATATCTGATATCCGTCATCTACTTCCTTATGCTGATGATATTGACACTATCGGAAGAACGAAGTTAGCTGTCACATGGTGGATGAAAGTAGATCTGGCTGTCAATTGGCGTTTTTCTTTTTTAACTCAGAGCAGATCACGGAACTGTCAACAAAAAATTTATATTTTTTTTTAGCATAAAAAGTGGGTTTCTTTTTTCCATCGGAGTTAGTTTAGACCTTGCTCAAATAGCTCAGAATAAAATGACCGAGCAAATCGAGAGAAACGCTGAGCGAAGCTAACTTCACGGGTTGGGTACGAAATCCCGCATCACAAAAACCCGTATCACGAAATCTCTGGAACTTGGACAAAGGACAAATTTTTTCGAAACAAGGTTTTGGAGGTGGATCTGAAACCAAGACAAAAGTTCTGGAGGTGGCTCTGGAACTTGGACAAAAAGTTGGAAACAACTTTTTTACAATAAAAAAAAAAAAAAATTCTGGAGGTGGGTCTGGAACTTGGACAAAGGAAAAAAATTTTTTTGGAAACAACAATATTTCCAAAAGAAAAGTTAATTTTTTTTAAAATAAAATTTCCATCTCTGGCCAGGTCCAGAACCACCTTTGTCCAGGTCCAGAAATCCAGAAAAATATTATATTCGAAATCACCAACATGCTGCGGGATTTCTTAACGATCCCCAACTGCACACATAACAAAAAAAAAAAAAATTAAAAACGGAATGACAGTTCAGTGCTGAAGTGTGTTTCATAATTATATCTGTGGACTCTGATCATAATGTGCTCAGAGCTCTGCTCTGATCGCTCAGCCACTGCTGAGCCAAATGAAGACAAGACAATCTATTTGCTACCATCGAGAAAAGAATCTCATCATCGTCGACTTGGTCAAAAAACTAAATAACAAATTTAAAAAAATTAAAAATTTCAACTTCGAAGTAGTCAACAATTTTGCTACCTGAAACCTGAATACCCCTAAATGGACATCAGACTAAATGGACATCATAGCTGTCTCTTCAAAAGAAGAAGGAATAGTGAAGTCCGCTTTAAAAAAAAAACCATAAGCAGACCCTTTACAAGACATTGATCATACCCGTCCTGGTGCAGGTGCATGGGCCAGAAAGTATGGATCTTTTCAAGAAAACGAATGAAAATTAACTTGATTGCTTTGAGTGGGATATTCTTCGGGTATCATTAATTAAATATATATCTATGGGGTCTGAAAACTTTAACTACTATAGATCTATGGGCTAAACAGCCACGTCGACCTGGTCAAAAAGGTGAAAATGCATCAGTGGTTGAGATAGCTGCGGGATCCCGGCGGACATCAACAATAATAATTAATCAAAAATTTTACTCAATTTATGATTTCAAATTAAAGCCTCAAATCCTTATACCCAAGCGTCCAACAAGATGCGAGGTTTGTGCAAAAAAGTGTTGCCAATAAAAAAAAAACAACACTACATCCGACAGTTGAGGGATATTAAAAATGGAGCACCTACTCCACGAAATACCAAGGCATTAAACTTTATTTTAAAAATAATAAAGGTTTTGTCGCCTTTGGTTTGGTTCAGAAAATCCACGAGTGATTGTTGAGAACCAGATGCATCCACAATGTGTCATAGTTCTGGTGCATGCATTTTCGGACGATATTACGATATCACACTATCGCTTCCACAGTTCACAGTTACCGAAACGCCGTTTTCATTTTCAAAGAAGTAAGGTCCAATGATTCCTCCTGACCAAATTGCACACCAGACTGTAACTTTTAATGGATGCAAAGGTGACTGATGAATAATTTGAGGGTTTTCCATTGCCCAGAACCGACTATTCTGTTTATTCACATATCCATTCAAATGAAAATGTGCCTCGTCACTCATTATGATTTTTTCATGAAAATCTGGGTTGCCATGGGTTAGCTGTGACATCCTATTGATGGCATATGTATACGGCGACGTAAATGGTCTTGTGGAAGAAGCTCAACTGAATCTTAAATGAAAACAAATGCAAATCCTTGTGCAAAATTGTGGCCAAAGTTGTTCTTTGAAGACCAAGCTCCTGAGCACGGCGGCGCGCGTCGAATTGAGGTTGATTGATTGTTTTGAACACTTCCTAGAGCAGCAGTAATGTTTTCAGCCGATCTTGCAATACGTTGTGGTCCATGCTTGGGCCTAGATATCACCCTCTTTCTTCGAAATCATTTACTACACGTTAAATAGTGGGTTTTGTTGGCACGTTGTTTCTCCCAAAAATTTCACTTAACTTTCTCATCGTCACAGTAATCGATGATTGATTTTGATTAAAAGTTTAAAACGATTAAAACACGTTGTTGGTTTATCGAATATTTTTCCATAATAAATTTGCCATGTGTCTACTTCACGACTGCCAAATATGAACTGGAAGACAAGACTAATGTTTACCAAAATGGTGGCAAAACAAAGTAGTATACCTTCCCGGCGGACACCCTGTATTAAAAATTGAGCAAAAATAAAACAAAAACGGTTTTGCGTATCAATGAAATTCTTTATTCTTGTGAAAGTACGTTCGATGCCATTATGTATGGAACTCGGTTTCTCTTGCATGGCCACCACGGGCACGCTTGCAGAAGTCCAAACGCTGAACCCAGTTTTCGACGGTTTTCAAGCATAAATCGGCCGATACTGCTGCAATTTCACGTTCGATATTCGTACGAAGTTCATCAATCGTCGCTGGCTTGTTGGCATAGACCATAGACTTGACGTAGCCCCACAGGAAATAGTCTAACGGCGTCAAATCGCACGACCGAGTCGGCCAAGCGACTGGACGTTTTCTGTTGAAAAACGTTTCTGTTGAAAAACCCTTTACAAATCAAATTTTTAGTTTAACATTAAAACAGCCCCTTTCGCTTTTCACTTTTAATTATTTCCACTTCATTTCTTCATGATGGGATTCTATCGTCTTTGTAAAGTTCACCTATTTGATTTTAAATCCTCAACGAACCCACAACAAATTATTCTTAAAAATATTCACCCTTTTTTGAAAGTTAATATATTCGCAAAAAATTGATTGAAAATCGTTTAGAAATTATGTTCTTTTCATAAATTATGAACATGTGCTTAAAGATTCGTTATTGATTTGCAAAAAAAAAAAACCTGACATAACATTTAAATGATTTAACGGTTCATCGATTTGAAAAAAAAAATTGCTTGGTTACAATTTTGATAAAAAATTTGTATCATGTACAGTCTGGATTAAATTTTTAATATTTTCGTTTCCAAACGTTTGCAGTTAACCTTCCTCACAAATGTAAAAAAAAACTTAAAAGTCATTAAGGACAAGTGCGTGCGACATAGTTTTTTATTTCTATTTTTATTTGTATTTGATAAATAGTTTAAAGCATCAATCGTACTTGTTAAGTGTTTTTAACCACCAATTTCAACCCCCTTCTTATTATTGCAATTTGTAGATATTGTGTGTGCAGATTAGTTCACGAGTCAGAAATTTGCTACAATTCATTAGATAATAGGTACATATATCTGAAAGGTGGTAGATAGTTGCCTTTGACTGAATTTAATTTTTAGAAAATTTTCGAAACCATCTCAACTGTAAACAAAAATTAATTAAATCACTTGCTCGACGATGTAGAAAAATGTTTTTTGCTAAAAAAAATTGAATTTTTCAAACAACGAACAAATAGAATTTATTTTAACAAAAAAAAAATTAATCCTAATCCTGAAAAGGGTATTTTAAGAGAATGAAGATAAACTTTTTGAACATGTGGCACACGACTAGAAAGATGTTTGAATTGTGGATTTTCTTATGCAAAGATTAGGCCACCTACAAACAGGTAATTATGTCAAACTGTGTCGTATTGTCGGTTCTTCAAAAGGTTCTACTAACCAAGAATCTAGAGATGAATGAAATTCCTATTTCCGGAGATTGTTTTTGCCAATTACTATAAGCTGATTAGATTCAAGAAATTGTCATAAACTATACAACCTTATAAGCTTGAGGATTCCTTCTGATTAGAAAACAAGATTAGCCACCTGCGGATTATAAAGGCGAAACAAAAAACACATTCATTGTAAATGCAAAATTCAATATTCATTGATAGAAGAGATACACTTTAACAGAGATTAAGATAAGTAAGGGTTTAGGTACATATATCCTACACCTGAGAAACTGTTAATTTTAACGTGCACATCCAGCAAATGCTCTTAAAAAAAAATTCGTAAAATCATAAGACGTAGGCGAAAATTGGAGTAGAAAACAGATAAGAGACAGTTTTTCAGGGCTGAGTTAACTCTGAGTTGAATAAGTGTTAGTTAATCGAGAAAATAAATAAACTTTAGTTTCTAAAAATCTAATGAAATCGAATTGCGGCACTATGGAGATCGTTCTGGACACAGTGCCCCACTTCGACATCAATAATTTTTTTCACAAACACAATGCAGTTAATCCAACAGTTCATCAAATTTGTTGCGTTAACTAAAGGGTTCTAAAATACATGTTTCACGAGTTGATTCGGCTTTAATCCCGAAACTAGGATGAACTCGCAAAGAACAAATGTGCCTAAATGATTTTCGATATTATTTAAAAATAAAATGCACGACTTGCTCTTATGTGCGATCATACTGTGGTTCTAAAGTCTGAAATAAATTAGTTATAGGAGCCTTTAAACAGGGCCGGCCCCAGCCAAACTTGCGCCCTATGCAAGATTTGTAGAAAGCGTCCCTTTTTTTTATAAATATTTGCATCCATTTATATGTACATATACACTGATACACATGAATAAGACTTTTTAACATTACCCAGGAGGTAGACTTTAAATGCGTAGTTCTAGTGGAATCTTTAATTTTACGATATTTTGAGCTAAATTCTCCTTGAATGTTAGTGTACAAGAAATAACTTAGCACATTGATTATTTGAACAAGTTTTGTGGTTAAAATGCAAATGGCAGTACATATTTGTTTGCGCAAGATCAGATTACATTTTTTTGCTCCTGGTAATGCGCCGCCAGAATTTCGCGCCCTGTGCATTTGCACATCTTGCACATATGGTTGGTCTGGCCCTACCTGTGAAAAACATATGCATCCATGGAAATTATATTATTCAAACTGGAAAATTGTTTTAAATCAACAAAATTAAAAATAAATTGATTAAAATACTTCTGAAACTATTTTGAACCCAACGCGATGTATACACCATCTGATTTCTTTAATCTTGATTTACGAGAAAAAAAAACTTAAAATGAGTTGAAAATAAATAATAAATATCTTTAATATATTATTTATATGTATAAAACAAAGTCGCTTTAGTTACAACACTTATAACTCAAGAATGGCTGGAACGATTTCAATGATCTTTGCTTTGTTGAATTCGTCTTCGCCCCGAATAGCAAAAATCACTTTGTAGGGTGAAATGGGGTAAAATGAAAAAGACATATCCTATTAAAAAAAAACTCTACCTGCGTTTGAAAGGTTATTCTTAGGAAATGGCTTCAAAGATTTTTTTGTTTAAACGTGCAATTTGTGGTGTAAAATGGGGTAAAAATATAAAAAAATTTCTGATTTAAGAAATTCTTCTTTTTTTTGTAGAAAGGTGTTTCTTAGAAAATGGCTTTAGAGATATTCTTTTTCAAAATTAATATAAGGGTCCGCCATCTAACTTTTTTTTTTCAACTAGTGCTTATTTCGTGAATGGTAACACTTAGCTCATGTCTGATTTGACAGATAATTAGTTTTATCCTTCCGCTGAACGAATATGGTTGTTTATACGCTTTGCTAAGTGGGCCTGCGATCGACTTAGAGAAGATGCCGATTTTGCCAAAAAAAATCATCTTTTCAGATGAAGCTCATTTGATCTTGGCGGATAGTGAACAAGCAAAATTGTTGCATTTAGGGCACAGAAAACCCGCACGCATACATTGAAAAGCCGATACACCCAAAACGAGTCACTGTTTGGTGCGGATTTTGGTCCAGAGGCATAATTGGGCCATTTTTCGAAAATGAGCAAGGAGTGGCCGTTACAGTCAATGGGCCATGTTGAACGAATTTTTGTTCACAAAAATTGAAGAGGAGGATATTGGCAACATTTGGTTTCAACAGGACGGCGCTACGTGCCACACAGCCGAAAATACACTCGATGTTTTGCGCCATTTTCAAAAAAAAAAGAAGTTATTTGGCGGACCCTTTATTTGTAGGGTGAAATGGGGTAAAAAAAAAAATTGTCATTTTTAGTGGATGGCTTAAGGGTAATTTTTTTTTTTTTCAAAAAATTGGTAGTTACAGTGTGTAATGGGGTCAAAACGAAAAGTTTTTGGTACTTTTTGTATATCAAAGGTTTTTTCTAGGCGATGACTTGGGAGTTTTTTTTTCAAAAAGTTGATTTTTACAGTGTGAAGTAGGGTAAAACCAAAAAAGGAATATCCTATTTTAAAAAAAATTGTTTGTGTTTGCAAGGTTATTTTTAAAAAATTGATATTGAGTTACAGAGTGAAATGGGATAAACACAAAGAAGTTTATGATAACTAAAATTCTTTCTGTGTTGGGAAAGTAATAAAGGTTGGATAGTCATATTCTTACGAATTTCGCCATTCGTAACGTGGAGTGGGCTAAAACCCAGAAATTAGTATGTACTCAATTACAAAAAGTAGCTTAAATATTTATCTACATTATATATATTATTTTCTTTTGTAATTTGTATGCGAAGATTAGGTTTTTCCCCAGCTAGTATATAGTATTGTAAACATTTTAACAAATTTCATACCCCAATTTTAAGTTTTTTTAGTGTTAAGTTAAAAATTGAATTTCAAAAAAGGATGGGTGTTTTTTTTTTGGAAATTCAAATCAACACTAAAAAAAGTTTTAATTTTAATTTTTTTTTTAAAACCTAAAAATTATTTTTTTGTAAGATTTTGATATGCAATATTCGGAAAAATGAGTGAAATTCTTTTTCTGAATTATCCAACTTAAAGGTTAAATATCTCAAAAGTCCCACGAACGATTTTGAAAATATTTGAGCACCATAATGTCTTCAACATCACCTTTCATTTGATACCTAATTGATTAGTGAGCGCATTGTGTCCTTTTTGAAACTATTTTAAAAATCCAAAAAAATATATTTTTGAAAATTTTGGGACGCAATAATCTTTAAAATGTACATATTATTCATTCTTTATAAAAAAAATTGATCAAAATCAGTTTAACCATTTCCGAGAGCAGTAAAAATTAAAAAAAGGTACTTTGGGAACAATATCTATTAAATTTTACTTTTTTAATGTGTGAAGCCGAATTTGAGAAGAATATGATATTCCTTTTTGGCCCAAAAATTTCGTATGCATGGTACGCTTATTTTTGGTATTAAAAGAATAAATACAAATTTCGGGGGAATGTCCAAAAAACGTTAGGTTGGAAGAAAATGCGCTTTGAGTCGTCTTTTACCTTTGCCAACCCCGAATTTGTTAGTTTTTTTTTTTTTTTATTAAACAGAATTCAAATAGAGTTTAGGCTCTCAAATTGGCAACACTGATTGTAATGACAGTTAACTAGAAAGCTGACAGATGATTTGTGCTCAGTATATTTTTCCATTTAAGTATGAGTTGACTAATGTACGTCAGAATAACGCTTTAAAATTGCTATTTCCGCATCAGCTGCTCGATCGATTTATCGAAAATTGGACTTTTACATTACACTACATTTGAATTAAATCACCCAAATGCCAAAAATACGACAAAATGTAAAATCGCTCAAAAAATGTTGGTTTGCCATTTAATAGACTTACTCCTTAACAACGTTTGCAAATCGTTCAAATTTATTACCAAAATAATGGTTCGGTTGGCGCGACGCATCGCCCGCTGCGTCCAATATTCGGTCGACATAATCGCAAAATCGCATAAATTCGAGCAACCATGAGGCCGTACAGTGTGCATCCAAGACGCTATTGCTGCTGTGGAGCAGAGTATCGAAGAATACCCGAATAAGTCCATCCGCCATCGCGCGCAATAATTGGAGCTGTCGAAAATTGGGCCTCTCGGCTGAAATTTATTCGAGCCATCCGCGGCGGCCATTTGCCCGAAATCATTTTTAAAAAACATAATGGCAAACCCTTATCTCTATAATAAAGCTAAATTCTTGGCCATAACAATAAATTATATGCGTTTTATTTCTTTTTGAAAACCACACGTCTAAAAAAAAACACCCTTTATATGTTAGGTAGAACATTTTAGACTTTGTTCTTCAACAAATTGCTTTTTGGATTTCAGGATTGGTTAGAGCTTTAATGTATCTTTTTTATTCTAATTTATATTGGTTTCCGCTTGAGAGGAAGTATCAAGTTCTCTAAGAGTATTTTTTTCCCCTTGTCATCATTAAGTTCCTCTTATCTTAGCCATTTGGATTCTGCAGAAAATTGTGGGTCCCGTCCAATCTTGAAAACTTAAAACACGCACACCTTGCACAGGATTAGTCAAGAGTATTGTAAGCCCACTAAGCTCAGGCTCCCGACGATCTGTCGCGCCGTCAAATGTTTATATTTCCCGCTGACAAGGGGCTATCAAGGTTGACTATAGACCCTCTTTCTAGACCCCCTAAACTTCCTAGATCTCTAAACATTCGAGGGCATTGACTCAACTTGGCAAAAACATGCAATTTTCTAGGTGGGTAGCTTTTAGCAGGTCTAAGGTCCAGTTTTTCAGTGCGAGATTAAAGTTAAACCCGTGTTAAGTCATCAAATTTGGTGAGTTAACTCAGGATAAACTGAACAGATGCTTTTAATGTTTTATCCACCGAGTTTTTTTAGTCGTTCCGCATACGTTTTCCACCGAAAAACTGCTTCCTGAATTAACTGTGGGTTAATTTCTAGAAACTTCTAGAAATAGCTAACTCTGGTTCAACTCACTACTGCAAAACGGAGCCTAACTATCTAATGCTGGTGTAAACACCTACTTACGCTATGCAAAAATCAGGGGACGGCTTTTTTCGATATTCAATGGAATCTAAAAAAAATTTAGGTATAAGTTAACTCAAAATATGGTCAGCAAAAGCAACCTAGATAATAACATCTGCGTCTAATCAATGACACCACTTTTGAGTTTATTCATGAAATATTCTCATAAACAGTTTTTTTTGCATTTTCCACAAGAAAAAGTAGATATCCAGTAGATTTATATAAATAATCACATATGAACAAATGATCTTGGTTTTATTTCTAGAAGAAAGTCCATAAATTATTATCTGAAAAAATATTCCTTTTATCACTCTTCTATGTTATTCATTTATTTCTAATTTTGAGGTGAAATTCGCCCTAATTTATGGATAGGTATAGGATGCCAATAGGTACGCAATGATTTTGCATCTGTAATAAATTTTCGCAATGACTATTATGGTTCTATAGGTATATGTAGGTCATCCAATAATGACCCTTGTGATCGGACTTTCCCACAGGATCGGATAGGTTGGGATTATTTTTATAGGGAGAATCGATCCAGACGCGTATGCGTATATCACTTGTGTTTTTATTTAATAACTTTACTTTCCCATTCTTTATGGAATTTCTTTGCATTTCTTATTGATGAACTTATTTATGTTTGAAGCGAGGTTATGCGCATATATGTGTAAGGAAACAACCTCGAATATTTATTTGGGAATTTTAAGGGAGAGATATTCTTATGAGATGACTAAATTCTTTTCCTCTTTTTCGAGAATCCATTGTGACTATATTTATAAAAGGTGCAGATTTGTTTTTTTTTTAACTAGATTTGCATTCCCATTAACATGTCCAAAAACATTACAAGATACAATTTTGGCTGGAAAGTGCGGAAGGTCCAAGGATAGATTCTCAAATAACCAACTTATTTTTTTTAATGTTTTGAAAACTTAAATGTTGGTGTCGGTGGCCTAGCGAATTTCGATAGTATCCTTATTTTAGGCCTTTTTTAGTATATATATTAAACTTTATAGAGCCTCATTAGAAACTAGATTGTATTTCCAGAAGGTTTAATCCTTAAAATAGTTCAACTAATCAATCTAAAGCTTTTTTTAAAGAACATTTTCACATTTCCAGTTTTCAGATTAAAAATGACGATCTGTGGAATTTCAAAAAAAAAAAAAAAACAATCCACTAGCTAAATCTATGCATCCCTCATGGTCATGATTATATAGTATTTCTTAATCGTGCAACGATATGGCAGTGTTTGACAAGCATTCGTCTGTAGCTGTAGGTTTATGTCCTCCATATTTGCAAAAACTAAAATGCATTATCACTTTCAAACGGTTTGACTTGTCTGCCCTAGAGAATACAAAATCCTCCCTCCATAAATACATCCATAGTATACCATTTACCATTAGATGATTATAATATGTTGATGCTCTTGCATCTATTGTCTGTCCTTTTTATATGATAATCCTTTTTTAATCGGAGAACCAGTCCTGCTGCGAATACTTTCCTGTAAAAAGGAATAGAAAAGGATTTATTTTGTCTATTTTTCACATAAATAAAGCGGTTTTTTCAACTATACCTATTGCTGTTGCTGCTTGGTTTAATGGAAATAGAAACGTTTGAATGTTCAATTCCAAAAAATTGACTTGACACGTGCCCAATTATTTTGATAAACGGTGTGGTAATGATTAAGCAGAAAATGCATCATGATTTATAGTTATTGTTGTGGAAATGAAATTTACTTTATTGTTTGTTATGGGGCTTTTGTACGAGAAGGGTATAAACAAGAAAGACAACAAAATCATATGCTCGGGGTGATAGTAGGTATACTATATAAAACAATCATTGGATGTTTGAGTATGCAACCTCAAATATGAAGGAAGAGAAATACGCATTTACTTGGGTTTGCTATAAATAGGTTATTATTAATAAAGATTGAAATTAGTATTAAAATATAAATATGTGATCAAACTTAAAGAAAATACATAATTGTAAGCAATAACGCATTTATATTACACTTTTTTCCTTTGAATAGGGTTGCCACGTTCATGCACCCATTTCAAAAGTGGCAACCCAATTTTTTTCATTTAAGTTCCATGTAATCTTTCATTTCACACTAGTTTTAACCTCTTACTCGATGGACTAAGTCATGGTCCGAAAACAGTGTTTTTCAAAGCGGGTTGGCAACACCACCCACACATTTTAAATAAGGCAACCCTATTTTTTTCTTTCTATCTGGTCAAACCCTATCGTTTGGGGGTACTTTAAATCTTTTACTCGATGGGCTAAGCCATGGTCCGAAAACAGTGTTTTTCAAAGCGGGTTGGCAACACCACCCACCCATTTTAAATTAGGCAACCCTATTTTTTTCTTTCTATCTCGTCAGACCCTATCGTTTGGGGGTACTTTAAATCTCTTACTCGATGAGCTAAGTTGTAGTAAAAAATAAAAACGCACCGGAAGTTTCCCATTTTAGACGTCATACACCCAAATTTCGCTAGGCAACCCATGTGCGTTCAGTTGCTTTTTGAAATACCTAATCGATTAAGTGGTACTACAACCTCTTACCTTATGAGCTAAAAGATCCGACGGTGGGCTCTCCGCCTACTAGGCGTGTTTTGTTGAGTGTGTATAGCCAGCTCAGGAAAATGTGTACACGCAAACAATAAATAATAAGTTTGTTCTTGACTTTGACCAAAACCGCAAATTGTAACAATTTTTGTTCCCTATTTTTGCCACCCTTTCCACACTTCGCAACTTGGGTAGTTTTGGGTAAGTGAGAGCGCCCACGAGAGAGAAAAACAATTCCCCTTCCAGAAAATTTCTGTTCAAGAAATTTCTTTGGGGAGAAATCAGCAGGTTGGTTTTCTGTCAAAAAAATGTCATTTTAAATTCAAATAACAAAGAAAAAAGTGGCAACAATTGTGGCCCACAGAGCGTTCCAAAATTTTTGGCAGTTTTCTTCTCGCTGAGAGGATTTCATCCACACTCCACACAATTTGACAAACTACCCATTTTTAGCCAAAAAAGTCTGGAACAACAAAATATTTTATAATCTCTTTTTGTTTGTTATCGTTTGCCTGTAAAATTTTTGATGAACTCGCTTCACACTCACCAAATACCAAAAAACTGCAAATATATATTCCTTTAGTATCCCAGGTGAGACCGAGACGAAATCGTTTTTTTTTTTGGATTGAAATTTAACGAGATCCCCGGCGGCGTTCTTTGCCATTGACTGAAATGAATAAAAATAAGAAAATTTAATATTTCAATTTAACATTAGTTTCTAGATTCAAACACTAAATCGATATTCCATGAAAACACAGACAAAAATGAAAAGACCAAGACAAAAATCAAAAATCGAGGGGAGTAAGAAACCGATACCAACATAATACTGACATTTTTCGATTTTAAAAAGGCAGAGACAAGACTTACAAATGTCTCGTCTCACGTAAATTGCTGAATTAACTCAGGTTTTCGAGATACTTTTCACTTTCAGATGCCGTAACACGTTTTGTGTAATTTAAAAAAAAACTTGGTTGCAGGTTCGGAAAAATTGGCAAAAACGTTTTCGAAATATATTGAGTTTTCCAAAAAAAGAAATGTTGCTTAACAATTTTATTTAAACTTCCTACAAATTTCTTAATAACAAATATCAAAATTAGCTCAACCGTTTTGGAATAAAAGTGGAGGTAAGAACTATTTATTGGATGTTTTTGGAAACAAAATTTTTCAAAGAAGTACATTTTTTAAAAATGAATACCATAAGAACAAATCTCGAAAAAATACGATTTCTTTTAACAAACATCTACAAAGTGTTCGTAGAAAACTCTTGCTCCTAATTTTCACCATCAGATAATCTTGTTCTGCGATGAGGCTCGTATTTGCTCAAACGGCTACGTCAACAAGTAGTCATTATAAAGACATTTTACATCCACACGGAATCACTGTTTGGTGTGCATTATGGTCTGGTGGAATAATTTTGTCTCATATTTCTTCAAAGATTATACCGGTGAGAACGATACCGTATATGGAGAGCTCTATAGGTCCATGATTAATGACTTTTTTGATCGCCAAATTAAAATTGTTTTTTTTTTTTTAGATTTAAACTATTATTTTGATAGTCAAAAGATGGGTTATGGGATATTCGTAAAAAAAGTATGCCATCTAAAAGGTCAGTAAAAGGTCCACAAATATAATTTCAAAAGTTTTTTCAATGTCATATAAATTGTGACCCTGAAAAATCTTTAAAAATTCAGTAAAAAAAAAAACTACTGCTTACCGATTTCTGAAACTAAAAATAAAAAAATTGATGGTGCGACGTATCGTGTGACTTACAACTTTCAACCATTCCTGTGTTGTTTGTTTGCAGGAATGTAATTGACCTACAATTTTCTGCCGAATCTGAACAAGGGATACTTTTGGAGTATTTGCCACTTCCTCGCAAGAGGCATCAGTAGCCGGTTATTTTATTTATTTAGGAAGACGAGGCGGGGAATCAAACCAAGGCCTCCGGCACGACAGTCCTACGCACTATCCATTACGCCCCGCGGCTACTTTTGCAACTAGTTGACCTTTTATGACGGCACTTAAACCATTCTGACGGTATACTTTTTTTGCGATTATCCCAGAAATGAGGTGCTGAAAATATTTACGACCTTGAAAAAAAACTAAAAAAAATATTCAAAAATCCTATGACTGACCAATTTCTAGAACTACATGATCTTTTTTGACCAATTACTGACCTTTAAGATGACATACTTTTATTTGCGAATATCCCACATATGAGGTTCTAAAATTCCATAGCTCGAAAGGTGTATGATTTAGAAGAAGAAAACCGTTTCCATTTATCATTTTTTTAGTTCCTTCGGAAGATATTCTCAAAGAAGACCCCTTTAATGCATTAGCAACTTTATATATCTTAATTAAAACATTTACAGAAAATTGGATTTAAAATTCTTTGTCATGAGACTAATATTTTTTTCATAATTTTCCGATCTAAATGCAAACTTAAAATAATAAATTAAAACATAAATACCCACCGATTCTAAAAATCCAAGCAACAATGTGTATATGCGTATAGTTCTATTCGTTTAAATTTTATTCAAATATGAACAACTTGCTACAAAAAAAGACCAATCCCGGCTTAATGCCAGGCATACAAATTACCTCATAAGAACTTAACCAGGATAATAAAGATATACACACATACATTTTGTTTTTTTAAGTTTCATCGATTTGCAAATTTATAACTATGCTAAATGGGACAGAGGGCTTTCATGATATGGTCCCGAATGAATTAACCACCCTATTCATTTACATTTATCATCCCATTCAGGACGTAAAGTGTCACGCATTGTCGGTGGGGTGGTTAGTATTTTGTTCACATTCAAAACCAAAAAAGGACATTTTATGAAAACAAAACTTAAAAAAAAAAAAAATAAGAACAATGCTGATACAAATGCGATGCGGACTAATAAAGAAGCGATTTCTTGTTCCTGATGGTGGTTTTACGGTTACCCTCGTTGGCATGAGTTGATGACGAGACGAGTATAGTTGTTGAAAGAATAATTTATTCCCGAACATGAAAGGACAATTTCGTGGACAGATCTGTTTATTTATTGAGATAAATAAAAGATTTTGACTCATTTGCTGGGTGTTTTTAGTTTTTGTTTTTTTTTTTTTTGTTTGTTGGTAAATCCAGGATGTGATTTGTTGGAACAATTTTTGTTTATATAAAGGGTGTTTTTTTTAGACGTGTGGTTTTCAAGAAGAATTTAATGTTATGGCCAAGAATTTAGCTTTATTATAGAGATAAGGGTTTGCCATTATGTTTTAAAAATGATTTCGGGCAAGTGGCCGCAGCGGCTGGCTCGAATAAATTCCAGCCCAGAGGTCCAATCTTCGACCACTTCTTGCAGCAACTGGAGCCGTATGTCAGTTATAACGCGCTGAATATTCTTTTCCAAGACGTCAATCGTCTCGAGCTTATCGGCGACTTCACATAACCCCACAAAAAATAGTCTAGCGGTGTTAAATCGCACGATCTTGGAGGCCACGCCACCATGCCCGCGACGCGAAATAATGCGCTCACCAAAAGTTTCCTTCAATGAATTGATTGTTTCGTTGTCTATATGGTTGAAACCAAAGGTCGTCCACATCAACATCACCCAATTCAGGCACGAAAAAGTCATTAATGATGGCTCTATAGCGTTCCCCATTGACTGTTATATTATGGCCGGCTTAATTTTTGAAGAAATACGGACCAATGATTCCCTCTGCCCATAGAGCAAACCAAACAGTGACTTTTTGAAGATGTAACTGCATCTCAGCAATGGATTGTGGATTATGGTCACTCCAAATACGACGGTTTTGCTTATTAACGTACCCATTCAACCAAAAATGAGCTTCATCGCTGAACAAAATTTTCTTGTGAAAATCGGGATCGGTGGCCATCTCGTTTTGAGCCCATTTGGGCACAATTTGGAAGCGTTGTTCATTCGTCAGTCTATTCATTATGAAATGACAAACCAAATTGAGTATAAATCAAGTGACAGCTGTTAAAAAGACCAACTCCGAAAAAGGATTGCCAGATTGAAAACCACACGTCTAAAAAAAAAAACACAAACAATTTAGGGATACTCATATGCCTGCTAGAAACAATGATCAAGCTGAAGTTATGCAGTTATAAAATATGTAGCATACGTCAACTAATGAAAAATTGCAAATTATATCTTCATCAAACCTTTTAAAAGTGTGAAACCCTAATTTTTCAAAAGAATTTGCTTGTTGATGCCTTCCATATTCTGAATTGATAGCCAAGATTCTTGAAATAAATCATCCTTGAAGAGTCTTTTGAGAAATGTGTCCTTTTCTCATTGACGAAACGTCCACTCCATTGTCCATTCCAAACCAATTTCAAGCAACTCCATTTCGGTATCTGCTCTAGAAATACCACAGGTGACCTAATCCCACTTATTTTGATGTTATTTAAAATGTCATTATTGAAGAATGGCATCCTGCAACGGTACAATATATTGTATACAGGTATACCTACTGATTATTTGTTTATTTTTCACTCAACCATACTAAATCAAAAACTAAAAGATTTTTGAATGAAACCTCTGACAATTATCAGTTTGTTTATTTTTTCAGTCAACCATACAAAATTAGAAAATAAAAGATTTTTAAGATGATTCCAATCTTTTTGACTGAAATTTCACCAGTTAGTTTTTTTTTTTGTTGTGTATATGACAACCTGAGGTTCTATTCATTCATGACCTTTCAACAGAGTGTATCCTGAGAACAAAAGCAAGTTGAAGTGAGTTACTGTGAAATCGAAATCATAAAATCATTAACAATGTCACAAAATCCAACAAATTTGTTCTACATGAACGTAACAATAACTAGTTCTGTCATCGTTGTAAGGCGAACATCATTAATCTCGTATACGTATACGGAGAATTCTTGCAAAGATATTATTGGCTTTGGTTTACAAAAAAAAAGGACAAACAAAAAATGTATACTTATTTGAACAGAAAGAATTCTTCACGCACATTTTTTTTTTTAATAAAAAACTTCAAAATATAATAAGAATTTCTAATAAAATAATTCCTGCTAAACAACGAGGTTTTTAGCCCAAAAAATTTCTCATATTTTTTAATCAGTATCCCTTTTCTCTCCCTTAAGAATAATCGATCTTAAATCTGATTCGAAATGGCCGTAGTAGATACAAAAAGATAATAGATTTAAAAATGTGAAACAAAATACAAGAAGATTTAATGTGCGAAATAAAGTGAATATCTTAGAATTTAATCCACAAATGGGGTCTATATAGTTTTCGTCTTCTCAGGATCTGATTGAAGCTTGAAAAATTGATTTTGACATCATGAAGCATTGCAAATCTTTGGTGTAGGCTTATGTTGTTTGAGCATTGAAATACTTAAGAGCTTGAACGCAGCTGCCAAATTTAGATCAAGTTGAGGTTAATCATTAAAAATAATCGTTAAAATAAAGTTAATGTTGACAAAGCTACTAGCTACTTTTGAAATGCGCATAATAAAGGGTTTTTCAACAGGGACGCTACAAAAGTAGAGCAACAGGGACAGCAAACGACGCCATATTTCTTGCCGCTCTTTTGACATTTCTTTTAAGTAAGGTTTGCCATTTCATGATGGAAAGATATTCGAGCCAACAACGAGTCGAAATTATTAAAATTTACTACCGAAATTAGGAGTCAGTGGCCTCAACGTTAAGAGCGCTAAAAATCGAAAAATCATCTTCAACGATGAGGCTCATTTCTGGTTGAATGGTTTCGTCAATAAACAAAATATGCGGTATTGGTCAGGCAGCAATCCTCACGTACTCCATGAGTCATCATTGCATCCCGAAAAAAATACGGTTTGGTGTGGTTTATGGGCCGGCGGCGTCATTGGGCCGTACTGCTTTCGTGATGATCAAGATCGGCACGTTACTGTGAATGGGCATCGCTACCGTTCAATGATAACCGAATATTTTTGGCCCCAATTGGATGATATGGACTTGGAGGACATGTGGTTCCAACAGGACGGCCACACAGCGAATGTCACAATCAATTTATTGGAAACCAAGTTTGGAGAACGTGTTATCTCTCGAAATGGTCCCGTCGCTTGGCCGCCTCGGTCGTGCGATTTGACGCCGTTAGACTACTTCCTGTGAGGCTACGTTAAGTCCATGGTCTATGCCAACAAGCCAGCGACGATTGATGAACTTCGTACGAATATCGAACGTGAAATTGCAGCAGTATCGGCCGATATATGCTTGAAAACCGCCGATAATTGGGTTCAGCGTGTGGACTTCTGCAAGCGTGCCCGTGGTGGCCATGCAAGAGAAATCGAATTCCATACATAATGGCATCGAACGCACTTTCACAGGAATAGAGAACTTTATTGATATCCAAAACCGTTTTTGTTTTATTTAAAAAAACTTTTGTAGCGCTCTTATTGAAAAACCCGATATGAAGGAAACCAAATCATTTTATTCCTGGGGATTCAGAAACTGTTCATAATTTCACATTTGTTTTGAGGTACTTGCATAATAAACTATAGTGTGTTGTTTTTGATCCACAATATGGTGGGGTTCCTATAATCGATAATCCTTGAAGTGAGTCTTACTTCCGCCTGCCCAGGTGAATTCGGTGTTCTGTTCTAGGTGAGTTTATCACTATCGGACAAATCCGCCAAAAAAATAATAATATAACCAAAGACAAAATCCCCATGGGGAAAGACACCCTAATGGACGAAATATCCAATAAATTGTTTTTGCAAATCTACAAAACTCCCCACTTGAGTGAGCTACCACCAAGCCATTATAGGCTGGGGTTATAGCTATTTCACGACTGCCAGACCGATCATCAAACTCCTTTTAGTGATGCTTATACTCTATTACGTTCAAATTTAATTTGAAAAACTTTTTGCTGTTGTTTCATTTAAACCTTCAATATTAATATGATGGTGCGTGAGCTTTGCTGCCTAAACTGCGACCAACTTCCAAAAACCAAAAAATAAAATACCTGGCGAAAATTCTCGTGGTTAAACAAATTTTTTGTCGTGGTTAGATATGCCATTCGATTGCTTGATATAGAATATAGCAGGGTTGCAAAAGCTTAATTCACATCTTAGCTTTAGCTTGACTTTAATTCATTTATCAATTGAAAAAAAAAATTAACTCATAAGCTAGTTAGTGACTTGAGAATTAAAAAAATCTTATTCATAAGTTACTAAATCGCTTATGAATTAAAGATTTTTAATTAATAAGTCACCTACTAGCTTAAGACTTAGTTTTTTTTTAATTAAAAAAATCGCAATCCTATACTATAGACTATAGATGCTTTTCCTCTTTGGATTTCCTCTTTGCGTTTTCTCTCGGTGATTTTTATTTGCGATATATGTAGGTACAATAGGGTTAGGTAAAAAATTGACATTACGAAAATAGAGAACACAAACAGGATAATCCCATATATTTCGGTCTGTCTGTACCTCGATCTACAGCCTAAACGACTCAAGTGAATCTCTTGAAATTTTGAACTTAAGATTAAAAATAATGGTACTTACCAAACTGCCATATACAAACGTTATGAAATAATAATTTATCTCGGAAACGGCTGTCACGATTGTAGATGTAACATGCCTTTAGGTAAAAAAAAATCTTACCAAAAAATGTGTGCCTGTCATAGAACCTTTTTTTTCTGATCTCGACTTTCTCAATAACGGCTTGAAAGATTTTGATTAAAACTTTTGAACAGGATTTTTTTTAAAACAACAAATTGTTTTTTTTTTCTTCCGAAATTGTCAAAAATAGCTCAAACTCTTTCGAATTAACGTCGTACTTGTTATTAAGACTGGCCACGAGATGAGAAAAGTCTCGCGTCTCATCTCAGGTAACATTTATTGCTTAGTTATTCAATTGAAATGTGTCTACTCAAAGTTAAATTTATTCAAATTGTAAGACTAGTGCAGACAAAATAAAAAAAAGTCAAGTGGTTTAAGCATCTTCAAAAATATTCTTTCATTATTTGAAGAATCTTATGAAACAGAATTTTGAAAAGCTGAATTTTCATTTTTCAAGCATCTGTAAAACACCTTGTGCTCTTTAGCTATTTCAATGAATTTCTAACAATTTTGAGATTATCTTAAAAGAAATTAAAAACTATTTTTCCTCAATTTAATTCATTCACAGTAAATTGCCGGCAATATAAATGGAAATAGTGCGTGAAACAAGTTTATTGCTGTTAAAACAAAAGAGCTGACGTACGAACTATTTCATGTTTGTAGTTAGGAGTATTTACATTATTTTATTTATTTTCAAATCATATTTGTCTTCTGTTTATGATTTTGAAAATGATTTTAATTATTTCTACAAATAGGATAAGCATTATTTGTAAAACTTTCGTTCTGTAGCATACATTTTTTACTTTCATATCAAGATGTGTTTTGGTTGCGGGCCTTAAAAGCTCTTTCTCTTTTCAAATTATAGCCAAATCTCGTTAAAGTTAGAAAAAAAAAACTATTCATAGTGAGAAATACAAATATTTAACTGGGTTAGTGCCTACGGAATACCTGCATGTAGACTCTCAGAAAAACGTTAAACGTTTCAGTACAATTATTGCTTTGCCATATGTCAACACATGATAAATTCTGAATAGGGACATTTATTTTCAGTGTTTCTTATATTTATCAAGTACACCTTTTCATTCAACACCTTAACATATGTCATTGAAAAGAAATAAATACAAATTCATAGTGTCAAGTATTGACACAGAAAAAAAACTGAAAAATGTTCAAGTAATGACAAACAAGAATCAAGTCACACTTGGTTTAGCGCAATTAGCCTATTGCGCCAATGCTAACCCTTTTGTTTTGCAAATATGCTTTTAAGTAAATAATTTAGTTCCGGTTGATATGAACCACTGAAAGTGTACCGTACACATAGATTTTTTATTTGGTAAATGAAACTGCAAAATCCCTTGAAACGTAAAGAATATAACTCCAGTGCGTGAAATATCAATTAGCCTTTTTCCGAATGAGTGAACCGATAAAAACAATATTACTCCATCAGATATATGAAATGAGCAAAGCGAAAAAATATTTGTTGTTAAAAATGGGAATATTAAGTTATGTGCTTGGTTTTAGTTGGACTAGTGCTTTTGATTTTGTGGGATGAAAAAGGCATATAGTGTAATATTTTTTAACTGTTCGAAAATTATCAGTGTTTTTGGAACAAATATCAAGCTCAAACATATGAGAGCAGTTTCTTTTTACCATCGGAGTTAGCTCAGACCTTGCTCAAATATCTCAGAATAAAATGACCGAGCAAATCGAGCGAAACGCTGAGCGAAACCAACTTCACAAATAAATAAAATTAAAAATGGATTCCCTATGAAATGACAGTTCAGTGCTCAAGTGTGTTTCATAATTAAATCTGTGGACTCTGGTTATAATCTGCTCAGAGCTTTGCTCTGATCGTTAAGCCTCTGCTCAGAGCCAAAAAAAGCCAAATGAAACCGTTTAAAAATTGGTGAACGAAAACGATGTCAGCAGTATCACGGTGTAATTTGATGGGGTGAAGGTTAAGAAGTTTAAGACGGTCTGCATAAGAAGGAAGGTTATAGGGATCATCCCAGCCAAGACCCCTTAGAGCGAAGCGTAAAAATCTGCAGTGGATGGCTTCAATATACGTTCTATGTGAGCTTAATGATATGGTGACCAGACTAGGGAGGCATATTCTAGGAGAGGTCTAACGAAAGTTGTATAAAGGTATTTGGTTACATATGGACAAAAAGATTCTCTTGACCAGCGTTTTACCAACCCGAGAATTGAGTTGGCTTTGCTAATAATGCTGTCGTAGTGGGAGCGAAAATTAAGTTGAGTGTCACAAATGGCTCCCAAGTCGCGAATGGAGGTTACAATAGCTGCATTTTATTATCTTCCAAATCTGATCCGGATCAGATCATGATAATAAATCAAACAGGATCATCACGGTGAAAATTGTGTTATATACCTATCTCTTTTTTTCCTTTTGTGTATTTATTTGTATGTATTCGTTATCTTGTTTTTTTACTCAAAAAGACATCTACCCGTCAGCGTTAAAACTATTTTTGCAAGGAAGTACTAAGGGTGTGTGTTCAAAAATGGATTTGCAAATCCAAATCCAAAAGCAAAGCTGGATCTTGAGTTGTTTTTGTAATACATGTATTTTCGTGTGCAAATCCAATCCGAGTCAGATCTGGGGGAAAATAAAATACAGCTAATAAGAACAGGTACTCCATTAATCGGGTATTGTTTTTGGGACAAGAGAGGGCGCTTTCGAATGAAGGTTGTGGTTTGACATTTCTTAGTGTACATATAGCGCAAGAAAGTTTTTTGGCACCAAGTAAAAAGTTATTTAAGTCTGTTTGCAGCCTAAGTGTGTCGTCAGGGATGAAAAATTGTTTCGATATCCTAATATCGTCAGCGTAAACTTGCAAGTCAGATTGAGGTAAAATCAACTCAACGTCATTTATAGTCAAAACAAAAATAAGCGGTCCCAAATGGCTTCCCTGGGGTACGTTTAAAAAGAATGATGTTGTGGGAAATTTTTTCAAACGCCTTACTAAAATCTGATGCAATAGCATCAACTTCTTTACTTTCGTCTAAGACAGACAGCGTTTTTGAAACGAATCTAGTCAGGTTAGTTGTTGTAGATCGTCCTTTTAAGAACCCGTGCCGTTAAGGGGAATAAATTGATTTACAGTAAACTATACTTTTAAAAAGTTTAAGTATACAAGAGAGTTTGACAATGGGTCTATAGTTGGAAATATCATTTTTGCATTTTTTTTTTGTGAACATGGTTAATGAAAGAATCTGAATCTTTTCAATATTAAATATTAAATTGCCACTAGAGAGGTAACAAATTCTCCCATCAATATCTCATTTCATTATAAAGAAATTGCAGATCGATCATTGTAGAGAAATCGACAGGAATAGAGCCGCCGATTTTTCCACAATGATCGATCTCTTCATACCAATATTTTCAATATTACCAATATTCAACTAACATTTTTGTGTGCCTTAAATAATTGACTATACTTAATTTCAGTAGTAAGGCGTTCATGAAACAATGCAAGAGCCACACACACACGTGCCTCATTTAATGTTAAGTAGGTACTTCAAAACAAGATTACTTATCAGATAGTGCCCTCATTTATGGTAACGATCATAATTTATTCATCGACATAGAACAAGTAGATACATACATTAAAATGTATCTAAAATCTGAATTACCAATCAATTTCATTATACGCATTTGAACAATAACGGAGAAACTATAGTGAAAACTATTATGGACCGACCGTGGCATTTTGAATGATGTGTCATTGGAGAGGTACAAGGTGTTGGCCGGTGTACACCTTTTGAAGGACCAGCATATAGTTTGTTTGCATTTTCCACATTATTATAGGTATGTATGTACCAACTGTTGTACAGAAAAGTCATACTAATAGTTGCATTCTTAATTCAAGAAAGGAAAGTGAACCTTTTGACATTCACTAGGGGCACATTTTTGGCAAACCCCCTAAAACCAACAGAAGCGCTGCTCTGGCTGCTCTGGCTGCTCTGGCTGCTCTCGCTGGATAACTGGTGATGTTGCCTGATGGTGGTGCATGTCAATTGTTTCTGTAGTCTTTTTTGTTTGTCAACAACATTTTTGAACACAATAATTGAATTTCTGGTGTCCCTTTTTGTGTATGACACATTTGCGGTGGCGCAGTGTGGAATCGAGTGTTCTGAGGGTGAACGGACAATTATACGGGTAGAAAGGTGTTTTTCAACTTGGCCTATGAGTTGAGTAGCACAGTTTAATGCTATGAAATATTTGTTAAAAAAAAAACACTAAGGAAACATAATGATGATGGATTAAATGAAACTAAAATTTCTAAAAAAATAATCAAAGATAAATGGTGACCATTATCTATCTACCATCCACACAGTCATTTTAATAAAAAAAAGCTCATACCTTGGAAATTTCCAATGGAGACCACAAATATCATAAATGTAATTAAAATCAATCCAGAAGTAATTTAACTTCTGATGATTACCTTTATATGCAGAATCGAGAAGTTAAGTGAACATTTTTGAAATGAAAAGGAAAAGCTTCCCATATAACGGGTGATTTTTAAGCTGGTTTGGTTTTGGCAACACTGGTTTTGACAGCTGACGTGTGTTTAGTACCTTGTGTCACTGTCAAACAGCTTCAGTTTGGTTTGCAATTTAACCATGGATCGTCTTACAAATGAACAACGCTTGCAAATTATTGAATTTTACTATCAAAATTCGTGCTCGGTTCGAAATGTTCATCGCGCGCTGCTTGTGTTCAGCGATGAGGCTCATTTTTGGTTGAATGGGTACGTAAATAAGCAAAATTGCCGCATTTGGAGTGAAGATCAGCCAGAAGCATTGCAACAGCTACCAATGCATCCCGAAAAAGCCACTGTTTGGTGCGGTTTATGGGCCGGCGGCGTTATTGGGCCATATTTCTTCAAAGATGATGCGAATCGCAGCGTTACTGTCAATGGTGAACGCTACCGAGCGATGATAACAAACTTTTTTTTGCCCGAAATGGAAGTTCTTGACTTGCATGATATGTGGTTTCAACAAGACGGTGCCACATGCCACACAGCACGCGAAACAATGGCGCAATTGCGAGGCGAGTTTGGTGAACAGTTAATTTCACGTTTCGGGCCGGTCAATTGGCCGCCTAGATCGTGCGATTTGACACCATTAGATTATTTTTTGTGGGGGTATGTCAAGGCTAATGTCTATAGGGACAAGCCCGCTTCGATTGACGCACTGGAAGCCAACATCCATGCATTCATTCGTGAGATACCGGCCGATATGTGTGAAAGAGTATGCCAAAATTGGACTCAGCGAACATTTGCATGAAATTATCTTTAAACATTAAATTGCAAGGTTCAAACTATCGATTCAAATAAATATTTCATTCATTTTTTCGAATTTTTTGTGTTTTTTTTTTTAAAAAAGTTCTAAACCTCTTAAAAAATCACCCGTTAGAATTCCAAGTCGAAAGCAACTGATTTCTACTTGACTACAATTCATAGAATTGTCTGCTCGTCATCGCCATGATGCAAATAAAATAAAATAAAAATATCTCAAGAAGCAGACCTTGCACAGGCTTTTGGATTGCAGATTCAGATACGGATTAAAAAGACAATTTGTTTTGATTCATATCTCGATGGGTTTCGGAAAAAAATTTAAAAACAAAACAAAAAAAATTATTTATTTTAGCACGGGGTTTTTCAAAAATCATAAAAATTTTGCATGTTTATCAAAATTTTGTATGTCAATGAAAAGGTATTCAGTACTGAAAACCGCACAAGCCTTTTATTTTTCTTGTATTTTATTGATTTCAAACATAAGTATTAAGTAGGTATAATAAAACATGGTGCCTTTTTTTGTTATACTTTGTACAATTATGGTTAGCAGTTAAAATAACCAAAGAAAAACATTTTATTAGAAAAAAGAGTGAATACAAAAATTAAAAGGCTAATAACTTAGTTCATGCATGATTTAAGCTACTAAAGTGGATATTTAAGAATTTTTTCAAAGGATTCGCTGTCTTAACAGGTTGACAGGCAGAGAATTCCAGAGACCTACAGTGTGCTAAAAGAACTGTCGTCACATAGATACATACTCAGGATTTTTATTCTGAATCAGCTTAAATAGGAAAACTAGTGCTTGGTATATTAAAGATACAATTTCCATGCCTAGAGACATGGTCAATACGATTTAGGCCATAATCAAAGCGGGAAATATTTTTTGAAGGCCACATTTAGTTTTCTGTTATTCTGCTATCTAAAAGAAGAACAAGTTGTGTTTTAGCTATACTCATTTTTGTGTTAGAAGGCAGACAGTTACCAGTTGTGTGAAGAACTCGCAATACACCATATGTTTTACCCAGAGCTTATAAAGTTTCATATTCCCATGACAATGTTTGATCAAAAACAACACCTTATTTTTTTGCTGTTTCAAAGTAATTTTAAATAGAGAAATTTATTTGAATTAAATTTCAAAAGGTTATTATGAGACCATTCTAAAACACGCGTATCAGATCTTCATTAATTCTTGGGGTTGCATCTTGAACCATGCCGATCCTACATGTGAATTTTACAGTATTTCAGGATCGAAAATAAATTGTTATTAAAAATCGTAAAAAGAAGTGGACATAAGATTGATCCTTGTAGAACACCGGCATGCGTGGAAAGGAAATTAGATAGTTCATTATTAACTAGATCGAGTTCTTCCGTTTCTTTGATTTTATCACAATTCTTTTACTCTGTAAATACTAAACCGTGGTAGGGAAGGGAGCCAGTCTCACTGCTAATAGTGCTAATGTTGATAATGTCATCATGTAATCACATTTCTTGTCGAGGAGGAGTTTACAAATAAATTATTCAGTGTGCTTCATCTTCACATTCTAAATGTTAAGAGACTTGATATTTCTCCACAATTTTTGCGAAGTTAAGTTATTGAACTTTGAGGCGTAATATATTTGCTTTGAAGATTTTATCTCAATGTAATAGTTGATCAGAAAAGTAATCTATTATTGTGATTACTTGGCAGCTCTTTTACCACTTTCAACGTCCACCCACTCTTCTCTGACGGAGTAATATTTTTGAGTGCTCAGAACTATAAACTGGTCAATTCTGTTTTTATCAATTTAATAAAAAAAAAAGTCCATTAATTGCTATTAGTTGCTTTTAACTGTCACTTTCAAAACTCATCCAAATTACGACAAGTCAACTTTTATACTTAGAGCCGATTTTCCAATCATCAGTTAAGCAGTTGGTTAACTATTCGAGGAATAAATAGGAACAAATGTTTGATTTATCTGAAGAATTAATTCTATCTGGTGTTTAACTGACTATTGAAAAATTGGCCCTTAGTTAAGAAAAACGAAATTATTTAAACAGTTCAAAAACACACACCCCTAACTTAACTTAACTTTTTAATTAAATTTGTTGTTCCTGTACCACTACACCTCTTCAATTATATTAGGTGGTTATAGCAGGTGGTTATTTTTTGACTCCGTTATGCAAGACAATCCTTCTTTATTTTTCCTTATTCCATTTGAATTGAGATTCTTACTTAACTATTATATATCCTTAAACAAGTGTTTCTAAACCTAATCAATCAAGATCGAACAAACGATAAACATGCCCGGACATCCCACACACACGTCTTAACGAAAGGTGAAGAAAGATTAAAAAAAAAAAAATACCAAAGTCAAAAAAGAAACACAAAAAGGACGACGAAATTGTTTCCACCTGCTTGCTGCAAAGGTTACTAAAGGACAATGATCCTGATCCTGATAAAAAAAATAAAAGTCTTAGAAAGAAAAAAAAAAAAACGAATGAACGAGTTATATCACCTTTAAATTAATTTTAGAACATTAACATACCATTTTCGGGAAATGAATTTCAATGAAAATCAATTGATAAAAAACCCTCGACATGTGTTTGTTTTATGACATGCAAGTGGCCAAACATATTGTGAATGAGTTTGAATTTCTCTTAAATTTCAAATTTCAACGTGTGGATAAGTGTTGCTCTACAGCAGATGTTTTATTGTTTTCTTTCCTTAACTTAAAGGATAAATGGTGGCTTGGTCATAAAACGGAAGCGGGTCACAATTCAAGACATTCGATTTGAAAGTCATGAAAACCATATGATCAACCTTAGCCAATGAATCAATAAAAATAAATTACAAAATAAGATGAATAAATTTGCGGTGAGTTAATTCCGAATGCATGGTTAACCCACTTTGGTTTAGCTCAGAGTTTACTATGAGTACCTACTGGAAAACTGGGCCTTTTTCGAATTACCAATCGATTTTAAATAAGAATATAATAATTTTCTCATCACCATTGTTGCAAAATGCCACCTCACAACTCCTATATCTCGACTGCCAAAATATTCATCACCTGAATCCTTCGAATTAAGGCATAACCTCATAATGATGTCCTTATAATTTTTATCGTGGAAGAAAAAGTACTTTAAAATTAATTCATTTTGTATTTTGATCCAAAATATGTAATCAAACCAACCAACAATCAATTAATGTCCAATCGAAAGGGTTACCTGCCGATGGTTGTTTTTTTTTTTTTTTGCATATGGGAGATTCCATTAAGAAAATCCTTAGTTTCCGTGTGAAATCGTCACCCTCCGGCAGATTGAGTGCACACATTAGCATACTCCGCCCTATGTTGATTCTCACTCTCACAAAAGAGTTTATCTCTTCAGACACGGATGACATTATAGTGTTGCAAAAAAAAAAAAAAAGCGAAGCAAAAATAGTTGGCTGTCTGTTAAAGCGATCATGCTTCAAAGAATCTCAAAGACAAAATGAATAAAAATGGAATTTGCTCATGTAGGTCTACTCATTTGGTTCATTCATTTATGCAGATGGATTTTTGAAAATTTCTTTTATGCAAAAAAAATATAATAATCAAAATGATTTAAATCGGGACGACAAGATCAATCAAATGTCGTTGAATGACAATAATATACTTTTAGGGTTAAATTTTGTCTAACTGATGGGTTGAATTCGGATTGGCTGATCAATACTATATAGAGGGACGTTTTTGCACTAATTTTAAATGCAAAAATTAGATTCAAGTGTACTAAGCCATAAATCAACGCGACAAGAGAGGCAAATGATAACCCTTCCTTCATGTGTTTGCTAATTCGATTTCTATTTGATTTTTTACACCAGTTTAGTTTTGAATAATCTTTGAGAGTGTTTATAGGATAATACGGGAATAGTCTTTAAATAATCTGACATTTTGTCTAAGGTTAATCGAGTGAATAGATGAAGGCGAGTTTTGAGGTTGAAATGTTTTTTGAAAAGGCTGATAGAGTGGTGTTGGGGGAAAATTGAATGGACAATTCAGCGGCCACTTGATGATCTTTGCAAGCCAATTTTGTTTTCAGCTATGAAATTTGTTGTTTTTGTTCACGTTTTCAATTAAAATACATTTCACTACATTTAAAATCCACCACGCTATACATCTTCCATCAGCTAGGGCGGCAACACTGGTGATGGTGACCTTGTAGATATGTTTGTTGTTATAAAGATTGTGGCGTAAGGTTTACAATAATTCTGCATTCTTGAGTACCTAAATACTTCATAAAGGGTTTTCCAATAAGAGGTGTTATTTTGAATAGCCCGCTATTTCGGTAGCTGTCACTTTTGAAGCTGTCATTTTTTGACATTTGACAAGTAGAAACTACGCCATTAATAAAAATGGAACGATACACGCTTCAACAACGCATTGAAATTATTAAAATTCACTATAAAAATGGTGAAAATTTGGCAGAGACGGTTCGTAAAACTAAAACATTTTTGGGTCGTCGTGAAGCACCTTGTCGGACCGCAATACAGAAATTGGTGGACAAATTCGAGCTGTTGGGACAAGTTAGTGATGTGAAGAATAAAACCCGTGCACGTCGCTCAAGAACAACTGAGAATTTTGTTGTTGTAGCCCAAAGTGTTGAAGAAAACCCAGGTTTGTCCATTCCTCGTCGTTCTTTGGAATTAGGCATTCCACTAACGTCATTACACCGTATTTTGCATAAAGACTTGGGTCTTAAGGCTTATAAAGTTCAGTTAACACAAGAACTCAAGCCGGCTGATCATCAACAACGTCGTGTCTTTGCTGATTGGGTCCTTGAAATGCATGAAAATGATCCGGAATTTCATCGAAAAATCATCTTGACTGATGAGGCCCATTTCCACTTCGGAGGCTACGTCAACAAGCAAAACTTCCATCCTCAACGCGTGACTGTTTGGTGCGGTTTATGGTCCGGCGGGGTCATTGGACCTTACTTTTTCGAAAATGAGGCTGGAGCAACAGTTACGGTCAATGGATTGCGCTATCGAGAGATGATTAATGATTTTTTATGGCCGGAATTGGATGGTATTGATCTGGACAACGTTTACTTTCAACAAGACGGCGCTACGTGCCACACAAGCAATGAAACCATCGATCTTTTACGTGAAAAGTTTCCAGACCGTGTTATCTCTCGAAGAGGTGATCACAATCGGCCACCGAGATCTTGTGATTTAACACCTTGCGACTTCTTCCTTTGGGGCCACGTGAAAGATAAGGTCTACGCCAACATGGAATTCGTGAGGCTATCGAGACATAGGGCAGCCACTTTGCGATTTGGTTATGGAAAATTTCATGAAAAGGATATGGTCCTGTAAGCGTGGTCGTGGCGGCCATTTGGCTGATGTTGTGTTCCATTATTAACGGCATACCTTCCTCTTTATAATGAAATAAACATCCGATCATTTATCTCAAAAAATGCCATTTTTCTTTGAATATCAAAATAACACCTCTTATTGGAAAACCCTTTCCTTCTTCAAATTATTTTTCAAAATATAACCTTCCCTCCGCAACTGACACTTGGACCCTTCATATGTCGCCTTCATACATCGCCTCAATGCATAATTTTATATATGTATGTATTTCTGGTCTCAATCTTGCGCCCTGTATCACAAGGTTAAAAATATTAAACTGATTGTTGACACAATCAAACGCCTTCTCAAAATCAATGAACAGCAGGTGAAGTGGCATAATTTGTCAAATGGCGACATTCCGAGACAAGTGTGGCGGCATCAAGAGGTATTTTATTCACCCAAAAATGATTGAAGATAATAAATTGAAAACAGCAGGCAGAATTCAATTTGAATTTGTTAACAATTTTAAGATTAAAATCACCTCGGAGGATTATATATGTGAATGTAAGAAGGTTTGACGATTTCTTTTTACTTGCGATGCCAATGGGTACTATAGGGCAGGATAAGTATTGGTAAAAAAATTAACTTCGGGATTTTAATCAAACCTGATGACATTACGATGATAGAAAACATGCAAAAAGTGCGTTTGGAAATAAGTGATTCCCTGGAATTAAAATTGAAATTTTTGTTCAGCTCTAAAAATAACGTAACCTGCCAAAAAAAAAAATATTTAAAAACATGGCAACATATTCTAAAAAGTGTTTCACCTTGTGATACAAATCAGTATTCAATTTTATTGTTTTTCAGCATTTTTTAGTTTAAAAGTATTTTTTTTTTAGAAAATTATCAATAGAAGTAAAATAAAAGAACAGACTTCTGGCTTTCAAAAAAGGTCAAACACATTTAAGTAAGTGTTGCCGTTTTTTTAATTAATTTTGTTTTCCAATTTAATTACTTTTTATGAAATACGCCAAAACATCAGTTTCATGCTCGATTTCAATTAAGCTGCCATATAGTGAAATAAAGTAGTCTCCACATATGACATAAGTTTCAAAACCTTTAAGTAATATTGTCCATATAATAAAGTCCATATAAATATTTTTAAAGGCAACCGCTCTAACGATTTTCAATTTTTTTTTTTCCATAAATAAAATTTTTTTTTTCAATAATTCAGACGGCACGCGGGCGTTATTCATTTCGACATTACAATAGTTTTATGCTACTTTTCCATTTTCTGATATAAAAACATATAATGGGTGATTTTTTAAGAGGCTTAGAACTTTTCTTAAAAAAAAAAACACAAAAAATTCGAAAAAATGAATGAAATATTTATTTGAATCGATAGTTTGAACCTTGCAATTTAATGTTTAAAGATAATTTCATGCAAATGTTGACCGCGGCTGCGTCTCAGGTAGCCCATCCGCTGAGTCCAATTTTGGCATACTCTTTCACACATATCGGCCGGTATCTCACGAATGAATGCATGGATGTTGGCTTCCAGTGCGTCAATCGAAGCGGGCTTGTCCCTATAGACATTAGCCTTGACATACCCCCACAAAAAATAATCTAATGGTGTCAAATCGCACGATCTAGGCGGCCAATTGACCGGCCCGAAACGTGAAATTAACTGTTCACCAAACTCGCCTCGCAATTGCGCCATTGTTTCGCGTGCTGTGTGGCATGTGGCACCGTCTTGTTGAAACCACATATCATGCAAGTCAAGAACTTCCATTTCGGGCAAAAAAAAGTTTGTTATCATCGCTCGGTAGCGTTCACCATTGACAGTAACGCTGCGATTCGCATCATCTTTGAAGAAATAGGCCCAATAATGCCGCCGGCCCATAAACCGCACCAAACAGTGGCTTTTTCGGGATGCATTGGTAGCTGTTGCAATGCTTCTGGCTGATCTTCACTCCAAATGCGGCAATTTTGCTTATTTACGTACCCATTCAACCAAAAATGAGCCTCATCGCTGAACACAATTTTTCGATAAAAAAGCGGATCCTCGGCCAGCTTTCCAAGAGCCCATTCACCAAAAATTCGGCGTTGTGGTAGGTCGGCTGGCTTTAGTTCTTGCACCAGCTGTATCTTAAAAGGCTTCACGCCCAAATCCTTCCGCAAAATTGTCCACGTAGTGCTGTAACAAAGGCCTAACTGCTGGGAACGGCGCCGAATCGACATTTCGCGGTCTTCTGTCACACTAGCTGATACGGCCGCAATATTTTCTTCACTACGCACAGTACGTAAACGTGTTGGTGGTTTAATGTCCAACAAAGTAAATTTGGTGCGAAATTTGGTCACAATCTTCCGAATAGACTGCTCAGAAGGTCGAGAATGCCGATCATAATTTATCTGAAATTCCAAGCAACTTAAACTGCAATAGAAAGCTCTAGAGGTCCGGTCGTGCATTTTATAATGGAGTTAACTTTATTTTTTTTCATGGTCGTTCATGGTCAGTTTCGTGGATATTTCCGCATTCTCAAAGTTTTGCTTTTATTATTGAATTCTCTCTTTCTTGAGTGAAAATTTGGTGGCACGACTGCTCGAAGAGAAGCAGAACCTAAGTGACTATAACAACTTTTCAACCTACAATTTTCAGCCGAATCCGAACGTCTCTTGGCGGATTTGCCACTTCCCCTGGCAAGAGGCATTAATAGCCCTGACAAAAAAAAAAAAACATTTTTGTTTTTAGGTGGAATGGGCTGGGAATCGAACCCAGACCTCGAACGTGACAGTCCAACGTACTAAACATTACCAATTACGACACGGGCTGCTCAGAAATTAATATATCCTGAAAAAATATTTATTATGAAAATGAGAAAACTTTCAATAGTTGACGTGTGTCAAGTTAGCACTACACTTTTAGAAATTAAATAAACTAAGTACACAGTTAGCTGTAGCTTTTTAGTAGTAGATTAGTTGTGGAGAGAAAACAAATTTTTTAGAATTTAAACTAATTTACAAGAAAAAAGCTACAGTAAATGCCATCTTTAGATTTTCTAATTTCCTTTTCTAATGCCTGGACTGAGAGTGTCAACTTAGCACTACCTACCTAGTTTTTGTTTGAAAACTTCGTCAAAAATTTTTTTAAATTTTTTTTCTCTCCACAACTAATTTACAACAAAACAGCTACAATTAATTGCGTACTTAGTTTATTTAATTTCTAAAAGTGTAGTGCTAACTTGACACACTTCAATAGTTGACACAATTTTTGGGTTTTAATACTTTTTGTCTAACCATTTGAAATGTATTTTTAAATAATTTTTAATTTGTCTTAACTTTTGTCGCTGATAGTCTCACTAGTTTTTCTTAATGCCTCATATTCATTCTTAAAACCATAAATGTCAGTTATAAGCCACTTAGATTAATCGAACCTGACAAAAAGCCATTAATTGTAAAACATCACAAAAGTTTAATTTATTTTATTGAGTTCAAAGTTCGTGTGGGAAAAATTTCATCTTAATGCGAATTTGTTTGTCCGTGTGGTTCTTCCATTTAAAATTATTGCAAAACCAGCCAACAATGAAAAATTAAATCGAAGGGTTACCTTGAAACTACTTCTTTTTTTATTTTTTGCATCTGAGTGATTCTATTAATTTCCGTGTGAAATCGTCACACACTTCTTCCTTCTATACGCATATGTATGTGGGTTTACGATAAGTCGACCTTTGAAGGCAGAATACAGCCATTAGCATACCTACTCCGCCCTTATGTAGATTGCATGTCATGAAAAGGTTCATCTTTTCAAATGAGTGACATTAACGTGTTGCAAAAAAAAAAAAAAAAAAACAGGGATTGCAAAAATATTTATATGTCTCAAACGAGATCACGCTTCGCAGGATTCCAAAGATAAATAGATACTAATTACTTAAGCTCGTAAATTTAATATTTCTGCACATGCAAAAGTGAAGGGAAATTTATAGGCAAAATAATGTTAATCGATTATATCAATCAAGTGGCCTGTAATGACAGTCAAATATAGATGATTTTAAATAAGGGTGACATTTTTTTTTTATAAATGATGGGCTGGATTCAGTCTGACTGATTAAATTAAAGGGAGGTTCGTTCAGTCGCTGATGTCTGTTCTGAGGTTGAAAATTATTACATTGGTATTTTTCTCATTTTTTTTTTCATGTCAAATGAAGGCATACTTGTATGGGAATTAGACAACTGAAGTTTTTCAGATTTAATCCATTTTTGTAAAGGGCCAACAATAAGAATTAAATAATTTTTTCCCAAAATCCTCTTACAACGGTGCCTTCCACATAAACACTTTTTTGATTGTTAAAACCAAAAATAATTTAGTAATAAATATTTGTGTTATAATATAAGACTACTTTTTTTTTAACTGCTAAAACGGCTTTTTCAATTTTGATTGACTTTTCTTTTTTAGTGAAGTTTTATTTTGTACTTATAGAAATAATAATTATTTTTTGTGTTCTTTCAAATGTCCTAAAAAGTTTTTTTTTTATACAAAATTTGTTTTTAAAAATTAAAAAAAAAGATCAAGATTTATTGTAATAGTCTAACAGACAAATTATTGACTTTTTTCAAAACTAGTTTCATTGCTGAACTAGTTTTATAGATGTTTGGAGGTGCTCAAACCAGTATTATTCAAAAAAATATTTCGACACCTAAAACTCGAAAAATTAAAAATGCAGAACTTGGGATTCCAAACTTCTATAAAACTAGTTTGGAAACAAGTCAATAATATGGCTGTTAGAGACGACAGCTTTTTTTTTTACAACAAAAGTCTTCAAAAAATCCGATAAGGTTCGCTTAAAAAGCTTATATGTATCTTGAGTTCCATTAATTTGATCGTCAAGAGAAAAGTCTTTACACTCAGGGAAAATAACAAAGCATCATTTCTTATTTTTAAAAAAATGAATTTAAGTGATAATGCTTCTAAAAAAAAATTGTACGAATCTCTCTCGTGATTTTTGTTCGTCTGTACGCCTGTGTACGTCCACTGTTCATGGAGCAAGAATCAGCAGAAATTCAAACATTTGTTTTAGCTCATCTAAAACGGGTATATCGTATATCCACCATACAGAATTTAGTTTTTTTTTTCCAAATTTCCCCGAGAACGATTCTAACGATTTGGATAAAACTTCGTAACCGTGATTTCCTAAGTGATTTTTTTTTTTTCAAGAAATGCTCATAAGGAAAAAAGAATTTTCATGTACCTATATTGAAAAAATTGTGTTATTCGCATTATGAAGTCCTTTTTGATAGCGCTTACAGTTTAAAAATTTCGAAAACAGATATTTTCAACATTTGACCTTCCATATTTTTGTATACGCACATGATTTCGCAATGGACAATATTTTTTTATGCCAAAATAAAGTGTTTAAAAATCCTCACTTGAATTTTGTTCGCAATACATTTTCCCTGGGCTATAAGGAAATATGGCCCATTTTCTTACACTATCTTTTGTTACAATGACGGCCAATTTCTTCACAGAGTCCTAATGCTAATACCGGTAATAGTCCTAAAATTATAACTCAAATCGGTATCAACTCATTTCTTCACACAACTGCTAGTCCCTAGTCCTGTCAATTTGGTACCGAGTATCAGTTAGGTCTCGGTACTAGCTGGCTCCTCAAAATCAGCTAGTACCTGGTTATTATACCAGTTGTTAGTACTCAAATCGGTACCAAATGATTTCTTCACATAAGTACTAAGCCCTAGTCCTGTCAATTTGGTACCGAGAACTATTTAGGACTCGGTATTAGCTAGGGCTTTCAAATCGGCAGTCTAGTGGCGCTAATACCTGAATCAGAGAAATTTCATTCATTTTCTTCAATGAATTCGTTGCACATATCCCAACATTTTCAGATATGCATTGTTTTTGCATTAGCTGTTTTCATAAGGGATTAAAACAAACACAAAACCTATCCTGATAGCTCTGGATAGTTCCCCGAACGCGACCAATGCATTGCATAAACCGAACAAGAAATCCACACAATAAAGGGTATTTCTCTAAGCCTTTCACACACATATGTACATACCTACACATAAAAATGTCCAGAACTCCACAAAAAATAACACACAATGTTCTATTTAAATCAAATGCTTCATCTGGAAGCTGATTCAAAACAGAGCAGCACTGATCACTCCTGTAAATATCGGTAGGACTTTATGTCCATTCTTCATCTTCCCACTCTCTATAGGTTTGTAGCAACGACGACGACCATTTTGCTACTAACTGCGTAAATTGAAGACCGGAAAATTGTGGGTCACAGTGACAAATTTCGTAGCTGATGTTTGATGAGACAGGTATCGTGGAATGGATATTATGTCCCCTTTTTTGTAAAATTGACATAATTCATTCGAAAATTGAATAAAATAAAAATCGTTCAGTCAAAATAAATATCAAAATAATATTTGCAATGCCAAAATATTGTCAAAATCAGAATTAGACCAGTTTTAGACGTATTAAGTCCTAGTAACGCTTGGTGAACTTAGATCCGGTACTAGTGATGTGAAGAAATGCTCAGGTACTTACTTTTCATTAGGACCGAGTGTACCAGAGCTAGTACCTGGTCTAGCTAGACTGGGTACTAGGCTGGCTTAGTACTTGTGTGAAGAAATTGGGCGTAACATAATTTTTCTGGTCAAGCTGCGAAATGAGTTAGTAAATATTTTAGAATACATATAGGAAATTTACCTATAAGGTGATCCAGAATGATGATATTTATGTAGATACTGTAACATCCCTTGTTTCATAATTGAAGGTAAAACATTATATTTGTATTAAGGTTATACTTCGCGTTAGTGCCAAGTTGTACTAAAACTCACTTAAAACGGTTTTTGGCCTAAAAGTCTATTTAAATCGATCGGAAAGATATATTAATCTGGGTTAAACCAATATCCTTTACAGATTTTTTAGCTGTGTATATTTTCTGGACTAAAAATTGTAATCTATCAGATTTTGAGAAGTGTGAGTAAAATTCTCTCGAAGTCACAACCAGAGATTATTCACATGAAGATAAGAACCCGCGGCAGCCATTTGAATTTTCCTATACAAGCTTGAAATGTCAGTTTTGCAGATAAAAAATGAGAATGTATGTGTAAAAACGTCAGACACAGACAGTAGGGATCTTCACACGCCCTGATAAATTGTTTTTGCAATTCACATCTATGCATCGACACGAGATGAAATTACAATCCAACAATGTTAACAAATGGGTTTCGGGGGTGAAACGTACGAAACATTGTCATCTTTATATTGAGAATCTTTGGTGACAATATGGAATTTCATTTTTAGCTTTATAATTATTAAATTTTTAGTAGCCGGTGGCGTAATGGTTAGTACAGAGGACTGTCATGCCGGAGGTCTGGGTTCGATTCTTTGCCTTAACCGACTACTGCCTCTTGCGAGGAAGTTACAAATCCACCAAGAGTATCTTTTATCATGAATAAGTACTACTCAACCCAGCCATTCGGATTCGGCACAAAATTGTAGATCCCCTGAATTTCTGCAAAGAAACAACACACACACAGGAATGGTTGAGAGTTGTAATTCACTAAGTCCTGGCTCTCCACGAGATTGTATTATAATGAATACATTTTGCTAAAACATTTTCTTTCAGTGGCTTCTTTTAAAAAAAAATGACAAAAAAATGTAACTTCGAATAAAAATAAAATATAACTAAAACAGCCATTTTGTTGTTGTTCTTTGATTTCAAATTCACTTCTGATAGAACTCCCGAAAAAAAATCTCGGTAAAAAATGTGAAGAAAGTGAAATAAGGGTTTTCCAGTAAGAGGTGTTATTTTGATATTCAAAGAAAAATGGCATTTTTTGAGATAAATGATCGGATGTTTATTTCATTATAAAGAGGAAGGTATGCCGGAACACAACATCAGCCAAATGGCCGCCACGACCACGCTTACAGGACCATATCCTTTTCATGAAATTTTCCATAACCAAATCGCAAAGTGGCTGCCCTATGTCCTCGATAGCCTCACGAATTCCATCTTGAGGTCTTGAATCGACGCTGGGCTGTTGGCGTAGACCTTATCTTTCACGTGGCCCCAAAGGAAGAAGTCGCAAGGTGTTAAATCACAAGATCACGGTGGCCAATTGTGATCACCTCTTCGAGAGATAACACGGTCTGGAAACTTTTCCCGTAAAAGATCGATGGTTTCATTGCTTGTGTGGCACGTAGCGCCGTCTTGTTGAAAGTAAACGTTGTCCAGATCAATACCATCCAATTCCGGCCATAAAAAATCATTAATCATCTCTCGATAGCGCAATCCATTGACCGTAACTGTTGCTCCAGCCTCATTTTCGAAAAAGTAAGGTCCAATGACCCCGCCGGACCATAAACCGCACCAAACAGTCACGCGTTGAGGATGGAGAGGCTTTTCAACAATAACTCTTGGGTTTTCCGGGCCCCAGATGCGACAGTTTTGCTTGTTGACGTAGCCTCCGAGGTGGAAATGGGCCTCATCAGTCAAGATGATTTTTCGATTTCAAGGACCCAATCAGCAAAGACACGACGTTGTTGATGATCAGCCGGCTTGAGTTCTTGTGTTAACTGAACTTTATAAGCCTTAAGACCCAAGTCTTTATGCAAAATACGGTGTAATGACGTTTGTGGAATGCCTAATTCCAAAGAACGACGAGGAATGGACAAACCTGGGTTTTCTTCAACACTTTGGGCTACAACAGCAATATTCTCAGTTGTTCTTGAGCGACGTGCACGGGTTTTATTCTTCACATCACTAACTTGTGCCAACAGCTCGAATTTGTCCACCGATTTCTGTATTGCGGTCCGACAAGGTGCTTCACGACGACCCAAAAATGTTTTAGTTTTACGAACCGTCTCTGCCAAATTTTCACCATTTTTATAGTGAATTTTAATAATTTCAATGCGTTGTTGAAGCGTGTATCGTTCCATTTTCAAATGTCAAAAAATGACAGCTTCAAAAGTGACAGCTACCGAAATAGCGGGCTATTGAAAATAACACCTCTTATTGGAAAACCCTTTAGTTTACTCAATCGTGAATGCTCTCTTCTGTCCAAAATTACTAAAAATAGACGAAGGCGAATAGGATTGGGCTAAAACTGGTGGAAAAAAAGGATTTGTTTTGGCGAGAAGAGAGCACTCACTTGAGAGTAAAACAATTCCCCTTTCTAAGAATTTTAGTTCAAGAAATTTCTTCTTTCTTCTGAAATGTGAGTTCTGTCAACATGTAAATTGAAATCAAATCACACAAACTTAAAATACGAAATGGTTGTTGTTAACCTTTATTTTATATTTGTGATTAAAAATTTGTTTTGTTATTTTTTCGTCTTATGTTAAATAAAATTTAGAATTCACATAGGAGAACTTTATTAATAAAATAATTTCTAAAAGTTGTGTAGGTATTTTTTTTTTGTAAATTGACTGCTTTTGAAAAAATGTATTCAAGTTCCATAATAGAAGATTGAATATAGATATTTACAGCCCTATCAATAAAAACGAATTATCTTTAAGTCATGGATTAAGTACAAAATCGCATTAATAAAATGTCTGGTAACTGATGTTTACTAACTGCTAGTAAGCTAATTCACCAAGGAGGCTTATTGTCAAAAAGGTGACAATAGTAATTCGATTAGTCGCTTTGTTTATACATTTTTGCTAGGTTAACTTATTGTTTTCATTTTCATTTGACATTTAAAAAGTGACCGAACATTTTGTTAAAAAAAAAACTTTCTTTTACTTTTAGACAATTTTGATCTCTTTGAGATGATTTCATGCCCATCACTCTTCAAAATTTGACAGACATTACAAATTTAGTACAGAAATTTAGTTACAGAAAGTTTGTATGGAAGTCGGTGCATATGAGATCTGAGAGCAACTGGACTAGGTCGAGGTCGAGCAGCTTAATTCAAGGAGGGTTTATTTTTAACTGCCTGCACGACGCGACGTTTCGACAGGGTTACACTTGTCGTGGTAGCGGGTTTACTGATGGATTATAGATTGGTGTTGTTTTGTTTCTTCTTTTGCCGAGATTGTACCGATGTGTTGTTTGTGCTTGCAGTTGAGGTGGTAACTTGTTCTATTCTAACCGCATAGATTGTTGTTGTGAGTGGATGTATATGTTTGAGAAAATGCAAATCTTATCACATCAGCTGGCAAATTGTTTTGATTTTTGACTATGATCAAAAATTAAATTCGTGACAAGTCTGGAAAGTATAATATTAAAAAATGTCTCAAAACCGCGATAAACAAAGTTTTGATTTAAGATCTTAGGCTTTCCTAACTACTGTCTCAGTATAAAGAAGCGCTTATAGAAAAATGTTTAAATTTGCTGCGGTCTTTTAAAATCCTCAATCCCTTAGATCCATTTTCATATGCCCTCAAAATGCATCTGGGAGCAGCAATTTCACACCAAGTATAAATTCAGTGAAGGTTTTATAAATAAATTTATAGCTCCCGCTGTCTTCACAAAAGTATAGGTATAGCAATTATATATAAACTCCATTCAAAGGAAAATTCATCTGACACACATCTCAGAAAATAGTTGCCTACTACCTTAATTTTGTTAATACATATACTCATAGGTAGGTAGGTTATAGACTCTGAAATTTATATAACAACACAAAACAACAACACAAACATACCGACACAATGCACCCTAAGATCGAATTATGAAGGTTCTATTATCCGTGTGACTCCCTTAAGTCATTGAAATAAAATCCAAATAATAACATTCGCAATCAGTAAATTATAGACCATTGCCTGCCAATCATGGTTTTTGGCAAATTCCTCTCCTATATAGAAATATAGTATAGTGCGAGTGCCTAAAAGAAAACATTAAAAACCATAGCTCCTTGGAAGTTAAGGGAAAACCCATTTTCAGCACCCGAAATTAAAAAATAAGAAAAAAAAAAAAAAAACATAAAAGGAAGGAGGACACAACCCTTGCGAATTTCTTTATTTCATTTTGTTTTGTAGGTGACGGCTCTGATTTTTGAGTGACGCAAGAAGTAAAACAAGATAGGTTCATAATGTTTTAAGGGAGACTTTCTCTCTTCTAAGGGGTTAAGGTTTTTTTTTTTTTTGTCTTCTGTGCTGGGATAAGGAAACGAAGGAGATTTTTAAGAACAGTGTATGTTCTTATAAGTTCAATAGGACCTTTGATGAACTAAATCAAAATACGTCCGCCACAGTGCCGCCACCGTGTAAATGCACAGCAATCAGAATCAGAGATATCAAACTTCGTTTATATGAACAATGGGATGTAATTACATCTTAAAATTGGGCTAAATTCTTTTTCAAGTTCCACAAGACTGATTTTAAAGGTTTACTGATGTGAATTATGGAGAATATGTTGCAATGGATTTGGGTGGCTTCAGCAGAGTTCGTGGGAACGATATACCCTAAAACATTTGAAGACTTGGCCTTTATTATTTAACTGATACTTTGGGAAGAATGAGTAAGTCTCAATTTTTGTATTTAGAAATAAAATTTCCAAAACCATAATTTCCTCTAACTCCATTCCTGCCTGCCGACAACACGTACATAGGAATGGTTGAGAATTTATTGTAAGTCACAATACTCGTCTAGGAAATTCCGCTCCACCAAATTGATTATTTAAAAAAAAAACTTACCCCAAGTCACTTCTTTACCATAAGAGGATAGTCAACGTATAGTCTAGAAGAAACCTTAATCCCTTTTCAAAGATCAAAACATGTCAAACGATGTCAATTACCCGTATGATGTCTTACATCCTCGTCAAACAATACCAAAAACTTGCCTCCGCGGTTTTTTTTTTTTCTACTATATCACCGATCGCAGATGGTCAACCGCGCAAACGCGTGTAAAAATGTCATGTTTATGTCAAATCAACTGTTTCTAATTGTTTCTTAAAGATCGAAATACCCATTTTGGAAAACTTCTATTATATAGAAACCATGAAATGCAAGATCTTTATTATACTGCTGGGTTGAAAAAAAAATCCTTCGGCAAGATCACTCGCAACAAAAGATGACCATAAAGGTATACCATGGAGAAAGGGTCAAAACGTAATGGACCCTTCATGTTTTTGTTTCGTCTAGTTTTCTGCTGGACTTTCACCTTGTTTCGCGATAAGATATGGCCATCAGACCACTGCCACGCAGATTATAAAACGCAGTGATTTGTATCTATCTTTAAGGAAACCCTGAAAAAGGGTTGAAGTATAAGAAAAAAAAAAGTTGATGTTTTGTTTTGAATTGGTTTGACAAGGGTCAATCCCGCAGGTCAAACCTTTCCATGGCAATTATGTTTAATGTTTTATTGTTATTTTATTTTTTGTCATAAATGTTAGTGTATCCCTATACATACTTTCTCTTGTCTATATGATGTAATGTAATGTGTAAGATCTTCCCATGACTTACAATAAATAGTTTCGTTGTCCAGTCATGTGTTAAAGCCTCTTATTTAGTATTTATGGAGTTTTAGATTGAATGGAGTCTAAGTTAAAATATAAAGCGATAAGCTATGTAAACAAACTTTTTGATTTTATGCAACGAGTTTATTTCAGGCAAATGGGTCTTGTGTCCGAAAATTGGGCATTCAAATTTCAATAAATTTCAATAGGGTTCTATTTTTTTTTTGCTTCCTTGTTTGATATGATGTTTTAATATATTTGAACTGAGAAAAAGTAAGCTTGTCAGTTTGTTGTCTTGAGCTACTTACATTTTCGTTGTTACATTTCTTAGGACCAGCAAGATTCCGATTCAAGCTAATAATGGTTGAAATGTTGAAATTTTATCGATTTTCCTTCTTGATTGAAATAAATAGTAAGGTTCACAGAAAAATTAAGTGTTTCGAGAATGGCTTTATAATTAAAAAAAAAATTAAAAATTTCTTAAAAATGCCTTGAGACTGATTTCTGAACATCCTTGGAGATAAAAAATGTATAGACTTCAACTAGTTATGATAAAGCTGTATGAGGAGCCAGTGAAGTAATCAATCATTTCATAATATGTAAGCAATGCGAATACACCGCAATGAACCGGGAAACCGGGGCGAAATTTTAGACGATTTAGTACAATGTTAAAGCATTTTTAGTATGATGCTACCATAGTACCTAAAATTTTCAAAATTTTAACATTTCATTAAAGTTAAAATCACCAAATTGCAATTTTATCATACTAACTCCAAAAATGTCACTTTGCACTTTGACATAGACGAATTTTAAAAAGGTATGTTTGCCTTTTTTTTTTGCACGAAATGTCACTGTTTTAGACGCGTTTAGCTTGAGTTTCGTAAGAAAATAGGCCAAGTATATGATACCAGTTAAAAATTAAAAATTAATTAAAATTTTAATTAAAAATTAAAATTAAATTAAGAACAAATGTTTTTGCATCTTTTAATTAATTTATTAAAATACAGAAGGTAATACAATCTTACAACGTACCTACTAGGTACAAGCAAAATAACATTCACTTAAATTGGGAACACATACAAAAATTGTCACTCTTTTTTCGGTTGAAATGGTAAACAAAATCACGATGAACAAAATTATTGACATATTTATTGATTGCAATGATCGATTCTTTAAATTAAATTAGATGTTCTGCATCCTACAAGTCTTAATTCACCTGTAAGAGTTAGGCGCATTTGCTGAAACGAATCTTAAGAGTTTATGTTCTACATAAGATCTTATGTGACAGTTTACGCTGAGGAAAAAGTAGAACATAAGCGCTTAAGCAAAAAATTAATATTTATGTTTCGTATATCAGCAAACGGCTCTTAATCAACTTTTCTACCTACAAGTCAGAGCTATTGATTTTCTACACTTGTAGCTTTGAGTTACAGAAATAAGGCAACTGTATAATTTCCCACTGCTTGTAGTAGTTTCGTTTTTTACACTTGAAGAACTTCCAGTCCACTAGTATATTTTTGTTACACAAATTTGTTACACCTGTAGCAATTTGCTTGTACCAGAAGTGCTACAGGCCCCAGAGGAGTTCAAAAATGTGTGTTTTGACCTGCGGTTCGTCTATGCGTCTATTTGTTCATCTTAATCTAAATAAATTGACTAACAGCTTGACAGATAATAGATAAAAAACGAAGATAACGTTTTTTTTTTTAAAGAAATCCATTCTTTAATTATGTTTTAAAATCAAATTGTTTTATTGAATAGTTTTTGAAAAATTAATTTTCAAATTCAAAATATTGAGAAAAAAAAAAAAAATTAAAAACATTTTGTTCAAATTTATTTTGTTCAAAATTTTACTTAATTAAGCAGTATTAACTCAACGTCCTTATCAATTTTGAGTCAAAGTCTAAAAACCAGATGCTCTTGTAATTTTTGAGAAAACTGAAAATAACTTTACTATTTACGCAATTGGAAATATGATTTTTTAGATCAAAGTTATGGAAGTCAAATTATATTTATGGGAATCTTATTTCTATTATTTTAAGATTTATTTAAAACCAGAAACTGCTTGAAACATTGTACATTATAGATAGGTCTTAGGTCAAATTCTTTTTGATAATAGCTTTTAACGGCCTTTAGTCCATTAAAATTGAAGTTTCGTCCCGGCGGCGATCTCACTCATCAGATGACTAGTAACTGTTTGTAAAATATTCTTCCTTCTATCTTTTTGGGCAGTACTTAACAGAGAGTTTCATCTCATACAATTAGGACCCGTTTCACAGTCGACACTTACCGGAATAAGTGGCACTTAAGTTTCCTATATTAGGACTTTAGGCTTAGTTTCATAGCCAGCGTAAGAGGAACTTAAGTCACCATCATCGGAGACTTGAGTGCCACTTGTTCGGGTAAGTATGCACTGTGATATTGCGCATTAATTTTTCACATTGCCCACTTAAGCGCCACTTTTCTGACTGTGAAACTGGCCCTTACAGTCGTATTTATTAAGTCATTTCAAAGTATGTCTAACTTCAGACAGTTCTTTGACAGCCAAAATTGTAGGTATTTATAAAGATGTTTCATCGAATTTCTAACATAGCCACCGATATTGGCTGTCGATACCCTTTCTAAAGAGGACATATTCATACCCATGTAAGCGTTTGGTTCTTAATATTTGACTCAAATTAATATGAGCATTTAATATACATATTTAAAACACAAATAGTAGAAACTTGAAAACTTAAAATTAAAAAAAAAAAAAAAAAAAAAAAATTAAACAAATTTATTCATATTTTTTGTTTTATTTTTGTATTTGAAAATTAAATTTGAAAAACTTTTCACTAAAACAACAGAATGTAAAAAGAATATAACGAGGTGATTTTTGGTGGGTTACATGAAATTTTGCCCCAATGAAAAATGGCATACTTTTAATCAAAAAGGAAAAATTGCCCTAAAACTGAGGCTATTTTTCAAAATGAATATTTGGCCCAATTTTAAAATGAAAATATCACCCCACCAAAATGAAATAAAAAAAAAGACCCCAGCTAATTTTGCATTGAAAAAAGCTTCAAACCAAAATGCACGATTATTAAATCGCTGTTGCGGAATGATCTATAAAACTATTAAAATTATCGTACGACCTAAACAAAAATTCCGCGACTTTTTGGTACGATTATTATTTAATCAGATTTTTTTTTTAATTTAAAAGGATATTATTCTTTGATGCTTTAAAAATTTTGAAAAATCTGATTAAATAATAGTACAAAAAAGTCTTGTATTTTTGTGTACCTACTATAATATACAGAAATTTTAACAAATCTGATTAAATTTCATTAAGAAATTTCACCCTAAACTAAAAAATGAAAAATCACCCGAATTTGTTGTTGTTGCTTGAGTAGTTATTTTTTTCTGTTTTTGGGGTATTTTGTAAACAAGTTTGTGGCCATTTTTCCATTTTGAAAATGGAGCCATTTTTCATTATGCGACCATTTTTCGTTTTTAGTTTGGGGCCATTTTTCATTGGGTCCAAATTTCATGTAGCCTTAACTTTAAATAAAGTTAAAATTAAAATCACCAAATGGCTATTTTATCTTTTTAGTATCAAACTTTAGTATCATACTTCAATATGAAAGTGACAAATGTTAAAAGGTATTTTTGTCTTACTATTGTGCAAGAAATGTTACTTTTTTAGGTGAAATTTTGCTTATTTACGTACCCATTCAACCAAAAATGAGCCTCATCGCTGAACACAATTTTTCGATAAAAAAGCGGATCCTCGGCCAGCTTTCCAAGAGCCCATTCACCCGAAATTCGGCGTTGTGGTAGGTCGGCTGGCTTGAGTTCTTGCACCAGCTGTATCTTAAAAGGCTTTACGCCCAAATCCTTCCGCAAAATTTTCCACGTAGTGCTGCAACAAAGGCCTAACTGCTGGGAACGGCGCCGAATCGACATTTCGCGGTCTTCTGTCACACTAGCTGATACGGCCGCAATATTTTCTTCACTACGCACAGTACGTAAACGTGTTGGTGGTTTAATGTCCAACAAAGTAAATTTGGTGCGAAATTTGGTCACAATCTTCCGAATAGACTGCTCAGAAGTCGAGAATGCCGATCATAAAATGGAAGCAGCGCGCGATGAACATTTCGAACCGAGCACGAATTTTGATAGTAAAATTCAATAATTTGCAAGCGTTGTTCATTTGTAAGACGATCCATGGTTAAATTGCAAAGCAAACTGAAGCTGTTTGACAGTGACACAAGGTACTAAACATACGTCAGCTGTCAAAACCAGTGTTGCCAAAACCAAACCAGCTAAAAAATCACCCTTTAGTTCAAAATTGTTTAAAACTAAGAACATTTTAGTTAACATATTTAAGGTTAGTAAATTTTTAACTATACTCTGTCCAACAAAAATTGGCAGTGTAGGCAAGATAGGACGTTTGCCTCTCATCTGGCTACAGTGGATTGCATACATCTGTCCTTTATTAAAGCTTTCACAGGGTTTTCGTAATGTACACGATAACACTCATCATTAAAAGCTTTTTCTTAAAGCTCGAAAATCAAAAGCACCTTAACAGAAACTCAAGGAAAAAAAGCTGAACGAACTAGAACTACCAAATGGACTAGGGTAACTTCTGAATGCACATCAAGCAGCAGCCAATCGCCATTGGCCATAGCAATTCAGTGCACAGGCACACTCAGATGTGCCTTGAATAGGACGTTGGGTCCATGTCCGATGCTATTGGAAATTCACGGGCGGGCAAACACTTATTGTGGAGGAGTTATTTCAATTTGATATGGTGCAAAAATATGGCACGCTACTGATTTTGAAAAAGCTTACCCATAAGACGTGTACTGCCTATTTTTGTTGGACAGAGTATTGTATCAACATCAGGCTATTTCAAATTTTGCGACCCTGTATAGTAGCAAGAAATATTGGTGCAGACTTACTAGCTGTCTAGCTCAGTGAAACAATAGGGATTTTTATCAAATAGCAATACATCTCTCTCTCTCTCTCTCTCTCTCGTTTATTTATACAAACGTCAAATTCTTCACTCTGCTTGGACTGGCATTTTCTGTTTATCTATTTTGGAAAGACGATTGTTTGAGCAATAAAAATTATTTGCTTAAGTTAGATTCCTCTTTAAAAATCAAAAAATCAAAATTGCCCACAAACTTCTTGAAAAAATGGCCTTTAATTTTTGATTCACAATTTTTCGCATGTCAGTCTCAACAAAGTAGGTAATGGCTGTGACTTTTGACACTGGCATATTCGAAAAACGCCCCAAAAGCAATAGAGTGCTCCGCGTCAATCGGCCATTTTAATCATTTTTGCGGAAGCTGCATGGAAAATGAAGAAAAGGAACGATTCGTGTATATATACACGGTGTCGGTCTCAAAAATATAGACTTTGTCTGGACGATTTAGCTGGGGAAGCTTTCACCTTTCCTGAATGAGCAAACTAAAAAAAAAACTGTTTGCCCATATTACTTATACAGCGTGTCCCATAATTAATGATCTAAATTGAAACTAGTGCTAAGCCAGATCAAAACCTATCAGAATCTAGTAACCTGCACATACCGAATCATAACGATTATCGATTAACGGCTGTTTTTTTTTTTTTTTTAAATTTGGGAAAACACCTTTTTTATACCAATTTTTATTTTATCACCAGTCCATAATTGATTTTTTAATTTTTTTTCACTCGAATACTGTCGAGTAAAAAAAATGTTTGATCTAAATAATATCTATTAATTTTTAGCAAAAATAGTGCAGGAAATCAAAAATATTTTAATGAAAAAAATTGGACTTACTATTGGACAGTAAGTGGTGTTTTCCCAAATTTCAAAAAAATCAGCTGTTTATTGAAAACTGTTATGATTCGGTATGTACAAGTTACTAAATCCTGAGAGGTCTTAACCTAGCCAAAAAACTAGTTTCATTTTTGGACACCCTGTATGTATTTAAGTTTATGTAATTTATTAAAACTAAGTTGAAACTCTTTTAAAAAAAACACATATGTCATACATTATCTAATATCTCAAGCTCCAAGAAAATAATAATTAAGAATCGTGTACGTTAAACATACAAATTTTTCGTTCCAGTTACAATGACAGTTACATAATGTGAAAAAAGTATTGTTTCACGGATAAATGCACAACCTGTCTGTCTACCATTTGTTTCTTGTTTCATTATTAAACAGACCATAAAGTGAAAACACTAAGGCCTGCAGATCACAAGCGCATACATACTACACTATATATTTTTGGTAGCTGGAAATTACTAGATACTCCTTGAAGATCCCATAACGCTTCGAAGAATATGCATTTTTATGCAAATCAAGTGCGGTTTACCATAGTCGCGCTCGCGATCGTACAACTGGAACTAAATTATTCCAAAATATCCTGTCAGGTTGTCAGAACCTACTGTTAGACAAAAGTGGATTTCAATAGGTACTGAAGTGTTCATGGGGCCTGACTGCTGACTGTGCTGCACCATGTGTGGTTTGGGTTTCTTAGAACAATGACAAGCCTTGTAGTCTCATTATACCTATATGAATGATACCGTTTTTATTGCAATTTTACTTATTTTCACGCTGACATATGTACAATGCGTTAAATGGAAACAAAGTAAAAATAAATACAAAAACAGATCTGGCAGGTTCGGCGATTGTGTGGGGGCATCTGGTGTAGCGAATTTTTAATCGAAATCGTTTAATTTTCCCTAAAAACCGTTGACCATAACACGGCAGGGCAGAGCAGATGCTTCGGAACTAATTGTCTCAATTGAATTATCCTCCTTGACTTAAATTAAATCTATAAAAAAACCATCAGCGACTATAAGACTTTAAAATCATATAATTCATCTTACAAAACAAAACATACATAAATGTCAACAAAAATATATCCATTGATTTTTTTGTTTTTTTTTTTTTTTTTTTTTTTTTTTGGTCAACCATTTAACCCTCATTAATAATTTATTGTACTTACATAAGACTCGCACTTTATAACTCGCCCACAAAATCTCAAGTGTTTCTCAAGATCCTTTTTGATTTATGTTTCACATTCACATTTCGACAGATGTCCCCTGCGGCACATTCATCATGTCATTTTTGGGACTTTGGCGCGTTCTTGCTTTTTGTGTGTGTTTCTTTTGAGCAACGAGTCGACGACGCGACGGAAGACGAAGAAGTTGAATCCATATATGTACAATAAATTGCTCAATACACCCGCCATAAAATCTCTTTGATCCTTCAACATTACCGGGTTATTTATTTTTCTTTTTCCTATTTTTTTTTTTTTTTTTTTTTTTGCTAGGAAGAGCCAGCTGCTTCGGAAGACGAAGAAGTATTTTGTTGTCAACAATAAAAAAAAAAGGATTTGGAGTTCGTATATAGCTACGCTGTGCCAAGGATAACGTTAGGGAATATGGTGAACAGTGAAACACTACGCGTGGGTTGACAACTTTTGTGGTCAATTATTTCATGAATTTCCCAAGTGGTGGTGTTTAAGAGGTTTCAATTAACGGTGAAGTGGGTTTTTAGCTAGTTTTAAGAGTGAGGTTTATCCACGTTCCGTAACAGTTGGTAATTCTTTTGTATCCGGTATTTGTTTTAGAAGTTTGATTTTCAAATTGGAAAGTCTTTTTCAAGTGCGAAGTCTAATTTGAAAGCTGACGCAGGTGTGAGCTTGGTATGCCATTTTACTATGCCTAGTATTACATTTTTTTCTATTTCTATTGCGAAAATCATCCATAACTAATTTTGGTTCTTGAGACTCATTTTATGGGTTAAATGCTTTCCAACTCAATGGGTTGTGACTCGTGGAGATAGTCTCTGCTTTCCATCCTCTGCAATCTCAAGGACGCTGCTTTCAGTTGCAGTCGTCCAGATCATGAGTTCTGCTGTTGGCGCTGGCTCGGTCATTAAGACAGAAGTCCGGTCATTCTTTATCTCGTTGAACTTGGAGGGTTGGGGTTTGAAGAAGGCTCTTTTAGCCGGAGATTTGTTGTCCATTCGCTCGATGTGGCCGAGCCAATAATACGATTGAATATTCTTCATTTGCCCTCCCCGCACACGCGACAAAGTATCCGTCAGAGAATTTTTCTTTTGAAAAGCTCAGTATCAGGCAGACCTAAAGCTCTCGGTTTTTGCTCTTTGCCAAACATTTGGTGCCATAAATCAGAGCTGATTGAATAAGAGATCTTGAGAGCATGCGAGTATGGTCACTAGATATTTTCAGAAGATAGGTAGGTATGTCAAAGTACTTTGGTTTCCCGATGAAATTATCTCATCGTTGGTCTTGAAGAACACGCATTTACTTCAAGAGCAACGATGATAGTAGATACCTCCCGTGGATAACGCCTGCCCTGCGCACTATCAGCTTTAGAAGGGCAAAATTGAAGTGTGCACTTGATAGCTCATCTTTTTGCCAAAACCTTGTTCAGGTTTGGAATAATTCTTATGGCGTATTCTTTTTACATCACGTGACGCAGCTAGATCAGTTTTCCTCAGATCCCGGGTTCGACCATCGCCATAATCGCCATATAGCGCTATGCTGATGATGAATGCTCTACTCATATGCTGGATACTCACATAATTTGTCTTTGAAGTCGATTTATTTTAGATGGTGAGTCTTGACTTGAAATTTTTTTCATTTTGAAAATGTTTTCGAAATCTTTTTTTTTTGATCCAAGACCCACATAATAATTGTGGAGTAAAGTACTGCATAAGGGCATAGGATGACTAAACATCAGTACGTTTGTAAATCTTGTATGGGTGCGTCGTTTTTCATCGATAGTTATTGGAAAGACACAGTATCGTCTTTTTGCAGGTGGATTACAGTCATCAGACATGTTTCTTCCAACCATACTCAAAAGAAAAGTGCCCGATGTGACGATTTCCACAAACTCTGATACCATTGCAGTCAGTTACTGGAAAGTCTCATCTCAAGCAATGTTACATTCTGAGGCCAAAGAATGATAACATTCCAAAAAAGAGTACAAAATTAAAAATCTAGAGCCCTATAGAAAATCCAGGAAAACAAACTGAGAAATTGATTCTTAATTTGACTCCAAAATCAGCTGACCCACAGCTGATGTATGACTTGGAAGCCAACATTGGCCACGTTCAGAATTCACTAGGATAGTCTGTCTATCTGAGATACTCGAGTATCCATGTTGATTTCTGAACGACCTAAACCGGATAGGTTAAATTTGCAGCTGAAATCAGTTTTGTAGTCAGCTCTGTTTTGACAATTCTCGTAGGATAGATGAGTATCCCAGAATTTTTAGGATAGCTTGATATTTGTTTGTTTGCAAAAGCTGTTTTATCATCAGATGTTTTTTTACACTCTTCACCTGTCCCGATAGTAAGTCGATGTCATCCCAAGTCATCTGGCCTCCTGATGGTCTATGACAGTGTTAAGACTTGGAAGATTGAGTCCGGTATCACGACAATTTGTGAGCGAGAGAAGTGTGGGGTTATAGGGATCTTTTGACGCACGAAGAAAACATATTTGTTGTGTGTCATTTGTTGTGTTACTATGTATGAAATGTTGAAGTTGTTGTTATCTCAATGTATTTTGACGCACTTCAAAGTTATAAATGTAAATACGATGAGAATCACCATAGTTCGGACTCAATCTTCTCAACCCAAACAGTGTCTATGTCATCTTATGATCGTAAACACGGTCTGTCGTCTGCCATAAATTGCTATAGAAGGGTTTTTTTTCGTTGTATATTCCAGCTAGTTGGCCGGCCCACTGAGGCCGGAGTCTATACTGAGTTGTCTGTCATTATAACTACTTTGAGATCGCCTTCTCTATTCCTATACAAAAATCTCAGTGTTGTTCAGCATCTGAACCATTCAAATAGTTTGGCGATTTTAAATTTTGCACTTTTAATAATTATTTGCCCCAAAGTGTTCCGCTATAATTGAACTGTTGTCATTGCCCATATCTGTTTATCCTATTTTATTAGGCTTCAAAGCGATTGTCGTATGGTGTTTTTTTCGCATCATATTACTAAACTCAGCAAAAGACTTGGGAATTCTCTTTAAAGTGATCATATCTTGCCATTCAAAGATATCATTACAAGGAGGAGCGCGTCATGATAATAGCAATGGAATGATTGCAAAATTCACACGATATCACTTTCTATCTGCAAAGCAATTCTTAATATTTTGTTGATTTTATAAAAATTCTATATCTAACGGCAGATGCACATACATATATTTCAAGATTGAAATAACCCATCAAACCTACACACAAATAAATCCCAGTTATACCTATAACCTACATACATATGAACAGTACATCGCTACATCATTGCTCTCAATATTTCGTAATGATATGAACCCAATCCGTCACGCTTCAATCTCGTTTCAGCCGAACCAACAGAAAACAGATGATCAAAATCGTACCCATCCTTTTTTTTTTTTTATAAATTGTAAGACGTTTTTGCTATTCTATAATCTTCCATAGGCATAAGTCCTTCGTCCTTCCGTATAAGAATATAAATGCTTGTATGTTTTTTTTCCTTTCTTCATTCCCAGAAAATTGGCGCTTCATTCACCCTATATATAAGAGGCATTCAATCCGTCTTAAAACCAAAGGTTCTACTCTAGAACTGTCACTTATTGAAATCCATCATCTTTTCACCTTTAGCCAATTCTCGAATGAGAGAGACATGATGTTCATGTGACCGAAATCTTCAATTCAGTTCAATTCTATATGGATCTGTACTGGATTTAGGTATGCGTGCCCCTTTGGTGTGATTAATCGCTCTATGAGATTAAAATAACTATAAGACGAGATGTGAATGGAATAAAAAAAAAACAAAAAAAATAAAGGAAAAGAACAAACACATCAGAGCCTCTACTCTTAAGTAAAAAACAGTGATGTTTTTTTTTACAATGCACTCTGATTAATCTTGAAAGATAAACGTGGGGTAATGTCCTTGTAATTTGGATTGTTTTGAAGAGAGATTTTTTTAAGGAATTCTAATGATTTTTTTTTTTTTTTTCAAATCACATGGTTCTCTGTCAGTTCGTCATCTTTGTGGTTAGTTTTAGTTTTTTTTGTTAGTTTAGTTTTGTTGGCAAGAAAAAGTGTCCTTGCTGGAGTTTTGTGTAGAAAGATTAATGATTCTTGGGTTACGGTGATGACAGACGTGGATTCTTTGTTATGGTCATTTGACACAAATAAGTTCCATGTGTGACATTGTTAATGATAGTTTCTGCATGACGTGTTGGTTTGCCTCAGGAATTCTGTTTCAACAAAAACTATTTTTTTGTCCAAGCCATTCACACCACTCTCACAATCTTTTACTTGACAAAATAAAACAAAGAACTATAAATTCGTCAGTAGAGTTCAGCCTGTTCTGTTCAACACATTTTGAAATAGCCACACCGATAGTCTTCAAGACAAAGCGCTGACGTCAATATTTTCACACCTTTTTTTGATACCTTAAAAAAATATGAACGATTCGGTCACGCACGACCTTGCTCTCATGTGCTGTTTTAGGCAATAGTTTTTGAAAAACTAATTTTCAAACGTTGTTAAAAATTTTTTAAATTTTTTTTTAAATGTCGTTAAAACTAATTTTGTTCAAAATTTTACGTTATTAAGTAGTATTTTTGATTTTAATATTCAATGCTCTTATTAGTCAAAAAACCAAAAACCAGATGCTAAAATCTCTTCTAATCTATATACATAAAGGGTTTCCCAATAAGAGGTGTTATTTTGATATTCAAAGAAAAATGGCATTTTTTGAGATAAATGATCGGATGTTTATTTCATTATAAAGAGGAAGGTATGCCGTTAATAATGGAACACAACATCAGCCAAATGGCCCCCACGACCACGCTTACAGGACCATATCCTTTTCATGAAATTCTCCATAACCAAATCGCAAAGTGGCTGCCCTATGTCCTCGATAGCCTCACGAATTCCATCTTTGAGGTCTTGAATCGACGCTGGGCTGTTGGCGTAGACCTTATCTTTCACGTGGCCCCAAAGGAAGAAGTCGCAAGGTGTTAAATCACAAGATCTCGGTGGCCAATTGTGATCACCTCTTCGAGAGATAACACGGTCCGGAAACTTTTCCCGTAAAAGATCGATGGTTTCATTGCTTGTGTGGCACGTAGCGCCGTCTTGTTGAAAGTAAACGTCCAGATCAATACCATCCAATTCCGGCCATAAAAAAATCATCTCTCGATAGCGCAATCCATTGACCGTAACTGTTGCTCCAGCCTCATTTTCGAAAAAGTAAGGTCCAATGACCCCGCCGGACCATAAACCGCACCAAACAGTCACGCATTGAGGATGGAGAGGCTTTTCAACAATAACTCTTGGGTTTTCCGAGCCCCAGATGCGACAGTTTTGCTTGTTGACGTAGCCTCCGAGGTGGAAATGGGCCTCATCAGTCAAGATGATTTTTCGATGAAATTCCGGATCATTTTCATGCATTTCAAGGACCCAATCAGCAAAGACACGACGTTGTTGATGATCAGCCGGCTTGAGTTCTTGTGTTAACTGAACTTTATAAGCCTTAAGACCCAAGTCTTTATGCAAAATACGGTGTAATGACGTTTGTGGAATGCCTAATTCCAAAGAACGACGAGGAATGGACAAACCTGGGTTTTCTTCAACACTTTGGGCTACAACAGCAATATTCTCAGTTGTTCTTGAGCGACGTGCACGGGTTTTATTCTTCACATCACTAACTTGTCCCAACAGCTCGAATTTGTCCACCAATTTCTGTATTGCGGTCCGACAAGGTGCTTCACGACGACCCAAAAATGTTTTAGTTTTACGAACCGTCTCTGCCAAATTTTCACCATTTTTATAGTGGATTTTAATAATTTCAATGCGTTGTTGAAGCGTGTATCGTTCCATTTTTATTAATGGCGTAGTTTCTACTTGTCAAATGTCAAAAAATGACAGCTTCAAAAGTGACAGCTACCGAAATAGCGGGCTATTCAAAATAACACCTCTTATTGGAAAACCCTTTATATAAAAATGGATTATGGTGTGTTCGGATGCTTAAAACTTGAAAACGACTGGGCCAAACTAGATAATTTAATTGAATTTTTGAACAATTTTTGAAATTGTTTACGAATTAATTTATAATTCGTTTATTTTGGCTAGAGATACAGCTGTTTCAAGGGGTGCCAAGCCACCTATAATCAGTCTAATCTTATTATTGGTGCTGAGCTTTAATCCAATTTTATTATGAAAAACTTTCTACATGCCCACCATAGGGATCGAACCCACGATATCAGATTTGCTCAGTCATAGAAGCCGTATGCAATACGCTTAAAGTGGATACTTCCCTCTGCGGGTCTGTTCGTAATTGCTACGCGATGGTTATGGAATAAAGAAAAGTCGGAAAATTCTTAACAGGTGGCGCTGTAAGTGCATATTTCGTTTTTCAATTCAATTTAATTACCGTTCAACATGTGGTGATGTAGACGGTTAGGAAATGGCTTTCTTTTTCAAATTTTGTAATTTTTAGGGTGAAATGTGACAAAAACAAAAAAAATAGTTCAAATGTTGTTATTTGCAGGGTGAAATGGGGCAACAATATTAAAAAAAAAAAACCGATTTAAGAAATTCTTTTGGTGTCTTAAAGGTTGTTTTTTAGTGGATGGCCTAAGAGATTTTTTTCAGAAAAGTGGCATTTATAGGGTGAAATGTGGTAAACACGAAAAGTGGCATCTGATTTAAAAAATTATTTTTGTGTTTAAAAAAAAATGCTAGCGCAAAATGGGATACCTAACAATTTTTTTTTTTTTTTACAAAAATTCTTTGTGTGTTGGGAAAGTAATAAAGGTCCTATTTCCCCTACGTAGGTAATAAAAATTTTCAATTTTCTCAAAAAACACAAGACATTTAAGCATTTGGTTTTCTTAGGCCCAGTTTTTCAGTGCGAGATTATCCTTGTTTCGGGGTTAAACACGAGTTAACTTCTGAAACATGTTTTTGCAGGCAATTTAGATCCCTTTATAGTTAACTCAACAAATTTGGTGAATTAACTCTATGTAAGCTGAATAGGTACTTCTGAAAAATACGTGTCAAAAATCTGCAAATACTCGAATTCGATAGCGAAACATTGATTTCTATACTATCGCACTGCGATTTCGATACATTTTTGACAATTAAAGTTAAATTTAATTCTGCACTGAAAAACTGCTTTTGAGTTAAATCGGGATTAAAGTATTTGCAGGATTAATTAACTCTGATTTAACTCAGAGCTTACTACTGGACTGAAAAACTGGACTGGAATGACGTCAAATTTTGAAAAAAAATTAGTTTAAAATTTTTTTTTTCAAAATTTTGGGTTTAAAAATTTATTTTTCAAAAACTGTTAACTAAAACAACTGTATTTATGGCTTTACCAGAATGTATAGCATGGCATTGTAAGTTTTTCATAATTTTTTTCAACAATTTTTTTTTCTATTTTAAGTAATGTTTTTGAGAAAAATGTCCCGCCCGGCTAACCGGGACAGACTCCACCCTCCGATTCGATTTTTTTCTTATCTCAACCCAATCTACACGCTCTAGCTTTTAATGAATTTTCTAAAATCGACTTTCGACAAAAAACGCTTAACAGTATTGCAGTACTTACGAATAGAAAATAGATTAACTGGTTTGGTGCTATTGCATGTTCAAAAACATATAAAGCGTTTTGTTAAAAAATCAAAGACCAAACCTTTTTTTGGTATAACCATTTTCCTCGCAGGATATCAGAAAGGATATCAAAATAATGTTTTGTTTCAGATCTACTTATGTCTGTACACCTTTTACCAATTGTTCTGTGGGATGTTAGTCTTTGTTGATCTTCATTTTATGTTCCTTAAATGCAATTTATGTTTCAAAATTTATTTTAACGAACTTTACCGCCCTTTATCTTTCTGTCCACAAACTTTAGGCAAAATAAAATGCTAAATCCAGCCTGTAACAAATTATTTTGAGGTACCTCCCATTTTGTGTCTAGTTTGACTGTAGTTTAAAAAAAATTTAAATTTAATTTAAAAAGATGGTTTTCAAACAAATATTTAAATTCCTAACTAATTTTGAGAATAATTCAATTATCTATGTACAGTTGTACATAAGGTTTACCTAATCTTAATACTAACAACGAAATAGGCTACTTTACATCGCACCTTATTATCTAATTCTAAGGATTGTATATCTAGGTAATATAGGAGCTGGGACACCTGCATTGAATTTCACACCTAAGGTGGCAATATTTTGAGTTTTAAGTTATTTTTTTGTTGCAAAAATTGTGGAAATACCATGATTCAATTTTCCTTGGTAGAGTAAACATTTTCAAAGAAACTATTAAGAGTACCGAGACGGACTCCGTTTGAAATCTGTAATTGTTTGTGGGTGGATAATCTCCTTGTGTTAGACAATTTGTTTCCTTTATCCTCTCTACCTGGTGTCGTGTTCCATATGTATTTGAAATCGCCTACATTTTTTGATGATTCTAGTTATTTATATCCTTTTAGGGATTATGGTTTATTCTTGTAATAAAGGGTTTTCCAATAAGAGGTGTTATTTTGAATAGCCCGCTATTTCGGTAGCTGTCACTTTTGAAGCTGTCATTTTTTGACATTTGACAAGTAGAAACTACGCCATTAATAAAAATGGAACGATACACGCTTCAACAACGCATTGAAATTATTAAAATTCACTATAAAAATGGTGAAAATTTGGCAGAGACGGTTCGTAAAACTAAAACATTTTTGGGTCGTCGTGAAGCACCTTGTCGGACCGCAATACAGAAATTGGTGGACAAATTCGAGCTGTTGGGACAAGTTAGTGATGTGAAGAATAAAACCCGTGCACGTCGCTCAAGAACAACTGAGAATATTGCTGTTGTAGCCCAAAGTGTTGAAGAAAACCCAGGTTTGTCCATTCCTCGTCGTTCTTTGGAATTAGGCATTCCACAAACGTCATTACACCGTATTTTGCATAAAGACTTGAGGCTTATAAAGTTCAGTTAACACAAGAACTCAAGCCGGCTGATCATCAACAACGTCGTGTCTTTGCTGATTGGGTCCTTAAAATGCATGAAAATGATCCGGAATTTCATCGAAAAATCATCTTGACTGATGAGGCCCATTTCCACCTCGGAGGCTACGTCAACAAGCAAAACTGTCGCATCTGGGGCTCGGAAAACCCAAGAGTTATTGTTGAAAAGCCTCTCCATCCTCAACGCGTGACTGTTTGGTGCGGTTTATGGTCCGGCGGGGTCATTGGACCTTACTTTTTCGAAAATGAGGCTGAAGCAACAGTTACGGTCAATGGATTGCGCTATCGAGAGATGATTAATGATTTTTTATGGCCGGAATTGGAAGGTATTGATCTGGACAACGTTTACTTTCAACAAGACGGCGCTACGTGCCACACAAGCAATGAAACCATCGATCTTTTACGGGAAAAGTTTCCGGACCGTGTTATCTCTCGAAGAGGTGATCACAATTGGCCACCGAGATCTTGTGATTTAACACCTTGCGACTTCTTCCTTTGGGGCCACGTGAAAGATAAGGTCTACGCCAACAGCCCAGCGTCGATTCAAGACCTCAAAGATGGAATTCGTGAGGCTATCGAGGACATAGGGCAGCCACTTTGCGATTTGGTTATGGAAAATTTCATGAAAAGGATATGGTCCTGTAAGCGTGGTCGTGGCGGCCATTTGGCTGATGTTCTGTTCCATTATTAACGGCATACCTTCCTCTTTATAATGAAATAAACATCCGATCATTTCAAAAAATGCAAAAATTTTTCTATGAATATCAAAATAACACCTCTTATTGGAAAACCCTTTAGTTGTAACGGCAAACAAACTGAAAGATTATTTAACATTATTGAACAAGTGATTAGATTATATCTGACAGTTAAAATTATATTTGGTCCGGTTTAAGAGGGAGATCAACATTTAAGGCGTTTTTGTTTTTTTTTTTTTTTAGTTCAGAGCAGATCCTGATTTTCCAAAACAAAGCTTATGTTTCTTTTTTCGTTCCGAGCCTGATCACAAATTTGCAAACCATAAAGCATGTCGTATACATAATCGTTGTCTAACTTTAGACAGCCGTCGAAGTTATAAATAAACACGTTTATTAGTTGACTAAATCTTATCTTACTTAAACAACGGAATCGATTGTCTAAATCTTGACAGATGTGTAATTTTATTTAATCAAATTTAGCATATTTCCAACTATTTCCATTTATTAATGCACTATCGAACTATACTCTGTTAAATTTGAATATGCAGTATAGGCCTTATGGCAGTTCTTTTTTGCAAACACACTGCTGCCTGCTGCTGCTTGCACGGTACCTTAACTTAAAAAATTGGCACTTTTGAGCTCACGTTCATCCCACCATGACATATCTGCTCCCACGGTGAAAGGAGACTGATCGCCAATTTGCAGTCAACCCTTATTGGTATTGTGTTGAATCAGAGATCAGAGTTATCATTGTGTCAGTGTTGCCAAATGACAAAAAAAAATCTGCTTTTTTAGAACTTTAATCAGACATTGTGAAACAAGCCCTTAGGTCCAGTTTTTCAGTGCGCGATTAAAGTAAAACACGAGTTAAATCATCATATTTGGTGGGTTTACTCAGGATTAAGTAAATATAGGCTTTTAGCATACATTCTCCATCGAAAAACTTCTTCCTCAGTATATTGTGGGTTAATTTAGTTCTAGAGTTAGCTAACTCTGATTTAACTCACCAGAAATAAATATGAAAATAAAAATTTAAAGGAATTAAATTTATTTTTGCACTTCTTTAAAAAAGTTCTAATCCTACATTATCGTCATCTTCGTTTTGGCTGTCGCGTCGGTTTGATACATTGGCTCACTTATTAAAGTTTTCAGCATTTCTTCTGTTGGTGTAAAATTCTGACACCCAGAATTTAAGGAATATCTAACTCGTAGAATACTGTCAGCTGTTTCAATACCTATACAATCTATCAACCTCTTAGCTCTGAATTAACCCCCCCCCCCCCCCAGATTTACCCCCAAATATCTCGTCCCCCCAGAGAACCCCCCAACGACAAAAAAAAAGCCCCTAAATCTAGAGGGGAAACCCCTAAGCTGGCAACCCTGCGTTGTGTAGTTGATGGAAATTTATATGGCATTTTGTTTTGGTTTGGTTTTAGCTCTGTAACTTTCAGGATTCAAGTTTTTTTTTAGAGCTTTTGATAGCATTGTTCTTGTGAGCAATTTTAAATGCTCACTACGGCAACCCTGTGGGAGCTTTGAAATGGATTATGAAATCCATGAAAGTATGTGTGCAAGCCATATATATCCTATTTTCCCTGTACTGCATATTCAAATTGAATAGAGTATAGTATACGTTTTTTAACGGGAACCTGAATTTTAAGGCACCAAGGCGGAAAAGATGGAAAGAATTTTTTGAACTGAATTGTAGTGGAGAGCACTTTATTTCTCAGTCCACAACAATTTATTATAGTTTTTATCATCTCACAAAATCTCACGGGTGGCGTCCAGTTGAAGCTAAGGGTGCTTTGAAAAAAGAGCCACATTCTGCATCTAGAGAATGTGGCTCGGACCCGCAACTTTATAATTAGCTATAGTGAAGCACTCCATTCACTTTGCCATTGCCACCTGCCAAAAAAAAATCACCATTCGGAAAATAAATCGCAATCGGTACAAGACAAACTATGAACGATACACTTGAAATTTCTTCACTTTCTAAGCGAGGGTTGGTAGTGGTTTAAAGGTTACTAGACTTTACATTATCCCGCTGTACAACTATAAATGTATGGTATTTTTTGTTTACAACAAATTTACATGGTTCTTCTGATTCATTTTAAAACATTCATACAACCATATATGTATTCAACCATAATATCAAATATCAATAATTTTTTTTTTTTTATTGAAAAACTCAGCTATTAAAAATAGGGTTGAATACTTCTCATAATTTGTTGCGGGTTCCTGATGGTATAGAAGCGAAATCAAAAAGTGAGGGAGAATATCGGTAACTCTTAGAGAGTTAATGATGCAGAAATAATTAAAATTGAATTAAAGTGGATATTTTTTTTTTATTTTACAAATTGAATGGGTTGTGTTCATATCCGGATTCGGAGCATGAATAAATTATGAGGTTTCATAAAACGGTCATGCTTCTATACACTTGAGATTGAGTTTCAAAATACATACACATTAAAAAAATATCAGATATTTTTCCTAAGGCCAATTTGCTGAATGTCATTAGTCATATTATAGTCTACTGTATACATATATTATATTTTCGTGGGAAAGGTGATTTTCTATAGATACAAATACTTTAACCCTCCACTTCCAAATGGGATCCATTTGGAGCATCTGTGAGCCTTGGAGTTAATGCTCAGGGAACAAAATTCATTCACTGAAATTTTACAGAATTTTCAAAAAATTGTTTCCGAAAATAGTCAATAAAGCTGACATGGGGTCTATTTCTACCCCACTATTAAAGGTCTATAATAAAAAACATATTTTTTCTAATAAGGAATTTTATTTCAATAAGAATATTGGTCGTTTCTGAAGAAAGGTGGATTGAAGTGTCGACAAATTATGATGCTCGCCTGGACTGTTACGTCTATATAGTAAGTTGTAAAATATAACCATCGGTCAGCGTTGTGTTCGACGTGAGCAAGAACAAATGGAGACCATTTGGTCGAATAAATCGACTCCAAGTTTGAAGCGGTGATAGTCGAGTATCATTAAAGTCTTATTTTCAGAACCGGAAGTGGCTTTCTCACAGTGTTATGTGTTGTGTCCATAGCAAAACCGCTTTTTTGTTCGGCTTTTGAACATAACTAACCAACGCCATTCTTTCAGAAAATCCATAGATGGACGAGTGGCTTAGACTCACTCCTTCACTACAAAAGATTTTGGCACATCTCTTTTGTTTTTTAGATTGTACACAAAATGATGATAAAGCCAATTCTAAGAATGTGAAGTAGTTATCAATAGTTATAGGTTGCGTCTAGTTTTGAAATTCGATGGCATCAATCAACAGCAAGACATCAAATCTACGACCAGTCCTGTACTTTGGTCAGGGCTTCTAGTGTCCATAGAAAATTTGAACGGATAACCCGTTGAGCCACCGAAATTTCAAGCCATATTTGACAGGCTTGCTTGGCATGTATTGGCGATAGTTACAGCGGGCACGGTACCCTTTCAAATGTTCATCGATTGTTAGATTTCCATATAGATGGAATGTTGTTCAACTTATCCAAAAGAAATTGAACTGGTTCCGATTATCTGAACATGGAAACGAAGGAAGATCTTGATCGTCTCGAAACGTGAAAGGATGGATGCCCCTTGATGGGGTGCTACAATGTCCGTAAACGACGATGCCCATCTTTATAATAAGACTCCAAAATAGGCTTGCAGTTCATTCATTGCCAAAGGCTTACAAACAAGTTGCACTTGACGTTTGGCATTTAACTTTTATCTCACCTCATTTTGCATATACATATGCTGCGAGCGCTTAAAGACTAAAGATGGCAATTTTCATTGGTTTTAAAGTCAACAAAATTTGCGGACTTATTTTCAAATGACCTGAAATATATTCTTGCAAATCAGTCACAGATAACCTCGAAAAAATATACTTAAATAATAATCATAGATACCAACAGGTGTTCAAAGAAAACAATGTGGGCCCCAAATGGAACCCATGTCACGTTTGTTCCGCAATTGTAAAGGAGGGTTAAAAAAAAATGGTGGAAATTAAATATGAAATTTATATATCCGCCCGGCATTTTAGCTTCGCAAAAAAATACAAAATTAATATGTACATAAATATTTAAGCTACCTTTTGTAATCGAAATACTCTTTTCTGATGGGTTTTAACCTACTTCACGTTCTGAATGGCTTAGTTTGTAAAAATATGATCGTCTAAATCTAACCTTTATTACTTATTGGTTTTAAATTACTTAACCATCGCCCTATGTATTTGTCTGAACAGAAAATACGAAATCAAATAATTCAAACACATTTATCAGTTTTAGGTTTTCATAACAAAACTTTCATTAGTCCTATAGGCGCAGTTTTTCAATTCGAAATTAAAGTTAAACCCGAGCTAATTTGGTGAGTTAACATTGGATTTGCTGAACATATGCTTTTAATGTTTTATTCTCTGAGTTTTTAAAGTCGTTTCGCATGCATTCTCCATTTAAAAACTGCTTTTTGACTTAGCTGTAGGTTAATTATTTAAACGCTGGCTTAACTCACCACTGAAAAAAAAACGGCCGTAGAGTATTTATTGTCAAAAATGCGTTTGGTATAACACCTAAAACTTGACTAAACTGCCTCCAAAACTTTTAACAGAAATATATATTTCATTTTTGTTCAACTGAAATTTTAAATAATTTATTTCTGCCAAAAAATCACATCTAAAATACTTTTTTTATATTTTTTTGTTAACAACAAAGTGGACTTTTACGATGTAGCTCTAAAAAAATGGACTACAAATATTTCGGCTGGACGGATTTCCATCTAAAAATGCGGTCCCTTTCAATTAAAATAAAAATTAGAAATCCACCCAGCCGGATTCAAGACATAAGGTAACACACAAAAAATAATCACGTTTTTATAAACATATAACGGGTGATTTTTTGGCTGGTTTGGTTTTGGCAACACTGGTTTTGACAGCTGACGTGTGTTTAGTACCTTGTTTCACTGTCAAACAGCTTCAGTTTGGTTTGCAATTTAACCATGGATCGTCTTACAAATGAACAACGCTTGCAAATTATTGAATTTTATTATCAAAATTCGGGCTCGGTTCGAAATGTTCATCGCTCGCTCGTGTGTTCAGCGATGAGGCTCATTTTTGGTTGAATGGGTACGTAAATAAGCAAAATTGCCGCATTTGGAGTGAAGATCAGCCAGAAGCATTGCAACAGCTACCAATGCATCCCGAAAAAGCCACTGTTTGGTGCGGTTTATGGGCCGGCGGCATTATTGGGCCATATTTCTTCAAAGATGATGCGAATCGCTACCGAGCGATGATAACAAACTTTTTTTTGCCCGAAATGGAAGTTCTTGACTTGCATGATATGTGGTTTCAACAAGACGGTGCCACATGCCACACAGCACGCGAAACAATGGCGCAATTGCGAGGCGAGTTTGGTGAACAGTTAATTTCACGCTTCGGGCCGGTCAATTGGCCGCCTAGATCGTGCGATTTGACACCATTAGATTATTTTTTGTGGGGGTATGTCAAGGCTAATGTCTATAGGGACAAGCCCGCTTCGGTTGACGCACTGGAAGCCAACATCCATGCATTCATTCGTGAGATACCGGCCGATATGTGTGAAAGAGTATGCCAAAATTGGACTCAGCGGATGGGCTGCCTGAGACGCAGCCGCGGTCAACATTTGCATGAAATTATCTTTAAACATTAAATTGCAAGGTTCAAACTATCGATTCAAATAAATATTTCATTCATTTTTTCGAATTTTTTGTGTTTTTTTTTTTTTAAAAAGTTCTAAGCCTCTTAAAAAATCACCCATTATAAGATGTGTAGTTAAAAAGTGCTGTTTTCGAAATGTATTTTGAAATAATATGAAAGTTACATAAATGTTTGTGTAGATATGTATGGCAAATACATATACATATGTGGCATAAAATATCTAATATTTCCCTCTTTTCTTTTTGAATTTATCTTATAAATTCGTATACCTAATTTTGAGGTGAAATTCGACCCAAATGGCTAAGCAATTATTTTGCATTTCTAATAAATTCGATCAATAAGAAAAGGTCTCCTGATAGTGACCCTTCGTTGAACTTTCCCACAGCAGAACGATGCCTATACCGTGTGTTACATTGTATTGTATCTAAAGGTATAGATGTATCTTTTTGAAATATATTTTTTCTTGAAAATAATCTTGCTTTCGCGTAATACCTTACACTATTGGCGTGTACTTGGATTATTCGCCGCTTATATCATTTATCGTGAGATTTATTTCTTAATCGAGAGGGGTCTCAAAAGAAATGACCCGATTTATTAAAAAAAAAAGAAAATAGGAGGAACATTTACTAGGTATTCTGGAGAGACAGATTTAAAGGTGAAATAAAATCGAATGCAAAATCATATTTTGGGATTTATTGCACTTTTAAAAGTACTTAGGTACAGTATAGTCCAAAATGATTTTGGGCTTATTTGCGCACTCTTGGCAAATTATTATTAACTTGAAATTCTGAACATTTTTTATACCACGTCAAACTCTCTCGATATTAATTGCTTAAAAATCAAAATTTAAAAAAAAAAAATCAATTGTTTCATGTCTTATCTCTTAATACATAAAACAAAGTCGGTTTAGTTACACCATTTATAACTCAATAAAGGCTGGACCGATTTTAATGATCTCTGATTTGATGGGTTTGTCTCCATCCCGAATAGCAGAATAAATGCTAAAATATCGGAAAAATTCACTTTGTAGGGTGAAGTGGGTTAAAATGAAAAAAGGGTATTTTAAGTGGATGGCTTTAGGAATATTTGTTTTAAAAAAATTAGTATCTATAGGGTGAAAAGGGGTAAAAACGATGAGTAGATACTATCCCATTTCAAAAATTCTGGTTGTATTTGAAGGTTTATTAAAAAAAAAAATGCTAATTATAGAGTGAAATGGGATAAAAATAAAACAGTGGTTTTCGAATACAAAAATTCTTTTTGTGTTGGATTTTAAAGGATCATATATTTACAAATGTAGCCTTTCATAACATGAAGTGGGTTTAAAACTAGAAACAAGTAGATACCTATTCGTTTACAAGAAATCAAAAAATAATATTTTCTTTTGTAATTTTTATGCGAAGTCTAGGTTTATCTATCTGTGCGAAGCCGGGCGGGCCAACTAGTTTTGAATAAAACCTGAAAACTGTTAACTTTGTTGCCGTCTATCTTTATTGGCACTAACTACATTTATGTGAATACAATTTTACCAGCCGCAGTAAATGTTCAGAATTTCAAAGTCAACATTTTGGTCTATACACTTTTCAGAAATCAAAATATATGTCGATTTATTTGAGAGAGGGATACAAATGGGGGAAGCACTGTTGTTTATACTTATAGACTTACTTATAGACTTTAAGGAACAATAAAATACAAAGACTTGAAACATGCCAACTTATATAACAGTTTTGTTTAGGTATGAAAAGCCAGGCCCGTCCGGCATACTTCTGACACACAGATTTATTTTTACTTTCCATAAATGTATGTATGTATGTATATATGGAGATTAATGGATATGTAAAAAAATCGATTTCTATATCCAAACCAATCAACATCTTTAATGGACTCCGACAAGGGGATGGTTTGGCCTGCCTCCTCTTCAACCTGGCGTTGGAGAAAGCAATCCGTGACTCTGGCACGGCAACAAGAGGGACCATCGTCAACAGGTCCAGCCAGATACTGGCTTACGCAGACGACATCGACATCATTGGAAGAACCGAGCAAGCTGTACATGATTCCTTCATTCAGATCGAGCAGGCGGCACAAAATCTGAGGCTGCACATTAGTGAAGGTAAAGCAAAGTACATGGTGGCGTCGAATGCGAGAGGAACAGTTGGTCAAACAATCAAGGTAGCGGAGCACGAATTTGAAGTGGTGCAATCCTTTAAATACCTTGGGTCAATAGTAGCAGCCGATAACAATATAGAAGAAGAAATACGCGGGCGGCTTCTCTTCAAATCCAGAAATCTCACCATAACTTCAAAGCTGCTGCTGTACAGGACCATGGTCCTGCCAGTACTCACATATGGATCCGAGACTTGGGTGCTTAGCAAAAGGCACTCCGACCTTTTAGCCGCGTTCGAGAGAAAAGTCTTAAGGAGAAATGTTGGCCCCATATGTGAGGAAGGACGATTCCGGAGACGGTACAATCATGAATTGTACGCAATCTACCTTGAAGCAGATATCGTGACAAAAATTAAGCTCGGTAGACTCCGGTGGGCAGGGCACCTAGCTCGCATGAGCGAAGAGGAACCTGCTCGGAAAGTTCTTTGTGGTGCATTCTATGGTAGACGACAGCGTGGTAGACCATGCTTGCACTGGAGAGATGGCGTAGACCAGGACGCCCGGAGCCTTGGGGTGAGCAACTGGATGGCGGCGGCTCGAGACCGGGATGGGTGGAGAGACTTGTTGAAGGAGGCCAGGACAGGACCCCGGTTGTCGAGCCGACGATGATGATGAAAAAAATCGAATTCGAGATTTTGATAAAACTTGACATTACGACGATAGGGAAGACGAAAAAAGTGGGTCTCGTTCGGTTACAGCGGTTACAGGGTCGATTTGCTTTAAACTTCGTACCCTCCATTTTTTTGACATTTCCTCCGAGACGGTTTTTTTCATGTTGCTTAGGACCAAAAATAACGGCACCTTTCATACACATCGAACAGCTCAATCGAATGGTTCGATCCAGGTACAGAAAACAGTAATATTAAGGATTAAATTATTTAAATGTGTTTAATTTTTATCGCGCTGTGGCCACAAGTACAACATAAAAGTAGATAAAAGTAGAATTATTGTCATGTCCAATTGGTCACCCTCCTATTTTCAAACTGTTGACAATTAAAACATAGAATGACGGCCGACCAAAAGGATAACCATTAAAAAGCAATATTTACTTTAAACCGCGTTTTTTGGCAGAAGACTTCTTTGAAACACAGAATAATAAATTTACCATCGTTTAATTGGATTAAGAGATCAGAAAACATTTCCTTATCGTTACACATTCATCTTGCATCCTTCGGCACCATATTTTTGAAAGTATATATATACTTTAACCTTTACCCATCTCTCTCTCTCTCTCTCTCTCTTCATCACCGATAGGTACCAAGAAATTGAAAAAAATTGTTTCTGTTTAAATTAAATTTAATTGAAGCAATAACCCTCCATCAGCTTTGGTACAGGAAGAAGACGTGGGAATCGGCTATTTGTATCCTTTTTTCGAGCTAGGTAGGTATAATATTTGTAAGTGGCAGGATCAGACACACACACTGCGCATATATTGCATTCATGTCAAATTATTCTTCGTGGTCGAATTGTACAAAAAGGATTCAATGAGGTAGCCTGATGATATCGCCTTTCTGATTTACATAAATTCTTTATACCTAAGCGTAAGACGAAAAACTTCAGCCTCTCGGGGATGTTTATTTAGTTAAGTAACGAAAATTTTGAAATTCCAATGACGTACAACGAAAAGCTATCCTTCATGATCAAAGCGGATCCGAATTTGTACATTCTCTGATATCCTTTTTATATACCTCACTGAACTAATGCACGTACCAATACCTACGTATGCATAATCGTAGTCTCGAGGCTATGATTAGCTAGCTAGAAATAGTCTACCTGAATTCTTAAGACGCATCATGAGATCAACAACTTTGAACGAAGGACGAAACAAAAGGTCCTGCAAATGTTTTATTTAAATTTATGTGACATTTATCTTGTGATATTTTGAGACAAGTTTGACATTTTCCCTGGGGCTGTAGATGAAAGGTTTTTTTTTTTTTTTGGTCACGAAAACAGTTTGCTGCGTAAGATAGTGCGCTTTGACGTTAATTGCATGTTTTGAGTTATCTTACGATTTGTTGAAGGAAATTTCTTTTTTTGAGAGATTTTAATGTGGAAGGCTTAAATTTTTCTGTATACCTTTGGAGTTTGACAATTTGTTCCAAATGAACGAGATACAATAATGAAAGAATGGAAAATCAATTTTGTTTTTGGGAAATTTCAATTTTACAATTAGTCAAAAATTATCTTCCAAATTGGTCCTTTCGAACAAGGGTGGTAGTTGAGTAGAATCAGCCTTGTTTACCTGGAGCGTTATCTCTCTACACAAAAATGTTTATTGTCATATTGTTGTGCATATTGAGAAATTAGGTATTGTTTAAGAGAAAACTTCGTTTAGACATCTAGATACTCTAAAGAAATAGATAATTTAAGACAGATTTCTACACTTGTAGAGCTGCTGGATCACTGTCCGTCTTTCTATGCTGTTCAGAGGTTTTGATTTCAAATAGAAACCTGAATTCTAACTCTAGATAGGCTCTGCCCTCTTTTCATTTAAGTTCCCAAAAATCTATTCTGATAAAGTCTAATTTCATTATCCATGTTGTATTATCTGTTGCTAATTTTCCTTTTTTTTTTTATTTTCAGACAAATCGCTATGGCAAGTTGCAGCGTTAATGTCACGATCATAAACTTAATTATCAAATCATCCTATGGCACGAGCGATTAGAGGGCATGCGCCACAGTCATACTAAATTGGACAGATGCTCGCCGCGCCGCGCCGCGCCACCCAGCGAAGCGTTGGCGACTATATAAACAATGTCATATTCCACACATAATGTCATTTACATGCTTAAAAATAATAAAAAAAATAGAAAAAAATGGTTTTTGAGCTTTTCAATACATTACCATTACCATTACCATTACCATTACCATTACCATTACCATTACCATTACCATTACCATTACCATTACCATTACCATTACCATTACCATTACCATTACCATTACCATTACCATTACCATTACCATTACCATTACCATTACCATTACCATTACCATTACCATTACCATTACCATTACCATTACCATTACCATTACCATTACCATTACCATTACCATTACCATTACCATTACCATTACCATTACCATTACCATTACCATTACCATTACCATTACCATTACCATTACCATTACCATTACCATTACCATTACCATTACCATTACCATTACCATTACCATTACCATTACCATTACCATTACCATTACCATTACCATTACCATTACCATTACCATTACCATTACCATTACCATTACCATTACCATTACCATTACCATTACCATTACCATTACCATTACCATTACCATTACCATTACCATTACCATTACCATTACCATTACCATTACCATTACCATTACCATTACCATTACCATTATCATTACCATTACCATTACCATTACCATTACCATTACCATTGCCATTACAATTAGCACTAGCATTAATATTAGCATTGGCACGAGCATTACCATCAGCATTAGCATTATTTGGTCACGCCCACTTTTTTGGCCACGCCCAATTTTTTTTTTTGACACGCCCACTTTTTGGTCACGCCTACTTTTTTGACCACGCCCACTTTTTTTACCACGCCCATTGGTCACGCCCGATTTCTTGACCACGCCCACTTTTTTGGCCCGACGAATTTTTTTTGCCACGCCCACTTTTTTGACCACGCCCACTTTTTTGGTCACGCCCACTTTTTTGACCACGCCCACTTTTTTGGACACGTCCACTTTTGGTCACGCCCACTTTTTTGGCCACGCCCACTTTTTGGCCACACCCACTTTTTTGGCCACGCCCACTTTTTGGCCACGCCCACTTTTTTGGCCACGCCCCTTTTTGGTCCACCCGTTTTTGGCAACGCCTCTTTTGCTCTCGCCCCTTCATGGGACATTTTATGACATCTTTTTCATAATTTTCAAAACAAGAAATTTTAACGACCAATAGCCTGCATTTTCGTTCGATTTTGAATTTTTGAATGTTTAAAACGGAATATTGAAGCTTGTGGGTAACGGACCGTCAAAATTTATATACCAAAATGACCGCTGATTGGTCAAGATTATAATAAGATACAAATTTTGAAAATCGGTTGGAAAACTTAAAAGAAAATGCTTATTTTCTAAAAAAAATGCTTTTTTGCCTTTCCAAGCCTCTAACTCAATCAAATCAATGACCACGTCGGAAAATTGTGTATTGGAAAACTCGCAAGAGGTGTACCTATCCATAGACACCCCAATTTTAAAGATCGGACCAGTATTTTCCGACTTATAAGGGTTTTTGTGTAGCTGAAATGAAAATTTTTCCGTTTTTCTTACTTTCACCTTCAAAAAAATTCTAAGTTAACTTTTTTTTTTAAGTTAAAGTGAAAAAATGTTTTGTACACCAAAATGATCGTTGATTGGTCACGATTTGAATGAAATGCAAATTTTTGAAAATCCGTTGGAAAATACCACTGAAATTGGCCATTTTGTGGAAAATTTGCTTTGACCTTCAAATGTACTTAACGACCTTTACAGATGGTATGTGGTACCCCGTAGTAATGTCCCTTTCACGATATTAATATGAAAAACATCAATCTTCCACTTTTTGAAGAGCAAGAAAGCAATTAAGCCATTTTCGGGCAACTTTATCATAATTTTCCAAACAGCAAATTTGAACGACTAACAGTCTGCAATTTCGTTAGATTTTGAATTTTTGAATCTTTAAATTGGAATATTGAAGCTTGTGGGTAACGGACCGTCAAAATTTATATACCAAAATGACCGTTGATTGGTCAAGATTATAATGACATACAAATTTTGAAAATCGGTGGGAAAATTTAAAAGAAAATGCCTATTTTGTGGAAAACTTGCTTTTTTGTCTTTCTAAGCCTCTAACTCAATCAAATCAATGACCACCTCGGAAAATTTTATATCGGAAAACTCACAAGGGGTGTATCTATCCATAGACACCTCAACATTTAAGATCGGACCAGTATTTTCCGAGTTATTTGGACTTTTGTGTAGCTGAATTGGAAATTTTTCCGTTTTTCTTACATTTACCTTGAAAATAATTCGAATTTACCGTTATTTTTGTAGTTAACGTACGAACATGGTTTATATACCAAAATGACCGTTGATTGGTCAAGATTCGAATGAAATACAAATTTTTGAAAATCGGTTGGAAAATTCAAATGAAACTGCCTGTTTTGTAAAAAGAACGTCGTTTTTGTCTTTGAAGGCCTAAACTCAATTAAATCGTGTGACCAACTTAAAAAAATTTTATATTTGAAAACTCTCAATGGTGATGCTAATGCGCTAATGCTAATGGTATTGCTGATGCTATTGCTAATGCTAATGGAGCTAAACATCAAAAGAAAGCTCTCCTCAATTCATGTGGGCATCTTTAACCAAAAGCTTGTGCATGGCCCAGTTCTCGTGATATTTTCATCCAAAGTAATGAGCAGAGAAGATGCATTCCAAGGATCCAAATTTAGTGTGTACATCCCTACGTTTGCAGCATTGTTGCTCATGTCAAAAATATTATTTAGCTCTAGATACTCACCACTTCTTGATATCAATCAAAATCTTTAAATTACAACACGAATCCAATATTTTTTTTTATTTGTAAGTATATATTTCTTCATTTTGTTTTTTAAATAAAAATTTCTTTTGCCAATTAAAGCCACATAATTAAAATTTCTTTTGTCCAAATTATCTCTTAAAACTAAACAACTTACGAAATAAATTAAATAAAAACAAAAACTTAAGAAGAAAAATAAAAATAAAAATAAATAAAACTAATAAGCGCATTTTGCTATTTCATTATTAAAAATAATTCAACTCAATAGATTTAACTCCATTGTATTAACAAAATAAATAAATTCATCTGAGTGTTAGGTATTTAAGTTCAAGTATTTACTTATGTTAAACTCTAAACTAGGAAATAGTTAATTATCGTTTAATTCATTTGGAGAGAAAGTTAGCCTTCGCTTTGTATAATTCCCACCGTCAAGAGTACAATCTTCGAGATCACTTGATGAATTGCGTCCGCTATCCGGGCTGATATTCCTCAAAGCTTTCATCGCACCTTTTTTCTTGGGTGTGTCTAAGCGATCGCCAAAACTTTTTCGTTTAAGCAATTTCTGGGCGGAATTCTTGACACTTGATTTTAGTTCGGTAAGTTTTCGCTTTCGTCTAACCGCCCGTTGGCGCCTCAATTGACAAGAAGCTACAGCATCTTGAAAATCCAGTGGAGGGGCACGCTTATCAAAAGCCTCTGGGGTTCGGACTTCGCGCTCATTGAAGGCCGCCTTCGGAATTCGAGGAGGTGGATCCTGCTCCTGTTGGTATTTTTCGCTCTGTGGGTCCCAGAACTCGTGAAGATCACTTGCTGGGTCATCGGCTGGAGTATAAGTGGGAGACATCACATGCTGGTGAGTCGTATGCTTGGCTTTCGGGATCTTGCGATCTTTTCGGGCACTCTCTAGGATTGCATCGATCATGCGCTCCAAGGTTAGGTCGCCCATTTTCGATGAGCTAAGTGACGAATCTTCCTCCGCTGGTGGAGCTAGGGTCGACATCTTTGCACGCTTTTCAGCCCTCTGATTAAGGTCCTGGAATTCATGGGTAAGATATCTTGGTTTTTCGAAGTAGTTGTCGGCTATTCCTATGCCTCGGAGAGCCAATATGGGCCCTGGTACTAGTTCGCATGGGGAATACTCCACACCGAATGTGGGCAGTGTCGATGCATATTGTGGCTCAGGCGGTGTTTCGATTCTCTTCGGTGTCTGGACTGGACTGGAAACAAACTTATCCGGGGTAATATTGCTTAGGTCCTTCAAGGAACCCAACTTTCTTAAGGGACTTGCATTCCGCATATTCGATGGCAAAGGTGTTGATGTCAAATGATTCTCTTTGTCTTGTCCCACGAGCAGTTTTCTCCTCAGCGAAGAATTATCGGATAATTTCCTACACACTTTCCGCACTGTGGCAGAATTTGCTGGAAGGGAACAACGACGGCGACTTGAAGACGGCACATCTGCCGGTGCTCCTACTGCTGTTGTTGTTGTTGTACTCCTACGGCGGATTGTGTAATCTTGATCATGATTTGTGTTGGTGGTTGTGTTTTCTGCAACTGTTGGCAAGAATGACTGCTTATAAGGACCGTTCACTGCCCATTTCAGCATTGTGAAGGAGAATCTGCAAGGATACAAAAAAAAACAAATAAATATAAGTGTATAGGTACATATGTAGGTATATGTAGGTATATTTTTTTCAAGATGAAAATAAACTAAAATCATGTTTGTATTGAATGAAGAAATAAATTCAATGAATCTCATATTTCAAATCGATCAAAAGAAAAAGGATCCTTTGAATTGCGTAATGCATATAAGTACAACAAGGATATCTTCAAAAAAAAAAAAAAAATAACTGTCAACGTGTTTAACGATCAAAAAAAGTCTAAAGCAGTAGAAGGTACCCAACTTATATGAATGAAGTCCAGGTGGTGTTGCTTCTTTTATTCTGAATAAAAAAAAGACACTTTTTTGTATTGTTTTGTGATCCTGCTTCTGTCTAACGGTTAACGCGAATAAGTTGCAATTTTTTTTTGTTGAAATTAACATAAAGTTGCCAAAGAAATTCGAATGATATAAATACATAAATAAAAAAGAACAACTCTCATCGTAAGAATGTGACGTCTTTTTGCAAATTTAACAGAATAAGGTATGGTAGGGACTTATTGCCAAAGAAGGTATACCAACCTATTTGTCTGTGTCAGAAAAAAATCTTTAATTATTTTTAATCACATATCCGAAGAAAAGGGATCAAAAGAAAATAAACGAACATAGGGATGTTATCAAAGAATTTTTGAAGTGGAAGCAAGATAAGATATTGAGACGTCAAAATGAAGTTGTTAAGCTTTTTTGTTCGAAGTGTGTTTCTATAAAATGTAATGATTTGTTGTTAAAATTATAGATATATTTACTTAAAAGTCAAAATATGTATGAGCAAGCACTTCTCTAAAAAATCGCATATTTTCCATTTGCTAATTTCCATCTGTCAGATTCATCAAAGTAATGGCTGTCACTTGTGACTTTGACAGATTGATTAATGTCGAATTCCTTACAACAAAAGAATCGATTTTGTTCCGATTTTTTTCTTAACAAAATCGATTCTTTTCTGTCAAGTTTTGACATGGCATAATGGGGCAATTTATCCGAGGGAAAACGAAAAAGTTTTTAGGCGAGAAAATCTAAACAAGTGGAACGAAATGGGCAAAATGTTCCCCTCCCTTTTTGAAGTGGAATAACAAAATTAAAAAGTAACCGTTGAATGATGAATGAATGAATATTGTTGGTATAAGTTCACTGCGACCTTAAAATCTATTGTGCCCCATCTAGAGGTGGATGAGATGGGTAATTCCATCACTGCTCACCCTCTAGTTTAGTTCCCTTAAGGAACTCGAGTATTTGGAGTACCCACTTTTAAAGAGAGTAGTTTGCTATTTTCTGTATGGTGGTAACCCAGATGTCATGTCTTTGGTACATAAGTTGAACACATTTGTTTATTATGTGGTCCGGTGTCTCCTCATGGGCTAAGGATGTTGAGGTGTCTCCTTAGCTTGCAGGGGCCAGTGAGGAGGCCAGTTATACGTTATTATTCTGAGTTTAATTCTACTTTAGCTTATGCAGGATAGAAACCGTTTCTGGTTGTAGCTTTTCCAAGTTGGAGATTGGCTTGTCTCAGCAGCTTTGGGAGTTCATTCTAGAACCGTTATAGGTCTGTATTTTCTATATTGTTATTCAGAAGTAAATACAAACTGAGTTTGTGAGCAGTTGATTGAAAAAATTCCAAGTGTCACTGCCGTAACAAAAATGTGCATATAATTGGTACAAGTTTTACTGCTACAAAAACAACTTTTGTACCACACTAAATAATAACAAATATTGTGATCTACAATTTTCATTGATTTTAGAAACTGAACTGAGCCTGAATTTAAATTTATAGCTTAAAGGTTGTGTCACATCCGTAACAGGTTGGCATTTTAAAAATTTATATTTCTCTTTTTCAAAATTTGAAATACCTAATATTGTTAATAATAGTGTTAATATTTCACTAGTATAGATTGAATAGTTTAAAGGTTGTGTCATATCAGTAACAGATTGACAATTCAAAAATTACCTTTATTTCAGTTTTTCAAATTATTTTAAATTTTAATACTCCAGGGTTATCCCGTGCAAATTGTAATTTCATCCACTCTCGGAAAGTATATTCACCAATTTAAAAAAAAAAGTAATAAATTCCTAATGAAGTGAGAAGATATTTCACTTTTTGTTATGCAAAACTTCAATTTTAAAGGCAATGTATTTCCTACTTTGTGCGAGAAATGATTACATTTATAATGATAATACATTCCAATTAGAATTTTGTTTATTGTAGGTGCAGGTATAATCTTTTCATGAAAAAATCATACTTAGTCATACTCGTAACATTAAATTGTCACACCCTTAGCAATTTAAAACAATCATTTTGGACAGTTTCTCATAGTTTTCCCTTTTCAAACTGTTATACTGAGGGTAAAATTTAGACCACATGAACATTAAATGTCCCATTCCCAAATCACTGGTTTTCTGTGTCACATAGGTAACTAAACTGAGATATAAATTTTAATGAATGCAGATCAATAAAGAAAACTACAAAGAACATTTTGTTTTAAAAATAAATCAAAAAGCTTGAAAGTTAGAGATTTTATGTGATATTTTCTAGCAAAAATGTCTTAAAGGGCCGGCCACTGGCGACTCTACCCTACCTTAGTTAGGTATAGAAGAAATCACCACGTCTATAACTTTATTTTCGCTATGTGTCAATTCCACTTCAATAAGTAGACTGTTTATATGTATATTGTTAAGTGAGCTTAGCGAAGCATGAAAATAAGTACAATTAAGTGGCAAAACAAACATTTTTAACCAAAATATTTTCTTTCATTTATGCGGAAAATGTATGTGTTTGTTTTTCCAAACTGGCTATTCACGAAATTTACTTTTTTTTTCTTTGAACGCGTAGATACTTCTAATTTTTCTTCCACTCGAATGTCCTTATTCCATTCTCTTTTTTCTTTTTTTTTTTGTAATTTCTTTGAACTTGTCAACAATCTTTTTTCTTTGGAAAATATATATTTTCAGGAAAGGAATTGAAAATATTACTCAACCATGTTCCCTAGATACATAGGTATACAAGGACTATATTGATATAAAAAGGGCAGAATAGTTAAAGGTAAACTATTTTGTTTTTTTTTTTCTATTTCTAAACCAAACAATATGGGTCAATGTTGGCTGATAACTACAATATAAACAATACAATACCTCAAAGGCTCACCGGAAACACACATATACATATACCCGTAAAGGATATCAGTTTTGTCAAATTTTTTGATTTGTTTCTGTTAAAATTTTATAATGTTAGGTTTATTTTTTTTGTTTTCCCTTACCCAAGATAACAGAGGGAAAGAAACATACATATTTATATTTATTTTTTTTTTTATCGAGCAACTGGTCGAAATACGAAAATCATCCAAGCTGAAAACATGTTCCAAAACGGGATAGAGGTAAGGTAGAGTCCTTTAAAAATATTATGTATAATTGTATATGTGTATAAAAAAAGGGATACAATCACAGAAAGTAGGCATGAGTCGAAGAAAGAAAGAAGGATACGAATTATCTTATGTTCAACCGTGAAAATTTTACCTATAATATATCTACGTTTTATCAATGTCAAGAAACTATTTGTCAAGATAAAAAGAAGCGGGTCCTGTGTACTGTGTCCTGTCCCTGTCCCTGTGTCTTGTTGTTTTTATTTTTTTTTTAATTTTTATTAATTCTTATTTCGTCAAAATTTGAAGGGGTGAACTCGTTTTTTACGTATTTATAAATTTGGAAATTGAAATTTTGAGGGTGCGAAAATTTAATTCTGTCACTTAAAACAGAATGAAATAAAATACTGTTATGAAATTTGAGTTGATGTTGTTTTGTGTCTATTAATTAATTAGATTTTAGACTTACATAAGCCAGAACTACGAATTGTAGGTATATTTTTTTGTAACAATTCACAATTAAGCGGCGACGTGCGCATCATGTTATGATCTCCTTGTGTTCGTTTGGTTTGGTACGAAAATTAATAAGACGGCTAAGTACTACTTCTGTTATCATTAGTATGTCTTTTATGAATGTGAGGAGAAATCTAAACAACTAAAGTGACCATTCAACAAATCTTGATAAAATAAGAAGTACAAAGCTGATAAATCCTTTAAGTCGAACAACCATCACTAAGAATATCTATAGACCCCGGTTGAAAATCCTGTTGTAGAAGTTGAGGCAAAAGTAATGTCATAAATTAGTGTTTGAAAATTTCTATCGCTGCCCGAGCTGTGTGAGCGGTTGCTCTATTCTGCTAGAACCAACAATTCCAATTCAGCAACTTACAGCAAAAAAAAACGGTGTTCACATTCACCTAACTCCTCCGACTTATTTTGACTTTTCCGTACAAGACAAAAATATCGGCGGAGATGGTCCAATATGAATACCGTTTTTAGGCATTTGACGCCATTTGCAAACAATTTTAGTACAATTTCATTTTTTTATATGTAACGGGTGATTTTTAAGCTAGTTTGGTTTTGGCAACACTGGTTTTGACAGCTGACGTGTGTTTAGTACCTTGTGTCACTGTCAAACAGCTTCAGTTTGGTTTGCAACTTAACCATGGATCGTCTTACAAATGAACAACGCTTGCAAATTATTGAATTTTACTATCAAAATTCGTGCTCGGTTCGAAATGTTCATCGCGCGCTGCTTGTGTTCAGCGATGAGGCTCATTTTTGGTTGAATGGGTACGTAAATAAGCAAAATTGCCGCATTTGGAATGAAGATCAGCCAGAAGCATTGCAACAGCTACCAATGCATCCCGAAAAAGCCACTGTTTGGTGCGGTTTATGGGCCGGCGGCATTATTGGGCCTATTTCTTCAAAGATGATGCGAATCGCAGCGTTACTGTCAATGGTGAACGCTACCGAGCGATGATAACAAACTTTTTTTTGCCCGAAATGGAAGTTCTTGACTTGCATGATATGTGGTTTCAACAAGACGGTGCCACATGCCACACAGCACGCGAAACAATGGCGCAATTGCGAGGCGAGTTTGGTGAACAGTTAATTTCACGTTTCGGGCCGGTCAATTGGCCGCCTAGATCGTGCGATTTGACACCATTAGATTATTTTTTGTGGGGGTATGTCAAGGCTAATGTCTATAGGGACAAGCCCGCTTCGATTGACGCACTGGAAGCCAACATCCATGCATTCATTCGTGAGATACCGGCCGATATGTGTGAAAGAGTATGCCAAAATTGGACTCAGCGGATGGGCTACTTGAGACGCAGCCGCGGTCAACATTTGCATGAAATTCAAATAAATATTTCATTCATTTTTTCGAATTTTTTGTGTTTTTTTTTTTAAAAAAGTTCTAAGCCTCTTAAAAAATCACCCGTTACTTTGACAGTACCAGAACTAAATATGTTAGAAATTGGCAGAACGAACAGAGGTATTATGACATAACTTTTTCGCCACCTTATATCTTATATAAGAAGTGCGAATGCAAAATCAAATACAACAACTGCAAAGGAAAGAAAAAGATTCCTATAGGCACAGAATTGCAATCTAACTATGGTCGGGCTCAGATCCCTAGCTGGCATTGATGGTCTTGAGTAGTTTGAGAGAATTTATTGGAGGCTTAAACATTTAACACCAAAAATCCGAGTTTCATATGAAATCTAGAAATCTCGCATTTTAAAATCTCAGATTCCGAATTTCGCATTCCAAATCTCGCATTGCGAATTCTCGCAGAACAAAGTCCAGCTTTTCGTAAACTCGCATAATTACAAAATCCCGCTTTTTACAATCTCGCAAATATAAAAACCTGCGTCACATTGTACAGCGGTATGCGAGGTTTTTCATTGCCAAATTTCGGCGAGATTTTTGAGTGTGTGATGTGATTGTGAGCCTGGGATTTTCTGATTGCGAGATTATGAAAAGCCGAATATTTACTTGCGAAATTTTGTTATTCGATATTTATATTTTCGGTATATCATAGTGGTTCGGAAATCACCAGGTGAGGTGAGTGATACTAGCCCTACCTATATATCCTTTAGAGCAAGTACAACAATCAGATCCTTGATATCTAAGTAGGTATGTGCCTTATCCTTTTTAACATACCTTCTTTTATATATATGTACCTATACATACATATCAATTGAAGTTAAAGTGGTGTCTTTCTATAGCCCATAAGGTAGGTATATGAGCAATTGGCTACGAATTCTGTGTGAAACGTAAACATATATTTTCAAGTCTCATCTCAATGCAAAAAAAGGGTCGTTGCTAAAAAAATAGCAACAATAGATACCTATTCGCAAAAATCCTGAGACGTTCAACAAGTTTTATTTTCTTTTCTTTATACTTGAAGCTCAAATCAACAAAATCAAGCTCCTCTATAGGTAGGTATACATAGACACCCAAATAAATCATGATGTTTTTTTTTTTGCTCTATAGATAAACCAGTTGATCCAGTTTAAGACATCATGCACGAGACAGATAACTCGTTATTAGAAATCCTTGCCAAAAAATCACACCGCCAATTTTAAAAGTTTCATCTGCCAATCAAGAAGAAAGAAATCCGCGTAATTTGTGCGGCTGCAAACAAACAGCCCAAAGGAAGGACTTTTCTCAGGATCGCAACGATTAAAATGAAGAAGAAGAAGAAAAAAATGTCTTCTGATTTTCGTTCTTTTGTATGCCCAACTCTAAAACAGGATCAGCTGGATATCGCGAAACAAAACACAAATAATGTCCTCTGGGTATTTTTTTTTTTTGCAAACAACAACTCACTCAGAATTAATAAATGAAAGACTGTGTATCGGAACTCGGAAGAAGAACTTCATATACAGGCCTGTAGGTTTAGGAGCGGAAGTACAACCAAAAGAATGAGAAATGAGGCGTCGCCATCAAGGATTTACCTACCAAGGTATATTATGTTTGCCAATTTTCAAAGGAATGTTAATAATTCCAAGAGCATGTGGATCTAGGTATAGGTACATAGGTATGGTTAATAATGAACTGGATTTCTCGCCTGTACGCGAATATAAAAGAATTAATTTCCCGCCAAAATATCCGTTGAAAATTTTGGTGTTCGATTTAGCGTGAAGCTTTCAAGGTAAAGGTTATTAACAACAAAAAACAATAAAAGAACAAACAAAAAAAAATCCAAGACTAGGTATTCAACAAAAAAAAAAAAAAACAAAGTCTACAACTCTTAAGGGGTCGGTTGGTCTTCTATGCCTTGCTGCCATGCCACGCCAAATCGTGACTATTTTTTTTTTTGTGAATAATTTTTGCTATGTGATTTTGTTTCTTCACTTTTTGAGTTTAATGGTCAGAATTTTATTCGGTTATTTCCAGTTCATTTAGCGCCAGCAGGAACTCAAGAGCCAATACTCAAATGCGTTCCTATATGTATGTTCTTTTTTTGCAGCAAAGGCAAAAACCGCAGAAATGCAGATTTAATGGGCTTTGAAGTGAGTTTAGAAGTGGGTATATGTACCTATAAGTGTTTCGATGGTTTTTATTTGTATTTTCAAGTGCTGGCGCGTACCTTTAATGGGAGAGATGCGTGGACAGAAATAGAATAGTACATTTGCGGGCTAAATGTTAAATTTTGGATCGAGATGAAGATGCGATAATGGCTATCCTTTGTGAATATGTTATTTTTGTTAATTTGTTGGGTCAAGATCAATGAAGTGAACAAATTATGAGAAGCTATAGGGGTATAAGGGTGTAGAGGTGTTAAGGTACAGTGGAGAGTTTAATGAATAAAACAGGCACATTCAATTTGATATAAATTTGAAGTTTGTCCGTATACATACATAATTAGTTAACGGAGTTTCGACAACATTTAATAACCACGACCTGGTGAACTCCGAGACTGTACCAAGAAGTTGTTAGAAGAATCCTAGAGCTGACAGCACTTTTAGAAGTGGATGTTTGACCAAATTTATGAGTATGAGGATTTATGTGATAAAAGTGATATGGAATACAATAGTACGTATGGCAGGTACTCAGCCTCAGCCTTTGGTGTATGGGGGGGGGGGGGGGGGGGGATGTTAAAAATTGCGATTTTTCTTGTTTTGGTGTCTCAAGTTTGCTGTTGGCTCTTATATTTAGACTAATATCCGTTTAAAAAGTTAATTTCGGCCACTTATCTCAAATCGGTAGAAACAAGGCCTGGCATTTATTATTAACATATTTGTCAAATTTTATGCCGAATTTTCTTGGAGTCGATGAGAAAGAAGACTTTTTAAATATGTACCTTTTAAAACCTTAAGAAAAACTGTTTTCTCAGGTTAAACCTTGTACGTTAAGATAAACAAAAATTAAAAAACAGCACATTTACCCAGTATACGTGGCAGAAGTGAACTTCTTTGGCAATCAGAACATCGTTTTGTAAGTTCTTCTGCAGAAGAAGCATCACGTCATATACCTGCATATTATAGTAATGTATTGACAATTCCTCTACGCCTATCTTTCTGCACATGAAGCTTTTTCATCATACACAAACTACTAACAGTTTTCATTTTCAATCAATTTTATACATTTAGCATTCTACGCCTGGTGACTGACACTTCTGTATTAATAAAAACCGTTATACATTTCTTGTGGCATATAACCGAAAGTTTCATTTTAGCGGAGTGCATATAGGTGGAGTCGACTGTTCATATATTATAATGTATAGGCAATATTTAAAAACAAATATTATGTATTATACCAACAAGCAGCTTCGTTGCCAACTCCCCCCCCCCCCCTCAACCTTCTGGTATTAAAAAAAAAAAAACATATCGTTTCCACCTATTCCACAACATAATTTACTTTTATGGCAAATTTCATTAGAATCCGTCCAGCCGTTTGAGTTATGTGATCAAAAATTATTTAATTTCCACTTTAAACCCCCTAAAATGTTTTTTTTCTCATATGGAACGTTATGATTATTTGTAAGCAGGTACGTCAAAAGATTTACTGATATCTTATCTCTCTTTGGATACCTCTATCTTCTTATAAAAGTCCACCCACTCAATGAAGAGTTATATAATAATGCTAGTGTGATTCTGCCAACATTTTTGAGATTTTTTTTTAAATCATGAAACCATCCCTCACTGACATCGGGGCTTGGAAAATGACGAAATACATTCATTTTCTTATTTTTTTTTAATTTTTTTAGAAGGAGTTATTAAGGCGTGAAAGTTGAAAGAAGAGATTCATAACGAAAAAGTTATAGGGCCCATACACCACACATGCCGGCATGGCCAAATAAAAGAATGCACAATCACGCTTCAACATACACTACTCATGCAAACTGTACAATATTTAGTCGTGTGTTCATCGCTGAGTTGACAACTTCTTAATATTTCAAGCTTGACTGAGCAAATGTAGCACATACACCACACATGCTTGCATGCACAAACAAGAAAATATCAAAATTTTTTGAAATCACTCATGCCGCATGCACAACCACACATTCAACACCATACACTCGCAGTTTGCATGCGCAATCACTCTATTGCGCATGCAGGCATGTGTGGTGTATGGGCCCTATTACTAGAAATTTTACAAAATTATTGTAGTTATTATCTCGATTTAAGATTAACACATTCGAATATGTATTTTGGCACTTACTAAATCAGAAATCAAAGTACCTACGTGTGTACCGATTCAAATGCACTTTGCAATTTTCATTAATTTTTCTCACCCCCTGATTTTGTAAAATAAAAAAAAATTGGCCAAAAACGACCCCTTTTTCAATGATGTATCAAAAATTCAAGTTTCTCTAATTTATTGCAGATACCAATTTTGGTACGAAATCTATAGTCTACCCTGCGGAATGTCCAACAGACAGTAAGAACAAATACTTGGTTAGAAACTGGGTCCAACAATTAGGGTGCAGGTGCGAGATGGACAGACTCTATGGGTAGACAGACATATACCTACTCGTAGGTAGGTATAACTTAATTCCATTCTTCTCACGAATTCATAACTTTATGAATTTATTATGTTTAGACCATATAGCATGTACAAATTTTTACCACCTACAAACCTAAAACTATCAAGCCTGTCTTTCATTATTTCACTTTTCAAAGCTACAAGTGACCATATCACCCATAAATCATCCCACAACTATTGAACATACAAAGAACATTTCCCACAGAAAATTTAACAAAGCATAAAAGGTGCTCGTTTGGGTTCGAATACTTAACCAACGAAACTGTCGCAACTCGTGTGGGGATATTTTTTATTTATTAATATTTTAATAAAAAAAAAAAAAAAAAACATTTATAAGAGGGGTAGGAGTTCCTATCCACCTTTCTACTTCACAAACAAAATATTTCTTAAGTCATAAGGGAGGATGTACATGTACATTGTACAACTTCCCACACTAACGGAAAGACGAACACTTTTTATTTGAATAGGTAACGGTATCCCATGGACTCCGCTAAGCATATTTTGATATCATACCTACAAACATTTGCTAAGAAATAATAGGTATGTAGATATACCCATTGTAGGGGTTGAAATTAGAGGGTTCACTTCATAAGTATGCAAAGAGAAGAAAACAAAAAACTCACCTTTTTTATGATTAGAAAAAAGAGATAATCCAAAAATTGTTCGAAAATTTTGTTTAAAAAAAAAAAATCACTCCACTATAAGTTTATTTTGTTTTTTTTTTCCACAAAATTCACAAAATCCAACGTAAAATGATGGGGCTTTAGTATTTTTCACTGATTTATCCAAAATTTATCTTGTATCTCGTCACTTCCCGAGATTTAAAGAAAATACAAAAGTTCACTTCTTTTCACGATTGGAAATAGGTTCAATCAAAAATTAAAAAAAAAATTAATAAATATTATCAAATTCACCGCGCAGATAAAACACATCCGTCCCGCAGAACATACGAAAGGTGAATGATTCAAAAACTCACTTCACTTTGGCTACTGTTTGTCTGCTGGCACTGGTAGAGTGGTAGAGGTAGTTGAGAAAGAATCGAAGGGTAAAGAAAAATAGGGAACACAAATTGAACACAGTTGATGGTATTTTATCCTTTTCCAAATACGAATAACGGAAGGAGAGAGAAAATATCTTTCTCATTTCACAGACGACACACACACTCATAGAATTCTCTCATAAATTGAAGTAAAATTGAAAGTTATTTCAAAGTATGTTCATAACTGGTATACATGCAATGACACATATGTATAGCTATGTCCTTTTGGTCCTTTTGTCTCATTTTTGTACTCTTCGTCTTGTTGCACTCTCAAATCAACTAAAAAAAAAAAACATAAATAAAATTTGCCCGCCAATTGGGTTCAAATTTTTTCTTTCATTCTTGAATTATTTTTGACTCGTGTCCACTACGGGCTACGGGGCCAGGGCAACTGGCAAGATTGCACAAGGACGAGACGAGACGACCAACATTGTGTTTATGTATAGGTGATAAGGATCTCATTTAACATCTTTCTTTGTTCGATTTCTTTTATCTTTGTTATTGTTGTTTTTAAATTTGGTTTTTTATGTTCGTTTTCGTTCTTTTTTGACAAAATACCTATCCTAGGTGTGTGGAAGCACCACCACCCGCACGTGTTTAAATTTGTTTTGTTCGCATTATGTTAGGTAGGTATGCAGAATGCAACACAACACAAGATAGGGAATAACAAGGCAGACCGTCAGACAACACCAGCATTGTTGAAGGATTGTCTGGCGCGCTTTGATGACTGTTATGCGGGATTAACGTTTAGAACAGGTGGGTGCCTATCACTATTAAATTAATTGGTATCTACTAATTTTGAAAAAGTAGGTTGATTCCTGACTCGAGTTTAAATGGAAACATAAAAGGAAGAAAGTGTAAGAAAACGTATCTACAATACGTAGGAGGTAGGTACGAAGAACTTTAACATGATGGGCAGTTAAAAATGTGACGGACTTGTTTATTGTAGGTAATAGTAGCCGTGTTTTATTATCTTCTATCGGGATGCGGATCTGGATCTGGATTTACTTTTAACACGTAATAGGTACACACACAAAATACTGGGAAATTTTCAAAATTGTTCTTGTAACACGTGTTAAAAGTTAATCCAGATCCAAAACACGGCTAATGTTTCGATTAGTTATCAAGAACTGTTCGGAATGCTTCCGTATGTTTTTGATAAACGTTCCATTGCATTTATAGGTAGGTACCTAATTACCTTTTGACTTCTGGAATGAATATGGAACATTTAATAATTTAGAGGCTTATGTATATTCAAATACTCACAATGTTTTATGTTTTTCATCGTAGGTATGTTTATTTGTCAATTCTTTAACCATTGAACTACCTATAATGAAACTATGTATGCAGATACCTAGGTATGGGTAGGATTAAGTTAGATCTAATTTACCTATTATCTAAATAGTGGGTATGTACATATATAAAGGAAATTGTTCATAAATCTAAGGATAATAATAAAATTTGAAAAACTGTAGATTAAATAAATTGGAGCTCAGACAGTCCCCATCAGGTTAAGTTTTCAAAATATTTCCGCTCAAAAATATAAAAAAAAAAAAACAATTGTCAACGATTTCTGAAAATGTTTATCTTCTTCTTTAAATCAGTTTAAATCTTCCTTTAATCTCTTTTCTTCTCCCAGCAAATCAGCCCGCAAAGCCTTTGAATCCAACCCTGAGGAATCGGCGCAGTAAAGGAAGACCAGCGCACAGTGGAATAGGACCTCAACCAACTTTGCGTTCGAAACTGGACTGGCGACAGCTAGCTAGGGACCAAGCTGGCTGAAATAAGCTAGTTGGTTGAGGCTCGGCTCCATTCCGGACGGCTATACCTTAAGTAAGTAAGATCGAAGACTTAATATGGGACTTTTGAAAGTCCATAAACATTTGTTAATTCTGCTTTGAAGTTGGATTGTAATGAGAATAAATACGAGTAATTCATCTTCTTGATAATTGATTCACTCACAAAAAAATTCATGAAGGTAGGTATAGCAGGTGAGTTAGGAATAGGTCAGAGGTCAGGTTTGCATAATGATTAATAGGTTGTAAGTGCGGTCGAGATAGAAAAACCTGGTAATGAAATTGTTACCTTGTTTGGGTTTGGACAGGTTCTTAACGAAATACATATCTGTAATAAATTGTTGTGAAATTATAATGTATAAGTGTATGGCAATTCACCATAAAATACTCAACACCTGTACAAATCATTAAATTTCGTTCGAAAAACTTTGCGGGTATTATTTACTTAATTTGTATTCAAAAAAATATCTTTATCGATGAGACACATTTTGGAATGAACGTTAACACCGACCATTAACAGATCGATTATAAACAGCTTCTTGGAAGTTATGGATACCGATGAGGCGACGTGTGGTTCCAATAGGATGGCACGACGTTTTCCAAAAATCACATGAAACGATCTGGATTTGAGTGGCCCTTCTAAAGGGTGTTTTTTTTTTTAAACATGTGGTTTTCAAGAAGAAATAAAACGCATATAATTTAATGTTATCGCCAAGAATTTAGCTTTATTATAAAGATAAGGGTTTGCCATTATGTTTTAAAAATGATTTCGGGCAAGTGGCCGCCGTGGATGGCTCGAATAAATTCCAGCCGAGAGGCACGTTTTAAGTTATTTTGAAATTAACATTTTCTGGTTGATTTTTGGTCCGGTACGTATAAACGATGGTAGATGAAGAGATATAAAAACAAACTCTTATACGACCGACCTATAGCCAAAAGTGTAAAAGTGCAAGGACTAAGGTGACCGAAGCCTCAGTCATGATTAAGACCGGATAGGCACCAATGCTCCTAATGCAATGACTAAGCATTGTGAATTTAGCTGGGGATAGTCATTTCATGTGTGACAACATGGTGGCGCATCGTTCGATCGTCGAGCTAAAAGCACAAGAAATGTGTTTGGAAACACAAAAAGAGTAGGTAATGTGTATAGCATTCATTCTTTTAATGAAGAATAAACAGTTTTACTAGAATTTTAAATATGCAGGTATTGTCTAAAGAAAGTATTTTTTTCATTCTTTTAAACGGCTGATGGAGAAACTTGTTGATTGCTGTTTAAGTTCGCACTGGACTGAGCAGTACCTTCAATAAAAAAATGAAAGTATTTCAATATGATGCAGTGCGAAAACTCTTTGCAGCCTACACATGCCTTTAATGTTATCATACAGAATATCTTTTGGATGGATTATGGATACTTAACCGAAACCAGTGTCAGATCTTTCAACTAATCTCTCCCTCTTTATGCTAGATAAAAAAAAACTGTTGTCTAAGGGTTGCCCAGGTGTAAATTGTATTTAAGTTTTTATTTAAGTAGATGTGCATATTTTGTATAAGGTATTTTATTTATTTTTTAATTAATGAATTAAATTTCATAGAATGTAAATTTTTAATCCAAACTGAAGAAGAAAATTTAGAATAATTTATAATTGTGTGTTTTTTGAACAAAATCACACATTTAAGCTTCATAATTTTATATACTATGATTACCATATAAAATAATCAAGGAATTTTTTTGTTTTAATATTAAAGAACTTAATACGAACGTTCATTTTTTTTCAACAAATTTTTTTTCTAGCGATATTATTCTTGAAAATATCGATTAAGATTTATCATAGATGTGTGGCAACTCTTGTGTTTTTTGGACATTAATTTAGAGGTGCGAATTGATGCAAATGAGTGCGCAAACCGTTTCCAATATTTTGACAATTTTCTTTATCTCCGAGACCATTCCATACCCACTTCTCAAAATTTGAAATTTAATCAGATTTAGTGTGAAAAATGTCGGAAACAAACTTAATGTATATAGTTTTCTCGTTTTTCTGCTTTATTGATTCGACTACCTATATCTATCTAATTCATTTGCATTTCATTAAACAATTGTTACGACATCGACCACTATTCTTACGTCTAATATGGTAAAAATGCCGAACGATCAATAGATAGTTGAAACCCCGGCCTGGACGTATCAATTCTAAGTTTTTTTTTTTTGGCATTTCTGATATGAATTTCTATAGCTTAATGGGACAAAAATGTGAATGTGCAAATGAATGTTAATGACACTTCATTTAATGACAAAAAAAATAACCATTCAAATCGAAACACATAAAACCTACGTTTTACCCAGTTTTTTTGGCGAAATGGCACACAAAACGAATCATAATGAAAAGGGTTATTAACTGATTATTAAAATGATAGATTGATCATTCAAGTGTATCTGAATACATATATGCCAAGAAAAAAATATGGGCTCTTGTTTGTAACCCATATAAATCACACGGATCCTCTCAGCAGCCACTTAACCCCTTGTCCTATAAACCAGCAAAGCAAAATAACTCATGAAAAAAAACCCTTTAAAAAAGGGTAAAATCGCACACAAAAAATACAAAAAAAAAACACACAACAACAACAACAACCTTTGACTAACTTACAATGGGAATATACGATCAAAGTTCGATAAATTTTATAAATAAGGGTGCGCAACGCAACAACAGCAGTATGCACTATGCAAGTGAAGTGAATCTTCTTTGTTGTCACATTTTTGTCGGGCTTTTGCGCTCTAATGAGCCTTCTGATGGGATGGAACTGATAAGTCTTCGTCGTTCGTATATATGCGTATTAGATCTTACAATCAAGATTAAATGAAGAAAAAATTAAATTAAAAAAAAATGTAAACCTAATTTCAGTTTAATTTGCCTCAGGACATCACAAATACAAGGTCATGTTGATTATTATTATGAGTTAAGTAACCTTAGTCTTCTTTGAAAAATATATTTTGCTTTGTAATTGTTCAATAATTGTTTCTGTTTGTGGCTTCTTTATTTAAAATAACCGCATTGCTTTGTACCTAGTTGCTCGTCAACTAGAAAATTACATTGATCGTTTGGGACCTATGAAACAAACCTTCTAGAAAGCGCGGACCTTTGAAGCCTAAACAAATAGGTACATATCACAAAGCGCATCACTGAGACTGGGGGTCATACTTAATTGTATGGTTTGTAGAATAATTAAAAAAAAAAATGTTAGGTAGGTAAGGTAGATGGTGTAGTAAATAATGCAAATTCCCCGGAAAAGGGCCGAGGATTAGAAACAAAGTCCACATTCAGCCTTATTGTGAGTTTCACCCGAACAACATTCCACCAGGAAAATTTTACATTTCACTCTTCGCCTATTGTAAGTTTCCCCCGGAATGTCTTGATCGAAAAATTCTTCTTATAGTGAACATTCGTTTCGGGCGGAATGTAATGTCATTTTCACTTCTTTTTTGAAGGCGAATAAAATTTCGTTCGAGCGAAACTCACAATAGCTTTTGAAATTCCAGGCAAACAAAAAATTTTAAGGTGAAATATTTTTCGGGTGAAACTCACAATAAGGCTGAATATGTTTTTCATCTAAATAATAATCATTCATTTCGAAAAGATTTGAAAATCCTAAATAGTCATAATCATAAGTTACGTTCGTAGATACGAACAAGAACACCCATCACCATTTCGAAGCCTCCTTTCAGTACTAACATTAAATGTAATTTATTTTTTATTTGAAATCCATTAGAAGGCGCGCAAAAGATGCAACAAAGCGTCCGTCATAAATATCGTTACCCCTGAATTAAAAAAAAAAGAAAAGAAACTGACAGATACCTTTTCTTAGTTTTTTTTTTTTTAAACATGGGCGCTCTCTCTGTCTCTCTTGACATTTCCAAGTCAAGATTTTTCAAATACGAAGGATGCGTTTTTTTGTAGTGATTTTGGATACTATTAGCATAATTATCCAAGGTACACTGAACAGAACATAGGATCGAATATGTTGTCTAGTTTCAAAGAAAATTATTTAAATTTACAGGAAGAAAAAAAAAACGATCCATGTACCTACTACGCCTCGATAACCTAAATGATGAAACGCATGTCAGTTTTATCATCAGCTGTCAGAAAAAAAAAAATTTCGGGGAATGTCTGAAAGATTCTCGCACGTTTGTAAGTTTTTTTTGTTGTTTTTTAATCTGGCTAATGTCTTAGGTGTGTAATATGTTGCAACACAAAAAATATATGTAGATTCTATCATAATTGTGAAAAATTGTTCTTTGAGGCTGCGGCTGAGACTGAGGTGAGAACACTCAAGTAAGATAATGTGGTTGCAAAGGATTTTCTCAAAGGTTATAAGAACAGATTATTATCCGGATACACAAATTTCAACCCTTTGCCAAATAAAATCTCGTTAATTTATTTGTAAAGAAAAAAAGAGGTTACAAAAATTAATTTGAAGAAAAATAATAGAAAATGTTTTTTTTTAGTCGAATTAGACTTAAAAATTCTAAAATATTTTGTTTGGATTGAAGCTGGCCTTAGTAGGTTTTTAGAGAAATTTCACGTATTTTTTATTTGTTCTATACCTATGTAGGTATTAATTCAAGTTTCTAGTGAAAATAATCAAATAACCATGTTTTATTGTTAGTCAAACTTAACATTACGTTGAAGAAGTGGTTTTTGTCACATTATTCGGTTGGTTTGTCAGTGTGTCTTGGGGTATATAGAGTAAGAGCCGGATGGACGGTTTTGTTTTACATTTGGTAGGTAGATATATTTAGTTAATTCCTTAAACAAAAAAAAAATTGTTGACATGACAGCTCATGGAAAACCAGGGCCTTAAGTGACTTAAAACTCACAAACCATTATTCTGTACGTGTTGTTTGTTTGAAGGAATGAGGGGACCTACAATTTTATGCCGAATCCGAACGGCTTTTCATGACAAGAAATACTCTTGAAGGATTTGTCACTCCCTCGCAAGAGGCAGAAGCCGTTTTCTCTTTATTTAGGTAAACGAGGTTGGAAATCGAACCTAGACCTCCGACATGACAGTATAAAATATATTTTTCTTTTACTCATTCTTTTCAAATATACCCCATACCACATACAATTACAGTAATTGTAATTTACTAATATTAATTAATTTTGACTTTCTAACTCGGTACTTTCGGCACTAGTTTCTTAACTACAGAATGTAAATAACTTTATTTATTTTTATTAATATTGGTTTCTATGAAAAACACTTGTTGTTTCTATATTTTTTATGACTTATTTTTGATTAAAGTTTGTTAATAAGTTTTTCCACTTATAGCTTGGAGTTAAATTTTGTTTTTATACGAACTATGTATGTCAATGAAAATTTAAGTAAATAAATAAAAAAAATAATAAATACAGTCCTATGCACTAACCATTACGCCAGCGACCGGCTCCTTAGCTTGTGTTAATATTGGAGCTGGGATAAAGTATTCGATCTGCTATCAAGCAAAGAAAATCTTCCCTAGTATCTTTTTTGATACCTATAGGATATGTTCAACATTTAATGATGAAATTCAAAAATTAAAAACCCAAAATAATAATTAATATTAGAAAAACACAGCGCTTATCGAAGCTTTAATATTAATGACATAATAAGAGCTGCGACTCAAGCTTCGATTTAGTCGTCGCTCGTATCCGCTGGCGCTAAATACACCCTTAAGCTGGCTACACACCACACACGATGTTCTCACTCGTAGTCGTGATTCAATCCCGTCAAGAGAATCGAAACGGACCGTGAACATCGGCAGAATCCTTCAAAAGTATATCCAAACTAACGACGTTCATTGTACCTATACCTGTCGCTGAGAACAGGGAAAAATCAAAGAGTCACAGATTTATTTCATGGTGATCATGATCAATATCGGCCTATCTTTCATGCTAACCTGCGATGTTCATGGTAAATGTATGAACACGAGAACGTTTTTGAGAAGAAATTCTGATTTTTGTTTAAGTTAATCTACAATGTTTATTTATGTTTTTGTTTTTAATTTTTCTCGAAAACTGCCTCAACGATTTTGAATAACCTTGGTACTTGAATGTCTAGGGTAATAAATACAAAAGGTTCACATACCTATAGTGGAAATAGTACGGATTTGACGTTTTTTTGCTTTAGAAAATTGCTTCATTTTTGGGTTATTGCCGTAAATCTCGAAAAGGACTCAACCTATTTCACTTGATTTTCGAAAAAGTATAGTTCTAAGTATAGCTAGGTCAAAGGATATTGGATTCTAAAATGTTACACTAATACTTTTTTTTAAACAAACCAATTTAAGACAAAAAAAAACGTTATAATATGTTTTTTAACAATTTCTTCAAATTTTATCAAAAATGGTTTTAACGACAGTAAAACTACGTTTCAGGATTTTTGGTGAAAATGGATGGTACAACAAAAATTGGAATATCTTGAAAACCCTTATGTCCTTTTCGATTGGTAATCCGGGAGAACGATTTGATACGTGTGAACCCTTGTGGAACGATTGTGAAAACAAAATCAGAAGCAAATTTCTCTTCTTTTCAGAAGAAGAACTGTCATTCTGACTCCAATCGAAAAGGCCATTAGTGATCTGATGAACATCGGATCTAATCACAACACGAACACATTAAAAAATTTAATGTCGCAATGCTAAAAAATATGGAATATACTGAATCGTTTCATTCAACATTCATTATATCGTAAATGATTGTTCAATTCTCACAATAACGAAAAATCCCAAAAATTAAAACAAAAAAGCATTTAAAGGAGCTGGAGTTTAACAGGTTGTTGAAAAACCGGCATGTTATTCGTACTTTACAGTAAAGTATTAGTACAGTACAGTACACTCGATCACATCACCCATTATTTGATGAACTACCGAATCGGGCAAAAAAACTGCAAACACCTTTCTTGGTCCCATTGCTCTATATAGATGCAAATTGTTATGCGAGTGACAATATGGCACAGTGGATGTAGTACTTGACTGCTAACTTAGAGGTATGGGTTCGAGCCCCACTCTAGGCAGCATTCTTTTCTATATTTCCCAATTTACAACTGGACGCCAACCGTGGGATGCCAGGAGATAATCAATGCCGTGCAATTCAGATTGCAATTAAAAGACCTTAAGTCTTACAGGCTTAATTTATAATTATTATGCTAACTTCAAAGACTTATATGAGTGCATCATCGAATTGTGGATTTAAATATACTGGACCGAAGTTTTAAATGGACTTATGTCCTGTGGAGTTGTGCCCCTGCTCCAAAACCAATACTTCTTGTCAAAAAAAAAAAACAATTATCACAAATTGTGAAGTAGACTAGAAAATCTTAATAAATAAATTTAAATAAATTTTGTAGCGCCAAAGCCCCACCTGTTTTAGGTGCACAGGCTGGGATTCGATACCAGGATCTACACTAAACAATCAAACAAATCACACGGTTTGCATAGCTTTCTAGGGAGAAATTTAAAAAATTTAATTTTAAATACATAATTAAAAAATATTTCTGAGAAGCAGATTTTTTTTTTTTCAGAGCTCAGTTTTTAAAAATTCTGCTGGCAAAATTTCTCATAACCTTAATTTTGAAAAACTGAATTAATGAAAAGCAGAATCTTTTTTTTCGGTTTAAACAATTTTTTTTGAAAATCTAAATATTAAAAAGCAGTATTTTTCATTAGAACTCTTTTCAATAACTCAGCTTTGGAAAAAGAAATAAATTTGAATGATTATGACAAAAAGAAACATAGTTATAACAATTTATTGTGTTCTTACCAGGAAATTTGTGAGGTGTTTAATTGATCTTATTTTGCATGTTTTTTGAGGTCTTGAATAAGAATCTGAGGTTTTCCAGCAAAATTCGGTGACGGACATCATCTGAAATGCAAAAAAAAGTAAGAAGTAAAATTTGTTGGCGTTTTTTTTGTTTATAGGTAGATAGATACATTATGTACATTCCTTGAAAACTATCAACAATTTTTTGAATTTTATTTTTTTTTTATTTGAATTAAAAAAAAAAAAACAAAATAAAATTTAATTTAAATTTTTGTTTACACAACGTTTAGCAACAATACATAATTTGTTGGAATATTGGATTCTAAAGTTTTGATGGTCCGGATAAACTCAATGGATCAATTTGAAAATTAACAGGAGTTTTAGTGGTTTATTATAGTCTGCAAATTTTTACACTTACACTTGTCTTCCTATCAAAATTAGTAAAGTAGCGAAAGATTTAAAAAATAGTCTATAAAAAGTTTATTGTTTTACTTTTTCCGGCAAAAAAATATCGTAGAACAACGCAAAAAAATTAAATTATAAAATGAAATGAAAAACAAGTTTTCTGATTAAAAATTAAAAGAAAATGACGCTCTTCAAAAAAAAAAACAAAATTGTCTCGTATTGTTTCTTATGTTGCGAAATAACGGTATATTAAAAAAAAAAATCATCTGTTAAAAGATTTCAAAACAAAATACATGAAGCTGTAGAACGTTGTCTGTTTTATTTCAATACGACCACTTTTCACAGAGAAACAACTCTTCAAAAAAAAACTCTTATATTTTGTGTGACTTTATTTTTTTTTGATAAGTGTAGATCACATCATAGACAATTAAAAATTTTATAGTTAGCTTTAAAAGCAAGTTGACTGGCTATAGCAGCAAAAATGTGAGTTGAAATTAAAAATGAAATACAACATTTTTAAAAAATTGAAGATAACATATATTCTAAATTTGTGGTATCTACCTTATCGAACGACTTCAATCAATTTTGCTGTTTTTACCTGGCTTTAAACAATGTCACATTTGGAAGTGACTCTGGTAATTATAACAGTTTCGGCTTAAAAGAGTACTGTTTAGGCGGCCTGCCGCAGGGCCAGGGCCCTCCGCCGCTGGACTTACTTCGGGCATCCAGAGTTCTACTTCAAGTCGCGTGAAGCACGCCAACATACACCAATTTTTAGTGGCGAAAAACTGTTATAACTGTTGTAAACTGGCATTTCTCTAGTCTTGTCCGTCATATTTAAAAACCAACTAAGGCTATTAACAGAAAAAAAAAATACTAGACTTTATAAATTAAATCAGAGCTTTTTGAATCCTCAAATCAGACTGTAATTGTCAAGAATGTGGGTAAATATGAGTTGTAAATGGAACCCTCAGTTAAAGTCATTTTACAATAAATCTGTGTATGCTGTAAATCTGCGTTCCGAAATCAAAAAATCTCCGACTCTTTGAACTTCAAATATGAGTTCAAAACTAAATAATTGTGGTACAGTCTTGCTTTGGTAGCTCACAAAGGTGAAAACTTTATAAAATGGGTTGATGTACATCAAGATAAAAAAGCAATTAAGATCCAAGCTACTGTTATATTTTCAACCCAAATCTATATCTTCTGTATTTATAAAAAAAAAATGATAATTTGGCCTGAAGCTTAAGGTGCCTATGTAAGTTACGACTTCTATACACACACAGTGTGCGGTGTTATCTTTAATCAAAAATAAAGTAATTACATATGTAACACTAAAAATTGTCAAATGCTCTTCTAATTTTAGCCCTTAATCGAAAGGTCTAACCCTTGAAATTTCAATCCCATATCAACCTACGCATATAAGTATGTACATATAGCTTGAGTGGAAAGGTATTGCTATTGGTGCGCTACTGTTTTTTTGTGCGATATCAGATATAGTGCTCTTAATTTGAGTCTGTCATTAATGTTGATTGAGACAATCAAATTGTAATTGCATTATGGCGTTTTTTGATCTAAAATTTTTCATTCTTTTGTTTTTGACATCTGATGCTATCGGTTTCACGAAGGCACGTGTTTGTTTTGGTCCGACCACGACATGTTAAATGTCACGCAAGAGTGCTTTGCGTATACCTAGTTGTAAAAGCATCCACCTACCCACACCAAATGTCAATAATTTGACAAATTTCATACTCTTGACATGTACGATGCACGTGAGTCTCTATAGTTAAACATAACCACTTTTTGGAGTATGCGAGCAATGAGCATTATTGATTTTCCGCATATACTGAACAAAAGACTTATTGTTTTGACATTTTTTATACATATGTGTAACAGGGTGTTTTGTTTTTTGCCTACAATTTTCGTGAATATTTTGACGATACTGAAGAGTTCGTAAAAAGCGTAGGTATATGAATTAGAAAACATTTTAAAAATGTACTTAAGTTATTAAAATATTTAATGTAAAACTATTTAATACGAAAAAAACACTAAAACATTATTTTTAGATGACCTCTAGGCTAATTTGACCGATGATTTAGATGTGACTTTTTAGATCCTATTACAATACAAATGGTTACTTGTAACAAACCTATCTTATAAGAACCACAAAATTTTTGAATTCATATCGTTCTGAATGAACTAGAATGAATGGCTCAAAAGCTCATCAAATTATTAAGAAGGTATTTGAACAGAAATTCATAGATGAGTGCAGTTGTTTACTCTGCACGAAAAAGCGAATTTTTGAGTACGGGGTTCAGACGGAAATTTGGTGAAAACTGACAAAAATTCATAGTACGGGAACGAACACAACACAATACAAAAGAACAATAGGGCGTTTTAACAAATAGCAATAATTTCTTTACTCGTTTATTCACAAACGTCAAAATCACCACTTTGTTGACATTAAGCCATTTTTTAATTATTTTTGAAAGCAAAAATATACTGGCATTTTTTGAAGGACTATTTTAATTCATGATAAAATTGAATTCGATGGCGTAAAACAAATATTTTTGCCTGCGAACTATTTTGGCGGTGCGTGGTGGAAAATTTGCATCTTCTTAAAAGTGTTGAGGTTGGCTGTCACTTTTGACGTTGACAGATTCGTAAAGTTGACAAACTGTCAGCGATTTACTGAACAAGAAATTTCTACGGACGCCAAAATTCACATTTGAGCAAAATGTCAATATGACGGTGTTCACATTGAACTGACTCCTCCGATTTTTTTTGACGTCTCTGTGCTTTGGCTCACTTCTACTTCATTGTGAGAAAGAGATGGCCAGAAAAGGCAGAATTTTGTATTTTTTTTTTTTAATCATTTGATTTTTTTTGACGTCTTCTTTTGTGACATCTGTTTTCTCTGCCTGTGATTTATCTTTGGCACTTAAATCTTACAGGATCCAATTTTTTTTCAATTGGAAACATATTTATTAAAGAAGATTTACATTTTCTTAGTGAAAAAACTTTTAATTAATCTTTCAAACTGCACAGGTTTTTGTTTTGTTTTAACAACTGCTAAACGTCAAAGTATGTCCGATGTGTTCACATTAGTTTGTGTCTGAATAAAACAAGTTGGATTCACGTCAAACAAAATAGGATTAGGCAGTCCAATGTGAACACCGTCTATGAGAGTAAATGAATGAAAGCTAAACACCATGTCGCATGTGTCATTCACATGAGGCAAAATACTGTAAATTTGTGTCAAACACGAGGCTTTTGTACAGTTTCAATCAAATCAAAAACCTGAGTGCCTAACCCTTATGAGAGTGTTCACATTGAACTCACTTCGCCGACTCATTTTGACGTTTCATCAGTATTGTCTCTATTCATTTCTATTTCGTGCTTATTTAAAAAATAGGTATCTTATAAATCCAGCCTCTCTTGGTAGCCTCTTTCTCACCATTTAGTAGTCGAGGTGGGGTTGTAGATAAAATACTGATATGCTATAATGAGTCGGTGGAATGAGGAACATGATTCCCAAATTAATTTTATATTCTAACTCCCAGTTTTTCAGTGGACAGTTAAACCAAAGTTAGCAGCTATAACTCTAGAAGTAAATTAACCCACAGTTAACTGAGGAAGCAGTTTTTCAGTGGAGAATGCACGCGAAACGACTAAACAAAATTTGTGGATAAATGACCAAAAGCATCTATCTGTTCAGTTAGTTCTGAGTTAACTCACCAATTTTAATGAGTTAACTCGGGTTTAACTTTAAACTGAAAAACTAGACCTTAGTCAATTTAGTCAAAATTTAAATTGTTGAATCTCCATCTACATAGAACGTCAATTGTTATATTTACTAACAGTTTCAGGTACCTTATAGTAACCTAGTCGCATGCATGTAATTCAAGGAGTGTTGATCAAAACCATTACACCAGACGTTATGACAAAAACACCCTTTATTTCTCGCTGCAATAATAAACGTATAACTACGAAATGCACCATGCCGTGTGCAATACTGGACATGGTCGCTGATTGAAGTCCATAAGTCACCGGTTTTGTGCAATCGTGGACGAAGTGCGCCATATGTCTGACGGGCTGACTCAAGGTGTATGCTCTATGCTTGGTGGCAGAGTTAATGATGTCAAACATCGAATGACACGAATCGCAGGACATTTTAACGATATTTCAAAACTCATATACACATAATTGTTCATTTTATAATAAATGTCGAAAGGGTGACAGTTACAAACTGCAATAATCAAGATATTTTTTTTTGCGCATTTGATTAATGATTTTATATAGGTACATTATAAATGTAGCTCGCGAATCGATTTTGGACAACGGGCATTGTATTTGCGAGGCTATTAGTGTAGACCGTGAATAATTTTTTGTCAATATGTGATTCTGAGAATATTGTTAAAGCGAGAGTTGACATTTTTGGTTTGACTAAATTGTAGATTATTAATGATACAAATCGAATTTTCCACGGCGGTTATGTATTCGGTTGTCATTTATTAGTTGGTTTTGGATTCGAATTACCTAACTTTAAAATTGCCCAAGTGAACAGATGTCACCACTGCTTTAACTACACGTAGGTAAGGTACCTATAATGCCTTCATTATGTATCTTACAATTGTGTCATTCACTATATAGAGACCCCTTTAAATTTTTAATTTTTATGTAATCCTTTGGTATCGTGTTTTTAAATGGTGTTTACAAAAACTTCAATATTTTGAATTTCTACAAATTTATTTCATTTTAATGCTTTCTAGAATCTCATGAATAACAAAACTGTAAGGAAAAAACAGGATCAAAGTCAAGACGTATTGTTCTCGTTTAGGACATTTTTTTGTTGTTGTTTTCAAATAACATAAAGATCACGCCGCCAAAAAAAAAAACAAAACGTTATTGGAAAATAAAGAAAAAAAAAAAAAAAACTTGGGAAAGAAAACTGATGGGTGGCGGCTATGGTCTGGAGGGAGAAATTAAATATGCAAATTATTTCTTAAAAGATTATGACAACCTCTTGACGAGGATGAATTGTTATGAAAATACAATTTTGAAATAGAAGAACATTTTTACGAAATAAGAAAATACATAATTACAATTTGATCCTTTTATGTGCGCTTCTTGGTTCTTCATACAGAAAAATGTATGGATGTGGGACAGTTTGCTTTGGGAGTTTTTAACCCTTTTTTTTTTTGTTAGATTATATTAGATTTAGATTTTTTGCCTTATGTCCCATATAAAGGGAGAGGCAACAAGCTATACATAAATACAATGTTCATTTGAACATAAATACAAGAAAGCACTTTAAGTGGCAAACTATGACACAAGCATGCAATTATGACAAGCGAATACGGTACAGTCTTGATTAATGTGCATTTTTTTTTTAGAATTTAATTTATTTTCAAAAAAAGACGCTATAGAGAGGTCTTAGCTACTTTATGCTTAGGTGCACCGCATCCTTAAGCTAGTCTTTTCAGATATTAAGATTTGGATTTATAAGATATATTACCCTGTTTTAGCACTTATCTAGGAGATCCAAAGATATTTTAGATTTTTGAACTATCATTTCATTGTTGAATTTCAATTGCCTAGAACAATAATGTTAAAGGCTTAATAAAATGTCTGGTAATCAGCGCATATCATGATTCTGATTCTGATTCTGAAATGAAGAGCTAATGGCCTTTTCGATTGGTAATCTGGGAGAACAATTTGATAAGTGTGAACCCTTCTGGAACGATTCTTAAAACAAAACCAGATGCAAATTTCTCTTCTTTTCAGAAGAAGAACTGTCATTCTGTTTCCAATCGAAAAAGCCATAGGATTCGATTCGATTATTCGATTATATGCTAATTAGCTTCTATTACTCCGGTTAAACGGGCTCTTGTATATTTGTAACACGATTTAGGAACGCTGCCAACCCTGTTAGTGTGAGAAATACGACCACATGAAAGAGCCACAAGTATCTATCAGTTTATGTAGAATTTAATTTTGAAAAGTGTCAATACGAAATCGGGTGCAGAAACATCTGAGGCCGACACACGAGTCAGAACTTTTCAAATTTAAATTTAAAGTTTTCGTTGTTTTGTTTGTCATCAACACGGAAATGTGTCTTTTCGAAATATGTATATACTACATTTAACTTAAAACCAAAGATTAATTATTATTATACTTTTTTGGTTAATTTCGATTTATTGTTATTGACATTTATTTTATTTTTTGAGGTATCATTCCTTTCTGTCATTACCTTTTTAAAATTAACATGTCACAAATGTACTTGAAAGCAATAATTTGTTTAGAATGTAGCGTGTTGCTTACGTCACAGCAAGTACATACACAGATACGAATTTTACAGGCAGTCTATGTACCCAACCTGCTTGCCACCTGCCAGTACTTGTGTACTTGCCCGCATGGCCTCGGGGTTAATCCTTCAACTACTATTTTTTTGTGACGCCTAAAAGTGACGTTTGCAATTGACAGTTATACGCACTAGAGTCGTGGATGTTAATGTTAAGCTGACATGAATTTCCCAAAGTTACCGCAAACCACAATTATTATTCTTTTGTTTTTGACCAGATTTTCAGGATATAGTCCAGTTATCGTGACATAAGCCCACGTGACACCATAAGGCCAATTCTTATTTTTTTTGTCCGACATAAGTCCAAGATGAAACCATTTGGACTTATGATGTCGCCTTTGTAATAGCCCGGGAGGCTGTTGAAATATAGGATACCAAACAATAGATTTTGTGCAAAAGATTATAACATAAATTATTTCGAATTTGTCGTTCAATGGTTACTATGTTTTTGTTGCTGTTTTTCTAAATTAATATCAAAAAACGTTCATTAGTCGTTGAACAGTTGTGAAAATTCAATTTCTTCGTGCGATATTTTCTATGTTTTTGTTGTTGCTAAATTCGTGAATTTAACAAAACCTAAGAACACGAACTTATAACAAAAGACCCAAACAAATATAGAAAACATCGCAGACCAAAATTGGAATTGTCACATCTATTTAACGACTAACAGTGTTTGACATCAACTTAGAAAAACAGCAACAAAAACATAGAAAACATTGAAAGACAAATTCGAAAAAAAACATTGAAAATTATAAATACTAATTAATGGCTAAATATCCTACTAATTATTTACTTTATGATCGACGAATGTTGACATTCATGAAAATTGTGCGTGGCTGTTAACTTATTTCCAAAACAATTATTCTACACCTACGTCATGCGTTAGGTTTAAGAAAACTAAATTACAAAAATTTAAGATTTCTATAGGATAGGTTAATAAGTTCAGCACTTTACAGGAAAATATTTTTTTGGGAAAATCGAGAATAGAAGTGCTCACTTAACTCTTAACAATATTTATTTTTGGCCGCAAGCTGTTTTTTTTATTTTTTTTAATCCACCTTATGCCACGCCCGGCGGATTTCGAAGAAAGGGAATTGCCCATTTCTGGGTAAGAGTGTACACGAACGAGCTTGGTATCAAATGAAAGGTGACGTAAAGCCTGATACATGATGGGTAAAATATTTTTATAATAGTTTATGGAAAAGTCGAGATATTCGGGCTTGAAGTTGCCGATTGCAAAATAAGGTTTTCAGGTTTTGTTCAAAATAATTGTTCATAACGGGCGAAATAATTGACGTAGAAAAATGATATTGATATCAAGATTTTTCAAGTACAAAATTTCAAACTTCTATATAAAAAAAAACGTGCATAATAGTAAGCGGATTTTCAAAAAAATCATACGTCATATTTTAAGTTATAAATTGAACATAAATTAGGATCTTCCAATAGGGACTTGCGAACTTTGAGAGTTGCGGCCATATTGTTGAAGCTACGTCTGTCATATTAACTGTCATTTAATCAGTCTGTTTTGTCAAATCACCATAGACGGATATAGCGCTTAACAGCAAGTGCAAATGATAAAATTGTTTTATCGAAATGGGTGTTCTGTTCGGGCAACATTCTGCGCGCTTTTCATCGAAAAATCACACCAACGACATGTGGTCTCAACAGGAAGGCGCTACGCAACACACAGCTCACGCCTCACGCCACATTGGAAATTCTGCACGAGCGATTCGAGGGCGGGCGTGGTCATCTCACGTGGAGATGATGTGAGCTGGTTACTGAGATCGTGCGATTTGACCCCGTTTGACTTTTTCTTGTAGGATTTTCTGAAGTCGCAAGGCTATGCGAATAAGCCACAAACCACAGCGGACCTCATCCTCAAAAGCAACATAAACCATGCCATCGGTCAAATTCAGCATAATTTATGCGCCATGATGAGTCATGGTAAATTGGACATTTCGGATATAAGCCAACCAGAGAAGAGGCGGAGGCCACTTGAACGATTTTATATTCCATTAACAATGGCATCGATAGTCCTTTCAAACGAATAAAAAAATATCGATGATATCTCACACACACTTTGTTTTATTTAAATTTAAAAATATAAAGCGTTTAATGAAAGACCCTGTATAAGAAAAGTGAGTAAAGGCGCTCTAGGCTTAATAAATACAACTCAATTACAAAATTTCGGTTTTCGAGAGAATGATTAATTTTAAAAAAAGTAAAAAAATAATAAATGTGGGCAAGACAGTGGATAGATTTTACTAAAACTATTTAAAAAAAAAATAATTTGACAAATCCATTGTTCGAATCGTAAGTTATGGTCGCGAATTCATACAAAAATCCCCTTTAATCAAATATAATAAGGACCTCACTGTCAACTCATGAGTCCATCAAGTAAGATAGCTAGGACGAAACGTCAATTTATGTAGACAAAAGGCCGTTAAAAGCAATTTTGAATCAAACAGCACTCTCAATTTTACCCGAATATTACAAAATTTTAAAGCTATTTTCCAGCGAAAGCGAACATTAAAAACAAACAATGAGCCAAATTGGTCCGGCTATTCTCAAGTGATGCGTTTGCCAACGAACAGCATTTAATTTTAATTGAGAACTACCTGAACCCTGCAACGCTTCGCAGTGCCACTTTTTGAAACTTAAATAAAAGAAAAGTTGGTTTTAAGGAAGGCGGCGGATTTATAAGATTTTATCGAAATTGGTTCAGTTGTTTTCGTGTCTATAAGCCTCATGCAGACTAACATTTTCATTTTTATATATATATGTATTAAAAACTTAAGTGGTAGTTGAGACTGAGAAAAAAGTAGAACATAAGCGATTTAGTTGAGATCTTAAATATTTAGGTAAGTTTCGTATCAACAAACGGCTCTTAGTATAGTAAAGCAAGATTGGTAGTCGAACATTCCTTCCAAAAAAAAAAAAAAACCCAGCTATTCTAGTTTAGCTTTCAACTTTTATAGACAAATATTTCCATTTTTAAGGGTTTTTCCCATGTCCCTTATTTGCTCTTATTTTTCTGATCAACCATGAAATCCGCTGCTACGAATATTTGCCAAAATTCCATTAAAAGGTTTTCTTTTTGGGAAAATAATGAAAAAATCCCTTGCCTATCTGTCAGATCGCATTACTCATCCACATTATCCAATCAATACCAAACATCAACTGTAACATTGCAACTTACTTTTGGACAGGACAGAACCATATCAACCACCTGGATTTACATCGCCTGAGAAAATGTACCTATACACGAATATATAAGTAAAATTATTTGTTTTCCGGATTTGTTCTACCAGAATTCAATTATCAAAAAAAAAAAAAAAATGAAAAAAAGAAAATTTTTCAGGAAGAAGCGCACACCATTCAATGCGTGAATTGATGTGTCGTATGCCATCTTCACGAAAAAGAGGGGGAGAAAGTAATAAATCTGGGAATTGTTTCTAAAATCCGAAGAAAGTTAAAAAAAAAAAAAAATGTCAGCTGTGCAATCTTGTCACGGGACACAGGAAGAAAAAGGAACAAAAAATTGCACAATTGTGGCTGAATTCTCAAAGATGCAACTCACTCCTTGGGTACCTGATATACGGAACTTGGACAAGGAACTATTGTCTGTCTAAAAATGTCGGCCTAGATTAATCAATCTCAAGAAAAAGGTAAAGGTAAAGGCGCCTGATGGAAGCATCTGGGAAGACTCCCTGTACTATATATTTTGCTATTATTTCATTATTTCATTGTTTGATTTTTTGTTTTGTTTTGAAGGATTTCCTTCCCCTGTGTTTTTTTTTTTGTATTTTATGACACTTTTGATGTCGTTTTTATTGGGTGAAGTTTATGCCTTCTTTTTGATCTATATTAGACATTGGGCCATGGTCATACAGAATACAATATAGGTATACGGTTTAGCTCTTGAATAAAATTTTATTTTAAATAAAATTCCAGGAATTAAGAACTATTAAGTCTGGTTATTTGAATTGACTCAGATAGAAATTTCTCAGCAAAACCTTGTGAGATTCGTAGGCCGAGTTTCACAGAGCACACTTATCTTAATTAGTGGCACTGAAAAGTCTCCTATCTTGCCGATTTAAGTGCAAGTGTAGTAGCCCCTGTCGTAATGGTAAGTGCCTACGAGTATCACGCCGAAGGTCTGAATTTCAGTCTCCTCTAAGGTCCAGTTTTTCAGTGATGAGTTAAACTAGAGAAAAGCAGTTTTTCGGTGGAGAATGCAGGCCGAACGACTAAGGGCCAGTTTGACAGTCAGAAAAGTGACACTTGAGTGGGGAATGTGAAAGATTAATTCCCAATATCACAGTGCACTGTTTACCTGAGTTAGTGGCACCTAAGTCTCCGATGTTGGTGACTTAAGTTCCACTTACGCTGGCTATGAAAGTTAGCTAAAATTCCTAATATGGGAAACTTAAGTGCCACTTATTTGGGTAAGTGTCAACTGTGAAACAAACTCGGTGAATCGGTGAATACAACATCAAAACCATCTGTTCAGTTAATCTTGAGTTAACTCACCTATTTTTGTTGAGTTAACTCAGTTTTTCGGTGGAGAATGCAAACGGATCAACTAAACAAACTCAGTGGATAAAACATCAAAGTTCAGTTAATCCTGAGTTAACTCACCATAATTTGTTTGAGTTAGCTCAGTGCAGTGAGAAAGCAGTTTTTCGATGGAGAATGCAAACGGAACGACAAAATAAACTCGGTGGATAAAACATCAAAAGCATCTGTTCAGTTAATCCTAAGTTAACTCACCAAATTTTTTGAGTTAACTCGGATTTAGCTAGACCTAAGAGTATCTCTTGATTCTCAACTTTAGCCGTTTGAATTTATCAGAAAATTATAGGTTCCCTCTATTCCTGCTGATAACTACGCCCACGGGAATGGTTACGAGAGTTGTAAGGCACCAGACTCTCCCTCTCGTTCTATACAAGCTGTTGTGTCACTGGCTTTAAAGGTTGTAAAATACTGAATACCCTGTTATTAAATATAAATGTTCTCCTTTGAATATCTGTTGCATCTTTGTATTGAAAACTCTTTGCTTTATTAATTAATCATCGCCTTTTCGTGGATGAGTTTAAAGGACTTCTATAAGCTGCCAGCTTACTTTCAACGGAAGAGTCGAATATCATTAATAAAATGAAGTCCTTTATCCGTACTGAGCAACACTGTCTCTATAAAAACATACTTAGTTTTTTCTGCAATGACGAAGCAAACTGTATTCTCCCTTTTTCGTATACTAAAACTATATACAAACACTCTTCAAATCAAGGATCCCGAATGCAGTCGCATGCAAAATAATTCGACAGCTTAAAAAAATATTGATAAATGATGATTTGCCTTTGCAGGTAAGGATATTTTTTTATACTGCGTAGATCCCTCATATATTTTTGTTTAATGCATTTTTCCACCCCATGCAGAGCAACCGACTTTCTGACCGTGTACAATTTGATAGCTAGTGATATGATGCTCTATGACACCACCAAAAGGACGAATTAAGGATACGCTTTGCATTCAACATCATTGTTTTCACGTTTGAATTCGAAACGCTAGAAAGTATAGTTTCATATACGGGTGTGCAATATATACGTCGGGATTAGTAAACAAATAACTGTACCTATACCCTTATTTGCATAAATTCTAATTATGACGGACCACATACCACGGACCTACTACCCGGTTGTCCTGTTTATATTCTATAATTCTGTCCAAGTTCATCCGTGTGGACGTGGACTGTGGACGAATGCAATTCCGCGAACGCGTGCTAAGGGAATTAATATTTATTTATTTTCGCCGTCAGATTCCGCGGCGTTTTGTTTCAAAGTCAGAGTTAAATAAAGAATTTAGGGCGTGAACCAGTCTAACGGAAGGACGACCGTCAGCGCGGGGAGAGGTGAGTGTCTAGAATTGACCCTTTTCATCCTTATTTGATCACATTGTTAGATGAACCAAGGATAAGAATTCCAGATCTAGCGCGCGATAACATAATCGCAAGGCTGTTGAAATGTTTTTTTTTTTTACAGTTTTCTATCTAATTTTTTCAAGCGGCATGTTTACATTAGCGCGTGCTTTTTAGTTTTGTTTGTTTGTTTAGGAATTTTTTCTATTTATTTTTTTGAGAAAGATAAAAGAATATCAAGGGTGGACGTTTGGAGATTGGAAAGAGAAAAAACAGGATTGCAAAGTACCTACCTATTTTGCGGTGTAGCTATAGAGTTTTTGTTTATTTATTGTTTGCATTCAAATGAGGCGTGCATTAGTAAAGCAAGATAATAATTTGAACGGATTAAGATCACAAAGATGATTTATTAGGATTAAATAATATTTGGGGAGATGGTGATATGCGGTTGAATTTAACCACATGCTAAACTTCAAGTTCAACTTATATCCAGTGGCGTAGAGTTAGCGTTGACATCGGGTCGGTGGCACTTTACTAAAAGGCGGAAGATTGTGAAAAAAATTGCTAACACAAAAACAAGAGCAATTCATTGGTTTTCCTTTTTGTTTAAGTAGAATTACATGTAGGTATACAGGGAGATTCGCATAATGTCTGTCAAAAAGCTAGAGCGTGTATAGGTGAGGCGTGAGACAGGACAAAAATCGTATAGGTGGGGGGTTTATCCTCCCCGTTCAGCCGGGAGGGGAAATTCTCTAAGAAAATTGACTTAAAACAGAAACAAATTATTAAAACGCAACGGTAACACTTACCTTACCTATATTTTTCTTTTTAAATAAATTCCTTATAGTGAACAATTTTTGAAAAATTAATTTTCAAACTCAAAATTTTGAAATAAAAACAACAAAAAAAATTCAAACTATTTTTTTCAAAATTTTACGTTTTTGTTTTCAAAATTCGGTACTCTTATAAATTTTTGAATTTCTCCTAAGTGGGCTTTAGGTCTATTGTCGTCTATTCGAGTATATATCTTTATTAATAAACAAGACCTAAAGCCCACTTAGGAGAAATTCAAAATTTGTATAAAAAAGGTCACGAAAAAGGTAAATTTTTAGTCAAAAACAGAAAACTGTCTTGTACTTTTTTAGAAAATTGAAAATTACCAAATTTAATTCACTTCCTATAGCTACGTAGTGAAAATAAGATCTTTAGAGCAACTTAAGCAACGGATGGGAATCAATTAAGGGAATTTTATTTCTGTTATTTTCTAAGGAACTAGAAAAAATTTTAGCATTTGTTTTTTGTTGTCTGACTAACAATTTATAAGAGCATTGAATATTGAAAACAAAAATACTAAATAATAACGTAAAATTGAATACATTTTTTTTTTTTTAATTTTGAGTAAACAATTTTTTTTTCAAAAACTGATCACTAAAACAATTTTTTTTTAAAAGCAAAACAAAGGAAGAGATTTCTTGTCTCGACTTAACCTACACGCTCTAGCTTTTTGTCAAACCTTATATTTGAATCACCCTGTATATTAATTAAAATCATAAAATGTATGAATAAGTACATACAAAAAACAAAAAGAAAATTATTTATTTTAGTATTTTTGATATGTTCACGTTAATAATATCATGGCATTATTTAATGAAATTCGAGACAAGTCTTCGAAAAAAATATATTTAACACATTAACTGTCCCCATACAAATTGATTTAAAACCACCCATACGTTCATTATTATTTCAAGACATCAATAATACGTCCCATGTATCATATTTGATACACACAATTTGTTTTTTCTCGTGTCGCCTACGTCCATGTATCATTTTTGATACATGAACAGAAGTCGGCTTCACTGTCCCCAAACAAAATCATTTAAAAACGCTCATACGTACGGTACTTTTTTTTCAAGAAAAAGCATTATTATTTAGTAGGATTCAACATAGAAGGGGTTGGTTGCATACATAATTGGTCACTGCTGTTAAAAAAAAGTTTTAGTTTTGTGGTCATTTTTGATACATGGACGTATGCTAACTAATTTTGTGTATCAAATTTGATACATGGGACGTATGGGTGATTATCAGTTTGTTTGGGTCTGGGATTTACTACTAGATTTTGCAACTGCAAACCCATAAGAGTTTGCATCAGTCTATAAGCTTCTCCGTATCTCCATATTCCTCTTGCAAGAGGGAAATGGCACAATCATAACATGCATCGGAGGGAGTAAAACCTACTATGGTTTTTGCCGCATTGTCCGTTAACACCGATTGCAAGAAATTAAACTTTGCAGATCGAAAAATTTTCTCAAAAGGGACGATCTTCGTAATTTGATTGTGAAAACCAACACGTGTTTGTATCTCCATTTTTTATTATAAAGATCGATAAAGGAAATTTCTATATTAAAAAAACCACGACTATTACTTTTAAACAAAACTTATTACATCTCATTTTCAACACTTCCCGGGTTTCGGCTTCATGAAGAAAAATTCTAAAAGTCCGGAAAATTAAAAAAAAAACCTCAAAACTATCCAATTTATAATAAGTTTTATCTTATAATATCAAAATTAATTCAATCATATCGGTTAAAAAGTAAATCGTTAACTTAACTCATGAATTCATATTTGGGCGGCTTTATATTGAACAAAAAATTCAGTTTTTATGTTCATATACAGTTATTAAAAAGAGACGAATACAAAATCAAAATTAATTATGTTCCTAATAATTCAATTTAATAAGATAAGTGATGCCACTTTACACAATTATTAAGAAATATCGTACTTTTTGTTTTAAATATGTTCATACAAAAGTAAGGATTTACTTGTGAAATAAGTTTTTTTACTTAAACATTTTTCCAATTTTGTTTGAACTTCCCTAAAGTATCAGACGTTACCTATACACGTTTATATGAAAAATAAGTTTTTAGGCAATTTTGTTCATATAAAGATGATAAATGTTTATGTATCAAAAATGATACATGGACGTAGGCGGCACTTTAAAAAAATAATTTTATGTATCAAAAATGATACATTGGACTTATTGTTGATGTATTTTATTTCTAAGATAAAATAATGGACGTATGAATATTTCCATGGCAATTTGTATGAGGACAGTGAAGCCAAATTCCAAAATGTATCAAATATGATACATGGACGTAGGCGGCACGCGAAAAAATTTAATTTGTGTATCAAATATGATACATGGGACAGTTAAGGTATTAATACAAATTTGAAAGAATTAATTATTTTAAAAATCTATCAAGGATTAAAAAATACTAACTAGATTTTTTTCTAAAGCAATTCAAAAACCCAATCATTTGCCATTGAAAAAAAAAATAACAAATTTTTTGAACAAAAGTTTAGCAGATCTATGCTAATGAAATTGTTCAGTAGATGTTCATTAAACCTATCCTATTTATATATCGGAGAAATTCACTTTGTGGGTAAATTGGGGTTACCAAAATTGTCCGATTTAAGAAATTCTTTTTTTTGTTTGAAAGTTTTTTCTAATCTAATAATGGCTGAGCCCCTCCCGAAATGATTTGTATCTAAACAAATTTAGTAAAAACTAAAGATTTTTAATATCAATTCAAATCTATAAAAATAAGAAGACTATCAAGGTATAGTTTATTTGATTTGGGATCAGTTAAGGACTTCAATTATTATCTTCGTTTGTATTAAGAAGAAGAAGCCAAAATATTGCAAAATAAAAATAACAAAAATTATACGATCTCAGAATAACAAATACACAAATGAATAGAAATAATGATATGAGTGACTGGAACACAAAAAAGATGCTGCTACCCAATGCAAAAGCAGTAGCTGTTACAAGACCTATTATTCAGACTATTTTATTTTGTGCAGAACAGGATGTGACGATGATAGTGGAGCTATATATCTTACTCGGCCCCCCACAAACAAATATGGAAAACTAAGAATTGAATCTGGGGACAACAATATTTAAAGAATCACATCATTACCAGCTCTGAAAACACATGCTATTTTAGCTCAGATATACAAAATGAAATCCTGGAGACATGTTCTGATATCGTTACAACCGAAATATACAATAAGCCCGTTTATACATTCAAGTATAGTATCAACGTTCTAGCTGACTAAACAATGGATGTTTCTGGTGCTGAAAAACTTTCCATATGCCTTCGATATGTCGACTGTTCTGTGTTTAACAGACCAAAAAATTAGTTTGCTTCGGGAATTTTTGTAGGTTTTGATCCCGTTGATGACCAAACTTCTAGAAACCTAACCAAAACCATACTGCAGCGCTGTGAAGAACTACATCTTGAAATATGAGCAATTATTGTATTGGCCAAGGCTATGACAGAGCCGCAAATACAGCAGGTCACTTAAGTGGAGTGCAAAGCAGGATTAGAAAACAGTATCCAAACGTTTGGTAGGTATGTACACTGTGCAAACAATCGCTTGCAAAATAAAAGTTTCCAAAATATCAAAAAAAAAAACACACTAGAGAGCAAAACAAAAAGCAAAAATATCGTCGAGTGATAATTCTACCGAAGTTTTGAAATTGCTTAATATAATGTTACAAAACTTACTTAAGAGGTTTTAACTTCTTGCCCATGGTTTTTTGGCACACTTATTCCAGTGACAACAGCGTGTTGAAAGAATCTTTTCAACGATAAAAAACGATTAAAACATTAATTAATGCAAGACTAAACGCACTTCTTTCATATCTGTTCATTCGGATATTGATGTTGATCCAGATGAGGTGATTGGTCTCATATTAAAAAAATCAAGACTTTTTCTGCTGTAAAAAAATGTCAAATGTGTATACAAGAGTAATTTTAATATCAACGTTATGGACTTAACATATACATTTTTTTAATCTGATTTGTTCTTTTGAGTTTACCTGGGCTTAGATATTGTTGTTTTATTTTTACCAAGAAAGTATATACATACCTACCTACTATGTATTTGAAATATTTCTTGATTGGGGAATTTATTAATTATTGAATTGTTTTTTTCTTTTCTCTAATCCCAAAAAAAATATAAATCGAAGACATTTATCCTTTTCTTCATCCCTTTTTGCTATCACTCATCATATCTTTTTTAATTTATTGTCTCATAAATCTGCCATAATATCAATTCCTTGAATCATTAACCACAAATTAAATAAATTTAAGGCAATGCAAACAAAGATTCGAGAATATAAATTCCTTCTTTAAAAAAAAATGAAGAAAAAAACGCTCGAGAAAAAAAAATATTTGCTCTTCTTATGCTGTGCACCTCTTGGAATAACAAAGATCAACACAAAACACTGATGGAAAATAAACACCCAGCAAAGCATCCCCCTGTAAGGATTTTCAGAATTTTTGTCAAGAATTATTTTTTTGCATAACCTACCTACTAAGCTGTTATTGCAGATCACCTTGAAAAGGTGCTTGAAATAATATTTTTCCAAGGATTAAACGTTGACACAACCAAACAGGAAGAATAAAATAACCAATGTCCTTTTATATTCAATTTTTAACGGATTAATCCAAATCGGCGTGGTATTGGAAAATTTGTTATCGACAAATCGATAGCATATCGAATGGAGAAATCTATCATACCTACTCTGCAAAAAAATATTAGTCGTCCTGAGAAAAACTTCTTATTGCGATCTTGTGAAATTTAAGGACTTATTGATCCTGATTTTATTTTATGTATAAGAGAGGGCGAATTTAAGTTATATGAGAATCTTCAGTGCCATAGAGCATATCCTTGGGCGACATACACACTTTATACCCATACATATACCGACATGTAAGAGCAGAAAAGGCTTCTATGTCCTTGGCCTTTCTTTTCCTTATTGCACAACAATGAATTGGTTAATTTCGCAGATGATAAAGAATAGAAAAGAAAATTGCTCAAGGCAATGTAATGGCACCAGGTGCTGGTATGCTTTAAAGGAATCCCGGAAGATCACTTACTAACATACCTATACATACATATATACTTAGTACATAATGTATACAATCCTTCAAAGGACTTCTTCTAGAACGAACTGCTGCACTTACAAATCACTTTGGAAATAAATGCAAGACAGCAAAAAAGGAAGAAACAATAATAATTCGGGATAGCGCCTACGGGTGTTTATCGTTATGGCTGGGTTTTGAGAGATGGTAAACATATCACAAGCAAGCGTAATAAATGATGGAGATACACGAGATGACTCCCGGGCACAATCATTGATATAATGACATAGATACGTAAAACATGCAATCAAAAGCATTGAAAGAAACATTTAAATTTGTAATTTATTATTCATGACAACGAAACGATGATGACTTGATCATCAATCGCGTGACAAGATCCAAATGTCAGGGATATGCCATTCAACCAAGTTGAAGACAATCATAGGAGATGTGCGTCTACCATACCTAGGTATGTATATTTAGATGAATTGAATATTGATTGATAGACATTATGTCCTTGAGGAATGGTAGATACTTCTTCGGAATTTTGTTTACACTTTGTTTTTAATTTCACGCTTCTTCAGGTTCCTGATTGATTTTTTTATAACTCACGGAGAAGATTTCGTGATTTATCGAAGATGACAATATTTAAAAAGAAAAATTGTCCGCTGTAAGAAAGAACAAAAATTCTGTAAGTAGGTATATAGGTAGGTAATAACCTGTTCCCTCCGTCCGTTTAAAAAATATCTGTCGATTTTTTTATTTAAATTAAATCAAAAATAACAGAGATAAAATATCTTTTTGTTAAAATTTCAGTAAAGTTCGCACTTAAAATTGTAGCAGTTTTCGTTGGAGGAGCAAATCAGTTGATATCATTAACGCTGCTTAGATTGGGATGATTGGGATAATTGAGTACAGTGGACAAGAGAAGTGCTGTGAGGATTCTCATGAGGCACGAAAAAAGATAAACACCGGAGTCATAAATCTCATTGATTTGTTGTTGAGTCAATTTGCTGAATTTTGAAATTGGTGTTGTTTGAAGGCGCCTCACAGTTTTTTTTTTATAAATATAAACACGATGAGACTCACCAGTCCGGTGATCTAAAGGGTTTTCCAATAAGAGGTGTTATTTTGAATAGCCCGCTATTTCGGTAGCTGTCACTTTTGAAGCTGTCATTTTTTGACATTTGACAAGTAAAAACTACGCCATTAATAAAAATGGAACGATACACGCTTCAACAACGCATTGAAATTATTAAAATTCACTATAAAAATGGTGAAAATTTGGCAGAGACGGTTCGTAAAACTAAAACGTTTTTGGGTCGTCGTCAAGCACCTTGTCGGACCGCAATACAGAAATTGGTGGACAAATTCGAGCTGTTGGGACAAGTTAGTGATGTGAAGAATAAAACCCGTGCACTTCGCTCAAGAACAACTGAGAATATTGCTGTTGTAGCCCAAAGTGTTGAAGAAAACCCAGGTTTGTCCATTCCTCGTCGTTCCTTGGAATTAGGCATTCCACAAACGTCATTACAACGTATTTTGCATAAAGACTTGAGTCTTAAGGCTTATAAAGTTCAGTAAACACAAGAACTCAAGCCGGCTGATCATCAACAACGTCGTGTCTTTGCTGATTGGGTCCTTGAAATCGAAAAATCATCTTGACTGATGAGGCCCATTTCCACCTCGGAGGCTACGTCAACAAGCAAAACTGTCGCATCTGGGGCTCGGAAAACCCAAGAGTTATTGTTGAAAAGCCTCTCCATCCTCAACGCGTGACTGTTTGGTGCGGTTTATGGTCCGGCGGGGTCATTGGACCTTACTTTTTCGAAAATGAGGCTGGAGCAACAGTTACGGTCAATGGATTCCGCTATCGAGAGATGATTAATGATTTTTTATGGCCGGAATTGGATGGTATTGATCTGGACAACGTTTACTTTCAACAAGACGGCGCTACGTGCCACACAAGCAATGAAACCATCGATCTTTTACGGGAAAAGTTTCCGGACCGTGTTATCTCTCGAAGAGGTGATCACAATTGGCCACCGAGATCTTGTGATTTAACACCTTGCGACTTCTTCCTTTGGGGCCACGTGAAAGATAAGGTCTACGCCAACAGCCCAGCGTCGATTCAAGACCTCAAAGATGGAATTCGTGAGGCTATCGAGGACATAGGGCAGCCACTTTGCGATTTGGTTATGGAAAATTTCATGAAAAGGATATGGTCCTGTAAGCGTGGTCGTGGCGGCTATTTGGCTGATGATGTGTTTCATTATTAACGGCATACTTTCCTCTTTATAATGAAATAAACATCCGATCATTTATCTCAAAAAATGCCATTTTTCTTTGAATATCAAAATAACACCTCTTATTGGAAAACCCTTATAAACAGGGTCATTGGTATTATTGTGGAGTCAAAACATGATCTTCTTACGTTTTACATTGAAATCGTATTTTGTAGGTATGATTCATAGCTCATATGCTGCCTTCACAAACTTCAATCGCCTTAAAAAAAACCGAATGAGTTAAGCCTCGATTGACATAAGTTCAAAACTGAAAAAGTCATGATTTGACATATGGCGGCGGCTACTCCTACTTATCAAAACACCCTCTTGCTAACTCTTCAACAAAAAGATCATTCGAATAGAAATAATTTTTGTATATTAATCCGCACCATGACTATAATACTATACGTTCATATTTAAAATGCACCACCCGGGCTGATGTCAATCACATTTCCTGTATCCTCGTGTCAATCACACGAGAGGAGGACATCATCTGAAAATTTCTGAAAGTCCATAACTCCAAAGAAACGACACGCACGACAAGAATAGTTTTCCAACATCAACAAAAAAAGTTAATGTGCGCGATTTTCATTTGACTGCATTTTAATAACCGCGAACCCGTTAGAAACCCAATGCATACACATTTTGAATCCTAAACGCAGGACGATATAAAATAAAAAAAATATGTACATTGTTCGCTTTTCCAACATCAAGCATTATGATGATAAAAATCAGAAATGTGGTTGAGGAAAATGTCTACCCCACCGCCTAATGACTATACGCAGATTAAAAAAAACTTGAAGAGCTGTACAAAAGGAGGCCAAGGGTTGTAAAGATTTCACGGTTTGTTTCAAAAAATGTTTTATTTCATAAACGATTTATGGTTAAAGCAGAAACGCAGATTCAAAAATGTAAATAGAAAAAAAATGTGCTGAGGGTGGTGTGTGAGCTATATTCACCCTCAGGTTCATATGCTGCTGCTGAAACTTGATGTGCAAAAAAAAATTGACGGATACAATATCAGTTAAGAAGATAAACAATACAAAAATATGGTTAAACAGATTAGCTGTGTAAACAACATAAAGATCAAAATATAGTTTTTTCGGTGCGTTATATAGCCTAGGGCGGGCTTGCATTGGCACATGGTGCAAGTTGATACTTTAGCGCTAGTTTAAAACTTCTGCAGTTTTTAAACTGCAATTTATGAGCCAATTCGAGCAATGGATCAATTCATGCTCAATGCTCATTGGGTACTGGAAAAATGGTGAAGTTTCTTATTCATTTCTAAAGTTATTAATTTGAAATTTCAAAACCATGTTTCGAATGTGTACCTATGTAAGGCTTTTTCTAGAGCTGGAGACAACATCAATCTTCTGAAGCTGTGAAGAGTACATTCCTGATGTGTTTTAAGTCCCAACTTAGCGATTTAGTGAATGTATTCCCGCATTGGAATAAAATTGCATGGGTTGAATCAGGAGGACGTACGGTCCTGGTGAGTTCGTCTCATAGCGATATGAGATCACCACTTCACCAGTCACAAAATTCATGCATACCCTCGCTGTGTGGGCTGTGGCCACGTCTTGTTGAAACCACAAATATCCTCAAGATCCATTTCTTCGAATCAATAGCAGATCATATGGTTAAATAAACTTCTGAAGCTCGATCATTTTATCCAACAAAAATATAAATGTAACGGCAAATGATCCCTAATCTTGAGGGTACATAGTCACTCCAACTCCAAACACTATCAAACTCCCCGGGTGTAGATATCTTTGGTGATGCTCCATAGGATTTAAAACAGGCGTTCAGGAAAATGAGGCTGGGGGTTGGAGTTTGAGACAGACATTTTTAATGACTAAATACATGTGTCCTTAAATTTATTGTTCTTTATTTAAATATTAATAATGCTTCATTTACATCAATTCTCTACGAACATTGCCCAATGCTAAACTATTGAGTCGTGGTTCAGACATATTAACGAGCGAACAGGTTTTCAACATTTTTAGAAGAGAGAAAGTGCCCTTAGCTCTGTTGCGGACGTGACAGGTACTGTTGCTAAATTTTCAAAAATTTTGCAATATTTGGAAGAAAAATATAGTATTTTTCTTGCAATACTTTTGCCACAGAATTATTTTTCTTGTCTTAGCTCACTTTTGGTACAACCATTAAGATCAATTTCATACGTTTGGGCGTAAATGATTGTATCTACCCAATTCATGTTTTGTCGAATAAAGTGGAATCAAACTCTCTAAAGTCAAAATTTTCAGAAATTCGAAATTCAGAATTTTAGAAAACAAATCATGAAATCCATGTCGTGTCTTGTGGTTAGATTTTTGTAATATGAACTGCAATCGAACTTTATTCCGATGTTTTCAAATGTTATATCTTTTTTTCTATTTTTATGTAGAATTTGAAGATAATGGATTGCGATTCAAGTACAACAATAAAAAGAGAGCGGAAAAAAAATGAGAGGCACTAGAACTAGCTCAAATAATGAAATTAACACTATGTTCGAATTTCCTTAGAAAAAATTTCGATAAGATAGTCTTTGGCACGAGTACAATAACTAGGGCGCCGCAAAATAATAACGAATTTTTATAGAACAGTAAAATACAAGCATTTTTTACTATGGGAGGGGGGTCTATCTTCCTCCGTTTAGACTGGAGGGCAATTTTCTAAAAAATGACTTAAAGTAAAAAAAAAAAAATTAAAATTAAAAACAAGGGCAAAACTTACAATGCACAATTATATGTTTTGTGAAAGCCAGAAACTTATTCTTCTATTATTTGACTCAACCTAGTTATTTGTGTTAATAGATTTAAAAAAAATGCTTTCAAACTCAAAATTTATCCAAAAAACATAAAAAAAAAAACAGTTTTTTCTATTCAAAGTTGTGAAATGAAGTACTGAATAGGCTTTAATTATTTGATGTCCCTATGAATTCTTAACCAAACACTGAAAACTAGATGGTTTTATGTCTTCTAGTTTATGCAAAAATTGAAAATTACCAAAACTACTTTTTTATTAAATTTAAATTTTGTTGGTATTTATATAAGCTTGCTTACATAAAAACAGTGCTAGCACCCAGTATAACGGCATATAAACAGGGAGGTATGTATGGGGGGAATGCTGCCCCCCCTGCAACCCCCCTGCTTGGGTACACTATAGGATTTGGAGTAGTGGTACAAAATGTGAAATATAAAAACCAGGCTACTGTGGATGGGATTTTCTGGAAATTTCTTACTATACAATACAACTATATTACTATATTTAAAATCCCAAAAAAACACGGCTAATATAGGATTAATTAAATCTAAACAAGATTAACTTTCGTTGGAAACCGCATAACTTTCAGCGAAATAATAATAATAGCCATGTTTTATTGGTAATTTTATAGCCAGCGCAGTAAAATTTCCCTTGGCAAACAAAAACAAAAACAAAGAGTCGATAAATGTCGAAAAATTAGCCAGTAAAAGAGTGGATGTAAAAGTGGATATACATACATAGTTAGACCTTTGAAGATGAAGATGGCGCTCTTGAAAAGTATTCATGACTTGAACCTTAATGTTGTTTTTTACTCACAAAATGTATGTGATCTATGATATTTATAGTTTGGTGGAGACAAAATGGATTTGAACTATGATATTTGTAGCGAAGACAGCCTTAAGTTGCTAAAGCGTTTTATTAACACAGCCGAAGCGTTTTATTGGTACCTAAGCAAGTTATAAATTACCAATAAAACACAGCTAATATTGTAGCAAAAATAAAATTAATTTATGTATGTATCACACAACATTTTAAATATATCAAAACAAAAATAAGCTTTCAAGCCCAATATATGTACCTCATTCACCGTTGTGAAATGACGCACGTTAAAAATTACAACAATAAAATCATAAACCGAAGTGTCGTCTAATATTTCAACAAATTCGTTGCTATGAGTTTGCTGAGCTAAAAATGAAACATGCAATTTTTTTTTCTTATCCTCAGGTTCTGTTCCGATTTGAGACAGGAACATAAACACGGCTAATTAATTTCTTAAATTTTGTTTGCTGAATGCATCGAGTCTCGATTCAATAACAAATTTTTCAAACTGTCAACTGTCATTTATTCAACCTCGACGACATCAAAATCCCCGCCTTTGTTTTTGTTATCTTTTAATTTTGTTTGTTTTAAATGTTTTATTTGGTTTGCAATTAGTTTTTTATATTATTTTTTCGCTGTTGAAGTGTTTTTTATTTGCTGAATGTATTCTCCCAAAACGAATCTTAAAACTCCTCAAAACTATGCATTCCCATATGAACCGTATCAAATACAACAAAATCTCATGGAATCTCTATACGAGATTTTGGAGAATAAACAAATCGGCATATTCGAGAGCCCCACCGGCACTGGAAAATCACTTACTCTAACCTGTGGAGCTCTCCGCTGGTTGCTAGATCATGATGCCCTGATCAAGGAAGAATTGCAGCAGCGAATTGATGAATTAAACAGCGAGATTAAAAAACTCGAATTGGATGGCAGTCGAGCAACAGATTGGATAGAATCTCACTTCCAAACAGGGAAGAAAAAAGAACAAATGCTAAGCTTGCGAAAATCTTTCGACATCATTAAGGAATTCGAGAAGAAAATTGAAGATTTAAAAACAAAGAAGGTTGAAGAGAAAAAAGGTGTGAAGAAAACGGTCATTGTTGAAGATGTCATGTTCGAGGTTGAAAAACCTCTAGATGAAGACCTAGAACTAGATGAGTTCGATGCTAACGAACAAAAAGACGAAGAGGAAGACAACCTTCATCGAGACGTTAAAATCTTCTTCTGCAGCCGCACTCACTCCCAACTCTCACAGGTTGTGTCTGAGGTTAGAAAAACTGAATACGGCCAACAAATCCGTTGCGTTTCTCTCGCCTCTCGGCAAAACCTTTGCATTCATCCGGAAGTAAAGAAACTCACTTCTGGTGCCTTGATTAATGAACGTTGCTTAGATATGCAGCGGTCCCAGTCTAAGAAGACTTCTTCCGACCCCGACGGCCACTGTGTCAAGAAATCCCGTCTAAAGCTCTCGTCTCATTCTAAGTGCCCCTACAAATCTCAAACTCATATCGAACAACTCAGAGATGATTCGCTCGTCGATGTATTGGACATCGAAGATCTCGTCAGTGCTGGAAAATCTCTCAAATCCTGTCCCTATTATGCCGCTAGATCATCAGCTAGAGACGCACAGCTTATAATGCTGCCATATCAACTCTTACTGCACAAACGAACACGTCTTCAAACAGGAATCTCGCTAAAAAACAGCATTATCATAATCGACGAAGCCCACAATCTCATAGACACAATCTCAAACATATACAGTTCTGAGGTGAGCTTGTTTCAACTCTCCTCAGCTCTGGGACAAATTACCGCATACAAAATGAAGTACTGTTCCCGATTCAGTACCCAGAATCTCCTGAAAATCAATCAAATGATTTTCATCGTCAAACGGCTGACCAAAATGTTCTCCGAAAGTAGGCCAGCCTCCAGGATGCTCAGAACTCACGAACTGATGGGCGAAGGAGAATTCTTCAACATCAATCTCTTCCATATCTTGGATTTCTGCGAACAGACACGATTCGCTCAGAAATTGCAAGGCTTTGCCAAACGAATAAATTCCGAACCAGCCCCAAGCGAAAATCAAGAGCCACCACGAAGTGCTACTATTGAACTTTTGAAAAAGCTTGAAGACGAAAAACTATCAAAAGCAAAATCATCGGCCAAGAAGGAAGCTGTGGTTGAGGCAGTCAAGATGGAAGTAAAGAACGAACCTGCTCCATTAGTGATACGTCCACTATTGGCATTCTGGGAATCGCTGACAGAGTGTTCGGACGATGGAGGTGTTCTCATTACACAACATGCCGATCCCAAACAAGCAACAATGAAATTTATTCTCCTTAACCCTGGCGGACACTTCGAGGAGATCATAAGGGAAGCACGATCGGTAAGAATGAAAGAATTTTTAACACGATAACACAAACTGACTGATTTTAACCAACTCACAAGCAACTAAATTCTTCAATTCTAATTGTGTTTCTTAGATCATTATAGCTGGAGGAACAATGCGGCCAACTGATGAACTGACCGATCAGCTCTTCAAATCTTGTCCTGAGCGACTTCAACTCAAGTTCTATGACCATGTGGTATCCGACGAAGCGGTGGCTCCTTTTGTTGTACAAAAAGGGCCAACTGGAAAAAAGTTCCTATTTAATTTTGCCGAAAGGAAAAAAGCGGAATTGGTTAGTAAATTCAAATAATTTACCTTATCATGATATATATACATACCTACATAAAACCCTTTTTCTCTAATAGCTCTCTGAACTAGGTATGACTTTGAGGAACGTTTGCAATGTGGTACCAGCCGGTATAGTTTGTTTCTTTCCCTCATACGATTATATGGATTTTGTCTATGATCACTTTGTGAAGGAACACTTCATAGAAGCAATCTCCCAAAAGAAATATATATTCCGTGAACCACGTGGAGCTGGAGGCCAGTCGGTGGAAGAACTCCTAACAGACTATGCTTGTGCAATCAAAAATCCAAATCGCAATGGGGCACTACTGTTTAGTGTTGTTGGTGGGAAGCTAAGTGAAGGCTTGAATTTCGCTGATGATTTGGGGCGATGTGTGATTGTGGTCGGGATGCCATATCCTAATAAAAATTCACCAGAGCTACAAGAGAAAATGAAATACTTGGACGTGACGCTAAAGAACGGAGCCGGTGCTGAATATTATGAGAATCTCTGTATGAAAAGTGTAAATCAGTGCATAGGTTAGCAAAAAAAAACTTCGCTTTTTACACATTGACAAAAAATTCTTTTCTTTGTTTTAGGTCGTTCGGTTCGCCACATCAACGATTATGCTGCAGTGCTGCTGATTGATGAGCGATATGCAAATGAAAAAGTCCGTAAAAAATTACCTCAGTGGATATCTAGAAATTTGAAGATTCCAGCAGCTTTTGGAATGGTACAGGGAGCTACAGCTAAGTTTTTTCGACAAAAGCGAAGCAGTTGATCGGAACAATTGATTGTGATTAAAACCAGTATTATTTTTTATTCCATAAATATGTTTTTTATTTAATAAAAAAATCTTTTAGAATGGAGAATATGGTTGATGTGTATCGCTTTATGTTCAAAAGAATTCGATAAACGCAAGGAATTTTAACGTTGTTTCTAAAAAAAGAGCGGTAAAACCCGAAAGAAAGTGCTTTATCTTGCCATAATGATGAATAGAATATCTCTTGCGATTTTCAGTTTTAAGGCGAAAAAGGCAAGGAGAAAGGAGTAATCGCCTTGTTTTGAGACGTAACTATATACATAGTCAACATTCTCTCTTATGTAGAGGGCCTAAGCTGATACGTCCTATCAGTATGACTTTTAAGAATGCTAGCTCCTTCGTATTTGGAGATAGATATTTGGAATCTTCATTCTGCCTGCCCTTCACATTGCGATTCTTGTTATATATGTCGATTTTCAAACCAGACTGGGAAGAACGCGACCACCGAGATGATATCTTCGGTGTGAAGTGAGATGATAGAGAAAACGGATACATCTCACTTCAGTCGTTGAAATAGTTAAATCTCAACACAAAATTGGACGTAAATCAAGTACTTTTCGATAGATGCCGTTGAACGAAAAAATCTTCGTTCATTGAACTGAATAAACAAAACAATGAATGATAATTTGCTTGTGGCTTATAGACTTCGGAGAACAATTGAATCTTCTATGAAATTTTTAGAGTTTTTTCCATTCCAGCCCACAGCCATTTTCATATCAGAAATTCATATGGTTTTAGAGATTTAGAATACATATTAAGGTATTAAAAAGGGCACACCCTTATCGAATACGAATCCATACCTACAGGAGACTTCGTTGTTAAGTAGTTGGGTGTTTTTGTGCCATGCGATCGGGCAATAAACGATGATCTCATGATAGGACTTGCAATCATGGTGAACATCCATTCGAGGATCAGAATTCAGTAAGTCATTTTAACCCAATGATTGAAAGGATTGTTGCAAGCCTTCTGTATGTGATCGGGTCGTATACTAAACGACGTGCAAGAGCTCAGATTCAGAGTTAAGGAGCTGAGATCGACTTCCCACAAAAAGCTGAGGAAAAAAACCTGCCGTACTAATGATTTGGTTATGCATCCACTTCCAAAATTCGTGGTCGACTCTTAGATTATAATTGAGCTAAACAAACTAAGAATTTGAATCTTCCCTCTGGGGAATTACAAAAAAAATATGCTCTACACCATACATATATTGGATAGCTTTTAAAACGAATTTATATTTTCCCATTCTCAAAAGTGAATGATTGAAAGAAAATGTACATACCTGCTAAACAAATTGAAAATATATACCTTCTTCACTTTATTCTTCACGTTCAGCACTAAAATAACACTTTTTAAATTCATTAAAATATTTTTTTTTCCAAATTAGAGCGACACAATTGCAAAATTTTAAATAAAGAGCTCAATTAACTTCGTAAACGGTAAATTGGGCGTCCCACAATTCTGACGAATAAATCAATTCGGTATTAGAACTAGCGAATTTTCGTTAGTTAATTCGCCACAAACGTCAACATTGAATAACGAATGCGAACTGCAAGGAGGAGCGACGAAAACAAAATAAAACAAGAATTTTTAAATAAAAACATTTGTTTTTCAAACAAAACGAGTTAATTAATATCTCAATAGATAAACAAATTAAAAAAAGTCATTAATAATGTAAAACCATGACAAAAAAAATACACCGATACACCAAATAAAATAAGCTGGAAGAACGCACTACAGACAGGCTGGTTTTTTATTTACTGCAAACAAATTGAAGGATTTATTGTAATTGCCACGAAATATTTTTATTAAGCTTAATTAATATCAAAAATTCCGCGTTCCGACCTTTAAAATTATATTTATGTATGTAATTTGTTTTGTTTCACTTCGAGATTTGTCGCAAATCAGTGGCCGCGTTCGGGTAACTTAACTATACAAGTTATCCGGATAGGTTTGTGTTGTTGTTAGCCTCTGTTAAAAATCAGCTGACAGCTGATGCAACAACAAATCAAAGCTATCCGAAATTTGTTGATAACTATCTTTTATAGATTAGAGCAAAACAAAATCAGAGCGCTCAACTTGTATTTCTTTTTTTAATCAGAGCGAGCTCGATGCGCTCAGAATAAAAAGCTGAGCACGGCCAACTTCATATAAAAATTCAGAATTCAGATTTTAGTTATCAAAATTACCGTTTTTTTTCTGTTTTTAAATAAATGCTTGAAATCTTTTTCACCACAGAAAAACTTTAATTAATCTACAAAAAAAATGAATTCACCAATATATTTTTCTCACCTCAATGGTTTGTGTCCCCACTTCACATCATGTCGGAATATTAAAATTTCAATCTGTGGCATTTGTAGGGTTTATGGAAAATATGTTTACTTTTCGTCTAACTTGTATTTAAGGTTGAGTGGCGTTGATTGTCTAGCCGCGGCCATAATAATTTAAATGTGTAAGGTGATTACGGTTCAAATCCCATACACCACACTAGAATTTAATTTTCAATTGATGATTCGATTCTTTCCCTCTTCCACTTACGCCACACCTGTCACCACATTCAATGGGTGTTTCAGAGTGCCAAGGAAGAAAGTATAATATACCGACATCGAAAAGGGAGAAAAAATGTCTCGGAACAGGAAGCCGGAAATCTAAATTTCTCGATTTCGGGTGCCAAAGATGGGACACATTTTTTTTTTTAATTTATTTTTAATCAGTGAACAACAAAGAAAATCGGGCAATGTTAATGCCAACCAAGTTATACCAAAAATTTGTATGAAATTACACAAACGATCTACCTATACGTGCATTGTATGCCTGCTGTAACCTGAAATTTTTACTAAGTTCCCCAAACCTATTTATTTTTCCTAAGGGTTTTCGACAGCAAATTGCTTAGATTTTTGTAAAATTGTTAGTCAATTTTTTTGTTCCCCTGTCATTTTTTTTAAATTGTGCCTTGTAATTTGAGACTCAATTCGAATTTCTATTTTATTTTGTCTTCTGCAAGCCAATTCAATAAAACAACATTTTTTATGTTTTTTGTACAGGTACAGGAGTAGAAGATTTATTAATGCATTTATGTCATCAAATAATAAATAAATATTAATCTTGCCACAAATTCATATTTACTTTCTAGATTCTGCTCTTTCCAAGAATAAATAAAATAAATTCGAAAAACATGCGACCAACGGAAAAAAATATAAAGCATAACTATAAAAAAAACAAACATCCATTTTTTGTTTTAAAATCAATAATTTTTTTCATTTATTTGTTTCCTATGCAATTAGATAAAAAATAAAATAAAATAATAATTAACAATAAGCTGCGAAATAAATTATTACAATTAGTGATTGTAGATTGTGACGTGTACTGTTTCTTTTTGATTGTTTTTGTCTTGATTGTGCTTTAAGTATATTAGATATTAAATAACAAAGTTATATTTTAAATATATTTATAAAAAAAAAAAAATATAAACAAATCAAAGATACATTTAATATACTGGTTTTATTGATTTTCTTCTTTCTTTTTTTAAATCTGCTTCGTGAATTCAACAAAAAGTACAACAAAAAAATAACTAAAGAAAAAATAAAAAAAAAAATAGTAAACATTATTTTGTTTTCTATAATAAGGTACCTATGGTTTATAATTATAAGTTGAGGTTTATATAAAACAAATATTATATTGTAAAAAGCTGGTTAACAATTTTCTTTATTTTTAGACATTTTTGATTGTTTTATACACATTTTAAATATTTTATTATATTTTTGCTCTTGTCAAAAAAGTAATAATATTTTTATTTTTTTCAACTGTATTTGGAATCTTCTACTCTTACTTAGTTAATTTTTTGTTTTCAAAATTTTATTTCGATTCCAAAATTTTAAATCTTTAATATTTTATTTTTCAAATCAGAGTATAAAATGGATTAGAATAAAAAAAAAAAGAAAAATTATGTTTTTTTTATTTCTTAGTTTTAGGGTATGTGCATATTTTTTGATCTTTTCATCATATAAATTTTATTTTTTTTGTTGTTTGATTTGGTCTTGCAATGTTAGGCCGTTTATGTTCTGTTTTGTTTATAAAATTGCCGAAGGGGTCGAATGATTTTATTTTGTTTTACAAGTTTTCTTTTTACTTTTTAAGCTAACACAAATAGTTTTGAAAATATTAAAAGTAACAGGTACTATGTAGCGCCAAAATTATTATTAATTTTTCGATTCAAAACATTCAAATATGAGTTGTAAGAATTCTTATAGTCATGATACGAGATGATGGTGTTTTAAATCGAACTACGAGTAAAAGAAAAAGAAATGTTAAATAATCAACAGTGGTTAGCAAAATAAATTGATCTCTATCAGCCCTATTCCGCAATTCATCGGGGGGAATTTTTCTTGAATTTTCACTAATCGCTATTCAACTATTCATTCGAAGTGAATCTGGGTTAAAGTCGGTAATACTGCACGGTATTCTCTTATTCACGTGAACGCATTCAGCCCATACAATTCAGATCCATATTTATGAATTGTTGCGGATTTTTTAATTTAGTGAAGTAGTGAAGTTATTAGTAAAATCTAGTTTATTGCTTAATTTAGAATGTTTGTCAGTAAATGATAGCTTATTAACATTTTTCGGGGCAGAACAACAAATAGAGATCAATTCATCCCACTATTTTCTGGAATGAAATTAAATCCAGTTTTGCAAAAAAAAAAACAAGTGCTCTGTTTGTTTGTTGATTTTTGTTTTCTCTGTTTGCAAGTGGAAAAAGACGTTCAATAACTGTTTCTATTTTTGTTTTTAATTTAAAATGATAAACCAACAAAATTTACCAAAATTTCCCAAGATTTGCGCATGAACAATAGCTGTTTACGTGAATGTCAAATTGGTTTGGGATAATGAAGTTTGCACCCCAAGGATAAGAGAATGGAAAGGTAGAGTGAAAGGGAATCGAATCTACGATTCACGTCAATAGAAGGATAGGGCTGTATATTTTGAAACTTTTGACACATGACACTTTTGAAATTTATTTAATGAATAAGGCACAGAGCCAGAAAAAATTAACTTTTGGCAGAAAAAGTCTGGTTTTACTATGCATTTTTTTTAATTGTTAAAAATGAGATGAAGATGCATGAATTTTTACAAGTTTTTTTGTAAGACAAAATAGAAAAAACGATTCCCCTTTGAAAAGACATTGACTCTATCACTGTTTTTTTTTTTTGTTTTTTTAATTATTTCCTTTGATCAAAGCAATAAGATTCTATATTTTTCTTGCACACAATTTCATTGTCGGTTTTTTTTTTTTAGTACATATGGCATTATTAATGAGTTTTTGTTTACATTAACAATTTTATTTTTTTTTTTTTTTTTTTGAGGTAAACATTGAGTTTTTCTTTTTGTTTTTTTTTTATAATTTCCATTTCTGATTATTATTTTTTTTTTACATTTTTACACATATACTATATGCACACTAAGCCTATTCATTAAAAATAGGAAGGCATTTTTTTAATATAACTTTATTTAAAAATTTCTTTCCAATCGAATAAATTTAAAAAAAAAAAGGTTTTACTTTATCTTTTTGTTGTTTTACTTAATATTTGTGTTTTTTTTTTATTTTTTCTTTAATTAGATTTTTATGGTGTACAAATACATTTACATATGTATAAACATTAAGCGTTCGAATCAGAATAAACAAAAAAAAAAGAAAAGTTATAAAATTCTGCTTCTGATACAAGATTTTTGTTTTCATTTCAATAAAATATTTAAAGCACTGCGTTTAGTTGTTTTTGTTTTTTTTTTTTTTTTACATAAGCGTTCATGTGTGATTTTAAGTGACCTAGTTTTTTTTTGTTCATTAATAATAATAATTGATGAAAAAATAATATCTTCATATTTTTTTGTATGAATATGGTGCAAAGAAAACTTTTCAATCAACACAAAAAAATCCGCCTTATATCGTTTTGACACATTTAATTAATTTTATAACAAAATATAACAAAATACTGTTGGGACAAAGAGTTTAAGAACACATCCAAATAAAATAGGCCATGAGGTGTTATTTTTAGGACTAGAAAAAAATAAAATACAAGGCCAATTTTTGAAAGCACCCATCGAACGAATTTTGTGAAAACAAAAAAGTTTCATTTTTTAAAATGTTTCAGCATCAAAACATTCTATCTCCTCTGATCACATGTTACATCTTCCAATTTTTTTTTTTAAACTAAGTCACATTATTATCAACAAGCTTATTCTTATATAATCCAAATTTTTTATTCACAGATAAATATCGATTTTTCTTTTTTTTTTTTTAAGTTCACTAAACAAATAGAGTTATACTTACATCAAAATATTTCAAAACTGGTAGACATTTATGTATAATATATTATATATAAAGCCTAAATATACATATATGTAAGTATATATAAATTTAAGTTGTTTCCTAGATATAATAATATTTATAGGCAATCTTTACCACAATTAGTGTTGTTGGATTTTTTTTTTTAATTTAAATTTAATTTTAAAAATAAAATTTTGAATTTTTAAGGACACATTTAATTTTGTTGTTGTTGTATTTTTTTTTTTCAATAAATTTTTCTTTTTTTGTTTAGAATTATATCACTTACGAAATATCATCAAAATGTTTTCGCTTTATTTTTTTGTTTTTGTTTGTTTTGTTTTATTTTTAAATATAAAGTGATTTATGATTTAAAGCCAAATCAAAGGGAACAGGAAATATGGATTTGATTTTTACGATCACTTGAATTTTATTTTTTATCGAAATAATTGGATTGATTAAGCGGGATTTTGTTTCTTTTTTTGTGAATTTTAAATTTTCGAAGCAACAGTTTTTATTATTGTTATCTTTATCAAACATTTAGAACGATTTGAAAGGAATGTCACATTTTTTTTAGAAAGATTTTTTTTTATATGTTTTATAACATTGAATTATTTTGTATTTAAGGCATTTTTACATTTTTTTAAATAAAACAAATATAAATAAATAAGAATGCAAATCAACAATAAAAAGAATTTTATTTTTTAAATATATATTTTCATATTTCACTGTTTATATTTTTTTTTTGTTTCTCTTTGATTTCTTTTACATTTTGAGGTAGTTAAGCCACAGATAAAATAGAAAACAAATTCGATACTACAATATTCGAGATGATTTAGCTTTTGATTGTTTGACGACGACGACGAGAGGAGAAGGAGGAAATGATTATTCTGAGTTTCTACTATTCCCATTCAAAAGCTAGTTGTTTTAATCATCTCTTGATATTTTTGATAAAATTTGAACTGTGACCTTGGATTTATTGTGTATCTATTGTTTATAGATATGATAATATCTATATTTAAAACTGTAATTTTAATAATTAAAATTTGGAAAAATTTTCTATTTTATAACTGAGTTTTGAAATAAAAATATCTTATGAAGCCAGAGGCCCTTTTTGTCATGAAGTATGTAGTTTAAAAGCACAGTACACAAATCTAACGTAATTTGTCAAAGTTGAAAGTGTCAGAAATTAAAAATGGCTGCTCGAGTGCCATCAAAAACGGCACATCGCATTAGTAGAAACAACAACAAATATTAACAATTTGACAAGTGAAGAGGCCCTGCAGAACTAAACAAAAATGACAACGCTAATGATATTACCTTTAGGCGTTTTTCTTTATTAGTTTAGAGCAGAGCCTGAACTGTCAAACAAAAAATTGTGTTTCTTTTTTAGCTCAGAGCATTCGGAGCTCCAGTTTTGTGTTTCTTTTTTCGCTCTGACCATGTTCAGAGCTCGCTCTATGAGCTCAGAAAAAAATAACTGAGCAGACAGAGTTAAATGCTGAACACAAGCATTTGACAGCTGTAAGTGTTTAGGTGTGTCTCAAAAATAGTTCAGAGTGCTCAGAACTCAGAACGCGCTTCGTTCAGAGGACGTTCAGAACATGCTCGACATGCTCGGACTCTATTCAGAGCTCTATTCTAAACTCAAAAAAGAAAAACGCCTTTTAATACGCGACTACCTTTGTATATCCCTGTCTCGTTTATTCTCAAACGTCAAAATCTTCACCTTCTTGAGACTGACATTTGATTTTTTGTTTGTTGTATTTAAAATATTGTTTAAGGATGAATAGCAAAATTATTGTAATTAAACTTAGATTTTAAAATTAATTTATAATTGAGCACAAACTTCTTTAAACATAAAAGTACGCCTTTAATTTTCGCATTGCAATTTAGCACCTGTCATTCTCAACAAAGACATGGGTGTCACTTTGAATATTGACGAAAATCGCCCTGAATAAAAACTTAAATGGTCCCGTGCTGTGAATTTCTAATTCCAACGAGTTCCTGTCAAAATAGAATTCGTAGTTTTTCACATAAGATAGCGCTCGTGAGAGAGTACACAATTTTCCCTATCTGTGAATGTTCGTCTAAGGAATTTTGTTGGGCAAACACGGCAGTATGATAAAAAAAGGCACAGATTTTTTCATCTTGTCATGATCCATGAGTGTTGTTCACATATGGTAATACAGGAATACTGTGAAATGGTGTGAGTTTACGTTCCTGTGCTTTTTCCCACTGTTAACATTTTATTTTTGAGAGTATTATATTCCCACTCATCAATATTTGACAGTTGATGAGTTTCTGTTCAAAAAGTCAAGGAACGACGCTTGTAGCTTGAAAAGCTATTTTTGTGACTGGAAAATAAAATTTTGAATATTTCTCAGAAACACGAAAAAGTGCGCATACGCCACCGAAACCTGATTCATTTCCAATTTAAGGTTCGTCTGTTTATTTGGTTTTTAACAATTTATATGTATGGTTTGCAGGGGGATATTTTAGATTGTTGTTTTTTTACTTTTGCTCTTGAAATCAGTGGTGTGAACATATTAAATGTCAAAAATGTGACTTTACTCAAAATGGAATTTTTTTTTTAAATACAAATCCGTTCCACATACATCTTTTTCATCGTGAAATTAATTGACAATGAATTTGATTTCACTTCGCATTAGATGTATTCTATAGGCTCTCGAAATTGAACAAAAAGTGCCAAGAAGAAGTGCACTGCAGATGCTTTACACGTCGCGTGAAATGAAAAATCAAGTGAGTTCCACAATTATTTTCACGGTAATTTTATAATATGCGGCATTTCACTGCAGATAGTAGGTTATTAAAAAGTTAAAAAAATGTTTTTGTCAATCAAATAATTTGGATTAAAAAAAAGAATATTTCACTTTCATTCAAACTGTACCAATAGGCATGCGAAAATTATTTGTTGTGGAATGAATCTATTCGTTTTTCAATTCTATTCAATCTTGAATTTATGAACTAATAATTTCCAACAGTCCTGAGGTCTGAAGTCAAATAAATTTAACTTTCTTCTTTAACAACAACACATGACAGCATTCCAACAGTTTTATCGTAGGATATTCTATTGATAATTCAGCTTAAAAAGTTGTCTAAATAAAATAAATCAAGCTTTTGTATAAATTCCGTTAAAAGAAGTTAAATTTTTAGTGCGAAAAAATCATTTAAAAAAAAAAAATACTTGGGATAGGAATGTAATAGAACAATAGGTAAATACATTTCTCTCTCTTTCTCTTTTTTCTCTCTCTCTCTATAAAACAATCAAAAACTTCATTGGCTTGCTCAAGCAAAAAATAAAATGGACGCCATGCTTGACTGTTTTATTCCTGCCTATCTGTGGCTTTTAATGTTTCACATAAAACATTTTTGTTTCTTTTGTTCAATATTATGTACATAATTAATAGCTACAGATACATACTTACAGCGAAAAAAAAATGATTAGTTAAGATAATTGGTAAAAAAACGAATAGTCAAACCACAACTATTCCTAGGGCTCCAACAAGAAGTACTCATCTCACGCCAAGCACCCACCGTTTGTCATTTGGGAAAATGCAGCCGCAACACCGGTATCCAAATCAACGTAGTCCGAGTCCGTTGGATCGCCAGTTAGGTGTGACAGGAAGTCAGCCTCCTGCACCGAGAGCAGATCGTTTTTGATCGAAATGTGATCATGGAAGGGAACAATTGTTGTGGTGCCGCCCATGGGCCCATGGAAGTCCACGATGTTGGCGTTGTGATTGCTAGTGTTGTTGTTATTGCAGGAGTTATTGCTGTGCTTCAGATCGAAGTTTTCGGACTCGAAGAGGAAGCGTTCAGCGCTTTGAGCTGTTGTATAGGGACTCTGGGAGTCAACCAGCTCGTTTTTGACAAAGTCGGAGGTCGTGTCAGACGTTGGTGTGAGGCTGCTGTCACAATTTGGAATGTAATCGGTTATCAGAGCCTGACTGACAACTGGATGGTGTTGCAGATGTTGGTGATGTTGCTGGTGATTGCTATGGAGAAGGTGGGATTGTTGCGGTTGCATTTGTGGCAGGCAGACATCTTGGGCAGGCGAGCTCAAATAGCCAAGCTCTTGAGCTGTTGGCGATGGCTTACAATAGCCATTCGGGATGATGTCCGAGGAGTGGTGATTGTTATTGGATGTTTGATGATGGTGTGGTGAGTTGGGTATCGCCGCTGTGGTGGATTTGAAGACATTACTGCGATTGTTGATTGTTGACATCGGTGGTATAGCGGTTCGTTGTTGTTGTTGATGTTGTGATTGGGTGGGTGTGGATGCTTGACTTGTGACTGGCACCGGTGACTCGGCCGTTTGAAATGGTTTGATGTCCAATTCCAAGTCAGCCAAATATTTCTGGGCAGGCGATTGCAAAAGTTTCGTTGAAGGGTTGAAGCCGCCTGGTCGCATACATGATGGTGAGTGGGCCTGCAACATGTCAAACAGTTGCTGGCGTTCCAATTCCAGAGATCGCACTTGATTTTTCAGGTCGATATTTTGCGTGTCTAGTTGTTCGGATTCCAACATGAGATTTTGCGTGCGTTCACGCTTCTTCATGCGACACTTGGTGGCAGCGATTTTATTGCGTTCGCGTCGCCTTCTACGGCGATCTTCGTCTTCCGGAGTGAGTCCTTTAATGGATTTGCTATCACAATCTTCTTCGTCGCTGGTATCGTCATCCTTGCGTGAGCATTTCGAAGTCGTTTGTTCGGAGCCCGAACTCGACTCACACGTAGAAAGTTTTCTCTTACTCTGTATGGAGAGCTTCAGCCCGGCCTTGATAAGCTGAGAACACGTCTGAAATTAAATACAAAAACAATAAACATTTAGTGACTTTCAAATAAAATTCTTTCCTGAAGGAAATTAATACAAACAAACAAAAACAACAACAAAAACAAAATGAATCGTCTGCATTTGCCCGTTTGATAAGACAGGCAATAAAAAGTCGCACACAAAATCTCAAATGACATGCAACCGATTTCAATTTAAAACGTGTCGTGAGTGACCAACAAAAAGACAAGTTCCCATTTTTGGGCCTTGCAGTATAAACAACACATGACTGCGCTGACCAATTTGGTTATTGGTGACAGACATGTTTTGAGATTTTTTTCCCCATCGCTCGATCGTTTGTGTTTTACTTTTAATGTGAATATTTTTTTTTTTTTTTGGTTGTATTATTATTTACGACCGCTCAACATGAATGCAGTTTGCCTTTTTGGAGATATGTCTCACAATCAGTTGAATATGTGTGGTGCTTTGGCTTTCTGAGAATAAAATAATACAAATAAAAAAATAAAAGAAATTTTTGAAAGGAATCGAAGGGCAAATGAAGAGTGAAAATTCCGCAATAATTTAAATACAAAACAAAAAAACGAAAGTTAAACAATGCCCATATAGTTTTGGCGGAATGCGCGAATTTGATAATGATGACCATCTGTTTGAAGAAATGATTGTTTGACAGTCAATCTGTCGAGGAATGCAATTGAGATTGAGATAAATCTGTTGCTAGTATTAAAATGAACCAAACGTTCAAAGGTCTCGGTCAAAAATTCATAAAATTAAATTTCAGCTAAATAGGTAGTTCATTTTTAACTTTGAAATTAGTTCGCAAAGAAAAGTTGTTAGATGAATTTTGTATCCAAAATGAAAGAAAAAAAAGGAGTTAAAAAGACTGCATTCACAAAGGTACCTAGTTGTATTAGTGACGCGAAGTGTAAAAATTAAATGATGTACTCTAAAGTTGAACAACACCCACAACTTAGAATTATTGAGTAGGTGTAAGATAGAAGCTAGAATATAGTGAAAAGTCAGAAGACTCCTTTTTACCTTATGAAAAATATTTGCAGTTTTTAGTATTCAAACAGAAAATACCTACTCGATCGTAAAATAAAAATGGAATGTTGTGGTTTGTCATTGTTGTTTTTTGAAGCCAGTGCCTACGTTCTGTTACTCTCGCATTGATAAAATCAGTCGAGAAACGATGAAAATTGAAACAAATCATATGAGTTTTGTTCCATTTTTCATCGTTTCTCGACTGATTTTATCGATGCGAGAGTTATGCTGCATTTACACGACTGACAAATTGGCATTTTTCTGTCACTATACTGCCAAAAGAATGAATTTTCCATTGTTCTGTCATTTTTTTGACAGTTAAATGCCAGAATACTGCCAATTTGTCAGTCGTGTAAATGCAGCATTAGTCCCGTCCCCTTTCACGCTGGAAATTTTTTGACGTTCGCGTTTTTTGATGTTTTCTCTTGTACATTTCACACGAAGAAACAAAATCGTAAGAAATTTTCTGTTGCTTTCATATAAAGTCTATTGGTTGAACCACGCTTTCTTTAATGTGAGAAGGAATGTCAAAAAAATGTGCTCAATTGTTGTCCGGGGAGATTTTGTTCACACCACTTACGTCGTGCGCTTCTTTCCTACAAAGTGAAAGTTGCTGGAAACTCAGTTTCCTCGTGTGAAAGGGGATTTACAGAACATGGGTCCAGAATACATTTTAGTATTGTTCGGGTACTTTGTGGACTAAAAATTGCAATCTGTCAGATTTTTAGGAGTGGGAATGAAATTCTCTCAGAGAGAAATTAAACTGTCCAAAAGTGCACGAACGCCTTATCAACAAAAGATGTCACTTCAAATACTCAATACAAATAAAACTTAAAGTTAACAACTACCATTTTATTGTTGTTGTTCCTTGATTTGAAATTGGCTTTCTTTTGTCAGAACACATAACTTACAAGTTTCTGCCCGAAGAAATGTCTCAACTATAATTTGCCAAGAAGGAAAAATAATAATTTAAGTGGACGCGAAATGCACGTACGCGTACAGAATTGGTCTAAAATTGGCAGAAAAGAGTTGATTTGAACTAGAACGTGAACACACCTAGTTATATCTGTCAAACCAATTGTCAGATTGCAAACTGTCAATGAGATTTTTATTAAGTAGCCTTTGGTTCCTTAATTTTGTGCGCCAAGCTTATATAGACATGTTTTATCGAAAAATTGAGTTCAGCGATGGGTCTAATTTTTGACTCAATATATGTGAAAAAGAAAAACTGCCGCATTTGGAACGAAGATAATCTACATGAAATTATCGAAACGCGCAACGCGCGCCGCCGCCGTTACAACTCGAAAAATGCACAGTTTGGGCTGTGCTGTGATGTGGGCTGTGGGAGTTGGCGTGTCACGGTCCACGGTATTCGCTAAAGGGCCATGATTACTGACTTTTTCGTTCCCCGATTAAATGGCATTAATGAGGAAGAGAGAAAAAAAAACAATTAACTTATAATTAGAACATTCGATGAACGCATAATTTCGCGCAATGGTATAGTAAACTGGCTTCCAAGATCTTGTGATTTGACGCCTCTTGATCATATTCTTCGGGGATACGTAAAGTCCCTAGTTAAACAAAGAACAATCGACGCAATCGAAGCCAACGTTAATCGTGTTATTGAGGACAATTGCTTAGAATCAGCCGTCGTGGTAGGCATACACCCTAAATTGTGTTCAAAAACTAATTGCAGTATGAGCTCTTTACTAAAAAGCAACACCTATATCTTTCTCTCGCTTATTCGCAATACGTCAAAATCATTACTTTGTGCCTGTACAAACTGCTTCACAGATATAAAACCGCTTAACATTTTCGCTTTACGCATCTGTCAAGTGACACAAAGTGATTACTGTCACTTTTGACGTTTTGAAAGCAAATAAATAGCTATTTATTAAAATTTCATGTGCTTCATTCACAATCAAAGTTAGTACCGGCTTAAATAAACACCCATACACAACAGGACTCAATGCTTAAACAAATGGTAATGGGTGAACGAAATATCAATAAATAAAGCTCTACCATTTTTCTTCAACTGTTATAGACGCTTACTCTTGAACTTGATGATTTATATGAAAACTTTAAACACAATGTACCTTTTATGTATTCAGTTGTTCTATTTGTGACAGTCAAAGACTTCTATACACTCACACTGTCTATTTAAAAAGCTTGAAATATAAATAAAATTTTCTTTTCTGAACGTGAATTCATAAAATGATAACAGATTTGTATCAACAACAGTATCCACCATTTATACCACCTATATTGCATGTCACACGACAATTCATATGAAATAACGTCAAAACATTCCACATTGATGTCAAAATTTTGCCATGAAATAAAAGGTATTTCTTAAGGTTGTTGCTTAATACACAACAAAAAAAAAAAAAACATGACTAACGTGTAATGTGCATAATGTGCTTAACTTGTCCTTTCGATTTCAGGGAGTAAACATTTGTTTTCCATTATTTTTATTCTAAAGAATTTAGTAATGAAATTTCGCGATAAAACAATTACGAAAAGACATACTATTGTCGTGATCAATAAAAAGTATTGGCTATAAAAAAGGTGTCCAATCGTGCATGTAATATACATACATATGTAGGTATGTTGAGTAAGACAGAGTATTTATAAATATGGGATCAGTCAGATCTTCAAAGTTTTGAGAAAATTCTTTTATGTCGAATTTGTATTCACAAAAAGTACCTTGGTAATGGTTGAAGATATAGGAAGAGTAAGTCATAGATTTAATGAATAAATTGCATAGTTTTTGCTGAAAATATGGCACACAAAGCCTAGTTTTGACGTTCTTTTAATTGTTTAAACAAAATAATTGTAAAAAATTGCATCAATGATCCAGATCAATCAAAACTGTTCGTCATTACCTTCAAACAAATTTTCTTAAAATTCACATCTTTCGCATTTTTTTAGTATTTACAATGTAATCCAGTTCATTCAAAATGATACAAAGGTATAAATAAATTGACTTGAATTGAATTCCACTGAAGTTCATCTCTATAAAATTTAGGGCACCTACAAAAGCCATTGTTATTGTGAGGAAATCACTGTAACTTTTCATACTTTTTTGACCACATGGTCATTGTTTTCCACTTGTCGACTTGCATTACATTATAATCCTCTTTCACTGACCCGTATTTACTACTACTATATACCGCTTGCTGCCGCCCGACCATGTGATGTGTACCACCTATACCTATTGTATGGGTTGCTTCCAAAAATGGTCAAAAAGCATTCGGGTTTTATTTTAATATTTATTTCATTATTTTGTATGTGATGTGATTGTGATTGTGACCCGCACAAAATAAAATCTAGGTCAGATTTAAGGTGCGTCGTTTTGGTTGTCGTCGTGTTGATTCGTCCACCATCAACTATATAAGCTTATGCCAGTCGCCGTTTGCCGACTTTCATGCTTGCCGAATTAATATTACAACCAAAATTGTGCAGATTGTTATCGTTGATGTTTTAGAGTTGCGAGTGTGACCCGTGAAATACTCTCCGACGCCATAAAAGTGAAATATAATAATAATAATTCTACAAAATGATAAAAACTTAGAGAAATGATAAGCCCTGGCCATGAGTGGATTAACAAAGTTATATATAAAGGGCGGACCGAGTTTTGGGGCTGTGTAAACAACTATCTCAGTTTTTAAAAAAAAATTTTCAAAAATAGAGTTTTGGGAACTTTTTTAATGTCGGCAATCCATGGTTGCTTAGGTTGTTTTTAAGAAATTATAGTAAAAGCAAGTTAGTTAGTGAAAACAGACTTGTTTTGTGGAATGAATGAACAGGAAAGCTGGGGCCGAATTACTGCATCAGTTTTCGAGTAATACGTGACTGAATGTTGTGAGTTTGGCATTACCGCTCGCGTTATCGAGCAATCAAGTACCATAATTTGATATTTTCTTTTCAGTAATCGAACGGAATTTCATTCCATAGATGGACAGCCGACTGACAGTGTGTAATGGATGCGAATTATGAAGGAAAAATAAATGAACTATTGTTTTTATTATTTTATTTTACTAGTTCATTCGATCACTGATGGCACTCACTCACTCAGTCACTGAAGCGGTAACTTGGCCCCTGATTTTTCATACCTGAAAAGGGGCTATTAGAAAAGCTTAAGATAACCGAAATCAGCCATTTTGAAAAAAAATACGGGTATTGGTCAATATCTCCGAAGCGACTTTTTTTGTGGGAAGTTGTTATGAATTTGTAGGATTTATTTGTCTGTAAAGTCTTTTATTAGGGACGCTCGAAACTTGTAAGGTTGAAGCGGCCATGTTTTCTAAGCAACATTTGTCATATTTGTTGTTAATTGTTTAGTAGTGTATGATAGCAGTTCACCATGAAGCGTAAAAGAGCTGAACTAAGTGTGCAAATCATCAAATCTGATTTTAAAAACCAGTCCTCAGTTCGAGAAACGTTCCGCACATTTCGTGATTTGTATGTATCCTTACCACTGCTGAATCGACTATTGGACTATTGGGCACGAAGCCCAAATTCGAGTCAATCGATTCGATAAATAACCAGGCAAAACACACCCGCACGTCACTGAATCGCAAGGACTGCTGAAAACATCGTTGCTGTGAGTGAGAATGTACAGGAAACCCCGAGGCGGTCAATTTCTCTACGTTCCTAGGAACTTCGACTGTCTGCGACTTGGGATCGATGATAAGCAACTTGTGTCCCAAACTGGACGATATGTGGTTCCAACATGACGGCACTAAATCAAACGTCCTTATTAAAAGTCCCTTCGTATAATTTTTTTTTCTCCGCGGCAACATTTTCGAGGATATTTCATGTTGGTTTTCATTTTGTTTTACTCTTTCGCATTTTTCTCGTTCCCTAAGAAGCTAACGTAAATTGTTTTGGTATTCAAATTGTAGAGCACAAAATTTGTAACAAATTGATATGATGATGTGATATCGCTGACAAAAGTTACAGTTCCAGAAGGTTGGTAACGTAAGTGAACTAAAACCATACACAAATCTGCCACTAAACCAGTTTTGTAGAAATGGGTGTTTTTGGAAAGCTGGGGGCCTAACAGATAACTTGATACAATCGAGTTTAGTCGATACAATCGAGTGTAGGCAGTTCCTTATTTGGATCAGCCGATGTTTACGATTCGATTTAACCAAATAAGGAACTTCCTGCTTTAGACACGGTTGAGGGGTTGGGCAACACTTTTTATCAAAAATTATCTAGGTGTCATCAGTCAGCTTTACAAAAACACCCATATCGACACAATTCTTGCAGCGTTGTATTGGTTTAAATGTTTAAAACAAATACGCGGACTATCTACTTTCTAGTGCGTTGACTTTGACGCATAGTTTTCAAAAAATATATAAAAATGTTAGAGTTTTGTCCTCTACAATTTTTTAAACTGGACAAAGTGTGTGTGCGCTTCTTAGGCAACTAAAGGGTGGTTATGTAATTTTTAAGGGCCGATGTTGAATGTGAACCACACACCTAAACGTCAAGTTTTTTTCTGCATTTCATTTGACATTTCTCAATTTCAGAGACTAACTCAATTTGAACCATGGAAAAATATACAATCGAGGAACGCGTCGTCAATGGTCAGAATGGTGGCAAGAAATTGCAACAGAGTGGATGATCGATTTTCGAAGAAAATCATCTTCAGTGATGAGGCACATTTTCACCTCAGTGGATTCGTCAATTAGCAAAATTGCCGCATTTGGGGGAATGATAATCCAAGAGTGATTGTCGAAAAACCAATGCACCCACAAGGAGTGACTGTTTGGTGCGGTTTATGGGCTGGCGGCATTATCGGGCCGTATTTTTTTTACCAAAATGAGGCCGGTCAGGCAGTTACTGTGAATGGTGTTCGCTATCGTGAGATGATAACGAACTTTTTATGGCCCGAATTGGAAGATATGGATGTGGACGATTTGTGGTTTCAACAGGACGGTGCCACTTGCCACACAGCTAACGAAACAATGGCTCTTTTGCGCGACAAATTCAATGGCCGTGTTATCTCACATGGTGGCGATGTCAATTGGCCGCCAAGATCATGTGATTTGACACCGTTGGACTTCTTTCTTTGGGGTTATTTGAAAGAAAAGGTGTACGTCGATAAGCCAGCAACAATTCAAGAGCTAAAGGATGAGATAATTCGGCACATTAACGGCATAGAACCTCAATGATGCCTCAGCGTCATCAAAAATTTGGACTATTGGATGGAGGTGTGTGTTATGTTATGGAATTTGTCTAGATTTTTTAGTAGTGAATTGGAATTCTGGAATGACGTAATGAAGTTCGTTTTCGTTTCAATTCGAAAGCGTTTCAGATATGACATTTCGAATTTCGACCTCACATCATTGGACTTAATGGAAAAACTCGAATCTAATCAACGATCCAATTGAAAAAGATTCAATTTGAACTTATAATCAGGTTTGAAACATTTCAAAGACTCTATTTTTGTGTCAACTTGTACTTTTGTAAATGCGCCCCTGTTGCCACCTTTTCGACATGTTCAAAATGCAAAAACGTGATTTATAAAGCAAGCACACGAATTCACTATTACTACCGTGCGTCGTCGTCGGTCGTCAAACATGACTTTTAAGTCAAATGCCTCAACGTTTTTTTTTTTTTTTTTTTTTTTTTTTTTTTTTGATGTTTTGATTGATTAGGAGGTAAAATGTTGGCAGTCTTACTCACAAAACGGCCACAAACTTTCCAGTTTTTGTGTGAAACATTTTTCATTTATAAATCATCTTTCTTTCTGATGGCGATATCGCAACGACAAGAGTGTGCCTTCTGCCCCTTACCCCGTTGAAACATCCGATTCCTTTTTAGTTTACACATTGCCAGACCGCAACTTGGAAACTTCCCCCAAAAGTTACATTTATATACTTTAACACATCAATTCTTCACGTATCTGGAGATATACAAATAATGTTTTATATGATTTCATAACTTTTTTTCTTTCTTGTTATTTGTTGTTGTATTAAATTTGTTATTCCATGTGCATATACTATATATATACGATGCGTAACGAGGTCTGGTGGCCAGGCGAGCCAGCCAGAGGCATCGGCAGCGGCAGCGCCTGGCGTTGATATGTTTATTGTGTTTGATTGCATTTAAGTAATTAAGCATTGCTCCTTTGCTTTTCGTACGGACTCTATTTGTTTATTTTGCTTGCGAATATAAATGGCGACAGTTTTGGGTCAAGTAGATCTGAGCAACATCAACAACGAAAACGGTTTAAATAAAAAAAATTGGAAGATACACATCATAGATTGATATTGCGAAGAGTACGTACCTACTACTTGGAAGCGAGGGTACAATCTTGGGCCGAAATCAAAGGCTAGGCTGAGTGTTTTGCATAAAGTTTTGCTTCTGATGAAGATTGCCATATATGTACATATATCTCTACAAAATTCAACCAAAAACCAAAAGGAACACTGGAAGAAAGAGAAATTCCAAAAAAGGCAGGGTCGTCGTCCACGCCCAAAAAATCAGTGACTCTTTTTTTTGATTTTTTGATTTGTTGTTTTGGCACAAGCGGATTAGGAAATTTTATACATACATCGAATTGAAGAAAAACGTTGCCTTTAGAAACGCCCTGCATGCGGAATTTATCAGCCAAAACGCCTACGGTAATTTATATGATTAATTTTTATTTGAGGATACTCATTTATTATTGTGCTGTTTTGCTGCTACATAAAAAAAAAGGAATCAAAGATTGACCAAAGACAAATGAATGTGAAAGCAGGTTCGCTTGTAAACATATAGATTTTTTCAAAAACCGCATTTTTTTTCTATTGTGTGTGGAAATCGATTTGAGTTATAAATGCGGTCGTTATTCGTCCTTTTTTAACACACAAATTGTGTCGTTGCTTTATTTAGATTTTTTTTTAGAAAAAAAAGTTCTTGGAATTATTATACTGCTAAGGCTCCTAACCTTATGTTATTAAAGCCGTGGATCTTAATGCGGTGTCCAGGATGTAAGTAAGGCAGGGATAAAAGCAGAGGCAAAGGAGGGAAGTAAATGGCTAATTAGGTAAGAGGTGTCTGCCTGTACCATCCTGAGTTCTGAAGAATTTTTAAGATGTTCTTCAGTGACATATTCGAGGCATCGCCCAGGTTATAGAACAAACATTTTCAGAGGGCTGCTTAGTGCTAAGTCTCAACTAGGCTGGGGCTTTTTACAAAGTATAATAGATTAACCCTCATCCGTCGCTCTTCATCCTGGAACCATCTGGGACATCCTATTCGCATCCTACTCATGTGGTTGCCCATCGAGGTGTGACCCATTAGAGGATTCCAATCAAAAACCCAACTTATCTTGTGTATTAAGAAGTCCGTTTTATTCTTCTCACCATAGATTCCTTTTCAACTTGTAACAAATAGGTTTCATTGACACCTCCAAAATCATTAACAGAAATAGCGTTCTCGAGGTATACATAGGTTACAGCTCATCATTCAAAATGGTGGAAGCACATCACTTACGGCCACGCCATCTTTTTTTATGTTTATGGCTTGCGTTCGGATTGCAAACGGATAAGCTATCTTAAGCTACGATTAGACGGTTAACGTAAATTGTCATTGCGTTGTCTCCTTGACGTATCAAACATTTTGTCGGTATACTGTTAACGTAAAAACGATCACACGAATGACATCAGTGGGTTAATGCTGCCCAAAAAATGCGTTGACGTGTTACATGTGTCAGCGCATTGACGATCAGCATTCGAACACTTTGACAAGAACAAAAATCTATAATTTTGCGCGTTGACGATCTTACGACGTTAATGTGACTTTTTCGGAGACATTTTTTTAGTTCTCACTTTTTTGCTCCGGTAAAGGACAATTTTATTGTTTTTGCGTGTCATTTGGATCCAAATATTCAGTTTGTTGAATATCTGTCAAGCTGTCAAATTCCACAGAAGAATGGCTTCAAAGTCGATGGACTGAAACATCTACTTCTGAAAGATGTGACATTTTTATATTATATTTATTGCTTCGGAAAAAGACAATTTGGTGGCATTTGGGTGGCACTTGGAACGAAATGGCGCAAAAGTGGTCAGCCAGCGCGAAATTTGAAAACCACCGACGAATTATTCCACAGCAAAAGCAACAAAATCGAAAAAATTATTCTGCGTTCTTTAGGAGTACAGGGATTCATGTCTTGATGACGTGTATTTTGTTTTGAATTTTTGGCGGAATAATTCGTCGGTTTGGTGTTTAAATTTTGCGCCGCATGACACCGCAAAGGATTGCTACGATATGGATGGATTAAAAAATCTCTAAAATATCAGACATTCACAATTCGCAATTCAGTTGTGTCAACGTTGGGATACAAGCATCAGTCTGTCGATTTGGCCTATCTCCCCAGACAAGAAGATTACACGGTCACGCAAAAAGGTCAACGCATTGATCTTAAAATTGTGGTCAGTGCCAGCCCTCACCAAAATGTCATTAGTCTGCGTTGACGATCACACGACTTGACAATTTTGGAACAGAAGTTGACGTCATTTTGAGATCAGATAGTCAACGCGTTGACCGTCTTATCGGAGCTTAACGTCAAAATCGACTTGCTGTTAATCGTCGTTTCAATGCAGAACTATAGACTTAGTCACATTTAAAAAATTTTTTAGGAGCCATTTAAAAATTAAAAAAAAAAAATTATAACTCAAACCTTTTTATGAAATTATGTGGACTTAGACTAGTGGACTAGTCTCTATAGGGGGTTTAGGCTTATTCCCCACTGATTTAGGTTGTAATATTATTACTGTGAACGAACTACTCCACTTAGGCAGACGGTTCTCCAACTGGAACGCGCGAGATGAAACTGGATTCGTTATGACGTAAAAATCGAATATTTTTAAGTTTTGGAGTTAGGCTAGTTTTGCATTGTAGCGACGAAATGTACTCAAACAAATCCCTGCTTCTATGATGTTCTTAGCTGCAGTTACTGTACACATAATTCGTTTTTATAGACCGACAAATGTTTCTAAATCATACGTTGATCCCTTCGGATCGCAAAAAATTTATTCAAAACATTGAATGTTATTCAACAGGACCGTCCCATAAAGTTCGTCGGACACATGAATTTTATAATGATTTTTAAATCAAAAAGTGTCATAGTTTTTTATTAAATTAAATAATATTTATTTTCTTCACCATGGTCAAAGCAGCTTCCACACTGTGTTGATTTGGGTAAATCAACATCGCTGGCCAACAATGTTGAGTAAATGATGTCCAACAATGTTGAGAACGTGATGATGTTTAACACCGGCATTCTACTTTTGTTGAACTCAAAGTTAATCGATACAAATGAGTTAATTTTTTTAATTTTAATTCAATCAACTTTTTATTATAAAAAGGTGTTTTAAGAAAAGAAGCTCTTCTTGACACAATATTGACATAGAATCTCGACGACAAAAAGTATTCCACACGAAGATATTAAGAACAAAATAGAATCTAATTTGCATTTAATTTCTATCTCGTGTCGATTAATTTTTTTTTTTTTTTTTAATTTTTATTACATCCGTCTTCCTAACAGAAGTCATCACAACCTATAAGATCGCCGATAGGCGTTTCGATTATAATTAAATAATTATCTCAGCGAATCCAGTCAGTCGATTGTGCGTCGTAAACCTGAGACTTGAGATTTATCTCCTCCTCAGTGGGCAGCAAGCACCACAGCCCACGACACGATTAATGAACATTTTTTTTATTTTATTTTGTTTCTATTACCGCGGCAGATACTTTTTTAATATGTTCAACAATTTTGCATATACAGGTCAATGTCGCATCGTTTTTATTTCTGTTACGATTTTTTTTTTTTTTTCTTCGCAGATATTCATTCTTTATTGCAATTTCAGTAATTTTTGTAGTAAGAGAGATAGAGAGTGATTTTGTAAATGTGGGCGTAAACGTGGGCGGCAGAAGCATCGCAACACGAAGACCGACATCGGCAGTGTGAATATCACCATTGATCAAATTAAACACGAATGTCGCCGTGAAGATTTGTTCAATCGACCGCTGCCACCCGTAAAGCAAACTAAGGGTATTCGATTTATCTTCTCTCTTTAATGTTTCCTTTGCCTTTTTTTTTCAATTTGGCTTCGCCTTACTGAATAAAATTAGCATTTTAATTAAAGAGGTACTAATGCATTGAAAAATTGATTTCAATTTTGTGCGCTTGACTTATAATTGAGTCTGGTTGATTTGGTTCTTCAAATGTTGTGTTGTAGTGAGATGCACAAATTGTAAAAACAAATAAAACACACAATAACAATAATTAATTATACCTGTTGGACGCTGGGTGTTGTTGCTGTACCGGCGGGTGAGTCAAGCGGTGAACCTGAACAACTGGAATGACTACTATCCTGTGATATTGCCTGGAATAAATTACATAAAAAAAATAGGATTAAATTAGTATCATTTATTTAGGTAGATTAATAAATAAAAACAAACAAAAAAATATATAAATGTTATACTTTGATGGAGAAGAAGGTTTTTGAAATGAATATTATTATTTCAAGGTTTTGAGAGTTAATTTATTTTTATAGGGTTCTTTGTTTTTTTAATTTACTGATGAGTAATCGTCTAAAGAGAGAACCTGACGAATTTTATGGACTGGAAGGAGTAATTGTTTGGTATAACTTTACGTGTTACACTTCACGTTTGGCGTTACGTTCGCTTAGTTTTAACGTAAGCTTACATACCTTAATTGCTATGAATAAATTCATAGACAAACGCTGATATTTACATATGAAAAGATATGTAGATTTACATAGGATGTAACGGGTGTTTTTTTTAGAGGTAATGAACTTTAAATTGGCAACACTATTTCAACTGGCGGCCATTTTGTCAGCTGTCATGTGATTTATTTTTAGTTTGATTTTGGCATTTCAACATGACTAAACTGACGCCTGAGCAACGCTTCCAAATTGTGCCCAAATGGGCCCAAAACAAGATTGCCGTTGATCCCAATTTTCATAAGCGAATTTTGTTTAGCGATGAAGCTCATTTTTGGTTGAATGGATACGTCAATAAACAAAACTGCCGTAATTGGAGTGATGATAATTCTCAAGTGTATGTTGAGACACCGTTACATCCACAAATACTGACTGTCTGGTGTGCTTTATGGTTTGGTGGAATAATTGATCCGGACGTCTTTAAAACCGATGCTGGCCAGAACGTTACAGTCAATGGTGACCGCTATAGAGCCATTATAACTGACTTTTTCGTTCATCAATTGAACAACCATGAGTTGCAGGAATTGCGGTTTCAACAAGACGGCGCAACATGTCACACAGCTCGTGCCACAATTGATTTATTGAAGGAAACATTTGGTAACCGCATAGTTTCACGTTACGGACCCATGAATTGGCCTCCAAGATCGTGCGATTTAACGCCGCTTGAATATTTTCCGTGGGGATATGTGAAGTCGCTAGTCTACGCCGATAAGCCCGAAACGATTGCCCACTTGGCGGACAATATTCGTCGCGTTATATTGCCGATATACGGCCACAAATGTTGGAAAAAGTAATCGAAAATTGGACCTCCAGATTAGACTACGTACGAGCCAGCCGTGGCGGTCGTATGCCAGAAATCATATTTAAATTATAATGCCAGAAGATTATCTTTCTAATAAAGTAAATTTCATGTCAATTTAAAAAAATCATCTTTGTTTTATTCCATTTCAAAAACATCCTTTACGTGGGTGGATAACCCAAAAATTGTTTCGTATGTGATTTTTTTTGTCGAAAACCTGAAAAGCAGTATTCTTACAATAACTTTGGTCATTACAACTGCGAAGTTAAATCAAAATTGTTAGAGCCGTTTTTGAGAAAATTTGAAAAAAAAAACTGATTTATGTCAGCTACCCTTTCTTGAGGAGCTTAAGCTAGAGTTCAAATTTCCCCTCTAGGGAATGAAATTGGTCCTTGGATTAAAATATTCTATGGTCGTAAATATGGCAAAAGTGAGTCATACTCCCGCCGCCTGATTCGGTATTGGGGTGATTAACTCGTTTTTGTCTACATGTTTGTCTGTTCGGTACAAATTGTAACGTCAATTTTAAAATAACTCTCCTATGACTTACACACTTGTAATTTCAAACATGGCTCAGAAGTGGATGACAACACGTTTGTTCAAAGTCTGAAGAGTCTTTGCAGGGAGATTCGTATAAGGTGTGACAAAAAGCTTGAGCGTGTAGGTAAGGTTGAGAAGAGAAAAAATTTTTTGGGAAGGGGGGTCTATTCCCCCGTTTAGCCAGGAGGAGCAATTTTCTCAAAAAATTGACTTAAAACAGATTGTCAGACTTTTTTTAGTGGTGCTTAGTCTATTACGTCCAATTATAATTAGAAAAACTTTTGCCCAACTGAGAGTTGAACCTAGACCAAGCGTCCTCAGAACCATACACATTGCGTTATCGAAGTCACGTGATCAGGTCCAACCCAATCTAGGTTTTATTGTTTGACCATTGCATTTAAATCAACTTGCATTTTTATTAGCTACACACAGGCTATAGTGTATCTAGAAGTCTCTTCTATTATTGTGTTTTCAAATAAAGTAGTTTTACGGAATTGTTTTTGAAAAAGAGCATTGAATATTAAAAACAAAAATACAACTTAATAACGTAAAATTTTAAACAAAATTAGTTTGAACAAATTCGTTTTAAATTTTTTTTTTTTTTTCAAAATTTTCAGTTTGGAAGTTTATTTTTCAAAAACTATTCTCTAAAACAACTTTATTTAAAAATACAATAAAAGAAGAGACTTTTGGCTGTACAAAAAGGTCATGTCATGGTGGGGGAGGGGAATAGACCCACCCTTCCTATACGATATTTTCTTGTCTCGACCCAACCTACATGCTCTAGCTTTTTGTCACACCTCATGCGAATCACCCTGTATATAGCTGGTTGCTTTACGTCTATCCGCCTGTCTGTTTGTTTGTTCGGTGAAAATTGTATTATCGATTTGAAACCAACTTCCCATGACCTATGTATGTACGTACTTGAAAATGGATAAAAACATCTGTGTTTCAAGTCTCAAGTTTCTACTAGCTTATCAATAATTTTGTTAAAAATTAATTGTAAAATTTAACAGACACAAAAATAAAAATGCGAAAAATATTTTTGATAAAATTGTCGTAGGTTATTAACCGCAAAATAAATAAAAATTATTATTTTCAATTTATAACGTTTTACCATATATTTATATAAAACGAAAGAGTGGGGCGCATGCATGCTACTCTCGTCTTCTTTACTTTTGTCTATTGGATGCGACCAAAGTTTTTCGTTTTAAAAGTATAGGGCGATAGGTGAAGTTATTTTATACTTTTAACAAAGTTTTAAAGGTTAATTGAAATACTTATTTAAATGTAATTAAATAATTTCTACTTGCTTGTTTTTTTTCGATTTTTAACCTATCAAAAATATTATTTCCCAACAATAACAACAACAACAACAAAAAAATAGGTACAACGTCTAATTATTGTCTGGTGAGATGGTTCGAAATCATTTTGCACAGGCAGACATCAAAATAAAAAAAAATCACGAATAATAAATGATTTATTTTGTTTATTTATTTTCAATTACCGTATATATATTATTCATTAAAATTGCAAAAAGGCAATAAATTCGAATGACTTTAACGATAAGAGGTTTTAGGTTGCTACTTTGGAACAATCAATACAAAAAAAAAAGATAAAATAAAGTCAAATTAGGACATCAAAGCGAATTATTCTACGGACAACATTTTTTATTGTACGGTAGGTCTGTGTTTGGGGACATCTCACGACTATAAAACCGAGTTTTTGGGATTGTAGTGGTAATGGGGAAATGACGCCATTTTAAAACAAAAAAGATGGCTGGTTTTGTTTTTTGTTGAATAACTCGTTTGCATTTTGACACAAAATAAACACCAAACCAACTATAACTAAATGAGCTATTTACGACCTCGGTAGGTTATTCATCTTTAAGTTATAGCGGGTCAAAGTTATGTAGTTCGCATATATGCGCCCAATTAACAGGGTCGAATTAGTCCAGTATATTTAGTCAAGATTCCTATGAGAATTTATTATTTTATTGTGGGAGAAATGTTTGTTTTGCCATCGTTAAAGTACCTTATAGGAAGCTTTAATCCAACATCAACCCCTTGCAGGGTTTCCGCCATCTTCATTTAAAGAGTGAACTCGGTTTTCGCTCTTTTCTAAACGTAGCCAAATATATTTTATTTTGTGATGGTTTTTTTTTTTTTTTTTTAATAAAAGTAGGTCATATACATATATAAAAACAAATTCGAAAAAAATCTTTAAATTAAGATATGAAATTTTAAGTCAAAAAGCTACTGTGAAGATATAATTTGCAATAAAATCAGAATGATGTTTAATGGTAGATAATGAATGAATAATGGTAGAAGACAAATATTTTACCACTGTTTGAGGAATGTTTGATTTTCTTATATCGAATCGTGCTAAAAATAAAACGTTATAACTTTCTGTCTGTGTGCTGAATCGGCTTATTTTTTATTTTTATTTTGAAAGTTACAATTTAGATTTATCAAAATGGATGCTTGGGATACTGAAAAAAAAGAATTTGGATAGTGCAACGGTACCATGCTTTGCAGTCCGTCATTTCCGTTCAAAGTGAATTCAGGCGGGAGTTTGGCGGTACTCCCACGAGTAGAAGGACCATTATGATGCTGGTGATCATGTTTGCCGAATCTGGAAGCATCGCACGAAGACCGTACCCCGAACCATTGAGATCCCAATGTTCGGGTTCAGGACTCGAAACCTATCGGGGCAAATTGGAGTTAGCAGACGGTCATTACAACGGATACTTCATGATGACTTAAACTTGTTTCCGTGCAAAGTCCAAATTACAAGCAAGTTAAACCCTCAGAATTTGCGAGTTATGGCGGAGCTCCAACGAAAATTCCCAAACAAATTAATTTCCAGAAACTCCACTTTTCGCTGGCCCTCAGGGTCACCTGACCTGACTGGATCAGACTTTTTTTTATGGGGTTATGTCAAGCAGGAGGTGTACAAAACGGAACGGAAATTCGACTGAATTGAAGCAGTCCATTAAGACAGTAATTGAGGCGATCCCAACCCTTTCTGATCAGGTGCCGCATTTAAGATTTAAGATTTTAAGATTTTTTTAAGATGATGCTCAATGAATAAAATTTGTAGTGCTTTATTCACTGTAAAATAAGCCATCTATCCTCATTATTATCGACCAAATACTATATGCGATCAATCCAACGCCAACATTTCACACTGCCTGTAATTGTACTGCTGGATTTACACGGCTGGAAAATTTGTCAGTCGTGTAAATCCAGCTTCCATTATTTGGCGTTCTTCTTTTTTGGCTCTGAACAAAACTCTGAGCAGAGGTTGAGCGATCAGAGCAGATTATGATCACAGTCCTAAGATTTAATTATGAAACACACTGTCATTTCATAGGGAATCCATTTTTTATTCTTAATTATGTGTGAAGTTGGCTTCGCTCGATTTACTCAGACATTTTATTCTGAGCTAATTGAGCAAGCTCGGAGCTAACTCCGATGGAAAAAAAACAACACACTTTTTATGCTCTGATATGTCTGAGCTAAAAAAAAAAAAACATAGAATTTTTTTTGACAGTTCCTTGATCTGCTCTGAGTTAAAAAAGAAAAAACGCCAATTGGTGACTGGCATTAGGTGAACCACCGCACCGAGCAGATACAAATTTACCACAGTCATAATTGTTGGTAAGTCAAATAAAAAATTGATTATTCTTGAAACTACAAGTAATTTTCTAAAAATAACTTTTTAGAAGACTCATTTAGTGCTCCTAGTAATTAGAAGTGACAACCGAAAGTTTTAAGGTAAAATCAAAAATGATAAGCCTAAAAGCTTTACTGATAAGAACGGTAGAATTTTTTTTTTGTTTTCCGACTAATTTATTAAAAATATATTTTTGCAAAAAATGCTTTTAGTTGAAATTTAAATTATACATAATAATAAATCAATTAGTGGCGCAACAGCTCGGGGAGAACTAGGGCCTATAGTACTTCCAACTCTCAACTATTCTTGTTTGACTGTTGTTATGCTGAATTGAAATTGAATTGACTTAAATGGAATTGAATGAATTTAAATTGAATTTAAAATTGAATTGGATTGAAATGAATTGGATTGATGTGATAAGATATATCAGGTACATGCGACTTACTCATAAATTTTATCTTGAATTGAATGAAAGTGAAATTAATTGAATTGACTTAAATCGAACGGAAGTAATTTGATTTCAATTAAAAATTTCATTAAATCGAAAATTGAATTGAATTGAATTGAAATGAATTGGATTGATTTGATTAGAATATCAAGTACATGCGACTCAATCGTACATTTTATCTTGAATTGAATGAAAATGAAACTAATTGAATTGACCAAGATCGAATTGATGAAGTGATTTGAATTAAAGTCCATAGTGGATTGATTTGATCACAATATCAAGTACATGCGACTCAATCGTACTTTTTATCTTGAATTGATTGAAAATTAAATAAATTGAATTGACTAAAACCGAATTGAAGTGATTTGAATTAAAAATTTCATTGAATCGAAAATTTAATTGAATTGGATTGATTTGATTTGATAAGAAAACAATTGAATTAAATTGAATTAATTTTTTTAAATAAAAAGCGATGATAATTTGTCAGAATTTAAACAAAAAACAATCTAATAATAAAAACTAATGCAATTTTTCAATACAACCTAAATTAATTTATACATAGTTGTTAAAAAAAAAATTATGTAAAACTCACCTGTGGATTCATGGAATTAAAATTCCGCACCGATATTCCTTGCGTTGTTGTGAAATAATTATCCATTGGATTCGACATTGCCATTAAAGAATTAACAATTTCTGGGGTTTTTGGCGTGGAGCCGGCATCCAGCCCCAGCGTTTGTGGTATATTTAAATTGAACATTCTCATTTGAATTATATTTATATGTTAACTTTAAATATTAAAAAAAAAAAAAAAATTAACAAACAAAAAATGAAATCACCGAAACTAATAATATTTTAAAATGAAATCCCCGCGTGTTTTGTTCTCTTTGTTTTACGATTTTTCTTTTGTATATATTAACATAACTATTATATTAAGCTTAAATCACAGTTAGATGGTTAGTTTTGGTTGTTTTGGTAAATAAATATAAATATTTTTTTTTTGTTTCTTCTTAAATCACAAAATATACACCTTTTTCGTTTTGCTTATTATCTTTCTTTGTTGTTGTATAAATAATTATTTATTTTACTCATTCACTAATATTTATATTTGTGGCCATTTGAATATATGTAAGAACACTTGTTTTGTATGTTTTTTTTTTTTTTTTGTTTTGTTTGGTTTACCTAAATAAGGTATTTCCTTCGTTTTTTTGTGCAAAATAACTGAAAAGATACAAGAAGAATAAAATGTTAATTTAAAAAAAAAAATTGTTTTCAAGCGTGATAGCTCTAAAAATAAATTAATTAATTCTTATTTTGTTCTTGTTCTAAATTGATTGCACTTTCATTCAATCCTTTTTCAATTGACTCAAGGTTAGTGATAAAATTAAATTTAACTAGTTTAATGAAAAGCATTAATCATAATTAGAACTAATTAGAATTTTGAGAACTTCCAAAAAAAAAAAAAAAAAAATGTATCGAGTTCGAGAGTATAATATGTGTGTCTGCTGACTGCGTGCTTTAATTGAACCAATTTAGCTCACATGTTTTAATTAATGGTTTAATGAAATATTGAGGAGAATGGCGCATATGCAAGCGCTTGTGGGTGGAATAAAACAAAAAAATCTGTTTTTTTTTTTTTATTTTGTAGATAGAAGATTTATGACACTGAACTTTGGTCCCGATTTCGTTTATTGCAGTTAATGGTACATATGTGTTATAGTTTCTTGATAACGCTAAAGCTTATTCAGCAGCATCTTGAAAGTGTATCTCTATTTCAAATTATATTTCATTAACAGATGTGTTCATGTGTCACTCAATAAATTCAAATGAAAAAAAAAAAGTCCACTACAGTTCCAAAATATGTGAAAATAGAATCATTCTTTAAAACCGTGTTCCAGATGTTTTTCGACAGTGCCAATCATCGAATGTTGTTTTTTTTTTTTTTTATTCATTTTTTTGTTAACCTATGTATACCACACTCATTATCTATCGCAAAAGAGAAAAAAAAAACAAAAAAAAAAAAAACTGAAAAGGAAACACATTTCTATCAGCCTTTTTTTTTGAGAAGCCAAAATTATAAAAATACATTTGGCTTTATGGTTAGAAGAAAGAGGATTCCTCTCGTAATTTATTTTTTTTTTTTATTATTTTTGATTTATGGCGCAGAATGATTTTTACTGATGGAATTTGTCTGGATTTTGGCATTTTTTATGGCAAAGAAAATTAATAATTCAAAGCATTAAGTCAAATATTTATGTGGTATAGTTGTTAAAAATACAAAAACAGTAATTCGAGAGGCACACCAGAACTATATACTTACTTAAAATGCCTTAACAAAAAAAAAAAAAAAAAAAAAAAAAAAAAAAAACAATAATAAAATTAGTATAATTTCTGTAACACATGCGATAGAATAATTTTCTAAGAAAGAATTCGATAGTTAGGACATTCAGAAAATTCTTGAAAAATGAGTCAAAATTTAAGATTTCTGTTTGAATGGTTTGAAAAACAAACTATAGTTTTTTTTTTAAGAATGTTTTTAAATGCACAAACATTTATTTTTAAAAAGTTAATAACATAGGTACTTCCTATTGACTAGATTTTTAGATTTTCGAATGTTTAACAAAAATAATTCAGGACACATACATAAGCCAGAAAATGGTATCTAACAAAATACAACTTGGATGTAGATTCGTTTTGCAACCATAACGACGTTGTTTCAAGATTTAGATTTTTCTAAATCAAAATTAATGGTAGCAATTCGAAAAAAAGCGCAGACTAGTTTTTTAGAGGAGGATTGTGACAATGACTTTGTAAAATATTGAATGTTTGAATGAAGCAAGCACCACTTGAGTGAGCTACCACCAAGTCATTATAGGCCGGAGTTATAGCTTTTTCACGGCTGCCAGACCCATCATGAGACTCCTTTTAGTGGTGCTTGGTCTATTACGTTAAATATTAATTTGAAAATCTTTTTGCCCAGCTGGGACTTGAACATAGACCAAGCGTGTTCAGAGCCATTGCAGTACGCATCGCGCTGCCGAAGGTGCGTGGTCAGGTCCAACCCAAAGTAGATTTTGTTATTTGACCATTGCATTTGAATCAACTAACATTTTTATAAGCATTCGGTTTCTTTCTTTTTTGTCCGTCCTCGTTTTATAAGGCAACAATCCGTTGGAAATTATAAGGATGGAGATTGTATGAAAGATTTGACGCAGGTCAATAATTGATTTGAAATTGAAAGTAGGTTTTTAGTAAAATATTTTCTTCCAAAACTCCGAACTTTTTCATCAACGTAGGCGCGTACTGAATATAGTGAAAATGAAATAATTGATTGTGGCTTCCTGCTCTTCTCTAGTATGATTTTGTAAACCCCTTTAATAATTTAGGCATACTAAATATAGCCTGACATTTAACCATAATTTTAAGACCGTAATATTGAAGATTCGACAGGTAAAACTCAAGTTATAGCGTCCATAAGGGGACAACATCGTTGGTTTTCTGAGATTTTGCGTAAAAAACGGGCTCTATCCAATCATAGAGCTCATTGCTGATTTAACTTTTTTCAAACTCTTCCTATTCTATAGAATGGATTGAATATTGAGTAATGTGTATCACTAATGATTTCTTCATCGTTTATTTAAGTTTCAATTTAACTCTGTCTAAAAGGCTTCAGAAGGTAGAGAAATATGAGTAGATTTGTAATTTTTTTTTTTTTAATATATTTTTCTGAAGCGTTCCCTTGAAAAAAGCGTAAAATTTGAGAATAATCTCTCCGTAACAACCTTGAAGAAATCTTGACTTGAAGCGGGTGAAATCCGCTGTAGAAGGCTTTTTCAGAAAAAATGTCTTGCCAGATCGCGGTTCTGGCACCTACCGAACATGGATAAGATGTCTTAGTCTTTAAAGTATCGGAATGAAACACAGAAGTTGTAACATTAAAATGAGGGCCCTTGGAAATGTAACTTCTATATTGGTTGCAATGGCACGCGAATGTTACCTCAACTTTCCATATGTGGGGTCAGTGTGAATATACAAAGTCTTTTTTTTTTCGGTTGAAAACCCCCTGTTTGGCAGCTACAAAAGTCTTGAGGACCAACCACAAGTCTCACAAACAAAATTTTGGTACATTTTTCTAGAGAATACGATTTTATAGAATTTTTTCTAAGGTTATTTTTACTGAATAGATAAATAAATATCATTAAAGGGTTATAACAAGGGTGACCACTTTTCCCAAAGCGATTTCGGTACACAAGAAAATATATTTATTTTTAAATCTTAGATTAATTTATTTAATAAATTATATTATGATAATGTTTTGTTTTGGCAACGCTGTTTTCTTCCAATAATTGATTGATTAAATCTAGAATGGTAACATATTTTGTCAAAAACGGTAAATTGGTCGAAGAGCTCAGTATCCCATACGAATTGAAATCAAAGCGATTCTAAGACGCAATGAACTTTGTAAAAGCTTGGTGGTTGGCCTAGTGCGGACCAAACGTGGATCGATCATGTTCGAAATACATAAATAGTCAATTTTTGAATGCAGTATTTTCAATATAGTCAAAAACAAAACAAATCATAGACAAGAATAATGAGATGTCAAACACTAAATTTGTGTTTATGATGTTGATGCAGCATAAGGTTGCGAACACAAGCAAAGAAATATTAAATGATGTGCTTACATCTCATTTTTTTTTTAATTTCAGCACACGAATTTGATTTCGGTATATTAGGCTGTACCGAGGCTTTTCTTTAGTACAAGGTTCACAGCGTAAAATTTCGGTACTGTACCGGTCATTTCATTACAGGTGGTCACCTTAATTATAACTTTTTGTCTATTAGTTTTATAACCCTTTAATGATATTTTTCATGAAAATGCTCGTCTATTCTCAATTTCGCAACAAAAAATACCTTATCAAAATTGTACAGAATTCTCTTCTCTACAAAAGTGGTCTAAAAGTTATAAAAGACTGTGCGGCAACCTAGGTCCATCGCCCGCCGGGGACTGACCCTAACCGCGTTAGAAAGACATTTGATCCATGTCAAAATAAATTAAATATTTAAACCGATGCTCTGATGTCATTTTGTCTAACATAACAGTCAATATGCACACAAAATGGGAGGTACATCACAGTAATGTGTAATAGCCTGAACTTTTCATTTTATTGTTCCTCAAAGTCTTAAGCGAGGTTTTACACAAAGCAGCAAATCAACAAAAAAAAAAAGTCCAACAAAAGCCTATTGGTCCACACACCCTCTGTTTATTGCTGTTTCATGCAAAACTATTGCATTATAGCCTACACTGCAATTATGCTATCATACAAAAATTCCTTCCAATCGTAGGTATAATATGAGTGATTGCTTGAGAAAAAGTCAAACTACAATAAAATCCTTAAAGTCTTGAGAATCGAAAAGGAAGAAATGCACAAGAAGAAACACCATAACCACTTTGTCACTGTGATAACTAACTCAAACACATACATAGAGGTGCACACACGATTTCATAATCTAACTGGTTTACTGTAAAACCACTTATCACCTATTTCTAATAAATATTCATGTGATTTAGTCACGTAGCTCATCATATTGGCCTTAGCCATAGTATAAAGAAGTTTTAACTGGACGCATGTTTTAATCATAATAATTAACAGAGAATCTGCAAACAAACAAACAAAAAACACACAAAAATGCATACCTATGTAGATATACCTGACCCGTATATAGTAGTAGATAATAAAAAAAATACCTAAATTAATCTAAATGACAATATTTTCTTATAAGTGCTAATTTTAATTCACACTTTAACCAGACAAACTAATGAAGAGAAGAAAAAATTAACTAAGCGTAGAGTAATTATTATAAAAATAAAAACATACAAACATACAATGGACAAGGGTGAAATTAAATGCACTCCGATCCGAGACTTTACAAACCCTCCCTCCTCCTTTGTTTCGAGACAGTGTGTCTGTAGTCTGACCCACATAAACACTATTCGTGTTGGTTAAATTAAAAACACAAATACGAATACGAATACGAATACACTCTCGAAATTATTATATTGTTGGCGCATTCATTTGACATTTTATGTGCACTTTACTGTTTTTTAATTCTTTGCTTGAAATGAGCTCCAACTATACATATGTACATACCACGCGGAATATTTTAAAACGACCATACATTTTACTATAGCTCCCCTTAAACCATATTACGCTCAGTATACGGACTATGGCTATAAATGCTACAAATACAAAAAAAAAAGTCTTATGTTTCGTGACAAACTGGGGTTTGGGTATAACTTAGAGTATGCCAACGTTAAGTTCAAACCCTCATTGAATGTCAAATGAAAACTCTATGGTGACTCTGAATGGGGCTCGAGGGGCAAAAAAGGATTCAAGGGTGGTAACAACTACTGGCAATGGAATAGGTTGGTTGTGGCTAGTGCATAATGCTTATTTTATTTTCACCTCGCCCACTTGACCTAATTACAGTAAAACAGTTTATGATTCTATTGTGCGTATGTTTTAAGGAACGAACTAATTTTGTGGCGTCAAACAAACTCAAGAAGTTACTGGTAAGGTACTGCTCCTCTGCCTTATTCATTCGGTGATTTCAAAACGGAAGACGTACTTTAATTGGGTTGAGAAAAAAGTAATTTTTTTTTTTTCTAGAAAAGAATAAGTTTCAAAAAGGAAAGGATGTTCTTTGGGCGGCAAATGTGAATTCTATTTTAACATTTGTGAGGTAAACAGATACAAAAAAAAATCAAATGAATATTTTGCAAAAATAGAACCAAAGATTTCATTCATAAGAAAATATAAGCCAAGGAACATCACCTTGTATAAATCGTATTTCATCCACACTATTTACAATTTGACAGATTTCAATTTTTAGTCCAGAAAGTACACGAACGATCTTAATCGCGCAGAAAAAGTTTTGGAATCTCTGGAATACTGTGACACTCAATCGGGTTGGAGACAAATATTTTCACGTGAACGCTGACAGGCTTTGATTATTTAAGAATGTGTTCGTTACAATTTTTTTTATTTTATGCTTCACTAGAGCTCGTCTGGAAAATTAACTTACGATAAAAGAGTCTATTAATCAATGTTTTGATTCCATGACGTCATTAACAAATTATTAATATATAATGTTGTGCCTATGTATGTTCTTATATCCGTTGACAGGTTATCTGTGTCAAAGTGTGACCACTTCTGGCTTCAATTTTGAAACAAATTCAGAACCATTTTCCATTTTTTTTTTTTTTAAAGCAAAAAAGTAATTCGATAACCAAAGGAAAACGCCATTAGTGCTTTCTGGTGATAGTTATTACTTATTACTGTATGCGAATTATGTTCTTTCACAATCTGTCAAGAGCAAAAAGTTTGAAATTCCAATGAAGAATGTCTAAACGATATAAATAAATTATAAAGCTTCTTAAAACTCTCAAGAGAAAATTAAATTTTAATTTTCGCCGTGAAAAAAAGCAATTTGATTAATTTGTGGTGACATTAGCAATGATTGGTAGTCCAATTTGATACGTGTGAATGCTTTTGGAACGATTCTGAAAACAAATCCAGAACAAAATTTCTTCAAAAGAAGAACTGTCCAACTGTGACAACTACAATCAAAAAAGTCCATGAATATAGCCTTTTCCATTAAAGTATGGTTACGAGTTCCTTCTTTTATTAACTGTCAAAAAAAGAAAGAGAGAAAAGACAGAAACGGTTTGAAAAAAAAAGAAACACTTTCACAGAAATGATCGAAATCTCATTGACAAATGCCGTCATTTCTTTCATTTTCTTGCCATTATACTTATTCTTAGTTGTGTAAATGTTTGAAAATCTGCAATCTTTTTTGTCGCAAAAATGTCACTATATAGTGCAAGTGACGTTTAATACCATCATATTGTAAATTGTGCTGACTGCTGAATGCCGGATCATCAGAGCGTCATTATTTGACTTGACTATATTCGTGTAAATGCACGTGATCAAAGCATTGATTTGATAAAATACTGCCAGTTTTCTGCGAGCAAATCGAGGGCGGGTATAACTGGGGTAACTGAAAATGAAATGCACCAATTTTAATAAAGACTCGATCCATCTGGATTACGTCTAGGATTTTAAGAAGCGTACGCCCTCGGCAGAAATATTGGAAATTTGTCACTAGTTCTAGACCTGGACGACTGACATGTTGTCAAATTTTATTCCATTTTATTGAGATTTATAACTTCATCGTCTAAATGGTCATAATTATAACAAATGAATTTTTTTAAATATTATTTATCACTAATAAATAATAAATAAAATATTTGAAACACATCAAAATGATTTAAACTCGTGGTTCATTATAATCCAACTAGACGTGCTTATAATCATTAATTTCAACTCTAATTCAAATGGACATAACAATAAACACTAATATTTTTTCCAACACATCCTTTAACTTATTCAAAAGTGAATAGCGAAAATAACGAATCTGTCAAATTCAAAAGTGAGAGCATTCACTTTGTGGCAGCTGACAGATGAAAAATTGTAAAGCGAAAATAAAAGGAAGTTTGTGCTCAATTTTAATATTTTTAGCATAATGGTAGTATTTTATGCTGTCAAAAATAGATAAAACAAATTTCAGTTGCCATAAAGTCAGTATTTTGACGTTTGTGAATAAATGAGTAAAGCCTGATTCACAATGCGACGAGGAAACGAGACGTTAGCGTGACGAGAACTCGTTGTAGTTGTAAAACTAATTTCAAGCAATGAGAGTATACCACGGAGTTCATATACACAATAAAGCGTTTCTCGTCGTCACATCACGCCATGAGTTCGAAAATTTGAAAAAAAGACGCGACGTGACGACGAAATTTACAGATTTTTCAAGAAAGACACGATAAATTGAATTTAACAAATAAAAGTATTGATAAATCTATTTTTTTTTGTATGTTATTTGGTTTATATTTTATTGTGAATTAGAGAACGATTTTATAAAAAGAAAAAGTTGGCAGCGTTTCTCGTCACGCTGACGGACGTCTCGTTTTCTCGTCGCATTGTGAATCAGGCTTCAGACTGAACATTCCACCATCTGTAACCGTAGGTATATGAAATAACTTGTTATTTATTTAAGTCATAAACAAATTGTAAGATTTATACGAAAATAAATTGTTATTTTAACCTTGAGTAAGATTTATTATTTAATAAAGAAGTGTTATTCTGAACTGGAGTTCAGAACTATCTAAAACCGAGTTTTTCTTGCTTTTTTCGATACGAACCTTGCACCCGCTGTCCTACCTCAGCTGGAAAATAATAATAAAAAAAAAAACATCATATTTTGGCGTCTAGCGACGAGACGCAAATGAGAGCTCTCATAAGAAAACATTTTTGTTTGTTTTCGCCGCTCTGCTCGCAGCTCCAGTATGTGTGATATCCGGAAACATCAAAATCCTAATTCCGTTATGCGGCAAGCTGTTTTATTACGAACACTTGGATCAACAACGAAATTTAATCTAAATATAGTTACATGCAATTTCTAGAAAATTTGAAAAAAAAAAAAATTTAAAATTGTTGTATGACAGCCATCCGTTCTAGATATATGACGGAACCCACTTTTTTGGACTCTTCTCTATCATCTTAATGTAAAGCTTGATTAAAACTAGGGAATATGTTACTGTATAGACCTTTTAAAGCCAAGGCCTATAAAACACAGGATTTCAAGATTTACAAATATGTATGTAGATACAAGAAGTGATACCTACATAGATGAATCTACTAGATAATGTTATTAATTACTTACTTTTCTAAAAAGTCGCCGTCCGATGGGGATGTTACTGAAACAGTCAATGTAGGTAAAAGATCCAAAAACACCTGATATTGATACATGTACTTTGGCAGTGTTAACCTTAACATGGTCTCTCTAGTTAAGATCACAATCAAGGGTTTAAGGGAGGAGTCTGTTTGCCTTCTAATTTGAATATACACAATTATCACGCTTAATTAAATTATTTTACAGAATTTTTCATCACATTGTATCTTTTATCTTTTTTTTAATTTTGAAATTATCTTTGCAGTGACTTCATTTACCTACAGCTTCATCACACGTGCAGTGCACTTAACTTATAAATAGCATTTATCTATAAATGAATGAACAAATCAATGTTAAATTTATTTTCTTCACTTAAACAATAATGACACATTCAAATGAAATTCCACTCTAAAGATTTTATTCCACACGATTAGAAAAAACGTTTTCAAATCATTTCGCTCTTCGCACAAAATTATAACAATTATTTTCTCTTTAATCTCTACTAATATACATAATGCCTATGTATGGTTAAAAAAAACAAAACAAAATTACCGGCAACCACAAATTATTATCATTCAGCTAAATCCACAAGTAATTAACTCAAGTACTGGTTGTATATATGTAGGTACAAAGAGCCGAAGTATTAAATTAAACAAAAACCATTTATAGGAATATTAAATTGTATCTGAATATCTTTTGTGTCAGCCTTATTCGTATTTACATTTTTAATAAAATATAAAAATTCCATAGAGTCGATATTGTAGGGAATTATTAGAAAAAAGATACCGCCACCGTCTTGGTTGTCGTTGTGCCGACCGCCGCGTCGCATAGCTAACGTTGCTTTAGAGTCAGAGTAATAATCGCGCACTGCGGCAGGCGGGTAGAAATATAAAAAAAACTGCTGCCGGTTACCGGCCGGTCTGTGGCGGTGTGTGCTTTATTATTGCAACAATATTTGTTGATCTTTGTTTTTTTTTTGTTTGTGTTGTTGCTTTTTTAAATATTATTTCGGTGTTACTTTATTGAATTTTAAAAGCTTTTTTTCTTCACTGCACATTTTTTACAATTTAAAAACAAAATTCTAAAGCGTAAAGCGTAAAGGCACTTACAGCTAGAGGAGAGTTTGTGTCGGTGGCGGTGGCGATGTTAAAATTTAAAAAATTTTAAGTGCTCGCTAAAATTTCCCATGCAAACCGTGACCCCAAAAACATGTAGATTGTTGATATTATAATATCTACATAAAGTATTTATGTATCTTTAGGCCTGAATTGAATGCAAATGATAAAGATTCTTTATTTATTGAATTGGTAAGAAATGATCTTCGTGTAATAAACCTATACTCACACTATTGAGCAATGCGCAATTAACCTTGCAGTTGTCTATATTGGAATGCATGGTGTTAGTTATATTCCGGGAAGTAAAGTTTTGTTTTTTTTTTTTTTGGAGTGATTTTATGGAAAGTTAAAAATTGTATCTTTTTTAATGGATTGGGTAGCGCTGACATCGAAATGAAGTTTGAACACATCTTGGATTTATATTTATAAACATTCGAAAAATAAAAACATTTTTTTAAGTTAACTCTGGATTAAACGGACAGATATAACTGACAGATGCTGCATTAAAAATGTCAAAACACTATAAAATATATTAAGAAAACCTAATTTTACTCAGAGTTTACGCAGTGATGGAAATTGTACGGGTAACGGAGTCTCAAAAGAGCTCTTCACCAAAACATCAATATATCCTTGTCTTGTTTATTCACAAACGTGTGACACTTTGTGTCAACTGACATTTGTTCATCTATTTATGAAAGCAAGTAGGTTCTGGCATTGTGTACGATATATTAAAATAAATAGCAAGATTATTAAAAGTAAAATTATAAATTGAGCAAAAAATTCTGTAAAAATAAAAAAACCACCGTATATTTTCGCACCTATTTAAATTAGTTTCCATAAAATGATGACTGTCACTTTTGACGTTGACAGATTTGGAAATTTTGCAGTAGGAAATCCCCCATTTCGATAAGGAAATACGTTTAAACTTCAAATATATTTAGCTTTCTGTGTTGAGATTTCTCATCTTGAGTTCATGACACATTCAGCCATGAACATGTAGACAGGCAAACGACGCGTAAATGTTATCCAAGTTTAAACAAAAATGAAACAAAAACATTCTTAAAGCAAAAGTTCGATGGTAGCCCTATTTTCTTAAATTTCCCGCCCATATAATATAATCTGACACCGTTGGACTTCCTTGTTTGGGTAATTTCTAAAGAGAAGAAGGTGTACGCCCACAATTCAAGAGCTGAAGGACAAACACATTCGACATATTTATGAAATTCAACCGCAACTATGCCAAAGCGACATTCAAATTCTAGACAAATCTAAGCATTTGGAGGACTGCCGACAGAGAAATAAATAATTAATTTAATTTATTTGAACACAGTTTGTTTGTTTGGTAGATTTTAACAGTTCGGCTAAACTGGATTGATCTAGACATTAAAGCAACGTTCCTTCCCAGACTATTAAATTAGATATAACATTCATATGCGAATTTAAATTGGAGAATTACAATTGTTTATAAACAATTTGAATATGTCAGCATTTAACCATCAATCTGTGGCGCCAATGTAACATCATAATAAACTATGCATGCACCCCTAAAAGAAGGATACATGTAAGTATCTTGCACAAGTAAATCATCATCCCAGAGATGACACGCAGATAATAAGATTGCATCAAAGTTAATCACTAATGCAATTTTCCTATCAATGCATTTTCAGTCAAGTAGATGATGATGATGATAATGCTGGGGGCAATGTTGTATGCACATATATAATATTAAATATATCTAAAGCGGATCCCCTTAGGCACAACAACAATATATTGTCTAAATGCCGGCGGCGACGGACGACATCGACAACAACAACAAATACAACAACGACGACTACGGTGACTCTATGATTTGATTCCCATCCATCTTGTGTCGCTATAGGTATGCTCTTGTGGTTGTGAATTAGTTGCAGTCCTTCGATTTCATTTTGGATTTTAAATTTATTTCTCTTTCTCTTTATTGAAGTAATTTTTTTTTTTTACATTTTTTTTTTTAATCTAATTGAATTTCAAATTTTTATTTATGGTTCAAGTCATAAACATTATTTGCCAAAAATAACAAACGAACATCAAACGTGGTGGGGTTTCTGTTTTACGCAGCGGCTTGTGGTGCTTTTGGTGGTTTGCCTGGCGGACAGCAAACGGCCGGCGGCGGCAGTGTTCACTTCAATCGTAATGTGATTTCAAACAGGGATGTCATTTAAGTTTTTTTGTTTTGTTTGTTTTGCTTATAGACACAATCTGCCAGGATAAAACTTTAAAGACGAGGTTTTCACTGCGAGGTCATCATTGTCTCGGAGTTATACCTACCTGAGTTAGACTGAGAAAATGTGTTTCAAATCAATTGAGATCCCTAGTTTACCCAACAAAAATTTTGTGATTTACCACTGAACTAGCTGAACAGATAGTTCTGACAGATGCTTGTCAAAAAATTATCGAAATCGAAGTACGACACTATTGAAATAAATTCGAGATGGCCGATTTCATAGTGGCGCCACCTTGATTTCGATAATGAAAGTGGGAATTTACTAGACTTCAATTTCTATAGATTTTGGACAATCAAGTGCAAGTTTGGTAGTGCTGATTTAAATCGGAGTTAAATCAGAGTTAAATCAGAGTTAGTTAGTCTTGCAAATAAATTAAACCTGAGTTAACTTAGAAGCAGTGGAGTATTAACTTTAACTCCTAGGTTTCAAAAATCAATCGAAATCGAAGTGCGGCACTATAGAAATCATTTCGAGATGGCACCACTATTTGGATATGGATGGATGGCGCGAATATTTGGATATATTTTTGAAACACATCTGTCAGAAATACCTATTTAGTTAATTTTGAGTTAACTCACCAAATTTGTTGACCTCGAGATCTAAATTGACCGCAGAACTTGTTTCAGGGGCTAACTCGGACTTAACTCTGAAACTAGAACGATATCTCGCACTGAAAAAACTGAACCTAAAAGTTAAACCTCCGCTGAAAAACTACTTCGGAGCTAACTCGGTTCTAATTCATTTGCAGGACTAACTAACTCTGGTTTAACTCAGCACTGAAAAAAGTGGAATTGAGACTTGCAAACATATAGTTTAAAATTATTATTAAAACTTCGTGTTATTAAAATATTTTTAATAAATCTTGACAGAAATAAGAATACGCGCAGTCTGTGGTAAATTCATGAAAATACCTTTTACTTCTCTCGCACTCGCACTATGACATCCCTGCTTTGAAAAGCCAAATAGGAATTGATTCGATTTGATTAGGAGACACAAACGGATCTTGTTTAATATCTAATAATTCGAATTTCAATTGAATTAAAAATATAAAAAAAGGGCAACACTAAATTGCGGTTTGTTTTCAAGTTGTCGAATATACATACATATACAGTAGATAGACTTTAAAGAATAGAAGCCAAGCTACCAAATATGTATTTTTCTTTTTTTAATTTATGTGGTGGTGGTTTGAGGAATTTTTTAATTAAACTAAAGATAAGTGTCGGCAGAGGTCGTTCCTTTTTTATTACCTACTCTTAAAATTTGCACATCTCAATCGGGGAGAAGAGAAGGGGTTTGTTGTTGTTTTATATTCGCAGAAGAATTCTTTTCATTTATTGATTTAGATTTAGATAAAGTGAGAAAGTGGGTTATTTTTATTTGAAAAGAAGCCAATCTAAGAAATAAATCATAATACAACCGATGCGAGATGTGGTTGCGGGGACTGGAGGACTCAGAGCGACTCGGAATTATACCATATTCGAAATAAAAAAAGATGATTTTTCTAGGTTTACTTTTAAAAATAAATTATTAAAATTGCTTTAAAGGGAAATAAATAATAAAACTGAAAATTGAAGTAGGTAAACTATCAAAATTCTCAAAAAAAAATAGATAACTCAAATTGAACAGAGAGCGCGCCACTATCTGCTATATTGGAATTCAATTCCATTTAATATCTAACCTGGTAAATATACCTTATTGAATATTCAATATTCCCACAAGCTAAATTGATAATTTCGCAATGAGAAATTATTAATTTATTTTTGGTACGTGATATTTAACACTTCCCCGAAGACTTCGACCGCAAAACAGTCATAATAATTAACAATAATTCTACGTATATTCTGATAACACATTTGTGAGTGTTTTTTTTTGTAAAGTTTTAGTTATCAGAGAACTTCTATAGAATACAATGTACGTCGTACATATATACCTACTTATACCTGCTGATGTACATACATATATGTGCAATCGAGAAACTGAAGATATTCATTTAAAAACATCAAATTGTTTGTCTAAATGTCTATATACGAGTGTATTTTTATCATTATATCTATTAACTATCATTTTTTATTTGATTCCATTGATTGTTAATTTCGATTTCAATTGAAATATTAAAAAAAAAAAAATATTTAAGTATAGAAAATGTCTTTTTACGACCTTGTCAAGAACGTTTGATAAACTGATAAGAAAGAAACACGCAAAAAACAACAACAAAAAACAAACAGAAATTGGCTGATTTTTAATTATCGAATCTATAAGAACTTGTGTACATATCTACCTATAGATATCTTTATCGAAAGCATACGTCACAATGGAATTTGTTCTATAGCTGTGATACTCGTATAGGTATATTTTATCGAAGCAATGATGAATAACTCGGGCAGTTATGTACACATGCTTGTACACGCGAACAGGGCTGGATTAGAACAGATCGATACCGAGACTATAGGCTTAAAAAGTCTGGTATGGCCTCGTATCGAACTTTAAATTCATTCTATAATTAAAAACGATGAACATTTGGCTACAATCAAGTTACATATCTTAGGCAAATTTCGAGATCGAATGCGGGGGTTATTTCCGCGATTTTTTATCAAAATTCAGATAAAAAATTTACCGTTTTCATTTCTGCTTAAAATATTGCTTAACGACTGTTATTAAAAATTTCAAGTAACTGCTATAACCAACAAGAAGAGGATCGCCATTTTGACATCCATTCATACTAAATAGTTAATACACAACAACATGAAATGAACGTAATGCACATTTTTGCGAATTTATTTCATTCGACGCCGGAAATTCATACTTTCTAAACCTAGTCTTGCCATAAACTCTGTTAGAAATAAAAAAAAACCATACAAATTAAATAAGTTAGTATTTTATATTCAAAGATTGATATAAATTTATAAAAAAAAAAAAAATGGAGCACATGCTCAGAGCAGATGCTCCACATACAAAATTGAGTATAAGCTCTTGAAAATTCGAGTGATTTGAGCAGGAGCTCTTTTTTATTCATACCACCTAAAGTATATTAATTTATATTTTAAATACCTAATACTAGTTGTAAGAAAAATAATGGTATGTACTTAAAATAGCCGCCTTTACCCTTTTACAGCATTAATGCCGGCGTTTGGGGTCTACGTTTTTTCTTCTGTGATTTTTAACGCACCCACTGTAATTATCAATGTTTTTGGTGCTTCGGTTAATGCTGTTTAGAGGCTTTCCAAACTCCACAAAGAATAATGCAAAAGATTCAATTACAGCCTTACGAAGGCTTCTTTTACTTCTACTACTGTAACAAACCTGGCATATTGACCTTCAGTCAAAAGCAGAGTAAAAGCATTTCATAGTTTCGAGGTATTTATTGAAAGTCAAATTTAACTTGATTCATTGGCGCAAAATTATAGACAATTTAGTAAAGTGTTAAATCATTAGTAGTGTGATACTACCTTAAAAAGTGGATTTTGCTAATTTTAAACAAGTTTAACATGATACTATCTATTAATATTTTACTAAAGTTAAAATCGCCAGGTTGCTGTTTTATCTTTTTAACATATAACTAAATCCATATGTCACTTTGACATAGACAAATTTTAAAAAGGTATGTTTGCTTCATTTTTTGCACGAAATGTCACTGTTTTAGGCGCGTTCAGCTTGAGTTTCGTAAGAAAATGGATTTACTATGATACTAGTTAAAAAGTATTTAAAACTAACGACATTTTAGTAAAGAGTTTTAAAGTTTGTAAAGTGTGAACTAGTATCATGCTAACACCTTAACATCAGGCTGTTTAAAATTGTGCGCCATTGTTGTTAAGGAGTCTCACGAAAACATGGCTAATGATAGAAACTATTGTAATTTTTTTGTTTAAATTAGTCATCTAAGAACTTTGCCTTAAAGTGTTACAAAAGACTTATAGTGAATCAGTTTAAAAAAAATAGTCTGATGAGAGATATCAAGCTTTCAAACGTCGCAAATAGATCATCGAAGACATTCCTCTTACAAGACGAGGACGAACTCTTTAACCGATAAAATTATATCCAATTAGTTTTTATAAGAGTTTAGCCTGATTTGAAAAAAGCCGAACTTGTCAACAATAAGCACACAATTATATATTTAATTTAAGTTTCTCAAAAAAAGTTTTTTCCAATTTTCATTGAATTTTTTTTTTTTTTTTTTTTTAGATTTTAAATTGACCAACAGTGTTTTCTGTGCCAGCCGATTTGACAGTTAGTTGTTTTTAGGTTAGTTTTTTTGTTTTTATTTATTTTAAATTGGCAACACTTTACCAGTCGATTTGACAGTCGGGTGATTTTAGGTTAGTTTGGTTTGGCAATTCATCATGAATAGACTCACGTCGGTCGTCGCAGCAACTTGTTGCAAATTGTTCAAGTTTATTCTGCAAAACATGGTTCAATTCGAGAAACGCATCAGGCATTCCTGCATTTTTGTTTGTTCCCACTGGTTGAATTGATTATGTCAACAAACAGAATAACAGCATTTGGAGCGAAGATAATCCACAAGCCATTGTCGAAGCAACATATTTAAGGAACATCCAGTATCCGTTTGGCGCGCCTATGGCCCATAGTGGAATAATTATATTTTCAAAAATTATCATGGTCAGAACCTTACACACAATGGTAAGCGGTATACTAGAGACATGATAACTAACTTGTTCGTGACTCAACTGGAAGGCAATAATGTCGAAGTCATGTGATTTTACCAGGTAGGCGCTACATACCACACAGCGCGAGATAGTTGTATCTTTAATGAAAGAAACATTTTTGACGAATGATTAAATTCACGAAATGGACCTATTTACTGCGATTTGACGCCATTAGATTATTTTATCTGAAGACTTCGCCCAAACCAAAAACAATTGAGAACTTGGAAGCCAACATCCGACGCGTTATTGCCGAAATACAAACTGATTTACTGCGAAGAATTGAAGGAGCGAATTAAAAAATGGTGAAGACCAATTGACCCATTCTGGCAACAATGTACTCCGATAAGTAAAAGAAATTGTGCTCAATATTCGCCATAATCATTTCATCTTAAGATAGCTAGCGCTATAGATCTCTAACTGATCTATATTTATTCGATTTCATTGAGTATTTTGGGCATAAGAAGCTTCGGGCGCACGACTTGTTCCAGAAAAGCTTAATTTTCTTCAAAAACAGTTCAACTGGTAAACAACAAAAATATTTTGATGAATAAGACACATTTAATGGAATTTTACAAGTAGGTATACCTGCCTCAACACAAAATATATAAACAATTCATTTTTGTCAACAATTTATATTTTTTTAATGAAACACGGTTGAATGCTCCTATAAATTTTGAAGCGCGGGGGCCCCCCTCAACGGACAGTTGCTGTTTGCCTTATGCGGTTATTCCAGCACTGTTTGTGTATGTGTATGTGAGAGCTTGTTTGTGGTGAGGAGAGAACAGTCTTTTTTCGAGAACTAATCGAATTTAATCAACTCTTCAAGCTGAAGTAATTAATCAATTAAGAGTTCCAGTTTATCTCGAAATAAATTTAAGTTTTTTTTTTTGTAAATATTAAATTGGTTAAGTAACCAAAGATAATAATTTTTGTTAACTCCCTCGCAATAAATCAGAGAAAGAAAAAAAACCAACAGCTGCATAAAGAATTATTTTAAATATTTTATTATTTATCTACTTAATAAACAATCGGTGAAATCTATAAATAAATAAAAATAATTCAAAACAATCAAATGAGTTTGTTATTTTGAGACCAAAAAAAAATAAAAAAAAAAAAAAAACAGGCAAACAAAAAATGAATCAATTAATACGCAAATCACAAAATTGAAATTACAACGCCATCGTCTCCAGCCTTCAAAAAAGGAGCTCATTAAAATCTAATTTTTTGTTTGCTTATAGTGATTTGTGTGTTAAGTCTGTCTGTGTGTGTGATTTTTCGCGGACATTTCGAATTATCTGTATAGTGGATATGATCAAAATCACGTTTATTTCTTCTCTGACATTTATCCTGTTTTTCGCCTACACGTTGCAAAAGTGATCGGCAAATAAAAATCAGAATTTTTTTTAATATTTAACTTGCATACGAATTTGCCTTGGAAATGATTGGCGAATCTCAAAAACTCTCCAGATGTGAGTCATCAGCTTTTTTTTTCATGGCTTTTGCGTGGGACGTTTTGGTAACGATTTGTTGACTTTGCAATTTTTTGTGTGTTTTGTGTTTGGTTTTGCAGCAGCAGAAGGTTAAAAAAATACCAAATTCACTTATTGTTTGTCACACTCTTTTGGAAACTTGTTAAATTTTAATGTTTACCTCTGGCGAAAAAAAAAAAAAAAAATCAATCAATGGTACTTCGTCGTTCTCTAACGAATTACGTGCCTGTTTTATTTAATTTTCAGAACACAATTGGACAAATAATAACAATGATTGTATTCTCTTTCCATTATAGCTGTGCCAAAAATCAATCAATAAATTATTTGCCTTTTGCCAAAAAAAAAAAAAACGAAAAATATCTTTTGCTTATGCATGCGGCATAAAGCAGCAGCATAGTGCATGTTTGAGATTTGATATTTTAATGTCAGAACCGACCGAGTCAAGAAAGAGACATAAACGTGTAGTTGTTTTTTTTTTGTTTGTGGTTTTGCATTGCTGAGAGTGTTTTTGAAGAGAAACGGTGCTAAAAAGCTGTGAGACTTCAAACAAAGTATGAAATCCCTGTATCAACAATTAAGAGTGTTGTTACCGCAAAAGCTGGGGATTTTTTTCAAATGTATCAATTGAACTGATAAACAAATCTAATTAACATAGAATGGTTGAAAATTGAAAAGAACGAAAGGGTTGAATTGATTTTGTTGGTGATGACACTGACACGAAATCAGCTTTATTGGAAAACACGAATTTTTATCTTTACATTTACATATCTCCGTCGTATCGACGCTATCGATGGCAACATTTTGAAGAGTTTTTTGTCAATATTTTTTGACACGGTTGAGTGATTGGTACAAGTAGCCAAAGATTACTAACACCCCGACTCCGCACAGGGCATTCAGATGCCAAACATCACAACCACAGTCCAATCAACAATCAGCGACAGGGAAACATATACAGAAATTCCTTTCATCACTACTTCTACCTTTTTCCTTCAACATTTACCACCACATTCAGCGAGAACCAGAAAAAAAAAAAAACTCTCAGACACATATGAAACGTCAAATCTCATGCTCAAGCTTTGAACAGCGGTCATGTCGTGTTTAAAAAGTAGTTTTCGAGCATCGTTCATGCCCAGTAGAGGCGGCATGTAAGGTATCGTGGACTTTTCCAAAATAGCCATATCGTAAGTGTATAAAGTTTTAACTTAACGACTTTAAAGAGCTGTAACTTTGGAATGCAAAATCCGATCTACTTCAATAAATATATTAAAATGTTAAAAAATTTCTAAATTTTTTGGTATGGTCAAAATTCATTTAAAATTCACCGGAAACGAGTAAAATGCGGTAAGAGGAAAAAAATTAAGATGCTAAAGGGTTTTCCAATAAGAGGTGTTATTTTGAATAGCCCGCTATTTCGGTAGCTGTCACTTTTGAAGCTGTCATTTTTTGACATTTGACAAGTAAAAACTACGCCATTAATAAAAATGGAACGATACACGCTTCAACAACGCATTGAAATTATTAAAATTCACTATAAAAATGGTGAAAATTTGGCAGAGACGGTTCGTAAAACTAAAACACTTTTGGGTCGTCGTGAAGCACCTTTTCGGACCGCAATACAGAAATTGGTGGACAAATTCGAGCTGTTGGGACAAGTTAGTGATGTGAAGAATAAAACCCGTGCACGTCGCTCAAAAACAACTGAGAATATTGCTGTTGTAGCCAAAAGTGTTGAAGAAAACCCAGGTTTGTCCATTCTTCGTCGTTCTTTGGAATTAGGCATTCCACAAACGTCATTACACCGTATTTTGCATAAAGACTTGGGTCTTAAGGCTTATAAAGTTCAGTTAACACAAGAACTCAAGCCAGCTGATCATCAACAACGTCGTGTCTTTGTTGATTGGGTCCTTGAAATGCTTCATTCAAATCCGGAATTTCATCGAAAAATCATCTTGACTGATGAGGCCCATTTTCACCTCGGAGGCTACGTCAACAAGCAAAACTGTCGCATCTGGGGCTCGGAAAACCCAAGAGTTATTGTTGAAAAGCCTCTCCATCCTCAACGCGTGACTGTTTGGTGCGGTTTATGGTCCGGCGGGGTCATTGGACCTTACTTTTTCGAAAATGAGGCTGGAGCAACAGTTACGGTCAATGGATTGCGCTATCGAATTGGATGGTATTGATCTGGACAACGTTTACTTTCAACAAGACGGCGCTACGTGCCACACAAGCAATGAAACCATCGATCTTTTACGGGAAAAGTTTCCGGACCGTGTTATCTCTCGATGAGGTGATCACAATTGGCCACCGAGATCTTGTGATTTAACACCTTGCGCCTTCTTCCTTTGGGGCCACGTGAAAGATAAGGTCTACGCCAACAGCCCAGCGTCGATTCAAGACCTCAAAGCTGGAATTCGTGAGGCTATCGAGGACATAGGGCAGCCACTTTGCGATTTGGTTATGGAAAATTTCATGAAAAGGATATGGTCCTGTAAGTGTGGTCGTGGCGGCCATTTGGCTGATGTTGTGTTCCATTATTAACGGCATACCTTCCTCTTTATAATGAAATAAACATCCGATCATTTATCTCAAAAATTGCCATTTTTCTTTGAATATCAAAATAACACCTCTTATTGGAAAACCCTTTATTATTACATATGATTTCATTGCTTCCAACTTTGGTGTTGACATTTTTCACTTCCAAAAGCAATAGTTTCGACATCTCTTGGCGTTCCGAAAATCTGAACTGCATAAATTCTAATAAGTAGCCCTCTTTCAGATATGAAAAAAAGTAGGACTGGTTTATGGCTTCGGTCATGGCGTTCCGAACATGTGAACTAAAGCATTTCGCATAGTTCTCTTTTAGATATGAAAATAATCAGCCTTCATCTATTCGTAACACCAAACGGTTGTTTTTTTTTTAACACTGCAGTAGGGGCGTGGTCTACGATCGTAGACCACTGTTTTTAAAAATGCTCTCGTAACCAGAATATAACTTTTTTTTGACGCGTTCTGTTCAATAGCTTCCTAAGTCGTTCAAACCAATAAGTGGAAAAAAGCTGTTTGTGACGGCAGACGTCAGTGTTATAAGTGCTAAAACTCGACTGGTCTACGATCGTAGACCACGCGACCACTTACGTAACATTTTAAAAAAAAGGGTGTTATGTCTGCTCTGTGATATGAAAGTTAGAAAAAATAAATAATTTTGGACTGGAAGTAGGTACTGAAGTGTTATTAATGTCTTCTGTTCACTTCTTGTTATTAACAATCCTTATTTAATCTAATTTTTAATCGAAGTGGTTGTTTTAGAATTACATAAAAAAAAAGTTTATTCTAAAAACTGTGATATAGACATAAGTATATTTAAATAAATTAATACGGAAGGTAATAAGTAGTTTTATAAGTAAAAAATGCTTATAAAGGGTCCGCCATCTAACGTTTTTTTTTCAACTAGTGCTTATTTCGTGAATGGTAACACTTAGCTCATGTCTGATTTGACAGACAATTAGTTTTATCCTTCCGCTGAACGAATATGGTTGTGTATACGCTTCGCTAAGTGGGCCTGCGATCGACTTAGAGAAGATGCCGATTTTGCCAAAAAAAATCATCTTTTCAGATGAAGCTCATTTTGATCTTGGCGGGTCGTAAACAAGCAAAATTGTCACATTTGGGGCACAGAAAACCCGCACGCATACATTGAAAAGCCGATACACCCAAAACAAGTCACTGTTTGGTGCGGATTTTGGTCCAGAGGAATAATTGGGCCATTTTTCGAAAATGAGCAAGGAGTGGCCGTTACAGTCAATGGCGATCGTTATCGGGCCATGTTGAACGAATTTTTGTTCACAAAAATTGAAGAGGAGGATATTGGCAACATTTGGTTTCAGCAGGACGGTGCTACGTGCCACACAGCCGAAGCTACACTCGATGTTTTGCGCCATTTTCAAAAAAAAAAAGAAGTTATTTGGCGGACCCTTTATAACTCAAAACGGTAAAGAAAATATCTGATGAGCGAACAAAAATGGTCTACGATCATGGACTATACGCCTTCCCGTGTCACAAAATACCACGCGCCCACTCGAGGGTTAATTATCTTTCCTGTACCTACTGATACTATTTCTATTAGTAATTAATTTTCTCTCGAACTGTGTCTTCAATAAACGCATATTAGACATTCGTCTCCAGTAAAATTAAAAAAAAAAAAAAATCGTAATACTTTGGTCGGGTTCATAAATGTAAAAGTTCAACAACACTCGAAAAAGTAAAACTACAAAAATCGCGTTCAATTTCTCCAGACTATTATTGCATGTTTGAAAGTTTTTCTACCCTTTAATTAGCGTTAAAAAAAATTCAACCAAAATTTCAACACGGTTGACACATGGCCTTAAAAAAAAGTAATATATATGTAAATATTCTAATCCACTCTGGCGTCTTCTTTTCACGTCAAAATAGATCTGCACCATCGTCATTGTTAATTTTATTATAAAAGCAAATATGTATATGGTGAATATTTATATAAAAAAAAATAATATTTTGTAATAATTTTACTTAAAAAAAAAAAACAAAATATAAGCAAACACTTCTTTAAAGATTTTAAAAACGCCTTATTTTCCGTATCAATTTTAAATCTGTCACTGTCAGATTCATCAAATTAATGGCTGTAACTTTTGACTTTGACAGATTTATAAAGTTTCTAATTTGTCATAAAAAACCTTGACTTGTTATTTGTGTCAACGCGTTGTCATCTGGGCGTTAACGCGAAGTTGACATGAGTAAAAATTAATAATTTTTCGAATTAGCCATCACATGACATTAACATGTTAAGTCAATTTGAATTTTTCGCGCGAAATATATAGACTGTCAAGCTATAAACTGTAAGATTCCATTGGCTAAAGAACTTCTAAAAAATCCGAATTTATTTGTGAAGTCATAAACTGTATAATTCCGTTGAAAGATGGCTATAATGCCGTAAAAAGATTAGTAATTTTTGAAATTGATATGAAAGTTAAAGCAGACTACGTTGACGCGGCAAAAAATTGATCTGTCAACGTTGGGATAAAAATAAAATCATAAAATCAACGCAGTGAAGAGCAGTCTGTATAGATGTTTCCTAATTGCGTTGATACGGTCACACAAAATAATCACAAAGTTGATCCCAAAATTGTTGTCAACGCGTGCGTCAAGGCAGCAGTCGTCGTAATGAGAGTATTCATCTACGTTGTCGCATCATACCCAAACTTTGGAACAGAATTTGTATTCATTTTGATGTCAGAGAGTTAATGCGTTGACCCTTAAATTCGTGTCAAAGCGAGTAACAAAAGAGCTGTCAACGCAGTAAGTAAGTATTGCTTTGACGATTACTTGCCTTGACAACGTCGGGACAAAATTTAACATCATTTTGACGGCAGAAAGTCAACGCGTTGACCATCTTATCGAGAAAAACACTTTTATGGATAAATAATTTGAAAAATTGTTATTAAATTCTCCATTCCTGCAAATAAACAAAACGCACACAGCAGGAATCGTTGAGAGTTGTAAGTAACTAGGCCCTGGCTATCTACGAGCTGGGCTGGCGCGCCACCAAATTTATTAATTTATTATAATCGAATCCTTGTTTTAGTGGAATTTATTGTTTTCGATAGAGAAATAGGAAGTATTTCTAAGATTTTCATGAAACAGATATCATCGAAATTTCGATGTTTTATGTATTTAAATTCGAATTTCTTTCACGATAAAAACACAAAACAGGATTTGCTTTAGAACTGTTAAATTAATTGTATTTTTTTATCATTTCCGGTTAATACATATTTACGTCTTATATGTGCTTCAAACCATTACAACCATATTACAAATTCACCCCCCCCCCCCTTATGTTTCGTTGTTTAAATTTCAATGTTTTCCCTTAGAAAAATTTACCTATCTACGCACTATGTCAAAAAAAGTCAAACAATTAATTTTACTTAATCTCTCTTCTAATGAAGACTGTAACTACGCGCGACGCACGGTCGAAGAGGCCATAAAACTTGACGTCCTTTACGGTTTAGCACAAAGCTGAGAGCCATTTTTATATACTTTATTTGTGCGTAGGTATATGTGTAGGCGAGGACCCAGGGGTGGGTGGTAAGGCGGTTTAAGTCATTCGGCGCCATTGTTATTTCCCATATAAAACAACAAACACGTAAATACATACATAGGTATACGATTCACATTAAGTTCCTCTTTGTATACACTCAAATACGAAAGGATTGTTGTGATTTGAGGCGCTACAACAACAACTAAACTGTAAGCATTTTGAATGAAAAATATAAAATATATTAGATTACCATTTACCATTTTTTTTAACTCCACCCTTAAAAATGTATAGGTAAGTGATTAATTGATTTTTCTGGACAGAACTAGGTTAAAAATAAAACCCAAGGATAAAATAAAGTATATGGATATGGAAAACTGACATCTGCTCTAAGTATACTCGTATTTATTGCGTATAGTGATGGTGGCGATGGTGTGCGAAATTCCATTAGGTTCAGATTACATTTGAATAAACATATGAGTAAGTTCATATATGAGAACAAAAGTAAATAAGACTTCGAAAAAAACACAAGAAAACAAAAAATATATGAAGGACGACAAGGTTGGGTAGATATATACCTACCTATACAATGAAAATTAAATAAGTGTGTCCTTTCAAATCATTCACAGTCCACTTTCCTGTACGTACCTACATATAAAAAATATTAAATAAATAAAATCGAAATTTGTGAGTTTCGATGTCAAGGACACTCCGCCGCGGCCGTCAGCGTCGTCGTCTTCGTTGGTAAAGAAAGCCCAATTCGAGAAGCCCTTCATCAATAATTCCACATGTGCCTTAAAGAATTTTTTTTTAATTTGTTTCTTTGGCTTTTACCCACACAACCATCATTCATTTATTAACAAAAAGACTTCATATACATCTCTACCTACAGCTACAACTTTCCTCAAGAAGTCTTATAACCGTGGCGTGGGTCTAATGAGTGTCTGTCCACGAGGAGGCCAACCTTTTAAGGTGACAACCACACGCAATGTTCCCATTTCATTGCTAAACATGAAGGTGTGTTTTTATTTCAAATAAACTTCCTCTGGTAGTAAATTGTGTTCTTTAATAAGACCGCAGGATATTTCTTAGAATTAGCTATAGTCTTCCCCATCAGGATGAAAAGATTTCAAAAATGTGTAAAAAGGGAGCAGCACCAATAAATATGTAGGTATGTATATGCAAAAGGAATACCAAGGTGTGAGATGCATGTGTGTGTACTCTTTATAGAAAGAGACAAATTTATTATCTTCAATAGAATAGGATTTATTTATGAGTTGTCCTTTTTTGTTGTTGTGAAATTCTTATGGTGATCAGGACAGGACGAACTTTTTGAAACTGATTCACATTATGAAGTCGATAGTTATACAAATTTGTGAAGAAACGATAAAGTTTTATTGATAAGTTAATTCCATTTTTGGGGAGAGTTTATGGTAAACAGATTGGAGGTTTATTGCTTTTATTTTCAAGAGGACCAACCGCACGTGGGTTCTTTATATATTCATGGCTCTGTGGGTTGGTCTTAAGAGGTTATATAGAAAGTTTTGATTTCTATATTGTGTGGGTTAAATGTATTTGAAATTAGTTCGAGATGAATTGGCAACTGATATGAAGAAGGGAAGGAACTGAGAACTATCAAATGTCTATACCCAGAAGTAGTTTTTCTCGGAAAAATCAGTAATTGTCGATATACAATTGAATATTGTTTCATTCAAAGTATTTTTTTTTTTTTTATTTTAAGAAATAGAAATAGAGAAGGATGAAGGCGTCTGCAGTCTTCCAGCTCAAGAAAATAGAAGAGTGACGCGTTTAAAAAGACACACGGAGGTTTTTCTTAAAAAAGCCAACCACATGCCTACCATGTCACTTTTTTAACATCGCTCTTGAATCTTCCTCAGCAACGAGGCCCATTTTTGGATGGACTGGTATATCAAACCAGCAAAATTTCCGGATTCGGGACTATACCAACGAGCTCCACACCCAGTGGCAATGAATCCTTTTACAACATAATCTGCTTCAACATTTTAAAAATACTTTTTTTGTTAAGTCCAAAACGGTGAAGATCTATTTGGATATCTACGCTCGCTATACAAAATTTTTGGTTTGAAAAAAAACTTTCTTCTTTGAAAGCCCCTAAGCCACCACCTAAAATATTGTTTACATATACTGCACACACCGTGCCGGCCGAATCGCTATCGCTACGCGAGAATTGCGTTTATTCAATTTTATGGTTAATTTGTTTAAATAAACGTGATTCCTAGCACTGCAATTATTTCAAATAATTCTTATTCTCAATCTAATTGTCCAAGTTAACACAGTATTTTGTAGGTATTATATGCAAGGGAGGCTGCTGTGGGAATTACTATAGCTGCTTGATTTTCAAATAAATTTGCATTTTCGAAAAGAAAAGAAACCAAAATTAAATGAATTATGAGATTCTTTTTTGTTTTTTTTGTAAACAAAGCAAATTTATTGGAAAAGATACACGCTTAGAAAGAGAGAGACATTTTAATAATAATTTGCACGTATACATGCATGGATGTGTTTAACTACAGTTAAATCTCTCTAATGCGGGTTATGGTAGATGGAAGTCCACCGAACTAATATGGGTGATTCATTTAAAGGATCTGTTTCGAAGTAGGAGTCAATGAAATATAACTCTGAGTTATGTCAAACTGTCATATGGTATTTTTGTTTAGTATTGTTTGACATTATTTTATTATGAAAGGCCTCAGGCTGAAAACATACTGGAGCTGCGAGCAGAGCGGTGATGCGAGAGTTGAGCAGAGCGAAGAAAACAAACAAATGTATTCTTATGAGAGCTCTCATACTGAGGGGTCTAGTTTCTCGACGCCTCAGTATGAGAGTTTTCTTCGCTTTGCCCAACTCTCGCATCACCGCCTTGCACGCAGCTCTAGTATGTATTCAGCCTTAATCCGGTACAGCGTTTACAATTACTCGACTGCATTATGAACAAATATTCGGTGTTTTCGACTTAAATTATGTTCAGCGACAAATCACCTTTTACTTTTTGCTTCACCCTGAGGTCACACGAGCAAGTAATTACTCGCCAGCGAGATGGCTTCACACATTAACTTGTATTTGCCTCACTCGCTCCTCTACTTGCTTTTCAACTGGCTTCGAAAAAGGCTAGCCAGTTGACGATCGAGCTTTAGCAGCTAAGTTTGGTCAAAAAATTGAGTGAATTGTAACTCGCTAGCAAGTACTCCTTACTCACTGTTGTCTAGGTTACTTTGGCAAATATCCACGAATTTTTGTACTATCAGTTGAAATTATAGAATTCCAACCAGAAACTAACCAAAATGGGAGATTTCACTGTATGCAATATACGTAGGGTAGGTGAAGGTAGCTACACATAGTCTGTGTTGACCAAACTAAAATATGGACTTGGTAACAATGTGGGAACATTATCAGAACTTTTGGTTGAGATGGTTTGGTGTTAAAAAAAAAACGTCACTTTTATCCATCTACGTTACATAATGTGTGTTAAAAGTTGCCCAATACCTATGTCTAATGAAAATATCATGCTATAAGAAGAATATGTCTATATACCCCCAAATAGATACCTATATAAGCTGCCTGGCGCCATAATTAAATTATGTATTATTAAAATGAACACTTGAAAAGTTTAGTCGAAATATCATTTTATTAATATCTTCTATAAATTGTTCTGTTGTGGCTTAATAGATTTGTTTATCTTGTAATAATTGAGAATTGTATGAAGGGTTGAAGTTTTGAGAGACGGAAACAGACGATTATATAGGTAGGTAGGTACTAACAATAAGAAACTTTCCCAATATTAAAAAGAAGTTTTGTCAATTTGGGAAAATTGTTTTGTTTGCCTGTGTAATTGGTTTTGAATAAACTCATAAAATGTATATGAAATGAGGAATTCCTTGTTCTAGTTTATTCATAGTTTTTTTTTTTGATGGAAGCTGAATGCGGTTCGTTTGTGTTAAAACAAATAATAACACTTGAATTTTCGGGATTCGTTCTTCCAATAATATCGCTTTATACAGCTTTTTAATGCTAATAATGGTTTAAGATTTTTTATCACTTGCTTACGTCGGTAACTTAACAGAATACGCAGCGTATAGTTTTAATTCAAGCAACCACTTGCAAAGAACATATAAACAGAAAAGTTTACAGAGTCAGATTTATTTGACGGGATCCCAATTTCATATTCCCTTGTACCTAGCAGACAACCTATGGAAGAATCTTAATAGGAAACCTACCTATGAAGCGAACATTTTCCAAAGATTTTGAGACTTTAAGCAAGCAGAATCAAATCTTGTTTTGATGTAAGTTAATTCTAGCGCTTCGTTCAGATTTTAGCTGTTCAAAAAAGCAGAGTTTGCACTATAAAACCTAGCACTTTCACTATAGACGATACAAGACAAAAAAAAAACTCAGCCGGTGTGATAAATTTTGACATACATATATAAATTAACTCGGTTCGCGTACGAATACAAAATTCTTAAATACTTAAGCCAGTTTTAATCTAGTTTTAATCCATAAAACTTAAGTATTGGGTTTTGCAATTGGCGCGGGTAGATTTTATTTATATTTTGTATTCATATATTTATTTCATCTACCAGTAAAACTTTACTTTACTTAATCTATTATTTACAAATTTACAACAACGAATGTTTGAACGAAAAAAATGTTTTTGAAGCAGTATATTGGCTGATATAATAAGTCCATACTTTGACGAAGTTCATTAAATGTTGAAAATGCCGTCGATATTGGCTCATTTTCACCGTTATTTGTTCTATGTAAAGGCTGGAAAAGAAACTGTATTTCCCTTATAAGCCTAGAAGGAGCGTAAATGGGTATCGCATAAGCAATAGAGTAGGACTTTTTATATGATAAAATAGCAAGTCTCTTATAAACATGGCATCATGTGCGGGTCTTGTTTTTTGCAGTGGCAGGATTCCTAAAAGTTTACATCTTGCATCTTCAGATGGAGAATAATCTCCATTTATATGTCGTGTTGAATAACCAGGCAATAGTTCATTAATTTAATTTTCAAGGACAGATACAATATCATTGATAAATATAATAAATAGCAATGGTCCAGGATGGCTGCCTTGAGGTACTCCTGAAGTACAGCCTTGAACATTTATCATCGAACTCTTTGGCGTCTAACAATGAGAAAGAAAGACTACCAGTTGAACATTGCAAAGTGAAATCTTTAATAAGTAAAAGATGATTTACTGAGTCAAAGGCTTTACTGAAATATCATCAACCTGGTAACCCTTTTCAACTAGGTTTAAAATATATGAAGCGTAGTATGCCAGATTGGAAGCCGTCGAGCGCCTAGCTACGAACCCATGCTGAAATTCAGAAATGTATTCTTTGACGTGAAACTCAAGTTTGGAATTGACTAGCTTTCAAAATGTTTTGGTATTGAAGAAAGTTTTCAAATTCCCCTTTAATTTTCAGTACAATTTCACAAACCAGATTTTAAAATTTGAATTAGAGAAGATGTTTTTCATTTCTTAATAAAATATCCATCGTACACTTGTACGGAGGATGGGTCATCGCCCGAAATCATTGATTCAAGGTTATTGCAGGAATACCATCTACTCCTGGTTTTAAATTTGACTTTAAATTAAAAAGTGCTGTTTCAACTTCAGATAGTTCCAACTGTAGTGAACCAACATCAACCCGAGGTGTTACCCAAGATTCAAAGTTAGAATTGAAACAAGTATCTGAATAAACAGACTGAAAAAAAACTTCCATTGTTAACTGTAGAATATTTTTTTTTTGAAAATAAGTTGATAAAAAGAATCCCTTAAAATAAAATTTTAGAATTAAAGATTGCATTTTTTTTAGAAAGCCTAAATAACAAATGTTCTGATTTTATAAATTATTTTGTAAGTCAAATCGAAAAATTCAATGAAAATGCATATTTCTCAATTAAATCAATACAAGCTTTTTGATTTACGAACTTATCAAAGCATTCATTGTTAGATTTCTTTAAAAAGCTGTCTGTTTGGGATTCTAGAAAAATATGTTAACATCTTAATGAAAAGGCCCATTGTTTTCTTTTGAATACCCTACCCTTATTTAAATTTAGTTTGAAACTTTTTGTCATGGAAGCACTCAACAGATAAAATGGCCTTATTATTTATTATAAAAAGGTACCTTCATTATTTAGAATATAAATGTGCGAAATATATTATTTGACACTTTGACATACTTTAAGCTTTCTATACAGGGTGTCACGAAACTCAACGTCAAGTCGGTACCAGGTCATAGGGTAGGTTACACCCGTACTGGGAAGAATCTCACTATTGGTTAAGTAATAATAGCAATACTTACAAATTTAGAAAAATAATGAAAATCGCTAACCTAGGCCACAGTGGTAACTTGGTACAATGGTCACTTGGTACAATGGTCACTTGGTACTATGGTCACAAATTTCCAAATTTTGCGGTGTTTTTTGTAACATAATCCTAAATAACCATGCTTTTGATCGCAATCACAAATTTAAAAATAAATATTTTTAGTATCGTAAGAAAAATAAAGTTTGACTGAGACATGGTTCTACACTAGGTAGGTTTACCTCAGTTCACTTCATATCACTTTTACATGAATAATTTTTTTTTTTGTATTCAAACATCGGTTTTACCTTGGTTTTTCCAAGCGAGATGGATTTTTGTTCTTATTTTTTCCGAGTACGGATATAACCTACCCTATCACCCGGTACACACTTGAAGTTGAGTTTCGGGACCCCTGTATTGTTTAGGGTATTAATATTGAAATAAATGAATGTTCCATTTAAGAATTTTATAGTTTTTACTTAGATGACAATAACCTAGGAGGCGGACTCAAAAACTAAGCTGGAAGGCTATTAAAATTTATGTAAGCAGACATGTTTCATCTAATTGATTCCCAACCACAGTTTGATATATACATATTTCCTCACCAGATTGTGGGATTGTTGCAACTATATACCTACAAAATGAGCCGTCAACCAAACTTTGGCAAAAACCAAATAGAAGTGTATGTATTTTTTTTTTCTAAAACGTATCCGTATGCAAATTTACTACAAACAAAATATTCTAATTAGCTGAAAGTCTCATAGTCTTGCGTAAGGCAATAGCAAAAATATCGATTCCATTAATTTGCCATGTCGAAAAAAAAAACTCACAAAGTTAAATTTCTTGATTAGCTATTAACCCGTAAGCCGTAACCGAAAATTGGCATTTTCTAACTATTCCCACACTGCGGCTAGGGTACCTACCAAAGCCATAAATAGCACGAAATAAATTTCCCTCAAAGAAGAAGAGTTGGATAATTTATATTTTCAAACAACTTAATTGCTTCCCAAAAAAAAAAAAAAAAAATAGACCCCGTATGTTTGCCATATCGTGCCCTACCTTATTTTTTTGTTTTGTTTCTTTACAGTGGGGTGTACTCTTTTTTGTTCGTCAAAACATTTCTGAGTCGATCTGCTGTCTTGGGAATTTATAAGAACTGTCACCTCTCTCGTTGTATTTAGAAAAATGTTGATTCATGAAAATCGACGTTGAGGGGACCTACACTTTTCTGTCTTTACTGTCTAATCTGAATCTGAAGGGCTAAGAGGCGGTTTATCATGACATGAGATGATCTGGAAGGATTTGTCACTTCCTCACAAGGAATTACCCTTGAAAAAATAACATTCTAGGTGGAATTGGCTGGAATTGGGGACCTCAGGCGTGATAGTCCAAAGCACTAACCATTACGCCAATAGGTACAAGATTATTCCGTGTTTGACATCTCAAAATTTCCATTATAGAGCTTAGAAACAATAGCATTGTTTCCAAGAGCCTATGGCAACCCACCCAAGAATTTTATCAAAACTTGACTTATTCATTTATGTCTGGGCAGTTTTACAAAACTACAAAGTTCATCGAAAAATTAAAAAAAAAAAATATAAATAGAATGCAAAAAAAGTGTGCACCCCACTGTATTTTAATTTATGAAACTCAAATTCATTAGGAAGTATTCAACAAAAGGAGTTGTGAGGTGTATGTGTGCTTTTCTATAGCTAATTTACATAACGACTTACTTTGTTGACTAACTAATTATCAGATAAAAAATAAAAATAACAACAAAAGCTAAATAATTGTTTAAGGAATATTCAAACAATATTTTTTTTTTTTACAATGTTTAAAATTTTATTATTATACTGTGTTAGCATTTTTGTGTGTCTTTAATCTTATAAATTATTTCTGAAAAAATACAAAATAAAACCCTAATGATTGATTATTCACACAAACACACTTTGATTAATTTAAAAAAAAAAAAAAACGCCAACGAATTTGTCAACACATTTTTTTTCCCCAAATATGTATGTAGGTATATTTTGTGGTCTGATTAATTCATTACCTGCCTTTCATATCATTTTTTTTTTATTTTAAACTGATAAAAATCCAAGACATTCAGTCGCCATGATTGAAACTGATTGTGCTGTAAAAGGTATGAATAAGGCAAAAAAAAAAATCAAATGATTAACGACCATTTAATTAAATTTTCGATTCCTCTACCCTTTTGTGGGACCAATACAATATCGGGCGACACACCCTTACAAACTTTTTAGTGCAGTATTTCAGTCGCACATCCCTGCTATGTTATATATGTCTGTATATGTAGAAGCTTAGAGCTAAAAGTTAGATGGGTTAGATAAATGCTCGTTGTAGGTGTTTGTGTCTTTATTCTATGACCCCACTGGCAAACCAGTGTTGAAAACATATCCAGGGAGACACTCACATTAGTGAAATCGCCCTTTGGCGTCCAATTGTCTCGAACACCCATACTATCACCTAACACAGCCACCACCAACAGCAACCAACAATGGTTTTGGGGTAGCTATCGAATTGTTGTTTCCTCCCTTATCCAGTTTTTGTCGTTTTTTTTTTCGTGTTGTTTTTGTGGAAAAGGAAGCACAAAGGAAAAAAGGAATTAAATGCCAAGGGTTCTGTCTCTGTGGTGGGGCAGGGTGACCTCGAAATAAATACTTGAAGCTTTTTTTTTTGTGTAACTGAATGTGAACTCGTTGCAGTGTTGGGAGATCGTGGAAAAAGTCCCATTTTGTGGCTTAAAATTGATGATTTTGTGGCCCTCATTGTCCATAAAATTCAATTTTAATAAGGACGGTGTCGTAAATACTTGGTCTTGGATTTGAATAGCTACTCTCTGAAACCCATTCTTCCAACTTCAAAGATTTTATTTAGGTAAAATCTCAAGATTGATGATAGGACGATTAACTTCGCAATAGGGCTTTTAGGTAAAAACTTTGTTTTTTTTCCATAGACGTTAAATTCTGCCCAAAAGTCGTGTGATCGTCAGTGTAGAACGCTGTCAAAGAATATTTGCGCGTCAGAGTTCAACGTGTTCGGTATTGGTCAAGTCTTGTTATCGTCAACGTTTTACGTGTTAACGCAATATATTGTGATTTTTCGTCAGATCATTTGATTTTGAGTAAACATTGACTATCTAGCGTCATTCGTGTGATTGTTAATGTGTTTATTCATTGTCTGTGGTATGACTGACTCGGTGACAAGTATGTTCAACATTTTTTTAGTGACATCAGATTCGTTGACAGTTTGCGTTGACCGTCTAGTCATAGCTTAAAAGTAATGGTGGAATGTATGTCTTCGTAAATGGAACTAAATAAAACTCAGTTAGAAGCTGAAGAACTTGTCTTTGTAATTTTTCGTTAATTTGATAATTAATAATAATAACACTAGAAGAATTTCCCAATCTGTGAACGTCAAAAGTGACATCCATCACTTTGTAGAAACTGACAGATACAAAATTTTCAAAGCGAAAATAAAAGGGGATTTTTTTTTGAAGCATCCTTCGCTCGGTTTTGATATTTACAATGTAATTTTAATACAAAATAATCTTCCTAGATGCATTAATACATATATCGAACACAATTCCAGTACTTGCTTTCAGTTTCCACAAAGTGAAGATTTTGACGTTTGTGAATAAACGAGAGGGGGATATGTATATTGCTATTTGGAGACATTTTTTTGACGACACCTGTTAGCACTTTTTTTCTGGATACCTAGATGTATGTATTTTGGTTACACTCAAAGTCCACCCTTAGCATGAGTAGGATATTTTTTTTGTTGCAATTCAGATAGTTCATTTTATCACACATATACATATTCATTTTAACGAGTAGTACAAAAAAAAACAAAAAACATTTTAAGAGGAACAAAATGGTAAATGAAAAAAAACTGACCCACTGATAGGGGCAAATAGAATATTTGCATCAATCATTTTTTTTTTTTTTTGTATTTGATTCGATGTTGCTGTTTGTAAAATTTTATTTATGCATTTTATTTGATTGATGATAGTTTGATGGATTTTATTTTATATTTGTGACGAAAGACATATTTGATTATGATTTACTTGAAAATATTGACAGCTTTCATTTTATGGCTCGTTATTAAGGCTCACGCAGTGAAATTAGTTATTTTCAATTTCTATACAAATTTCTAGCATGACATTTAAGTACATGTATGTGTTTTTGTTTCTTCGTATTGAATTTAATAATAAATAAGTATCATACCGAGCCAACAAAAAAATATTAGTTTTATTTGTAATATAGTATTGAAAATGGCGCCCAACGGAACAGACTAAAAGAAGTGCCAGGTAAGCTTTACAATAATTGAATTCTTGTTTATAAATGGGGTCACATATAAAATATGATGAAAAAATTTAAATTTAGAGACAAATCTCTTTTTTAGTATTTTTAGAAAGCTTATAACTAAACACACGGGTAAACACTTGTAGTAAATACAAAATATTAAGGGCTTTTAAAGCCATACGATAAGGTTGTAGTCATAATAGAAACCAAAAAATTTTGTTTTTGTTCCAGAGAATTGCGCTGAGAAAAACTGCCTCCTATTAATTTGTAACGTTTGTGAAATTAACAAACGCCTGTAGAGTTTACTGTCAGCGTGGAATTGATATTAAAACATAAATCTTCAACGGACATTTTTATATTTAAAGCCACGACACTTAAATTGACAACAGAAATTCTCATATTGACAGTAGAAGTTGTCATATTGACGGTAGAAGTTGTTATATTGACAATGTTGTGATTAATTAGGCAGTTGTTCATGTATATGAGATTTCTTAGATTTTGATCCGTCAATTTGACAGAAGAGAAGAAAGAAACCTGAACAAATCCTGACTTCTTTCTCCGCAAGAAGTCAAAATCACTCTCGATCTAGATTTTCAACTGCGACAAAAAATAAATTGAGCAAGCGAATCGAAAGAGTTTTAGTCACAGTTTTTTTGACAGCAGATGTGAGGATTTTTTCTGAGGAATAATGCACGATCAGGAAAATCAGTTGTTAGAAATTGTACTCTGTCAAAAAGTGAGCAAGCAAATTAAAATTTTTTGTCTGCAGTATTTAACAACAAAACTACGAAATTTTGGAAAGAAACAATGATAAAATCTCTTAGATCTGAAATTACCGAATTTGGAGTTGCATTCAGATTTCTGCATTCTAAGATATCAGAAACCTGAACTGGCTCACAATCAGTGTCGTTTGGCTTCCTTTCACGCTTAAAATCTCCTACAAGCTCTCGATTTGAAAAAAAAAAAAATGATGTTATATAGTCCCGTTTCTGTCAGTTCACATTTTAAATTATTTTAAAATTAAACAAAATAATGTAACGATATTAGGGCTATCAGATTTATGGTCCATTTCTTTCTGTGGGCTTATGATCCTGTACCAATATTTATGTATCGAGTAATTAATCAGAACTTTACTCAGACATTGTGAAACAGGCCCTAAGTGCCAAAATACAAATTTTTAGTTGCTCTAACCCACGACTTAACAGTTTCTGCATGTGCTCGGCTATTCAAGCCCATGGTATAGTCACTTTAGCAACAAAACTGTTGCCCGCCTAGCCTGAGTATGCTTATTTGAAATATCAGGAGTACAGTGCGTTAAAACCAAAAAAATGTAAGTGGAGTAAAAATTATATTCACAAACTCAGTTCAAGTCAAACGTACGTCTTCCTATGTTACATTCTTGTTGCTCCTATGTAAGCTGTAATTAAATACCATTTTGATGGCTCAAAGTAAGAACTTAAAGTGCTTTTCTTATGCCCTTCAAATCATAATTCAAATCAAATTGAAAATAATATATTATTCTTCTTGGCCAAATGGCGGTGCTGATTTTGTTCATAACAATTTTAATGTTTTTTTTTTCTCTCTCCTGAAATCCACTGTATAGTGTATACCTGCTTTTCAGACGCGTAACCTGTCTATGGTTTTTATTTTTTGTATACCTAAATCGTACAAAGTTCAAAAGGGCCATTTCCAAAAAACGCCCTTAAATTACTTTTCATATACGTTGGGAATAATTATTCTAGAAAAAAACAAAACCTTACAGTGGGTGGGTGTATTTTTTCTTTCAAGATTATAATCTTCAAACTTTTGAGTTTAACATCAATTTTCTACCGCCCTCTTGTCTATTAAGACTGTTATATTTCATCAAACAATGGAGCTAAGTTCTGAAAATAGCTACTTAAGAACTTATTACCTCCCTGGGAAGGTGGTGGTCTTAATTGATTGTGAAATAAATAAAATTATTATAGCTTCAAATCACACCTTAACATCATTAAAACATTTCTTAATAATTTATCTATTATCTCTCTGATAAAAAAAAAATGTACAAACATTAATTGATTAAAATGATTGATTTCAAAGGAATGTCTTACTGTTAGTTTAATTTATTTAAGAAAATATAAATTAAATGCTTACCATTTTAAGTTCACCGTTTTAGCTCTGAAAGAAAAAGAATTAAAAATACAAAATTAGTTTGGTTATGCAGTAAAATATTTAAAATAAAAATCAGTAATACACAATAAAAAATTAATAAAACTATTATATATGGCAAACTGACCATATGGTTTGTTTGATAACCACATTTTGCAATATTTTATTATTCAATCAATCGTGGTATAGTCAATGGTGTACCTATAGATATTGTAATCTCACATGACAAATGCTTTATAGGAAAATATTTAGAAATTTAAGAAACTATTTTTCGAGTTAAAAAAAAAAACAAACAAACAAACAAACAAATCACTAAAGTTTAAATAAAACAATAAATTTGTTTGCTACGCCTTCGAACGCAATCATCATTAAAAATAACAATAAACTATAATAAGTAACTAATAATTATGACTAAGTATTATTTTTTATTTCATAAAAAAAGTCAAAATAATTAAGTATAATCATTAATAAAAAAAAATCAAGGTAATCTAGGTCGGCAGTGGCTTCTCCACTCCTTTTATTTTTAGACAATGAAAATATACATTTTTCATATTTGTTTTTTTTTTTTTGTCAATCATAATTCTTTTTTTTTTTCTGTAAATTAAAATAGATTGCAACTTTGTTCCAAATTGAAAAAAAAAATGAAAATATATTTTTTATATCATTATGTGTTTTTTTTTCACACTCTTTTTGACCCTGAATACACACAAAATATGAAACTATTTTATTGTTCTTTTTTTTTTTTAAACCGATTGATAGAAATATTAAAATTTGTTTGAAAATAACTTAGTGGCATTGATTAATTTGTGTTTTGTTCTCAGTTCTATCAATTCTTCCATGTGGTTATGGTGATGCGCCGCCATTCAAATGCGGATAGATTTACGTACATATATTCACTACTTCCTGATGAAAATTATTTTTTTTTTTCAACAAAAATAGATTTTTTTTTTGTTATAATTTTTTTTTTTATAAATAACTTTTGTATATTTCACGCACCTGTGGCACATTTAGCTTGGCATATACATATATCTAGTGTTTTATTTTTATAAACATCCCGATTGATGGTTTTGGATTTGTTTATTTAAATTTAAATTTATTATGACCTTGTGATAAATATTTTTTTTGTTCTGTTCAAAGGAAACAAAAAAAAAAAAAAAAAAAAAGAATGTTTTATAAGTGTCACAATAGAACAAATGAAGAAAATATGTTGTCGGCTAATACATATGTATAAATTTAAAATAAAAAAGGAAGTGTTTACAAGGTGCAAAGTTAAGATAAATTAATTACTAAATCCCAGAGAGACGTTTAGTTGGTGATATAGTGATTAATAAATGTCAACGCAGAGGATTTGTATCTACTACAAAAGAAATTCCAATTGTTTTAGATGTGAAATCTGTGATAGTAAATTTATTGAAATCGGTTGTTTAAGTTTTGTTTATTTTGATTTGATAATTTGTTTAGAATTATGTATGTATAGTAGAAGGGGGTAATTGTGAATGATTTTGTATCGAAACGTATGTTTTGAGCAGTTATTTCTATGAAATGTTTTTCCGTGAAAATTAATTTTTTCTTTCATGAATGATTTTTTTTTTTCAATTTATGATCTGACAACATTATTTCAAACAATAGGCAGGTGTACGTTATTATTTTAATAAATATAATATATTGCAAATTTTAAGAGATTTAATGTTTCAATAGTAATGCTCTTTGGGGGCTTTAACGACGATTCTATAATTACATGCATCCCACCCCGCAGCTATAAATTGTCTTCTAGTATTTTAAATTTTGTTTTGTAGGGTGGCAATGGCGCAGTGGAGAAGAAGTGTTTGACTTAAGGAGTGAGTTCAAGACCCACTCTAGACAGCATTCATTTCTATATCTTCCCAGTTACAACTGGATGCCACCCGTGGGATTCCATGAGATCATCAATACCTTATTTCTCAGTCTCCAACTAGTGCAGTGCAATTCAGATTGCATTTAAAAGACTTTAGGTCTTACAGGTTAAATTAGGTAGAAGTGGCTGTCGATGGAGAGTCAACACACTTAAACCAAATGTTGGCCCGTTGTGATACCACATGGATCTAGGAAAATCTTTTCCCTACTCATTGAGCCACTTTTTTTTAAAAATGTAACCACATTTGTATTTGTCTCGTGTTGTGGAGTGGAGTGTTTTGTCGCCGACTGTGCAGACGAATCAAGCGTGTTGAGTTGCAAACTGTTATTTTTGCTTTCGCTACACCCAAACAAATCTTCGCTGCAAATTTTACAAAATGAGGCAGTCAAATTTATAAATTTCTTCCAAATTTGTGTAATTAACAGCAAATATGCGCTCACTGTGATAATTTATTCAAAGTCTAACAGCGTTTGCTTTCATTTTTACATTCAAATTCTTATAATGATCATAATTGCTTGTTGTAAAATTGGTTGTTAAATATATAAAATAAATATAAGTTTGTAAAATCGATAGCGCGAAATTATTAAATCTACATTCATTTTCTGTAATAACTACAGGAGGTTGTAAAACCTTCAGAAAGTTAACAGTGAATCTTCAACATGTTGTCAAAAATACAACAAAAAAGTGTGTATTTGACTGATTATGGTGTACATTGAACAATGAATGGTGTTGTATCAACAAATTGTCTGACTGTAAAATTTACAACAAGCTGTTATTTTCACAATTCGTTTGTAGAATCCACAAAAATGTCTCTGTGAAATTATTGAAGGCAGTGGTTGTTGGGTCGATTATGACAGTTAATGCAGTAGAATCAACAGCGTTTTTCAACATTTCTATCACAAATTTTGTTGGGTGTGTTTAATTATTCTCTGCCCGCGAGTACACACACAAAACAAAAGTTTGCGACCCAGCGACATAACACATCGCACGACCCAAATTTTGCTATAATCATATAAAATACATTGGAGCGATAGCGACACATCAGTTTAAAACTCACCACACAAGAGAAGTGTAGTTTCGGCTTTATTCTTCTTTAATTACGAATTCACCAACACAAAATGGCGTATTAGAATGCTATTGCAAAGAAAGTTGCAGTTGAGTCAGCAAAAAAGGCTGCTGCTCGAGCAACAGAGGACGCAAAGAAGGCATATGCACCTAAGGCTGCAAAGAAGCCCGCTGACGCTGTTGCTTACATAGCCGAGGAGCCACGCAAGGCTGACGCACCAAAACGAATTGCTACCTTCGTCGCCAAGTAGGCAGAATTATAGTTTCCAGTGCTGTTACCGTCAAGGGTCATGTAACCAAGAAGCATGTTCTGCCGAGCAAAGGACTAAAGAAGATAGTTTCAGTTTGTTTTGGCATTGATACCAATTACCAATATTGCCGATATTGCGGGCCAAAAAGTCAATGGCAAAGTCAAGCCAAGCGCTGCCTTAACAACTGGATCAAGGAGTATTTGAAAAGAAAGACAGCTTGCATGATTGGATCCGTGTGGTTGAAAATAAGAAGGACTTGTACGAGTTTCGTAACTTCAGAATAAGTTCCAATGATGATGACGAAGAAGACAAAGAGTAGTTTCTTTTTGAAGTTAAAATTTAAATTTCTGTGCTATTTGACGATAAGACACAACATCATATAAATATATAATAAATTATTACTTGCATACTTGTTATCGATAGGTTGGATGGAAACTCCTTTTTGTTTCTGTAATGGCGTCGCTTATTCCCGTTGTCGTTTTTTTTTTTGTTTAACCAAATCCCTCCGGGCTTGCAAAAAAAAAGGTTATTTTCATTATTAACTAGAGCAGCAAAAGATAATGAAAATGTCAACTATTGGAAAAAACTAAAAGATGCTGAATTAAGAATTCTTCAGAATCTATAAAGGAAGAAATCTTGTTCTAAGGGTTAAAAAGATGTGTGTAACTATGGTTTTTAATTAACCTAAAATCACAGACCTTTCTAAGTAAATCAGGACGTGATGTGGGTTAACCTAGGACAAGAAATGATATCGGAAGCCTATGTGTCAATGATAATGAACACGGTAGCACCGAACAATTTAAAAAGCTAGGCGAAGGGTGGATGGAAAGTGGAATAGATTCCACTGTCTTGCCTCAACTAAATGAGAGGCGCTTCAAACTTTATATTTGAATATCTATCTAAATCAGTGAAGAGGATTTTTGGAATTGAAAAATCCACATAAAGAAGGGAAGAACGAACCTATATTTTTTGTTTATCTACTAACGTTCATATAATTATAATTATATTATATGTATACATTAGAAAGTTTTGATTCTTCAGTCACTCACCGAACAAAGCGAAAAAAAGAAAGATGATCTTTAACAAAATTCCTTCAAATTTACTTACAATAATATACAAAGGCTTAACAAATATTCTTTAGGACTTAATCGGATTTTATCTTTTAGAGATAAAGCCATCCCATCCCATCCCATCCGACCCATAACATTCCCAAAAAAATAAAAAGCTTTTATTAATTTTACCAAAAAATAAATAAGTCAAAGTCATATGAAAAGTCAAAAAAATTCTATATTAATTCAACTGAAACAACTTAATGACCCAGACAATAATTTTTATCTGTCTGTACACAGCGCAGTCTGTGTTGAGTAATAAAGTAAAAAAAAGTAATAACAAAAAATAAAAAAAAAAGAAACACAAAAAATATATGTAGGTATATTCTCCAAAATATCATCTAAGAGATAGTATTTTTGTTGTATGGTTTTTTTGATTCAGAATTCGGATGCGAGCAGAATTCAAGAACCAGCTTGGGTCATAAATAAAACAACACCAACAAAAAAAGACTTAAAAAAAAAACAAAAAGAAGAAAAAAAAAGAAGAAAATAAAATAAAATAAAAAAGCCAAAAGAAACAATAAGTTTTGTGAGGAGAATTCACGACGTCGACAGCGACGACGACGACGACTCTGACGGGAACGAAATTCGTTCAAGGTCAGGGGTATTAGATACTTTAATATAATTATACCCACGATTTTCGTTGTTTTTTTTTTTTTTTTTTTTTGCGTATTTTCTCGTTTTACCTACATATGTATATGTATAATCCTCTTCGAGTTCCATTTTCGTGTTAAAGATGGATTTTTTTTTCACCGGTAGATAGAATCAAGGGAAAAGGTGTATCACCTTTTTCGTGTGTCTTCTTTAAAGCACACAAAATGCATATCTTTTTCAAAGAAAACAGTGATGGCTCGAAGGTATTTTTGGGCCCTTTTAGTTTTGTTTACTGAAAGCTTGATAGTCCCAGGGAAGTTGGTTTAGAAAAAATACATTTGGTGCCGCGAAAACTTTAGGGCCTAGTAACTTACAACTTTCCACCATTTCTGTGTGCGTTTAGAATGAAGAAAAATTGATTGTGCCATATCCATACAAATAATTGTCTAAATAGTACAATTTTAGGTATATAGCTAGAGAAACTAGAAAAGTGTGTACCTTCATTTTTTTCTGAAAAAGGATTTAAGGCAATTTGGTAGTTCGAAATTTTGACTAAAAGCATTTTTTTCTAGAAATTGTATTTGATGTAACGAGATGCAGTGACACAAATTCGAACTTTTTGACCAAGTGCATGGAGCTTCATATGATTGGAAGTGCAGCAAGGCCTCGTGTCTCGTAAGAGAGTCTACTCTTTGATTTCCATCGTGTTTTTTGTTTGCATATATCCAGAAAAATATTACAAGATTTCCCCTAGAAGGTTCTGAGATTATCAGAACTATTTTTGCATTACTAATCGGGAGTTTTTAAGAAATGACCCAAGAGCTTTCAGAGTAACCTGGCTATTTGAGAAGATAACTTGATATTTCGGGGGCTTGAGATACAATTTTTTCCTCGCAACCAAGTTTATTCTTTGTTTGCTTATGTCTGAAATACATTGGCCATCGTACTTCAAGGCTGACTAAAAAGATGCTTACACAAGGACACCTATTCTATTTTTGATCCATGAGTATTCCATCAATCTTTTATAGTCTTTATTCAAGTGGTATCCCGAAGGAATATCATCTTATAGGCTTTATTCAGAAATATGTACATGTGGGCGATGTGGCCAGTGGATACTAATCTTACCATGCAGGTGGTTTTTACCGAAAGTAAACACAGCCTTTTGAAGTTGTAAGTTTTTCTTTAAATCTAAAATGTTTGTTTGCAGTAGTAAACCTAGGAAACAATAGAAAAATTGCTTAGAACAGTAAGCAGGTTATCTAATTTTCTTGGCAATGGAACCTTTACTGCAATTCTTTTTTATAGTAGTTTTCGCTCCTAAGTGCCTTGGCAAAAACGCATGGAGAACTATGAAAAGCCTCAGCAATAAAGTTTTATGTTTTTCCCTGATTACTTAGTCCAAGGATCAAAAGCTGTTCTTTCTCGGAATAAGGCTTCCCGCCTAATCCATTTTACACACTTAACGGCAATTCCCGAACTAAATTTGATCAAAGAATTTGTAGAACGAAGTGAAATAAACACGAAATATTAAAGATCTACACAGCACTATTATTATTTTGTCTATGGTAAATTTGAGTTTCTTGAACAAAACTATCAATGATTTAACAAGTGTTCATGGAAATTGATTGGTGGCACTGGAAATGCTTTAAGTATAGGCAATGCAAGCACCTACTCATATTTCGATACCATAGAACGTGGTATTTATAAGCAAAGGATTTATTAAGTTTCCTAAAATATAACTATTCACTCTTATTATTTTGACCACCACTGCATACATAATTTTTTTTTTTTTTTAAATGTTCAAATAAGTGCAAGCATTTAGGAAAGATGGAGAGGTTTTGAGTGGAGATACCGATGCACATTGGTTTTGAATGTCTGAATATGGCAATCTATGGGAGGGACAAATTGATCGGGTAAAGCGTTCCACATTAGTGTAGTGCGGCTAAATAAAGAATCTCTGTATTCAACAGAACGTCCGAAATTGGGCTTAAACTGATGTGCATTCCCCAGAAGTACAAGTATAACTGTTGAATTGTTTTAGTGTAGCAATGCAACTGGCTATTTCACTAGAACACTGTTTATAATCAAGGTCGTTTTCGAAAACGTCGGTTGCATCAACATTGAATTTGCGGAATTTTCTTAAACGCAAAATGCAAGAGTACCTGTTCTGTTTAAAAACCAAAATAAAAATTTAACTGCATTAGCATTGTGTTCGATGATGCAGTTAAGTAAAGTCACATGTTCGAAAACTTCGAAAAACATCATCTGCGCTGCAGCAGTGAAGTAAAAATATGGAGGTGACGAAATATACAGACATAGTCCTTAGCACACTTTCTCACAAAATCTGAATACCCATTTTTTTGTTTGAACTTTTGTTCGAAAACGTCAAAAAAAAATCATTTGACGTTCATCAAAAGATATGGTGTTCAAGCAGGACGATTGCAACTTCTGCCTCATAAATGACCATTATTTACCGGTCAAATTGACTTGGATTTGACGTTTTCGAAATTGGCCAAATAGAGCTTAAAAACTTCATCTCTTAGAATGTGAACAAAGCCTTAATTTGTCGAGCTTATAAACGTCGGAAAAACGAAGAGTGGTGAACGATATAATTTTCCTATTGCAATTGAATCAGAATCTATTAATACACCGACCATTTTTGCATTATATCATTTTTAAAGCTCTTTTCTCAATTATATTCAACAGAATCAAGTGGCTTATTGGATCACCTGCTTTAATATGAGAACTGTACTTGAGTTTTGAACGAATAAAGGCTTTATAGATTACAGAAGGGCAGTCAATTTTCGTCGGTCGTCGGAGAAAACCTTAATACAGTTCGACTCCCTCCAAGTCGAACATCCTCTAAGGCCCAGTTTTTCAGTGATGAGTTAAGTCAGATTAAGCTAACTCAAGAAGTAAACTAACCCACAGTTAACTGAGGAAGCAGTTTTTTGGTGGAAAATGCATGCGGAACGACTAAACAAACTCGGTGGATTAACATAAATAGCATCTTTTTCGTTAATTCTGAGTTAACTCACCAAATTTAATGAGTTAACTCAGGTTTAAATTTAATCTCGCACTGAAAAACCGGATCTGAAATGAATTTCCTTCTAACTCGAATTTTTGTCACCATATTTGGGCATTCCTCCTAATTTTCCATACAAAAACCATCCTCTAAGTCGAAATCGCCTCTAACTGGAATACATTCTTTCGATTTATTAGCCTATTTTCAATCTCTCTTAGTCGATTTTTTTTATTTTGCGAAAACAAAATTTAAAAAAAATCACCCTCTCGCAACTTGTATTATTTTATAAACAACACACACACGTTCCTACTCTTACCTTATTGCATCTACATTAAAAGATATTCCATATAAAAATTTAAGGCAACAACAAAAAAAATTACACAATGTACACGTGCGATTTTATTTTTAAATTCAATAAATGCTTTAAAAAAAAAAAAATATTAATCAATCTAACTCAAATTTTTTCCAAAAATCCCTCTTAATCGAAGTAATTTTGATATCCCGTGAAAATTCGACTTAGAGGGAGTCGACTGTTCTTACCCATATTGGAGGTTATGGAGAAAAATAGCAATAACTTTAAAAACGGTGATGATGTTCAATCGATCATTTTCTCAAAATTCATGAATAAACGCCTCGAACCTGACAAAGAACTAATCAAAACAGTTTCTCCGTTGATAAGTTTGGAAATAATGGCCAACTAGAATTTAGAAAAAGTCTTTCAACTTCAGATTTAAAAATTAAACTTTTATTTATCGTCAATTCTTACTTTGTAAATGTATTGCATTGACTAACAGAATACCAGCAAAACGAAATTGAAATAGATCTGCCGTGTTAAAAAAGAAACCACAACTTAGGCCGCTTTTTTTATTAATAAAAAAACTACTTGCAAACATTCAAAACACAAAATGGTGTTTTTTTTGTATGTATTTTCAATGAAGTAAGTTTCAGAAGTATTGTTGTTAGAAAATCCTAGAGCAACAAATTAATGTGGTCGACTTATCTTATAGCGCCCCTGAAATGAAACACCCTACTTGAAGAATAAACTGCATTTTCCCCCTCAAAACCTTCTTGAAGAAATATTCCAAACACCTCTTAATCCAGCACTGGAATAAAATAAATTTCTTAAACAAACTATAATAAAAATATTTGCAACTTAAAAGTCAACATTTGATCTGAAACATACATGTATCTACATATATAGCAGGTTTTAAAGTTTTTTTATTTACTATACATCCAACTCATATACAAACATAAGCTATGCATATATTCACGTATAGAGTATTTGAAATATAAAATTACGCTTGGTTGATGTTATTTAAACAAATGAATGTTTCATTTCTACAAACTGACTAACTGTCTGCCAGAGATACATTTTTCACTTCATCTTTTTGTTGTTAAATGCGATACAAATCAACAATTTTCTTTTTTGTTGTTGTGAATTTCTTGGTAATCAAAAAAAAAAAAAAAAAAACATTGTATTTGCTTATCCAAGTCAAAATAAATACGAACTGAAATACACCTGAATAAATTTCTCTTAGTCATTAAAACAATTTATTTTTTTGTTGTTGTTTTTTTTTTTTTTTTTTTTTTTGTTAATTAAAAAATAAAAATTTTACACATTGTTTGTTTTTATAATATGAGGTTGTTAAATTCGATAACACGAATGAACACACATAAACAAAAACAATTTCTACATATATTTAAAAAGAAAAAGGGTACAAATAGGCATCAGAGACACACTGCTATCTATTTTATGTAGATATCGAAGCTATTATCATTAAAAAAAAACAATCCATTTGACCGACCCCATAGACGAAAGTATTTATCTATCTAGCAGATACTTGCTGTTGAAACCAGAACAATTTAAAATTCCAAATTTATTAACACACCAAATACCTTAAATCCTTGATCCTTTTCTTGGCGCCTTGAGGGTAACTTGAAGTTCTATATTACTTCCATTTAGAATTGAAGTATTACGTATAGGATGTTGAGACACCAACACCCAACACCCAACACCACCCTCTTACCTATACATAAAATTTCGACTCTATGGAATGTTTGTTTCGAGGAAACTTTATCGTGTCGTGAGGATCGTAAATTCATGCGAAATTAAATTGTTCAATCACCATTAAAAATAGGGCGCGTGCATTGAGTCGTGATTAAAATTCAATGAGCAATTAATTGATGACTCTCTATATAGTAAATATATTGGGTTGGGAGTGTGGAAATAATCAATTTTTAAGTTGTCCTCATTACCTTCTAAGCAGTTTACCATAGAAATCATGAAATTGATAGAAACATTTTCGAATAGACGAAAGAATAACAAAAAAAAAAAACAGAAAAGAGAATTTATGAAGTGACCCTAAGAATTAAATAGACAGTAATTAATGACAATTCTGACAAACAATCTCAAACTGTTCATCAGAAATCTGTCTGAGTCCATGGCCTTGATGGTTTCTCTAACAATGATTTGTTTCTTATTTTTCGCTTTCTAACAAATAACATAAAATTATGATCACTTTTAATTTGTTCTCACATTGAAAAAATTTAATTTGCATGCTATTTACCTTAAATACTGATTAATGGTGTAGTTTTAGTTTGCATACATTATAGACTATGCACATTTGTTTGTATCCCAAGAGGCTGAAAAGTCTAGATATACAAAGCTCAAGAGTAATCATAGCTTTTGAGAGACAAATTGATTTGCAATTGTATATATGTACATATGTACCTACAAGGTGGAGCAAAATTAATCACCCTATCGGAAGATATTATAATGTTTGCAAATGGCGTCGTCGTACGTCAATCATGTTTGACATTTGTGACATAGACAGCTGCAGTATGCAAACAAACAAGCTAATGGACCACCTCAAGCTCAAAAACGAAAAGGACGATTTTGTGTCGAAAATCATTATGAGCGACAAAGCGCATTTCTACTTAATCGGATACGTCAATAAGCAAAATCTTCGTTTCTGGGGCACTGAAAATCCGTGTTTTTAATGTTCGAAGAGCCAAATGAACAAAAAACATCTTTGTTCAACACAACCTACTGGGATACCACAAAAAGAAAAGTACTGACGACCATTGCAGAGGGTACAGCGATGAAGAAGCCCATGAGGATACCTTAAACTTCCTTTGTCACTGCCCAACACTCTGTCAATAAAGAAAGAAACACCTAGAAAATCATTTCTTGGACGATTTAGATGATCTTTGTAGAACTTAGGCGAATAGCCTTCTAAACTTCGTCAACGCCTCTAAATGGCTTGACTGCTAACAGAACACATAGGATTTTACATTAAGTGGGATACAACTTCCTAGGGTATCACAACGGATCTACATACATAGATCTAAGTCTGACGGTAACAAGATCAACTGTCAGCTTTTCTACTTAACCTAACGAAGAGCCATTGCATCCACTCAAAGTCAAGCGGGAGGAGTGATTGGGCCGTATTTTTTGAGGACGACATCAGCAATACGGTCACTGTTACTGGCGAGCGCTACAGGGCCATGATAAACGACTTCTTACTGCCGAAATTGGATGAGCGGGGCTTGGTGTGGTTTTCACAAGACGGTGTAACCGCACACACAGCACGAGCCACAATGGATATTGTGAAAAACAAAGGATATTAAAGGTAATATCATTAGCGTTTTCATTTTTGTACATTTCAGCGCATCTTTGAAAATGGCGGATCTAGTGTATCTTCACTTAGGGGGAACTTGAGCCGCCATGTTCAATTTCTGACTGACAATCTGCGCAATATAAAGGGTTTTCCAATAAGAGGTGTTATTTTGAATAGCCCCCTATTTCGGTAGCTGTCACTTTTGAAGCTGTCATTTTTTGACATTTGACAAGAAGAAACTACGCCATTAAAAAAATTGGAACGATACACGCTTCAACAACAAATTATTAAAATTCACTATAAAAATGGTGAAAATTTGGCAGAGACGGTTCGTAAAACTAAAACATTTTTGGGTCGTCGTGAAGCACCTTGTCGGACCGCAATACAGAAATTGATGGACAAATTCGAGCTGTTGGGACAAGTTAGTGATGTGAAGAATAAAACCCGTGCACGTCGCTCAAGAACAACTGAGAATATTGCTGTTGTAGCCCAAAGTGTTGAACAAAACCCAGGTTTGTCCATTCCTCGTCGTTCTTTGGAATTAGGCATTCCACAAACGTCATTACACCGTATTTTGCATAAAGACTTGGGTCTTAAGGCTTATAAAGTTCAGTTAACACAAGAACTCAAGCCGGCTGATCATCAACAACGTCGTGTCTTTGCTGATTGGGTCCTTGAAACGCATGAAAATGATCCGGAATTTCATCGAAAAATCATCTTGACTGATGAGGCCCATTTCCACCTCGAAGGCTACGTCAACAAGCAAAACTGTCGCATCTGGGGCTCGGAAAACCCAAGAGTTTTTGTTGAAAAGCCTCTCCATCCTCAACGCGTGACTGTTTGGTGCGGTTTATGGTCCGGCGGGGTCATTGGACCTTACTTTTTCGAAAATGAGGCTGGAGCAACAGTTGCGGTCAATGGATTGCGCTATCGAGAGATGATTAATGATTTTTTATGGCCGGAATTGGATGGTATTGATCTGGACAACGTTTACTTTCAACCAGACGGCGCTACGTGCCACACAAGCAATGAAACCATCGATCTTTTACGGGAAAAGTTTCCGGACCGTGTTATCTCTCGAAGAGGTGATCACAATTGGCCACCGAGATCTTGTGATTTAACACCTTGCGACTTCTTCCTTTGGGGCCACGTGAAAGATAAGGTCTACGCCAACAGCCCAGCGTCGATTCAAGACCTCAAATATGGAATTCGTGAGGCTATCGAGGAAAACCCTTTATTACCTTTGATTTGTGTACTGTGACGGATATCATCTTTTATACTTAACAGACAAAAATTGTAAAGGTCCAAAAAAAGATTTCCATCACTCAAAACCATTTTTTTTTTTTTTTTTTCATTTAGTAAAAAAGTAATTCAAAAACAAAAATTGGATGGTTAATTTTGCGCCACCTTGTAGTAGGTATAGTCAGTCATTAGGTCATTCATGTATAGTAAATTAAATAAAAAAAGTCAAAGTTTTACAGAGGAAATAGTAAAAGCCCCCACATTTTTACAATAAATATACCAATGATGGATTTTTAATAGTAGTTGTATTAGACTATTACATTCATTATGAGTGTTCAGAGTCTTGGTCTTTTTTTTTTTTTTGTTCGATCTTCTGTTGATTATAGTATAGTCATCTTAAATGAATAAATGCTTGAGAAGACATCTGTCTGGTAAGTTTATACAGATGACTTTGAGATGTAATATTAGATGATGACGCTATTTAAATATAATGATATAAAGAATTTTATAAACATATGAACATGTGTTGTGAATATGCCAAGAGTTGATCATCAAAATGCGGCGCGGATAAAAACAAGGGCTTTGTGGTGGTATCTGGTAGACTGGTATTCCTTAAAGCGTTTATTTATACTGATTGTGGTTATACTGAATTTTCTTATTTGTGGAGCTTGACCTAGTATACATTGAATTTCTTGAGAAGCTATCTGTCATTGTAGAAATGTAGAGACTTAGCTTATGAATAGTTTTAAAAATAAGTCATATGACCAAAAATCCCCCATTCTGCAGGGTGATTCGCTGCGAAAAAAAGCTAGAGTATTCGAAAAGGGGTCTATTTACTCCCATTCAGGCGGGAAAGAACATTTTCTAAATAGACTCTCCTCCCATACGATTTTTTTTTTGCCTCGACTCAACCTACACGCTCTAGTTTTTTGTCGCATTTTATGCCAATCATCCTGTATGATGTACCTACTAGCGGAGCCCGGCGAACGTTGTATCGCAATTTTGCCTACTTTAATAAATATGTTTTAGGACCAAACAACCGGATACGGATACCTTCTGTTACGCTTCATAAAATAAACGACAAGAGTTTTTTTCTCAGAATACATTTTATTTCTTCCAAGTGCAATGACAGCCGATTGACAGTGTGTAATAGATGCGAATTCTGAAGGAAAAATGAAAGAACTATTATTTTTTCATTTTATTTTTACTCGTTCATTCGATCACTGATGAGGGCACTCACAAACTCAGTCACTGAAGAGGTAACTTGGCCCCACTTCTGAAAGGTGTAGTGAAGTTGGCTAAGCAGTTTTAAAGAGGGTACCCTGCGAGTTGCATAGCTGCACATGACACAAAGAAAAACATGTTGTTTCACTCAAAATGCAGTTGTTGCCAAACTGCACAGAACTTCACAGAAATACTTTCGGGTCAATTCCGAAGATTGTCAAAAATTTTACCAAAAACATTACATTTTATATTGTTTTATTCTAAAAAAAAATACCTCATCAAGTTGGCAATAGATTTTTTTATTTTTTAATCTAGACACCGCGTAAATTGGTTATCTTAATCTTGACTAAAGAAGCATATTATTTAATTGAGTAAATTAGTAATTGTCTAACTGAACAGATCTTCTTCTATGGTGTTGAACTAAAACTAGTCTTAACATTAATTTTCATTGCCGAATAAGAGCTGTCTAACTAAGACAAGGGAGGCATTTTATTTAATTCAGTCAACTAGTAGTTGTCTAACTAGACATTAGACAAGTCTTGTTCTATGCTGGAGATGCATGAATCCTTAAGAGTTGTCTAATTGCACATCAGAGTCAGTTGCTTAAAACCTAAGCCTAAAGAGGGATTTTATTAAATTTACAAAAAGCAAAGTTGTCTAAATAGTGCTGAAGAATGAACGCTTAACCAGTCGTAATAAAATAAAAATAGATTACTGTTGTCTAGGTGCTGCCTATCTAAGACACTGGTTATCGGTTGTCTAAACCTTGACTTAATAAGTCATTTAATCTGTATCTGTAAGGTATAATCAGAAACTATGGTGCAGAAGCATGGACATTTAACCAGTCGTAATACCATTTTTTCATTGCTGTCTTAGAGTTGTCTAACTTACACCGCACCGCACCGCACCGCGTATTTCATCATCATCATCGTCGGCTCGACAACCGGGGTCCGGTCCTGGCCTCCTTCAACAAGTCTCTCCACCCATCCCGGTCTCGAGCCGCCGCCATCCAGTTGCGCACCCCAAGGCTCCGGGCGTCCTGGTCTACGCCATCTCTCCAGCGCAAGCATGGTCTACCACGCTGTCGTCTACCATAGAATGTACCACAAAGAACTTTCCGAGCAGGTTCCTCTTCGCTCATGCGAGCTAGGTGCCCTGCCCACCGGAGTCTACCGAGCTTAATTTTTGTCACGATATCTGCTTCAAGGTAGATTTCGTACAATTCATGATTGTACCGTCTCCGGAATCGTCCTTCCTCACATATGGGGCCAACAATTCTCCTTAAGACTTTTCTCTCGAACGCGGCTAAGAGGTCGGAGTGCCTTTTGCTAAGCACCCAAGTCTCGGATCCATATGTGAGTACTGGCAGGACCATGGTCCTGTACAGCAGCAGTTTTGAAGTTATGGTGAGATTTCTGGATTTGAAGAGCTTTGACAGACTATAGTAGGCTCTGTTGGATTTGAGAAGCCGCCCGCGTATTTCTTCTTCTATATTGTTATCGGCTGCTACTATTGACCCAAGGTATTTAAAGGATTGCACCACTTCAAATTCGTGCTCCGCTACCTTGATTGTTTGAGCAACTGTTCCTCTCGCATTCGACGCCACCATGTACTTTGTTTTACCTTCACTAATGTGCAGCCCCAGATTTTGTGCCGCCTGCTCGATCTGGATGAAGGAATCATGTACAGCTTGCTCAGTTCTTCCGATGATGTCGATGTCGTCTGCGTAAGCCAGTATCTGGCTGGACCTGTTGACGATGGTCCCTCTTGTTGCCGTGCCAGAGTCACGGATTGCTTTCTCCAACGCCAGGTTGAAGAGGAGGCAGGCCAAACCATCCCCTTGTCGGAGTCCATTAAAGATGTTGATTGGTTTGGATAGCAATCCGGCTATTTTTACTTGGCTTGTTACGTTGGTCATGGTCAACCTACATAGTCCCGCGTATTTGGTAGTCTACATTTTGACTAAAAATGCATTGTTTTAAATTAAGTTAAGTAGCAATTTGCTAACTAGAAATTTTTTGCTCTGTGTATTTTTTTCCGAATTATTCAATTTTTACCAAATTTCACCCTTTAATTAGCTAAATTAATATTTAGCCAAAGTTGCTGTTACTGCCGTGGACTTAAACAGGACTTTTTACAAAATCTGAAATAGAAATGTGTATATAGATGGAACCATTCTTTAAGATCGTAGCTAATATCGAGTGTTATTTAGATCTTCAGTATCAGATTCATCAATTGCAAAACCTGGAGTCCCACAAAGCAGTCAACTGGGCACTATTCTTCTCTTCTACGTATGCGGATCACATTAGCATTTTTAAGAAATTTCTTTAACGATGTCTTATTTCTGCAAAATAATTTTAACTTTTTTTTTCGTTTGATTTTATTAGAACTCAATTACATATTCCCGCAAACGTTTTCGTCCGAGACTACTATCAACAATGGTATTGTTTTCTTGCCGTGTCGCCCGCAGATGTTAATACAATAAATAATGTGTGCTTACACAACTTGAGGTGCATGACGATGACGAGTGTAAAAACAAACGAAAAAGACTGGACCAAAAGCACTTCCTTGTGGAACACCACAAATTCAGTATTTCGTTAGAGCCCAAATATTCCATTACCCGTTTAAATCGAAGTCTTATATTTTCAAGATAGGATTGTAGAAAAATATTTATCAGCAATCTGATTTCTTATTTCTGTATTGGTTTCAAATCCAAACCCAAAGGACTTCTCCTCTGTTTTTAACTAAAATAACAGACAAATATGTAAAAGACGGATAAGATCTTTACAGTATCATATCAACAATCAAAAGTATTTACATACCAGGAAATAAATTTCGAAATCTGACCCGTTTTTTCTAGTGAATTTCTTCGACAGCAAGAAGTGTACACACATTGAAAAAAAAAAAAAAATACTGAGAAATGTTTTACTTACGCCCTCGATACGAAAATAGATTTTATACTTGTCCAGAGATGAAATTGCATTTAACTCACACCGAATTTACACATTTAAAGTTCCGAAAAGCTAAATTTTGTTTGGACACAAAAAATTAACAGGAAGAAGAAAAATGAAGAAAGAAGAGAAGAAAAAAGCAAAATAGCAAAGAAAAAAAAAAAAAAAAAAAATCCAAGTCTACTTCCGCTTTGGAGTTGCATTGCATGTGAATAATTATGTATTCCATTTGTTATCCATTTTCTATTTGTTCCTTTTCATGTATACATACATTGATGTGGCTGGCATACATGATGATGATGGTGGCTCTTCTGGAACTAGCCAAAGCCAAAGCCATAGCCGATAGCAGCAAAACGCACCCTTATTTGGGGACGAAGTCGGCGAACGCGGGTAACCCATGGCCATTATAATACTAGTACATTAGTTAGGTTGCCTACATATGTGTGTTTTAAATGGATAAGCATGCATTACACACGGATAAACATTTTTAAACCAAATAGAATGTTTTTTTTGTCGTTTTTTCTTTTTTTTTTTAAATAAGGTGAAGTCGAATAAGTTGGTCTATTGGGTGAGATACCACATTTGTTAATTGAAAAACTGGAAGAGATGGTTGGAGAATAGAGTGAGTATGGTTTCTTATTCCTGGCACTTCGGGGCTTTTAGTGCTTTAAAAAATGAAATTTTATTTCAATGAAAGATCAACAAAATTCATCATCACAAAGCCCCGCTTTTAAAACCCAGAATTAAAAGATTCCTATTTCCTTTTCAAAGCCAAACAACAAGTTCTAAACATAAATTAAAACATTCGTTCTTGTTGATTCTCATCCAATAGAGGGATATTTTGTTTACAATCAATTTCATTTCTAAGCTTAAGGAAATAACCGTTTTAGCAAAACTCTTAAAAATCTTAATAATAAAATTCTATCATTTTATTATTTACGTCAAGTTTTAAGCAACATTTCTGGCATAAGTCATGTACAATTTGCACAACAATTAAACAAAACATGTTCAAGTATTATGATGTGGCCCAACTTTACCCTACATTTCTTGTGTAAAATGAGCATTTTGCGGGTGGTGCACTTCACAACTATGTGTATGGTGTGCTTGGGTTCGGCCGGGTCTGGGCCCGAACACTTTTTACCGCCAGCAATCTTCACTGCATGGGCTCTCATTTAGCTGGCTAATCTTTTTGGTTTATATAATTTTTTTTTTATGAATTTATAATCCAACAACATGGATGGACTTCAATATGCCTAATGGATGGAGAGCGTTTGGTTTTTACAATTTAGTTGCCCCGCCGCTGGCCGCCTCGCCTGCTGCCACGGCCATACCATACGCGAATCTGACACTTTGCCAAACAAGAGTGTGTGTTGTTATAGAGCATCATCAGCAGCAGCGAGCTTTGGCAGGCTTATGGTGTTTGTTTGTTGCCGCGCGCACTACAAAACTGCAACATGGAGCCGAGGAGCCAAAAATGAAGTGTGTGCATGCAAGCATGCGAAAAATCGCTTTTGAAAAATATGCGGTTTTCCTTTGAAATTTGATTTTTGTTTTTTTTTTTTTTTTTTTGTATTTTGTTTGGTTGCTTGGCGTTTTTGTTAATTGGCAATTGGAATTGCATTGTTGAGAGACATCCATAATGTGCCACAACTGTGTCAGATTTGACATGAATTCGTTGATGTTTTCTATAGAGTTTTTGTTTTTGTTTTTTTTTTTTTGTATTTCTTCGTTCGTTCTATAGAAATAGATCGATTGATGAGTGTGTTTAGGTTTAGTGTGGTCGGAATGTAGACATAAAATGAAAAGGAATTCTCAGAAACAGCGCGCGTTTCAACTTACACAAAGTATGATGGTGTTGAAAAATGATAGGGTGATAAGGTGTTATAGAATTGATTTTCTTAATTTATATTTTATAGGTAAGCTGCATTTTTAAAATTGTTTATTATTTTCTTGGAAATTATGTACATTTCAGTATTATGTACATTTCAGTTCAGTAAGTGTAGAATGGTATTTTGTGAAGCTGGTTGAATGGAATGGAATTCGGTTACATAAAATCAAATGGATGCACAAACTTCATAAAAATGGATAAAAGCACCAAGAATTTATTAAACCTTCCGAAATTGTTCTCAGGAAATCATGAAGGAATGTTACTGAGCTTCGAATTGTGGACTGGGGGTTAACCAAAGCAAAACTCAATTAATCCTTAGAAAGACGTTTTCACTTCACCCCGACTCAACGGACAAATACTTTCACTGTTACCAGATATAACTATTGAAGAGCGGGTTCGGAAGGCCTGTATTGATTTTTACACCTTAAGCTAAATCAAGAAGTGGTTGTTCCAGACGAAGATGATAATGTGGATGTACACTACAAATCAGCTGTGGTACGATCTAGCCTCACGAACATAAGATTTAAAGAACAGCTAGCGTTGGCACCGCATGCGCTGGCGTAATCGATCTTGTCCCGAACGATGTTCTACGCCTTTTACAAATTGATCTACATATTAAATAAGGACGAGACTAGAGACATGTCGATTTATAACAGTTATAACATTTTTTCGCCATTAAATGTGGGCGTGTGTAAGACTCTGCGTGCCTGAAGTATGTCCACCGGGGGAGGGCCTGGACCTGCGGGGCCGCATAAACAGTATACTTTTGCAAACTAAAACTGTTATAATTGACATGTCTAGAGTCACTTCCACAAGAAAAGTGGGGACTTTAAGAAAAATAATATGCTGCGCTTTAGGTCCAAGAAATTTTTGCTTTTTACAGGGTGTTTTTTTTTTAGACGTGTGGTTTTCAAGAAGAAATAAAACGCATATAATTTAATGTTATGGCCAAGAATTTAGCTTTATTATAAAGATAAGAGTTTGCCATTATGTTTTAAAAATGATTTCGGGTAAGTGGCCGCGCCGAGTAAATTCGAGCCGAGAGGCCCAATTTTCGAGAGCTTCAATTGTTGCGCGCGATGGTGGATGGACTCATTCGGTGCGCACTGTACCGCCGGCGTCTCTGAGGATGCGCATTATGCACTAGAGTAAACGTTCCGCGGAACCGATCCATGGTTGCTCGAATTTATGCGATATTGCGATTATGTCGACCGAAGATTGGAACCGAACCATTATTTTGGTAATAAATTTTCAAGATTTGCAAGCGTTGTTCAGGAGTAAGTGTATTAATTATGAAATGGCAACCCAAACTGAGCATAAATCAAGTGACAGCAGTCACAAAGACCAACTACGAAAAAAGTATTGCCAGAACACCCTTTATAAAAAATAAATTTGGTGGCGCGACAGCTCGTGGAGAGACATGGTTTAAAACAACTCTCAACCATTCCTGCGTGCGTGTTGTTTTTGGAGAAAGAAAGAATATCTATAATTATCTGCCGAATCCGAACGGCTAAGGTGAGAAGCACTTATTCATGTCAAAAGATACTCTTGCGAGGATTTTTCACTTCTAACCGAAGAGATAGTATCTGTTTTTTTTTTTTAATTTAGGTGGACGAGACTGGGAATCGAACCCAGACCTCTGGCATGACAGTCATTTGGCTACATTCTATAGGGCTGTAAATTAGGGAGAATACTCTGATATAGGAGAATTAGGCGTAGTAGTGGGCGGTTTTTAATTAAGCCCATGGCTTTCTAAAAAGGACAATCAATAAGGAGAAAACAAAAATATAATAAAAGTGTTCGCTACAGTGATGGGAATTTACTCAAACCACTTTCTAAACCTTCCCGCTGCTAATAGAAACAAACTCTTACAATATCAGCAAAATCAATTCAGTAGCTTTCGAGTCTATAAGCCTCACACAAACTTACATTCAATTTTATATACCCTCGCTTTTCTGTCCAAACCTCCTAGGCCATAAATTCTTAAAACCTAGAAGGGTTTAAAGCTGGTTGATAGACTTTGAAGCCCAGTTTTTCAGCGGTGAGTTAAACCAGAGTTAGCTAACTACTCTAGAAGTAAATTAACCCACAGTGAACCAAGGAAGCAATTTTTTTCAGTGGAGAATGCATGAGGAACGACTAAACAAACTCGGTGGATAAAACATGAAAAGCATCTGTTCAGTTAATCCTGAGTTAACTCAGCAAATTTAATGAGTTACCTCGGGTTTAATTTCAATCTCGCACTGAAAAACTGGACCTAAATGTGTCCATGTCTTTTTGGTGACTAAACTTTGTATAGTGTTTTTAAGCAAATGTCTGGCAATCTGGGGATTATCCAAGCCCCCAAACCATAGATACGCAAAACTCAAAAGATAGTGTGGCAGCCGTTAAATTCATTGACTCGGCTACCACGTCTTCTAAATTGGTCCAGCAAATATTTACCTTAATGTCACTCTCATCTGGGTTCTAGGTTTGGCTGGCATTGAGGGATATGAACGAGCATCAGGATCAATCTCTTTAAAGCTCATTTACGAAAAGAGTCAACAATACCCTTGGAATTATGAAGAATTCAATTGAATCCTAAGTAAGGTAGAGCAATTTAATGGAGACCTTTTGTCATATGCACAGAGTGTCTTTTTCGAGGGTACAACTATCCGCAAATCTTAGTCCCATTTTATTCATTCAGCCATGTTATGGTATCTTAACAGCGCACTACAATGCTAGATTGGTCACCAATCTTGGTTGCTCGTGGCCGCCATTCCCACCTACCTACTTTCTACCTTTATATAAGATGTGCCCCGGGCGACAACTGACAAGACAATATATGAAAAGAAAAAAGGATGTCGTAAAATTAATTGAAAAAAATACTTTTTGCTCTTAAATCAGTCAACAAAAAGTTAAAGAGAATAAATTACTTTTTTCTAAATATTTTAATGTAATAATTCCATTAAAATTAAATTTTAATATTCCTGATTTTCCAAGAAAAACAAAATTAGAACGGAAATAAACAATAAAAAAACTTAATCTCACAAAATTCAGAGAAATGAATGTTCTAAAATAGAGATTTAATGTATTTGTTGATAAGTATAGGCATAAAATGTATTTCATTCTGTAATTTTGTATGTTTATTTGACCTTGTTAAAATTCGTACTTTTTTTTTATATATTCCTGATAACTATCTTAACCACTAAACAATTATTTTAAGATTATTTACTAGTGTTAGCGCCACTTACAAACGAACCTACTATACCTATTTAATGCAAGTGGTTCCCAAGAACTCTGTGTCATCTGAACTTTGGCTGTGGGGACAGAAAAAAAAAACAAAAAAAAAACTTTAATCACAAGCCAAATGGATTTCAGGCCAAAGAATTTCGATTTATTTTGTTGAAAGAAATGTTCTCTAATATACCTCAAGCAAGAACGTGTGCTTGAAATTCGTTGCAAAGCAAACAAAATGGCAAAGTGTCAAGTTTTTGTGTTTCAACTTTGAATTACTTACTTCGCTACTTGTTTTTTTTTTTTTTTTTTTATTTTTTTTTTTTGTATACCTACTTGTGTAAATTAATTGTGAGAGAGTTTCAAGCAAATTCAAATCGCACAGGAAATGAATGAAATTGATGAATGAATTTAGTGTACAAATATAATTATGTAAGCCACATTGACTGAGTGAGTGAGTGTGCTATAATAAAATCCACCTACACATCAGCAAATGACATTGGTATAGTGTTTTTCTCATTTAATTTAACATTGTTGCATGACAGCTTGAGCATAAAAAGTCGAACAAAACTTTGAAAAAAAAAAAAAAATATATAAAACTAGGAGATTTTATGGGATTTTCAAGGCAAAACATTTGCATATTAATTATGACACATTTTATGGTTCGTCCATAATTCTGAAATAAAAGAATCTCTCTTTTTCTGTTGTTATTTGTTAGTTATACAATCGTAAACATCAAAGTTACAACTTACAATGTATTACATTTTACATGAGTTCTTCATGTTATGTACCAATACAATTGTTTTATTTTCTATGTAATTATTTTAATGACAGAACAAAAAAAAAAAAAAAAAAAACAGAGAATAGACTTTGATGGGTCAAGTCGTGTAATTCAAACTTTTATGTTTGTTAATTGGCGACAGTGTAATTTATGTTTTAGTGACATGATAATTACTTTTTGTGTGATGTTGGAGCCGGTACTAATAAACACTGGGATATTATATAATCGATGATCATAAAATTTGATGTAATTTCTTTTTTTTTTAAGAATCTTTTTTTAAAAACATCATAAAAGCGACGGACGACTGATGGAGGTTAATGCGGGTATAAAGATACCTGTGGGAAATATATTTTATCTTGAAATACATTAAAGAGAATAAAAATCGCTATGGGTAGTAAATTGATACACAAGCTTTAACTTTCGACGAACGATAAACCAATATTTGGAATTGATTTTGCGATACTGATAAGTGGTTTCAAAGCAAAACTCCCCTCTGGTACATTTATGTTAATTGTGAAAATTTACAAAGCAGTGGATGAACGATTTTCAATGTCGTCAAACCAGCAGAGACTTCTCCAGCCATGTTGAAATAAATCTCCTCAATTTTTTAAGGTTTTGAGCATAAGAATGTAAGTGTTACGTTTTTAATGTACCAATAAAAATACAATATGAAAATGATCGTGCCAGGTATCCCTAATACTATAGGTTTATCAAACAACGAATCACAGGGGAAGAAGCGGCTCGCCTGCGTTATTACATTCTTTTTGAGCTTTGTGGCACCGTTGAGCATCGCCCTAGAAGTTAAAAAGTGCTAAAAAGTGGAACAATTAAATAAGTCTCCAAATTTGGAGATCTTTTTCATTCTCAAGTTTGGGGACTTATTTCATCATGAACTATCTTCCCCATTTTGAAAATGAAATAAATCCCGAAAAATACATCAGATAAATCCCCAATTTTGGGGAATATTTTCATATGCAAAAATTCCCCAACCCCATACATATTTTGGGGGGTTGTTTCATTTTACATTTGGATTTTTTTTTTTTTAATGGGGAGTTAGTTTCCGACTCCGAAAACAAGGCAGGTTTACAACCCTAAACACAATGGTCATTTGAATTTTTGTTGGTTCTTCATTTTTATCTTTTCAAGGTTTGGGTTCAGAAACTTGAAATTTTGAGCGATGTTGGGTTTTTATTGATTTGGATCGTTTGTGAAAGATTTAGATTTCTAACTTACCGCTAAGCCGCCAAAGTTACTGTTTAACTGTGCTTCCAGTTATCATGGTTTTTCTCTACCTATTTTAATAAAATAACAAGTATTTTTGAGCATGAGTAGCTGGCCCGCCCGCCTTCGCACGGATATACAAACGTAAGCTTCCCATTAAAATTACAAAAGAAAAGATAAATAAATATTTAAGCTAATTTTTGGAATCGAATACTATTTCATGGGCTTTAACCTACTTCACGTTTCGAATAACTAAATATGCAAAAACATGATCCTCTAAGTTCAATCTTTATTACTTATAATCAAAAACCACTTTTTTTTTATTTTTATCACAATTCACTCTTCAATTCACCTTTCAAACGCAAAAAGAATTTTTGAAATCATATGTCACTTTTCGTTTTTAACCCCATTTCACCCTATAAATCTGAAAAAAAAATACCTTAAGCCACCTATCAAACAATGTTATATTTTTACCCCACTACACCCTATAAATTACAAAATTTGAAAAGGAATACCCCAAAAGCCATTTCCTAACCCCCCTACAGCGCCACCTGTTGAACGTTAATTGAATTGAACTGAAATTAGAAATGTGCGCCTACAGCGCCATCTATTGATAATTTTCCGAGATTTCTTTTTTCCTAAACCTTCAAGGAGCAATTACGAACAAACCCGCAGAAGGAAGTATCCAATTTGGTTGAATCGTTTTCAAGTTTTGAGCATCCGACAGCAGACAGCAGATAACAGAAAACAGATATGCGATTGGCTTAAAAATTATAACTTCAGTTCTAGTGGTGGGATCTTCAAGGTTAAGGTCTTACAATAAAACTGAAATGTCAGACTATATTTGGCTACATAAAATGATAAAATTACTGAGGAGGGTACACAAATTTCATACTTAGTGGGTGTTGTAGTCCTTGATCAATTCGATTTTTAACTTTTAGAAATGCAAAAGTTGAAGAAAACTCCACAATATAATTCTTCTACATTTTCCTAATGCTCCCGTCAGCAGACTTATTTTTTTATTAAATACAATAGCTTTCAGTTGACAACAAGTTAAATATCTTTTACACCTGTATTTTTCGATACAAAAATTATTTATTTTGCTTTTTGGCGGGATTGTATGCACATTGCAAGACATTGATAACCTGTCCACCACCAAAATACACCCTTCTAAAACCATTTCACAAAAATTCCCACTTCTCATCCAAGGTCAAAAAAGATTCCCACGACATACCGCCCAGTAGGTACCTACTGGTACTTCACGTGGTTTTCTTTTTCTTTCAATTATTCCAATTTGGATAATGGATTCGTTTGACTTTTTATTTGCAAAAAGTTCAATAAAGCAAAGCGTTAAATTTTGGACTTATTTCATCAGACTTCACCCTGTTAAGGAAAGGTCCAAAGTATAAGCTTCCTTTAAAACACTCTATGGTCAAGTTTTTCAGTGCGAGATTAAAGTTAAGCTTGAGTTAACTCAACAAATTTGGATAGATAACTTAGGATTAACTGAACAGATGCTTTTGATGTTTTATCCACCGAGCTTACTCTGGTTTAACTCATCACTGAAAAACTGGACATTAGTGGGACATAATTCCACACAATTTTTGTAAGGGCTGGAACAGAAATTCATGTCCCATTTCGGTTTCATATGAACTTATGGAGTTATGTCTCCACGCTCATCTTTAAACTTGAGAGTGGAAAGAGAAGGCATTTTTTTAGGTGACCAACAACGATCAATGACATTTTTTTTTTAAATGTTTCTATCCATTTCCTATTCTTTTTTCTTCTGCTTTATTAGTTATGTTTAAAAATTTAATGAAATGTTGTTTTTAATATCATTGAACTATGATAGTCATAAGTCACAACTATAGTTCTTCTTCTTCTAAATTTGATACTCAATAAAATGAACGATTTGAAAAGATGATCCGGCCCTGTTACTTGCTCGTTTATCTCTCTGAAATAATTTACTGTGATTAAATGTTGCCTAATTTCCGAATCCTAATTTTTACATTAAACTCTTTTTTTTTTAAATCGATGTGGGGTGAGTGGTTTCACCATAGGTCTTCCCTACACTGCCTATCTGTTACAAAACCCTCTTAAATGCAACCAACAATTATTATTATTATAATTACTAGTCCATGTATTTTTTCCTGAAAAAGAACCACTGATAACCCAAAAAAAGTCACTCAACTACAAAATATAAACAAACAACTATGAGTGTGAATATCTAATTATGGTCTTCATTTATAGTTGCCCTGAATAAAAAATTAAAACTAATCTTTGATTATGAAGGGTTCTTATTATTTCAAGACTTTAAAGCTTATAACTAAAAAAAAAAAAAACACACCTTGTGATGGATAATAAACATCAAGAAAGAAGCCCAAAAATGCGTATACCTAAATTATACAAACCCTCTGTGTATTCTTCATCCCACACCTTTCTTATAGATAAACCTCTAAAGCAAGATATATAATACCTTTACCCTCATATTTAATTACAAAAAGCCTAAAAATTAAATCTACCTTAATTTACTAAAAACACAAACTGAAATAAAAACAAAATAATTAGGTAGAATGCAAATGGGCGAGTAATTTCAAGTTCAGGTTAGGTATAGAGCTACCTTAATTTACCTATACCTATACCTATACCATCAGCTACATATGTACATATTATACCTTCTATACCACAAAAAACCCCTCGACCAATTAAGCTGATTAGCTTCCTCTATTTTTCTAAGAATTGGGCCTATACCTACTATAATAGTCATACGCAGTTGTATGTATATATTACCATGTGCCCACTTAAGTTTTACACCTATTTCGTGTGCGGTGTGCTTAACATGCACAGGCAAAGGCACTCTGATGTACTTATACACATCCATTAAAAAAACAAAAAGTCACAAAAATATACTCTTTACAACCTTTGCCTTTTGTGCAAGAAGGTCAAAAAGCGGTTCTTGGATCTCTATCAGTCTTCTCTTTTTTTGGAGTTGGAGTTGGAGAGGTTATGTGGGTTTACGTTCCGTTTTGACTTCCTACATTTATTTCCGCCAATATATTTTCTTGGTGTGCACCTTTATACCTACATCAAGTACCGACACTATTGTTTGCTTCTTAGTTGATTTTTTTTTGAATTTTATAGCTGAAAAAATCATATGGGTAGGTAGGAAATTTTTTTTGGTTAAAATACTCATACATCTTAAACACCTACACGTTCATTATAAATGCTATTGCAATATTGGATTCTACCCACATTATAAAAAAAAAACATGAATTGAAATTTTAAACTATATTCGTTGTATCTATATAGATAACGACGATGAGGGGTGCACCAAAAGCTATTCAGAAACCTCGACAAGGCATTATTGAGAAGGACGCAACCCTTTTGAAAATAATAAAAAATATAGACGAGGAGATTTATTGTTCAATAAGTTTGTCAACAATGTGCTGAAGCCTATATTGCTTGTCCTCTTCAGTAGACGGAATACTTCACATAAGTAGCTGCAGTATTTAAAAGCTCTTTTCAGTCCTGTGGAGGAAGGACTTCCAAATATTTGATTATGATGCCTAATCACTAGAAAGCTGTTGTCATCAGACGACATCAAAACTGGTAGACGTAGCTGACTTTTAGATATTCAGATAACTTGTATGCGATTATTTCCCTATCCTCTTTCCCCATGAAAATTAATTACATATTTTTAATCTTTTCAATTTGTTCATGCACATTGCGATTGTCTGCAACTTAATTCCCGAGCTCTGCACAAGCGGAACACACCTAACTGCCTGAACACAATGAAGAGGGAGCTGCAGCCGGACTAGCTGTCAAAATATTGAAAACACATAATTTAAATGTTGCTAACACAACGCAACGTAGCTGCAAACGGAGCTGCAGCTTCAGCTGCAAGAGTTCTCCAACTTTTAACTTTTGCGTGCATCATTTTTGACAATTCAAAATTGATGGAGACGAACCAAGCTAATTTCAACTCGATGAGTGTTTATATAGGGGTTGAAATGAGCTTCAAGCTATCTTCAATTTCTCATGTTCACAAAATTCACAAAAGATGCAAACAGCTGACCCAAAACATGACATCAAAATGACAAAAAATACTGACATTTGACAGAAAGCTGTACGACTGTACGATTGTGGGCACGTAAAAAAAGCACGTTCGATACTTTTTGACAGCTGTTGCAGCTCCAGTTGCAGCATTCTATTGTGTTTAAGCAGTAACTCTACTTTTTGTTTCCTCCTCAGTTGAATGCAACGCAAGTTTCTCAGTATTTCATAATACCAAGTTATTGGTTCCTTCTGTCAAGTGTGGAGGAAATTTTAAATGCCATGGCGAAAAATTTCAAACAACCTATTGTTAAGTTGTAAGCATGATATTAGTTAACAATTTTCTTACTTTAAAGCTCATTACTAAAATGTTCGTAGTTTTAAATGATTTTTAACACAGCCTGTTTTTTTAATAGACTTCAGCCGAATACACCTACAACAGTGACAGATCGTGCAAAAAAGTAAGCAAACATACCTTTTTCACATTTTTTAATTTTTTATTGTCAAAGTGACATATGGAGTAAGTATGATACTAAAAACACAGAGCAAAAAGTGAAACCTAAATAAATGCTTGAGGAAGACATATTGTTTGATGGTGACATTCAATAGTGTTTACCTACTGTTAACCTAAATCTGCGCAGACAATATTTAAATATTCGACTGGAATTGAAAAAGAGTGGAATATTCCGATTAGGAAACGACATTAATTTTGCACATTTGAAGCTCATTCCTTTTTTAATTTTAATTTTGAGGCCAAAGATGAAAAAACTGTTTTCTGGGAATAAAGTTGACGCCACAGCAACTTGAAAAAATATGGCCTCTGAAGGCCTTTAAAATTTTAAATTCTTTTAAATTCGTGTATGTCATTTTGGAAAACCAGTTTTCTAATTTTTCCAACTAAATAATCGTGCGACTGAAATTACTAACATTCCTAACCTATAAAATGGTCCAAAGTCTGCGACTGGCGAAGAATTTATAATTCCGGGTCTTCGGTCCCACTTTAAGGCTATAGCAACACACTTGCGATTTCGATATTATTTAGTCGCAAAAAGTAGAAAATATTTGAATGAACTGAAATCATGATAGGTACGAAAAAATCACAACGCTTGAAGGCTCCGATTTGTGTCATTTTTCTGCCGATGCGTTCGTCGTAAAATAAAATGAATCATAGGATAGATTTTGATGTTTCGTCGACCCGGTGCAACTTTATGTTGATTTTGATGCTGACCCAACAAGATATGAGTCACTTACGGTTGTCAATCACACGATTTTTAATATCGCACCTACGGTGATACAACGACGCACGTGAGGGCAAATATTAAATTTTCTGAGTTAAGTATGCCACAATTCTCCAAAAAAAGTATTTCTTTCCAATAAAACAAAGACCCAATTGTGAAAATATTCTATTTGTCTCTAGGGGGAAGATATGTCTTTGTACCGTTGCACTGTTTTCAAATTTATGTTTCGGGAATATCTGTCTCAGTTGTGTTACAAATTCCCCAAGGAAAACTACTTCCATTAGTAAGTTAACGACGTAACTGTGCATTCCGACGCTTTTTTTTCATTTTACTCAATTTTCCGTGTAACAAAGACGTAAGTGTACGATAGGGTAAACCAGCGTTCTTCTGCGACAAAGGAGTTGCAAAATATAAATTTAAAGCCCGCATACTTATATAAAGTACCATTGGCACCAAAGAAAAAAGCAGATATATTAAGCCTGCTTAAAAATAATATTATTCCAAGCATTTTTTTAAGATTCTTTAATTGAAAATGACTGCTACCTTTACTTAAACTTACATTTTTATTAGTATTGCTTGTAGCACAAAAAAATAACTGAACTGCCAAAAACTATGTTCAATTCTCTTTTTAAAAATAGTTTGTTTCATAAAAAAAAATTCATATAATAATAATAAAAAAGATTTTCAAAATGTTAAATTGCGTTTTTTGAAGAATCTACATTTTTGCACTTACGTCGTTGTATCACCGGAGGTGCGATATGTTACTTTGAAATCTCAGCGAACTTGGCACTTTGCCATCTTCTCTTACCCTTGGGTATTTATCCCTCAGATCAGAATGAACCAATTTCCAGAGGACTTTAAAGACGTAGTTTACATTTAATTTCGTGACGCTAATGACAAAAATCAGAATTTAAAAATAAAAGCTTATGTTAATAATTTCAAAATTTTAAAACAGCGAAAATAGATTTTTATTTTGTAAATATCTTGTACAGGGTGTCCGCCGGGAAGGTATACTACTTTGCTGTTACCAAAATGGCTGCAAAAGAAAGTAGTATACTTTCCCGGCGGACACCCTGTATTTACATTTAAAAAAACAACTTTAATTGATTTGTTATCAGTTTTAAAAAATTGTGACGATAATGACACTATTTAAGAGGTTGGATCATATTTTATATTGTGATACCCAAAATATTAGAAAAGTTTTACATCTGACAGCCATTCATTCACCCCAATAACAGAAGCCGATGGATGAGCTCCGGGGGAGCCAGTCTCAATTTTGAAATTTTTACTATTAAGCCTAGTACGCAGATCCTGCTAAATTTTCGTTTTCATACAAAATTCTCACCAAAATTTAGTTAAGCTAAAATTCAGCCAAGCATTTTAACCGAGTGGTACGCAACTCCAGATAAAAAAAAATCAAAATTTTGATTCTTATTGTACATTACTATCTGTCAAAATTTAGCGCACGAAATAATTGTTCGGCATCACGTTAATTCTCGAGCTAAATTTTGAAGGTTTCTTTAACTCTTGATTTTTTTGGGAATATATAGCTTTTTGAAAATAAAAAGCGACGTGGATAATATTGGGAAACAAACTATTTAAAAAGAATCCATTTTATTTAATTAAAATTACTTGGAATTATGAATAAAAAAAAATTCTTTGAAATTGTTAAAAATAAATTTTTTTCAAAGTGATTTTTTTAATAATTAAATGTTTACTTACACACTTAAATTACAATAGCAGCCTATTTAAATATTACTTTGGGATAAATTAGCAATATCTATGTGTTGTATAAAGAACAATGAACTTTTTGGAATGAAGAATAATGGTTGAACAGAATTTCATACAGATCTTTCGTATATAGAACTTTGGAATACCTATTAGAATGACAACCCACACCCTTGCCATATATTTCAAAGATCCAACATGATTAATTCTTCCGCACCATATTGTGTACAATTGTCAGGAAAAAAAATACAAAATTTAAGTATGTATTATATTTCATAGTCGAACTTTTCAAACAAACATAACAAAAAACAAACCAGTCTACATATGTCAAGAGTGACACCTGTCAGAAATTTCTGAAATATTGTAATTAAAAAAAAAACGGCGTGGCGCCTACGGAAAAATAAAATATAATGTTTCAAAATTCATGTTCTTCACAAAAAAAAAAAACAAGAATAATACGTAAGTATATTTAGTTGTTGAATGTTCTTTTAATAAATGTATACTCTTGTGGTTCAGCAAATACAACAAAGTGGGAAAAACATTCTCAAATTTCGGAAATGTTATCGTGTGACACAGTGGCACACTACTGTTATGCTTTTAGCGCAATGGGGCTGCGGCTGCGGATGCGGCTGCGGCGGCACTATACTAATGACGTTAGTAGTTGTTCCTGTCATTAGGGTAGGGTTTCATTTTCGTTTACTTTATCAAACTTCGTTAGCTCTGGTGGTATTTTATTATATACCATTTTTTGTCTCCTTCATTAGCATATATTTATTTTTCCCCAAAAATGTTTTCAGCTATCTTTTTTGTGTGTTTTTTTTTTAATAATGTATTCGTTGGTGTGGTAGAAAATAAAACATTATACCAAACAAACTTATAAGCCAGCAAAAAAGGCAGGCGAAGCGAAGAAGAGTCAGAAAAATAATATAAAAAAAAAAAAAAACTTAACGACAGGGAAAGATTAATGCTTTTATAGGAAATTATTTTACTGCAGATACATTGTATTTGTATCCAAACCAAATGTAGACGTATCCATGTGTTTGAAGACTGTAAATAGGTATAGAGGTTTTTTTTATTTTTTTTTTTTTTTTTTAAATAAATTTTCGGCTTTAACAGAGCTTTTTTTTTTGTTGGTTTTCTTGTGTGTGGTAGGTTGATGTTTTATTTTTGTTTTTATTTCTCTGCTTCTTATTCTTGCTTAACCTTGAAGAATATCAATTTAGAACCAACCTCCAGGCAATTTTGGGAATAAGTGCGTTATTTCGTTGTTTCTTTTTCTTTTTCGCTGACATTTGGACCCAGAGTTAAGTAACTCTGACTTTTTGTTGTTAATGCTCGCTCACTCATGTCAAAAATGTTTGCTTGTGTTTAGCTTTTAAGTTGATGATAAGAAGAATGGACCGGTTGTTGTTGTTAAGTGTTAGCATTATAATCGTCAGTGTTAGGTTTTTTTTTTTTTTTTTTTTTACCGCATTCGTTTTTAAATAGGTACCTTATGTTCAAAGAGATTCACAAAAATCTTGTGAGATTATAAAATATAAAAACAAAAATATAAAGCACCATGGGGGCTAGGGAAAAAGAGATTTATGTATATCTTTTTTATAGGTAAGTTTTTAGGTAGATATATTAAAAGAAGGTACCTAATAAAATTTATGTTTTTTTTTCCTAAAACTATATATTTCATAATTTTTAGGGTCATTTCACTGGTATTTCGGCTAACTTACTACATATCTGTATCTATTTTATTTATAGAGAGGTAGGGCAGATTTAACGCAAGATTAAATATAAGTTTGGAGTTTAAAAATAGATGCTATAGAATGTAGGGAATGTTGAAACAGATGTCCATTTTACTATGGAGCCTTGGCCAGGAGTGTTCACGAACGAGTTTGGTATCAAATGAAAGGTGACCTTTCTATGAGTGAAATATTTTCAAATTCGTTAATGGGAGAGTCGAGATGTTTGAGCTTGAAGTTGCCAATTACCTACAAAATAAGGATTTCAGTGTTTTTTTTTTTTTTTTTCAAACTATTGTGCATAATGGGCGAAATAAATGACGTTTATCTCGAAATATGTAGGTGACTACAACTAGAGTCTAAGAAAAATAAAATACAGGACTTGTGGCTCAAAGCCATGAGTTAACTAATCACTAAAAGTGTAAAGGTATTGTTTTATTAATAAAATGAAAATGAAGAAGAGAGAGAGTCAAAAGTACAAAAAAAATTGACTTCTATTGGTTTTTATTGATATTACAAGGTGGTGCAGAAGTCATCACCCTATCGGAAGATGCTATATAATTTTGCAAATGGCGGAAAATGTCAATTATAATTTGACATTTGTGAAGTAAACTGATACAAAATACACGTCAACAAGACATGAATCTCTATACTCCTAAAGTATAGACATAAAACAATATAAAAAAAAAAAAAAAAAAAACGGGGAAAGAGCTAGTTGAAGCAAAATAAAATAAACTGCAACTGGAAAGCTTAGGAAAAAGGTATATTGCCCTAAGTGCAAAGTTTTAAACTCTTTGAGGGCGTAATGCGATCTGTGTTGTGCTGCAATAGCCAGGTATATGGGGTTTTCTGCAGTATGAGGAAGAAGAAAAACTCCTAAGATACTCCATCAAAAAGATATTCTGGCTCCCAGAAAACACTCATGTATATGCAACTAGAAACAGGAGTGTCACCGCTCTATATCTACTCGCTCAAGTTGCATCCACATTTTTACAAGTACCTTGCATACGAAATATCACTACCAAACCATAGACTACCCACCGTTATCTGCTACCGCGAAGATCTTAATTTTTTGAAGAGTGGACTCGACTTGCCCTCGAGCATGCGATATCTGATTGTTGGAAACAAATACGGAGAATTGGAAAGACATACATACTCCCGGTTTTGGCAGGAAAAGTTGAAGAATCAATTTTTGCAACATTCGCAGAGTCGGCTCAACGAAGTCAATCCCTAATCCTATAAAAGCAGCTAAAATATGACATGGGTGCCAACAATTATTTCAACGACCGATATACCACCGATATACCACTCATCTTCAAAACCAGAGGGGTACTGTTGGGTTTAAACAATCAGCCATACGGTTAAAACAAAGATACTCAATGTTCATTATATGCAACCATCAAATAATAATAAATGGAATGGGAACGTGCCCTATTCTTCAATCCATTCGCCGAGATTTTTGGGGAAAACAAATTCTGAATATCGACAAAATTATCAGGATTCTAAATGATCACGACTGGATGGCCTTCGTTATAGTCTTGCTATGAATTATAGAAATCAAATCATCAATGAAGCCTTTTAATCTCAACCGATTTTTTTCCAATCCATTAGATGAAAACTAGAGACTATCTAATTTATATATTTTTTTAGTAAATAATAATTTGTTTTTTTTTTTCTGGCTGACGGCAAAAGCCAATGCTAAACTTTATGAATTGTTAAACAAATATGTAAAAATTTTAAAATAATTGTTTAATAAAAATCACTGATAGTACTACTACTACTACTATTACTTCTAAAGAACGAGTAATAATCGATTCGAAGTTTTTCATTCATAAAAAAAAAAATTACATCCAAAGCGCATCGCCACTCTTGTATATATGTATAAAAGAAAAATTGGAAAATTTTAGAATGCAATATTATTCCAACCGCCTAAAAGTATCCACTTGCAATATATCGTTTCGGCCATGAACGAGATATATCTACGGGAACAACTCAAAACCAAGGCAAATTTCTCAACTAATTTATAACAATATTTCCGTTCTGCGATTTTTTTGTTAACTAAACCTAAATCGCAGATTTATTGCAACCTAAGACGTAAAATATAGGTACGTACGAAGTTTAATCAAAATCAAGAAAATTTAGAAACAACAAAAAGCTGTTACTATTTCAAATTTCGGCACCTATTTCGGTTTCTGCACCAATTTGACGAAAAGCTACAATAAAATTTTTCTAAAGGGACTTAGGTTAGATTAGATTAAAAGAGGTAGTAATAAGACAACCCCTATCATCTTACTCGAATCCATTGCGGTCCCCAGGATGTAGGTACAAATTAGGACGGGTAAGGATAGGAGCAAGTGGAGCTTAGGTAGTGTAGATTATTCGCATAGAATTTGTCTTCAATAACACCCTAAAAAAAGTCCAAAGGCGTCAAATCGCGACTCCATGGGAGCCTAGCAACATCACCATAACGACTGATTACACGATTATTCAACTTAGTATGCAAAAAATCGATTGTTGGACAGGTTGTGAGGCGTGAAACCATAGCTCGCCCAAGTCCAAATCCTTATTTCTGATTAAAAGTTGGTTATCATCGGTATCGGTAGCGCTCTGCATTGGCTGTAAGTTTTCTTACAGGAAGGATAATGGGCCAACAATGTCGGCATCCGAAAACCACAGCAAGTCACGCATTGGCACTAAGTGTGGATTTTCCGAGCTCCAATTACGGAAACTTTCCTTGTTTAAGCAGGCGCGTAAGCTATTTGAGCAAAATTTCTATTCAAAATACACACTGTTTCTTCAATACACTATCCCAATTGGAATAAGTAAATTTGCAATATCGATAAATTTCTTCTTTGAACGCATAAAACTGTCACCATCAACATAACATGTGATTCAAGAAGAAATCAACAGATGGCCCACCCTATTAATGGTTTTTGAATTCGGATTTTCGTGATAAATCTTCGAAAAGAGTCTATATAAGTGGATCCACTACGAATTCCTTGACTTGGGTTGTAATGACATGGTCTTTAACTTTAACGTCTTAAAATTTGGATGATGAGTCTAAACTTTCGTTTACAAATTATTGGGAGAGTTCCTATAAGCGAGAGTTTGGGGGAAAAACATTTTATACTTGATCAAGAAATCAGACGGCATTTTTTTTTGTAGCTCAAAACTATATTAGACCAAGAGCGAGGCATGGATTTTTTTAACCTCATCGGTACATGGATGAACCTTTGGTAACAGACAGATTCTTAACCTCTGATTCAAAGGCTTAGGTCTTATTGATTTAACAAAACTAAAACTAAGGACCTAATCAACCGAGTCCAAGTGGCAGACTATTTTGTTTGTATTTGACAGCCATACATACTTTTGTGATTAATTGTTCATTATGATGACGTAAGTAAAACCGTTGCTAGCTTTTGGCCTAGTCAGAGAGCTATAGCGACCGATTTAACTACATACGTACCTACCCCATTTCATTCAAGGTTGAAACTTTGGTCACAAATTGGTTTACAGTCTGCCACTCCGATGCAGTTGATTAGGTCGTCATTTTAATTTTTTTTTTTTAATAAATAAGACCTCAGCATCGAAATCGGGGTGTACAATTGAATTTTCTGTATTAAATGGTCAAAAATCTGTCTGTAACCAAAATTTCATCGATGCACCGCTTAGGTCCAAAAATACTATAGCTCTCGGTCTAATTGGTTTATATAATGTTAGGAGCTGTTTTAGCAAATTAATGAAAGAATTTCATGATTTTTTACAGTTCCTCTGATTATATCCATATTTTCATCAAAATTCATTCAAAATCGATAAAATTCTAAGCTATTGGACTATAAGAGCACATTCGTCAGACTCAGTTGAAGGAGTGTTAAGGTAAATAGCCAATCAAAAAGAACAAAATTCTGTTGTTTTAAATCAATCATCACTTTTGGGGATTGAAAATGTTTTATTGACAATAAATTTGTGTACAAAATGTTTGTTCGTAAATATGAACTGAAAAAAAATGTAAAATAAAAAAAATGCCATTCATTCTCGAAACTAATCAAATCGACAAATAAGCATGAAATTATTTTTTTCTATAAATATTTACATAAGTCTTCCTGTATATCAGTTCTTCAATATCCAAGTTGATGATAATAATTTTGTATAATTTTTTTTTTTTTTTTGTTTTATAAATGATTAATTATTGCGGCCTTCGTTCATTTTGTTAAAAAGTTGTTATCCAATTTCCGTGTTTTTTTTGTGTTTTATATTGTTACCTACTTGTACCTAGGTATGTATTTATTTATTTTTTTTTGAGAACAAAATATTCATGTTTGATGATATTTGTTTATAAATAAAAAAAAAAGCTGATTAATTACTTTTGAATATTATTAGGACTTAATCTATTTTTTGAAGTTTTTTTTTCTAGTTTGAACAGCTTTCTCTTCGTGTTAAAGGAAATTCAAATTAATGCGAATAAAAAGAATGGCAGATTAAATAATACACACATTTTTTTACAATACCTTTGATCCCCTTTAGAAATTCTTCAGTGATGTTTTTTTTTTTTTTTTTTTTTTTTAATTTTAACTTTAACAGAACAATAATCTCAATTCATTTTGCGGTGGACAGTAATACCAAAAAAAAAATACAAAAATACGTAAATTCGATGTGTTTGAAGTTCAAAAAAAAAAAAATAATATTAAAAAAATCACGAAATGACCATTCCAATCTGAAGTAGTAAAAATATAATCGAAAGATGAAAAAAAAACCTAACCAAATGGGTTTTTTTTTTTGGAAGGATTGTGATAAAATTTGAGTGCTGTGCACATTTTTTGGCATTTTTTGTTGTTGTTGTTAGCATTTGACTTGGATCAGAGTCAGAGATAAAAGCAGAAATATGCTTGTTCGGTTGTTTTTTTTTTTTTTTTTTTGACAAACATTTTGAACTTAAATGTTATGGTTTTTATTATCTGAACTGCAAAGTTTTGCTGTAGGTGGGTGTTGATTTTTTTTTCCGAAGAAAAAGAAATAAAAATACGTTTTTGGATTTTTTTTTTTGTTGTTTGAGTTTTAAAATGCTTTTTTAAATTTTTAACGAAATGTTTAAAAGATTTGACTTGGCGCATATTGGTCCATTGTGATCCTCTTAGCGAAAAAACGGAGATGTTCGTCGGAATTAATGGTTGACATGGACTGGTTGGTTGGCGAACCAGCCCGTACTATCTATATATATATATTTTCATGTTTGCCATTTAGACCTGCGCTAGATCGTCCAGTTTTCCAGCAAACCTGGGGTCGAATTATCGCATCAGTTATCGATTAATACGTGACTGAATTATGTGAGTTTGGCATTACCGCTCACGGTATGGAGCCATTATTCCCATAGGTTTTACTCGTTCATTCGATCACTGATGGCACTCCCTCGATCAATCACTAATACGGTAATTTGGCCCCTGTTTCAAAGTATCGGAGGCGATTTGTTTGGAGGTTTGGACAATCGCAGAGCAGGTTTTTAATGGTTTCAATTTCTTCGACATTGTGACAGCTGATACAGAAATCGGGTGGGAATACACCCAATCTTGTGCCCATTGATGCCAATGGCACAATATCCCGTTAGAACACCCATCAAGGTTCTAATATTATTTTTACTTAGCGATAGAATAGATATACTGAGATCCTTTTTCATTAATTCTACGCCATAAACTTCTAGAGATAACGCTGTGTTCCTAGAAATCCAGGAGTTATTGATTTGCTCTTTGGTTATTCGTTTCTTTCTTTTTTATAACTTTTATCGGGTATGGTCTCATATCTAATTGGCTACTACTTTCTCTATTTGATACTGACCCTTGCCTTGCCAGTTCATCTGCTATATCATTCCCTTCTATATTGCTGTGTCCAGGAACCCAGCGCAGAGTTGGACTTGGTTGGTGCTTTGATGGCAGCTTGGCTGCCCACGAAAAATGTGATCTCCGACGAGCTCTTTTTTTTCTGTCAACTATTTCGGCCGCGTAAATCTCAGCTTGAAAGACACTACACTATTCTGGGAGTTTATATGATTCTCTTATATTAAGAGCTCCACAGAACACCCACTCCTCTTCCTTCTTCCATTTTTGATCCATCAGTGTAGAAGGGGATACTCTGGTCAATGATTAGTGAGTTGGGTTCCCATCCATGCCTTTCGGGTATTAAGATAGAGAAGTTTTAGTAAAAATCTATTGAAGGTTGTACGTTGTCAGTAGTCACATCAAGTTCGGCCAATGTCTCATACCTTTGCCAGATAGACTTATGACCATAGGTGCTGTGCTTATTCCAAGCTTACTTCAAAGGTATGTTGTGTTTTAATTTCCAGCCGTTCGCAGCTGTAAACTTTCTTGCATCACCAAGCAAGTTAATTTTTGTGTGTATAGCCACAGAGTTGAGATCTTCCATCAGTGTGTCCAGGCACTAGCAAAACTTTGCATTGCTGGGATAATAATTGTAATGGGTTTTTCATAAATATCCAGTTTTTCAGGGTATGATAAACCAGAGCTAGCTAACTCTGGGTATGAATTAATCTCCAGTAAATTAAATAAACAGTTTTTTTTAGTGGAGGATGCAAGAATAATAGCCTAACATTGGCAATGGTGAGTAAAAAAAAACATCAAAAGCATCTGTTTAGTTAATTCAGAGTTAAATCACCTAATGTAGGGAGTTAACTCGGATTTAACTTGCAGATGATTTCAGTATGTCAATGATGTTGCTTTGGAACAGCCTCTGATGATAGCTCGTGAAGAACTACCGTTACCATTTAAGTTAGAATTCCCATCAATTTCTTCGTGCTCGTCTTGTAAATCGGAAAAAATGGAGGGAACCTAAAATTTTCTTCCGAAATCGAACGGCTAAGATGAGAGGTACTTTTTCATGACAAGAGATACTCTCGGAGGATTTGTCACTTTTTCGCCAAGGGGCAGTACCCCTGAAAAAAAAACAAATTTTCCTTTAAATTGGAATAAGCTGGGATTTAACCATCAGACCACAGGCATGACACCACGGGGTATAGGTACTGTTTTACTTTACGACCTATATCCACTGAGCTAATCCAGGAAGAATGTCCGGTTCCATAGGCAGACGAAGCCCACGGGAATGTCACATCAGATCGTGTTCAAGTCTCTGAGCCAGCCAATAAATTGCTTTGCTTGGCATATTATTTAACGACTTAAACCTTGAATGGTGATTCGCTAGGAAGCATATCCGCAAACCTCCTATCTTAATTCCCATTTCATCCAAAGATCAAACGAATTAGGATATCAAAACGGCCCATACCCAGCACCAATGGGTTAACCGAGGTTGGTATAGCCATTCCTATCTACCTACCTAACCTACATATAGGCAAAGGTGTCTTTATATTAAAATCAACATCCTCCTCTTTTCCAATGTTTTTTTCAGGTATTCAAATATTCAGAAAACAAATTAGGCATCCGTTGTGTTGCTCCGGGTCTCGAGGTTTTGATATTTTTATAAAAAAAAAAGTAAAAATAAATCAGGAAGCCAATATAATCAAGCATTCATCAGTGTGTGTATACAATTTAAAGGCTTAAATGCACCTTCAAATGGTATACTTATATCCGGAAGTTCCCCATGCCTGCTTAGAAAAACTCTTCTTAACCCACTTCTTTTCATTGCATATACGAGAATAAATATTTTTTTTTTTACATATACATAGTTCCCTATTGAAGAACAATAAACTGTGAATAATATGTAGGTATAGGTTTATACATTAACATTATTATACAACCACCCTCAACAAATTTGATTAGACAGATAAAAAAAAAATATCAATTCGCAATTTTCCATGTTAAACACGTCGCGAACGTGCCAACTTATGTATTCTTCCCTCGTTCGTTAATAAAAAAAAAAAAAAAAAAAAAAAACAATTAATTGTTTCTTAACTTGTCCCAAAGGGGAATTTCAAAACTGACTCACAATATATTTACATATCTTAAACTATTGTAATACAAAAAAAAAAAGAATCAATCTAACTATGACCCCTTTATGCGGCTAAACGCAAAGCTCCATAACTCAATCTATTTTTTTTTTTTTTTTTCTAAACGAACCAACTCCATCTTTTGTTTACAACTAAATGACAGTTAAAATGACAGCTGTAAGAGGGCGCCACAATTAAGCTTGAATATTTGGCATCATATGGATGGAGTTCGATGAAAAAAATGAGCTCCCTTTCTTTGGACTCTGAAACTTATTCGTCCGCAAGTAATAGAGTGCAATTATCCCACAGTTTTTTGTTATTTAAACTGTCAATGTTTGATTAACATAGAAGCAATGGCGGCGGCGGCGGCGTCGATGTCGATGTCAGTCGTCGGTCGTTGTCGGCTTCTTCGTCAGTGCTGTCGTCGCGGCAATGGCGATGCGATGCGATGGCAACAATACTGACAGCCTTGATTAGAAGCAAATAATAATCACTGTACACGAAACTGTTAGTCGTGTCATTTTTCAACGACAGAAACAGAAAACAATACGATTGTACCTATATCGTTATTTAATTTTTTTTTTTGTATTTTTTTTATACATTCGCCACACGTAAAATTTTTTGGTTTCTGAAGGTTAGAATTTACTTTTTTTTTGTATTGTCGAAAGATGATTTAAAGCGACGTAGTTGAGATTTAATTGATGTTTATTTAGCTATTAGTGTGCGTTTAATGTGGTGCTTTGCCTTTTTTTTTATAGCTTTACTCTATATCAAAATAGAATCTTTTTTGGGTTTTTATTTTGTTACACACAATACACATATAAACATCTCGCATGCCTTAGCTTTCTGGATTTTTTATGGCAGTACACAAACACACTAGAAATCCATTTGGACGAATTTATATAATTATAACATAAATATATTATGTAGGTAGGTATATCAGAAAATATTCATAAATAATAATTAGAATTTTCATTTCTATAGCTAAATTGTTGCGTGTATAAACTAATTGAGACAGACATGCTGCGGATTTGTATTAGATTTTCACTTTTTGTTTTTTTTTTTTTTTGGTCAGAAACTGCTCGCAGACATAAATTACTAGATCTAATAATGGTAGGTGTAGGAGGGCAAATTAAATAGTGAATTTTAGAGGGAAATTTTGATTATATGATAATTATAGTTGCTTCGAGGATTGCTTATGGAAAATCGTAGGAAGTTATAGAAGCTTGTTATGAGAAATGAAATTGTGTATAGTTTCAGCAGACTAGAAGACTCTATGTCAGTGGGTAAGTTAAGGAGACTTTTTGATTCCAAAGCTCTCTAAAATTAATTTAAATTTGGTAAAATTCTTTCTTTTGAAGTATTCTGAAAATTCTAATGAGTTTCTATATTAAATATCTATACCTACATTGAGCTGATTAGAAATTCGGTCTACAGTAAACCAGTAAACATTGATGTATCCGGTTCTGCCTTAGTACCACAAACAGCACACACTTGCAAATCTAAGAGACATATTCTTTAGAATGTTCAAAACATAAAATCTGAAGTGAATGTCGTTTAAGACAATGCCGATGTCCTAAAGAAACCCCAATTTCGCCTTCCAGCGCATTAATCCACTGATGAAGACAAAGCTCCTCCTTTGCAAGCAGCTCATAAGACCATCAACCATCACCTAAAGTTTCCTCATCTGGTATAGGGCGACAAAAATCCATATCAACATGTTGGCAGTTTGCGAGAGGAAGATCTTAAGGCTCTGTACAGAAAGGCATTGCCGCAGGATGTAAAGGAAACACGTTAGCAACAAGAGACTCTACGAAGAAGCCAAAATAATACAACTCAACGAAACCCGATCCAATCCATCAGCAGAAAATGTCGGCAGAATGAAGTTCTGTTCGAGGTTATTATAACAACCAACGACAAAGAGAACATCTTCGTCTACGCTGACCAACGTTCCACTTGCTATAGTGGCTTAAAAGTCTCATCCACCCCCCCCCCCCCCCCCCCCCAATCGAAAGCAAAAGACTTGACGAATATGAATTTTTTGTATTCGTTCAGTTTCGTACGATCACTAAAAACGCCAAGGGTCTTCCAATATAGGGACTTCTCAACTTTGACAGTTGATAGCGGCCATATTGTTAAAACTACATCTGTCAAATTGGATGTCATTTATTCAGTCTGTTTTGTCAAATTACCATGGATGGAATAGCGTTCAACAACACGTCCAAATGATAAAATTGTTTTATCAAAATGGGTGTTTTGTTCGGGCAACGTTCCACGCCCTTCGCCTATTTTACTGTCGCCATAATCGTCCTAAAAAGAGGACTATTCGCAGTGTGGTGGATAAACTTGAGTCCACTGGTTCAGTAAACGATCAAACAACATCCTTTCGTCGCCGAAAGGCAAGATCTGCCGTGAGAGTGTGCAGGTGAATCAGAGGCAGTCGATTTCGCGTCGCTCAGAAGAACTCGGCCTTTCGTGACTTTGGGCTGCACCCGAACAAAATTCAACTGACCCTGGTCAGCTACAGGGTCAGTTGAATTTTGTAAACGACCATAGAAAACTACGTGCGTTCGCTGAATGGGCTCTGGGGCAGTTGGAAATTGACCGTAATTTTCATCTTCCAATTTCTGGATGAATAGGTACATACGTCAGCAAACAAAATTTTCGAATTTGGGACGACACCGATTCAGATGAGATCCAAGAGCGTCCAATGCATCCCGAAAAAGTCAGTGTTTGGTGTGGATTGTGGGCTGGCAGCGTCATCGGTCAATATTTCTTTGACGTTGGTCAGGCCATCACCGTCAACGGCGAGCGCTATAGGTCGATGATTACCAACTTCTTTTGGCCTGAATTGGATGATTTGGAGACCAACGACATGTGGTTTTGACAAGACGTCGCAAAGTGCCACACAGCTCACGCACGAGCGATTGGATTGCATGGTCACCTCACGTGGAGGTTATATGAACTGGCCACCTAGATCGTGCGATTTCTACTTCTTCTTGTGGAGTATTATGAAGTCCCAGGTCTATGCGAATAAGCCACAAAACGCAGCCGCCCTCAAAGCCAACATAACTCATGTCATCGGCCAAATCAGCCTGATTTATACGCACTAGAGTCATGGAAAATTGAATATTTCGGATGCGCGCCACCCAAACAAGCCGCGGCGGACATTTGAACGATGTTATATTCCATACATAATGGCATCAATAGGCCTTTCAAACGAATACTAAATGTCGATGATATTTCACACACACTTTGTTTTATTTAAATTTAAAGATATAAACCGCTTAATGAAAGACCCTGTGGCTATGTAAGCAAAATGAATTACAGTAGACCTTTATTTCAATATTTAAGGACCTTAAGATTAAATTATGTAATAAAATCAACCCTATTGTATCTTCTGATAAGCCCATAAACATCTTTTAATATTATTTAAGAGAATATGGTTGGTACAACAACAACTGTGTAGTATAATATTTTGGAATTTTTTATTCCAAAAAATCGAATATAAAATATTTCACACACACACTCACATTTGATTTTTTTTTCAATTTTGTCTTGGTTTGAATTTACTTCGGTCATCACACTTCCGTCTCGGTGTATATTTCTGTGTTAACTCCCATTCCAGAGCCTACACGTTAAGAAGCTTAACGTTAAAAACATCTCTATGAAGCTTTAAAAAGAAATTTCATTAAATATTTTCATTGAAATAAACCAATAAATAAATGTTTTTTTTTTTTTTTCTATTTCAATTAATTAACTGGGACTATATTGAAGATACAACATTCAATTTATTCATTTAGAAATTAATCATGAAATTAAAATTCTTCAAAATATATAAAATTATAAAAAAGTCCAGTTTTAAAATTATATGCGATTAAAAAAATAAAAATGTAAATATAAATGCAAAGAATGAATATTTATTTAAATAATAAAAAAAAAAACAGATCACTTGCGTGAATCAACTATTTTTAATTTTTGAAATCAAACAAATCAACATCTTATTCTGTTTTCAATTCTGCTCTTTGTAGCTTCTTAAATAAAAACATACAAAAAAAAAAAAAAATTGTGTTAGTGCCGGGACTCACGGTTAATATGTGTAAATATCAACGTTTGCCCAAGCGCAGTTTTTAGGATCCATATGCGAAGTGGTTCATTTGTCATTGAACGTACCCAATATCCTAGTATGAAGATTTTCGTTACATAACGTGCTACATCGTAAAGAATGACCTCGTAACGTCACACAGAGGAAAGTCCACGTTCTTATACCACTGACTCTACCGCCGGTATAGATGTTCACACATCAAAAAGGAAAGACAAATGCTATAAAATGTTATTAATTTTAATGTTTTTTTCTGCTACGCTAAACCAAGCTTCTTTTTTTATATCAGAACATATTTGCAACTTTCCTAAAAATTGTTTTTTTTTTTTTTGATTTTTATAAATATTCGCAGTTAATATTATAGTGACTCATCACAAGCCCCTACTATAAAATGGCAATCGCTGAAGTTGTCTCTCCATTTCGAGTACCTACCTGCCATTTTGGCCGTTTGAATAAATTTAACCACTTTAACCAAGACTTTGGAGAACCGCATCCACATATCGGCCCGCAGCAAAAAATTTGAAATTCTAAAGTGCTCTGCCAGTTTTTTTTTTCGAACTTTTATTTGAAATTAGGGGAAGTGCGGGGCATAAACTCTTTGTTATATCTGTAATTTATATTTAAATATTGAAAACATTAACATCTCTTAAGGAGAAGAAAAAACATTCCAATTCACTTTGCTTAGGTAAAATACAGTACAGATATATTTTTAACTAGAAGACCAATGCTTGCGTTGCTTTGCAAAATTTGAAAAATATTTTTTTTTAAGCTATGAAAGCGCACTAAGGTGATGTTAGGAGTTAAATAGTGTTGTCTATCCGGAAGAAAACCGACACAAGTGAGCTTATTTTTCAGCAGAAGCAAGAGAAAAATTAATAAATCTTAGAATTTATATTTAGGGCCTGTTACACAATGACTGAGTAAAGTTCTGATTAGTTACTCGACACATAAATATTCAGCCATATTGTGAGTTTAACCCGAACAACATTCCATGTGGAAAATTTGACATTTCACTTTTCGCCTATTGTGAGTTTCCCCCGAAATTTCATGATCGAAAAATTCCCCTAATTGTGAACATTAATTTCGGGTGGAATGAAATGTCATTTTCACTTCTTTTTTAAAGGCGAACAAAGTTTCATTCGGGCGATAACTTTTAAAATTCCGGACGAATAAAAAATTTTAAGGTGAAATATTTTTCGGGTGAAGCTCACAATAAGGCTGATTAAATATTGAGTCCACAAGGACAAGCTAAAGAAAATTAATTTTTAGATTTATAGTACGTCAAAAGACGACTGATTTTTTCTCCTTTGGAATTATGACCCTGTGCCAGTAATAATCTTAGCTTTACAAACATCATTGTGAAACAGGCCCTTGATAAATAAAATTAAAAGATCTTAACAACTCTATAGAGCTCTTGTTTTATGCATCTATGGACAAAAATGTTGAAAGAATAAAACAAAGATTTTTTTCCAAATTGCTGTTTTACCCCAACTTCCCTTAAATCTTTCCCGTTTTTTTTTCTTTTTGGCTTTGAGGCAACAACTTTTAACTTCAAACCTTTCCCAAATGGTCACAAAACGTGATAATAAATTAGTTTTTTTTTTAACAAACTGACGTTTGCTGATAGTTTTCTGCCTGTTTGGAGAAATAAAATCTGAGAATGAAGATTTAAATTGTCATAGAGTTCCAAATCGGGATTTCAAATTAAAATTGTATTTTTTTTTTTTTCTTTGAATTTATGTTTGGCGAAATAATTATGTGCGTACACTTTTCATTCAAGTTTTTTTTTTTTTTATTCGTCCCACGTATAAATTGCTCATATTACCATGCTCTACACTCACGCCTTGATGGTCATTGGCTTTGGATCAGTATAATGGCGGCATTATGTTGACAGTGAATGATTGTTGAATTTGATTATAATTTTTACGGCACATTTTGTTGCTATACCATCTCTGAATCATCATCATCAAGAGATAGCTGACCGAATAATCTTTTAAAATCATAATATTCAAAACATTTCATGCTCAATGTAATTCCACTCAAGCCCCAAGCTATAAGATCAGTTCAATGACTATAGAGCAAGGCAAAAAGTTAAAACGATAAGAATAAGATATAGGCAGCCCAACCTTTGTTGACATTTATTATTGTTTCCGAAATTTAAGGGCTTGCTCCATTCGTATATGTATTGTATATGCGGTTGCCCTTAATATAAACATTTTTGTATTTAACCTTAAATTTTTGTTTCAATTCTACTGAATAAACAAAAACAAAAATATTAAGCTAACCACATCTTGTTTTTAAGCTGTCATCAGAGAGGTACGGCTGATTTGCTGTATGATCGATTCAGCATGGAAAGTCAGTTTGAAAAATTTATTCTTCCCTCTCAGCGTTATATTCTGCGTGGTAGCGTTTTCCTTTTTCTTGTTCGGACATTTTGTTAAGTGTTTATGTCAAATTATAAAATATTTATAATCATTTATGTCAAACGGAGGCATTTTTAAATAAATAGGAAATTTGCCGTCAAAAGTGACAGTCACCACTTTGTGGAAACTGACAGATGCTAAATTGCAAAAAACAATGCATTTTTTATCTTTAAGGAAGTTGATGCAAAATATTGTTATTTTAATTAATAATAATTTAGCTCTTGATATATTGCCCACAGTACCTCTATTCCTAAACTTCCCAAAACAGACATTTTCTACAAATGTTAGAACAAATATCTGTCAAAAATCGTTTAAAAATATAGAATTGACTGAAATTGGTAAAAAAAAAATTGGAGAAATAAACGAACAGACGTAATGCCAGTATTTGCTTTTAAAAATATATAAACAAATGTCAGTTTCCACAAAATGACTTTGACTTTTGAGAGAAAATGAGAGAGGGACGTAGATTCATACATATTTCTATTTGGTTAAAAACTCTTTTGCTGATAGTTCACGGTAATTCATCCAAAATAAGGTTTTTGAAGAACTGTTTATCGCCACTAACTTAGCGGATATGAGATATGGTCGTTGTTATTAACACGGCAATGTCTTTTAAGTGTCGGGAACGGCTTTTCATACTTTTGAGAAAAAGTTTTCACATCAAAATAATTTCATTTTCAAATACTTTTATTTAGCAGGTGAAAGACATTTCAGAAACTATGTCCCAAAACCGACTTTCATCAATGTAAATTGATTGATTCATTTACAACTTTCCTCCACAGACTATTACGTCTGTATGGTTGATATATTGAAGAACTCTAAAGGCAGTAATTGACAAATCACTTAATTTGAGCATCACTAATGTCCAACCTAATGCCACCATCATCAACTGTCACTTGACCCGCATCCCTAGGTTTTTTTTTTTTTTTTCTTTTTTTTTTATTATTATTGGGACACACTTACAGCAGAGAATTTTTTTATATTTTGATTGTATTTTCCACATAATATTAAAGCGCAGTTGTTGTTGATGAACTGTTTTTCATCAACTTGAGGTGCCTTGAGAATTTTATTTCTATATTGAGATGCAGCTGAACTACAACGAACTTCTTCCAGTCAAAATAGTTCAATTTGAATATTTTATATTTTTTTTTTTTAATGAAGATTTTCATTGAATTGTTTTGTTAAAGAATGTTGAACTTAAAAAGTCTTATACATATACTCGTATAGCAGATAACCTTGTGAAAAAGATTTTTGAATGAATTATTCTGAAGTATGTATATATGTTTTTAATTTATCCATTAATTAATTATGAAAATCTTTGAAGATAAATTGAGATGTAGATCTAGAATTTTAAGGAAGTTGTTTCAACTGTGAGCGCTGTCTTAGAATTTTTATTTGAATTTTAGTTTGATGGAATTGATCGGAACAAAAGTGATTAAGATTTTGATAACGACCAAAAATGTGTCTTATTACCTACGTATGGTAAAGGCTGCTTGGTAGAATTAGTGGCATAAAAAAAACAAGATTTTAAAATTCTGCATATAAACAGTTAATGACCTTTTGAATAAATTAATATTCAGTTCGAAAACTAGTTCTTCTAAATATATGTATACATAAGTTAAATTAAAAGAAACGCGTGTTAACTTAGCTGTCAAATGTATTGTTTTTCTTTTTTAAAAATAAATTGCTTCGCGGTCCTTCGTGGTAGTTTAATACAAGTTTGTTTTCAAGATGGGGAACAGTTTTCTTTTTGAAGTGAAGCAGGCTCTAAGGATGAAGAGTTTACACAAAAAAATTGACCAAGACGGAAGTAAATTCACACTATATTATAGCATAGGAGTTAAATATACAAAAAAAAATCGGACAAAAATGTCTGTTTGACTATTTGCACCCCACATTTCTTGTCTTTAAAGTTTTTCCTTCAAAATATAAAATTTGCTTTGAAAGTTGCGCCTGCCGAATAATCATTGGGAGATGGACCCCCTCTTCCTCGCCGTCTACTACGATTTTTTTCCTTTCTCGACCCAACTTACACGCGCTAGCCTTTCTTCGCATATTATGCAAATCACCCTCTAAACAAACATACAATTTTTTTTTTTGTTTTTTTCTAAATCGTGTATAGAGCAAATCTCTGAACTAAAAACCCACAACTTCAGTTTCCATCAAGATTTAAGAATTTCCTATTTATAAATGATGATATTCTTATACCATTATTCTAACATTGTATGCGCCACAACAGCAATTTGATATTCGATTTATTTCTTTTCATAAGAATTTCATTTTCAATTTGACCAAATTTACTATTCATGAGGTTTACCTTTAAATATTTAAAATATTTTATTCATCTTGGTAATTTAAAAATTTAGTCATTGAAATTTGAACTTCGCCATCAGCAACCAACAAGGATTCTCGGTTAAGTCTTCGGCGGGTATTAGTCATCGTTGCTGAGATTCATCATGTTTGTTAACTCTTACTGTATATGTATAGGTACCTATGTATTTTAAAGAAGTCTTTTGGTATTTTTTTTTTTACCTCAGGGTTTTAGCTCCAATGAATAAAGTTCCTTTCAGTTAAGATTTCAATGAGACGTTTTTTTTTTTTTGTTTAATATTGACTTTGACATTCAAAAGAGCAATAAACGTCTACTTACCTTACACATGTAGGTATGTATAAGTTTTTTTATTTTTGGTCAATTTTATGATTGTAACTTTTTTTATGTTTTCAAGATTTTTCGCCAACATGTACCTACAATTGTAAATACATACGAAGCTAGGTAGGTATTACTTTTGGAAATTTTGAATTTGATAATAACCTTGTCGATTTACAGAACGTCCTCAGAAAAAGATTTTAAAGAGTTAAATTTCTTGCTCAAAGGGACTGAGAGTCTTAAGTATTAAAAATATAAACATGCATTTTATTTAATTAATAAAACTGAATTATTTGACTTTAATATTAAGCAGCTTCAGCATCTAGATTGATATTTCACCCAAAAAAAAAACAAACGAAACCGAAACTTGACTTATACGAGAACAAGACTGATACCGAAACCATCGCATTCAAATTTTCCGACTTAAGCTTATTTTAAATCTTATTATACAAATTCAAATGACGTGCTGTCAATAAGAGCAGAATTGTTTCATCAGGCCTGTAAGGTTGACATTGGTCAGTTAGAGATATTTCTGAGGTTCGACCGATTTCTGAGGTCTTTTGAGTTTGAATTGCGATAACAACCTTGATCCTGATGGAATTCCTCCAATTGTACTTACAAAATGTCTAACTTTTCTGTCTAAACCCCCAATTTCACATCTTAAAAAGCTCTCTGACAAGTGGTAAATTTCAAAACCGTCCCAAAGCATTAAATATCCAATCCAACTATAGTCCGATTTATAAACTTTCGTTGAGTTTTTTACTTACAGAACATATTTTGCCTAATCAACATGGCTTTGTTGAAGGAAGATCTACAACTACAAATCTTTCAATCTTCACCAACTTTATTTTCAATAAACTCGAAGAAGGCTACCAAATTGATGTAATTCATACTGATTTTGCGAAGGCCTTCGATAGAGTTAGTCACTTTATTTTGATCCAAAAATTAGAAAGATTCGGATTTCATTCAAACTTGTTGAGGTGGTTAGTGTCTTACCTTAAGGGTCGTATACAATATGTATCCATTGAACAAGTGCTGTCAAGGCCAGTTATGGTAACATCAGAGGTACCCCAAGGAAGCCATCTTGGCCCACTTCTTTTTCTAATATTTATTATTTTTTTATTTTATATTCTGCTCGACTTCTATGTGCCGACGATTTAAAATTCTACAGATGCATAAAATCTATTGATGTTTGTATTCTTTTACAAGATGATCTAAAGAAACTAACGGAGTGGTGCTCAATCAACCAATTGTTCTTGAACGTCTCTAAATAATGTCAATGATTTGCTTTCTGTCACAACTTTTTGCCAATTTTCCTTTCAATATAATATTGATATATATGTATGTCCTTGAGAGAGTTTTGGAGAAAAAAGAACTTATTGTATTTTTTTTACTCAAAACTAAACTTTGTCAAACCAGTAGAATATGTTTTAGCTAAAGCAAGCTCTATGTTAGGCTTTATTAAGGGTAATTCAAAAGACTTTAAAAATCCTTTTACCCTTAAATCCCTGTACAACTCTTATATAAGATCAATCTTAAAATAATTCTGTGTAATATAGAACCCTTACAAACAGAATTGAAATTATTCAAAAAAGTTCACAATATGGGAATTAGTTTGGAACATCCATCGTATTCTATTTACTAGATGCCAACTTCTGGGTCTGGGCATTCAGTCACTTGTTCATAAGTGAAATTTAAAAATTCTTAAAAAAGATGAGTCAATCCCAAGACTGAGATGATCTCGTGGTGAAGAACTGGGCCTTAGTTTTCTTCTTTTTTTTTTTGCGAAAAAGTCAATCGTGTTACATGTATTTTTGTTTGAAATTATTAGAAATAAAATTAATTAGCTTCCCGAATTGGCGCCAAAAATTGATTTCTGATACACCTATGTAATGTATGTATAAAAATATTTTGGTTTAAGAAATTAAATCAAACCCACCTGAAGCTCAACTCGCAATTACATATTTAAAATTTTTAAATCAAGAATTTTATAATTAGCATAATCTTCTAAGCTTCAAGGTTTTTTTTTTCCTATAAATTAAATATATACATATAAAGGTACCAACATACAAGGAACAAAATAATAAATAGGCTGTCATTTTTTATTTCCATTATGAATCCAATTAAAATTCTATTAAGACCTCAATCATAATAAACAAAACTATAACCCTATAAGCCATATTAAAAACAAAAATAATACAACTATGAAAAAAAAAAACAATCTGTCGGAAAAGTATATCTATCACTAACCATACCCCAACAGATGTCTGTTTCCAAGAACATAATAATAAAACGCCTTTAAAGCTGCCTATCTTAACCAAAAGAAATACTAACTCCATAGCAAACACAAACGCTGTAGGTATAAGACCGAAATACCTACAAGGCCCTTATTTATATTGTCCGAAAACAAAAAAAAATCTAAATTATTTAAATTTAAATTAAATGAATGAGTTTACTTTTAATTTATTGGTGCATCTAATTTTCTCACTAAAAACACGTTTCTATTAGGTGTTTGCTGGCCACTATAAGACTTAGACCCCCCGCTTTATAATCACACCTTCTTACAGGCCGACTAACCGACCGACCGTTGCCTTTTGTGTTTTTTTTCGGTTGTTTTTTGTTTTTAGAGACTTTCCCAAACTTCCGGTGGTGGTTTGTTAATTTTAGATATTAAAAAGATACGACCGACCTGAGGCCTCATATAGGGTTTTCTCGTGACGTGGGAATGAATTACGAAAATAAAAAACCACAACAATAGAAAACTAGAAAATTTGAAGTTTGAAGTTGAACAATGACAGCGTAGGAGAGTAGGAGGTCAATTTATCAAAATTGTGATCTTGACAACTTATTAAAATCTAATTTTGTTAGAAATATATGTCAGTATATCTACAATAGACTTTAACCCTTTTTTGATAACCCCAGAAATAAAATTTCAAACAAAAAAAAAACATACATTTTCTTTTGTTTAACAAAATATAAAAAAAAATCAGTGGGAAGAAAAAAAAAAACGTGTGTTTTTTTTTTTGGTTAAACAAAATTAATCAAACTCCAGAAAAAAAAAGTAATTTATTATATATGTTGGCGCTGATTGTTATATTATGGAGGACATCCAAGGTAAAACAGGCGTAACTGCTTGATGGTTGGTTGTTGATTTGGCGGAAATGTATCTAAGAGTGTTATTTATGTATTCTTTTCGTGCGATTTGATATAAAATTATACTTTGTCAATGTTGTGGAGAAACTTTGTATACCTTACCTACCTACAACACATTATAGATATAGACGAATAAAGAAAAAAATGTTGTTGTTGTTATTATTATTTATTTAATAAGAATAAATGTGGAGTTGTTTCCTCAATTCAGCTTAATTTATCAACTTAATGTGATACAAAATTATAATCATTAATAAGTAGAGGTACCCTTAGGTTGTCAAATTAGTGGCACGTGAATTTAATAAACAAAATTGTTCAGTCCTAAAATTTAAATTTAAAAGGTAGGTAAGGTAAGTATGTGTAGATTATCTTGAAGAATTAAATCTGAATAAAAAACACAAGCAAATAAACAAATTAAAAATGGTTTTGATGGTCAAAACTGCAAACAACAATCATCAATGATTTCTCTCCAAAATTGGAGTTGTTTGAGGTTTTTGATGGTGTTGGATCAATACATTGAAATATTTTCTAAGTGTGGATGTATTTATCTTACAGCCATATTATTGACTTGTTTCAAAACTAGTTTCAAAGCAGAACTACTTTTCCAAACTACGTTTGGAGCTGTTCAGATTGGTATAGTTAAAACATATTTTGTCACCTAAAACTCGAAATCTTAAAACTGGCTTTGGATAAGACTCTACATTCATAAAACCGTGCAAAACTTGAGACTCTAAAATTCTATAAAAAGTAGTTTTGCTATGCAACTAGTTTTGAAACAAGTCAATAATATCGCTGTTAGTCTAGTGAGCTGTTGATGTTTTTTTTTATTTGGTCTCCAACAAAAGGAGAAAATGCTTACGAAAACACAGCGGACAGATATCTATGGAGAGTTTCAATAGATAAAAAAAGGAGAACCATGCTGTAATGGGCCGTTTTTAACTTGGACTCACTCCGCGGACTCATTCTGAGTCTCAGTATTTTGTCTCAATCCCACTTCATGATGAGAATGAGGCAGCCAAGTGAGGTAGGATTTTAAAAAATTTTTTTTTTTTCAAAAATTTCAAAAAATAAGTCCAACCATCCAATGTGAACAACTTTATGAAAGAGAACAAAAATATACAAGAAAAAAACTAAAATGTGATTTTGCGAACAATCACATTAGTGCGGACAACTAATTCTGTGGGAAAAAAAGAGAGTGGAGACTTCTCCAAATAATTTTTATTTGCACCTTAAGGCAAATATTGGTAAAAATTCGTGGTTTTACTCAAAACTAACACTAAACGATGATAAAAAAGAGTCCGAAAAGTGGGTTACGTCACAATGTTATTCGGTCTTTGCGTCGCGTATGTGCTACTGTGAGTTGTCACCTGTCACCTGTCATTGCTAAAACCGAAAAACCATGAACATGCATCTTGTTAAGCACAAGAGCACTTCTTTGTTTTCGTTGTTTGTTTCTACGGTGAAATTGACTATCTTAAGAGTTATCACATGACTTCTTAGAGAATCACTGCAGTATTGTGTCACATCGGGGTCTTAGATTCCAAAAAATTCCACAGTCTTTGTCTAATTAGCAACGAAATGGCTCAGGCCTCAAGAGTTATATTAACTCTCGATGACTTCCATCTGGATAACTTCCATCTTTAAGGATATTTTGGATGTTATTAACCATTTTCACTCCTTGTTCTTTTATACAGCCTGAACTTTCTTCATAGAGCATTAATGTAGGTACATATAAGACTTTTTATCAATTGTAAAACCAAAAACTTTGGAACTTAACATAACGAAAAATTAACTGAATTTCATTAATTTATTCGAAATAAACAGATTACAGGTATGTTAGTGTGTATATGAGGACATAAGTATAGACAACTGTTGAAATGCGTTTATTAATAAGAAAAAGAGTGTCGTTTGGCTTCTCCATAGCTTCTAGATTCACATAATATTGTTTTTATATATTTTTCTTATAATAAAACATATAGTTATCATGAAACAGGTGTTTTTATTTTCTAGTTGAAACAATATCTATCTATCTATCTATCCATACTACACACCGCGACCGTGTGTCCTATTTTTTTTTTTTTTTTTTTTTTTGTCTAAAAATTCTAACTAACGTTTGCTTGTCTGCTCGGGACGTAAAGCACCTCACACACGCCGGCCGCGGCGACGACGACGTCGACGGGATGGATGATGCTGAAACGTGCCATGCAACGCCACCAGCCGACACTACCTAAAATTAGTTTCTCACGCTGAAGAAACATTAAAAGCAAACGTAAGCAGAACACCCGTCCAGCACAGACGATGAGTGAGGATGAGGAATTGACGAACGGACATTCGGCTAACGGATGATGGCCGGCATCTTCAAAACTATTCGTTAAAAATAAAACAAAAATAATGGATGGAAAAAAAAAATGTTACATCTAATGTGGTGGTGTGCGGTGGTGGCTATAAGATTCGGCTTCTCGTGGGCGCATTGATTTTTCTCTACGTAATTCCACAGTGGCTGCCAAAAAAAAAAAAAAAAAAAAAAACAAACAAAAAAAAGTACTTTAAGTTTGAAGAAGCATACGAAACCGATTGTATCTCGCGTTTAATTCTTATAACAACAATGAATATTCCTATATTATACAGCAGACACTGTTATAAGACCATCGCATTATAAAGTGTATGGTGTTGAGATGGATAAAATATATACATACATATATATCCACCCCATATTTTTGTCCAGCGAGGGTTTATAGATGATTTTCGGTTTTTGTACTCTCTGAATTTCAATGATTCCAAAGTGCACAGCATGCACTATAAATGTACAGTTAACATTGTACATTAATTAAAATGAAAAATAAAGAAGAAGGTTGATTTAGAGACGCAGTATGTAGAAGAACCAGTATAGCAGCCACAACCATACAGCATTGGACGTACTAAATAGTATTTTTTGTGAAGTGTAATTTTTGGGGGAGACATGTCAAAAGTCAATTAAAGGCGGAAAGCGGGTGTTCCCCAGAGTACGGTACCATCTTTATACAATTACAAACATTTTGGTAACACTGGCATACACTATATGCGGCGGCATATTTTTAGGGGCCCAAAATATGATACTTTTTTTTAAATGAAACAACTTGTTACTATGTGTGTTTATTGTAATCGCACTTAAAATAAATAAAGTTGCTCTGGACATCCCAATTTATAACAGTTTTGCCAATAAAAGTTTATAAGTCCTCTTTTTTGCACTTTTATTTTGGACAACACCATAAATGTATAACAGTTTTCAGCATTAAAAGGGTGTAGGCAATAACGAGCTTCATGCGATATGAAAAAAAAAAAACTCTAGATGCGTGAAGTATGCCCGCCTGCGGAGGGCCCTGGCCTAATCTGTTATAATTGGCAAGTCTAGAGTCACTTCTTTTTATTTTAGGACAAGACCAGAGATTTATAACAGTTTTTCGTCCTTAAAAGGGTGTGTGCAATAACCAGCTTTGCGTGACATGAAAAAAAAACTCTAGAAGCCTAAAGTATCCCCATCGGCGGAGGGCCCTGACCTTGAGGGGCCGTATGAACAATACTTTTATAAACCAAATCTGTTATAATTGGCAAGTCTAGAGTCACTTCTTTTTATTTTAGGACAAGACCAGAGATTTATAACAGTTTTTCGTCCTTAAAAGGGTGTGTGCAATAACGAGCTTCGAGCGACATGAAAAAAAAAACTCTAGAAGCCTGAAGTATGCCCACTTGCGGAGGGCCCTGGCCCTGCACTTTTTGAACTTTTATAAAAATACAACTGTTATAAACTCGCCTATCTATAGTCAATTCATTTTTAGTTTGGTCAATTGTATTCACATCAAAATTACTATCAGGGTGAAAGTTTACAAATCCACTCCTGGATCACCACAGCATGATATCCATAAAGCTACTGGCCATCATCATCCTAATGCAACTTGAATTTATATACCAAGTATTTAATGTCATTTTAATCTATTCGAAGATTTATGTTCGAAAAAATTTAACTGAGAAAATGTGTGCTTGTAAAGAAATTATTGAAATTGTTTGGACAAGAATACAAAAGAACTTAAGCACCCACGAAAAAGAAAATACCAATATTTGATGATGCGCACTGCACAATGTCAACAGAATAATTTATTCAGGGTATGTACATTGTACACAACATCAAGATGGGTATTTTAAGCCTTGGGGGTTGGATAGGCTATATAAATTATTATGTTTAATACAGATGGTGTTTTTATTTCATTTCATTAAGGGTGAAGATGTATTTTATTACTTTTATTTATTTCGATAGAAGACTTAAAACTCATTTTGGTTTTGTCAATTATAGCCTTTGGAAAATTTAAAACAACTGAACATGGACTTTGGCAACAAGGAAATGAGTTCCTGAAATACAAAACTCTTATTTGTGGTTTTTTTTTTTTTTGGATTTTGATGAGAAATTCAATATCATATACAATGGTCAAACAATAAAACCTACATTGGGTTGGACCTGATCACGTGACTTCGGTAGCGCGATGCGTAGTACAAGGGCTCTGAAGACGCTTCAACTCTCAGCTGGGAAAAATCGTTTTCAAATTTAAATCGAACGTAATAGACTAAGCACCACTAAAAGGAGTCTGATGATCGGCCTGGCAGCCTTGAAATAGCTATAACTACAGCCTATAATGACTCTGTGGTAGCTCACTCAAGTCGTTGTTGTTTTATTCAAACCTTCTATATCATCAAGTTTCTGTCAAAACCTCTTAAGTTGGAAATGAATAATTGTTCAGAAGACACAGAAACTGATTGGAAAAATTATCAAATGAAATTCTTAGAACGCAGAAGGTAGAAGGGTATAGTAAACAGTAACACGGTATCGAATTTAAAATACATTTAAATGTCATTTCTGAATTTACCAAGGTTTTGACTTAAAGTCGACTTTAAAAATTGATAAAGTTTGGCTTAAACACGAACTGTTATCTTTTCAATAGGTGATTGCTTATAACAAGGACGCAAATAAGAAAAATTTCTTGAGGAGAGCCTTATCAAATAGAGGGGACTTTGCCAATGGGCAAACCTAGAAAAATCTGTAGATTTTTTGCTTTGTAAAATAGGCAATCAGAACTTGATTTACAGACATTGTGAATTTAACCCTTGTTTTGTTAATAAAAATTCTTCAATATTATAAAATATTCTCATAAATATCTAAATACTGAATTCTAAACGAGGGTCAGCTAGATATTGCTTGCGTTTTAAGAATTCCTCACAACTTATTATATCTCTTAGTCATATATATGTACTTGCCATCAGTGTGTTAACTAACAACGTTGATAAGTTGAAAACAATGACTTTAAGCTATTCATAGAGCGAGAGATGATTTAACCATTTAAGCTTGTGTTTCGATAAAAAAGAAAAGAAAAATTTGTGTATAATTACTGATTTTGTCAGACAATGGAAAATATACATTTGTATATCTACAAGATTTTTGTGGTTTATGGATAATGAATTAATGATTCAGTTGACACGCCACCACAACATCTGGACCTTAATCAACAGTATTTTTGCCTTCTCAAATATAATAATTGTAATTTATAAACAAAAGATCATGTAAGAAAATCACCCATTTGTTGTTACATGATGTACAACTAAAATGACGATTATTCTGTCGGTTACTTCATCAACAACAACTTATTCTAAACCATCAAATCATAAATAAAAAATATGACGAAATACAATTTAAAAAAAAAAGTAACGGACATCGCCCCTAGAAAAATTTGAGCCCTACATTTTGGCGTTTAAAATGTCCCAATATCATTGATACTTATATCGGTATCCTTTCCTAAACGAAAAAAAAAAACTTCCGATGCAGCGATCTTCGGCTTCATAGACCAAAAGGAAACTTCCTGCAGAGCATCCGGGACGGGATCATATATCGTGGACTGAAATTTAACAAGAGCCTCGAAAGAAAAGATTAAAAATGAAAAAATGCATTTTTAAATTAAAAACTTGAAGTTGTCAATGTAAATATTTAGCAGCTTCTAGATTAAAATTTTAGTTCAATAATTCTTCAACAAAAACATAAACAACACGACAAGAACGAAACGAGACCGAGACGAGAAAAATGTTGTGAGAGACTAGAACAATACCAAGATGATAATGATTCAAAATTTTCGATTTTAACAAAACTGAGACAAAACTATGAGGCCTATCATCGTATCCGATCGTTACAAAATTTTATCTGATTTGTACGAAATGTAACAATTTTTGTGTTATTGTAGCTGTTCTGATTGATAAATCGTACACTCACCCCAAAAAAAAAAATGAAATTTGTGTTGAAATGTCAAAATCAGAGAAATGCGTCGCGTATACAATATCCATGCGATGAATGACAATTATTTTACGTTTTTCTTCTCCGATTGTTTCCCACAGCCAAATCGTTGGGGAAAATTTAATTTACAGAACAAAATAAAAACAAAGCAGAAGGAAAAAAAATTGTGTGAGTGCCGGGACTCACGGTTAATATGTGTAAACATCAACGTGCGCGGATCCAAAACGGACTTGTTTTTGCTGGAAGGGAATCTTAAGATTTTTTTCACTGAACGCACCCATCCTAGTATGCAGATCGTAACGTTGCACACCGTAACGTTGCACGACGTAACGTTGCACACGAACGTTCACGTTTTTTTTTTCACTCTACCGCCAGCATAGATGTTTACACATAAAAAAAAAAGTGTCAATAAAATTAACAGGCTAGGTCAATTGATGACGGCAAATCGGAATAATGCTCGCAAAATTCAACAACCAGCAGAGCCTTCCGAGAACTGGGATACCTTCAAAGAGGAACTTATATATCTTGGTCCATTTTTCAGAGACGCTATAGGCAAAAAAAAAGTAAAATTAGCGTTAAGTGGTACGCTCTTCGTTTTCAGATGTATCATTCAATTTGTTGGCATATGTTTAATGTCAACTACATGCGGTAGCCTGCGTCAATGATTTAATTTACTAAAAGGAGACCATGAGCAAAATTAACGTAGCGATCGTAACCGTTCTCCGATCGGAGGATTCTCCGAACGGATACGATGATATAGGGCTGTATGTCTCGTCTCGTGGCAAGCCCAAGTTAGGTTAGGTAAGGTTAGGTTGGGTTAGAAGGGGTGATGATACGGCAATCTGCACCGTCTCACCCGGATCTGAATGGATCCATCGCGCTCCCCAGGATGTAAGGTAGATATGAGGATGAATAGGGAAAGGAGTTAGGAGTTATAGGGTGCCTCCCTAAGCCCTTTCTAACTAAAAATTTAGGCATCCCGTAATTGCATAAGGAGAAATTTTCAACGAAATTACCTCATATGCTCTTGTTAAAACGTATTTTTTCATTTAATCTTGAAAGTAAAATTTAGACAAATTCTTTGTAAAGGGTTTTCCAATAAGAGGTGTTATTTTGAATAGCCCGCTATTTCGGTAGCTGTCACTTTTGAAGCTGTCATTTTTTGACATTTGACAAGTAGAAACTACGCCATTAATAAAAATGGAACGATACACGCTTCTACAACGCATTGAAATTATTAAAATTCACTATAAAATGGTGAAAATTTGGCAGAGACGGTTCGTAAAACTAAAACATTTTTGGGTCGTCGTGAAGCACCTTGTCGGACCGCAATACAGAAATTGGTGGACAAATTCGAGCTGTTGGGACAAGTAAGTGATGTGAAGAATAAAACCCGTGCACGTCGCTCAAGAACAACTGAGAATATTGCTGTTGTAGCCCAAAGTGTTGAAGAAAACCCAGGTTTGTCCATTCCTCGTCGTTCTTTCGAATTAGGCATTCCACAAACGTCATTACACCGTATTTTGCATAAAGACTTGGGTCTTAAGGCTTATAAAGCTCAGTTAACACAAGAACTCAAGCCGGCTGATCATCAACAACGTCGTGTCTTTGCTGATTGGGTCCTTGAAATGCATGAAAATGATCCGGAATTTCATCGAAAAATCATCTTGACTGATGAGGCCCATTTCCATCTGGGGCTCGGAAAACCCAAGAGTTATTGTTGAAAAGCCTCTCCATCCTCAACGCGTGACTGTTTGGTGCGGTTTATGGTCCGGCGGGGTCATTGGACCTTACTTTTTCGAAAATGAGGCTGGAGCAACAGTTACGGTCAATGGATTGCGCTATCGAGAGATGATTAATGATTTTTTATGGCCGGAATTGGATGGTATTGATCTGGACAACGTTTACTTTCAACAAGACGGCGCTACGTGCCACACAGGCAATGAAACCATCGATCTTTTACGGGAAAAGTTTCCGGACCGTGTTATCTCTCGAAGAGGTGATCACAATTGGCCACCGAGATCTTGTGATTTAACACCTTGCGACTTCTTCCTTTGGGGCCACGTGAAAGATAAGGTCTACGCCAACAGCCCAGCGTCGATTCAAGACAACAAAGATGGAATTCGTGAGGCTATCGAGGACATAGGGCAGCCACTTTGCGATTTGGTTATGGAAAATTTCATGAAAAGGATATGGTCCTGTAAGCGTGGTCGTGGCGGATATTTGGCTGATGTTGCGTTCCATTATTAACGGCATACCTTCCTCTTTATAATGAAATAAACATCCGATCATTTATCTCAAAAAATGCCATTTTTCTTTGAATATCAAAATAATACCTCTTATTGGAAAACCCTTTACATATTTTTTTTTATCCGGGATAAATAAAGAAACACACTTAAAAAGTATTTTCCGTCGGATAACTCTCAAAGTGACAAATGATTGAATAAACCATTTTCTTAAAATGACGACGTTTGCTAAAGTGTATATGTGAACTAAGGAAGAAGAATTGCCGTATTTCATTGATCTTTTCGCAAAAATAGCAATACATCCCTCAAAGTGATGATTTTGACGTTTGTAAATAATTGAATTCACATAAACGTCAAAATCATCACTTTGTGGAAACTGACATTTTTGTATCTGTATTTTTGAAAACAAAAATTCTTGCATTATGTGCAATATACATATTCGTATAGAAAGCAAGACTATTGAAACTAAAATTACATATCAAAATTGGGCAAAAACTTTTGTAAAAACAAAAAATCACCTTTTATTTTTGCTTTTGAAAACTTGCATCAGTCAGCTTCCACTAAATGATGGTTGTCATTTTTAACGCTGACACATTTAGAAATTTCCCCATTAAAACCAACAGGAGTGCAACCATCCAAAACAATCTAATGGAAAGGGAGAAACTGCATAAGGGGTAAAGAATAATGCCAAAGCACGATTCTTACTACGCATCTTCATGTCAAATATAGGTTAAGGGTATTCCAATAAGACAGATGGATGTTACGTGTGAATGAATGAGTCTTAAACGTCAAATGATTGTTGTCTTCTTCTGTTTTCAAATTTGTGAAGTTCAGTCCTTTGCAATTTTAACCATGGAGAGATTAACAATCAAACGTGTTGAAGAAACAAACATGCAAAACATGCATTATGCGTTTTTATTTTACAGCATAATCGACCCACAAAGAGAAAAATGCCACTGGGAAAATTTTAAAATTGTTTAAAAAATATCCAACAGATCGAGAATGTGTCCGAAAATCCAGGCACTTCCATAACGCGAAGGAAATTAACGTCTCTTATCTAGAACTGCTACTTTCTACTATTTTAATTTTTTTATATGAACTTTGACAGACTTTTTGCTGGAATTGGTATAAAATTGGCAGTTTTGGGCAGGTAAACGAACAGACCTATTGTAGCCCTGTTATACTATTTTGATTTTCATACCTTTAAACTTTAACAGTGCGACAAGCTACAACAAAAAACTATTTTGCTCAGCCTGTAACGCATGAGTTGAATTACACTGACAATTTTTGAAGCACCGAACAAGCAACAAGTAACAATTCAACAGCTAAAGGACGAGATCATAAGGCATATGTCCGTATACTTGACATCGATGAGCAATTATGCAGAGATGTCATCCATAAAAATTTGCCCATGGAATAAAGGTGTTCATCAGAATCCGAGAGAAGGTAACAGTGTGTTTTGGAATACAATTTTAATTTAAAAAAAAAAAAACATTTGGTTTCCTAAGGGCTTGTTTCACAATATCTGATTAAAGTTCTAAATAACCAACTCACAATATCTGAATAGTTTACATTATAATTAAAGTTCTAAGTTTTTTTTATTGCCAGATGAAGTATCGATAAGCAAATTTACTTGGCAATTAAAATATTAATTATTTTTATTTTTTTTCTTTTTTAGTTTTTCATCTGTCAAAACTATTTTGTCTGGAAAACTGGAACATCTAATTGACACATACCTACATTAATTAGTTCGATTAATTGTAAAACGCAATGTTTTTTACTGGGGGGGATTCAATTTGCGGATAATTTAAATGTCGAGAATAAGTAATCAGAACTTTACTCAGATTTTGTGAAACAAACACTCAGGCTGACATTAAATACTCCTAACTAACTGGGTTGGCCGACACACGCCACGCACGTGATTATTAAAACTTATTCAACTCCTAGAGTAGCGTCTGCCGCTGCAGCTCCAATGTAATCACTTTAACGGGTTTGTATTCATTTTAACTTTGACAGGTATAAGGACGAGCGACATGACGCACATCTATTGTGTTCAGTCAGTAAGGGAGCAGTCACCCACTCACATACATAAGTGTATTTAATAATTTGAAAAAAAAAAAAAAGGATTATGAAAGCCAAATTTCATACAATAAACTTTTTAACAATTTTGAAAGGGTAATAGAAATAACACCACATTGTATTAAAATTTCGTTCATTAACGCGTCTCTTATTCAAAATCACCACGTCTATGACATGTTTCTAATTGGATTTCTAAAAATTCATATATATTTTTGGCAGGAGGTTGACATAAAAATCTACAAAAGTTTATTTTTTTCTTTTTGAATTAACAGATAATGACAAAAAACTTTGACGTGTTTCTTATCATGTTATTCCAATATGTATATAGGTACCTGCTATTTACTCTTCAATTTCTTAAGATAACAGGCTTAAGAATAAAAAATACATGTTCAATATGGACGTTCCATACGTTGTTTTCTAAGTGAAGAAGAAAAAAAATTCAAAATTGGGGAATCACCCCTTATATTTTGTGTCTGTATAACACAAATCGATACCACCCTTGACAGCAGCTGTCATCGCTTCTAAAATTCATGTGACACGTGATCGGACTGTATAATTTTACATTGAATCAACTACCCTTTAAAAGATAAACCTACTTAACTACACCTACATGTCTATAATTCAAAAGTATCTAATAGATCAATAAGCTCATTAAAAGAAAATAATTTTATAAGACAAAATTATTTCAATCTTTAAAGGCACATCTTTTCTATTTTAATTTTTTTTTTTTAACAAGACGCAGTGTCTACATGTTATTTACACAGTGCAACACAGTGGCCAAGGACATTCCCCCAACCATATTTCAATATTCTTTTTACACCCTAGATACATTTTTCTCTCTATGTTGTTGGTCACGGTAGTACGGTATAGTGGTATAGATACATAGCTAGCTAGATACATTTAAGTTTAAATTTTGTTCACACTTACCGGTGAATCAGCTGGATTTGTTTAGCGTTATAACAAAAACAAAAACAACAACAGTGATGTGTAATTTATGTTATGTAATGCATACGGTGTATGGTTTTTTTAAATAATTTCTTTTTTATTGTTTTTTTTTTTTTTATTTTTTGTTAAAGAACAGCGGCTAATCCAATACAAATTTGGTTACACTGGGGTGTCACTATAAAAGATACTTTTGTATATATTATTTTTTCCTTTATTTATATAAATATTCCACTTAATCTACGTTTCCAAGAGCACTTTAATTTTATTTATTATTTTTTTTATTTTTTTCTTAAATTATTTTATATACTTTTCACTGTTTTAAGCTAAGAGAAATTTGTTTTATGATCGTTCCAAAGAATCGATAGATACAAAGGTTTTCTAAAGGACGACGACGAAGATAAATTTTCACTACAACTTATTGTTGTTGGGTAGAATCTTTTTTTCATAATATTGGTATGTATTTTTTTTTTCTTCTCTTTTTTAAACACGCGACGACAACGACGGTGTTTTATTTTTGTTGTATTTTTTGTTGACAAAGTGAAAAAATAATCCTTTAAAAGGATATCCTTTAAAGACTACAGCATGACAGATTGAACTTAATAATAAGAAAATCACAAGGAAATAAAAATATCTTTATTTCATATCAAGAGTATAACACACTTCCGAACGAGGATGCTATAGAGAGATGAACTCTTTTATAAACAAAAAAAAAAAAAACAAAAGATAAAACTGAATTTAAACAAAAAAAAATCTAAACAAAAAAAAGTAAAGAGTAGGGTAGGTACTTTTTTATTTTTTTTTTTTTTTTTTATAACTTTGAATCTTGTATCTGTTGCGTACGATGCGATACGGTTTGACGCTTTAAGAAAGATACTTTCAACTCTAGTGCACGATAATAACTGAAGTGCTGTCGAATGAATTGTCTGAATTACCCTAGCGGTACGAATTTTAGTGGAATGGCATAGAATCGAATAGAAATGAGGTAGCAAAGCACATGCGGCGAATATGGGAGAACGCAAACGCAAACCGAAAAGATACACAAAAAACCGTAGATACACACTAACACCAATAGAGAACCAACAGCAGCGAACAACACGCTAAAAAGTTTTTTGTTTTTTTATTTTTTTTATTTTGTCGATGGAGAAAAGCAACGTGTTTTTCTATATTTTGTTAAACATTAACATTCGTTGTTGGTGATACTTTTGAAATTATATCTCTAATTCTAATGGTTCGTTGGTGAGTCGCAGTGAACACAAATACAATCTAGAGAAATACCCCTAAGTCCTAGGGCATTAACTATGCCCCCGTGCCGTTACGCCGCTGGCCAACGCATCGGGGACGGAATTCTTATTTATTATTTAAGCTCCTTACCAGCTGAGATCGCGAGTGTAAACAGAATATGTGGAGAAGAAGAGATAATAAAAGCTTTCATTGAAGCACTTCTGCTCCCTTGCCCAACCAACAATATGTGTGTTCTTCCAGCGTGATGTATACAGTGGGACCAGAGCGGTCATTTTAGGACATCTTTGTAGAAAATTATATATGGCCCAACTGGGAGACATTTTGTGCTGTATTGACACTTTGAAAAACGCTTTTTTTCACAAGAATCTCGAGGACAGCTAATTGTTAATAGTAGTTAAGATTAGATAAATCTATTTTAGTGAGAGATTAAAGTTAAACCCGAGTTAACTCATCAAATTTGGTGAGTTAACTCAGGATTAACTGAACAGATGCTTTTGATGTTTTATGCACTGAAAAACTGGGCCTAAGTGTTTATGCTGCACCAAAACATTAACAAAAAGATTAACTTTGACAGTACCTTTAATATTATGTCTGTTTGTTTACTTGCAACTTTTTGCTACTTGTCAAAAAATTCCATTGGATTTGACAGAAAATTGTTCCAAAAGTCGTTCGACGTTTTAAGTTGTCAAACAGACCTAATACAAATTGTAGGTATTTAATTTTTTAATATGAAGTGTTAATGACACAGAAAGATTAAATGAATGCGTTCAGCGCGATATATATGTATGTAGGTTCCCATAGGTTAGTTCGATTTATAAAACATATTGGGGAATATTCATAGACATTGTTGAAGCCATTGCTAAGAAAAACCAGGGTTTATTCTATCTAAATAACATTGAATAAACCCTAGTCTAAGATAAACCCCATTGACTTCATAAAGATTATTTAACAAGATTATTTTTTACCAAAATAATTTTGTATGGAGATTTAAAGAAGATTTAGGGCCTATTGGTTCACCACTAATCATCTTTATTTAACCAACATTTTAATCACAGAAGCCATAATTTGAATTTTTTTTTAATCACCGAAATCGCTAATCACCCCATTTTGGTTGTTTCACGCCATTTAATCAGAACCTGTGCAAATCATATTATTACAGATATAATTCACAGCGTAAATATCTTAAATAAAATCTCGGTTTAGTGGCGGTGGGAAACGCAGTATTGACTATTAAGATGTCTTTGGCCTAGTTTTTCAGTGCGAGATTAAAGTTAACCCCGAGCTAATCCACTTAGTTTGGTGAGTTTACTCTGGATTTACTAAACGGATGATTTTGGTGTTCTTCTCCGACATTTTTAAAAGATTCAAAGAACCACTTGTTTTTTTTCCCACAAAATTAATTTTTGTAATATTAAATATTGCCAACGCGTTTCGTCTTAGTTAAAACTTAGAGGACATCATCAGGGTTAGGACATTCTCAGAGTCTTTTAGGTCGTTCCGTATGGATCCTCATCTGAGTCCACGTTGAACATCAGTTAATCCGCCGAAATCGGTGGGTGAAAATCTTGAACAGACGCTGAACCACGTAGACACAACTAGACGACTACTTTAAAATATCGAAATTCCCCACTTCTTCAGTCAAAAAATCAGCTTTAAAACAAATTTCTTATATTTTGAAATTTTTATCATTTTTTGTTACGTTATTTTTTATTTTTGCTGATTATAAAGTAAATGCGAACCCACTGTACGATAGTTCGACATGACAAGAAAGCCAACAAATTAAAGTGGTTGTGCGGAGCTGCCGGCTTTTTTTTCCATTTTTTTTTTTTGTTTGCTTTGATTTTGTTAGTGGCTTTCGTTTTTACTTGTTCTTTTTTTTTGTTTGTGTATGCTTCTCAGAGGGTGGGTGGGTTTGCGCGAGTGTATAAGTGTAGCAGTGCATTTGTAGTGACATGACATGTACATGTATACAATAGTACCTAAAACAGACCTAAATGAAAAATGTATGCTAATAGGGGGTTTCAGTGGCGGATGGATAATAATAATTAATGAACAGGAGTGTCGAACAAGGTGGCCATTGATTTGATATTCATTGACAGATGACAGTCGATTTGATGATGGGCATGCGATGGTGGTGTATAGTGTAGGGAAAAACTAGGACAATAGGAAAGTGTCAGACGGAAAAGCTTTTAGCGTTTCAATTTCAGTTCCAGTTCAATTCCGCAACTAGAATTTAGGTTCATAGATACCTACATTCATCCGATGATACAAAAACAAATGACATATTTTTTTTTTTATGTTAAGAAGTTTCAAGCCTTAGTCAATTTATGTTTCGTTAGCTGAGGTTAAGTAGTCAAATTGCTATAGCAATTATTATTGTGAGTAGTGGGTAAGTAGGTACATAGATATGTATCTATGCTATCTTGATTTAGCTGTTTAAATAGATTATAAATATGAATTTTTATTGCTGTAGCTTGGCACTTATTTTCATTAGTTCAATTAATGTTTTAAATTTTCCAACAGTAATTTATACTATATGTACTCGAAAATAATTACTCTGGCTTTTTTTACCGTACTTACGGTACCGTTATTGTTTCTGATGGTTAAAAAGTTAACTAGATATATATCATATGTTTTAGTAGATAAAGCTATTTTCCTTGTGTGTCCCACATTGGGCGCCATTTACAATACATTTAAGCTTAATATTCAATTATCTCAAAAACTATAAAAGTTTTCAGCATCTGGTTTTTAGTATTTGACTAAAAATTGATAAATCTTGAGTATTAAGAACGAAAATACTACTTATTAACGTAGAATTTTGAACGAAATTAGTTTGAACAATTTTGTTTTCAAAATTTATAGTTTGAAAGTTAATTATTCAAAAACTATTCACTATAGCAATTTAATTTAAACACGCACTTAAAATTCCGCTCTTTTAAAATACAATACAGCATGATGTTGAAGGTGTTGCCGTTGATTTCAAATCGATTTCTTAGCAAAATTTCCCCTCTCGCCTAAACTGGGGGAAAAAAAACCACCCTCCCATGCGATTCTTTTCTTGCCTTATTTTGAACCAACTAACACACCCTAGCCTTTTGTCACACCTTATGAAAAAAAACTCAATGTGTATATTCACTGCTTTTTGATCAACCTTTGCAAAATTGATATTGAGCTTAATGATTAAGAATTTTAATCTTGTTGGATATAGTTCACATTGGATTTTTGTTAAAAAGTTGATGTAAGTTGAACTGAACTTAATAAAAATTGCGTATTGACAAGGCCTTCACTAGTCAACTGATGAGTCCAAGTGAGATCGCGGAACGAAACGCCAATTTTTATGGACTAAAGGCCGTTTAAATCTATTTTGAATCAATAATTCAACAAGTCCAATTAAAAAGTGCTAAGTCTTCTACTTGACTGACGCATTTCCGTAGTACATAGGAAGGGATGTTTTTTTTAAATTACCCTAGCACGGCCCTATAGTAGCATATTGTAACGAAGCGTTACACTTTTGCTTCCACCTACCGACCGGCCGCACCCGAATTAATAAATACCTAGTTTAACTGATCATTCAATATAAACCAGCACCCAAGATCAGTAAAAACGTCGTACACTAGCACCCTACCATCATCCAACCAACATACATACACCAACCGACAACACAAATCAGCACTCATCGTCATCAGAACAACACATACCAGACACCCACCAGTCAACGAATCATCATCAACAGCAGACCACTGTTCACGAACACAGATTAGTGCATCTTCATCATTCAAATCAAATATATTTTGTTTCTGAGTTTTAAAGTTCACACTTTCTCTTGGCAAGGAATATAACAAGAGGACGAACGAAAACCCGAATAATTCGAAGCTTATCGACTCGTTGTAGTTCCTTATTTAGGATTTGAAAGTACTGAGGAATAAGGTTCCAGCTGATCTTAGTTTGTAGCATTAAGCATATCAACTTCTAGTCGCTTAGAGTTGGAATTAACCTTTTTGGTATTAACATTTGTGTAGTAGTTTTTCCTCGGATTAGCCCTGGGCTGGAATCAGATTCCTACCGTTGTTCTCCCTGCTTGCTCCTTCTGAGCGAGATCTTGGGCCAAAGTAAATTTCCCTTGGGTTAGCCTTGGGCTGGAATCAGATTCCTACCATTTAGTCCCTGATGCACTTCTTCTAAGTGTTTATCGTGAGCCGAGTCTACTCCTGTAGTCCTGTAGCTCTCTACCAAAACTTTTCGATACATGAAATAGCGTGTTACTTAGCTTAAGTTTTGAGAGAATTGTAAATTTGTAAACACTCTCTTTAAATAAAATAAATACTGATTAATAAAAGTGGTAAATAGTTAGAGTTCTATTTCCTTAACCCGAGTTTAACTTGTTTTCTTCGGACTACGACGAGCTTACCGAGGCCTCGAGATATAGAAACGGAATCATATAAAGTTTCATTAGCAACGTTTTTAGAAGGAACAATAATAATGATAAAGCTTGAAGAAAATAATTCCACGAAAGATAAATTGGGTAAACTCCGATGGGCTGTTTGCCTAGCAATCGAAAGGGAGTCGACTTTGAAGACTCGTTGTAGCGCATTTTACTGTAGAAGACAGGGTGGCTGATGTTCTTGTTTTTGCGGATCGAAATCGTTATAGGTGGAGATGGAGAGAGAGGGTGGTTCTTATTTGTTTCCTTTTTTATCGTGACAACCAAATTTCAAAAAATCAATTCTAAATATTTTTTTATTTTTCGGCGCTTTTTCAATGAGAAATTCTATAACTTGCTTTAATGACCTTATTTTTTTAATTATCAACGTATATCCACTTTACGACTCTATCAAGTTTGTTTGAATTTTGTGTGTAAAAACTGCTGAATAGCTTAAGGAATATTGAATTACAAACTAAGTATGTATTACTAAGATATTTTTTTTAAATCACAAATTCGGCGAAAAAAAATAAATTTTGTTTTTATTAAGAACCACCCTAATGTACTTATTATGGGCTATGCACTCTATTGACAATGTATTATGGCTCGTTCGACATAAAGATGCTTCACTGGTGCACGTCTAGTCGTTTTTTTTTAGTTATTTTGTTTCCAAAAATCAAAAGCTCTTATCACTTCTTGATTAATTACTTTAAATGTTGAATAGATTTCGGAATAATCTTCCTAAGAAATTCTAGAAAATTTTTATTTTTTTTTTTTTACTTTTTTCTCAAGGCTACAGATAACAATGTAAAGATCTCAACACTTCTATTCAGAATATAGATGAAATCATCACCAACTCAATATCAATATTAACGCAACTCCAGAACTATTGAAAACATCAGCAAAATTAATTGGGAAATCCCAATAGGGTATATAAGGAATAGAAAACGAATTGGATTTGATTTATTTAGCAGGATATTAAACATGGTTAATTTTTTCCCCGGAAATGGTAATTTATCTTCAAACTTCAGGTAGATTGTTGTTAATTTTTTGTTTGTTGTGGTAAAGATTCGATTATTATTTTTGTTTGTATCTGACTCTTCCGATTTCGAGAACTCAAACATTTGTTTCTGTGAATCACACATTATCAATCTGTTTTTTTTTTTTTTTTTAATTCAACAGAAATTCTTCTTACTAATATTAATTGACAAATATACATGTATGTATGTCCAGTACATACTTATCACTAAGAATACAAACATTTTCCTGGAAGCGCGAAAATATTAATAATGCAATGCACAATCGATTTTTCGCATCAGCAATTTGCTACTACGAGTCATATATATTGCCGGAAGTGTTATACAGGTCCAACACACTACATAGACACGTCAGCGTCGGGGTCTTCGCATTTATCGGCGCAAACTTGAATTTGTGCAAATATGCTTTCGCAACCGCAGACAATTTGCGCAAACACAATCTCCACAAACGTCTTCTCTAAAATGAAACCGCGAGAAAGAACTTTTGCGAAATTATCAATACACAGCCATGGAATGGAACGGAATACTGTAAGGGGAATGTTCTCCTATAGAGTAAGAGCACAAGTATGTCTGTTTTTGTTGGTGTCAGCTGTTTTGCGTTGATCGTGTTATATCTTTTGTGTAGGGATTGTAGAAACACATTCACTTCACACAGCTTTTGCTGTCAGTTTTTTACTTGCGATATATAGGTAGGTACTATATGGCAAGTTATGGATTTTTGCAAAAAATAGAACTCGAGATTTTGATCAAACTTGACATAACTATGATAGGGAAGACGAAAATAGTAGATCTCGTAAAAACGTCTGTCTGTCTGTTCGACTAAAGCCTAAACTGATGGGTAGATTGGCCGAGTTCAACGCACATCTGAATATTCAGAATTCTGAATTTTTGAAGCTCTTGATTGGCTTCAGATGACTTCTGACAGCTGGCCAATCAAGAGCTTCAAAAATTCAGAATCCTGAATATTCAGATGTGCGTTGAACTCGGCCATTTTCTTTAAACTTGGTACCTTGCGTTTTTGTTGAACATTTCTCCGACAGATTTTTTTCCTATTTATTTTAGGACCAAATATAACGGTAGGTACTTGTCATACAAAATTTTTTTGGCCAAAAAGGAAAATCTAATTTTTCTCAAATTCGGCTAGACAGATTTTGTATAAAAAAATTCAATAAATTTAAATAATTAAAAGGTAACGTTAAATATAAAAAAATGGTTCATAAAAATGGTTATTAATGGAACCTCCTAAAGAACCATTTTTTTTGGATTTTTCGCTTTTCTCGAAAATGGTTCAACTGATTTGGATCAATTTTTTTTATGAAGAATAATTTATTTATATTTTAAATAATATTGTAGGTATATCAAAATTTTCAAAAAGATATTTTTTGGATTTTCAAAAAAGTTTGAATTTTTTTTTTTTTGAAAAGTCGATATTTCAAAAACGACTTGGTCGATTTTTATTAAACTTGGTAAAAAAACATTATTTTGACATTATCTAAAATATTTTAGATAAAAAATATTTTTATAACCAAAAATAACGGTACCTCCCATACAAATGTATAAAAACTGTTAAGGAAAATATTTGTTTGCTCAAAAACGACTACTACGATTTTGATAAAAGTTATGCTTGTGTATCGTAATTAGTAAGGTTTAGCATCTAAAATTATTTAATTTTACATTGAGCTATACATATACACATAGAAATTAACAGGGTTTTTTTTTATTTACGACTAGGTATGTCATTTAATGACTTATCGATTAAATCTGTTTTTTTTTATACAGAAGGTTGTAATAAGTCTAAATAATATTGCATACCAAAACTTAAAAAAAAAAAATATTTTTGGATTTTTAAAAAATATTTCAAAATTATTTTTTTGAAAATTCGATATTTCGAAAACGGGTGGAAGATTTTTCTGTAAAATTAAATTTTTTGTCTCACATCAATAAATATTAAAAATTGGCGTACCATTTTTTTTTTTCTTAAAAATATTAACAAAATTTTATAAATAAAAAATTTATTATTTTTAAAACCGCTAATATGATTTTTAAAAATTATTTCTCATAAATTAAGATTTATATCTCAGAAATCAGATGGTGTACATCTCGTTGGGTTCAATACAGTTTCAGAAGTATTTTAATCAATTCATTTCTTATTTTGTTGATTTAAAATAATTTTCCAGTTTAAATAATATAATTTCCTTGCATGTATGTATGTGTGCAACACGGGGCCATATTGTTAATTTTCGTATACTCCCATAATAATCCCTGCAACTTTACTAAGTTTTGTCAAATGAATAAAATATAGGCTCCCATAACTAATTTATTTCAGAAGTGTGATCGCACATAAGAGAAAGTTCGTGCAAGTTGTCAGCTGTTGTTTGCCCTATCGTCACGAATTGTGTGAGTTTGAATGGGAGAATTTCGACCACTGGACGGTACTTTATTAATAAATTATCAATGAAATATAATTTATAACTCATAACAATGGAAAGTCAAATCCATGCCAAAAGGCCAAGGATTAAAATTACAACACAACTTTAAATACCAGTACTCGTAGGTGTCTGTCTAATGTTTTCATAAATATTTCTATATTTCAAATCTGATCGTTTGAACTCAAATGACTTCACAGGTTCACGTAAGGTGCAAATTGCAAAACATTTGTCCAAACTGCTGATCAAATCAAGTTTGAACTCTAAAAGTAAAGGGCATAGAAATGACAACTAAAACATATAAATCAACACTTGAACTTCAGTAGGAAACGTATTTTTTTTTGTTCGTCAATCTTTTTCATTGTCACTTTTTGTTTTTTTTTTTTTATATTTTGTTTAATCTAGGCATCTACACATTATAGAGGGCGATAAGTTTATAATAATTTTATGACATGTTTTCGTTTATGGCTTCATTTATTATAGCTGACTGCAGTTAAACATACAACTTTGTGTGCTGATGGTTATCAATCACCTAGGGAGAAGCTGTTGCGTGTGGAGTTAATCCTCGCCTCTTTATCCATCAAACAAATGCCGTTGGATTATTACACATAATTATCTTGTTTTAACTTAAACAAGTGTGTATTTAAAAAAAAATGTTAAAAATAAATATATTTCATCATAGAACGATTGAGTGGAATATTTTCAGACTCTAAGAACCAATCCAGTTAGTTAAGTACGAGTATCAAAGGAAGACAAATGTTTGCTTTATCTGAAGACTCAGTACGAAGTACTTAGTAAAAAAACTATTTTATTTTTCAGCTAGAAAATGGAAATTCAAAGATTATACATACATAATTGTAAGAATATATTTGTATTAGCTTGACAATTTTGATTACAGAAAGTTTTCAACGAGATTAATCTTTAAAGCTGAAAAAACAGATTTATTGACGGAGGAAGCCGTTAATATAAATATTTAAATTGATAACTTTTAAGGCCTAACTTGAGGATCATAAAAAATAAGTTGGTACTCATAATAAATCTTCCAATTTGACAAATATTTTAATTTTTAAAAGCTCCACCCAAATTGTAATCTTTTATACAAAAATAACAGAGTTATCATAATTTTTACACCTACCTATCTATTTTGTTTTTACACCCACTCAATTATTATAAAGTTGACCATTGCTAAATAAACATTAAATAAAATGGAAACAAAATATGTATATATTTACATAAATAAAATCAAAGACAGCTGTCCAAAATAAAATTTATTAATTCCATACATTTGTTTTGATGACTTTAAATATTCAGATATGACAAAATAAATTAAGGAATTAAATTATATTATAGATGAATTACAATTTTAACACGTCACACCAGGTTCTAAGGATCAGTAGACACGTGAAAGGAAAATTTACAGAAGAAAAATCTACAGGATTAGTTTTACTAGATGTAGAAAAAGCTTTTGATACGGTGCGGCGCACAGTGGTTCGGTTTGTATGGGAGAGCGGAAAAAAGTCTGTTTTATCTGAACGGTTCAACGGATTTAAATGAAATTTGGCAAACATGTTTATATTAGTCTTATACATATTTGATCAAAATTTGGTTGAAAAAAAATAATTAGAAACAAAGTTATTGACATTTTTCTAAAATTTGAGGGATTTGATGTTTGTATGGGAGAGCGGAAAAAAAGTCTGTAACATCTGAACTGTTTAACGGATTAAGATGAAATTTGATTCGCATTTTTAAATTAGTTTTATACACATTTTGTCAAAATTTGGCTAAGAAGAAATCATTAGTAAAAAAGTTATTAATTTTTTTTTCTAAAATTTGAGTGTTTTGATGTTTGTATGGGAGAGCGGAAAAAAGTCTGTAAAATTTGAACTATTTAACGAATTTAAATGAAATTTGACAAACATGTTAGGATTAGTCTTATACATGCTTGGTCAAAATTTGGTCAAGAAAAAATTGTGAGAAAAAAAGTTATTGACATTTTTATAAAATTTGACGGTTTTGATGTTATATTTAAATAAAAGTTTTTTTTAGTAAAATCTTAACTTTTTATTTTGAATAAAATATTATTATTAATTAATATATATATTATAAAATTAAATAAATAAATAGATAAATACATAAACAAAAATAAATAAAAAACAATTATGAAGTAGTAATTTTATAACGCTAGAATGAGGTTTTTAGCGTCTGCGCTGATTGGAAGTATTTTCTTTTTTGCCTGTGGCCTTAAACCTGTTATTATTGGATCTGAGGATATGAGTATATGATGCATCACATCTTCATTCGTCGCAATTCGGCTGCATTTTCTCGGAATGAAACCTGCGGTAGGCTTTATAATCCTTATTTCGGCATTCTTGGGCTTCCTCGGAGAGCGATCCAACAGGAAATGCACAGCTTTTAATTATTTCTTCTCCATGAAATGAGAAATAAAACGTTTCTTTAATTCTGACAGCACAGTTTCTATTTGCTCAGAAATTAAGTTGGGGTATTTCATTTATCATGACCATTAGTAATAAGTTCACTACACAACACCGAATAAGGAATTTCGATTGAATCCATTTTAATGTATTGAATTCACTATATATGTTTGTTATTATATTTCACTTCACTTTCACTTTTTGGTTGACCAAAGAGTAAACATTTTTCTTACACACCTTGCACAAATGCTCAATAAATCAATGCTGACTTTTTTTTCATTAATCCTTTATATATATAGATTTAAGTAAGAGATTTTATTCTAATAAGCCATTACTAATCCTTACAGGTAATAAAAAATTACGCAATACAGAACAAAAACAAAGCAATAAAACTTTAAAAAGAACACCTTTTTTATTTTTACCTGCCCTACTTTTAGGGAAAAATAAAAAAAAAATAAAAGATTATCCCTAATCCTTTTCTTTATTTTGTATTAAGCTCTATCATATAATTCAAAATATCATAAAACTATATTATTTTTCGTGTGTTGCTTTCAAGAAAATTGAGTTGAAAGTTGAAAAATTTTCCAGGCAGAAATAAATGGTTTCGCAAAAATCGAAATTCTCAGCCCTGGGTCAATGTATTAATTTTGTTTTATTTTTAAAATAAAGTTTGACATTTTTCCTTAAAATAATGGGCTTAACCAGTTCATTCTGACAATTAATACCGAAGTAATCAAATTTTTTGGTAAACACCACCGTCAAGACGGAGTTTTTTGAAATCCAATTAAGCGAAACATTTTTGAGCATAACTTCCACATCTGCACGTATCTGCAGCTGATTTTTTCTGTGCTTTAACATGAATGTATGGAGCATATGGTGGCATACTTACTTTTTTGGTATCTTTTGGAGCTGTTTTTTTAAATCAAAAAGTTTTAAAAAAAAGCATTTTTTCTAAGTACTTAAGCTTCAGGCTGCTTATAGAAGGTATCTTTTATAAATAATTAATATTTTTTTTTATTTTTAGATGATCGAAAATAGACCAATTAAATTATTAAAGAAGCTAGAGAATTTACCTACAGGAACTTCGGAAAAAAACATCTCAAAATTTGTTGAAAATACGGTTCGCGATTTGAGTAAAATTATTTTTCAACTTTGAGGGCTTGTAAATCAGTACATACAATATATATGTTAAAAAATACTTTTAAATCATACCCTCGGATTATCTAAGAGTACTTAAACATAAAGTTTAAAACGATAGACATGACTTTTTCAAAAGACTTTTTTCCGCTCTCGCACCACTGTGCGGCGTGGCGCAATGCACTCATACACCAACTCATTATGAATTAATGTCCAGTTTTTTTTTTAATTAGAACAATACAAAATTATTTGAGCGAAAGACAGTTCATAGCATCACTAAACGGAACAAGTTCCGTCTTTAAAATAATTCCTGCGGGTGTTCCCCAAGGACCAAGGATCAGTTTTATCTCCTTACTTATTCAATATTTTTAAAAATATTTCTTAAAAAATTGTGATTACGGTATGTGTACGCTGATGACCTTGCAAAATAAAATATAATAAGCAATATTCAAAATGCCCTTGTTCTTATTTTTGAATATTATAAACATTGGCGAATTAAAATAAATGGTGGAAACTCTTTCCTTCTTCTTTTTTGTTCCAAGAAAAAGAAAGGATTGTTTCTTATGTAGTCGTAACTCAAATATAAATAACTGTGATATCCCATGGGTCAACTCTGTCAAGTACTTAGGTGTTCACTTAGACAAGAAGTTGACCTTTAAGGAACACACAAAAATGACAACAAATAAAATAAATATTGGTATTAAATTGCTATACCCGCTTATTAACCGGAAGTCATTGCCTACTTAGTAAATTCAACAAACTAATATTTTTGAAAGTTGTTTTTCAAGCGATATTATTATACGGATCACCCGTTTGGGGAGATTGTACTGAAATTCCTAAGAAAAAGTTGCAGATATTGCAAAAGAAAAATTTTAAAAATGAAGCCCGGAGTAGATGGTCATTTAAGACAATGTACATTAAGGGCCAGTTTCACATTCAGAAAATTGACACTTAAGTGGGGAATGTGAAAGATCAATTCCCAATATCACCGTTCACTGTTACCTGAATAAGTGGCACTTAAGTCTCCGATGTTGGTGACTTAAGTTCCACTTACGCTAGCTATGAAATTTAGCTTAAATTCCTAATATGGGAAACTTAAGTGCCACTTATTTCGGTAAGTGTAGACTGTGAAACTGGCCCTAAGACAAATGGACATAATGAACCCCGAAAATCTTTAAATATTATTTAATTCTTGTCTTGACCCAACGTTCACACTTAAGCGTTTTGTCAAATCTTATCGAATCACTCTGTTTTTTTGGGCTCCCAGAAATTACGCCAGATTTTTGAAAAATATCCAAAAAGTTCTTCATACATAATTCTTTCTATAGGGAACAACTAAAGTTTTTAAGCATTTTTGAATTTAAAAAAAAATAATGGCATTTTGTAAATTAAAATTGAATGCCACATTCTAAAGGCAATACATAAAGTTTTCTTTTTTTCATTTTTTGTAATTTTTCCTTATATTCCTTTCACACCTGATTTTTTTTTTAAACTACACAAGGAACTTAACTTAAGTTATTAGCGAAAATTTCTTTGAATTTTTAAACACATTTTAATTTAAAAAATGCTTTCAAACACTTCTGACAGTTTTCAACCATTTTGTTTTTCTTTTCTTGGTAAGCTCTTACTGGGTCAGCAACTCAGACGTCCTAATCTTGAAATAATATTAATTTCTGAAAGAATGGTTACAATTTGGAGATTTTTGTTAGTCTAGTTATTCTTTAAGATTTGTTGTACACTTAGAGAAAAGCATCAGGTAAAAATGGCTACATGAAATTTGACCCCAATTTGAAAAACGGCCCCAAACAAAAAAATGAAACATAGCCCCAAATATTTTTATGAAAAGCAACAACAATACTTAAAAAAAAAGATTAAATTTTGTAAATTGGGGTGATTTTTCATGTTTTTGGGGATCATTTTACATTTTGAATTTTGGGGTAAAATTTCATTATGAAAAATGACCCCATACTTTTAATCTTAAATAATAAATGAAAAATCACTCCAAAAATGGGGTATGAAAAATAGCCCCAAAACTTCTTTCAAATTTAAAAAAAAAACCAAACATGAAATATGGCGTGATTTTTTCGAACGATTATTTTAATTCAAAACTTTCAAATTCAAAACTTTCAAAATTTAAAAGCATCATTCTAATTTTTCCAATTTGAAAATGAGGCAATTTTTCATTATGACAAAAAAAGCCCCAATTTTGGGGTCAATTTTCATTTTTTGTTTGGGGTAATTTTTCATTGGAGTCCAATTTCATTTAGCCGGTAAAAACTAACAAAAGCCTCTTTTTAAATTTGCGATGTGTATTCAATTTTAGGAAACTTTCACGAATTTAATCAACATGGCAGTATCTTTAACGTCATTATAATGTAGTTTATTTAAGAAGACGTCACGTTACTACAACACGAAAAATCTGATAATAGAATGCTGTTAAGAGAATAATTAAATGAAGATATTGACAACTTTCTCGTAAAACTCATATAGTCTTACATTTATCGATGTTAAGGCACAAATACTTACGAACACACCAGTCAAAAAACGAATTTAAGTCACACTGCAACTCTTCACAATCGCGAGTATTTAAAATGGTTTTGAAGATTGTTACATCGTCTGCATAAATAAGGCAGTTAGAATACTTCAACACAGACGGGGTAAGTCAATAATAAGTTAAATGAAAAGAATAGGACCCAAATGGCTACCCTGTGGTATCCCAGAGTTAACTTTAAAATTTTTGATTCACAACTGTTGAATAACATTAAATAAGATCTATCGAAGAGATGAGATTGAATCCATTTTACAAATAGTTCACTAAACCCCAGTTTCCTTAATTGGAAAAGCAAAACTCAGTGTGAGAGTTTGTCAAATGTCTTACTGAAAGCTGTGAAGACACAATCTTTTTGTTTCTTATTTTTAAATGAGTAAATACAATTTTCTGCCAATTCCGTTAAAAACAAGCGACAGTAGACCAACCTTTTGTAAAACCCTCTTGATTTGAAGCAATAATTCATTTAACATAAAAAACATAGAGATTCACAAATAATAGCCTCAAAAAGTTTTGGGATAACCGACAGTCTAGCAATAGGTCTATAGTTTTCAATTTAATCTTTTTATGTTGGGACCATCGTCAACAGGTCCAGCCAGATACTGGCTTACGCAGACGACATCGACATCATCGGAAGAACTGAGCAAGCTGTACATGATTCCTTCATCCAGATCGAGCAGGCGGCACAAAATCTGGGGCTGCACATTAGTGAAGGTAAAACAAAGTACATGGTGGCGTCGAATGCGAGAGGAACAGTTGGTCAAACAATCAAGGTAGCGGAGCACGAATTTGAAGTGGTGCAATCCTTTAAATACCTTGGGTCAATAGTAGCAGCCGATAACAATATAGAAGAAGAAATACGCGGGCGGCTTCTCAAATCCAACAGATCCTACTATAGTCTGTCAAAGCTCTTCAAATCCAGAAATCTCACCATAACTTCAAAACTGCTGCTGTACAGGACCATGGTCCTGCCAGTACTCACATATGGATCCGAGACTTGGGTGCTTAGCAAAAGGCACTCCGACCTCTTAGCCGCGTTCGAGAGAAAAGTCTTAAGGAGAATTGTTGGCCCCATATGTGAGGAAGGACGATTCCGGAGACGGTACAATCATGAATTGTACGCAATCTACCTTGAAGCAGATATCGTGACAAAAATTAAGCTCGGTAGACTCCGGTGGGCAGGGCACCGAGCTCGCATGAGCGAAGAGGAACCTGCTCGGAAAGTTCTTTGTGGTACATACTATGGTAGACGACAGCGTGGTAGACCATGCTTGCGCTGGAGAGATGGCGTAGAACAGGACGCCCGGAGCCTTGGGGTGCGCAACTGGATGGCGGCGGCTCGAGACCGGGATGGGTGGAGAGACTTGTTGAAGGAGGCCAGGACCGGACCCCGGTTGTCGAGCCGACGATGATGATGATGATGATGTTATGTTTAGAAAACTGTTGAACTTAATCAAGTTTTGTGTTACACTTGCAATGTCAATCAAAACTGCTTTCTTAAATTCTTCATCAAGTGCAAGTAAAAGTAAAGTTGGTCTTGTTTTTGATAAGATTGAAGAACAGTGCATAACAAAACCAAGCAATTTAACAGAAGCATACAACAAAAATTTTTTTAACAAATAACAAACTATTGAGATACAGCAGGTAAATTAATTAATAGCGAAAAACGTGAACCGTAAAATTTAACAATTTAATTTTTAATTTTACAACAATTTTATTTTGTTCAAAGTCAAATATCTCATGCAAATAAAAATCGTAGAACGATAAAACAAAAATTGAAATTAAGGCTGAATAAACAAGTTAAAAGAAAATGATGCTTTTCAAAAAAATAAAATAAAATTTTTATTATTATTATTTATTGTATTATTCATACTAGAATGTCAGTTTATTAGGCTTGACCATTCTTTATTCCGTCGCAAATTCATTGAATTTTTGAACAACAACAACGACTTGAAGGTGCTACCACCAATTGTATATACGAATTAATTTATAATTCATTTATTTGGCTAGAGATACAGCTGTTTCAAGGGGTGCCAAGTCGCCTATCATCAGTTTCTGAATTTTAATCCAATTTTATTATGAAAAACTTTCTACATGCCCACCATAGGAATCGAACCCACGCATATCAGATTTGCTCAGTCTTAGAAGCCGTATCCACTCGCCACTTGAGACCACTGACGTCACAGGTTGAAAATTTTTTAACCTCGTGCTGTATCTCATGGTTGCGCAGTACAATGTTATCTTATAAAAATCATCTGCTTAAAAATCAACACAAAAAAAAAACGCATCTTAAGAATGTCTTTTTTTTATTTAAATAAGACCACTTTTTATAGTGATAAAGCTCTTCAAAAAACTGAAAAATCTTTGTTCCCTTATTTTTTTTAGCTGGGGTGTTTTTTTTTAGAACATTAAATTATCGATTCAAATATGTTTCTTCCAGGTTCAAGAGCTAGTGACTCGAATTTTTGTCCCGTATGGTAATGTTGAAATTAAGGGCTCGTATTTTCAGAGCCGTTTTTTGAGCCCCAAGATACTAACTATTCATCGTTTTAAGAATAGAAGCGAATTTATTTGCCAAACCTACCAATCTTAATAAAAACATGTTAACCTCCTAAAGCAACGATTGCTTAAGCTAAATTATCAAATCTAAGTCTTGTCATTTAATTTTTTCCCTATTTACCTTTGAAATCTGATTTTGAATCGCTTAACTCCGAATTAATCATCATGCAAAGTCAAACATCTAATTGCAGTGTCCTTCTGCTTAATCTCATTCATGATAAGGACTTGAACTTTGAATTAAAAATTCGCCAATCATAGGTATTGCATTTCGATTTTAACCCTAATCAACATCTAACAAACACAAAAAAAAAAAAACAAGATAACCGTTAAGTGAACCAAGTTACTGCCTTTTATTTAAGCACCCTACCGACTAACCGACATCGACAGTTGCGATGTGTCGTCACAAAAAATTAAAAAAAAAACCATAAGAACAAAGTTAAAACTCAAGCACCTCCATATACATAGGTACCTAACTACTTATCTATCATTCGATTGCACTTTACTATTTTCATTTTAATTTTGAGCTGTCAAAGTCGTGTCAAGGAACCAACAAGAAAAAACAGCAAATTACTTGCTCACTTTAAAAAAAAAAAAAAAAAAAAAAAAAAAAAATGCTATCCATCTGCTGCCTACAATGAGCTTTATTTTGTCTATTTTATCGCTCCACAGAAACAAGCACAGCAAAACCAAAAAAAAACAAATTTATATGTGTGGTGCCGGCATTTTGTTCTAAAGTGTAGGTAAAAGTATCTACACATGATTTTGAACGTTAGATAGTGTGGTAGTTGGCATAGTCTCTATCCGCTTTCGGGGACGACAGGAGGCTGCTAAAACACTACTTGTCACCTCTCTCACTCTCTGTGTCTCCCTTTACCATCATCTTCCACTTCTTGGGATCATTCGGTGTCCATCTAACAGCTAAGAAATTTTTGCGTAGCTTATAACTTGTTGGATTCAGATTCAGAAGCAGCGCCAACGTCGTCGTCGGTCGCAGCGTCTCGTCGGTCCCACCTCCTCATTCACCGACGACATCAACAAGACAACAGCAACACTCACACGCCCTTGCCCTGCTCTCCCTCCCCAAACCAAGATTTGGGGCCTGCTACAGGCTGGGCGTCTATATTTAGACGATTCTCTCATCATCGAAAGCTGGGGATTGGGTTGATATCACCTCATCGCGAGATCCTATTGGCTGGGCGCTTAAGCGCACAGTAATTGCTTGAACTTAATGTTATTTGCGTTTTTTTTTCTCTCTCTCTTGTTGTGTTCTTTTCTATTCGTTTTTTTTTTTATTCTGTTTTACTGTTCTTGTTATTAGTTTTGATTTGATACTGAAATTCGTTGTTGTTGTTTTTTTTGTATGTATTTCGTTTTGTGTTTTGCATTGGCATTAGACAAATTTGTTAGACGAAGCAGGGGTGGGTAAGAAACGAAAGACCACGAAACTATTGTTGAGTTGAGTATTAGAAAAACTGCAAGTGTGAAAGATTGTTGAAATATTGAATTAGCGCAGAGGGTTGGTTAATGGTTGGTTGTTGTATGCTTTGTGCATATTGTGCATATTGTGGGGGCTGCAGAGTGTGCCGCTTACGCTTAGTCAAATTGAGCGTTTATGAGCTTCTTACTTAGCTGTTACTGTGATTGACACGGTTTTCTTTGGTTTATGGTTTATTTTTTTTTGCAATTTTATTTAACACTTTTTTTGTTTTCAGATAATAATAAATTGATTAGATTGGAAATAATATTTATTTTTTTTCCTTCATAAAAGATTAACATAAGAGTGGTTACCTAGGAGAGTTGAGTTGAAGAACACTTAAGGAAAAAAATACAAACATTTGTCTTGTTGTTAAACGAGGAGAATGCATTTGAAAAAATTACATGTAAGAATGCAATCTAGCAGCAAAAAAAAAGTATAGGTAAACTTTCGAAATTATTATTTTTATGCCAACATACGTGTGTATACATAAATTCAAGCTGGTTTTATAGGTAGGTACATACCTAGGTATACCTAGTATGTTTTTTAATAATGCAAACGGCAGTTATTTATATTTTAGAAGTTGTTTGAATAAAATATCAGGAAATAAAAGATCAGCAAATAAATGATTGATTTTATTAATTGTTCAACAAATACCTAGAAGATGGTATTATAATGACTGGTTTCATAAACCAAATATAGGAGGATGACCTTTAACAAGTTTTTTTTTTTTTTATTGATGAATTAGGATGTTGGGAATGGGATGCGTCGTAACTACTCAGCTCAGTTGAATCATATTTGTTTAGATACATACAGCGAGTGTAGAGATAATTAACATAATTCTGTGTAAACTATTAAACGTAAACAAATAATTTATTATGTTATTAACAGCTTAAAAATAATGACTAATAATAATATATGTAAATGTCGTGAGTCATTTTTTAAAACGATTAATATCACGACTGGGTTGGACTGCAGTTTAATATGTCTGTATATACCAACTTGGTTTGATTGTAAATAAAGGACCTTTCATTAAGGACGCTCGATGGGGTCATAGTAAATCCGTTGCTAGCTCTCGGTCTAGAATTTACTTGTTATCATCGATCTGTAGAGCTCGTCGTTGATGGTTATGGCCAGTTTCGTTTTGAAAGAAGTATATGGACTAATTATTCCGCCAAACTAAAATCCACACCATACAGAGACTTTCTCGAGATGCATTATCATGTGAATTGATTCGTCTCAAATCAGACAATTTCCATTCATTGAAACATTGGACCTCGTCGCAAAAGATGTTTTTTTTTTTTTTTTTGGAAAATAAACTTTTCTGAATTAGAAAATTAAAATTTGATTATTTCCATAGATTTTGTCAATGTTATAACATTTTCAGATGTATTTTCATACACTACTGGGGTACTGCACGCACAAGTCTCAACAAATTTGACAGGTTGGTGTTGCCTGTTGCTTTAAGATAAATGGCGGCTACTATAACCTCACAAATTTCGAGCGTCGCTTTTGAAAGACCCTTTACAATTTTACATACAGAGTGTGGCAAAAAAAAACCACAAGAATAGTAAAGTTGCAAACCACCAGCAGTGTTGGCAGATATTAGGAGTAGATATTAGATAACAGGAGTAGAGCACACACTTTGAAAAATTTAAGAGCCGAAAATAGCTTATAAATGATGCACAAAATTAATTCTGTAGTTTCATTAAAAACCTTCAATATTCCGATGATATGGCCCGAAAGCTTTGTAGCCTTTATTGCGACTGTGTTATGAAACACTCATTGAATACTAAATTATAAAGGGTGTTTTTTTTAGACGTGTAGTTTTCAAGAAGAAATAAATCGCATATAATTTAATGTTATGGCCAAGAATTTAGCTTTATTATAAAGATAAGAGTTTGCCATTATGTTTTCAAAAATGATTTCGGGCAAGTGGCCGCCGCGGATGGCTCGAAGAAATTCCAGCAGAGAGCCCAATTATTTTCGACAGCTCCAATTGTTGTGCGCGATGGCGGATGGACTCATTCGGGTCTTCTTCGATACTCTGCTCCACAGCAGCAATAGCGTCTTCGGTGCGCTGGCGTCTCTGAGGATACGCATTATTTACTAGAGTAAATGTGGTGTGAAACCGATCCATGGTTGTTCGAATTTATGCGATTTTGCGATTATGTCGGCCGAATATTTGACGCAGAGCGTGATGGGTCGCGCGATCCGAACCATTATTTTGGTAATAAATTTGCACAATTTGCAAACATTGTTCAGGAGTTAGTCTATTTATTATGAAATGGCAAACCAAATTGAACATAAATCAAGTGACAGCTGTCAAAAAGACCAACTCCGAAAAAAATATTGGCAGATTGAAAACCACACGTCTAAAAAAAACACCCTTTATTATAAAAATTATTCGCTTCAAAACGACTTTTTCAGGGAAAAATTACTAAAAAAATATACCTGGGTCAAGTGCTTGCGTGACCTACTTTGAATTTTTATTCAGACTATTTTTTTTACAGTTTGAGTTATTAAAAAAAAAAATATTGAAAATGAGTGCCATATCACGAGATCTTTCCCTATTGACCCTTAAATTTATGGTTTGTGGTCACGAAACGAGAAAAGTCATGGGTATCTTGGCGGGGAACCTAAACAAGAATGAGACGAAACCTCAAAAGCATCCAAAACGAGACCGATAATTTTTCCTTGGCCGCCGAGATGGTCTTGTTGCTTCGGCAGAAAATATTAAAAAATAAAAAAATTTCATTTGACAATTCAAATGTTCTATGAAATAATGAAAATATTTAGCGGCTTTTAGATTCAAACTCGATTATAAGATACTCGATATTTCTTCCGCCAAAAATAGGAAAATGCGACAAAATTATAAGACAGTGCTCGGACGAGACCAAGACCAGACTTAGGTATACAAAACCGAGATCGATTAATATCGATACGATACTAAACATTTTTGATTTTAAATACACCGATCGTTTTGCCTATAGTCCCGTGGTCAGCACCTTAAAGTGTTAACTAGAAGGCATAATAATTCAAGGCTAAGATATGGGTCGTGTTCAGTCGATGGGAATACCAATCGACTCACGGAGGATTTTGATGAACTTTAACCAACTTAGCGTGGGCAACAGGAGCCGCTAGCCAGTTGCGGATTTACGCTAGGGTTCGACCACCCACTTATTGGGTGTTAAGATTCCGAAACTGATATTAGGGTATTCTCGAGAAAAATTGGCATTTCTTTGCGAAAATAACAAATTCTGAAATAGATTCGAATTTTTCAGGGATTTTTTCAATCTTTTGAAATCAAATCGTAGCCATTCAAAGATAATGACAGATTTTTGTTAGACAGATAGAGGAAAAATTATATTTTCCAGAAGTCACCCAAAACCAACATTTTCTGGAGAAATTAATACAAATTCGAAGTTATGAAAATTCATAAAGGTTGTGTGTTAATCCATCAACCAGAAAAATTATCAAGAGTATACTGTAACTGTTATATAGATTGCAAAAATTGCTGACTGGGTGTGATACATTTTTAGTCATTTAATCAGCACAATTTTGACTTAAGCACAAGGCTGTACGCAGTTGCTAACATCGAGCAGGTTCATATCACTACAGCAGCTTATGAACTTGTGTTTACTTACATATGTACATATAAACTGTTTCAATTGAAATAAATTCAGTTTTCTAGAATTTTCAATGTTAAAGTGTGAAATTTGTAATTAATATTTTGTGTCTTTTTGTAAGTTTTCTTTTGTCACTAGGCCCAGGTTCTCCGTGGCTTGTGGCACCACCAAATTTATTTGTTTATTTTTTTTTTATTTTTAACAATGCTGCATCTGACTTTTCCTTTCAAATATATTTATTATTTTCTCAATATATAATTCACATTTAGATTTTAACAATGTACACTGTGACGTATACGTAATATTTTTTTTTTTTTTTTTTTTTTATCAAAAAAATAGGTTAACTATTTTCTAAGATAAGCTTGCACGATTAATTCAATTAAACAACCCCTCAAGTTTATACATATTTTTCATAAAATGGTTTTTCATTAAAAAAAAGTGTAGAGAAAACGTGGAGTTAGTTATAGATAAGACTGATCTAGTAAACAAATTGTGCAGGCTGCAGCAAGACCACATTGACAGTATTGGATTGAATGAACATTTTGAAGTAGAAAATGCAATGCTCTAATATAAGAAGAAGACGAAGAAGAAGATAAAGAAGAAGAAGAGACTCACAATAATAACAGAATTATTAATTTTCTTTTCGACAGAATCTAACTGATGAGCCCAGCCATGGCGTCGTCGTGCCTGGGAGAATCGCATTGGACTAAAGATCAGAACAAAAATGTACAATGAATAATCTAATATACAAATTAAAGTTTGTCCTCTAGGTCGTCCTCATCAGATGTTAAATACAAACATTTTGAATAAATACCAACAATTTGGAATAATTTTAAATAAATACTAAAACAAATATTCAACTTACCATATTGTGCGATCATTTTCTAAACGTGAGATACGTCTTATGCTTGTTCTAAGTAAAATTAAATTTTCTTGTATTTTGCCATGTCCTTGGAATATTTTTTAGTTCATCTCAATGAGCAGGTAAAGAGTTATGCTTATATTGTTTAAGAAAATCTCTACTTCACGACATCTAAAATTAAACAAAAAAAAATGTTTATTTAAGCAATCTGAGAAATTGATTAATGACTAAAAACAGCTCTATATTATTTTTTTTTACGAAACTTTATGTACCTACATATGTATGTACATGCAAATATACAATATAGAATCACAAAAAATGCTATTGAATAAGTGATTGAGGAACGATTTGATTAAAGTCTTCGGTTTCATAGCAAGTGACAAAGCCTTATTTACAATTCTTAGTAGGTAAATGAATTAAAAGCTTTATATCCCTGACAACAAAATGTGCTTGCCTTACACCACTATTGGAAAAATCGTTATTTTTTACTCTTCGCACCCACCAAATGCTGAGAAAAAAAAACCTTCCACACTTTTGCACTCCATATACCGACGTATAGTGTGGCATGTTCATGTTTCTCACAGTGTATTAGTCAGAGAATCTTGGTTTACCAAGATTCTGGGCCAACACTCAAGTAAAACTCCCTTTAATAGAGGCCCAATGTCAAAATATTGGAAATTGTGTGTGAGCATGTCTGAAAATTTCATTAAAATCGGTAAGGTGGTGTTTTGAATTTCACTTTTACTTAAAACTAGATTAGAAACGTCAGAACTAGATTAGAAACGTCAATTTTTAAAAAAAAAAAAAAAATTAAAGAAAAAAATACAGAATATATGTACATACATACATAAATATTTCCACAGTGTTGTCAAGTCCATAGGGGAAAAAAAAATAACGGTTGTCTTCTGACCCACCTGAATAGGTTATAAATCCAAAAATAAACTATTTTGGGTTGCTGAGTTATGACCCTGTGCCAGTCTTTGTGTGGCGAGTAACTACTCATAGCTTTACATATGATACAGGCCCCTAGTCTAGCTGCATTGATATCTCTTGAAAATATTTTACAAAGTTGATTCAACCCTTGATCCTATCTTTGAGAATGGTAAAGCTATAGGCTAGGTTCAAAGCTGGGGCCAGTGCACTGGTAAATTTTATTATTTTCAATTACTGCAGCACATCAACGAGCCATGGAGTCAATAAGGTTGTCCATATTATGCATGGGGATATTTTTCCAGGCAATTTGAAATCGTTGAAGAATGGAGCTGAAATTATAGAATTTCTAACGATGAATTTTAAGAATGAAAAATCCCCATAGATTCTGTATGGGTTTGAGATGAGGGTATTATACTGGCCACTTCATATTAACAATGCGGTTTTCGTTAAGTCAATCTTTCACAAGTTTAGCGGGATATTTGGGATCGTTATAATGTTGGAAGAGCCTTTAAAACGGCATATTTTCCTCAGCATGAGGAAGCAGACCATTTTCAAGAATCTCCTGATACATGAAACGATCCATTACACCATTTACCTTGTGAATTGGCCCGTACCCTTGACTGGAAAAACATCCCCAGACAATAATTAGCCTCCACCGTGCTCAACTAGGCCATTTGTGAAACAAAGGATTTATAGGCGTTTGCTCTCTGGCCTGCATACCGTAAGAAATCCGGCAGATCCCTATGCATTAAAAATGGACTCATCAGAGAAGCTAACCGTTTTCCATTTTGCCGCAGTCCAGTTTAGGTGAGTTTTCGCAAGCTCCAGTCTTGCAGGTTGGTTTTTCTGAGATATAAACGGGTTTTTTATAATCAGTAAGATAGAATGTCACCATCAACCGCTCTTCCCTAGATAATCCTGCTTGAGATCTCTATGCCTTTTTATATTTTGCATACTTTTTTTCTATATGAAAGGATCTGTTTTGATATCCCTGATGTTTCTTTTATCCTCGCGACTGATAGTTTGTCAAGGTCTATAGCCACTATGGACCGTTTTAACATTTCCCCATGCACAAAATCGAGCTATTTTTTGCAAAAATACCGTACGACTCACACAAAATAAATGTTATTAATTCAGTGAAATCAGACACTACTTTTTCTTTTAATCCATTGGAATATTTACTTTGATAGTTTTTACCACTTTTTATATTAATTATAATACTCGATCTGAAACGGGGCTGATGACTCACAACTATGTAATCATTTTTTTATATCATTTAGATCATGCTTGAGTAGAAAGAAATAATTAAATTTGAAGTAAACATTAAATTGACTTAATTCAGGCGAGTTTTTGCTTAAATAAGGTCCATGTGCTTTAGTCTTGTCCATTTACTTTTTAATTAGATGTGAATTATTTGGTGATTTTTAAATAAAAGATGAGTTATTATATAATTAATTTTTGTGAATTAAAGGCATACATATTATTATAAAAAAAAAAAATTAAAATTAAAAAATTATCATGGGTATTTGGATTTATCTAAATATTTTAAAAGATGAGTTGATTCCGTGCTTTAGTTTTGGCCAACACTGTATATATTTTTATCTGACACTATACAAAGATACACATTAAAACATCATATCCGTAACTATAACTATGGACATACATATGTATATTATATTAAGGTAAAAATAATTTTACATCAGTAGTATTTTTTAATGAAGAGATAAAAAGAAGATGATAAAAAAAAAAACAAAACAGTCATCTTTTACAGCGAATTTTCAAATTTCGATACCAAAATGAATATCTTGAGAGTTTTACTACCATATTACAGAAATTAAAGAGTCACAATAACAAAAACAGGATTTTTGATGAACATCCTCTTTATTGTATGCATAATTAATTTTCTAATATTTTTTTTGTTTCAAAACAAAAGCAATGACGGAAAATAAATTAAATATTTAATTTGCAATAAACACAATTTGTATCGTTGTGAGTGAGAAGTGAGAAAGTTTTATTATTACAAAATTACCATTTAAATATATTTTTTTTTTTTGAAATGTTCAATATCATAAATCTTTTTTTAATTTTCTTTCTACAAATTAAATTTTCATTATTATTGTTTGCCAGACAAGCTTCATTTTAATAATAAAAAAAAACCGGATTAATAATAAAAAATACAAACTGCTGTGTTGGAATATGGAAATTTAGGTAAACGCAGAATTAAGTTCATTATCTTCACCTGTTAGGCCATTGAAACAGTTAAAAGCAAAGTATGTAGATCTAGATAGTTTCTTAGAAGCAATTTAAAGAGATTCTTAACTTTCGATATGGCCATCACAATTCTCCACGTCATGCACCAGCAAACGATGATTATAATTTGTAACTCTACCGCCCATACTATTGACCTCGTATCTCCTCGTATATCATCAAATATATCTAATAATTTTGATGAAGGTATCTATCTCTATATATTTTGTATGCACACATCAATAAAATTCCTACCTAAAAATCCCCCACATTCAAATTCCAATACAACAACAATAACACCAACAAAAATAAAGAACTCCAATAAAACTTTCTCAATTTTGACAAATGCCTATAGAAACTTCCTGTTTCCTTAATGTACTTTCCATTCTATTTCTCTCGAGTTCAGTTCACTATATGTTCTACAATAAAACCACTTAAAAGTTATCCATCATTCCATGCTAAATCTTAACGCGCAAAACCCACTCCATTCTTATACACAGTACATTCCTCGCTCGTAAATCCCATTTTTCATGACGTAAATAATATCTCTTGATGCTTTCTTCCCCTATTGACAATTCCATTGCATACGCATGCATATCAATTTGTCTGGCAATGGCAAAGCGTACGCAACGCACCACACAAGGAAGTGATTACACAATAATTACGATTTCTGCCTTGCGGGATTTTTCTCGGACTCCTTGCGTATTCCTTCGCATTCGCACACACTGTACTGTACGAATCCACTTTGTGATAAACCACGCGCACTTTATTGCTAAGCCCATCGCGACGCTCGAACAAAGCTAAAATAAAATTAAAAGAAAAAGAAAAACAGTCACTCACACAGTCTTACATAATAAAATATCGTCCTTGTCATTAAAGGGAACTCCACACCAAAAAAAAAAAAAAACTAGTTTTCTTGCTTCTTTCCCCGTTCTCATCCCCGAATACACACACTACACAGGCAAACGAATAATGAGATTTTTATCACCCAGTACCCTAAATACGTGCAGGGGCTATAAATTCCATTCCAGTTCTTCCTGATGGGCTCTATCGAAGGATGGATCGGGGTCTCGGGGTGGCTGCTGCAAAGCAAGGACGAAGAAATAGAAAGAACGCACAAGAAAGAAGTGGAAGCAATAAAGCATGGCGCCAGAGTTCTTCTTCACTGTTTACCCAACCCCTGTTGATTCTTCTCCACGCTCGTATAGTATTGATGCCGTGCAGACGACGACGACGACCGACGACGACCGCGACGGTTGTTGTGAGGTGCTGGGTGGCATTGGCATGGCATTGCATGGCAAGGCAATGGCGTCGTGTTCTCTGGACTCAAGGGTGCTAACGGGTATGCTTTTGGTTGCTCGATATTGCAAAATACACACTACAACTAGACTTTTGTCGCACATTCCGCTCACAATACAATACAGACAGAATCATCAGGAAGGGTATACAACAGCCGTTGTGGTGGATGAGGAAAGCTCAAACTAACACCCCATTTGAGTGGCGCGGATGAATGCGTGTCTTTTGGGTTCTCGATTCTATACGTGTTCTGTTCGGTCTTGGCATGGAAATGCGCAACACTTTCTATGAATATGAGATTAGTTTTGGGATTCTTGCACGATGAGATGAAAGAGAATATTGGATGAGAATGAGACGTAAATTATATCTTGTAGTAATTTGCATCACAGAGTTCTTTATGCACACCCCAGATCTCTAAATTGAGTTCGTAATGTTTTTGGTAGTTTTGTTTGGAGTGTTTTTTTTTTTAGAAGAATGTATTCTTAAAAATTGTGATTATAATTAGCTGATCTTTAAAGGAATTTTAAAAATACTACTCGAATATTAGAAGTTGGCCTGATTTCTTCACTTAAAAAAAAAAAAGAGGTGAATACTAATATTTACTTTAATAAGCGTGTTGAAACCCAAGATAATAGGCAACCAATCTAATAGACATGACTACAATTCAGAAACTGGGGCTTCCTGTACACTCTGGAAACTCCAGGTATTCTAAATATTCGACTTTTGACCTTGACTAACTTGTTTTCCCGATACTTGCATTCGTTATGACGAAAAAGTTATGAAGAAAAAGTTCTGTACCGATTTTTTGAAGGATTGCAGTTTTTTTTTTTTTTTGTTTATTTTGACTTGAATTCGATTGCCATTTTTCGTTATCATTTTGACTCAAAAATATTGTTTCATATTTTGTCTATAGATGTATTCACATAAATGCTTTTAAAATAATTCTTCCCGTTTTACTGTTAAGTGTGGACCAAAATATTTTGACTTTTAAAACACAGCATTTTTAAGAAGACCTTTATTAAGTGTCCCGGAGTGTATGTGGATATGATACAATTTTTAAATTTTGATTTGAAAATATCAAAATGCAAAACTTGAATCTAGACGAGAAATTGAATTTTATACAAACCAATGGGATACCAATGCACATTGGTTTACAAGTTCTGAATGTTCTGAAAAAGAAGGTACATGCTTTTTCTGTGGATCTTAAGGCTGCATTTGATAAAATCTCACGAAGCTCATTAATCTACAAACTACCTACACACTCAACAAAATTTGTTCGTCTGATTGAAGCTATTTATGCCAACACTGTGTCTGCGGTGTGGACTGGGGCAGAGATGTCAGACTACTTTGAAACTCTTTATGGTGTGAAACAAGGATGCCTTCTATCTAGTATATCCGCTTCTCTTCGCTCTCTACATAAATGACTTGCATGAAGTTTTGGAAGGAGGTCTGCAAATAGAAAACTTAAACATAAGGCTGCTACTATACGCAGATGATATGGTAATCTTGGCAGAAGACGTCCGAGTTATGCAACATATGATAAGTCGACTTGAAGAATACTGCGAAAAATGAAGTTTGGAGGTGAATATGTCGAAATCGGAGATGATGGGGTTCCGGAATGGGGGCAGAATATCTAATCAAGAAAACTGGACATTTAAAGGAGAACAAATACAAATTACCACAAATTATAAATACTAAAAAAATGTAATCAATTGTGTCTAACAAATAAAGTTATTGATAAATCTATTGTTTTGTAAGTTATTTTGTTTATTTTTATTGTTTTTTTTTCCAAAAACGTAAAAACGCTCGCTGCATTGGGAATTGGGCGACGATTTTGCAACTAGAAAAAGATGACAGCGGTTCTCGTCACGCTCACGTCCCGTTTCCTCGTCGCATCGTGAATCAGGCATCACTTGGCAATGTTTTTTATCTAGAAAACACATTAATCTGAAATCGAAGTGGAAACTCTTACAGGCAGTCTGTAGAGCTATACAAAAATACATATGGTGCGCAAGTTTGGGGATTTGGGTTTTTCGATGAAGTAGATAAGCTTCAGCTGTAATTTTTAAAGAAAAATTTAAAACTACCAACAAAACGGCATTGACGGTAGAAACCGAACCTGAAGATAGCCACTTCTACAAACTAGATCTTCTGATCTGAGGTATGCCGAAAGAAAGACGCAATTTTAGGTGAAAGAAATCAATCGATGAGATCGGCTCTAGCCACGGACTTCTTTGGGAAGAAGGAGCTCACTCGAAAAAGGAATGGGCCCTGAGAAGCCTTTACCTTTGAACTATTTTTGACTTGAAGGTCATCAGGCTAATATTAGAAGAGCAACTGATAGTAGCAGCCGCATCTATAGATTGTTGGACTTTACAAGAGGATCGAACTATTTTACTGACGATTTTGATGTAGGTAAATTGGTGTGGATTTTCAAGGATTTTCTCGAAATGAATCATCCGTATACAGTCTCTGCAACCTGAGAGAAGATGAAGATGTGCAGCACTTTTAAGGAAGGTACCCCATACTAACAGAATTTAATAGGTAATTTCAAAAAACTACCTTAACTGAAAATGGAATTCTATGTGAAAACATTGGAGATTGGGTTAAAGAAAACAAATCATCGATAAATTCAATTAGTACCAATTCTGTAGTAGAAAATAAATATAATTAACTTTTATTGAGAATGTTCAAATTCTTTCTTAATATTGAAAATCTATTTGAATTGTATAAAGTCAAATAATTTTACAAACCTAATATATAAATTATTCAAATACTTAATTATTGATTAAAATTACCCGACAGACGACTCTTAGGCCCAGTTTTTCAGTGGTGAGTTGAACCAGAGTTATCTAACTCTAGAAGTAAATTAACCCACAGTGAACTGAGGAAGGAGTTTTTCGGTGGAGAAATCACGCAGAAACGACTAAACAAACTCTGTGGATAAAACATCAAAAGCAACTGTTCAGTTAATCTCGAGTTAACTCACCAAATTTGATGAGTTAACTCGGGCTTTACTTTAATCTCGCTCTGAAAAACAAGACCTTAAAGTCATTGTCGTAGGTAACGAAAGAATTTTAAAGAAAATGTATTAATTAAGTTAAGTTAAAAATAAAAACCAGTTACAATACAAAATACAAATAAAGCATATGTCGTTCAATCAACGGGGACATACCTTCATCGTTTATTGTAGTTTTACTATACAGTGCCGTTTATCTTATACCTTTCCATTAACTGGAGACAACCTCAGCAACCCTTGTGTAGATTATCTCGTGAAACAGCCCGACACAACATACTTCCTACATTGTACTTCAATTAATTATTATCAACAACAAACAACGAAAAAAAAAAAAAAAAAAACAAAACTGCGCAGCAATGCATAACGATTTGCTATCCAAATTCATAAATAGATACAATAAAGCTTTAGCAGATTAGTGTCTTATTTTTTTAGGGTCGAGAATTGGTTTTATGCAAACAAACAAACAAATTTATTAAGATTTAAATAATGTAAAACATTAAGGGCCAGTTTCACAGTTGACACTTACCGAAATAAGTGGCACTAAAGTTTCCCATATTAGGAATTTAAGCTAAATTTCATAGCTAGCGTAAGTGGAACTTAAGTCACCAACATCGCAGACTTAAGTCCCACTTATTCAGGTAACAGTGAACGGTGATATTGGGAATTAATCTTTCAAATTCCCCACTTAAGTGTCACTTTTCTGAGTGTGAAACTGGCCCTAAGCGGCGCTGCGGCGGATCTTAAGTCCAGAGCCAAAATTGCAATAATTGACCCACTTGGGTGCGGGTAATAAGCCCACAAAAATCACTTGTGAGCTTAGTAAAAACCTTAAGAAAATATCTTTAAAAATGCATTAAAAAAAAAACGTGTGGCTGACCAATTACTGAAACAAGTTGACCTTTTATGGGATTACTATAAGACCTTTCAGACGGTATACTTTTTTGCGAATATCCCATGAGGTGCTAAAAATCACTGATGGATGACCTTGAAAAACTTTAACTATCGATTTATAATTTCCTATGGCTGACGAATTTCTGAAACTAGCTGACATTTTTGACCAATTACTGATTAGATAGCATATTTTTTGTTTGCGAATATCCCACATATGGGGTTTGAGGATCCCAGAGCCCTCTGTATGGAAAAAAGTATACATACAATTCCTATAAACTTCTGGCTCGTCGATCATACCTATACGAGTCAGAATTCTACAGTGGTTTCGTGCTTCAAACACTCTTTCGAATTGGCGGCTTTTTTTTCAATATTAAATGCTATTCTGTCTGAAAGTCGTCATAGTCCAAGCAAGTTCATACGACAAAGTCATGTTCATATTTTATTTTGTCCCGTTCAAGGTAGAATAAAATTGTCAAATTACGATTGTTATTTATTTCTCTCTTAATGCCCATTAAGTAACTTTTAGATAACTATTGTCTAATGGTTTGTTTAATAATAAAACAAAATACAATTTTAAACACCATCAGCTAGTTCACAAAATTCTATATATAGTTCTTTGTGTTGTTTTAGCATTGAATAAAGCTTAGAAAAGAAAAAAAACAATCATACAAGGAATATACCACACAATAAGAATATACTAATCTTTACAAGGTTAAAAAGTTAAACTGCGTAGAGTTTGTCTTAAACCAATTTGAATTAATTAATTTTTTAAATTAAATTAGAATTTTAAAAGCCATATATGGTGAGTTCTGAATAAAATATAAATTATATTTTTTTTTTAATTGATATAGGTAAACATTTTACGGGCAGAAATATTATTATATCCCTTTGAATGGTAAGCATCTCAATTTATAATATTTATCAATATGACTCTTAAGTCACACCTTTAAAGGTGAGTGATTTATTTAGGAATTTTATCATAAATTAATTAAAAATCAATATTGTATTATTTATACTTACAAGAATATTTAGATAATAATAAAGATAACAACGACAACGGTTTGAGTTTTTTAAATATTTTGGGAAGCATTTATAGTTCGGTTACAAAAAATACAAATCAGCAAAATAATTTATTTTCTTGAAAGGCATTGATTTATTAACTGTCATTTCAGCATTTAAGTTATCAATTTAATATAAGAGCCAATGAAATAACACGTAACGTTAAAGGCCATGGTTGTCAAAATATGTACTCATTAAAGAAACATTCTTGGTTGGTCAAAGTTTTACAAGAGAATATATATTTTTTTTTTTTAATTTCTTGAATTTAATATTTATTTCAAATAGTTCAGTGAAACAAGAATTTAAGAACACAAAACATTTGTAAGAGGTTTTGACCTTTGGTTCCTCAAATTGTAAAGCATACAAACTAAAATTTTGATATGGACAAAGCCATGAGAGTATAGATTGTGCATAGTTTATTTCTTAGCGACACAATTTTTTCGTCTTCACGACAAATTTACGGAAATCAGTTTGCATCATCTGGCATACTAAAAAGTTATTTTTGACCAACAATTAAAAAATACCAGGGACCACATCACGTAAAATGAAATCGATCGAACGATATAGTTTTGAAGATAGCTTGCATTATTTTTCTTTAATGATATGATAGAGAAAGCAATGGTAAAAACGATATCGCCCGATCGTGTTCATTTTACGTGATAAGGCCCTAGTCTAACTTAGGTCCAGTTTTTCAGTGCGAGATTAAAGTTAAACCCGATTTAACCCATCAAATTGGGTGAGTTAACTCAGGATTAACTGAACAGATGCATTTGATCTTTTATCCAACGAGTTTTTTTTTGTCGTTCCGCATGAATTCTCCACCGAAAAACTGCTTCCTCAGGTCACTGTGAGTTAATTTACTGCTAGAGCTAGCCAACTCTGGTTTATATGGGAGAATTAATAGCGCGGGTGGCTCTAAGGCAACGAGGACTTTCGGACACCTATATGTGTGGATAATCATGAATATCTACGAGCTAGTCAAAACAAAGTGAATGCCCACTGCCCAGCCAGAGTCACCGAAGAACTCCCAATCTAAGTTGGCGTATGCCAGGGAAGTGTCTTGAGGCCTTTGCTTTTTATTACAATTCTTGACTATCAGGTTGATAGTAAAGTGACCCACCCTTCATCATCTCTTCTTTGCTGACGATGGAACCGCAAAGAGCGTTTGACGAGTGGGTAAACTTTTTGGAATTTCTCTCCAAACGAGTGCCACATAAGCGCAAAGAATACAGAACACTAAAACTGAAAACACACCGGGTGAGACAGAACGTTTTTGATTGTTTTAACACACATCAACCGAAACACAATAAAACAAACGAAATCATTTCACTTGTCTGCTCTTCCAATAAAACTTCCATAAGAGAACTTCCAAATAATTAAAACGCGCTCGGCCGGGTAGCAAACAAACAACAACAACGAAATTTAGTTTCAGAAAACAAAGTTCCTACCATCGACAACGAAACATGTTTTTCTGTTTCGCCTTTGTTTTGTCGTGTTGGGTGTGGTTTGCTTCGTAAGGAGATGTGTAATAATCGACAAAGTCGCTGATTTAAAATAAAATATTTTCATTAGGTGTGCGTTGGACGTATACAAAATCATGTATTTGTTTGACAACCAGTCATAAAAACATACAAACAAAAATATGTTTTTTTTTTTTGTTTCTCCTGGTTGGTGTGTTCTGATTCACAAGAATCAATGAATTCTTGTTTCATAAGATCCGGTGTGCTTTCAGCCTTAGGCTTACATATGCCTATTTGTCTCTATATATGCACGGTAAAGGGAATTGCCATTTCTGGCCCAGAGTGTTTGGTATCAAATGAAAGGTAACGTGATACATGAGTAAAATATTTTCAAAATAGATCACGGGAAAGTCGAGATATTTGGGATTGAAGTTGCCGATTGCAAAATAAGGATTTCAGATTTAGTTTCAAATCATTGTCTATAACGGGCGAAATAATTGACGTAGAAAAATTATATTAATATCAAAGGAAAGAAATTGTTCTTATCTGAATAATACAAAAGTTATTTTGACACGTTTAACACATTTTTAGATATTGAGTTTTATCTTTTAGAAAAGCCATTTTTTTTTTGCGCGGTCTTTGCCACACCGCTACTTCAAAAAAATTAGTGATGACATATACTTTTTTTAGCTCTAATGAAAAGCTTAGTTTATTACCTTTAATTTCATATAAAATGTTCTTTATCACATAAATATAATAATTGTAAACAAAACATTCCTCAGAAGTCACTCTTTTATGCTTGAGGTAGCATAAATAATGTATATTTTCCATTATTGACATAATTACCTTATTTTATTTGGTTGTGGAACATACCCATTAAAAGAGGCACAGACCTTTCATTTGATATTAATATCATTTTTCTACGTAAATTATTTCGCCTGTTATGGACAATTATTAAGTTATTTGGAATAAAAATCTGAAATCCTTATTTTGCAATCGACAACTTCAAGCTCAAATATCTCGACTTTCCTATGAACGATTTTGAAAATATTTTACTCATGTATGGGGCTTCACGTCGACTTTCATTTGATACCAAAATCGTTCGTGTACACTCTGGGCGAAAGCTCCATAATAAAATGGACATTCTCTTTAGTTTGTTCTTAGCTGCCATATCACCGGGGAAAAAAAAAATAATTATCTCAAAAACGGCTCTAAGGATTTTGATAGAACCGACAACTATTATTAATAGCAGCTGCCACAAACCTCCTATCCTATATACTATTTCAATTTATACGCTCCTTCAAAGTTTGCTCTCCCCGATTCCCCACTAGCATATCATTTTGATTGTTTGCGTAGTGACCAACATCTGGAAATCTTTGGGAGAAAGCTCTGTGGCAAATATTGTACAAGTGTCATAGTATTAATAAATAATTCCTGGATTGTTGTATATAAAAGTTCTTTCTCTCTCTCTCGTTTTAATTCTTCAGCACCAAAAGATTTAAAATTAAACTACTTATGAGATTTCAGCATTATCTGTCGAAGCTTCGAAAAACTATTTTTAACGTAAATTTTTATTCATTCTTTAACAAATAAGCTGCTTATTTCTTCTTAATTGAAATTTCTTCGAACGAAGCATAATTAAATAATACCTATAAATCTTTATGTCCAACACAATAACCAACGCCGTACGCTCAGCTCATGTTCTGTATTGTTTTCTGGATCAAATTGCATGTGCGCTACCGAAATCCCATTACACCTGAAAACCTAGAGAACTTGATTGGCTTCCCTTGCTGGAATACCGATCGATTTGGAGTCAAGTTTAAATCAACCCTGCTTATGTGTATAAAACAAAAATTCAAAAACACGGAACAAATCACGTCTTAATCAAATTAATCTTATCATTGTTGGTTGTGGAATTTAAAACTTACATACTGAAATAGTATCTTTCCTTAAAGTATCAAGAATCTTCAAGCAATATAATGTTTTGAGATTGACAGGGAAACTGACTTATATGACAAAGTGACTGCCAAACAATAAAAACTGTCAAAACAAATAATGTTTTATCAAAATCGATATTATCCGTTAATGACTTTTATATCTTTTTCCAATAATACCAATCATAATTTAAAAATAAACCTTACAAAACAATAATTATAATTGGTAATGGTTTGATATTTTTGGTTATAGCAATGTGGGAATTTGTTTTATCCCATCAATGAAAGCTTTATAATTATATTAATTAACTATCACATTACAAACAAATTCAAGATTTCAAATCAAACAAAATTAGGTCGGTCTCATCAACTGTTTGCCGCAAGGTTCATAATGTCAAATCTGTAAATTAATTTTATTTGTGTCATTTCAAAACATTGTTTCAAAAAACTGGCGGAACTACAAAGTATCTGAGGCTAATTATGCGAAAGATAAGAATTTGTTTTGATGCTTTTGTAGTTTAAAGTTTTTTTTTTTTTTATTTCAAATTATCTTCTCCGGTGATGCAAGTTCATCTGTAGAGGTCACTTTGTATACATGATGAATAATGATTCGTTTATAATTTAATATGATTTATTATTATCTGGAGTGGGAATTTATTTTAAGTTAGTTTTGTGTTTTGTTTCAAATTAAAAAAAAAAAATTAAAATAATACTAATACGAAAATTCAAACGAAGACGCACAGTGGGGCGTAAAAGCATTGAAATGAAAATAAAATCCATTAGTACCGCTAGAAGCTTAAAAAGAAGATATTTACTCCCTTAACCATACCTAACATTAGGCTACTTGCTCGTACATATATCCAATTCTTACAAGACTTAAAATAAAAAAAAAAAATAATAACAAAATAGTTAAAGGCTGTGTCAACGTTTGTTATTACGTAATGTCACTGCCAGCTCTCTAGCTCCAGTGGAAACCCGAAAATTTGCACTGTCCAGAGTTTTAGTACGGCGGATCGAAAAACGGAATACACCAATCGATTTAGGAAGTGGATATAACCTTACAGCCACGGCTGACGTTCTGGGTCCACTAGAACATTTAGTTTGACAGCGGGCAAAATATGCCAAAATTTTTGTACGGCTGGCGGATCGAAACACGGAGTACGCCAATCGATTTAGGAAGTGGATATTATCGATTTAGGAGGTGGGAATTACCTCATGTCACGCCCAGGTCTCTAGGTCCATTAGAACACTTTTAATTTGGCAGGTGTCAAAATGTCAAATCATTTCCGAGAATACGCGCTAGGTAACGTGCTACATCGTAACGTCGCACAGAGGAAAGTTCACGTTTTTATTTCTCTCTAACGCCGGCATAGATGTTTATACATCAAAAATCGAATCGGAACGGTATGAAATAATGAATTGAGAAGAGTGAAAATGATCGAATGATCGATTGATTAAAATGATCAAATCATTTTCGTAATCGATTCTTGAACGATTCGATCATTTGAAATGAACGATTTACACAGCTCTTAAGGCTGAAACTTAGCATGGGTGGTGTTGGTAACGGTAATCTTTATAAACTGAAAGAGTTCTTTACCGATCCGATGACCGCTAGGTCAGTAACAAGCGATCAAAGGTCATGAAAATGGGTTCTTTGCAACTATCTCAAACACGGTATGTTTTAGGGAAAACAATTGTTCTGGAACCTTTTATAGTAGAGGCAATTTTCCACAGAAATGATTCTGAGAATTCTGTTTGAAGGATTTACCGTTAAAAAGTTAAAAAATTCTAAAGGTCATTTTTGGAGCAAATTAACTTCATTTTAGCTGTAAACCAGATACTCAATTTGTATAATTAATTTTCGATTTTTTTTTTCTACTCTGTTTTATAAACTGTTCCACTGTGTGATGATAGGAAGTTAGATTTTTCTTTTCATTATAAATAGAATCCATTAATTTATTATAAACCTACATACATACAACTCTCAATGATTGATTTGCTCTGACAAATAAAAACAAATCAAAACAGAAATTCTTAAAAATCTTATACATACTCGCGTCAAAATTAATTTATCCTTGAAAATAGCTTTGTATGTATGTATTTATTTTCATTTTCACTTCCTCGGACAATGTTTAATATTACTAGCAAAAAAAAAAAATAACATCGTCGAAAAATTTTCTTCGTTCGTGTCTGGTTATTATACCTTATGTTCTTAAGCCAATTAGAGATAAATTAACATTTCGTGTCTGCTAAATGTCTGGACAGGAAATACACACACACACACACACTACCCGTAAGCCAGAAATTTTGTCTTTGAAAAGATTAAATTTTATGATTTGATTAAGTTTTTTTTTTTTTGTTTTGAAGCTTGCTCAAATCGAGAGGGTTAAGTTTATCATTTGAAAATCGAAAATTTTAAGGACCTTCGTGCAACCAGTGGGACTGACTTTTAGAACTTTATATTTATACTCCAGTGACGCAAATTCGTACCTAAAGGTCACAAAGGATAAATTCTGGCTAAGAATACTGAAAATCGTTTTCTAACTTTTTTCCTGCCAAAAGCTGGTTGTGCAATAAAAAAAAGAGGGGAAATAATTATGTTTATTTCTATAAAGTGTAAATTCATGAACTTGGGACATTCAATGATTTAGGGCAGTTTTATAAAAATCGCTTTGAATTATTTTTGTTTAAATGTCGATTTGAATGCTTTGTGTATTTTGTAAGTCTGCGTTTTTGATAAAACTGCTCCTTCTCTTTAACCCACGGATTCAATTAGACTTAAATTTTGGATTAGGGCCTACTGAGGAAACCAAAAAAGAAATCACCTCCATTCATCCTTCCTAATATGCTTTAGACGCAAAATATAGTTCTTCACCAAAATGGAGCTTTATTGGGATTTTTCAAGTTTGATTTTTTTGTGTCTTTTTTTCCTTGGCTAGTTCTTTTGCTACAGATATAGGCTTCTCTTGGTGTTGATGTGATAAACAGTATGAAGTATTTTGCACAGCATTTATCACGGAGAGTCAAGCAATTGTCAAACTTTTTCATTTATGATTTTTTTAATTCATAGTTTGGTCTTACCAAGTACAATATCCTTAACTTGGCCTAAAAGTTTGCTAATTAAAAGAATACTGCGATTTTCTGTTCCTAGCCAATAGCCATTTTTCTTCCATTTCTTTGATCGATCAGAAAAGATCTCTCTAATAAAGGAACTTTCTTATATTTAGAACAAATACAATGAATTAAATCAACGCGTTTGCAGGTGCAAATATCAATATCTAAGTTAAGCTAATATTTTTCATTTTGTTTGGATTTTGGGTGTCTCAAAAAATGCAAGTATTTATCATAGACATTTTTCATTTTTTGTTTATAAAGTTGTATAGTCACGAAAGGCAGAGATGTCGTCCTCCAAATGTCAAGTAATTATATCAAATACTAGGGTTCCAAGAATTTGAGTAACAGCGGGCTGCCTTCCATTATTAATATTTTGTTCGTTCATTTCTCAAATAAATTATGTTTTATTTCTTCAGTATTCGTCGGTAATACTCTTGTCGCGTCATTTGTTTCATCATTATTTCGATTTTTTTATATAATTTAAATGTGAAACGTAAAACGTGTTGCTTCTTGAAAGCTAAATAAATTACTTAACTGTAACTGCACTTTTAAATGAAGATACATTCAAAATAGCGGTATCCTCGAACGGCACAAGAAATCATCAACCACTAGCTGCATTAAGGATAGGACCAAAACCGAGCAACAAGTGCAACAACAACTGAGAATAGGCACATACAAGAAAGGTCCGCCAAATAACTTCTTTTTTTTTTTGAAAATGGCGCAAAACATCGAGTGTAGCTTCGGCTGTGTGGCACGTAGCGCCGCCGTCCTGTTGAAACCAAATGTTGCCAATATCCCACTCTTCAATTTTTGTGAACAAAAATTCGTTCAACATGGCCTGATAACGATCGCCATTGACTGTAACGGCCACTCCTTGCTCATTTTCGAAAAATGGCCCAATTATGCCTCTGGACCAAAATCCGCACCAAACAGTGACTTGTTTTGGGTGTATCGGCTTTTCAATGTATGCGTGCGGGTTTTCTGTGCCCCAAATGTGACAATATTGCTTGTTTACGACCCGCCAAGATCAAAATGAGCTTCATCTGAAAAGATGATTTTTTTTGGCAAAATCGGCATTTTCTCTAAGTCGATCGCAGGCCCACTTAGCGAAGCGTATACACAACCATATTCGTTCAGCGGAAGGATAAAACTAATTATCTTTCAAATCAGACATGAGCTAAGTGTTACCATTCACGAAATAAGCACTAGTTGAAAAAAAAAAAAACGTTAGATGGCGGACCCTTTATTTTCATATTGCAAAAATATACTGGTAAAATTTTCTCATTGGTTGTGCTTTAGATAGTTTTTAACAAATAACTCGAGAACGGATAATCGTAGAAAAAAGTCGTGCAATTCTTTTTTAAAGAAAATTGAATTATCTTTCACTTTTTCAAATATTCCTTTTTCGTAGAGTTTATACTTTAAGAGTTACAGAGCCTGAAATAAAAATTAAGGCCTTTTTGTCAATTTTGCAAAACTTTGAGCAGTGATAGAGGACTAACAAAAGTAGAATTTATTTTTTGTATTATCTTTGACGGGTAGTTTAGGTAATTATGCATTTTTTTTTAACCCTATTCAAATAGGAAAATCGAACAAAAATTTGACGCTCCAACCTAATTTATAAGGCCTTGGAAATTTCGAAGTTTTGTAAAATTTTCTTTGTACCTTTTTTTTAATTTTTTTTTTTTTTTTTTGGCAGCAGGAAAGTTAATTATCATCTTACAGATATTTTTCATAGAGCAAACTGCAAACTGCAACCTACAATATAATAATGAGTTGGTGGAGAAATTATAAACACCATTATTAAGACCATCTTTGATATAAAGCGGCTCAAGAGAATTTAAGAATCTCAGTGACCCATGTTTTCAATTTACAACAACAATATGCAACAAAACTTGCACTTCATATTGCCCTAGCGTTACCGTGTGCTACCAGTTCGATTGAAAGGACTTTGAGTACTTGAAGAAGAGCCAAAACTTGGATTGGGAAGAACCATAGGTGGAAGATATGTAAGAGATTGAATGCTTAAAGTTACACGATTATTACAATCTGTTTTCAATAAAACTGCATTAAAATAAACTGGAGCCTAAGATTTAAACTATTATTCATAATTAAGGTACCTACCTACATTTTTATGTTATACGGTAAACAAAAATTATCTATTTTAAAAATCTAAAAGCCTATACGGAACTTTTTAAGCTTATTTAAGTTGTTTTATAATAACAAACTAAATTTATATAAAAAAAAAAAATCACTTAAATTGTTTCTTGAATACGTTTGGTAAAAGTCCTGCATACGCCCTTGCTCCAGCGCACTTAATTTATTCGTAATGATCAGGTATTGAATTATGAATCAAGTGAATTTTTTAAAACCCCTCGAGCAGAATTATTTATCTTTCAAAAAGACACAAGCTTAATATTAAAAAGTTAAGCATAATGGCGCAAAATTTAAGACGATTTAGTAAATTTAGTTAAATTATTTTTAATATGATACTAGGTAAAAAAGAGGATTTTGCTAATTTTAAACGAGTTTAACATGATACTATCTCTTAACATTTTACTAAAGTTAAAATCGCCAGATTGCTGTTTTATCTTTTTAACATATTAATAAACCCATATTATGTCACTTTGACATAGAAAACTTTAAAAAGGTATGTTTGCTTACTTTTTTGAACGAAATGTCACTGTTTTAGACGCGTTCAGCTTGAGTTTTGTAAGAAAATAGGTTTAGTATGATACCATGAAAAATTGTTTCAAACTAATAATTAACTTTACTAAAATTTTAGTAAAGAGCTTTAAAGTTAGTAAAGTGTTAACTAGTATCATGCTAAAACCTTAAAATGAGGCTGTTTAAAATTTTGCGCCATTTTGTTTTGGTTTTAAGTTGATGATTGAAACCTATAACGTGACAGAGTAAACATGCACCAATATTTCAAAAGAGCTTTCTCATCATACGTCTGGTATACTGACAATTTTTGTCGGACAGAGTATGTATAAGTAGTTTCAAAGTGCTATTTAGCTAGAGAATCGCATAAAATTGAAATAGAATGCTTCAGCTAAAACCCTACATCATAGTTTCGTCATATTATTGATTAAAATATCAAGTTCAATTTTTCATCAGGAAATGAACAGTTTTGGTTAAAGAAACTGCTTTATGCTTACCAAGAGCAAGACCAATATCTCAAGAAACTTTTAACTAAGATACGATAGAAATAGAACAATACTATATTAATAGAAAGATATACACCATGAATCAATATTATCGTTAAAATAATAAAATCTTTCAATAACCCAACAAATAATATAAAATAAAAGTTTTTTTTTCTTCTTCTAGAAATGTTTGCGGAAAATAAAACTTCCAAATGATTATCTCAATTAGTTAAAATTGATATTTAGACGATGAGCCTACTTGAAAACAAAATCACTTATCCTCAATCTAATTATGTATATGAAATAAAAAAAAAAGAAATAAACTTCACAAAAACAATGGATTTTGTTTTTATAGTTATTTATCCGAACGGAGTGGTAAACAATTCAATCTCATTAAATTTTCAAACCGCACACAAGAAAATATCAATAAATTTAACAAACTTTACTTAATGTATTTCCCATCGAATGATTCATCTCATCATTTTATTTCATTATGAAAGGAATATATATCCACTATAATGTGTGTGTGTGTGTGTGTGCGTGTGTGTGTGTGTTGTATTCTATATAAATGATGGATTACCAACAAACCACACATTCTCTATGATTAAAGTTATCAAAGACAATAAGAGTGTTTGTTTAATTTATTCGATATCGATGGAAAATGGCTTCGAAATTTATTTGTTTTCTTTTTCTGTCCATAAATCTGATAATTTCGAAAAACAAAACAAAATAAAAAAAAAGAACCATCACATTAGTCAAAAAAAAATAAAAACCTATATTTTGTGTTTTGTTGGTTTTTCGTCATTTTGAGGACCTCGTTAATGAAAGAGCCTATTTCACGCACAATGCTCTGGCACGTGTCCCAAAAATCATTTCACTTTCACAATTTAAAAAAAAAAAATAAAATCAAACAAACTTAATGAATTATGGAATGTTTTCTGGGCTGGGCAGAGACACATAGCCGTCGTGTCGTCGTCGTCGTTTGTCGCTGTTGTCAGTTTTGTGGATTGTTTTTTTTTGCATATATTTTTAGGTCAATGTTTTGAGGTATTTAATTATTAGCTAGTGTCAAATGTCAAATTTAAAATGAATTTTTGAAACCATAACAACACAAGAAACTATGGCAAAAAAAAAAACAACGATATTTTCGGTAGTTATGACCTGTTATGGCTGTTTTAGTGAAATACACATTGAATATGACTTTCAGCGTTATCGAGGTATCCCCTGGGGGTTAAAATGTTCCAAATCAGATACCAGTCAAAACTACATCAAAGTAGGACTGTCAGAGCTGCTAATAGAGCAAACTAGGATTATCAGAGCTGCTAAGAGAGCAGGAATACCGACTTCTCAGGAAGAGAGGAAAAGAGAGACACGATAAGGGGGCAGCGGGCAGCCGAGTCTTGATGTTCGAAAGTTCTATCAAAGGGTAAAACGATCAATTGAAGGCTACAAGGACAGAACAGAAGCCAGCCGAGCGTAAGACTGCTGCTGCGGATTGTCTACCAGCTGATTGGAATTAATTTTGAATTTGTCTCTGGGAAATTATTTTTATAGTATCGAGAGCATAAAGAACCAAAGCAGAAATAGATTTCGTTCTAAGTCTTTTTCTTTTTCTACCCAACAAATAGACTTTTGTTGATAAGACTTTCCACCCCAAATGTAGGAAAAATTGATAATGCCATTACACTATCTATCATATCACATCGCAACGTTCAATGTTAAACTTCAACTTTCAAATCATTCAGCATTCAAATCACTGAGCCCCGGACTCGTTTGGTAAAGATGTCCCATACATGCCATGATAGCGTCCGTCGTGCGTCGTCGTATCGTCTGACAAATCGTAAACATCAAAAAGCCGTCATAAGTAAGCAAAAAAAAAAAAGCCAGAAAAACAAAAAATCAAACGCTACCTTGTTAAATCAACAACACGATCAATCCGAACGTTCGTATCATCATCCACCATCTACAACAACAATAATTATTTGATATATTCACTGCAAGCTGCATTTGCATACAAATGAGCAGCCATAAGACTCACATGCAAATCACATTTACATAGAACCTATATATACAACCTATGCAACTGCAAGTCCACACTGCACTCGAATTTGCATTTTGAAAAATTGCCTCTTACATCGCCGATATGTTTAGGCGCTTGACTCATTCACTGGTGGTCTTTGGTCTATTATAGCTGGCAACTAGCAATATGAATTTCTCAGAATTTCAGCTGAATAGCGAAAAATTCTAATTTCAAGACCGCGCCGCGTATAGCGGCTCTGATGCTGTCGCTTTATGACTTTACTTTTGACTATGATAAGTATTGCTGCTGATTATTGCCAGATGATGAGTGTATCTCTAGAATGAGCGATTTTCTTGGTGAGCAAAAATTTGTTGTTTGTTTGCTGCCAAAAGAAATACATTAAGACACTGAATGGTAATTAATTCAATTGACAAGAGTTGACGGTTGGACGGTGGGATTTTGGTAGAGATTAGTTTTTGGCAGAAGCAGTTTTTTTTTTTGCTTCTTTTTTATTTTTTGTTCTTTGTACAAGTGTCAAAAGAAAATATGTTTTTAGAAATGACATTGGTGTATTTGAAAATTTGAAACATTCTTTTAGTGGTCTGTTGCAATGGCAACACGCGACATTGTTTTAAAGAAATCAAGCGGTAACAGGACAGAGTGACACGGTGACATGGCGGGTATATTAACTCATTTCTAATTTAGCACTTTTGTAATTAAGCAAAATTGTACTTTGAAGTGATGAAAGAGAAAAACATTAAATCTTTAGAGACTTTCTCGAAAAATCGCTTAGTTGAAATTTCCTTAAGGAAGTCATTTCGGACCTTTACTTTTCCTTTTTATTCGTTTTATCGAAATTCTTGTTGTTTTTCTCCGATTATTATTATCAAATCAACGTGCAATTTGTGGAGTGAAAATAATTTCAAATAATGAATAGAAATATTACCATTTTGTGTCATATTTGACAGATAGCTGAAATGAGTTGAAAAACGCAATAATTATTGAGTTTTCGAAGAAGTATATTGTCAGAAAACTATAAGAACTTTGGTGTGTTCGTGGTCAATCATTAGTTTAAGAGCGCTCATTAATATCGATTATTATAGCTACTAACTAGGTTTATGATCTTCTTAACTTTATTAGATCTCGATAGTAGTCGCCCTAAAAGTTAGCGGTACATAACAAATACGGGCAGCATGGTTCTTTTACTTTGACCTTGATTAACACATAAAATTCGGAGTGAAAATATGATCTTGCCTTTCTTCTGACTATCGAAATTGGCTAGGCCCACACCAGTTATGAACCTGTACCCTTTTGCCTCGAAAGACACTTCCAGTTACTAGCCCGATACGTTAACCACTGAGCTAATTAACAATAATGGGAAAATGTGTAATTTTTACCAAGTTTAGTCAAGGCCCTGGAAAGTTTTCAGTATCAAATACTCGTAAGGCACTTTTTAGCAAAAACTGGTTAGGTATGTTTTGCTATCCCATTAGAAATACCACGTATACAACTAAAACTCAATAACCACCATAAAATGATATGGAAAATTAAAGTATAAACTTATTAATTTTCAACATCGTGAGGAGTGCAATATTGTTTTAATTTTTAAATGAAACTGAATATGTAAATTGAATTTGAAAACATAAACGCCATTTCTGTCCACACAATCATATTTGTTTTTATTCTTCATTTTATCCACAGACCAAAACAAACCAAAAAAAACTTTTTTCTGACATCTACTCTACAAGATCTAATATAAAAATGACAGATTTGCGTAGGATTTCGATCTATCCAACAAGTTAATTTATATAAATGAGCATCATGACAAGCGCTCATCTCATTCATTATTATCATTTTATTTTAATTAAAAAAAAAAAACAAAAAAAAATATGATCACTGTACTATGTGTTTTTTTTTTTTTCCTCCTCGTCCTTATACCCCAATCAAAGAAAAGACATTCCCCCAAACTGGGTTAATGGCAAAAATTTAACCACCACCAACTGACTGAAAAATAAAGAACACAATATATCATCAGTCACGGCTTATGTGCAAAGAGTGGCAATTTTGCTAAATTATTTAATAGAATAGATTCAGATCAAGAAGCCAGCAGCGTATTTTTGAAACAGTTGTCCCTTTTCTTAGGGCGGTGCAATTAAAAATAAAAATCGAAATCAATTAGTTGAAATTGTTTTAGGTATATAAATTTCTGACATTCATATCAACAAAAAAGAAATGCATTCTCCGCCGAAAAATTGCTTCCTCAGTTCACTGTGGATTAATTTACTTTAAAAGTAGGCCTTAATGTGTCAAACGGAACGTCTTACACGTAAGGCTTACATTTTTTTAAGTTTACCCTACGCCGGCATAGTTTCTATACATCAAAAAACTCTTTAGGTTCCTTTACATAACAAATCCACTACTGTAATAGGCATCAGTTTCTGTTGTGCTGTTACGCAGAGTGAACTATCTTCACCACCATGAGAAACCCACGCATTTCATTTACTTGGCGTGCGTTGAATCTCTGACTAATTTACATCTTAAAATGAAATTCATTGATAGCCTTAAACCAATGAATCCAGAAAAAAAGAAACAGAGACATAAATGTAGATATGTATACACATCTACATTTGCATCTACGAACGATTGCAACTGCAAATTGTGCATTCTTCATGCATCACGTATCTTTTGAGTTGAAGATCCATTTTTCTAAATTAAATCTTAATAACAACATCTGCCGCAACTGCAAATGTGATAGATTGTCTGTGACTTTATTGTGATGGTGCTGTGTGCCAGTGGCCAAAAGAAGAAATAAATGGGTCAGTGAGTTATACATATTTCAGTACAGCAATCGTAATTTTGTTTTAAGAACTTTTATTGAATGCTAATATTTTTGTTGATAAAGCCTATAAGTTTAACATACAAGTGAAGCGAAATTTTCATATAAAATAATGTTAAGAGGCGTAAAAAGTTTATTTAAATGCGATTCATTTGCCGACACAGGACAATTTTTTTCGAAACAAACGTTACCCTGCGGATACCTAGTGGACTTGTCTAAAAGAAGGATACGAAACATTTTGTTTGGAAGTTTTCCAACCGAGATCAATTGATAATTCACATTTCCTTTGTTTTGATCTCACTTCACATTTGATACACATAAACTAGACCTAAGCAATTATCGTAAAAAGTGTTGCATTTCTTAACCTTTTCTTCAACCATTGCAAAAGGACCACATAAATGTCTTTCATTATTAAGAAAAAGTGTTGAAACATAAATAACAAAAATAAAAACTGAACTGGCTCAAAATTTAAAACTCAAATGGAACATCATCAATAAGGTGTTTATCTTCACTGTTAATTTTCCTGTCCTGTTAATTTTTCTGTCAAAAAATTTGCACCTCATTCTTGCGGAACTCCAAAATTCGATGTGTACACGGATTTTTTCTGTACACAGAGATAACTCACACTTCCGGAATTAGGTCCCTGGGTAGAAAGCAAAGATATTGTGGTTCCTGTGCCAAAATGGTGCTATGGTTTCTTTTCGAAACACAAATCAGGCTACTTAAGCTTTAACAGGTCACAAAATACTCAACTCAAAATTGGCCAAAAGTTGCAGAACACAATCTAAACCATTGAAAACTGAAGTGGTTTTTCTTTCAAGAAAACCGAAAAAATCAAATTAAAAGCCATAGATAAGTAAACCTCCAAATTTTTTTGTTTGTATAAAATCACCCATAATACCCCTGAGGTGGCGTAGTACATATGTATGTAAGTACTCATGAACACTTCGCTAGCCATTTTCAAAGTAACGTACATAATTGATTTCCCTACAAATCTAATCTACTCGCAGATGAGAGCATAAACTTAGTTGGTAGTACATGATTTTCAATTGCATCTACTCATGAGAAGTTCGCCACCTCCGAGGGAACACCGCTATCATACAAATCTTGCACAAACGATGATGGAAAGGTTATTGTTTCATAAAAGATCTTTTATGTGCTCAAAAATGTACGAACGATTTTCTTAAAAATAGTTAATTGTCTTTTTAAACGGAAAAGGAATATTTACTTACTTAGGAGATGCTAAGTCTTGAGCACTTTAAGTTGGTCGAGGTCCTTTCTTTCTCTACAGCGTTGTCCTACTGGGATAGACTTAAAGGCTTAGTCCATTTACTACACATGCTATTGCCATATGCGCCGATGAATTCGTATTCACTCAATAAGTGCGATATCGCTGTACTACACGTACACTTCGTTGTTGAATCTTTCCCTCCAGAACACGAATTACACAGTCGGGGCCGTATATCTTGCGAATTATTTTTCGCGCAATGACTAAGTACATCTTCATTCACCTGAAATGGGAAAACACACTTTACTAAAAAATATAGGCAGTCATTTAGGAGTAAGATTGTCCATCGGGAACGAGAAATTAATTTGGTATACATACATACATAATGTATATAAAAAGTTTTAAACATTTTTTAGAAAAAAATATGGTACGCCATTTTAAGCATTTATCAATTTCGAAAGAAAAATCAAAAAAAATAATTTTTTCTTTAAATATAAAACATATTTTTTGAAAATATTTATATCCTATATTAATTAAATTTATTAGAAGCTTCTGTATGAAACAAATGTGTGAGTGCCGCGTCACTCTATTGTTTTGCCACTTCACCGCTTAGTCGCTGCCAATTTGTTTCTTTGCTGCACTTTGTCGCTTTGTTATTACCGAGATCGTACTTTAAATAGTACACAGAACATTTTTTTTATAAATATCGTTTTTCCGAGAAAACGGGTTTTAAGAACTTCGTTCACAATCTCTAAAATAATCTAAAAAAAACAGCTTAGTGCCATGATTAGTAATAATCTATTCGGTCGTTTTCAAAAGAATAAATTTCCAAAATAAACGTTTTTTTTTAATTCCAAAAAATAACCTTTTGAAAATTTTAACTTACACTACTATTGAAACAAATGTGATCAAAATCAGTTGAACGTTTTTCGAGAAAAGTAATATACCTATTTAAATTGGACGAGGCTAGAGAAATGCCATTTTATAATAGTTATAACAATTTTTCTCCATTAAAAATAAGTGGGCATCAACGCGCTTCTGGCGACTTGACAAAAAATTGGGTGCCCGTTGTTTGCCCACCAGCAGAGCCCTGGCCTTACGGGCCACATAAACAGTACTTCTCTGAGCAATTTAAATTTGTTTAGCATGTCTAGAGTCACTTTCATTTAAATGAATTGTATTTTTTAAACATGGCAAGTTTTTGGTCCTTTAAAAAATGACAACAACAAATTTTTGGGGGAATGTCCAAAAATCGCTAGGTACCAAGTTAAAGGAAAATTGACATTTCCATTTGGGCTATAACCGAAAAAAAACACAGACAGACGAACAGAATTGCGAGACCCTTTTTTTTGTCTACCCTATCATCGTTATGTCAAGTTTGAACAATATCACCAGTTCAAGTGAGAAATAATAATTTTTTTGCATCGAACCAATGGTGAGTGTCTAGATTTTAAACAAACAAAAATACAAATTTTAGCAGAATTTTTTTTAATTGCTTTAATACCTGATATACTTTAGGCGCAGTTTTTCTGTGAGAAACTTAAGTTAAACCAGGGTTAACTCACCAAATCTGGTGAGTTAACTGGATTAATTGGATAAATTCTTTCGTTTTACTCTCCGGGTTTGTTAGGTCGTTCCGCTTGCATCCTTTCCCAAAAAACTGCTTCTTGTATTTATTAAAAATTATTATAATTGCTGATAGCTACCTCTGTTTTAAATTTTCCACTGAAAAACTGGGCCTTAAAGGCTTATTTTATTGATCCAATAAACTGGTACATCTAGATCTAACACCAAAGGTGTCAAACGCCAATGTAACCGTCTAGAAAAAATAATTTATTACATTGACCGCATTTGACACAGAAACATTCATACATACATACAAATGTAAGTTAAGATTTATTATTCTCTTATAGCTTATCACTCACGTTTGTAAAATGTAAACCCATCTTGCGGTGAACAAAAAAGGGCACACATCGCACCGATCCAAACCGAACAAAAAGCTCACATAAATTTAATGATATGATTGTAAGATTATACGAGCTAGATTGCATAATTAAAGCAAACGGACGTGCGAATGAGCGTATAAATTCACTACATATGGACGTGATGGAGAAAAATGCTTTGAAAAACTGAATATAAAATAAATTGCAATTTACATGAAGTAAAAAGATGTAGTTTTTTTTATTTTCTTCTGTGTTTTAAGTTAGTGAAATCTGAATTAATTAAGTAATAACACTTAAGATATATTGATCCGGCGGCAACGACGACGACGACGGTCGTGGTGAATTGAAAATTTATAACCAACATACATAGTAAAAAAAAAAAACAACAGCTGTAAACTAATTTGTCTAAACAAGTGCTGTGTATGCAGTGTTTTTCTCTATGTCAAGACGCATATTTAAGATCCCTGAACCCTTGGCGTTTTTGGGCTTTTAGGTTAAGATTTGAAATAATCAATTTATATAAAATATAAATAATAATGATTAACTTATTGGTTTAATTCTGAGTCTGAGTTTAATAAGTATCTACAAATGGGCCATTAAGCTTTCTACTTAATTTTTTTAATATTATTTTGGTTTAAGACTTTAAGAACTATCTCCGCTATTTTTGGTGATACAGGGTCTTAAAGGTTTTTTAAGAAGCATCCACCCTATGCCTGTCACCGAAAATATATAAATGTCTCAAGGCTATTGATGGCATAAAAGCCAAGGACTATCAATGAAGTGCCAAACACTTTATTCTGTACAAAATATATAAATCATCTTTTAGGTAAACAAATTTCCTAAATCCCATTTATGTACATACAATGAATGTAAGTTTTAACTTTTTGCGAGTAGGAGGCTCGTAAGAATTACCCAAGACTACCGTCGAAGACGGCGATTACGCCCGCTACTTTAACAAGAAAGGCAGTCACTTCATGTCACTGATTCACCCACATTTCTTGAGCTACATGCAGCAAGAGGCAATAAATTATGAATATCCAATCCAATGGTTGAATGCGTTGGCGTTGCAACATACAGTATTCGGTGGCATCCCCGTCCGCATGTCTCCGTTGTCAGTATATAAGTAACTTTACCTAGTATGTTTAAATTGAATTGGTGTATATCATATCACCCCTGCCACCTCATAATCCTGCTGCAACAGCTTCTAGCTACTGCAGTATGGTATGTCAAAAGAAACAATTAGTGACAGGTTGTACATAAAGTCAGTGGAGAACTGTCTGTATATAGGGGCCCTGTGATGTGTATCCAGAGGGCGCCTTTTGTTAAGAGTTTTAATTAATTTTATTAGTTTCTGGCAGATTCGTTCTGACCTTGTCTCCCTAAGTTTTCATAACCTCTTGATAAATTATTATTGTGATTTATAATAGATTGTGAATGTATAATATAAAATTTATTTCGCGTTAATGTCTTAATTATACTTTCTTAGATTAAGGCGAATTATATTTTGAACGCTTCGTTACTTCGGCAATAATTAAGTTATGCTTGGTTAACACTACTAACAAAATGCCATATTTAAGCCATTTATTATCATCACCGTGTTTAGTGACAGACAAAAATTGTTATAACATGAAAGAAAATATGGTGATTTGTCAGTCAGTCGTGTAAACCCAGCATTGAAAACATATTTCTACCTTCAATAGGGCTAAAAAAAATAATCTTTCCACACTATCTCTCACAGTATTAAAAAATGTATAATAGTGTGGAAACACAATTTGAAAGCTCATCACACTGACAGGCTGACGGCTCAACTCACAAAACTTGACAGTCCATTTCATGCAATTTGACATGAGCTTATCCGCTAACATTTGGATTAGTTCTAATTAAAACCATTCATCACACATTCTTCCACATTTTAGTATTTGAAGTCACGCTGAAATTGATTTGTTTGGATTTCGATGCAAGTGTGTGGAAGCAAAATATATGACAACTTACAAATTTGACAGTCGAATGAAATTCCACTCCATTTTCATTTTGAGATAGTGTGAGGGTATACTTTAAGACCGGCCCTGGTTACTGTTGGTTGAGTCTTTAACCATGTTCAATGTGCAGCTGTAATTTAACTGATAGGAAACTGACAATGATTTGTAGGTAGTTGCAAGTTTAACAAGGCACCGATAACGTTTTAAATTCAACAGATACTTTATTTATAAAATTAAGAGAGGAGATTTTCACAGTTAGACTTGGGAGATAAAAAATAAATTAAAAAAAAAAATAAAATACCACAAGATGATGAGAGAGTGATGGGGACGACTCGATTGTTGTCTGGGTCATACGTGACTAACCATGAAAATTTGTTTAATTTTATTTTTTTTTTTTTTATTTTTCATTTTGTAGTTTCTTCATGGATGGATGGATCATGGACGTACCGAACGACCGACATCGACGACACGACACTATGAAGTTCGACAAAGTATGTAATTGGATTGTGCTTTGCTCCAGTGAACCTTTGGCACGTGCGATTTAATTGAATGTAATAAGATACATGTGGTTAAATTATTTGGAATTTGTAGCCTTTCTTAAAAAGATATTAAAAATCTGTTGAATAAATAGGGTTGATACTGAAAATTCATAGTTCAAAAGAATTATTTTTTAATTATAAGAGCTTTCCAAAATGATTCTTTGAAGCAATGAGTACAGTGTACTGAAATAAACACGTTATTTCTTCTTAATGAATTTGAAATCAAGCAACTTGTGTGTGGTTATGTTTTTTAGTGCTTTTAGATCATCCATGTTTCTAATTTAAATTGGATTTAAAACCATGAACATTTTCACAGTCAATTTAAATCTAGAGTTTACTCGAAGGTATCTCTCGGAAACTGCTGATTCTTATAAAACCTATTGGGATTCCGAAGTATTGACGCAGAAGGGCCGAAGTATTGACGCAGAAGGGCCAACATAAAACAAAATACCAAGATAAATAAACAAGTTAACTGAGTTATACATTTGTTCAATGGACAACCTTTCTTCTGCACTGTTTTATTTTTGTAATTGCGAAATAACGGTACTTAAGGAAAATCTTCCCTAAAACATCTCAAAACTAAAAACTTAAAATTATAAAATGCTTTTTCTTCATCTAGATTAGACTAAATTCGTTCGATTTATTTTATCCTGCAATGAATTAGAATAGAAACTTATTTTTGTTATAAATTCAATACTGCTTTTTTGACAGAATTTTGTAGAAGGAAATTGTTGAAATACTCTACTAAAATTACTGTACTATAATCAATTTAAGTATTCTTATCAATTAGCTATTATTATTATTAAAATATATTTTCTTCACTTCATTAAATTTGTTCAAACTATTAACATATAAATTTCTATCCGACTTTTATTTATAAATTCTTTCTGGAACAAAACGTAACTCTACTACAGGTTATGGGCCCAGAATAGTTCGAGGATACGAATTTATATAATAAATTAATTAAATTTCTTGAATTGTTTCCAATATTTTGATTACGTGCAATGGCAAGCGAAAAGAATTTTTTAGCATCGATCGAACGACTGAAGGGTCGTGAAAACTATGCAACATGGAAGTTTGCAATGCAAACATACCTGGAATACAACGCTAACTGGAATGCGGTTCTTGGAACAGAAAAGGATGTTAGTAAAATATCCAAGGCAAGAGCAGCGATTATTTTGAGCATTGATCCAAGCAATTATGTGCATGTCCAAGATACCTTAACGGCTAAAGAAGTATGGGAAAAATTACAATCAACTTTTGAGGACAAAGGTCGTGCACGCCGAATCACATTGGTCAGACAATTAACAGGTACCAAACTTGAAAACTGCAACTCAATGGATACTTATGTTTCTACAATCATTACGGCGGCTCAGCGTTTGAATGCAATAGGATTCAAAGTCGACGATGAATGGTTGGCAATTTTTTTGATGTGCGGTCTATCGGATCAGTTTCAACCAATGGTTATGGCATTGGACAATACCGATACAAAACTGACAAGTGATGCTATCAAAACCAAATTGTTACAAGAGGTTCCAACAGTGAGTGGCGAAGGTGCTTTTTTCAGTGGAAGCAACGGAAATAAAAAAGGTCTGCAGAAGAAGAAGGGAATACGTTGCTACAGCTGTAACAAGATCGGTCACAAATCTCCTGATTGTCCAATGAAGAAGTCAAAAAAGGTAAATGACAATAATTCTGGTGCGTCTTTCAGTGCTGTATTTTTGACTGGTAATTTCAACCGAGGTGATTGGTATATTGATTCCGGCGCAACGCAACATCTTACCATGAACCAAAGTTGGATTTTTAACACAAAGAAACCAAAAATAGCTGATATTACTGCTGCCAATAATACCAAAATGAAGGTTGCGACTTGTGGTTCGGTGAAGCTATTAGCTGACGTCAGTGGAAAATCAAATAAGATCGAAGTACAAAACGTTTTGTGCATTCCGGATTTAACAGCAAATCTTTTGTCTGTAAGTCAAATGACAAAACGAGGACATACTGTCGAATTTTATACAGATCGATGTGAAATTCGGGACCAACAGAACAAAATAATGGCAACAGCTTCGATGATTGATGGTTTATACAGGCTCAACAATTCTAAACAATGTGGTTACATTGCAGTAGCATCTCCCGAAAATTCTGAGACTTGGCATCGGAGATTGGGCCATTTAAATTATCAAGATCTGAAGAAAATGAAGGATGGTGTTGTTGACGGTATTTCATTTCTTGAAGACAGTGGGGAACAAATTTGCGTCACTTGCTTAAAAGGAAAACAGTCAAGACAACCATTCAACAAACATGGCTCAAGGGCACTGGGCCTTTTGGAAGTTGTACATGCTGACTTAGCAGGACCGATGGAGAATGCTTCAATTGGTGGAGCTCGTTACGCATTCGTTCTGGTTGAAGATTTTAGCAGAAAAACTTTTACCTATTTTTTAAAATCGAAGGACGAAGCTTTTTCCAAGTTCTGTGAATTTAAATGCTTAGTTGAGAAACAAACTGGAAAACAGATCAAGAAATTCAGATCAGATAGTGGAACGGAATTCTGTAACTTAAAGTTCGAAAAGTTATTTAAGTCATGTGGTATTGAACGGCAGACGTCAACGCCTTATACACCACAGCAAAATGGACTTGCTGAGCGAACAATTCGAACACTAACCGAGCGTGCAAGGTGCATGTTACAAGATGCGGATCTCCCAAAAAAGTTTTGGGCAGAAGCAATGTCAACGGCAGCTTATTTGAAAAATTGTTCTACTTCTCGTGTTTTGAATGACAAAACTCCCATTGAAATTTGGACTGGATCTAAACCGAATTTAAGTCATTTGCGAATTTTCGGATCGCATGCAATGGTACATGTTCCTGATGTGAAACGAAAAAAATTTGACGCAAAATCACAGGAGCTGATATTCATTGGGTACTGCGAGGGTACTAAAGGATATCGTGTGTATGATCCAACTACTAACCGCGCAATAAATAGCCGAGATGTTATATTCTTGGAAAAAGGTAATTTGTTGGATTTGAATAATAAAAAATATGTTTTATACGATAGTTCCGATATTGATGAAGAAAATTCTGACGTTACGGATATTAAAGATGGAGGGAGTCTTCAGATGACAAAAGTTAATTCGACAATAAAGCTTTGATGAACCCGTCTGGAAGTACTAACAGTGTTCAGATTGCTGATGATATATTCCTGGATACTCAACCAGACAGTGACGAAGATGTCGAATCACTCAAATTAAGAAGGTCATCTAGACAACATAAAAAGAAACAGTTTTCTGAATTTATAACGTACATGGCATGTGGAAATATTGAAGAACCATCAACAGTGGAAGAAGCTATGAGAAGTTCAAATTGTGAGGAATGGAAGCATGCGATGAGTGAGGAATATAAATCATTATTGGACAATCGTACCTGGGAACTGAAGGATTTACCAGAGGACAGAAAAACCATTAATTCAAAATGGGTTTTTAAAATCAAAACCGATTCAAAAGGGGAAGTTGTCCGTTACAAGGCAAGGCTGGTAGCCAAAGGGTGCAGTCAACGACCTGGACTCGATTATGAAGAGACATTTTCGCCAGTGGTTAGATATTCATCGATAAGGCTTCCTATCGCTCTTGCTTCAAAATTCAATCTTGAAATTGATCAGATGGATGCGATTACTGCTTTTCTACAGGGAGATGTTAAAGAAAAGGTATACATGAAGCAACCAGAGAGTTTTGATGATGGCAGTGGGCGAGTCTGTTTATTAAAAAAGGCTATATATGGATTAAAGCAAGCAAGTCGTCAATGGAATACGAAACTGAATGATGTCATGGTCAAATCTGGATTGGGATTGTAAAACTGGAACAATCTCATTGGATCAGAGAAAGTACACAGAGCAAATAATTGAACGATTTGATATGTCTGAATGTTATCCAATCGATTCTCCAATTGATATAAACAGCAAATTGACAAAGGATATGTCAGCGAAGACGAAAGATGAAATTGAGGACATGGCAAATGTACCATACCAAGAAGCTATTGGGAGTATTTTATATTTGTCGCAATGTACAAGACCTGATCTTACGTTTGCAATTGGAAGTTTAAGCAGATTTAATCATGAACCTGGGCGACCTCATTGGAAGGCAGTAAAAAGAATTTTCAGATATTTGAAGAAAACAAAGGACTACAAGCTAACCTTCAAATCACTTGATGATGAAACTTCGAAGCTACATGGTTATTGTGATGCTGATTGGGCGTCGGATCCGGACGACAGAAAATCTTGCACAGGATATGTTTTTAAATTTGAAAATTGTGCAATTTCATGGGCAAGTAAAAAACAGCCAACCGTTGCACTCTCCAGTGCTGAAGCTGAATATATGGCTCTGTCAGCGGCTACTCAAGAGGCAATTTGGGTTCGACAGCTTTTAACAGAATTATTGGGAAACTATCAACAGCCAATTGAAATTTATAGTGACAACCAAAGTGCAATCAACATGGCCAAGAATCAAATGTATAGCCCACGGACTAAACATATAGATATTCGTCATCATTTTATACGTGAAAGATTGGATAGTGGTGACATAAAAGTTAACTATATCAGTACAAATGAAATGATTGCGGATAACTTAACCAAGCCAGTTAATAATGAAAAACATTTATTTTGCACAAAGAGTATGGGTTTGAATTGAAAATTACTATTTTTGTATATACTTAGAAAACATTTTATAGTTAGAATTTACTTTGTTTTTGTTTAATTTGTGCAATGATTGAAAATTTGATTTTATTATTGAATATTAAACTTAAATTTTAATAATAAGCATTGATTAAGTGGGGATGTTGAAATACTCTACTAAAATTACTGTACTATAATCAATTTAAGTATTCTTATCAATTAGCTATTATTATTATTAAAATATATTTTCTTCACTTCATTAAATTTGTTCAAACTATTAACATATAAATTTCTATCCGACTTTTATTTATAAATTCTTTCTGGAACAAAACGTAACTCTACTACAGAAATTAACTGAAAAAGTATTAATTTATTCATCTTTATGCGTCTATGAAAGCAGTCCATGGAAAGTACAACAAGAAATAGTAAATCCATTTCGTTAATAATAACACAAAACCTGCTTAACATTTTTGTCTTTTCAATTACGAACCACAAACTCTCATGCACTTAACCAGCTTGACCAAACATCAGTGTATGGCATAGACAAATCTTTATCTGGTCTATTTTAAATCAAATTCTATTTTGGGAATGGGTGAGTGGTATTTAATTTGTATATACTTCCCATAGCCGTGATCGTCTAGTGGTTAGGACCCTACGTTGTGGCCGTAGTAACCCAGGTTCGAATCCTGGTCACGGCAATGTTGATTACAAATACATTGTCACGGGGGAAGTAATATTTCTTTTTTTATTTTTTTTTTTTTTTTTAATTTCAAGTTAAAACTCCATCAATGTCAATTATATTTAAAAATGAAGGTAATGAATTCAATCCTACCACAGTATTTAGATTGTTAAATGCGATATTCCGTAAAGTTTTGGCACGAAACTGAATTTGATTAACCCACCTAATACAAGATATGAATCTATTTTCTTTCACATTATAGCAGTATACACATACACTTGTACAATGTACATCTATTAAAATACTTTGATGTTAAATTCATCATTCAAGATGTTAAAGCAGGTTAAGGTATGATGTTATTTGCCGTGTTCCTTTGGAGGTGGCGAAGTACTCTTGGGTAGATGCAAACGACAATCTAGTACTACCAACTACTCTTGAGTAGATGAAATTTGTAGGAAAATCAATTGAGTGCGTTCCATTAAAAATGGATATCAAGGTACTCATGAGTGCTTCGCCACCTCCAAAGACACACGGCTATTGTTAACTTTATACAATACTATGTCATTCTAATAAAAAAAAAAAATTGTGTGCCAGGACTCAAGGTTAAGATGTGTAAACATCAACCTTCGTCCGAGTGCCGGATTTTTGTTATTGATCGTACCCAATATATATAAGGCAACCTTATCGTAACGTATAACATGAAACATGCTACATATACGTAACATGCTACATTGAACGTATTACATGTAAGGCCTTCGATAAACATACCGCGCGCCGGCATAAACGTTTTCACATCAATATTAGAATCAGGTTTGTGGTTAATGGTACAATAATTTCTTTTTCGAAGAATACTTATTCTCACAAATATATTTACATAAATGTTAATATGTAGATAATATGTATACATAGGTAAATAGCTATGTTTACTTACCTTAATATTATAACTGGAATCTTAAAACAACATCGCCACAAATGAAGGCATATTTTCTTTGAAAACTTCACGAACTGTATAAGTGATTTTGCTTAGGAGGGCATCTCTGCTGCAATCGATGGGATAGTGGTCAGAATACTTCAAACAAAATTTTGTAAATATAAAATAAAATAAATAAAAACGTCTATCAGAAAAAAAATAAATTACTACTTTTTGAAATAATATTTGATTTTGAAACTTTGGATAGCTGAGGTAATGATAACTTATTCAAGAATCAATGAGTATTTTCTTAAGAAGAACATTTTTAAAAATTTAAATAAATGAACTCTGCTGCCAGATACAGAATTAGCTGGATCAGAATTTAAAAAAGTAGAGTTCCGCAAATGCAGTTTTCTTAAACTCAATTTTTAACTGTTCAAGTGTTCATTAAATCTTGGTTTATTAAATTTTGTGATTTTTACTTGCTCTTTAGAGTAATTTTGTTTTCCAGTAAAAATTAAATCCATCGAATTTCATATTTATTTTTCAGGAATTTAAAATATAAAAAAAGGAAAACAAAGTAAATAAGTAATAATTTTATCACCAACTTCTTCGAACTGACATATTAGTTTATTTGCAGAGCCTATAAATTTGATTGTAAAACCATTCTAAGCACAAAAAATGACATCAGACAATGTCACTCAATCGTTTGTTTTTATGTTCTTTGAAAACATGCTCGACGCAATTGAAAAATTTAATGTCTTATATATGTGTGACCTTCTAACACATTGGATATGGCCACCCCCCATGTTAAATAAACGCATATACCAGCTGTATCCTCAGGCTACTTTAAAATAGATTTAAAAAATTAAAAAAAAAAAAATTTCAACGCACATTTAGTTATAATTGAAATCTTGTTGATTGTCTTTTATAATTGAAGTTAAGGAATGTTCAATTCAAAAGAAAAAAAAAAAAACAATAAAAATAATTCTAATTGTAAAATGCAAATTCCAATTAAGTTAAACATGAAACCAACAGTTCAATGACGAATGAACTAAACCTACTTTTGAAAAATATGTACAAGCAATGTTTTTATTTGTATGTTATTGTATACAATATGATTAATGTATAGAAGGATACAAAACATTATTTTCCTTAGTGTTTCGGTCATATCTAAAATTTGGTGATTTGGATGTTGAAGGGTAAATATCTAAGCTTTTATCCTTGAAGTTAATGAATCGCGAACGCAGGGAGGGGTTCAACCGCTAGCTTCAAACCGGAGCTACAAAAAGTTTTAAAACTCCAGGGCAGAAATCAGCTAGAACTTGAGTCTTAACTAATTGCTAAGCAAAATTGCAGCTGTAATTTTTTGCACTTATCAAAGATAAAAGAATTATTTTACAAAGTACGCGCTTCTGAAGGTCATATTTTAGCCTTTATTTGAGTCTTTGAATTTCTCAAGGGTTTGTACGTATGTAGATCAAGGGGAAAACATTCGCCATGGCCATTATTAAAAAAAAAACATGCCCACTTCCGTAACCATTTCTGATTAAGTCCTAATTACTCGTAACTAAAAGGAGATATATAATTTAAAAAAATGTAAAGCCGCTTTAAGTATTTTAATTGAAAGTTTCAATTTGAAATTGTTGAAAAAAAAAGATTTTAGGAAAGAAAAAGGACCTTTTAGATTTTTGTGCTGATCGTTGCAACTATTCCCTACTTTGTGACTGCAAGTGAATGTACTTTCTATTTCCATCGCAGATTAAAAACGACGATGACGATGAGCGTTTTATAGAGAGTTGGAACTTGGAAGTGACTTGGAATGTCACAAACATAGAAGAGCTACAACCAAATTTTGACTTTTAACCGTTTTGGACCAATAGGCCGTTTTCATGTTTAAAGGCCGACAGTGAGTCTGTTCAATCAAAAAAAAGTTGATTGATGATTGATTGAAAAGGACCTATAACTGCCGAAATGTTAAAGTTCATAGTTTTGCACTAAAACAATTATACATATAATATACATAGGAACATTTATATAGGTAAGTCAAGTTTATACTCTATGGGTTAAAATCAATCCACCTTCACAGCTTCGAACTTCGTTAAATCAAGTGTGGGTGTTTTAGCATAAGATTAAAAAAAACTCCACGAATATAGACGAAAATGTAAAAGAATTTCCAACAATTAAAAAAGAAAAAAACTCAGACAATCTTCGAGTTAATAAATACTAAATGACAATTATGCAAATCAAATGCCATACCCTCTCGGTGAAAAAAAAAACAATACTACATTTTAAACTGCAAAAACACTGGTATACTAACCTCCAAAGCTTCATCATTATCGTTGCCGTTGTCGTCGTGTCCTATGGTGTTGAACTTGTACCGGATTGTTTGGGAGTTGTAATATAGTGACTCAAAAAAAAAGACCACAGCATGATTCTTTAAGGCACCTTCGTGCCACACACAGTCAACAACACTGTCCTCGTTGCACGTCGCGACGCGATGTTGTCGTTCATCTGTTTTGTGTTTCTGTTCCAAGTCCATGCTGTAAGTATAAATCGCACCTTGACTGAGGTGCTGGTTGCATGGGAGCTGGGAGTCCATGACATCAAGCTGGGTAGAACGCCACAGAGTCTACAACGGTTGTGTGGTGGCACAGTTGTCGGAGTCTTATGCTTCTATACACAATGAACATTGTTTTATGCCAAAGGGTATTTGCTATATAAATGTAAAAAAATAATAAACAAATAAGAATAAAAGTAATAAATTTTCTCATTTAATATGCAAGTGCGCTGGGTAAGTGCAGTATGAGTAATTACTTATAAGGCTTTGATTATGCCGTTCCAACTAGATTGAATTGGAATTTTCAATACCAAACTCAAATTGACCTTAAAGGCAAACAAATTCTTTTAAATTTAATTAAAATTACATACCCAATCAGCCTTCAACAGGTAAATGTGTTGTTTGTTTAATAATTAGGGATCATCCAATTCAATATTCAAATTCAATAGAAAATTAAAAATAAGAAAACTTTTATAAAATATACTAGGACGCCCAATGGCCGAAAATGAAAATCGACCATTAAAAATAGAACAATAGAGCGTGTGGATAGCACCAACAGCAGCTGACACATATACACTCTCACTTTCTATGAGAACATTATGTTCTTACCGTGGTCGATCGCAAATGATGTACACATCCCCATCATTGGTGCGTTCTTTTTTTAACTAAAGTTAACTATGGTTGATGTGTCAGAAATTATAGTTGGAATGTCATAGTTAAAAAAGTTACTTTGGGTAACTTTTCATTTAGGAACGATCAAAGTTATAAATATGGTTGAACTGTCAAACGAAATGTGTTGAAAAAAAAATCGAAATACATTTGGAATGAATAAAAGAGATAAAATCGTGTTTGCATTAAATTTATTGCCAAAAATAATTACTTGCACTTCAAAAATGGAAACAATTTGTTAATTAAATTTATGTATACTTAATTTTTGGACAAAATCGAATCAATAATTTGTACATTGTTGGTTCATTCATTATGGGCACAATGCACAAATTTCGTAATAAAAAATTGACCAAATCGAAAGAATAAAATGTCGACACAAAATTAAAATTAGTCAAATAATAACAGAAAACAATTCCCAAAATCGAAATCGACAAAAACAAAATGAGTTAAATTGAAAACACATTTACAAAAATGAATGCAATTTCAGATCAAAAGAACGAAAAGTAAACAAAAGATAACCACAAAATAAAAACATTGCAGTTTCAGCTGTGTTTGACAGATTAACCATTTCAACTCATATCAATGAGATGAGTTGGAAAAAGTTACTAAAAGTTACTTTCTGACACTTTAACCTTGAGTTTAGGAACGACTTTATGACGTCATAAAGTTACTCAAAGTTACTTTTCTGAATTAAAGGAACGATGAAAGTTAACTATAGTTAACTATAGTTAACTTTAGTTAGAAAAAGAACGCACCACATGCAGAAGACACAACACGCTGAGGAAAATGAATGCACTTTTGTCTAAACTGTAAAGAGTGTTGTATGTAGTTGCTCTTAGGACTGGGCCAAGGATATACAGGGTGTTTTGATTATGAAGTGACAAAAGGCTAGGGCTTGTAGATTGGATCAAGACATGAAACAAATTTATGAGAGGGGGTATTTCCTCCTATTTAGGCGGGAGGGCATTTTTCTAAAAAATCGTTGTGAAATAACACTTACAATGTCATATTATACTTTTTTTTTAAAACTAGGTACTTATATTTCAATTGTTTTTAAATTGTTTTATGGCTGATTTTATAAAGCCCTTTTAACTATTTAGCAGGTTTTGAAATCTTAAAATGACGTTTGTTACATACAAAATACGTCATTTAAAAATTTAAAAGCTTGTTAAATATTTTGTGAAACCGAACATAAGTGCAGTTTTTGAAACATTAATTTTCAAACTCAAAATTTTACAAAAAAAATGTTGTTTTTAATATTCAATGCTCTTATCAATTTTAAGTTAAACAATAAAAACTAGATCCTAATTTTTAGGAAAACTGAAAATAACTATTGCTGGATTTACACGACTGACAAATTGGCAGTTTTTTGTCAGTAAACTGTCAAAAGAATGAATTTATCCATTCTTCTGTCAGTTTTTTGACAGTTTACTGACAACACTGCCAATTTCTCAGTCGTGTAAATCCAGCATAAATCTACTTTACTACTTACTAATTGGAAATAAGATCTTTAGAGCAACTTAATAAACGGATTGAAATCAAATTAAGGGAATTTAATTTCGGTTTGTATTCACAAAAAGTTCAGTAAATTTTGGAGTTTTAAGCTGGATTTACACGACTGACAAATTGGCAGCTTTCTGTCAGTAAACTGCAAAAAGAATGAATTTGTCCATTCTTCTGAGAGTTAACTGGCATAATACTGCCAATTTGTCAGTCGTGTATGTCCAGCATTACTGAAGTTAAATTTTTCTTTTGACTTCAAAACCCTTAATGACAAATATCGTGAAGTTGTAGGTACCTACTAGCTTTTTAGGTTACAACCTGCAAATGTCTGTATGGTAGGTATACAGATATGCCTATGCAGATTTGATGAAAACCAATCAATAAAATTAATTAATTTAATATTTTCTTAGAGAGGGAGGAGCCATTTTAAGATTTATTTGCCGTTTAAAGTAATGCCGATCGGTATTGAAAGTTTTGCGAAGAGTTTGGTTCGTTTAAAGGTGCAGCACTGCAGCGCATTACCTATACACTGCTTGCATAGATAGGCACACCATTTGAATGGCAAATAATTATTTCTGTTGTTTGAGCAAGGTAAACTTGGCCCGCCTGCTGTATACGAACTTTGCAAATAAATAATATAAATTCATAAAAAGTGTGATATATGAGTTGCCAGATAATGTTTGGCCTTTTGCCAAGTCTGGTCAATGGCAACAACAAACCATATAAACATTTACCCAACCACCTATAAAATGCCTACATATTATATCTACCTATTGCTGTTTGTATAGTTATTTAACGATTAGAACCTCTCTACCGTCATTATGTCTTTCCATACTTTGGACTTATTTATTAGCATCTTTATTCACACTACTTATAACTAAGCATTTCAATTTACATTCATCTCATTTAAAGACGAATCAGAAATAAGCTTGTTTTCAATATAATGCTTTGCGTGGGACGCATTATTTATTCAATTTGTGGTAAGTTAATCGCGTGCCGAAAATAAAACAGATAAGCAAATATAAAACTGTCCTATCATTTTATTTCTAATAAGCTACATAGGTATACCTAGATAGGTACATATATCTATTTTATTTGATTTTTTCAAAACTGGTTAGAGAAATTAAAAAAAAGATTTTATTTTATACTTTTTTTAGCTTCAATTACGGGATGGTTACAGAAAGATTTATATCACTATTATTAAAAATAGACTACTGTTTATATTTGAAATGGACGATACTAGATACATGCCAATTTATAACAGTTATAATAGTTTTTCGCCATTAAAAGTGGGCGTGCGTTGACGCGCTTCGCGCGACTTGAAAAAAAACTAGGGATGCCTGAAGTATGCCCACCGGTGAAGGGCCCTGCGGGGCATAAATAGTACTTATATAACTGTTATAATTGACATGTCTAGAGTCACTTCCATTTGAAATACACCCAAAGCCTGTCACTGACAGAACAATACACAAATTCGTTCTTTTGGCAGTTTACTGAGAGAAAACAGTTTGCTGACAGAAAACTGTCAATGCATCAGAAATTATTTTCAGTATGTTTGTAAGGTGGTAAAATTAAACGTCACTTGCACTCATTATTTTTCTGATAAAAAAATGACAGGTTTTGGAGCTTTTTAACGATTCAATAATTAATGAACAGAAAAATTGCCACTTTGTATATGTCATGTAAATCCAGCATAACTGGCGATGGTGCCTTTGATTTAGAGAGCTTTCACTGTAGATTCAACTATAAATTACTTTGGTTATCAGTCGGGCATAACAATAGAACTATAGAAAAAATATATAAAAACAGATAAATAAAAATAATTGTACAAGGTCGAACATAAACTACAGATATAAGTATTTGAAGCGTGTCAACAAGACTCCAATAAAAAAAAATTGCCTATAATAAACATGTCATAATCCGGCCAGGTCTTACTTTTGAACGTGTTAATTTAATAAAATTTTAAGAAAAAGAAAACAAAAATAATATTTTAAAATCTAATGAAATATTATTTCGTAATTCAAATTAAAATAATCCTATACTGTGACTGTAAAACAGAAAATCTCTTTTATTCAATGAAAATCAAAAACCAAAACAAAATGTTGAATTTATAATCTCAAAATTTGAATTGTTTATAGGAATAGGTATGTTTATTTTCTTCTTATTTCATATGCAAATTATAGAATCATTTCCTTATAAATCATCTTCTGGTTTTATTTTTACTAAAGAATTAATGGTCTTTTCTAAAAGCTTCATTCTTTTTTTGGGTTTAAAAGAAAAAAAAAATTATAAAAAAATATTCATCTTGCAAATTAGGGGGTATATGTAGGTACCTACAAGAATTATATTAAATTTATGTTAATTTATTTTTTTTTATTATATTTCGTTGACAAGAATATGTCCTTGAGTTGACTAAATTAAGAGGAGCAATAAATGTTGTTGAACGACAGGAAACAGTTACTTATTGTTTTTATTTTGTTTTAATGTTTAAATGCATTAGTACCTACATTAATTTGGATTTAACTGATCTGTTTGACAGAAAGGTGTATTTATATTTAATACTTTTTTTGAATGGCCTTTTCGATTGGTGTTTCGCTCTGGATTTGTTTTCAGAATCGTTCAAGATCAAATTGTTCCACCTGATTATACCAATCAAAAAGATTACAAGTCCGTTTATTTGTTCTTATGGTTGTAATCATTAAAGGGTTTACAATGAAAATTCCTTATATAACAAATACGAATTTTTGTTTAATCTCATCTACAACGGAAAGCTGATACAAACAGCGATTTTTTTTTTAATTTCTCTAAAATGGCTCTTATACGATTTTAATTAAACTCCGTACCTATCTAAAATGTAAAAGTCAATTAAAAGAGTACATCTTCATTTCATGGAAAAATCGTCAATACTGTATTTCACCTTTGTGAATTTTTTTTTGACAACAAACTGAATCGAAACTTTGAATATTCATGCCACCTCAACTGTACATGACTGGCTGAACACAATAGACTCGCGTTGGAACGCGCGTTCGCACACGAGTTTTTACTAAAACAAGTATTTATCTCCCAGCTTCGAGTTCGCGGCTGCTGCTTCATTGTATTCACTTTACCGAGATTTTATGTAATTTAATTTTGACAGGTAAGCACGTGCGCCATGACTCTCGTCATGAACATATTTAAAATAACGCCAATGGAGTCACAAAAATGTATGTCCATGTGGTGACATTCAAAGCAGATTTCGATTGTGGTTGTGATGTTGGACATCATTCATGTCCTGCATCCAGATCCGAAGTTTAATCGAAATCATTGTTAGTTTGTCGCGTACTGTCCAAAACTTCGAATTTCTACGATTTTTGATGTGTAAACATCTATGCTGGCGGTAGAGTGAAAAAAAACGTGAACGTTCGTGTGCAACGTTACGTAGTGCAACGTTACGTTGTGCAACGTTACGATCTGCACGCTAGGATGGGTGCGTTCAGTGAAAAAAATCTTAAGATCCCCTTCAAGCAAAAACAAGTCCGTTTTGGATCCGCGCACGTTGATGCTTACACATATTAACCGTGAGTCCCGGCACTCACACAATTTTTTTTATATGAACTTTGAAGGGTTTTGGACTGAAATTTGTAGAAATTCTCAGCTTTGGACAGTACGCAAACAGACAGATAGTTACATAGATATATGTAAAACTTGAACTTAACTTAAATTTAGTTACTCCCTTTTTAATTGATTTGATTGGCATACACTATAGCAAACAAAAATTTCGACTTATTTAATTACATATTAAAAAAAATCACGTTCTACACATAATACAAACAATTAAATTAAATCAAAATTAATGGACATTTAAATTTAATGATTCAAAAACGATTCTCAACGCCTATACAAATATATATGTAGCAACACAATTTATTATGACTAATTAAGTAGTGTCTTATTTGCATAAACCTTTCCACAAAATACTCGTACTTAGTCATCATTCGATGTTCCTTTTGAATCTTAAGGTGTAACGTTACAGATTCGAGAAATTGACGCTTAAAAGGTTGTCAGAAAATGTGTTCTGCATTAATTAAATTTTTTTTTGCTAAAATTAGAAAAAAAAAAACATTCAGGCACGTAAATAAGTTTAACATAATCGCTTTTATGACAGATTACGCAGAGGAAAAAGTAGCACATATGCTTTAAAGTATAACTTAAATATTTAAGTTTCGTATAAGCTTGCTGTTTAAATTGTTAAAATATATTGCTGCTAGCATAGTAATAATGAGCAGCATATATTTTTTTTCTTCTTTCTATTCGTCATTGACACAAATGGTGGTGATGTTTAATTCGTGTAATAAATTTGACAATATTGACAGGTCTGCCGTGATGCAGAGACAGACATAATCATAGTGTCTACACTCGTGGGTAATCATTTTTTACAATAAATTTAACTTGCAAGTTATAATGCCAAGAGTGGATCACCCTGGTAATTTAAAATGCTGTATCTATCGTCACAGTAGAATAGGCGCACTAGAGTTCACATGTACAAATTAATGCGTGAGGCGTTTCTATGCTCATTTAACAAGTATAGCTAGTCACTTCATATATAGCGTTTGAAAAATGATGTGTGAAATACTCCAATCGATAGAGACTTAAAATATAAAAATGACAGGGAGTGTTGCAAATTAAGATTTAATTAAATCTTTGGCATAATTGGCATATATGAGCATGTGAGCGGATATTTAAAGACATTTGAACAACCTTTATTAACTACCGGTAGAGCAAGTGAGATTCTTATCGAGGAATTCATTAACATAACCTTAAGTCCTACTTCCCTCATATATATAGGTCATAGGGTTTTCCAGTTAAAAAAGCTTTTTCAATCCGTTATTTTCCTTTGAAGCACTTCAACTTATTAAGAGTTTTGAAAGGATACATTTAGTATTCAAACCACAAACACTCAATATGAAGATACCAATCTCGGCTGTCATCAGAGTTTGCCTACAAGCTCATTTAGGGGATATTCAGGAGAAACAGGCACACATATGCAGTAAGCGTACGTTCACCACGCTTTATTTGCACACACTTTGATTCAAACTTCACGTGGTTTCAACAAAAAAAGATGCAAATTCAATTTGAAAATGTGCAATTATTTTTTAGCCCCTGTGATTGTGTATTTCGTAACCGAGATAGATATATGAGATATTTAAAAATTACACATAAATGTATATGTTGTTTACTTGTTATTTTGTAAGACTAGTTATTTTAAAGGGGCCGCCACTGCATTACTCCCTTTCCGATGGTATTAAATGCATCCTTATCCGATATTCGCCTGCTTTACAGCGAATTATTTGTTAAACATCGATTTTAGCTTTTACCTTGTCTAAGTATATGTAGGTACTTAATTTATATTTAAAAAAAAATGTGGGGTGTGCAACTATTTATTCACTTATGGCCCTTTGGATTGGTCTTGGAATTGGAGTTCTTGTTCTGAAGAGAAAATGTTTCTGAGTTTCAGAATCGAAACCTGACGCATTTACGTGATTTGTCAAATTTTTGGTTCGGAGTACCAATCGAAAAGGCCATTTCTTAATTTTTCCTAGATTTACACGGCTGACAGAATCCAATAGTATTTTTATCACGAAAACCGACACTGCCCGCTGGTGTCAAGGTGAGTTGTTTGTTCTGACGTAATCTATTCATGGTGAAATTGCAAAATACAGTCAGAACAAATCATCTGTCTGCTGTCCAATTTACTTTCTGTGTTTCCTGTCGTGTGTGAATAGGTTTAACATTTTTCGATTAAATTTTGAAGTTTCCAAATATAGATTCACCTCATTAATGTCAGAAACTTAACTTACGATACAATTTATCTTGATTTTAGGCCATGTATGAATTGGATACAAATTTCGAATCAATTTAATCTGAGATTAAATTTTGACGTTTCCACATATAAATTCACCTCAATAATGTCAAATATTATGCTTTGGATAAAATTTAACGCGATAACGATAGTATACACACGTATGATCACAGAAAAAAGTATATACAAAACATACAATTAGACTATCTTATTAAATCTATAATTCTATTTTTTTTTTTTTTTTCAATAAATTATGTCCTTAAAACATTATGCTATCGAGGTCAATTTGACTTGTAATTATACAGAATGTGTATTTTCTCACTGCCTTATGTATTAAGTTGTCTGTTTAACAATATTATGATAGCATCAAGGATATGACCTCTTTGTGCTCATCATTCAATCAATCAACCAACTCTGCACAATCACCTTCTTATGATGTTTCTCGACGACTTTATCAATATGCTCAATCTCTTGTGCAATTGACTGTGAAAAATTATAGTGATGCACTTACTAAGTGTAAATGAAATATGACATACTTATAGTGCATCGAAGAGAAGAATGCACAAAGAACCGCATCACACAAACGGACCAGACTTTGTGCCGCTTTGTCTATCTTCCCTCCGCGTAGCGTATAGCCCTATTTCCCATTATTTATAAACTATATATAGAAACGTTCAAAAGCGAGCTTTGTTTTTTCTAGAAACATGTACATACGTACATAGGTATGTAGGTATATACTTATTAGAAATCAGGGTTACAGTTTGTTTATAAATAAGGCGTCAGGGATCTAGGGGGCCATGCTCTCTTCTTGTTATTAAAAAATATTTTAAGGGGTGAGAAAGTTACAGTTTTACATTCTGAAAGTTATGGATGATTGGATGGATGATTTAGTTATTTCTTAATACACAAGTAAATAAACTGAGCAATATTTTGATGTGTTACAATGTAGCTCGAGTTTTTTGACGGTTTCTTTAAATATCTCCTAAAACTTCTTGTACCTTTCACACACGAAACAATAGCAGCATTTTACTGTCGGTGTTCACATTCGCCTAAATCCTCCGACTTTTTGATGTGTAAACATCTATGCTGGCGGTAGAGTGAAAAAAAACGTGAACGTTCGTGTACAACGTAACGTCGTGCAACGTTACGGTGTGCAACGTTCCGATCTGCATACTAGGATGAGTGCGTTCAGTGAAAAAAATCTTAAGATCCCCTTCAAGCTAAAACAAGCTTGTTTTGGATCCGCGCACGTTGATGTTTACACATGTTAACCGTGAGTCCCGGCACTCACACAATTTTTTTTTTACTTTTTTGTACCTTTATCTGGTTCCCCCTGATCACTAAGTCTGAGATAAAGATACAGAAAAGTCAAAAAAAAAAAAGATGGAGGAGTTATGCTGCATTTACACGACTAATTTGTCAGGCATTTTTCTGTCACTATACTGCCAAAAGAATGAATTTTTCCATTGTTCTGTCATTTTTTTGACAGTTAAATACCAGAATACTGTAAATTTGTCAGTCGTGTAAATCCAGCATTAGGTGAATGTGAACACACTCATTATCTACCAGATAAAACAAAAAAGAAGTTGGCATATAGTGACAACAGTGTTATATACCCATCTCTCTTTTTCTTTATTTTCATGTATTCGTTGTGAGACACCATTTGGAAAACATGTCTGAGAAGATGTGGGTGTGTGTTCAAAATTCCAAACCAAGATGAATCTTCTCTGCAAAAAACTGAAAGTTGCTGAAAACTCAGTTTCCTCGCCGTTATTTCCACACCTACATCCATACAAATCTATTTCACCATAACCTCAAGCACTGAAATGGGATAGAATGTGTGATCTTTTTAGAACCAATCCTAATATTTTCATACATACATATGTACCTTTGTTCAATTGTGTGGGGTCGACTGTCAAATATTGTGTGATGAACTGTCATTTTTTGTTTCCCCACTGTTATACTCCCATTTTTTTGACAAGTGTCAATACTGAATGGGATGTGTGGAAGGACTTTAACGAAATGCTGTCTTGTCATTCAATTAAAGATGGCGGCCGATGTACATGTATGTGTCTCCCGAATGCTTAAATGTTTTTATATGCCATTAGGGCCTACTGTCTTTTAAATCCAATCTGGATTACATGTAGCACTTAGAAGGAATAGGAGGACAGTAAATTAAACATCAAATTTAGGTGTTTGGTAAATAAATTGCTCAACTGTGCAAAAGTCGCCACTTAAGTAAAGCGAATATTATTACAGCTAATTCTATGACTAAACCTAACATTCTATAGGCCTTAAAACACTTTTTGCTTGTTTTAATTTGTCTACGCTGTCAGACTGGGTCGCTATTGCAACTGCGTCATTATATAAGCGAAAGTGAATTGAAATCCCCACCAATCCAGTCTACTGACGTTGACTGACGGCAGCGCCAGAATCGCACCGCTTTAGTGTGGTTCCGCATGATGGTCTTTTTTGTTCTGGCAAATAAGCTATGGCGACGACAGTTTGTATGATTAGGGTGGCCCGTAGTCGGCATACCTGAAAGTTAGATTGGACATGGTTGATGAACTTTTAAAAACATTAGATTGCTACTCTGCTACATAAATAGATAGATAATGCTGTATATTGACCGGAAATCCAGTTGTTTTGAATGGGGTGCCAAAGAGAAATAAAATTTGAATACTATATCTGATGTGCCTAACCCGGATAATGATAATATAATTTGTTGCACCCGTTCAAGGCCAAAGTTTCAGCTTAGTGTCATTGTTTTAATTTAATATGAGAAATTGAAAATAAAAATTGGAGTCTGTGTTCGTGTTTGGAACGAATTTGTTATACTGAACAAAGAATACATTTTATATATGTTTGCATAACGAGAGGTGAAACCTACTTACCTACTTCTTTTTCCCGAAACTCATTTGCTTATATTGTTGGGATTTTTAATTTTATATCGTGTTGGTGAATAGCTTTGAAACACAACTTGCAGCATATTGGAGTTATTTATTATCGTTTTTTTTTTTTTTTGATTTCATCTTCACGTGTTGCCGTCAGTAAGTGCTAGTGTGCTGCTGCCTTGTTGATGAAATCTTAATGGCGAGATATTAAAAGATATTGGACAGATGTGATAAGAATGCATTTCCTCTATTACCCGTGTTTTTTTGGTAACATATACAGAGTGATTCGCATAAAATAGGACAAAAAAGCTAGTAGGTACATGTAAACAGGTTTGGTTACAACCATGAACAAAATCGTATGGGTGGGAAACTTCTACCCCCTTTAAGCAGAGAAACAATATTCTAATAAATTGACTTAAAATCGAAAACAAATTCTACAAATCAACGCACTTATGTATAATTTTAGGTATATTCATATGTAACTGTTTTTAAAGCCAGAAATCCAATCAGCGTTTTTAAAACAAGTAGGGAATATCGTTAAAATATATTCGGATTATTCCCCGTTTTAAATTATTTCAGAATGCAATTTTGTAAGGAATAATTTTTCATAAAGGTTGTTTTAAATTGGCAGCTCTGTTTCTATTGATACACAATCGGTGCATCGGTGAGATAGGTAATTTTATGTCCGTAAAAAAGAGAAGGTAGATTCCACCCAAATTTCACCGATGCGCCAGTTTCATTTAATATTTTCGGATTCAGCATGAAACGTGTGAGTGAGATATATGTGGATTTTAAAGCCCGAACCACACTACTCTCGTGTAGAGTGTTGGGGAGTAGAGTGTCTCTATCGCTCTAATGTATTTCATATGCGTAGAGCCATATTTGTATCGTGTGATGTGTTGTGTCGAAATCTGTAAAATACATTGAAATGACAGCGACACACTACTCCACAACACACCACACGAGAGTAGTGTTAGTGTGGTTCGGGCTTAAGGGTGTGAGACAGGGAAGTGTAGATTGAAATGAAAGGATTTTTCTTCACCGTGTAATCACGAGTTCAGTAAAATGACCTTCAGTAAAATGACCCATGTAATCAGGCACTTATGCTCAGTATATTTTTCTATTTCACCACAGATAAATGGTGGCAATTTGCCCATTTTGCACCACAATCTTAGGGCGTGTGTGAATCGGATTTAAATCGCGTTTAAATTTACTCCAAGATTGATTTTTGAGACTACATGGAAATGTCAAAATTTAATCTCAGATAAAACTTAATTGAAATTTGAATTCAATTCACACATGGCCTTAGGTCCAATTTTTCAGTGGGCGTTAGACTCGATTTTTTTTAGTCAAATTAGGTCCCGAGTTAACCCTGAGTTATAAATCAACAATTTTGTTCAGAAAACTCTGGACTAGCTGAATAGATATTTCTGACAGATATCTCAATCGAAATCGAAGCGCGCCGACACAACGGAAAGGACGATGTCCATATAGTGTTGGCCCATCTCGATTTCGAAAGTGATCGGTTTGATTTCGAAAATGTTTGACAATTTTTCATTGCAAAAATGTGGTAATTCGGCCCCCTGGTTTATTTCATTTGCAAGATTAACTATCTCTGGCTAACTTAGCACTGAAAAGCTAGTCCAAAGTGTTTTTATTTTAAAAGTTCAAATCAACTCTCATAAAAATGTGTTTTGATAGAAGTTTGGTTTTAAAATTGACCACACTTTCTATTGAATATTAATTTGACAGCTGATATAGATAATTTTTGCTCAGTATATTTTGCTATCTTACCATATAAACCGGATCAAAACTTTAAAAATTATAGTTGTCGATACATCTGGCCCCAGCTGCTCGATAAAGTAGGTACATACAGTCGAAAATTTGACTTCCAGATTTGCCCTACATTGAACCACGCATATGCTCGAATGTCGAAATCATTTTTAAAAACTAATGGCAATAAATACAAATATAAACCCAAAGCTATGCGGATAGATTTGTGTCGTTGTAATATCTTGTTAAAAAACAGCTGATGCAACAACAAATTAAGCTGAACATTTTTGTATATGTAGGTAGCATATCTCTGACCACCAACCGAAAGGAACAATGAAGCCAATATCATAGCCATATTAACATTATTTGTTTGTGTTAATTTCTTTTTAAAGTTCTATATGTACCAGTAACAAACAAATACATCCTATACAAACAAAAAAAAAAACAATAGAAACAAGGTTCGCTTTAAAAGTTTACTGAGTTAAATTTATTCGAACGTCAAAATTATGATCTTTCGACCCAGGGAAAATGACAGACCATAATTTCCAATTTGTTATAAGAGTTGAAAGGCAAATTGGAAAATTACTTTTTTCAATCTTATATCCCACTTGAAAAAAACTACCACTTTTGAATTCGATAGCACCACGCATATAACCCGCTTGTACTCATACTTCCAAAATCAACTTTCGACTAACTACATAATAAACTGTTCCTACGAGTCCTCTATAACGAAAATATCGGAATAACAACAAATTTGGAGGAGTACAAATTTGTATCTAAATTCGGTAAACTTTCAAGCAAAAAACCACTCGCTTCGGTATACCCCTATAGATAAAAATGACAAAAAGGAATTTTCAGATTGCAATTGTTTTCTCAAAAATGCTCAACATATTTCCTTAATTGCAACAGTTAAGGTTGTTCTTGATTTTCACACCCATTTTCTTCGAGAAAAGATAACTACACACACAAATATAAACAAACACAGGCATATATTTAAACAAACAAAAAGTTTAATTTCTTTGAAAAATAAAATCTACACAAAATATCTGTAGAATTTATCGAAACCAAAACATAGCTTGAGGAGCACTTGGACAATCAATTTTTTTTCATGGACCTAATAGCCTCACGACCTTGACCGTTGATGTAATTCCAACCGGTCCTTAACTTGGAACTCCATTCCAATGGTTTATCCTTGAAAATAAATAAAAAAAAAAAAACAAAAATATTGTACTTTCAATCATTTTCTCTAAATAAATTTCTTTAACTTACATCTACAAGATTCCCAAGGATGGGAACCGCATAAACCATCCACACAGCGAAAATTATGAATTGGCTGCAATACATCCTGAAATTATCGAAATCTCCAGCCCCAGCGGTAGTTGCTTCATCTGACATTTTTTCTTTGGTTCTAAAAATCGGTTTCTGGAAATTATTCGAATATGTAGCACAGATAGCTTCCAATTGAATATTATTTTTTATTCCAAACGTATGATGCTTATTCGGCAATATCTAGCGAATATCTGAATTTATTTTTTATTTTTTAGAATAGGATTTCTTATAGATTGCTTGGAATAAAAAATAATAAAAATAATTTATCGTATCAAGTAGTAAATTAGGAAGTAGATTTTTAAGTGTTTTAGCATTCGAGCGTAAAACGGAACCATAATGTTGCACTCTGGCTTACCTTTTTATCAATTAAAAAGTTCACACACCGCTGAAAGAATTTAAAATTCACTCAATTCAATTTATAACCGTTTATACCGTTTATGTTTATGCTGATTTCATGTCTTCCGTCGGTGGTCATTCTTTTCTTTGGGCAGTCATAGTTTGTTTTTTTTTTCAAGTAAGTCGCGGTACAAATAACTGTTATAACATCGACATTTTTTTAGTATCGTCCATATTTCTACTGGTGGAGGACTCTGGAATTACAAATATCATTTGAAACTGTTGTATGTCCCTAGTCCCAGACCAGATGGATTCAACTGAAGATTATTGTTAATATAACTGACATCTGAAATAGTTTTTTTCTACAAAGTGCAAAAGATTGAGATTGTCCTAATTCCTTAAATTTGATCCATAGATTACAGTATATGTATAACAATTAGATCTTAAAATCTGATTGAACTGACTGCAAAAATAAAGACAACTCATGAGCAATATCCCCCTCCTCGAGGGGGGAAATTTTCTCTTACCGATCGTAACACCACCATTGAGATATTTATCAATTCACGAATTCAACGAATTTCTAATCTTTCATTCTTAATTCATTTTGCTAAAGTGTACAGCGTGGGTAGCTTTTTAATAAACTACAATGAAGACCAAGATTGAATGAATTAATTTGCATACTCAAGATATATCCCGCGCACAACAAAATCATTCTATAATATCTATTTATAGACTATTCGCAAGCCCAAACTAATCCCCTTTCTAACCCTTGTCCCATACTGAAACGAAACACAAATCATTCAGTCAATATAGAACCGAACCGCAAAGCTTCCGTCCTCTCAGTCCCACCTCTACCAACATCATAACGAAAAACCTCAGCTTAGCCAAATTTGACAGCACTATACTGCGTCGTGTTAGTCAAGCTTATTTAAATGACGTCTCGGATGACACATACGATCCCCAACACGATGGCACACTTCACTTTTTTTATAAATGGAATACTTGAATCATACCAACTCGATGTCCATGACTCAGGCTTTAATGGTTCCCTGTCTTGGTGGAGTAAGACGATTGCCATTTTATTCAAGGACACACTACTTTCAATTAGGTCACAATCATACAAATCAAACAGGTCGTGGTGGTGCCCAGAACAGTGTTTTTATATGTGTGATTTATGGCTCGAGTCGTTTACACAGGAATGGGGTAGGGCTTCTTGAACTCAGCATTCCATTTTCATCCGAGCACAAGATCACGATTATTGCCATTGCCATTTGGTGCATGCAAGAATTGTAATTGGAATTGGAAGGTGGTGGGTGGATTGTAAATGTTGTGTTTATTGTTTTTCGACCAGGAATTAATGATATGGGTTCAATATCAATGTTAAGTGTTTTTTTTTTAAAGATTTATTTATTTATAAAGATTTCAGATGAAAAGCTCAAATCTACAATCAAAGTATACGGTGAGATCACACAATAGGCTAGGTAGGTACTTATATTAATCCTTTTATGAAAAATAATTTTAAAGTAAGAAATCTTCGTTCACAAATGCATTTATTTTGAATGTTACTTGCTAAGTCTCAACATACGCTTAAAACAGCTGATAAGTCCCTTTGACATGGAGAGATTTTTTGAGTTTTCTTAATTTCCTCTAAAATCTGTTGTACCTTTCACACGAAGAAACAAAATTGTATGATTTTCAGTTGTTTTCATATAAAGTCTCTTGGTTGAAAGATTCTGTTCACTTCCATTAATTTGTGCCCTTCTATATCGTTATAACTGAAAGTTGCTGGAAACTTAAGGCTTAACTACATAAGCCCAAAAAGTGAAAAAGTACAAAAGTGAAAATTTTCAAACTCATTTTGGAATAGTTTTTCTGACTGGAAAACTTATAAAAATGATGCAGAAAGATTAAATTTTGGTCTGAAAAAAAATTTGTATATTCTTTTTCACAAAACAACTGCGCTAGCGGGAAAAAAAATATTTTTACTTTTGTACAAAAGTACTTTTTGGCTTATGTAGTTAAGCCTTTAGTTTATTCCCTTAAAAGGTGGACTAAGGGCCAGTTTCAAGTGGCACGTAAGTGGGCAAGGTGAAAGATTAGTTTTTGTTTTAAATAATTTTGACAGTTAGTACTGTTTTTGCCAAAAAGTGCTTTAACTTTCTTAAAAACAATACCTGTCTCGACTGACACTCAAAATGTTGGGTAATTTGGCATTTTCATATATTTAGGTAATTGGAAGATTTTGGGTAATTTTATATTTCTGCTATTTTAGTTGACCTTATCTGTCAAATGTTCCTCAAAACCGTATACTAAAAAGAAGCTATTTCCAATGTACAAAATATATATTTTTTCGTTGATTTAAAATTCTGCTAAATGTGAATCTACCTATATGTTCCATGTCGACTAGACTGCGAAATTGATCCCAGATAGCCTATCTCTAGCCACCCGAGCGCGACCACGACCAATCCAATGGTGACAAAATCTTATTAGAGGTATGCTTATGCAGGTACCAAACTAGCAAGGACCTACAAAGGTGTTCCATTTTAATAGAAAAGTATTGAAATATAAATTTGAATGAGGAAAAGAAACCGTTTAGTTTAAAAAAAAATAAAATCGTGTGAAGCAAATTCCCACAGATCGGTTACAATCGACACAAACGCTACAAAACCACAAGTGTCCGCGCCACACAGCATCCATTTTGAGACAAACGCCGCGATATGCACTCTGAGCAGTTATTCTATTTTTAGAAATTATGGCTATTCTCGTTTTTTATATGCATTGTTTTTTTGTCTTATTGTGCTTATTTGCTTTGTAATTAATTATTCACATGCGGTATATGCGATCGTCCGATCGTCTATGGGTACCTACACGATGTGAAATTGCAATAAAATTGATAGTTATAGTCCGTCGTGTCGTTCGCACTGATGGTTAAAGCGCTAGATGGATTGTTTGTTTATATAAGTTTATTTAGTTTTGTTATAAAACCGACTTTTTACCTCAAACATAAAAACCTTTCAGTCATAGTTCGTTTGTATTGATACAATAATTGTATACATTGGTAACAGTACGGACTTAGTCATTTGGTGGCCTCAAATCTACTTATTGGACTAACTCCGCTGACTCATTTTGACTTCTCAGTATTTTATCTCGCTTCCACTTCGTGGGAGAAAGAAACAGTCAAATAAGGCAGGATTTTTAGTTTTTTTTTTTTCAATAAGTGGGAGCGAGATAAAAACACTGAGACGTCAAAATAAGCCGGCGGAGCGAGTACAATGGGGTGTTAATTTGTAGCTAAAATATATGGAAGTGACTCTAGACATGCCAATTATAACAGTTTTGGTTTAAAAAAGTACAGTTTTTGCGGCCCCGCAGGGCCAGGGCCCTCCGCCGGTGGGTATACATCAGGCACCCAGAGTTTTTTTTTCAAGTCACGCGAAGCGCGTTAACGCACGCCCACTTTTAAAGTCAGAAAAACTGATTCTTTTGTTGTCAAGAAATAAGAATGAAGTAAGGAAGTGAGAGAAAATTTGTGACTTCTCAGAAAATATAAACGGGCCAATAATTTTGAAGTAAACAACAATTCAAAAGACTGCACAATAATTGCAATGCTACACCCTGTTTAGATTGTGAATCTTCAATACGCCATGATGATGGGTGAGTAGTATAGAGCTCCTTCACCGATATGATACCCATCGATTGAAGGAAGTGACTAAAGACATGCTAATTTATAACAGTACCTACCAACTGTTGACAAGTACTGTTTAAGCCGGAATCACATATGTTACATGTATCCTGCGGTATGAGGTAGAGTGGCGTGTTGTGTAGCCGACAGTGCACACTGTGTTGTGTTGTATTGCAAACTGTCAGTTTTTCTTTACCTATTTAATTTTTCTCTTTCAATGAGCAGTGTCTTCTCTTTCTCGCACACAGAAAGATATTTCTGCCGCACATCGTTGTACATGGCACTGTTGGAAAAAGATGAATTCCGAGATAACACATCACTGGAAGCAAATATGACTCTACGCATATGAAACACATTGAAACTATAGCGACACATACTAATCTGGTTCCGGCTTTAAGCGGGCCTGCATGGCCATCAGACAGCCGAAAAGTTAGTTTAATATTTCATACTTTTAATGACAATAAACTGTTATAACTGTTACTTGTAATGACAATAAACGGTTATAACTATTTTAAATTGGAATGCTTTATTGGAACCTAAATTTACTTCTCAGTAGAAAATCTAAATTATACCGATAAAGGCGGCCACTGTATGCCACAGCCCTGAGCGAGTATATATGCTTAATTTATTAATCCGTCACTGACAGATTATAAAATTATTGGCTAACACTCTTGGCGCAGTAGTTGTGCTTTTAGAGTGCTGCAGCGATAGAAATTTGAATTAAGAGTAACGACCGGAAATGCCACCAGTGATTTAATTATTTTATCCACTTTTTTTTGTTCCTAACATCACATCAACTTTTGCACGTTATGTTTTTTTTATTGCGATTAATGCTATAAATGATAGACAAATAGCTTTGGATGATGTGTGTAGGTGGGACAAATAATGAAGTATGCGCGCCGCCGCCGGCATCTTCGCTGATCTCGTGTATATTGATTCACCTGGAGGCTATTTGAAGTTTAAGACGCAAATTTGCTTACAGCATTTCCCATTCTCATTTTGCTTCAAACAAGTTTCGGTATTGAACCTGACTTGAACTAAGCTTGAGGTTATTCTATACCTACTTCCAGTGTCAAATGAGGAGGCAATATGCCATTGAGTAAAGTAAAGTTGAACTTTTAAAAATATCATTAAACTTCTTGTCAAAAGCCAGTTCATACAGGCTGATTAAGAGAAACACTGATTAGTCAAGGCTAGCTTCATGGGAAGGATCAAAAAATTTCTTACAGGAAGCATAAACTCAGTTTTATGAAAGATTTTATTTTTTAGTTACATTATAGTGTCAAAAATTAAACTGGATTTAATTAATGAGATTTTAAACCAATTCATGCGGTCTAAAGTACCTACAGGTTATGGAAGTGACTCTAGACATGGCAATTATAAGAGTTTTGGAATATAAAAGTAATGTTATGCGGCCCGGCAGGTCCAGGGTCTTCCCCCGGTGGGCATAATGTCAGCACCCAAAGTTTTTGTTTCAACTCGCGTGAAGCGCGTTAACGCACATACTCACTTTTAATAACGATAAACTGTCATAACTGTTATAAATTGACATTTTCTTTAGTCTCGTCCTAACAACAAGACAATCTTGTCAAAAATGCTTAAATTCCATTGTTTATTTAATACTCCTAATCCACCAACAAACTTAGGCAAAGATACACCCACATACACACTATATTTCCCTTAGGAGATCACATTAATTCACACCTACCACACATTAAAATAAATTATCCTTCTTTTGTATTCCTAAATTACATACATGCCACGGCTAATTTGAATTCTTTTCAATTATACATGAATTCAGAAGTCTGCCTAACATTGAATCCCCTATTCAGTCAGTAGATAGCAGTTAATCTACACCCTTAAAACTTTTTGTTCAAAAAAAAAACAAAAACTTCAAAACTATTATAGTAATTAATTTATTCACAGGAGGCACATTTTGGTTGGTCTAAAAAATGTGTCCATAAGACTAACCTCCAAACTAATTACCAGGATACTTTTTTGCAGGCATTTGACGTTAATTACAAAACATATAATTAGTGTATAATCAGTTGGTGATAAAATATAGCTATGCACATGCATAATCATGGAAAGGTATTTAGTAATAAAATAAATTCTGCACGGCTCAGCTGTGCGTGTACAATTGGCTTACAATAATTAGGTACTTGCTGTCAAGGGACTGGGACTTGAAATGAAAATATGAAAAAGTTAAATTTATTAAATTCAGGAGCCTTGAGCCTCGTAAAGCCAGTACGAGACTTTAAAAATTTTGACTAGCCCATAAATTGCCGAAAATTACCGTAAATATGTCGCGAAAACATGCCGGACTTTAGCTGTCATGATGCTTACTTTATTTTATGGAAGTGACTCTAGACATGAAAATTATAACAGTTTTGGTTTATAAAAGTACTGTTCATGCGGCCCCGCAGGGCCAGGGTCCTCCGCCGGTGGGTATACTTGAGGCACCTAGAGTTTTTTTTTTTTCAAGTCGCGCGAAGCGCGTTAACGCACGCCCACTTTTATCGGCGAAAAACTGTTATAACTGTTATAAATTGGCATGTCTCTAGTCTCGTCCTTATTTTATACAGGACGTTGGATGATCATAGATCATGCTGGTAATCACAGATTAGCCACATGAAGATGAGATTCCTCGGCAGCCATTTTAATTTGCCTACAAACTTGGACTGTCAGATTGCAGATACAAAATGAGAATGTGTGTATAAAAACCTCACACATATACAGTAGGGATCTTCACACACCTGGTAAAATTGTTGTTGCAATTCACATTTATTCATCTACGTGAGATGAAATTACAAATACAACAATGGAAACAAATGGGTTTTGGAGGGTGAAACGTACGAAAGATTCTCATCTTCACGTGGCTAATCTGTGCTGGGAATGGTATAGATGTAGATATGGTCTATGTGGCCTAGATGGTCTCGGCAGCCATTTCAATATTCCTATAAGCTTGCAAGGTCATCGCAGTTTGCAGATACAAAATTATAATGTATGTGTAAAAACCTCGCACATATAGACAGTAGGAATCGTCAATCCCCTCGTTACATTTTTGTTGGAATTAGCATCAAATTCCCTGTCAAAAAAAGATCTGTGTTTCTATTTAAGCTCAGGCACATCAGAGCGCTCAAATTGTGGTTCTTTTTTCAATCAAGCCAGCTCGGAGCGCGTATTCAAAATAAAATAAAAAACGGAGCAAATCACTGAGCACAAACAACTTCATACAATTTTCATGTAATTTGACAGATTATTCTCTGTCAGTATGCTCTACTCAGAGCATACCCGGTCCGCTCAGGCTTTGCTCAGTGCACACTGACTAGCGCGAAACATTCGAAGCGAATATGCGACGACCGAAGAATGTTCAAAGATTCGCTTCGCGCCAGTGGGGGTACTCTCATTAATCACCATGTATAAATAAATTTAGACAGGGAAAAGTTTCGTAGTCGTTTCAAAGTATTGGCGTTGGTTTGGGAGAACCTTAAAACCTAGTACGCTGCTAATGCGAAACTAAATTTGTATGTACTCCAACACCACAGCGAAAAATGGTAAGGAAACGACAGCGAAAAATTTCTCATTCAAAGTGTCACCAATTATTGTAAGAAAAACACAAAATCAAATCAAACCCAATAAATTCAAGGAATCCCATACTGTAATGACAGTAAGCAACAACAAATACAAACACAAATAAAATTCAAATGTCTCTTTAGCGGGGTTCATATTCAACGACCTGTCGCCCGACTGGAGTTTGTTTGCTTGCGTTCACATTTAACGACTCTCACCAACTTCATTTGCAAACAAATTATTTTTTTTCTGCACATGTCGTTGAATGAACTTGCCTTCGGACACAATAGGCATGTTCAGAAAAATGAGATCTCGTAGAACTCAGTACCTACATGAACAGGATTCCTCCGCAAAACTTTCTCAGTTTTGCTGTCAAAATTCTGAGGAAAAAAATTGTGGATTTGCTTTTGCTCACTTTTGACAGAGCGAAATCTCATTTTCCAGAACGCACCTGAAATATTTCATAGATTACTATCTGTCACTTTTGATAGAAAGAAAGAGCGATAGTATGCCATAAAATGTTGGTTGGGATTACTAATTCATTTGCCTCAAACATGTCATAGGCCAAAGTTATGAAGTGAATTCTCGCTTTAGAAGCACTAAAGAGAAGAATTGCAAGAATTTAAAAATAATAAAACCAAAAGAAATCATTTGTTTTGGGTCAATCCTTTTTTGGAGAAAAAGAAGTTACACAGCCTTGAACAACATTTGTTATAGGACCTTATTTATATATTTCAGAGGTTATGGAGTGCTCACAAATAGGTATAAAAACACAATTCCTCATCTTTGCTGACAGCAATGAGAATTTATTTATTGTTGATTTTGTTTAAATCAATACAAAAATAGAAAAAAATTCCTTTTTTTTCAGACGTACAATTAATCATTTACCTATTCGAGAACAGAACAACGTCACACAAAGCAAACAAAATTCAAACAAACCCACAAATGTCAAACGAAAAATTGCTTGCTCATAGAATACTATCCATAGCTTACCATGAGCCGAGCAATATGTGGCAAGAAATTTTTTTGTGATTGTTGATGTGAGGAGAAAATTTCTGACCTTTTGTACACAAAAGTGGTTCAATGCGTTTGTTAACTTTCTTGTAAGTTTCTCCATTCTTGAGAATTTCGTTCTCTCTTTGGTGCTTTGACAGGTTTTACAAATTTAGCTGAAAAAAGATACCAAACAAACCTAGTATCAAATAACTTTATTTATTATCAGACTTTCCAATAACAATTCATCCACCTTTTCCCAATACCTCCATAACACCCCTGTTGTTAAAAATTCTTTCTACTTTTGCGACGCCACCTATTGACCAGTCTTCATACCAAAAATTATAAACGCCAAACGCATTTCGTTTGTTTTCTTCTTCATTTTCGTTTGTTGGAATTTTTTTGCCCCGGCGACACTTTCAATTGAAATTCGTTGTTGGCGCATTTTTTCTCAATTTTAAATTATACCTACAATATATTCATAGAAAATAAATAATTCTGCAATTTCCAATTGTATCGAATAGTGAAAATAATTAATAACGGATTGAAATTTCGATTATATAAAACCGCGCTCCTCAAACAGTGCGTCCGAATCTCTCTGTCCAGAGATAACCTTAAAATACAAGAAGAAGAAAGGAAAACGATTGGAGCAATTAAAGTGGAACAAAACTTTGCGACGTTTCTTGCTTGTTCTTGTGGTTGTGTTTAAGCTGGTGCTTGTGAAAAAGTGTAAATTCTCTAGAACCTCACTAGGTGTAGGCATTTGCCATTAAACTCAACCCGACGTTGCAGAAAATCTACAATCATTTCGCCCAAACGAAAACAAAGTTTCCATCGCATCCGAATGGAAGTGGACGCCACGATTCCGGATGAAAATGTCGACGATGATGGCGACTACATTGCCGCCATGAAATTGGCTGTATCGGAAGACGAGGAAGCCGGTGGGGGTGGAGGCGAAGGTGGTGATGAGGCCGAGGATGGTGGGGACAGTTCCATGGATGCTGCCAACGCTACGAGCAAAACAAAATTCGAAAATGGTGGCTCTGAAGCTGCTGGCAGCAGCAACAGCCTAGGCAACAGCAATAAACGCAAGTTGTACTATGACTTACTACAGCAACCGGAGACAGACGATCTCTTTGGCTTCGATGAGGAGACTGGCAAACCGACTTATGGCCAATTGGAAGATGAGGCGATCCCCGAAATACCCGAAGAATCTGACTGCGCTGTTGGGCCGCCCAAGAAGAGTCGACAGTCGATCGAAGAAAGTGCTGTAAGTAAAGTAGAAGAAGTAGGGTGTGCGTCGCCATCGCCCACACCATCGACGTCGACTGCAACAACTGTAGTTGTTACCCCTGAGACTGTACCTGTCGCGGTCTCTCCAACTGTTCCCGTGGTGCCAGCTGCTCCGCCACCAACACCAGTAGCCGTCTCCAACAAAACGCGACTGCCAACAGACGCTTTCTACAAGAAACCCTTTGAGTGCGGCTGGAAGCGCGAGTTGGTGTACCGCGCCAATCCCGAGGCCAGCAAGGACAAGGCTGACATTTATTTCATCGCTCCTTCGGGCAAGAAAACTCGCTCCAGAAACGAGATCGCAGCCCTTCTGGATGGTGATCTCACCATTGAGCATTTTTGCTTTGCCAAGGAACCGCTGGGCGCCAGCCCCGAAAAAGAAATCGTACGCAGTGCAAAGCCAACAAATCGCCAAACAGCTGAGGTAAATAGAAAAACAAATATTTATTTTAAGTATTTCAAATAAAAAAAAAATCAATTTAATAATTATCTTCAATTTAAAGCCAATCCTTATCACAGTGGTAGGAACTCTGCTACAATAAAATTAAAACTATAGGTTCGGATTTTTGTTTGTTTATAAACTTAATGAATTGAGGCCCCCAGACAAATAATGGTGCAACAATGATTAGCGGGTAATGCTAGCTTAGTTTTATTTAATTAGTAAGTTTTTGCTCAAACAATTCTGCCTTTTATTTAAAGAAAAAGTTGGTAAAAACAGGTTAACGGTTACGCAGCCAAAGAAAATAGACAAATCGACAACTACTAATTCATAAGTTCTCCCAATAGGCAGGACTGATTCAAAACCTAATGAGAAGCTCAGTGGTTTTCCAATCAAACATTTTTTCAACCTTTCAGATTTTTTCCATTCAGTTTTTCTTTTTGTTCTGCATGTCCTTTCACTTAAAGAAAGTTCTATTGTCTAGAGCTAAGGTGGATTTAAATGTATCTTCATTCGATTTTTGAAAAATAAGTGGATGTAAGATACACAACTTTACATTATTTTGATAGAGATAAAAGACCAAAATGCAAAAGAAACTTTCACTGAAACTTGACTAACTAATGATCATCAAAATTCTGAATACTTGCTTGTTGAAATCAAATTTGACCTAATGTCAAGGACAGTAAGAAATCGTATGGAAGGTTAGGTTAGGTTGGAAGGGGTGATAATACGGCTAGCCGCATTACTTCACCCGGATCTCAATGGATCCATTGTGCTCCCCAGGGTCAAGGAAAGGTAAATATAAGGATGGATAGAGGAAGGAGTTATAGTGGAGTGAGTGGACGCTTTGGTATGGGGCTCCTCCCTGAACTATCTGGAATTCTGAAAGAATTTAAAGATGTTTATTAGTGGCAGATACGAAACGTCGCCCAGTTCGTCTAACAATAACGCCGCGGGCTACTATGCTATTTGTTGCTAGGCTCGGGCATTCATAGAGGAAGTGTTATGAGCCCTCCTCCGCCTCTTCACCTTGACACCCTCCTCATAAGTTGGATGTGCTTATGCCCATTCTACTCATGTGGGTTCCCATTGAGTTGTGACCTGTTAGAATTCCAACCAAGAGGGACAGTTGAAGCCTGCTTAACTTGAGAAAGTGTTCTGTTGTGTTCTTATCGAGATCCGGCAATAAGTTCATCGAGACCTGACAAGTGTCAATTGCAGACCATCTGTCGTTTGCGATATCGAGGAAACTTTGGTGTATTCTACTCTTTTCTTGCTCCAGAGGCATAAGTACCGATATTTCGGTTTGGCTTTGATCAAGAGATGACCCAATTTCTCCGCCTTATCGTATCCGTATATATCAGGGTGTCCTGGGACCCATCGAAGGGTAGTTGTGTTGGTTGCATTGAGTATTCTCAACTCGTTTCAGTCTACCAGTTTCGACTTTGTGACAATTGAGGAGATGGCTTTAATTGCCGCCTGGCTCTCCATAAAAATATCAATGTTCCTAATTACTTTTTCGCGTTTGGCAAGACTTTTTGCGGCCTCAAGGTCTGCTAGCACTCCCTCTAGATAAACGCTGCAGAAGTTTGGACGCTTTATCGATCTATTCAAGAGAGGGTCATCCCAAAGATTCCTGACCCTACCCCATCGTTCGTCTTGGAACCGTCCGTGAAGACCTAAACATGATTTGCATATATGACGCGTTTTTCCGCACATAATTCCCTTGTAGGGATATCACTTTTAAATCCGGTTAATTATAGAACGTTTTGTTATTTTCTTCTATCGTAGATTGTAAGCACTCCGACCAATACGAGCAGTGGCAAGCGTATTTCAAAACCTAAAGCACCAAAAGGAGCTTCTCCACCACCACAGGGATGGACAGCAACACGGGCGCTCAAGAACTCATCATCTCTAAATTCGAACTCAAATGCGACAGCAGCCGGAAGCACTGTGACATCTGTGGCATCACCCAAATCCACACCCAAGTCATCTAAAAACAGAAAGTAAGTTTATATTTTTGTTATTGTTTGTTTGCAGTTTTAATTCCCAAATACTTCCTATCCCAAAAAAAAATATTTAAAAAAATAAATAAATAATCCTTTCCCCGGACATGGACAAGAAAAATTGAGATGCTATTCCTCATATCTCTTTCACTAATTCCCCTATAGATAAATCCACTATTGCCTGTGCCACATTTTTCTTTTTGTCCACACAAAACACATTTTCATTTCTTTAGAATCGGAGACGCGGCAACATCGTCGCAACCTTGTACGATACAGTGTGGCGCTGCTATGGGATTGATTCCACATTTGCAGTGCATCAAGTGTCTCTGTTTGTATCATCATGAGTGTGTCGGCTTGGATCGAAAGGACAATCTGTATCGGCTAGACACAGATGACAGAGGAGGTCAAGGCTACAATCGCAAGGATTATGTTTGTCAGGTAAGTACAAATGTTGGTGTATTTGGATTTTCTGAATCGACAGTCTCTCGTCCAAGCAAATTTGTATCAACCAGTTTTAATCGGCATTTTTAAAATATTATTATAGTTATATCAATTGAGCCCTTTGAGGCTAGGATTTTCCGTAATCATTACGGGGAATGTAATAAAATGTAAATACGCCTCCCGATCTAAAAGCCAAGCAGGCATTGAGGAGAGCTTTTCATAAAGTTGGTTTCAGGGACCCCAAATTCCATTATATATTCCACACACCATATTCTGTAGTAATGCACAATTGAGATCGGATGAGAATGGTGGAAAGTGAAGTGAGTAGTCAACTCTAGAGTGACCTTGAAAAAAACTCGTACAAAATGGTGGAACATACTGTCCAACCGATTACATTATCATTGACTCACAAAGCTTCTTCCCAGATCCAACGATGATTTTTAAATTTGATTAAAATGTCTGAATAAACTTTCTTTTTTACATGTTCAATCAACGGCTGTGCTTTACAGATGGAAATAATATCGCACTTGTTGTGGGATAATACCCTTTTCATGGGAAATTTTTATTTCCGGCAACTTGGCCTTCAAGAAGCAAGGGGAGTGAACAAAATCGTCTCAGTCAAGAGATATTTTGAAATTCATTTTTACACTTTACGAGAGACTTTTAAAGGACACGACAAGAATATGTAACGATTTTGTTTCCTCATATAAAAGGTACAGGAGAAGAAAATTCTCAGCAACTTGTTTCCTCGTCTGAAAAGGGTCTAACTTTCTCTCATCCATTTCTAAATTTACAGGTTTGTATGTATATCAGATATACACATGTATATTGGTCTCTAAACGAATTTTTGTTTAAATATGTTTCCAAATTTGTGAAGCTTTTAATCAGGCATTAAGTTCATCTGTCGGTGTTGGCCTTGGAAAGTTTGACACTTATAAGACCTCTTCCCATTGTTGACCGTTACCTTTAAAATTGCTGCTCTATTTTTTTTTCTATCACAAAGGGAAGAGTAAGTTCAATTAGACGAAAAATTCGAGGTAAATGTAAAAGAATTTGAAAATGTTTATTGCAACAACAACTAATCTCCGCGCGCTAAGCTTAACTCAGAGAATTGCCTGGTTTCGTTTTTCAACCAAGACTCCTGGAACGGACAAAAAAATTGATTTAACTTTTCTATCGAATATCACCGAGTGTTAAAATCAAACGAAATGTTTCTCCTGTACCTCCTGTTGTCCACATCTTTTCTTCCACCGTGTTCGTGCTTACGAATTGATTTCTGCATCTTTTCATGGTAACTTGCTTTGAACTATTCTATTTGGAACCGTTCTCGTAAAACAAACTTAAGCTTGATTGGCCACCCATTTGCGGCAAAGCCTTAAATTTTGTTAATTTCTTTTTTGAAGGGATACACATGATAACTGCTAGAAACTACTTTATTTACATAAATATGAGATTTAAAAATGCAACCTAAATTGCACGGCATAAGTTAGAACTAAGAAGGAATAGAAAGATTCTAAATAAGGCCTGTTTTTAATATATCATGATATCCCACAGGTGACATCCAATAGAAACTGGGGACACTCAGAGCCGTTTGCTGTTACGAAACATAAATATTTATGTTCAACTTACAACGCTTATGTTCCACTTTTTCCTCAGCATAAACTGTCACATAAGCTCTTATGTTGAACATAAATTCTTAAGTTTCGTTTCAGCAAATGGCCCTTAGAACAAAATGGTGCCTAAAGTAAGGCTCAATCGGACAGCTCTAAGTTAGCAGTGTGGGTTCGAGTCCAATTCTAGGCAGCATTCTTTTCTATTGTCACAACAGAAAGTGAATAATCCAGCAAAGCGATGAAAAGGAATGGATTTTTTAATTTTGTAGCATTTTGTTTAAGTTTCGTTTAGTATTTTCAACTCGCTCAGGCATCGATCGGATGTATTTTAATTAATTGAATCTTATATTTTTTTTTGTCAAAAAAAAGTTTATGGCCTGAATAAAATCTTAGAAAAACTATTTCCGACGAAGAATTATTTTTTTAACAATTGTTATATTGTACTTCCATCTTTGAAATATCTTAACGTACTCGTTAGGATAGATCAAAATAGATTAAGGTTAAGGTGGCTGCAAGCAAGAATGTGTGACACACTTAGACCATAAGTTGGACCAAGAATATAGGAAATTTTTTCCTTTATTGTTGAACCACTTGGAGCTCCTTATGTCTATATTTACCAGATATTAGGAACATTGTAGTAGTAATCTCCAAGATGACGTTAAAGTTGTTGAGATAGAGCAGAAAAGGGTGAGGTTTTGATTCTTCCTCTTCATCATCTATACAACTTCAGCAGAAATCGTTTGAAAATACCCCAAACCTCGTTGCGTGCTCGCCTATTGTCTAAGCTTAGACATATTAAACTCTTGGATCGCTTCAGATCCACTATTGCTCATATCTGTTTTGTCGCCACGCAGGTGGTGATGTTGTTCCCCCTTAGGTTTGTTTTCTCTAACCATCTTGCGTCAGCATAAATTTGCATGTACGAATGGGTATAGCTATATTTGCCCTATTTGACAAAATAAGTAATATTGTTCCACTTTTGACAAGTTCGTCAGCTTTGCAACACATTTGCAGTTAGGCTGCAAAGCTTACACATCATCGTATTAATATTGAAGGTTTAAATTAAAAAAACAACCACTTCAGTGAGCTAACACCAAGTCATTGTAGGCTGGAGTTATAGCTATTTCACGGCTGCCAGGCCGATCATCAGACTCCTTTTTTAGTGGTGCTTAGCTTTTCTTTCATTTATCAGAAAATGCGCTTTAATTCAATGAATTAAAAAAAAAAACGGTAAAAAACACATTTTTAACAATGTTGTGTGGTAGTTCGATTCTGAAATTAAATCCAGAAGCATTTTCTTTTATTTTTAGAAGAAGGCTTTCGATGACCGATAGAAAACGTTATGACTGAAGCTAATGTCATAAATTAACGAAAATAGCTATCCGATATGGCATTGAAAATCACCCATAATGCACTGAGTGAAAGGAAGCATATATCCCTCTTTTATATTTGGGGTACATTACTATATGACAAGCTATCGATCCCTAAAAAAAATTAACACGAAATTTTCATCCAACTCCATATTACTATAATTCTGTCTATCTGTTCAGTTGCAGCTTAAGCGGATTAGTCGATTTTTTTTCCAGTGAGAACAGCTCGGAAGCGCTTTTAACTAAAGAATGCAAAAGTGAACGATCATGTGATTTCCCTTTATTCACTTGGTTTGGTATGAACTTTCATAAGTACCTTTCTCTTTAGCAGGAGATACTATGACCGATTTCCACCACTTTTGCGAGTTATTTTTTTTTTGTAACTGAAAGAAATAGGATCATCATAATAAGGTACAAATTTTTCTGACTGCTTTTGAGGGACTATCGACAAATTTTTATGTTTATCTATTTTTTTAAACAATTTCAATTCTTCTATTTTTCAGTCTTGTGTTTCGCCAGTTAATACAACAATCTTCAAAGAGAACAATACGATTCCTAAAGAGCCGGATATGCAAATTCTATTAGCAGCACTTTCCCAACCGCCTCCACCACCTCCTCCACTGCCTGCTCCCGCACCTATTTCCACTCCTCCTCTCAGAGCTCCATCTCCAAAACCAATGACTGCACAAGTAGTTGTTGCTCCTGCAGCAGCAACCACAACAACAACTGCTGCAGTTATACCAGTTTCAAAACCAAAATTGACTCCTCCTGAGCCTACTGCTGCTGGAGATCTACCGCAGACAATTGCCGTTATTAAAGGAAAAAAATACGTTGTCGTTAAGAAGCCATTAATCCAACGTTCCATAGCCGCTGCTGAGTGAGTAGAATGTATAGTGTCTCACAGGATATATTTATATATTTTTAAAGCCATATTATCGACCATCATACACAAGAAAACGAAAAATTATTATTATTATTACTATTATTATATGTCCATGTCCCTAACTTCCACTAACAAATTAAAATTTCAACACATTTCTGCACTTGTTCTATTTAACACGGTCAACTAAATATTGTTTTTTTTTTTTAAATTGTTTTCTTTTTCCAGAAACAACACTGTTGAAGCTACGCCTGAAAATGATGTTAATACAAATGATCGTTCCAAACGCAATAACACGTCGAATGCACACAGAAGGCAACATACTGCAGTAGGTACTTCAACACACGCCGTGACAACAGCTACAGCAGCAGTACAGAGCTCACCACCTGGCAATAGTACTGCCCATCCAACAAGCAGAGAACCGTCTTCATTATCTGCAGCTGCATCGCTGACGTTTGCGTCTAATTTCTTTGCAAATGTATCTGTAGGATATGGCGCTATCCTACATATACTGAAGTATCTTAAGATCCATGTAAGTTTTTTTTGTTATACTGAGCTCTCCAATCAAAAGGTCTTCATGTCTCATATACGCGAAATCCCATTGATTATGGATTCTTCATTAATATCAATCCATTACCCCATTAGTTTTGGACCAACTTTTACAATTGAAATCAATTTAATTTTAGGAACGCCCTCGAGCTGCTTCTGTTTGCAAAATTTGGAATCTTGTAGCAAAAGATCGTTCGCTCTGGCAAACTGTGAGAATGAAAAACTCAAAGGTTGGCAACTGGGCTGGCTTTACAGCTGCCCTACGCCGAGGAGAAACCAAGCATTTAGATTTACGAAAGCTTTTACTATCCAGCACTAAATTAGAAGAAACTTGGTCAGAGTTTTGCAAACACATTGGGATGGTGCCCTCGCTAGAACACATTGATATGTGCCGTTGCTCGGCCAAGGTAGTAGAGAGCATTTTCCTGACAAATCCCAACCTGACGATCTTGAGTGCTTTGGCGATAAACAATGAGAGTTTAAATTTGATAAACCTAGATAATCTAGTGATGTTGCAAGAGCTGCGTCTACGCACATTAGATAAGTGTACGCTTGAAGGAGACCTATCACCGCTGCGTTCTTTAACAAATCTTCGGCATCTGTCCTTAACATCAATTCGAGATTTAGGAACAAAGGGAATTGAAGTTGTCGGTGAATTGAACAGTCTGGTTTCACTTGAGTTGGGAGATTGCAATGAATTTGACTCGCGCTTCACCGATAGTGTTCTTCCCAAACTATCGAACTTGGAGCGCCTGCGGTTAGAAATCGGTCAGGAACAGTGTCGTACATTGGATATTTTAGATTCTGTAGCTAAGCTGGAAAATCTTAGCCAACTTGAGTTTGTAAATTTCGACATTAAGCCCGGCTTTGATGACAAACTAGCTCAGTGCACAAATATTCTAAAGCTCTTGATCATCCCTACATACATCTCACAATCAGCCACCACTAACAACATTGTGCTTAACGCAGTTTTAAAACTTCAAGACACCCTGGAAGTGTTTACATGGGGTGTAACCGTTGAGCTGCTTCGTGTCACGGCACTCTACGTGGACCAATGTGAAGACTCTACACGAAAAGAACGTCACCACTTCGATGAATGCATTCCCGTACTGAAGCCAGTGCCCGGCTCGGCTGCTGCAGATACCCCTGGTGACGAACCCAGCCCCGGAGCAAACGCTGTTCCACAAATCGAGATCCTCCCGCTGGATAAAGTTGAAGAGATCCTAAGAGACAATCTGGCAACTACGAAGTTCACAATAGTGAAAGTGCCCTACCATGCCACATGGAAACAGCAACTTGTAGAATAATGCTGAATATTTTGAGGGCTCATCTTCCTCTTAACATATCCAGAGATGTGCGACGGAATGAATTTATTAATTTCTCTTTTTGTCAGTTTTTTTTTTTTTTTTTTAAATAACTATGCTTGTAAGCAAAATGAGTAGGAGGACTTTTTAGACCACGATTTGTGATCGTTTTGGTTGATGGCATATATCAGCCCAAGGATTCCATTTTGTGTACATTAATCAATGATTTTTTATATTTTATTATTATGATCATGTATTTCATTTTTTTTTGTTTCGAAACAAACACACTGCAATATTGAGAGAACCAACTAATGAATTTGGTTTCGTTTTTTTTTTTTTTAGTTTTTGTGTTTCTTTCGGTATAAGAGTTAATAAAGTAAAATAATGAAAGAAAAAAAAACAACAACTAAGCGTTAAAGAGTATATGAATATTATAATATTAAATATTGTAGAACGCAATACAATCAGAAAAGAGCTAAACTTAATCTAAAAATAAAGGAGATTTAATTATCTTATAACTGATGAAGTTTTATTATGATTATTATGAATTATAAAATATTTTGTGTATCTACCTATTTCACAATAAATTGATCTGTAGATGATATAAATATAGAATAAATAATAAAATTTACTTATCGAAAAAAAGAATATTATTTTTTTGGACCGATATTCTAAATTTTGGTATATCTGTTATTTGAATGTCGCCGGCAAATTAATATAATTCATCGGAGCTTGGTCAGCTTTAGAAATAAAAATAAAGTGTTCGGCTTGGTTGCATGTCAAGTAGCATAGAAATTTAAATAAAATTAGAGTCGCGACTTTCGAAATCGTCGAAATGATTTTTTTGATGACCAATAGACAGTTAGACATTAGACAAAGCGTATGTTTACCTTTAAAAAACGTCCTGCTAATCAGAATGTCCCAAAATGCAGTAGATTCTATTTTCGCAGAAGCATAATGCGGATTCTGTGTTTTCTCAAATTCTAGCTTTGAATGTATTCTGCCTAGACAATTTAGCGTTTAAGACGTTGGCTTATTTGTTAAAATTGTTAGGGTAAAGCTGCATTTTTATTTTCGGTTTAATTTTCTGTGTGCATCGATTGCTGTTGGTCGTAACGGAACAACAAACGCAAGATTTCCAAAGCGGAAAACATTCAAATCAAATAATGAAAACTGAAACATTCGCGTAGAATGCAAGTGATTTGCGCAACATAATTTTAACATTTTCTCAAAGCCCATTGCATTGGCGCAAAAAAAAAGAATTTACTGCATCACTTTAGCTGAGATTTGTGTGTAGGTATGTATTTTGGAACAGTATGCGTGGCATATTTTGCGCAAGTTTTGGGCTTACGTATTTGGGCCGAAAGTCAAAATGTAAAACCGAACACGAACAAATTCAAAGTCGTTTTGAATTTTCGGTGTGCGCTGTATAGCGAACAACGAACACCGAATGAAGAACGAAAATGTAAATCCAGCTTAAGGAAAAGCATGCCCATGTGTACTTATTAAACACCTCGCAGTTCATATATATTAAACTCATAAGTGTGATAGGTTGTCCAAAACTCTGTGCAAGAGTGTGCTTTGTCGTAACCATTATCGGGAACTATAACCTCTTGCGGGCCAGCTGCATTTCAATCGGTTGCTAAACCCTTCCATAGATTATTGGGAGTTCTTGCGTTTTCTGTTCTTCAGTGTTCCGTGTCGTCAGAAACCCTTGACTTTGTCATATAAAGCAATAAAAAACCATTAATCGCAATTATTTCCTTATAAATTATTTTTTTTGAACATAGAATTTAATAAAATAAATTAATAAATACGGCGCCGTGTGTCGATTGTCTTGTACATGAAGACTTTTCATTTCACATTTTCAATAGGACTGGATATACTCGTACTAGAGATAATTTCTTTTGTTTTTCGTTCCAAATACGTGACTTCAGGAAAAGAATTATTTTCCATCGCACGATTCCAATAGTAATTCCCATAACAATATGCCATATTACCTGTATACACTCGTATCAAATGGTAACTTAACGAGTTCGCCACTCAATTATTTATCATTGCAGAAATGATTTCTTGTGCCTGATGATGAACTCATTTCGAGATGCTTTGTAATAAACTGGATTAGATATTTCGATACGATTTGAATTTCCGCAAACATGGAAAGTGTAACTAAAATGGAAAAATGTACTTTAATTAGGCATCTAGACAATTTTTATCAACAAATATAAATAGATTAATTAAAAAAAAAAAATGATATTGTCAGAAGTGGGATTCGAACCCACGCCCACAGAGTGGACTGCGACCTGAACGCAGCGCCTTAGACCACTCGGCCATCCTGACTGGTTGGGGGCAGCCTGCAAAATATGCCATTTCAAGAAGTGCAACCAAAAATTAAAAAAAAAACATTATTTATCAGATCTATTCTGGGGGCCATGTTATGTAAAACGGTTATCGTTTAAATGCGATTATTTATAACGAGAATAGTTTTAGTTTAACGATACTCGTTTTTTCCTACGACTGACATTTTTGGCTATCGTTTCCGCTTTGCTGTCATAATATGGTAATTGTCTCTGGCGGTAGAATGACTAGTTTTAAGGATGCAAATAATATTTAAAAAAATGTAAAAAAGTTTCCATCAATAACGAAAACCATAAAATACAAATTTAACTACAATATATCCGGTTGATTCCAAAGCATTTCACCATCACTGCTCGCCTCTTTTATTCAAAAAAAAAGAGAGGGTATTTCGTACGATTTTGATAGCACTTCTAGCACTTCCTCCCGCAATCAACGTTGTTAGCCACTGCAAAAGTCGTCCGTCGCGATTATGACTATCAACTTACTGATCAAAAGGAAATTCAAACCTATCACATCAACGAAAGGAGGTCGAAATATGATATTGCATTCTAGTCTCATTCCTTGTATCCGAGTGCAACTGGAAGCTTTTCACCTAAAGCTATGAGAGTGAATACAAAAATGACTTACATTTGTCCAGCAAATATGGTGACTCAACCTACTGAACTGGTATTAGAAAAAAATGTGTAACAAATTGTGGAGGCCTAGGGTGTGGGAGAAATTCCAAGAATTATTTTAACGATCGGACAAGAGATGTATATCTAGGTATCTGGATGCAATTCCGAAATTTCCGAAAACAACTGGAGCAGCACCATAAGGTCTATGGCAAGTAATTGTGGTATGCGTATGACTAGACTATAATATACTTTCTCGATATTTAGATACATAGTCAGTGATTTGATGCATTGCAAAAAAATAACTGCGGGATCAACTATCAAATATCTGTTTCTTGCACAGAAAAATACATATATGAGGTAGGTACATGAACTTTCATTGCGAATTGTGGTTTCAAATGAAAATGTAAATGCATGGGGATGAATCTTCATATTATAATGTACTTAGATAACAATGTAATGTAAAGGAAATTACAGGGTGATTCAATCAAGATCCAACAAAATGATAAAAGTGTGGATTGAATGAAGAACTATATTCGTATGGGAAATGAGAGCGTTCGGTAGTTTTCGAAAACGTCATCTGTGTCAAAAATGCATTTGCAGAATGTTCTTAAACGCAAACTGCAAAAGTTTTCTGTTCGAAAACGCAAATATAAATACAAATTCTACTGCATTAGCATTGTCAGAGTCACATGTTCAAAAACATCATCTGCGGTGCAGAGCTCTGTGCAGTACAAAAATGGAGGTGACGAAAGATATAGTTTTGTTCGAAAACTTCAAATGGGCTTGCAAAAAAAAATTATTTAACGTTCATCAAAAAAACATGTGTGCAAGCGCAGGGCTCTATTTCATAAGCAGGTGACAATTTGTTTATTTTACAACTTGCCAATTTTTAAAATCTGTTCCATAAACAATTTGACAATTTTGTAGAATTGTCGGAAAATATACGACAATTGTCAATTTTTCGGCTCATGAACAATTTGTCATGGCGTAAATTATCAAGTATTTTGTCGACAATTGTCAGGAATTTTCTGAAAAATTTGTACTGACAATTTTTTTATGGAATGAAAAAAAATATACAATTGGCATAACCTCTGTTACGTTACTTTCCAAATCTGCCAGTTTTAATGCGATGTTCTGTCAAAGTACATATAAACAAAATTAAATTGGACTAAAAATGGTAAAAATGGGTACTTTCGGACTAGTATCCGAACACACCTAGGTATATTTGTCAGTATTTAATTGACAATTGTGACAGGAAACTCATTTACCGTCAAGTGTTGACAATGAAAAGACAGAAGAATTATAGGAACATGCGAAAATGGAGACAGTTTTTAAATTTTGTATATGAGCTTTAAAGTTACTCTTTCACTAGATTCTAAATTTTGCAAAAAAGCTATGTTTTGTAATCATTTTAAATTCGATGCGTTTCTGAATTTCCACTGCTTTAACGAATAATTTGCCCTTTCCTACATAATTATGTACATAATGTATAATTGTACATAGGCAGGTTGTAGGTATAGGTACTTAGATATGTTTGCCATCCGCATATTCAACCATTATTTTTTGTTTCTGAATTTATGGGGTTAACCAATGGTAAAAAAATCTATTTTTTTTTTATCCAGATCTGTCAAAAAACCGATTTTGTCAATATGGGCCTACCAATAGGCAAACAAATTTAATTTCTTGTTGATTAGAAATCAATGCAGATCTAGATTTTTCGGCAGATTTACCCATCTTTTTATCATCGCACAAATTATCGTTCAAATTTGGTTGAAATTAACTCATAGAAATGAGAATTTGTAGGGAAAATGAGGTAATTTGTACCTAATCGCTCAATGGCTGTTGACATTTAAAGGGAGAAAAAAATTTTCTGTGCTTTGATTAGGTATTCAAACTTAAAATTTGTTACAAATATGTCTTAAAAATGAATAAGAAACAACTTCTAACGTTTCCACTTTCTATTTCTGTTTATTAGCATTAAATTTAATTCGTGTTTCAATTTATTCTTGAAAAATAAAAAAATAACCTTCAGCACATGAATCCGCAACAAAACATATGCTTAATAACTCATGTCACTTTGGCAGTTTATTCTTTACCTCAACTCGCCACAGCAAAATACCTAGTTCTACTTCAGGGCGAGTTCAGGGCGACCTCGGTCTCAAAAAACACAGAATTTTTTCATCCAGGTTGACTTCAGGTTTTTCAAAAAAACGCTTTGGGGCGACCCCAGGGTGACTTCAGGGCTCAAAGAACAAACCTATTGCATTTTTCTTTCGATAAGAAGAATGTAGGTAGGTAGAGGAAATTTCAAAAAATAAGTACATACCTACCTGTAAGTCCTTAATTTACCTAGTATATACAATTATACTACCTATCTAGTACAGGTACAAATTGAAATTTTGTTCATGATTTGTTAATTTGCTTGATTAGCACTCAAGAAGCTCCACCAGCTCCATCTCCAATATCTAGTTTACCGAGTCACTCAGTAACTCATAAGTGTCTCAATTTGTCGAGATCCAGACTCCAACTCCACTCATAAAAACGTTAACAAAACAAAAATATTGCAACAAACCGCTAGCAGACGAAGGCGAATAAAATAAACCATACAAAAAGAAACTCCTAAAAAAACTATCAACAAATTTGTTAATAGAAAGGAAAAAAAAGAGAAAATAATTTTATTTACGACAATCGAGAATCGACAAAGCAAAAGCAAGAACACCAAACCTACCAAACCAAACTACGACACGATGACGATGAGTGAAAATAAAAAGAAATAAAGAAATCCAACAACAACAATCAACTCAAACCTCATACAACCGAATTCGAAACGAACACACAAAAGTTGAAAACAAAAACAGTCGATTGTTGGACGTTGAATTGAAATGTACGAAGTGGTCTTCTGCGTTTAAAAAGTATTTGAATATCCCACAAATTCTATTTATCCCACGCTTTGCAAAGTATCGCGCGCAGGTTCATCTACCTAAATTGGGACGATTTTTAACTCTTCTTTTCTGTGTGGTGTTTGTTGTTCTTGTTCATTTAATAACGGACTCGTGAATTTGTAATTTACATAAATAACGGTAAAATATTTTCATTCGCGAAGTGCATAAAAAAGAAGTTGGAACCGTGTGTGTTGTGTATGTGTGTTTTGATTTTGACTGGTTGGTGAGTGTTTATTCTTCTCGAGAGGATACTCTTCGGAGCTGGACAATCCAAAGTACCGGGTGTCATCATTCATCTGACAAAAGACATCCATCCGCGTAAACGGGCAGCTTAACATCAATTCCAGAACCGCGACTTTAACCGATTCGAATCAGAGAAGATCAAGGAAGACAAAAAAAAAAATAGAAACTATGAGGCAGATCGGCATTAGTGAGGTGAGTTGTATTAACTGTAACTTCTTTTTATTTATTTATATTTTTGCTTAATTGTGCTTGTGCATCACGAGATAGAGAACGAGTTTCGAATTTCTTCGATTGATTTCATGTCGCTGATGCTGCTGATACGCTGACAGAAAAAAAAAATATGTAACCAATACGCTATGGGCCACGAGCTGATCGATGCGATTGATGGTTCAGTGAGAAGCTAACGTGGCGATATGTTTTTTTTTTTTTTTTATGTAAACGTGATGCAGTGGAATATTAATTAGCATTGAAGTAGGAATCAAGAAAAAGTTGCCAATACTAAAAATATCGTTTGTGTCTCAAGTTAATAATCTAGTCTAGACATTCCTAAGATTCTCATTTAAGAAAGGTGTTCTGGAATGTAACTACCTACCTCTCGAATGATTTTTTTTTTGATTTGAAGAGTCCTGATTATCGTTATTATAAGTAGAGAGTAACAGTTATTTTGTGACGATACCCGATGTATAGTTAAAATCACCACTTAAGTAGGTACCTTACCTACATATATATATATTCATTATGAAGGTACAGTAGTCCTTCGATAATGTGAATTACTGATAATCACCCCTATCACGAATTCCATCGCAATCGGAATCTTTCCGAATCCCGAAAAAAAGCTATCACAGCATCCGTTCGTAATGGCAATTTGTATGGTATTTACCGATACGATGGATTCTGTGATACTTTTTTTCGGGATTCGTAACAAGTTTTGGATTACGATGGAATTCGTGATAGGGGTGAATGTGAATTTCTTTTGTAAAAGATTTTTATTTAATTTTTTTCTCTTGTTTGTTTTGTGTACGATATTAGGGACTAATTAGCTGTTATTTTTCTAGACATACTTCAAGGTTTTTAATGCAGCTGCAGTCCATAGAGTTTCCTTCCAGTTGTGTACCTATGTACATTATTTATTTACACTGTTATGCTTTTTGTTATGATGTTTTATCACCATTAATGTAGGTATACTATTTTTTATTTTTCAAAACTTTATTTGAAGGTTTCTTTCAATCAGTTAATAAGAACTGAAAAAAGTTCAGTAGGTAATGTGAATCCCTTTAAAATCCAAAAACGCCTTGTTTTAATTAGTTCACATTATCGAGGAACTACTGTATGTACATTTTCGTACACAAATTTTATGGGGTTTTCCATTGGTAAATTCAGATTTCAATTTAAAAATTAATTTTTTTCGTGGTGAATGGAACACTTTTTCAAATTGATTTATTTTTGTCATTGTATTTGTGTAGTTTCGTTTCTGTGTTAATATTTCAAAAAAAACTTCATCCTTTGATGCACCTACCGATTAATTTTAAACTGCTTCCATTTATTATGAGCGATTATTTTGTACATAATTTTCACACCTAAAATAAATTAATCAATTCGAAAACATATTTGCAAATTGATAGGTGTAAATTATGTTGGTGTTAGTACAGGGAGGAGTAAATCTGCCAAAAAATTTAAATTTGCAAAATTGATTTTAAATCAAAAATATTTCAATTTATTTTACCCAATGGAACGTAAAGATGGTCAAAATCGGCTGTTTGACAGATCCAAATCAAAGATAAATTAATTTATTTTACCAATGGAAACCCCATTAGTTTTTCGATTAAGTGAAAGCATTTATATGTATATATGTATATTTGACAGCAAATTCAAAATTCAAGTTTGAACAACTATTCTTGATAAAAAAAAAAGTTTATTTTCATTGTTACGGTTGTGACACTGATAGTTACTCATGATTTTCTACATTATTCGAATAATTTTTATCTTCAGTACTAGTCTAGATTCTAGAAATGAAAAATTAAACTATGAAAAACTGTGCAACATTATGTTTTGAAATTGTTACGGTTGTGTCATGTGACTAAGTATATAGAGAGGTATATAAATATAGAAAATTCAAATGTGAATTTGAATTGGTCTAATTGGAAATTGAAGTTTTTCTCACATTAAGTGAAAAAATATATCACTCCAACAGGATTTTATTCCTCTTTGATTGTTAAATTGGGGAAGATATGCCCACTAAAATTTTATTCAATATTGAAGTGATTTTTATGGAATTATGAATATCAATGCTGCGTAAATTCCATAAATTAGAAACAACGAACTTTAAATAAGTGGAAAAAATTAGAAATATTAAGTTTGCCAAAAATGCCAAATTGTTACGGATGTGACAAAACCTTTTAACTTAAAATTTGGGTTCAGTATATTTTTCAAAACTATTGAAATTTTGTCTGAAAGTAGATTGCAATACTCTTCTTACTTCCCAAATTATCAGTTTATGACAAAAAAAAAATCGTTTTAGTAGTAGTTAATAAATCATATAAATATATATTTGTTACGTGTGTGACACTTTGATAACCACTTTATTTATCAACTACTATGGAATAACAAAATTATGTACCTGCATCAAAAAGTGCACACAACAGAAAATAGTTGTTATTTTGAATTTTGATCTCAAAATTCCGACTCCATCAGCTCCTAGACTAATTTTTGTTACTTCTATGTGGACTAAAGTGACGAAAAATGATGACGGTTGCTAGAATTGCTACCTACATCTAGTAGGTTGTTAAATACAACCTTGTTAAATACAACCAGCGTTGACCTTTGACGATAGCAAGAATAAATAGAAACCATTTGCTCCTTACGCCGCCGGTTGTAGTTGAGTATCGTTACAAGTTTATGCTGACAATCGGCAATGGCTTTGTCCGTCCATATTCATAGCAGATGTAGGTACCTACTTGTTTATTCGCCTTTAGAAATGAAAAATGTGTTGTCTGTTGTTGAATTTTCGGGATCATTATGGTCATTGAGAAACTATTTCACTGCAAAAAAGTTTTGACACATCTCTTGTTTTTCCGGATCGTACCGAGGAGGAGGTGATTTTTTATCGAGCAATGTCAAGGTCAAATTCACGAATGTAAAGAAATCATCAATAGTAAGTTTGGGTCTATGAAATGTATTTAAATTAGATGGTGTCATCAACATCACCAAATCATATCCCACGGCCAAGCCAAGCCGTGAACTTTGATGATCAGGGCTGGTTATGGTATTATGGAAAATGGTGTTCATTATTTCACAAACTCATTTTATCCATCAGGCACATCCTTAATCAAAAGATTAAGGGGGTGTCTGATCAAAAACAATGAGTTTGGAAAATAACTGACACCCTAATCAATACGCTAGTGACATATTTCAACTTGGAAAATTTTAAATTGAATTATACAGGGCATATTGGATAAGATGCGACAAAAGGCTGGGGCGTGTAGGTTGGTAAAGCAAAAAATCGTATGGGAGGGGGTCTATTTCCCCCTGCTTAGGCAGAAAAGGCGATTTTCAAAAAGAAATCGACTTGAAATAGTTTCAAACAGTTTCAGACCGCCAGATATAGTCATTTTTATTCTGAAAGCCGTTCCATTCATCAAACATTGTGCTATTTCTTTCTAAAGAGAGCGCTCAAATGAGAGTAAAACATTTCACCTCCTTGCCAGTTTTAGTCCGAGAATTCCTTCTGGCTATTTCTTGCTGATTGTCAAATGCCAGGTTGACGTATGTCAGATGACAGTATTTGTCGGTTGAATTCAAATAAGAAGGTTGCCCAAGTGTTATATTTATTTTAGTTTTGTTTTTTTACTATTTTATTAATCTTTTAACTGACCAAATAATTTTTATAAAATGTAAATCATTTAGCAAAACTGTTTCTGAGGAAAAAAAAAAATATAAAAAAAGTAACTTCCGTGCAAAATTACAATCAATAGACATATTAATTGCAACTCTTTTTGACAAAAAAAATATAATATGTACCTACCTTTAAATTGCAGTTATGTTATTGTAAACAGAGCGCTTTCAAAATGTATTTCAGATCGCCTTTTGGCAAATTAGATTTGTGTAACCAAATGCATTGCAAAAGTTAAACATTAATGTACTGAAGTAAACGTATTTCCTCATATCTTTCCTTTTTTTAAGTGCAACTAAAATGCTGCAAACCCATTTACTTCAGGTACCTACCTATTCTTTTTAATAAAATCATTATAAGTATGTACCTAATGCTTTATTAAATTAGTTAATAATATTGGTTCATTAATTTGCTTGAATGTAATCACTAATATAGTTCAATTTGAACAACTAGTTACGGAAATTACTTTCCGAAAAATTATTATTAGCTACCGTTGAACAATCTTTTTTTATCGCCAATAAAATTAATTTGATAGATTATTGCTATTGGGAATATGTAGACTAAGATATCGATGTTGAAATTTATACAAAGAGTTAACTTATTTAGAAGTAAAAAAAAAATCAATATTCTCAAAAAAAACTCTCATATGGGCAGATTAAACAAAATTCAGGTAGTTAATCAGCTAAATTTAGACCCAGTTTTTTAGTGGTGAATTAAACCAGAGTTAGCTAACTCTAGAAGTAAATTAACCCTCATTGAACTGAGGGAGCAGTTTTTCGGTAGAGAATGCATGCGGAACGACTAAACAAGCTCAGTGGATAAAACATCATAGCATCTTTTCATTTAACAATGAGTTAACTCACCAAATTTGATGAGCTAACTCGGGTTTAACTTCAATCTCGCACTGAAAAACTGGACATGAGACCCATATTTGCTGAAACGAAACTCAAGTTCAAAATAAGAGCTTATGTGAAAGTTTAAGATGAGGAAGATGAACCCGACTTAATTTAAATTTAAATCCGGCATGATACAATTGCGTAACAACTGTCCAGAGATACGACGACAAGATCCACCCCTCCGACGAGCTAGGATGAGCTAAAGCTAGCATGCCACGCCGCCGTAGACTGGACGCCCTTTCCTACCAGCTGCCTGGATCAGCCGCATGCTCCTGTAAGCCTGGGGTTGTAAAGGTGGCAGAAGGCGGGAGAGGTTTAAGGATTCACAGACGGATTTTGATTCACGGTGGTTATCAACCATTTGGAAAAGACTTGCAACCAGTTTGAGGATCCTTGCCGACAACACCTTCGGTTCGTTACAAAGAAGTAGAACACAGCTTGTAAGTTGAACATAAATATTTAAGTTTCGTATTAGCAAACTTACATATGTTTCTGATTTGTCAATAATAAAGTTGCGTATATTTTTGGCAAATTCTCAATGAGAGACTATAAATTAATAAAATACCTTTTTAATTTTTGATGTCGATATGGCCCAAACTACGCTTGGTGAACTGTCTCAACTCAAGGGCGCACCTTTTTACTTTGTCTTATTTTCTGGTGTTGCTTTTAAGCTCTATCAAAACTCTAATTTGGAATTAATAAGATAACACGAGCTACGGCAATGATTGAGGCCACCATCAAAATCCAATGTGAACAAAAAAAAAGAATTTACTATTCTGAGATCACTTGAGAGGGACTGAAAAAAAAATAAATATTTTTTTTCATTAACCAGAATATAATCTCAAGTGTGACCATTGTCAATGTTTGAACCAAAAATATATTTTCTCCATCGTAGGGATTGAAAAATTCGAAAAATATTTCGTAACAATCAATTAGAGACATTGGGTAAATGGATCAAACGATCCATCCAGTGATTTGATGGATAAAATAAAAAGATTAATGGCGAATTCCTTACAACAAAGAAATCGAATTTTTTCTAAACAAAATCGATTCTTTTCTGTCAAAACAAATCTTGCGTTTTTAGCAAGATTTCACACTGATTTCCACACACACTATGAAGACTTGACATTTCTAATACGTCAAATTGAAAGTCGCGGAATTTTTGGAAGACAAGTTGTTTATTTTTTTGGTTGCAAAGAATTCTACATAATTTAACAAAATATTCAACAATATATTCAGTCAATTCAGCTATAAAAATAATTTATTGTGCGTTTATCATTATCAAACGCAAATTTGACAAAAAAAATAGCTTTCGCGAGTGAAAGACGTGTTGTGAATAATTTCTTGACGTTTTGCGTCAATTGCAGCTATAAAGTCACAAACACAATCACACCAACAAAAAAAATCGATTCTTTTACGAAATACGAATTCCTTTCAATTGACAGAAAAAAATCGATTCTGTTTAGAAAAAAATCGATTTCTTTTTTGAAAGGAATTCGCCATAACACAAACATATTGACAAATAATTCCTCACATAAGTATAAAAGTCAAAAGCCATTATAGAAACAATAAATGATCTCGAATGTTGAAAATTTTGTATGTTGTTTGAAATGTACGCCCAAATACAATTAATTGAAATTGTGATTCTTCAAAAAAATATTACAACAACTGCAACGACGACGCACGATGAAACGTTGAATTTCAACTCCAAAAATACACGCCCCTCACAGTCTTATTAACCGTGTTCCTTTGGAGGTGGCGAGCTACTCATGAGTAGATCCAAACGATACTCTAGTAGTCCCAACCCAACTACTCGTGCTTTCATGGCGAGTAGATGAGATTTGTAGGCAAATTAATTCTGTGCGTTCCATTGAAAATAGCTAGCAAAGTAAGTACTCGTGAGTTCTTCGCCACCTCCAAACAAAACACGGCTATTTTAAGTTTCGCCATTTTTCAACCCTATTGAATCATAACAATCGATAATATAGAGCGTCTAAATACGCATACGGGCTGCCGGCATCCGCGGCTTTCTTTTATTTAATCTTATGGGAATAACTGTTTATTGATATAGGTAAGGTACGTATCAGCTAAGATTGCAAAACTATATAAATAGATATGTATCTTAAGTTTTAAAATAAAGCAATAGCTCCTTGCTTCAGTGATTGTAATCTTTTTATAAGTGGGCAGATAAGATAAGATATTATGTGAGATGTTGGTTTGTTAATTGTTTTGTAATAAAGTATTTAACAAATTCAAAAAAATTATATTAAGGTTAAGATTTCAGGATTCAACAGAACAGAAAGATTCAAACTTAATTGTATCTTCAAAATTGTTTTTTGTATTTGGGTATCTAATTGCAGATAGAACTGATCATTACGCATTATCTGTGTAACAATAGTTTATACCAAAATTTTATTTTTTTTCTCGCGTAGACGAGATTATTTTTTTTTCTAAGGTTTTTGATGTGCAAAATTATGGAGAATCCGATCTTAAAATTGCTCAATTGGCTGTAGTTTTTGATATATTCGAATCAATAAGTTCAAAAACACCGTTTTCTCTAGAACAACTTGCGCACATATTGAAAATATCATTTTTTGTATTTGAATTTACCTACAATTTTCCATAGTTTTCACAGTAGGCGCCATCCACTTTGAAAAACCGTGCAAAAAAACAAAATTAATTGTCAAATAAGTTCGAAAATATTCTGACATATTTGATTTTTATAAAATTCTACAATTAAAAGATTTTCATATTTATTTTTTTTTTGTATGCGTAAGAGCAATAGCATTTGAGAAAAACGTGCTCAAAAGTTACAATAAGTTGTTTGTTTTAATTAATTTCCGCATATGGGGTAAGTTTATCTTACTGGGCGTGTTTGCGTATATATGTTTTCCACAAAATCTATTGCTCTTACGAAAAACGTGCTATTAGTATTATTTTTGTTATAGTGTTGTATTTTATAAGCCATAATTTTTGTCTTTTTCTTCCAAAAACTGATAGTTTAACAGCCATATTGTTGACTTTTTCAAAACTAGTTTTATGACAGAACTAGTTTTAAAGATGTTTGGAAGTGGACAAATCGGTTTGATTCAAAAATATTTTGACACCTAAAACTCGAAAACTTAAAACTAGCTTTGAATAAAATTCTAAATTCATAAGACCGTGCTAAATTTGAGACTCAAAACTTCTATAAAACTAGTTTTGCTATTGAACTAGTTTTGAAACAAGTTAATAATATGGCTGTAAGAGCAAATTAAAAAAAAATTTACATTTTGAACCTTTCACCACACAAAATTAAAAGCTCTGCTCCAAATTAAGGATATCTTTTTCTTAGGAAATTTTTACGCTCTTAAATAAAGGGTTTTTCAATAAGGGCGGGTAAATGTTGAAATGGAATAAAACAAGGAATATAATATCGTTCAAATGCCCTACTCGGCTTCTTACGGTGGCACGGATCCGAGTGGTTCAATTTTCAATGACTTCCGCATAAAACCGGCTGAATTTGAGCGATGGCCTATGTTATATGTTCACCTTAAGGGTATCGGTGGATTTAATGGTATTCGCATAGACTTCAGGAAACCCTACAAGAAAAAGTCTAACGGGTTCAAATCGCACGACCAATTCACGTCACCTCCGCGATAGTTAGCCTTACCCTCAAATCGTTCATGGAGAATTTTCATTGTGGCGTTTGCTGTGTTGCACGTAGCACCGTTCTGTTGGAACCAAATGTCGTTCGTTTATCATCGATCGGTAGAGTTATATCCGTTGATGGTGATGGCAATACCATCCTCGTTTATTGGAAGAACTCGGGAATCTCATGAACTTTGGCGATGTTTTCGGTAGATCTTACGTTTCACGGGTGTTGGCTGATTGTTCACTGAATCGGTCGGCTTCTTTTTGGCCACTAAAGGTCGAAAAGTCAACTAAGAAGGCCAACCAAATGGGCGTCGTTGCCACAAGAGATTTTGATAATATAGTTTTATCAATAGGACGTGCTGTTCAATCGTGTAACTTGCTATGATGGTATGGTGATTTGGCATCATTAACTGAATAAACAACAGATTTGACAGATGTCACCAAAACAACATGGCCGCCTCAGGTCCCCAAAATCTACCCGCGCTAATTGAAAAACAATTTATATATGTAGCTCTTTACCACATTTCACCTTTGTCGGTATTTTTTTTTTTCGAAGTGAAAGTCTAATTTTCCTGAGCTGTGTAGGTTCTAGTATTTTATTAATTGCAAAGTGAATTGCCATTACTGCCGGGCGAGGATTTTCCAAAGTTTAACAATTTAACTTAGATTGCAAATTCCTCGAATCTTCGATCATTTAATTAAACGATAAAGTTGTAACTTGTTTCATCAAATTAGAAACCTTGAAGCTACTAAAGTACCTACGTCGCCGTTGTCGTCGTCTCAGTGGCGTCTAATACTCGATTGCAATTTGCAATTATATTTTGTTTGTTCTTGACAATCAATGTGAATTGGTTTTCTTTCATATAGCTATTGTTTTAATTTTGCAATAACAAAAAAAAAAACACTGAACATTCCACTCTTGAAAACAAATGAAATTTAAAGTCAGCCAAAAAGATAACAAGAGTATAAAATTGATAAGATAACGAAAGCAACAAACGTTTAAGTAATAATTTTAAATTGCTTTCGGTACTTAAATAAATTCTGGTTTAAAATTAAAAATAGGTGGAAACACTCATAACTCGCGCTGTTGAAATATTTCTTTTTCCCTATTTAATATACTGACTTCAGCTCCAGCAGGGGCTGGCGGTTTCGATGCCGATGCCCCTTGCTCATATAATATAGATAATAATTAAAAGCATCCATTGGAACGCCACGATGGATAGTGGTATCTGGTATGGTATGGGAATGCGTGGCTGAGAACATTAAGTTCAATGGTCATCATCCATCCAACTATACCTACGCGTACATCTGCTCTTTACTCGAATGTGCTTGAAACTGGCACGGCCAGCGGATAGCATTAGCATTGTTTTTCTCTGTTTTTTTTTTTTAGCCGGACATTACCTGTGTTAGGGGCTGTTGGCTCCTATTGTATTAATAAATAAAACATTTTTTTTTTCATATATAAATATAGTTTTACTTTCAAAATTATTTGTCCGTGAATGAGTTTTATAATATTTGTTACGTTTTTCATTTTCGTTAAAAACGCATCATTTACCTCATTTGCAACGGAAGCGAGAGGCGATAGTTTGTTAAAATTATAAAAAAAAAATGAAAAATTGTATTTTTATAACTTAAACTTATCACAAATTGCTGCCAAAAAAATAGGAATTTTCGACAGTTTGTAAAACTGTGACAGGTTACGAAAAGTTTCAATTTACCAGGCGAGACATTATATAACTTGTTGCATTCATATTTCTGCCCAATAAAATTTCTTGATTTGAAATGTCTGAAACTTCATAATTTTTGAAGTCTGGATCAGGATTTGACAACTTTACTTGAAATTTAACCAAATTTCGTGGAATTGCTTGAAAAACAGCTTGAGCAATATTTAACCATTTTTTTTTTATAATTTTAAATGCTTTTTTGACACTCATACTCACTGTATTTGATGAACTGTAATCCGGAATAAAAAAAAAAAAAAACTGATTCATGGGGTGCTCAGCGTTGCCGAAGGCTTTCAAAAAAGTGTAACAATTTAAACAAAAAAAAAATAACAAAAGCAAACAAATTGAAACAAGTGCAGAAAAAACATAGGTATCTACAAAAATATATTGCTTTTTCTGAAAAATTTTTCCAAAAGGAGTTCAAATTTTGTCTGACTCAGCTTGTCGACTAGCCCACTCGGATTCCTGACGTTGCAGGTCAATCCGAGGAACACTCTTGACTTGTTCCTTACTTCTGACCCTGATAAATACACTATTAGTGTATTATCGCCTCCATATTATCATATCTGCTAATTTCTCGTATCAACAAAACTCAGTTAAAGAAAAAGCTCCTAAGAGAACCGTTTGGCAATACGAGAACTTCAGGAACTTAAACTGGTCACTATGCTTCCTCGATAGTGACGTAGATTCCAGCACAGATATGATTACAAACTTAATTCTTTGTGGAATGAGAAATTTTATCCCGAATAGGGTAAAATCTATCAAACCCAAAGAAAACTCATGGTTTGATTCGAGCTGTAAAGAGGTTATTAGGGTCAGAGAAGTAAGCTTCCGTTGTTATAAAGGCAACCCTACTGATTAAAACCGGAAAAAGTTTCAACAAGCTAGAAAGACCTGTAACGTTCACATTTGACGAACAAAATTTTTACATGATCAAAAATTACGGCAAAAAATACTACAATGTCCCAAAGGTAGTAAAAATTTTTGGTCATTTGTAAAAAAAAATACGAACTACCACCTCGACCTCGGTTCCAACGCTCGTCTTCAATGATACTCCTTATGTCAGCTCGCTCGATAAAGCCAATTTGCTTGCAACACAGTTTGCTGCAGAAGAAGATATGACTCCACCTGTACTTGAGAGCGTAAACGATTTTATGGGAGAAATCTTCTTTCGCACTCGTGCAGTTGCTAGAGTTCTGAAAGAGATGTCGACATTCACAAATCCGCTGGCCCGGATAGTATCCCTCCCATTGTTGTGAAGAGGTGTTCTTCAACGTTGCCAAATCACTGCGTAAGCTTTTCCACCTGTGCTAGTCTACTGGTCTCTTTCCGAGTGGATGAAAAACAGCATTTGTCCAGCCTGTCCCTAAAAAAGCCGTGTCTTCTTCCCCCTCAAACAATCGACCAATTGCACTTATGTCCCTTCTTTCCAAGGTCATCTAAACGCTGATTAATCATCAGCTTAAGAAATATCTTGAAGAACGAAAGCTTCTAAATGACCGTCAGTATGGCTTTCGTAGCAATAGATCCACTGGTTATCTGATGGTATATCTCACCGAACCGTGGAACAAGTCTTTACATCGTTTTGGCGAACGTAAGATTATTGCACTTTATATTTCAAAAGCATTTGATAGAGTTTGGCATCAAGCTCTCTTATCGAAAATGCGTGCATTTGTTATGGTATCGATGAATCTCTTCTTCGTTGGATTAGAAATTACCTTTCGGACCGATCAATACAAGTTGAATTGGACGGTTTCAAGTCTGATATCTACAAAATAAATGCTGGTGTGCCCCAGGGCTCCGTTTTGTCTCCGACCCTCTTCCTAATATTCATAAATGATCTGTTATCTGAAACTTCTAATCCATTAAACTGTTTTGCTGACGACAGAACTCTCAGCTTTTCATATTCGTTTCTAGATTCACATCCATGTTCTTCAGATGTGGAACTTCAACGGCAGAGTATGATAAGCTCATTAAATTCTGATCTCGACAGCATTGTCCAATGGGGAATCAAAAACCGTATAGAATTTAATGCTTCTAAAACTCAATGCTGTCTCCTGTCGTTAAAGCGGAACCCACCCCCAATGCTGCTATCTATAAGTGGCACTTGCATAGAGGAAACCAAACAGCTTTCAGTGCTCGGTATGTGTGTCACAGACCACCTTTTGTGGAACGACCACATATTTGACATCGCCAAAAACGCTGCTAAGAGTTTAGGTTTTCTCTGTCGATGCAAGACATTTTTTTTACCCCTCTGATCTGGCAAATACTTTTCACCTTTGGTAGTTACTTAAGTTAGAATATATTTTTTTTTGTTTGAAGATTATCAAATGCAGGAACATAACTCTGTGAAATCAATCACTAAGATAATGTATCTTTAATTTTGAACAATTCATTGAGTAACCCAACGATTATAAACTTGCTGATTTGATTTCACTAAATACTTTATCTACATGCTTGCTTTGTTGCTTTGTTCAAGAAGCTAACAAAAGACTCTTCCGAAGCACCAATCGCAGCTTAATCCCATTTCACTGCCATCAATGCTTACATAACCTATTCAATCTCAAACAGCAGCATGTATAGTATATTGTCATAATAATGTTAAATCAAACAATTTCGCTAATCGGTTAGCTCGTAAAATACCTATTTCTTAAGACACTTGATGGAAACCTACTATAGGTAGATTAAAATTCATTAAGCAATTACATTCATAATGCTCATTCCCATTTCAAGTGACATGGATCAATTCACCAACAAAATTTGTAAAAGAAGTTACCATCACGCTTAAATATTATCTTCTTCATTTCCCGTTATACATACCTGAAAGCTAGAAAAGTAAAAATACGAATAACTTGAGTTTGGAAAAAAAAAAATTAAATTAATGTGGATCATCCAAGTCTTCTTTCAAAAAATTTATCAGCGGCAATTTCAAGTTTTAACATTTAATGTCTTAATTTGTAAGCATTTGGATTTGTTAGGTTTTAGATATCACTTGGATTTGTTAGGTTTTAGATATCACTGCGATTTAAAAAAAAAAAAAAAAAAGAAGCTTGTTGAGGCAACTCCACTTGTAGGTTCTTTTACATGAACTTAAGAAAAACAATGAAAGGTTCCAAAAAATCATTTTTTATGATGTAGGTTTTCCTTTGATGGAGAGCATACAACTTGTTGAACAGAGAAATGGCCCAGTCGCCCAGTTAGTTCCAGTTCTTTGAAATACCTAGCCTTAAAGAAAGTTAGATGAGAAATCGACAAATAAATCATTTAAATACAACCGACTTCGTCTGAATATGCGCATACACACTTATTTTTTTTGATTTTGAAGTGAAGAAGTATAAAAATTAGTGTTGAATAAATTAAGATGAGGAGAGGTGCTATGCTCTATGGTATGGCTATCATCAGCGGACATTAACTGTGAATCTTATGTAACTTTATTGTTGATGAGATGATATTTTCGTGTAGAGCTATGTTGGCCAATGGAACAGATAAGATGGATTAAAGTTAGTAATTAATATTTCTTCTTAAAATATTTCACTGTCTGTATTTATTTAGGTAGGTAAAGGTACCTGTTTTCCATCATTAATGTTTATCTTTTTTTTTTCTTCTTATGCTTTACATATGAATGAATTTATATTGCGGTTGATTATAATTTGATTATAGATTTAAGTATATGAAATGAGAGCTTACAGATAAATGCGACTCGATTATGCTTTGAAGTTGTATAGAGTGCGATTAAATAGTTATACCTTGGTCTTTTGGAATATTTAATCAATCGAATTTGGAGGAGTTATTAGTTCTTTTGTTAAGCTTATATGTAATTTATGTCACCTTGTGTTCACATTTATATTTCGTATTCTTCAAATTATCGAATTTCAAAACAGTGTTTCGAATGCGTTTTAGTTATCTTATTTTATTTTTAATGATGGAAAATTTGGTTTTTTTCGATCTCAAATATTAACTAAAGGGTGTTTTTTTTTTTAGACGTGTGGTTTTCAAGAAGAAATAAAACGCATATACAATTTACTATTATTGCCAAGAATTTAGCTTTATTACAAAGATAAGGATTTGCCATTTTGTTTAAAAAATGATTTCGGGCATGTGGCCGCCGCGGCTGCCTCAAAAAAAATTCCAGCCAAGAGGCCCAATTTTCGACCACTTTTTGCAGCGATTGGGGACTTATGTCAGCAATAACGCGCCGAATATTCTCTTCTAAGGCGTCAATCGTCTCGGGCTTATCTGCGTAGACAAGTGATTTCACATAACCTCACTAAAAATAGTCCAGTGGTGTTAAATCTCACGATATTATTGGAGGCCACGTCACAGGCCCACGAAGCGAGATAATGCGCTCACCAAAAGTTTCCTTCAATAAATAATTGATTGTTTCGTTGGCTGTATGGCATGTAGCGCGCGCCGTCTTCCTGGAACCAAAGGTCGTCCACATCAACATCCTCCAATTCAGTCACGAAAAAGTCATTAATCATGGCTCTATAGCGTTCCCCATTGACTGTAACATTTTGAAGAAATATGGACCAATGATTCCCTCTGCCCATAGAAGAGTACACCAAACAGTGACTTTTTGAGGATGTAACGGCGTTTCAACAATGGCTTGTGGGTTATGATCACTCCAAATACGACAATTTTGCTTATTATTATCAACCAAAAATGAGCTTCATGGCTGAACAAAATTTTCTTGCAATGCGTCGCGCGAACTGAACCATTATTTTCGAAATAAATTTGCACAATTGGCAAACGTTGTTCAGGAGTAAGTCTATTCATTATAAAATGGCAAACCAAACTGAGCATAAATCCAGTGACAGCTGTCAAAAATACCAACTCTGAAATAAGTATTGCCAGGTTGAAAACCACACGTCAAAAAAAAAAACACCCTGTAAAATTCATGTCATTTAATCAATTTAATGAAAAATTCATTATTCGAATAAAAAAAAATATGAATACAATCTGCTTTGTTGGTATGATAAATTGCTAAGATAACTACAATTAATAAAATGTGTATATACATATAATCATACGTATCGACTTCCTACCATTGTTGAATTGGCATGAAATTATTTGTTAAAAATGTTAAAATAAGTAAAAGTGCGTTGTGCGTAAGAATAGAAAACATCGAAAAATGTATAAAATGTATTTTTTTTTAAATTCTGAAGCAATTTTTGTTTAAGTTGTTTTGAGCTGAAGAGGAAGTACGCCATCTGAACATCGCTATCGATATGACAAAAGGCATTCCACAATCAAAATAAAAAAATGTTTTTGTAATTATTTTAATTTTTTTAGGTATTGATTGCATTGTGTGATCATTTGGGAATTCATGTATTGTTTGTAGTCTTTTGTATTATTTAAATTCATTTTCATTCATTTTTGTTACGAATGCAAACAAATGGTAATGAATGCGAAAGACCTTAAAAAATGCTACCTTTTTGGCAAACCTACTGGGTTCCAAAGGAGCACGTATTTGTCATTATTTAAATTCTGTCACCATATACTTCAATAAACGTCATAAGTCGATAATCTGATTTGTATCAATCCGTCTTTTCTGCTTCAAGCTAAGCTCACCCTTTGTGTGATACCGAAACACAGTGGTAACCCTTGTAACTAACTAACTTCCTATTTTATAAATCAGATTTTTTTTTATTTGTTTTGTTTAACATAGTTTTTAAAATCAAATCAGATAGATCCATACATTCAATAAGCCGATTTCTGACGATTGTCATGACCCTTACCAGGCAGCATTGCAGAGGGTGTGTTTCCAATTTCTGACCGGATGTGGGCTTTCAACGTTCCCTAAAGGAACTCGAGTATTTGGAGTACTTTTATAGAGAGGGTAATCTGCTTTCTTCTATCTGGTGGTAATCCAGTAGCCTATGTCTTTGCTGCAAAAGTGCATCACATTTACCCTCAGATTCTGTATGGTTCTTGGACGTTTGACATAAAGGTGGTTTGACATAAAAAAAAAACAAAAAAAAAAAAATAATCAGGGGAGAGGGCGGGCCACTTCAAATCGCTGAGATGAGACGTTTTGGGTAGTGTTCCCTCAGCCATCACAGCCATTGTTGGCCTTAAGATGTGGGCCGTTGCTCCGCCCTGTTGAACCCAAATATACCCTTAGTTCGTGAATGATCGATCGGAAGGCTAAGGGCAGACGCATGTTTCCGCGCAGAACGCCTCGGGGATTGCAAAATTGAAGCTATTACTGCCTCAATGTTCTAAGGTGATCTGATAGGCCGATGGACTCCGGTATTTCATCTCCGGTATTTTCACACTTGCGCCGTTTGTCTGAACGTCGTAGTGACCCATATGCGCATACGATTTTCTCCCTCAGAGGTATAGTCCAGTTTCCAGTTAAATGTTTGGATATGACAATCCAGTGGGTCACACTAGGCAGCCTAAATAACTATGGCTGTGGAGCGCTTCCCATCCAATCGTGTGATCATCAGGCCATTCTGCAGCTTCAACTAACTCCGGAAGCCATTTCGTGTCGCGTTGAGAAAAGAAATCAAGTCTTTGATCTTCAATTCGAAAAGTCTGTTAATGTGGTCAAAAAATGCATTTCCAAATGAGTATATCTTCTCATTCTGGACAGAACAGGTTGCAACGATCTCGGCTTTGCCTTACCTGGATCTGCATATCAGGTCAGTTGTTCGGGATTAATTTTAGGTGGGCCAAATCTTACTATAGCAATTAGTCAAACTGTTCCAATTACAAATAGATTCAATAAGAAAAATTGTTTAGAATCAATTGCCCTTTGTAACTCTAAAAAGAAGGGCTGATCTTTGCCTGGCCAGTTCGTCTACCCATTCGTTTCCCTCAGTAGCTACCACCGTGATCAGAAATCCAGAAAAAAGAATGACCTGAGGTTGACATTCAGGCTTGTGAGATCATTTAGCGTTGCTGGACCAATTTAGAGGATGTCAGCTGCCTGACTGTCTGTCAAAGATATTTCGGATGCCAGATGCCAGATTCCTGATGCGAAATTAAGCCCCTGGAAATAAGGCCTCAAAAAGTTAAATAAAACCCCACAAATAATACGTACGAAACACCAACAACGAAAATCTTCATATTTTGGAGTCCTAAGGAAATTAGACTGCAATATCATTTTTGGGGTCTTATTTAATATTTATTTCGGCATCCACAAATAGTTTTTGTTCCAAAACACTTTTAGTGTGGATGTGAAAAAAAATTTTGAACGATTTGAATCCTTAATGCACGGATTTTGTGGTCTTGGATATGGCAAAAGTGTGTATAACTCCCGCCGCGCGCCGGATCCTGTAATCGAGGTGATTTTTTTTCAAAACTGTCTTAAATTTTTCATCAACTGCTGCATTTTTAAAATCTGCCATATAGTTTTACCTCTTCTCAAAATATATAGCTCGACATTTAACCTTCTTTTTAAGACCTTTAACTTTGAAGTTCCGACAATTAGAACCAAAGTTATAAGCTCCCGAGTCGATCCTCTGAAGCTCGTAGGCTTGCGATGAACAACTTAAGCCATTCCTAAGTTTTTGGTTATGAATGACCTTACTAAGCCCGATTCGGGCTTACCAAAAAATAATTTTACGACAAGTTCTGTCGGTTGGAAGAAGCTAATAAATCCAAATCCGTCCCTGAATGAGGAAGATCTTAAATTATTACTTAACTATAAATATTTTGCAAAAACACAATACAAACTCGACATTAATTTTTTTTTTAAATCTTAAATCTAAAATATAGTCTTGTTTAATTATGTTCTTTTATTGTAATGCAATCTGTCACGCACCAAAACCACACTGATCACTCCTATATTGTATATAGATATCGTGGTTTGGAATGGATCTATTAACGAATATACCTAGATATCAATGACAATCAACAATATGAAAAGTTGCGCTTTATCACTCTTCTATAAAAAAAATACCTTAAACTAAGATCACTAAACTTAGATATATTGCATTTACAGGGCTTGATGAAAAAAAAAAAAAAAACAATAAAACAACTTGAACTCACGACTGAAGTGCAAATGTTTGAAAAATATTATAGAAAAGTGAAAATCGTTTATAACATTTTTTCGTCTGAGTTAAAAACAATACAAAATAATGAAATTGAATATTCAAATAATTCATCATAAACGGGAGAAGGGGAGTATGGCGGGTGATGGCGGCTCTTTTTAATTGATTGAAACATACACCATAGCTCCAGAGCAAGCAGCATGGCGTCTTTCGTGAGAATAAATTTCAACCGAGGAACATGGAACATGTGAACCGAGTTGAATTCACTTATCCTATATACGTACCTATACCTAACTACACGGTATAATTTATCGCAGAGGCTTTATTTAAAAAAAAAAACGAAAGTAAACTCAGGGTGTACCGCATAAATGAATGCAACGGTTGAATAGAAGCGCTTGCTTGTTATAATAAATAATTAAAAATGATAATACAAAAATAATGAAATAAAAAAAAAAAAATAAATCCCATAGGTAATGCGACAATGAACTAATAACAACCATGCTCTTTCGACAGCGCACCATAAGATGTGTTAGTATAGATACTTTTAACTTAGCATGATCAACTACATGCAGCATAATTTATGAACAATTGCATACAGTGTTGGCAATGAAAGTCGTTGGTCGTTATATTTTTGTATGCAAATATGGGAACCACTGGTGTTGGATTTCTTCTCTTTGGAAAGGGTTCCTTAAGGTTTCACCAACTAAACTTTGAAGCGATAATGAAATGAGATATGCATATGGGCTTGGGCTTATTGGTGTAAAATGGAATGCCGGGAGTTTCAATTAATTTGTTTCCTTTTCACAGTGAATGGCCTTTCAACGCATTTATGTGGCATATTTATTTACCCTCGATTTTCCTCTGTTTGTATAACAAAAACAAAAACAGCGGAAATTATACATATACATATGTAGGTATAGGTATAATATATCAATTTTGTGAATAAGCAATAAAGCACTCCTGGAAATTCCTTCGTTTTAACAATTTCATGGAAGTAGTTCGTTAAATGTTTTTGAATTAGGGTTTTAGCCTAACCCCTTGAACACGATGAATGTATGTTACTTGTAGGTGCAGCAGAAAGTTGAAGTTTGATCCACTTCTACTACACCAAACTTTTTTTTTTGTACAACAATAGCTTCACAATGAAGCGCTGTATACTTTTTTACGAACCTGGACTTGGGCCCAAAAGCTTTCAAAGATTTTCTTTGCGGAATTATGCAGCAGAAGAAGCTTATTCGTTGCTTTGCTAATAATAGCCATTTTTAAACATATCTTAAAAAAATTGAACTTCCTGTGATTTATGATGTTTGTATGAACAAAGAACATTCGCGCAAAAAAGGTTTTATGAAGTGAAAGCTTCTAAAAGCATACTCTGGAATGGAAAAAAAGCACAAGAAACCGACCGAGATGAGTGCAAACCATGAACTCGATAAAGAAGCTGTGAAGAAAATATCCATATTTTCCAACAATATCGAAAATAAGATAATTTTCAGATACATTTAACATGGTCCAGATCCATGGCCAAGGGGGGGGGGGGGGAGGGGGTTGGGGCAAATCATGGAGAAAAGACAAGTAATTGTTAAAATTCATAGTAAAAAAGAAAAATTTGTTAGCTGTGTGGTATTGTTCAGAGCCAGGGGAGCAAGTGCAACTACCTCCGGGCGCCTATGGCCGCAACTATAACAAGCTGAGTCACTATAGCTATCTGCTTTGAGTTAGATACACATAGTTATTTGAGGTCGTTTTCCACTTGTACACGCCATCTAAGGTAATGATTGCACTGCTGCAGCTCCACATTTTTACCAATTCAACATCGCTTAAAAGCCCGTAAAGCCCGTCGTTGAATATTCTCCTCCACACTCTTTCGCCTCGAATGGACAAAAAACCACCCAAAGAATCTTCTTTTCAAAGCATCCAAGCAAATGTTCGTTAGTTCTTATAGCAAGGGTCATGTAATGCTTGCTTAGCTCGAAAAAACAGTGAGTTGCATGATTGATTCATCTGTGAACTGCATTATGCGAGGTAATAGTGGAGCCCAACAAGAGTCCGTAAACATTTCATCGACGGTTGATTTGCCTTGTCTTAAACCAAACTGATGGGGGCCGATCAGATCGTTGACAAAAGGCTTCAAACGATCACGCACAGTACATAGCCGACAAGATTTGATATGCGACGTTTAGGAGACTTATTTCTCTTACTCCTTATCAGGTCATCTCCCGCTACTTTTAATAGTTTGGCTGGAAGGCCACTCGCCACTGCACCAGTTGCTTTGTATAAAACTAATGTTTGTCGTGTTCCGATAGACGGAAATGTTGGCCATCATCCTCCGGGTTGAATGGAGTGTTTTTCACAGCATCAGCTTAGATTTAGGTTGTCATGCATATCCGCTTCAGTACTTCAGCATCTATATCAAGTAGTGGTCTGAGTTTTTTTTCTTCCTTTTATCACAAAACCACAGCAAAAAAGCAGCTGACCCTGCAGCACTCGCCGAAGTAAATATAGCAAGATGTCATCTTCTGTCATATATGCGCGTATGACCTCTCCGTCCTATTGCCTTTCCTGAATGGCTTTAACATCAGCTTTAAGCCTATGCAGATTCTGCCCTAATTGTTTGGCTGAAAGTAGTCTCTTTATAAGTACAAGACATTCCACGTGCAGATCCAAAATTGAATGTCCTTGATTCGTTTGCTAGGGTCGTCAACATTTGAATCCTTCATATTCGTTACTGGTTTTTGTATTGGAACTAACAATTTTGGCCGTGAAAGCCTCCTCCTCCATCCTTAAAACCCTTTGTTTACGTAGCTCTTAGGGTAGGGAGCACCTTATTAGCCTAAGCTTTGAGTTGCTCATAGTAGTTCGACTTCGACCTGCCTTGAACTGCAGACGCCACCGCAAACTCAGATTTTTAATCTGTTTTAAGTTTAAAATACAACAACTTAAATTCTAGAAGGGTACAATATAATGCGAATACGATGTCCCAAAGCGTGAACGGGCACGAACAGAGCCAGTGTTACCGTGCAATCGGGTAACCTTATTCCTAGTCTTCCTTTCGAGGTGGTGTGGCACGCACTTCCTGTTCTGTGCTTTGTATACATAAACACAACGCTTGCCAATGTAGAACTTTGCATGTTCTGTCCTGCGACACCCTTCAATGTTGAGGTTGGACTGGTTATTGTGTTGATCTCTCTGACCAGGTTTGTAGCCAGTGAAGACATCTTTGACAAAATGTCGTCCGTGTCTTTTCAGAGAGCGAACATGTTTTTCGTTCTTATCATCGACCTTTTCAGGGTTTTTTTTTTTTTTGGTTTTGGAGCCTTGGCAGATGCTACTGTGGGTTTAGCTGCTGCATCAACCATTGTTTTCGGAAATTGGACAAAAATGGCGAAAAAGGACTCTTTCTAGGGAATTCTTCCTCGTCATAAATATATATACGTATTACCTAGATGTAGGAACACTATTGTAGGGTAATAGTGACATCCTACTTCGCTTCGACCAGTCAAACATGAGTGGGATTTTGGTAGAAACGAGTTAGGCGGTCGCACAGCTCTGGCTTTTATTATACAGGGTTGGTCAAATAAGTCCTTCCTATAGGTAAATGTAAATAGCTCTGAAGTATTTTAAACGTTATTCTGGAGTATCATAGGATTGAGCTTTTGGACCAACTGGAATTTTGTTCGGTTACAGGTGCAGATATTTCTTCAAAATCGTGCCATACGTGATATGACTAACTGTGTTGAACCTCGTCGTGTCGATGTTTCAGTACTAGCTGCAAAACTTTCACAAACTATTTGGATGTTTTCAGCCGATCGTCTCTTCACTTCTCACATCTCCAACGTGCCCTTACCGCTCAAATTTGGTCACCACATTAAGAATTGTCGGGCCTGTCGCACCACAATTCGAACACCATAAAATGTTAAAATTTGTTTAAATTATTTACCGGCCATTTTCCTCGGGTTCCATTACTAAATCTCCCAAACTTTGTCTAAAACATAATAAAAAATAATTCTTAAATATTTATAAATAAAAAGTTATTATTTGTTTGCATAGAAAAGGGACTTTTGGCCCACCCTATAGTAGTCACCGTAAGCCCCACAAAAATACAAAATAAAAATTGTTAACAAAATCCGTGATATTGTATTAAAACACAATTGTAAATCTTTTAACTTTCTATATGTGCGACTCAATTTTATAAAAATTAAATACCAAAACCTTTGAACTTGGCACAAGATGAGTTTGGATATGACCGTGGCATGCTGTGTCATTGGTTAGGGGTTGTGGTGCTATTTAGACCTTTTAGCTGCAAGAATTATTTCTTTTCTGAAATATACGATCAGATATTTAAATTTTATGGAGTAACTGATATAAAGGGTTTTCCAATAAGAGGTGTTATTTTGAATAGCCTGCTATTTCGGTAGCTGTGACTTTTGAAGCTGTCATTTTTTAACATTTGACAAGTAGAAACTACGCCATTAATAAAAATGGAACGATACACGCTTCAACAACGCATTGAAATTATTAAAATTCACTATAAAAATGGTGAAAATTTGGCAGAGACGGTTCGTAAAACTAAAACATTTTTGGGTCGTCGTGAAGAACCTTGTCGGACCGCAATACAGAAATTGGTGGACAAATTCGAGCTGCTGGGAAAAGTTAGTGATGTGAAGAATAAAACCCGTGCACGTCGCTCAAGAACAACTGAAAATATTGCTGTTGTAGCCCAAAGTGTTGAAGAAAACCCAGGTTTGTCCATTCCTCGTCGTTCTTTGGAATTAGGCATTCCACAAACGTCATTACACCGTATTTTGCATAAAGACTTGGGTCTTAAGGCTTATAAAGCTCAGTTAACACAAGAACTCAAGCCGGCTGATCATCAACAACGTCGTGTCTTTGCTGATTGGGTCCTTGAAATGCATGAAAATGATCCGGAATTTCATCGAAAAATCATCTTGACTGATGAGGCCCATTTCCACCTCGGAGGCTACGTCAACAAGCAAAACTGTCGCATCTGGGGCTCGGAAAACCCAAGAGTTATTGTTGAAAAGCCTCTCCATCCTCAACGCGTGACTGTTTGGTGCGGTTTATGGTCCGGCGGGGTCATTGGACCTTACTTTTTCGAAAATGAGGCTGGAGCAACAGTTATACGGTCAATGGATTGCGCTATCGAGAGATGATTAATGATTTTTTATGGCCGGAATTGGATGGTATTGATCTGGACAACGTTTACTTTCAACAAGACGGCGCTACATGCCACACAAGCAATGAAACCATCGATCTTTTACGGGAAAAGTTTCCGGACCGTGTTATCTCTCGAAGAGGTGATCACAATTGGCCACCGAGATCTTGTGATTTAACACCTTGCGACTTCTACCTTTGGGGCCACGTGAAAGAAAAGGTCTACGCCAACAGCCCAGCGTCGATTCAAGACCTCAAAGATGGAATTCGTGAGGCTGTCGAGGACATAGGGCAGCCACTTTGCGATTTGGTTATGGAAAATTTCATGAAAAGGATATGGTCCTGTAAGCGTGGTCGTGGCGGTCATTTGGCTGATGTTGTGTTCCATTATAAACGGCATACCTTCCTCTTTATAATGAAATAAACATCCGATAATTTATCTCAAAAAATGCCATTTTTCTTTGAATTTCAAAATAACACCTCTTATTGGAAAACCCTTTATATGGAGTAAATGACTCAACTTTGGTTTAAAATATTTATCTCGTCTTGCTCTAATTTCCTTATAGATAATATTGTGTAATAGGTAAACATACCTAACCTTGAAAATTAACGTGATTTTCTTTAAACGATCTCATTTATCCATAACAACATTAGACACCAAAAGCGTCGCATTAATTACCCCCCATCATTTGTAATGAATGACAGCCACTGACAATTTAAACCAATTTTATTTGTATTTTTTATTCTTTTAAGATCTGCTTAACCTCTACCTCTGTCTACGTGATTTTAAATTAAAAAAAATAAAAACTGCCATTAGACCAAAATCAAATACATATAATACAAAGGTGCATATTATGTATATGCTTTATTTGGTTGTGTTTTTTTTTTTGTTTGTTTTATCTACCAAAAGACTCATATATGTATTTACCTCAACCTTAGTGATTTTCATAAGTAATACATGCCTTCTCTCAGCAATGACCTTAAAATTGTTCTTGTTTGTAACAGATAAATCAAAAAATGAAAGCCATATATGTATTTAGTCTTGGAATGTCAGAAATGTAAAAATCCCAAAAGAAAAAAAAAACTTACAAAATAAATAAACAATTTCACTTGGAAATGTACTTAAATATAGAACCGGTGTAAAACCACATATGCGTAGCAAAGTCCCCAAAGGCATTCCAAAAAAAAAAAAAAGAAAAAAAAATCGCAGTTTACTCTCGATCTTAAAAGCTAAGCCAAACTTGATTTTGTCTTCTTTTTTATTTTTATTTTTTTTTTGTATATATTTTAAGTATCTATGTATATACAAACTTCTCCTGAGCCAGGAGTCATGGATTTCAATTAATATCAGAGACATCAGATGTAATATACACTCCAGATCGATTTTATTGGTCATTTAAAAAAAAATATTTCTATTTTTGTATTATGTAGCTGCAAACTTGCGATATTTGTTGGTACTACAAGAATAGTTTTGAATTCATTAACCAATTTAAACTTTTATCAAAATTTCTGTACCTCTGTTTGGTTGTATTTGAATATCATGTCTCACTTAAACTTGGCTTACAGCCGAGTCGATAAAGGAATTCTTTAGAAATTGGATAGCAGTAGTAATAATTTTAATGCGTTGTTCGATTGTTAAGCGATCCATTATCATAAATGGCAAACATTCAACTAATATAATGACACTTCAAATGACAGCTGAGTTTGACAGGTGTCAAATGCCAGCGCTACCAACTTGAAACCACGAAATTAATGACCGTGTATTAGCTTTTTAGGGCTCTCAGACCCTGTAAATCATTCGATCACTGGTACAGAAAAACACCACTTACACCAGCCGTGCTATTTTGATATTTTACTACCACATAAAATACAGCTTAAATCAACGACTCAATATGTCAGAATGAATTAGAAAATCTTTATATAAAAAAATAATGAAATTTTGTTAGCACTTGATACAATGAATTGATCTGGGGTGTAGAGTATAGAAAAGTGTGTATTGAACAAAAGTGAAGACCGCAACTCGTCCATGACCCAATACTTTCTGCTGACCAACATTATAGTTCTCTACCTTCAGTCAGTTCATATTGTATTGTATGTGATTGGTGGGTTAGACAGTTTTTTTTTTTTTTTTTACAGATGGAACACTATGGTAAAATTTTCCCAAGAATTCTTTTCAACTTAAGTGCCTCTTGGACCACCACAATCAATGAGTCAGTTAGTGGTTTTTAGCTGAGATTTTTTTCATTGGTTGTTTCTTTCATTTTAATTATTATATTACTGTTGGTCGATGATGCTTTTAAAGCAAACGATGCGATAGAACCTTTTTTAATGCAAAAGCGTGTCACGGGTTCCGGTTGCTCGGTTGCTTGAGTTGAACGTTTTGTGTGTCAGTGCGCTGAGATTAACATTTTTTTTTTGTGAATTAATTGTTTTTTTTTTTTTGGCAGTTGGTTTATTTTATTAAAGGTATAAATATTTTGTGTTTTTTTTTTCACTTGAAAAGGTAGAGAGGTTAATTTGTAATGTAATGACAGAATTTTATTCAAGAGTTGTTAATTAGGTTCAATGCACTTTTTTGTATCAATACATAAAACATAAACAAATATAACTGAAGAAAGAAAATACCTATTGCGCTGTTCACAAAGCTTGAAAGAAAAATAAGACTATTGAGCTTGGTATACAAAAAAAAAACCCAAACTTCGAAAAAATTTCGACAAATCTCAATATTAGTTGAGAGATTTATTTGTATGGCGTTTCCTAAAAAGTCCAGGACGCTATCGTACACAAAAACTTATCGCTTATCACTTAGCAACTAGTCATAAGCCATGATAATTAGTTTTGCTGCGGTGGGATGACATAATTTCCCCGGACATATTGTCCATGGCCCTTATGTCAGACTTTAGGTCCATATACCTAAATATCCGCAGAAATTATGTCATCCCACCGCAACAAAATCGCATAAAGATTCATGATAAGTTTCTTTAGTGATTAGTGAGAAATTATTATTAAAATAAGGCCCAGGGCTAAAGTTTTTAGGGAGAGTTGAAGAAGATGAAATATCTCGAAAACTATCAATTTCTTTTGAAGAAATGCAACGAGAAAAATTGCAGCTTAGATATAAAATTCTGCACAAAAAAGATTCCAACTTTTTTGTTTTCGTAAGATCACTTTGTTTTGGGAAAAACGTGCGAAAAAAACGGTCTGTTTCGCACCGTTTAGACGGGAAACTCAAAAAAAAATCCCACCCACAACCTTTTTGGGCACTAAAAGCAAAGAGTTTGATCTATGCCAGAAAATATTCAGAACTTAAAGTTAAACTTTTTCGTCACTTAGCGCCAATAGCAATGTTAATGAATTAATTTTTTTTTTTAAAGGGGTCAAATTGGAGAAGTGCTTGGGGAAGGGAATTTTATGTTTGAGGTTTTAAGGATAAAAAAAAGAATTTAAGGAATGAAAGTAGTTTTTATGATTTGCAATTTTTCCAAATATATTTAATTTAATCAATGGACTAAAAGTTGATAAAACGCATGACTAGATCGCACGAAACTGCTTTTGTAGTTTGAAACTATAATGCGACTATAGACACTGCAAAAAGACGTTAGAGAGAGAGAGAGAGAGAGATCACTTTTGTTCCTTTAATTTTTGTTTTTTTTTTTATAAAACAAAATTGTTTGTAAAATGTTTAAATGTAATGAGTTATTTACTTTACTTCGAATTCGAAGTACCAGATTTCAAACTTGTAACAGAATCAGTGCAGCCATTAATAAGATCTACGTCAATAACCCAAAAATATAAGGCGGGAAATTGCCTTATATAAAGAACGTTAAAAAAAACCGTAATCGTTGTATGGCATGAAGCTGAAGATCGCTGCATCCAAAGTTTTATTTTCTTTTAGAAGAGGAAACCTCGATAAATATAAATGATATTGGAAAAGTTTAAACACTCAAATGTTGGGCGCAATTTTTTCGGGGTTTTAGAAGTTTAATCGATTTTTTCGATTTTGTGACAAAACTATGAATCTGAAGAAAAAAATTTAAGTTTTCATATCTTAAAAAAAATATGAAAAATTTTGGAAAAAAGTATTTAACATAACTTGTTGCAAATCTTATTTTAAATATTTTTTGTCTTAAATTTTTTTTCTCTTGAACTAATATTTACTGAGATAATTGCATTAACACTTAAAATACACCAAATTCAAGATGACGGCCAACCCTTATGGGGAAAATGAGGGGGGGGGGGCAAACTAAGTGGTAGTGTTCTGGTGATACCCCCTAGCCCCTACCTACATTTAAAATTTCATTAGACCCCGATTGAACACAAACCTAAACTACCATTTGACTAGACTAAAATGCGAGGTGAAAAATTATAAATTTTGTTTTGCTTCTCTAGGATGCCTAGGATGCCTAATAATAAAGCGGCCAAATCCTGCACAAATTTTGAGCTCGTTACAGTAGTACAATATAAGAATTAACCAACAGATTTTGGGTTTGAAAACAGATTTAGCACAATATTTATCCACTTTAAGTCAATTAACAAAAAAAAAAGAAAGAATCCCCTCGCGCCTAAACGGTGGGACATAGATTACTCTTTCATACTATTTTGTTCTTGTCTTGACCCAACCTATACGTGGAAGCTCTTGTCGGTTCTTTTGCGAATCACCCTGTACAACCGGGTTCGACTTAACAGAACATACATATATATACATTCATAATTGCCAAATTGTTTCCTTTCGAAAAAAAACCATCAATTAGTCATCGTCATACATTTCACTAAATGACTAAATCATTAGCAAAATTTATTTTTACAATTCAATAAAATATTTTCGACGAAATATTTCGACTATTATTGGTAAAAGTTTATTTTACAGACAATGACAAGAGCCCAAAGTGATCAGAATTACTTTGAAATTAACTTTTTGCGAAAGTAAAAATGTTAATGAAGGAACAGTTAATTAAAAGAGAAACTCTTTTTAATAGCACAGCGCTCCACATTCTCCTGGTGGTAGGTATTGTCTTTTAAATTAAAAAGAAAAAAAAAAAAAAACAACAGACTGTTTTCCATCTCTGTCAGTTAAATCATAATTAGAATACAGAATTTAACTTACTTCACAAGAAAGTGCATATTCAATGGTTTAATTTGTGTATTTGCACTAACTAACGCATCTTGACCTAAATTGTTGATGATGCTAATTACTCGTATGGCTATAGTTAAATAAATAATGTCTTGAAGAAAAATTAAATACCTACCTACCTACCGATTTGCACTTTGCACGCAAGTCAGCAGATTAATACTTAATTGCTAATATTTTTGACATTTTCACAAGATTGACATTTTCAAATATCAAAATTTATTGAAATATTTAATTGAATTTGTAATAATTGACAGTTTTTTTCATCTCCAAAAAGACAAGGTTATTGGTTGTCGGTTGTCGCCGTGGAGCAGTTTGATGTGAAGAACTTGTTTGACATTTCTATGTCAAGCTTCTAAACAGACATTTTGCGAAACGTCATTATTGATTTAATTTATGCAGCTGTCACGTCACTGCTCGTTTTTTTTTTACCAAATACGTTAACATTAACATTATTTATTTATTTTGTTTATTGATAATCCGCATGTTGTTTATTATGCTTGGTTGGGCAAGTTTACATTAAACAAGTAGGTATCTATATACCAAATTGCAGTAATTGATTACTTTTGAACGTTTGAATAAGCCCATCAGCACAAGCATGCAGCAGATGTATCAAAGGAGGAGATGGTCGACCCTGTAAGAGAATTACATCATACATAGGTGAATAAAACCTGTCAGAAAATATTTTAACTGGTAAAACCAGTCCGAAAGGATGGTTTTCGTGTTAAAAATGTCAAAGAGAATGGCATAAGTCTGATAGTCAATATTAGTATATATGTACAAACATACATTATACGTGTAGGTCTGGTCTTTTGATGGATAAATAATTCTTTTTAATTTGTCGATATAATGTTCTAAATAAAATATACACCCATGGTTTTTTTTCGAATTAGTTCCGAATCATCAGTATTAACTTCAACTTAAATTGGTTGTTTATTGACGGTCGGTGTTCACATTGGACTCACTCGTCTGACTTTTTTTTGACGTGAATCCAACATCTTTTGTTCAGACTAAAACTAATGTGAACACATCCGACTCACTCTGACGTTCAGCAGTCGTTCAAACAAAACTCAAAACTGTGCTTGTTGAAGGATTAATTATAAATTTTTTGATTACAAATTTAACATTTCATGAAATAAATATGTTTTCAAATAAAAAAATAAAATCTGTAGTGTTTAAGTGGCAAAGAAAAAGTACAGACAGAGAAAACACTTGTCACATAAGAAAACGTCGAAAAAATCCACAAGTTTAAAAAAAAAAAATTAAAAATCCTGCCTTTGTTGGCCATCTCTTTCTTACCATGAATTGGAAGTGAGAAAAAAAAAAACATTTACGTCAAACAAAATGGGAAGATTTAGTCCAAGGTGAACACAGTTGTCATTAAAGAACTATGAATATGTCCCATTGAATTTACATAATGTTCATATACCAATTTAATTGTAATAAATCATATTGATTTTGTTGTCCAAATTGTTTCATATTTGAAGGTTTTTACACATTAGAACCAGTGTGCGCCATTTTGATTTTGCAAGTTGGATCAATTTTATAAACTTCAAATATTCGTTTATTAATTTAAATATCCATAATAATATTCAAATTTCCTATTTAATTTAAATTTTTTTTTTTTAATTTCAGGTAAGGATCAGTTAAAGAAAACTGGACTGTGTGTTAATCATGCAAAGAAATAATAAAACAATAGTAAGTAATTTTAGAATATTATTTCACTCATCAACCCCGTGTATATGAAGGATCTTAAATCGAGTTGAATTAGGATTGAATTTTCGATTCAGGGGCCGAATAACCGCATCAGCTATTTAGTAATACGTGACTGATTTATGTGAATTTGGCATTACTGCTCACGTTTTGGAGCCATCATCCCCATAGGTTTACTTGTTCATTTGATCACTGATGGCACTCACTCGATCAGTCACTATCACTAAGTGCCTGATTACATGGGTCGTTTTACTGAAGAGCTCATCGGTGATACAGGTAGATTTTATGTGCGTAAAAAAGAGAAGGTAGATTCCACATCTATCGTTTGCGGCTTCGAGGAAACATTTGCCAATTCTGCCTTTTTCTTGTTCTAGTGGCATAGAAACGGAAGAATCAGTTTGGCTTGGATCAAGAGAAGATCCTATTTTGGCCAGTTTATCCGCCATTTCGTTTCCATATATGTCACGATGTCCTGGGACCCATCGAAGGGTAACTGTATTTGATGCATTGAGTAGTTTTAACTCATTTCGGCAACATTCTACCAGTTTAGACTTTGTGACGATTGAGGCAATTGATTTAATTGCCGGCTGATTATCAATGAAGATGTCGATGTTTCTATTTCCGCTTGGAAGACACTGCAAAAATCTGGAAGTTTTATTGATCTACTTAGGGGTGGGTTATCTGAGTAGATGCCTGACCCTATCCCATCAACCATCTTGGAACCATCTGTAAAAACCGAAATATGATTAGTGTTTATGACCTGGTTGGCCGCCCAGAGATCCCTTGAGGGTACATCTGTTAAGGCCACTGGGTTGAAATCAATGTGCGGTGCAGTATAGTCCGTTTGAATGTCTTTGTCCATGAAAGTCATTATGGTTTTGTGCCCAAAATGGCCTCCTACCCAGTTATTACATTGGTTTAGTCTTAGAGCACTGATTACTGCCACTTCCTTCGTAAATAAATCAAGTGGGGCTAGTGAAAGAAACGTTTCAAAGACTGCGGTAGGAGTAGTTTTCATGGCACTAGTAGTTCCAATACATGCGAGTCTTTGAATCTTTGTTATAGTTTTTAGATTGGTTGCCTTTTCTAGGGCTGGCCACCAAACCAGACTTGCGTACGTCAAAATTGGCCTTATTATGGCTGTGTACATCCAATGAATGGTTCTGGGGCTGGGACCCCATCTTTTTCCAAAAATTCGACTACAGGTATAGAATGCTACTGAGGCTTTCCTCTTTCGTTCTTTAATATTTTCTTTCCAATTTAACTTACGGTCTATTACCAAACCAAGATATTTTGCAGTACCAGTGATCTGGAGCGGAGTCCCATTTATGGTGGGAGGATCTATGTTCGGAATAACATGTTTTCTTGTAAACAAAACTAGTTCTGTCTTAAGTGGGTTGACATCTAGTCCGCAATTACTGGCCCAATTACTGAGCTTGTCAAGAGATGTTTGTAAAAGCTCACACAGTGTAGGTATAAATTTACCTGATGCCATTATCACGATGTTGTCGGCGTAAGCAACGACCTTCACACCGCTTAAACTGAGTTTAACTAGAATCTCATTAGCGACTAAAAGCCAGAGCAGGGGGGATAACACCCCTCCTTGCGGAGTAGCTCTGCATGTCCTAACTTTTAGCTTGCTATGACCCATTTCTGCACTTACAAGTCTCGTTTGAAGCATAGAGTCAATCCAGTTCGAAAGCATCGGATCAATATTAAAGGAGTCTAGGGCTCGTAGGATTTGGAGGCGTTGATGAAGTTAATTAAATTTAAGGTGTTATCACCTGTTGACTTCGAGATTTCTGCTAGATCGTTGAAGAAATAGCTACTCAAAAATGTTTTCCTTATATTGCAGAGTGCCGGAAAGTGACCTATGTAGTAAAGGGTATCCTCCTCCACTTCTTCGTCTCCGCAGCCTTTGCAAATGTCTTCAGTACTTAGTCTCATATTCTTTCTATGATATCCTAAGTGATTATGCCCTGTGATAATTCCTATCAAAAGATTCAGTGATCTTTTTTTTCAGGTTCATGATTTTGTACGTTTTTTTTTCTTATTGTAGCTAGGCCACAGATTCTTTGTAGTGGTACAAGTTACGAGTGAGTTCCATCTGTCATTGGTAAGTTCCATTATCTTTTTACCAATTTCCTGTGGAATTTTAACATCAGAGTCTATTAGGCTTAGTTCTAATGATGAACCAGTCCTTTCCACTTCATCTGCCTTTTCATTTCCTAGAATTCCACAGTGTCCAGGGACCCAGCAGAGTCTGATGTTGTGCTGCGTGGCAAGAACTTTTAGCTCTTCGCGACAGCATGAAACCAGCTTGGATCTTCGCTTGTTGTTGCATTTAACATGTAAAGTGCTTAGCTCGCCGGCGTGAAATTTTGTTCCATTCTCAACCCAATGTAGTCTACACAAAATTTGTTGCAAGGGCATAAACACATATTTCTTTGACTGTTGAATTGAAATTTATGTCCAATTTTAAACAAATTCGATGGTTGTTTTTTTTTTAATCGAAAACTCTCTTTTGTCGAAAAACTATTTTCGATATCAAAGTTAATTCTAAATTTCACTAGCCTTTGGTCACTTTTATTTACTTCTTCATTTTCCAAAAATTCTTCAAAAGGGATCATTTTTGTATTATTATTTCAACTTTTCAAAACAAACGCTTATTTGCAAATAAAAATTTGTATCGACAAATGAAATGACAACTGAAAAGCTTTTCAAAATTCTAAATATAATTTCCAATGTTTGTTTTTTTTTTTGTGAAACGAAAAGAACAAATACTTTGCAAACTAACAAATTTTTTCACTTTGCAGAAAAGAACTTTTCACTTTAGAAATTTGCGTTTGGTGAAACGAAATTTGCAAAGTAATAGTGAAAAAGTTGCAAAGTGAAAAGTGTTCGGTTAAATGGGTCCTTGGACTCTGGAGTAACGACAATTGCATTAGCTATATTAATTCAAATTATATTAGAGTACAAATTTGGGTTGGGTACGAATGCGCGCTTTTCAAAATCTCTCTTAGCGAAACCTCGTATTATCTAAATTTTGTATTATCGAAGTTTAGCAATTATTTATATAATTTCCCATATCGATATATTCCAACAGAAAACTTCAAAATTTACGTCAGACTTACTATTTTTTTGTGAATTCTCAAAATTCTGAGAAACTTAAAATATTATGAGAAGAATCGAGTTCAACCCAATCGTGAATTGTATTTCCATTTTTTGCAAGCGCATTAACCTGGTTATTTCCCAAAATAATAAACACCTGTTTGCTTTGTTATCTATCTATCTTTATGTGGACATTTTTTTTTAAACTTGAATACCATTAAGATTAGTGGATATTTTGCCACTTTGGCAATCAGCAAACGTTAGTCACTTTTTTTCATAATCAATGTGTACCCTAATGTCAAATATACCAAAGTAACTTTGTTATAATATTTCCTGCAAAGCATTCCCGTTAGCAGTGTCATTCTTTTGTCTATAATAATTGATAAAATATCAATACAAACAATGCTTTTCTGTGAATACTGTTATCATATCTATAGTCTTTTGCAAACTGTATACGATAACAAAATGCGGCAGTGAAAAAGTCACACAGCAATTTATCGAAATTACATTCGCGTTTGCTAGACCCTATTGTCGAGAAGAGTACCTAGCTATACGGAGTCGAGTTTAATACCTTCCCTAGGTTTTTTTTCGATTGAATGTAAAAATGTATTAACAGTGTATACAACATTTCTTACGTCATTTTAAATCTTAAGTGATACTCGATACGATAATTATTGTGACGTGTTCTATTCCTTTGTTTGTGATCAACCCAACCATTAAAAATTGTCTGAGGTGAGATATTAGTTTCATTCTAAACATGACTGCTTGAAATCTTATGTATTCTATTTTTTAATATTTAATTTAATTATTTCTTAGATAAAATTAAAATAAATAAATACAAAATAAATTTTTTACCGATTTAATAAACATTTTATCTCTACCAACTGTGACATTCTTCTTGCAGTTAATGCCTTTAAAATTGTACCACAATTCAAATGTTTAAATTCTTTGTTTTATTATGATTTATTATTCACATTTTGCAAAAAAAAAAAAACATCAAAAATGGTAAAAATCGATAGTTTCTATCTAACTTCCGTTAACAATCACTTTTTGATAAAAAAAAAGTCTCAATTAATTTACTTACGTATAAAACTAAAAAAAAAGCCAATTTCTATTGAATTAACAACAGCAACATTTTTGGCATTAACGTCTTGATTAATCTTCGTGTGTCAGTTCAGATTAAATTGCCATCGCAAATGAATGTCACACTACAGACTACACACACCATTTTATTAGCTGTCAATTGGCATATTGTTTTGTTTTGTATTTGGTTTCAAATTGATATATCTCTTCTTTTATTTTGTGAAGATCTCCATTTCATTTCTCTCTTGCAAAATCCAATTTACAGTTACACTTTGAAGAGATGTGTGTTGCACATACGTAAAGAGCAGCCCGCATTATAATATTTTTACATAATGAATACCAACCATTTGGATTAACAGTTCCTGGATGTGTCGCAATATAAAATTTTGTTTTGTTTTTTTTTTTTTTTCATCGATGGTTTTATTTTTTTTTTTTTTGCAATTTATTGCTTCGAATGTTATGCCATGCGTATTGATAGTCATCGGCACAAGTAGATGATGCGCTGAAGTGCGTTGATGAATTTGTTGTAGTCGAGATATTGATATCGTTGAAGATAGTTGTTTGACATGAACAAGAGTGTTTTTTATTAACTGACAACTGAAGGACAGATTTGAAGTTACATAGACATTCCATATTCCTGTCAAATAAAAGTCAAGTGAGTTTGGCAGATCAGTGATAAAAACGTGATAGCCGCACAAATAAATAGTTAAAAAGTAAATTGAATAGACTTCTTCGTTAAAAGTTTATTTGTGAGTTGTGACGTAAAATTTTACCGACATAGGTATGTATACTTTACCTAATTACCTGTGCTTAGAACCACGCAGTAAAACTCATTTTTTAATGCTAAAAGTAGTTTTTTTTTTTTTTATTGTTTATTTTATTACTTTAAAATTAAATGAAGACAGTTACAAACTCATGTGTCTGGTGTAGATATATGTTCGGTGACTAGTGATTTTTTTGCAACAATATAGGGTGCGGCAAATAGTTTTCCATATATGTGAATACAAAAAAAAGTCGTGTGAAGACAATCCTAAATAAACCTTTAGTTTTTCCAAATTAAGTAGAAGTATCGAATTTTCAAACATGTAGGTACCTATAGTATAAGTTATTTAAAAATCACATCATGTTGCCGTTTTGAAGTTTCAGAAGGATGTATACTTTTGGTGGTTAAAAAATGGATGAGACTAGAGAAATGCCATTTTATAATACATATAGTTTAAATCCATCAAAAGTAGGTGCGCGTTAACGTGATTCTAGAAGCTTGACAAAAAACTGTAGGTGCCCGGAGTTTTATTCTCTTTCTAAAAGAATTGTTTCAATCATTTTGTTCATCATGACCAAACTTTTATAAATCAAAAATTTTGTGTTAACAATTTCCTATCCAACATTTAAACTTTCCAATAGGTGTCGGTCGTTTGGACGAAAACTATTTCGCAAATCTCACTGCATAATTTTATCAAAATAATAATAACTTTAATCAGGTTGTGATAGTTATTTCACGAATTTTTGTTTTTTTTTCTTTTTTTTCTAAACTGTTAAATGAGTCCTTAAATATATTAACTGAAATTATAAGTGTTTGTTACCTTTTTAATTTAATCTGATTGACCATTAGACAAAACGATTTTCACGTAAAATTCAGTAACATGTATGCACCTAAAATATAAAAACAAAACAAACAAAATAACTTAATAGCTAAATAATGAATTGCGAAATAGAAGAAAACGAAATAATTATAAGCGAAATAGCCAATGAAATCTAAAACACAAATTGCGATGTGAAATATTTTGCGAAACGATAACATAACAAATAAAAAACTTTTCAAGCGAAAATTCTCAAACAATAAAATGCGAAATGATTAAATTGTATAATGCAATTGGGAAATGAAAAACATCCAAACAAAAATCCTCTAGAACACCGCTGCCTTTTTGCAATACCTTTTTTACTCTCTGAAGAATCCTAAGCTAATTTTAAAAATTACGCTAATAAAGCATCTCAATAAGGAATTCGAGCGTTGCGTTGTTGGTAAAGAAACATCTGTCAAATTTGCTGTGAACTGTTCACAAGTGTATATGACAATGAACCATGAAAGGTTGTAGGGTTGATCAATGTGTGCAAATCATTAAATTTTGATTTCAAAATCAGTGGTAGGTATATTTGCAAAATGTATCGTCCCTAAAATATCATAAAATATAAAATATATATACATAAATATAATCCGTAAAATTTGTGATTTTTTTTTTCAAATTCTACAGCATATGGCAGCAAAAGTTAAACACAACTTTTTTTTTTTTTTTTTGAAAATTGGCAATGGCGGTGCTGACTTCTCGCTTAGCAAAATTTATTTTCGGCTCTAAAAGTTCCAAGTTACGAATTTAGGATTTTTGTATTATCTCTTCGGCACAAGGCAGCACAAACTGAGCACAAAACAGCTAAACTTGGTTCTTGTTTATAAATTCGAAAATTTGTTTTTAACTTTGTAGGTACATACATACATATGTATGTATATGATATCTTTTTTCTTAAATTATAACGGCACATAGCAGCTCTAGTTTAGCACAACTATTTTTTTAAAATCTTAAATAGTGGCATTAACTTCAGACTGAAAAAAAATGGATTCCCTCTAAAAATCCTAAAACGATTTTTTTTAAACACGGCACATGGCAGCACATGTCGGGCACATTTCAGCACAACCTTTCATTCAAAAAATAAAAAATAACGGTGTTAATATCACGGAAATGTTTTATTCATCTACATTTAGAAATCAAATCAATTTATGAAAGACACTAGGTAAAGGGTTTTCTAATAAGAGGTGTTATTTTGATATTCAAAGAAAAATGCCATTTTTTGAAATAAATGATCGGATGTTTATTTCTTTATAAAGAGGAAGGTATGCAGTTAATAATGGAACACAACATCAGCCAAATGGCCGCCACGACAACACTTACAGGACCATATCCTTTTCATGAAATTTTCCATAACCAAATCGCAAAGTGGCTGCCCTATGTCCTCGATAGCCTTACGAATTCCATTTTTGAGGTCTTGAATCGACGCTGGGCTGTTGGCGTAGACCTTATCTTTCACGTGGCCCCGAAGGAAGAAGTCGCAAGGTGTTAAATCACATAAGATCTCGGTGGCCAATTGTGATCGCCTCTTCGAGAGATAACACGGTCCGGAAACTTTTCCCGTAAAAGATCGATGGTTTCATTGCTTGTGTGGCACGTAGCGCCGTCTTGTTGAAAGTAAACGTTGTCCAGATCAATACCATCCAATTCCGGCCATAAAAAATCATTAATCATCTCTCGATAGCGCAATCCATTGACCGTAACTGTTGCTCCAGCCTCATTTTCGAAAAAGTAAGGTCCAATGACCCCGCCGGACCATAAACCGCACCAAACAGTCACGCGTTGAGGATGGAGAGGCTTTTCAACAATAACTCTTGGGTTTTCCGAGCCCCAGATGCGACAGTTTTGCTTGTTGACGTAGCCTCCGAGGTGGAAATGGGCCTCATCAGTCAAGATGATTTTTCGATGAAATTCCGGATCATTTTCATGCATTTCAAGGACCCAATCAGCAAAGACACGACGTTGTTGATGATCAGCCGGCTTGAGTTCTTTTGTTAACTGAACTTTATAAGCCTTAAGACCCAAGTCTTTATGCAAAATACGGTGTAATGACGTTTGTGGAATGCCTAATTCGAAAGAACGACGAGGAATGGACAAACCTGGGTTTTCTTCAACACTTTGGGCTACAACAGCAATATTCTCAGTTGTTCTTGTGCGACGTGCACGGGTTTTATTCTTCACATCACTAACTTGTCCCAACAGCTCGAATTTGTCCACCAATTTCTGTATTGCGGTCCGACAAGGTGCTTCACGACGACCCAAAAATGTTTTAGTTTTACGAACCGTCTCTGCCAAATTTTCACCATTTTTATAGTGAATTTTAATAATTTCAATGCGTTGTTGAAGCGTGTATCGTTCCATTTTTATTAATGGCGTAGTTTCTACTTGTCAAATGTCAAAAAATGACAGCTTCAAAAGTCACAGCCACCGAAATAGCAGGTTATTCAAAATAACACCTCTTATTGGAAAACCATTTATCACGGAAATGTTATCTACATTTAAAAATCAAATCAATTTATGAAAGACACTGGGTATAAATAAAGATCATCAAATTCTAACACGTACACAATATTTCCATTCTTAAAACGTTTAGGTCCAGTTTTTCAGTGCGAGATTAAATTTAAACCCGATTTAACTCATCAAATTTGGTGACTTAACTCAGTATTAACTGAACAGATGTTTTTGATGTTTTATCCACCGGTGCTTAGTCGTTCCGCATGCATTCTCCACCTTAAATTGCTTCCTCAGTTCACTGTGGGTTAATTTACTTTTACAGTTAGCGAACTTTGGTTTAACTCACCACTGGAAAACTTAGCCTTAGTTTCCCAATAAATTCACTTGTTCTCTCAATAGAGGTTTTTCACTTTTTAAGAGTAAAGTGACTCTTATAAAGTGAATCCAATAACAAATATATATTGTGAAAAACTGCCTATTCTATTTCTGAAAAAAAAAAATCTGAAAACAGTAGAAGAACTTTTTGCTCCTTTTAAATATTTCCAAATAAAGATAAGATTCTCATCTAAATCTTAACTCTGAAAGATAGAATCGGCTTTGAAAGCGATACTTTTATAACATCTTATAATAATTCAAACTAATTTATCACAACACAATGTACGCACACATTTAATTAATGTCACTACCAAATCACTTTATTTGAAATGAAAGTATTCACTTTCAAGCTGCGATTTACAACAGCCCACATTGATGCCAGCGAAAATTGTTAATAGCTACGAATAATTGATATTACTATGCTTGGGGGGGGGGGGGTCATTCAATAAAAGCTTTTCACATTTTGTATACGCAACTATATCACGAGTGCGTAGCGTATCTCTATTCCATTTATGCAATTTGTGTGTCGTGTTTGTAATTACAATCATATACTAAACTATACTCGTACTTTACTTCGTATTCGTACTATACAATATGACTACTTGTTTGTTGCTTTTTGACTCAAACCAGGTGCCGCATATTAAAAAGGAAGCATTGTCTTTTGTATGTCAAGGCCGGCGACAGATAAAACATGCTCGTACTATGTTGTTGTTGTTAATCGCATTCGAAAAGAAAAATATAGACGAGTTATTGTCTAGAAAAAAAAAACTAAATATTTAAAAGCCGGATGTGGGTGTTTATTACGATACCCGTATAAACAACAACCACGTGTGCAACATTTCCTTGTTTGTTTGGTAGAATTGCATTTCACTATATGAAGAAAACAATTTTCATATTATTTTCTCACTTCACCAGGCACTCGTACAACATTATTCCTTCCATATACATATGCCTCAAGCTGAATAAAATTGTTATGGAACTGAAGTGACTGACACTAGTTCGTTTTTATTTCAATCCGTCACATTTAATTGTTACGTGTAAACATAAACTCCTCAGATGAAATAGAGGTATGTACGACTTGTTAATCTGACCAGAATACCGTGAAAGCCAACTTAAAGCGGCGATAGGCACCCCACAATTGCCAACGTACATCAGGGGTGTATTTGGTCTATATGATGTGTCATATGATCATGATTTCAATACAAAATAGGTGTGTCAAACATATCATTTTTTTTTTTTTTTAAAACGATTGCCCTTTTGGGGTTTGTTTTTATTGATAATTTAATGAACTCTTCGAAATGTTAGAACGAGTTTGTTTATTCTTTATAAGGTACTTTTCGATTTGTGTCAGAATAACAGTTCTTCTTCTGCTAAGAAGAGACATGTACTTCTAGATTGGTTTTCAGAATCATTCCAAAAGACTTCACACGTATCAAATTGTTCATCTGGATTACCCATAAATAGAAAAGGCTATTAATTTCTGCTTCAAAAATAAAAAAATTACCTACAGCACGCGATTACACAACAAAACAAATGCATTGCAACTTATGTCACTTTGACAGTTTTCTCAAGTCACCAAAGCAAAAAAAAACTGAGATCCACTTTAGAGCGCGTTGAGGGCGACCCCGGTCTTAAAAAAATACAAATTTTGGTCTGTATTATGGTGAGTTCAGGTATCAAAAAAAAGCTTTGGGGCGACCCCAGGGCACAACGAACTATAACCTTTTATATTCAGAACTTCTATCATACGTCAAAGTGTATATAGAATCCAAGAAATTTTTGGGCAGAATTATAGAAAAGCCAACCCTATTATCATTTTGGCGTTTCAAGAAACTATCTGTGATGTCTTTTCTCATTTTTATTTTTATGTTTCAATCTGTCAAAAGTGACAGCCATCATTTTGTGGAAACTAACAGATACAAAATCTCTGCTTTGATTTTTAAAGTATTAAGCCCTAACCACAATACTCACGTGTGGTGTGTTGTGTTGTGGAGTAGTATTAGTGTGTCGCTATAATTCCAATGTATTTCATAGATTTCGACACAACACATCACACGATACAAATTCGGCTCTACGCATATGAAATACATTAGAGTACAATGCCAGTACTTACTTGATTTCAAAAATAGATAAACAAATGTCAGTTTCCACAAATTAATGATTTTGACGTTTGTATGAATAAAAGAGAGATGGAATTATTGTTATTTGGTAAAAAGCCCTCAATAATTTTAAACACGATAAGTGAAATAAAAAGTACTTACCCCGGACTGAAAGTGAAAAATCCCCTCAATCCATTAAATACAACCCTGCTTCAATTACACACACACAGCAGACTTCATTTATAATATTTTGTTCATTTTGTGTCGCTGTCACTTTGAATGGAACAAAATGTGACTTTGTTTTTTAAGTTTTGTGTCGGATCATTTCGACTTCAATCTATGTGATATAATGGCCTAATAAACTATGTTCCTACATCCTACGAGTATATCAACCAACCATCAATGTACCACGTGCGGGTGCGTTGCGTTCCATTGAGACTGAGACTGTTGCCGGCTTGTGTAAACAAGAAACACAATCAACTGCAAAAGTTTTGCTTATACAGATCATTGCCCTAGATATTTTCACGCAATTTGTCGATTTTTTTTTTTTTCATTTATATTTATAATACCTGAAAAGTAGTTAGGCATAAGGCACCTCTATACGGTATAAGTTAAGTAGGTATATTGTTAGCTCTTTGTTGTATTCCAGCAATTGCTCAGATAATTCAATAGATCGTGCTCGAATGTTCTTAACCTCAAAATATACATATGTATATATGTATATAAGTATAACAAGGAAATGTTAAAGGAGGAAAGAGAAATGTCCCGCCAAATAAATGGCTTGACATAAAAACTATATTGATGTTGCAGGAATGAAAGAAGTTTTGTTAGCTTTGTTAGAATTCAAAATACCGCAATTAGCCATTTCATTCAATTGGCAGATCACGACATTTTGCTTCACGTTTTTAGTGTTAGACTTATAGGGGGTTTTGTTTTATTTTTGTGGACCTTTGTATAGATGTATATACATATTTATAACAACTTGGGCTTTGTAGAGCACACAAAGTTCACGGTCCTTAGGATTGGGTAAACAAAGTTCATGTAGAATTTGATAGTTTATTTTTGTAGGAAGAAATAGTCATCAAATACAATGTACAAATACTTCGTATCACTGACGCATAGAAATAGTCCAGTCTCCACAGCAATAATACAAAAGAGGTAAGACCATCATCTTAAAAAAAAACCGCCGCGCCACCGTCCGCCAACTTCTGGATTTTTCGGGTTTGATAATGCCTGATGTTGAACTAATTACCCTACAGAGCTCATTCAAGTGTGGAATTGACTGCTTTCGAACGCCGAAATCAGGAAAGCACAAACTTCAGAGACATTTTCTTTCTTATAATATTGTTAAGGTCATCAACAGTTTATATGTATCGGTAGAATACCTCAAATTCATTTAATTTGTGTTTCCTAATTTTAGCAGTCAAAACCAGTCAATCTGACAATTGAATGAGCTCCCTAAGACTATTATTTCCCCAGATATAGCCAAGCCGCGAAAAATTCAGATGCTGCCGAACGGCGTTATTTTCAAGACGATAGTGCTCTTACCCGCAGTTTTTTTTTTTTTAAGGACAAAATGGCGCGAAAGCGCAGAGAATGAGGGGGGTAGTATGTGTATGTCGTTCTTGCATGGCATATTGCTCTATTTTTCAGGAGCTTCTATTACTGTGTGAGAGAAGTCCTCACTCACAAAAACTTCTGCCGATCAATTACTGTCCAATCCTTGTAGGCTTATCTGCTTTTGAGCTTTCAAAAATGTGGCTGGTTCTTAAACACCCTTGACTCCAAAAAAAAACCACAAGAAAGAAGCCTGGAACCCATCTTCCTGGACAGTTAAAACTACCAAAAATGGGACCTAATTGATTTTCAAACTTTTACTGCTTGAATGTCCATTGCTGGTTGCACTTTCCTGCTGGAAACACATCATGTTCTCCCTATCCCATTCGTCAATTTTCATTAGAACGAAGTTGTTGATTATATGGTACTGTTCAGCAAACCAATCAAAGTTACCCCTTCTTCATACAAACTGTTTCGTCAGAGACACCTATGGGATTCGTCATGCATCGACTTTTGCTATACCCAGCAAATAAAATATTACGTCATTTTTGCCATGCAACGGAATTCAGTTAAAACATTCAATAAATACACTTGCGGAACAATCTGCCTGTCTGACTGTCACTGCTGTGTACGGTGTACCCGCCGATTTGCAGCTTGTGTACTGGGACGAATAACTTACTCCAGACCTAAAACAAGCGTAGAACGCGTCTATGACGAGACACTGGTGGCTTCGCTTGCAGTTTCCAATCACATTCCTTCATAAATACCTACTGGTTGAGTGGATTAAATTGCTATTCAAGCATTAAACGCAGATTTCTGTTGCCCAAAAGTGATAACTAAGTTTTTTTTTCCAAGTCCGCTTAGGTAGGAACTTTATTCGTCATCTAATTTGTGATAGTGGTAAAGAGTGATAGGGGATAGAGAGAAGGGCTTTTCTGTAATTAAAAGATACACTCTGTTCCTATAGCAGTGACACCAGACATGCTAATTTGAATTTATAACAGTTTTGTTTATAAAAGTACTGTCTATACGGCCCATAAGGCCAGGCCCTAAGCCGATAGGCATACTTCGGGAACCTAGATTTTTGTTTAAGTCATGCGAAGCGCGTTAATGAAAGAAAGACGCGTGTTAATGGCGAAAACTGTTATAATTGTTATAAATCTCTAGCCTCTTATATCTATAGAGACAATAGCCGAGGTAGCAACGGTTTGAACTTAAAGACTTTCTTAGAACCTTCTAAGACATCTGCAGGCACATCTTTCGGGGTGGCTACATGTAGGTATATGCTTATCCTCTTATAACGATTCTTTTCAAGTCAGAGTTTTTAAGTTATTACCTCACAAGCAGCGAATTGGATTCGATTTGGATTGGATTTTAATTCGAAAACATTAAGGGCCAGTTTTTCAGTGTGAAATAATCCGATTTTTTTAGAGTTAAACTCGAGTTAATGCACCAATTTTTGGTGAGTATATCTTGAAACTCGGTTGATCTCGCAATGAAAAATTGGGGTAACGCAATTATTCGGCTTTTTTCAGGGGAATTTTTCATGCTGACAATATAATATGCTATCTCAAGATAAGCAAATATCGGCCTTTACTTTTTTGATGATTGGAATTTGTGCGATTTCGTTCCGGATGTTAGCTTTAAAGGCTTCCAGGGTTCTGGGATTTCTTCAAATGCAGACAAGACAAAAAATCTGGAAATACTGATCACTCATCAGAATTCTGAATTTTTGGAGCTTCTTATTGGCCAGCTGTCATAAAAAGTTAGATGTTATCTGAATTTTCTGAACTTTTTATGACAGCTGACCAATCAGAAGCTCCAAAAATTCAGAATTCTGAAAATTTAGATATGCGTTGAACGCTCCCAATGATTAGTGATCAGAATTTCCAGAATTTTGTCTTGTCTGCATTGGGAAGAAACGGAACGTATTGTTCCAACGAATTGATGTGGCATAGTCGAATGGACTTTTTTCGCCCAAATATTTCTCGGTCGTCTCATCTTGCTAAAAAGCAGCAATCTCAACTGCCCCTACGCTCTCCTGATTTTACCCCTTACGAATTTGTTTTAGTTAGCATCCCGAAATTCTCGAAGCCCTAAAAGCTAACATCCCAGAACGAAATCTCACAAATTCCAGTCACAATGCTCGACTGAGTGCACGAAAACTTTGAAAAAAAGGCTTCGACACTATATGTACTCTCGTATAGAGGGCGCCATTTGACCGAAAAGTTACTTAAAATAAAACCATGTAAACTAAAATTCTCAATGTCGAGCAATTCGAAAAAAAGTTTCATTCCAAGTCGAAGCCAATGCGTCTTCCGCGCTCCACCCCGTATAGACTTTTTTGGAACAAATTATGAATTTTTGTGACCCAAATTTCATTTTCTTATGCGTAGATATATTTATTAGACGCGCTTCAGCTGAAAAATTAGAGCTGTTTTTCCTCAAGGCATCTCAGTCTTTGGTATTAAAGATAATTACTTAATTGACAACAACCTGGATTTAATCATAATTTATGTCATTAAAAAAACATATTATTCAATAAGATATTAACTGCGTAGGGTCTGCAGCAGTGTTGTTGTTGTCAATAAATCATGAAACGTCAAAACTTTATCAAAAGACTTACCTATACGTAAATTATTACATATATGCCCTCTACCTCTTCCCAAAGACATCATTGCCTATATCTTTAACAATTTAAATAAATGCTAATGCCTTCTTCAAATCTAGAAAATAAGAAATATAGTTAATCATGGACAACTTGAATGGCCTATGGGAGTGCAACAGCAGCCAGAAACAGCTTCTTTTCCACGTTTGCTTGCTAATATTGTATGAGGCTGCCTGCTGCTTCTAAATCATAGAGGGCAAGAACCTTAGCGAACATCACGCAATGCTTGAATCAACTTCACAAGTATAGAAGAAGTATAGAGAGTATCTTTTTCCACAAATAAAGCTGGTGGAATTCCAAACCAACATTCAACATAAGATATACATATCATACGACGAGATTCTTTTCTTCCTCTCCATGTTAAGAAGTTAGAAAGATACAAATACTAGGCACCTACATACTTGTTGTTGTTGTTGATGTTCGTGGCGGAAATGAAATACGGCTGCATGATCTTTAGATGGATGCGGAGAAATGTGTCCGACCATCCCCACACGTCTTTCTACACGTGTAAGAGCAACCTTTTTATTTTATCATGACCAAGATCCAACTATACAAACTTTAGCGGAGTCATTTCGCGGTGCAGTAACTTTTTAAAATTATAAACAGTTTTTTTTTTTTTTTCTGTACGCCCAACACGTTATAGAGCACAAAACTGTCATTAGATATCGTTACTTTTTGTCTCTCCACACTTGAGTTCTGTTTACACTTGACTGTTTCTTTTTTTTTGTGTGTTTGTTGATTATTCTATTATGAAGGCATCGTCTTCCAACTGTTTAAATATTTATGCAAGAGTGTATAGATGTCGTCGTCGGTTGGTTTGACAAACTGTCATCTCATATTTTCATAGGTGAAGCTGTCACGATGACTGCTTAATGTGTCACATTTAGGCTCCTTCTTTAAAGTACATAATGTATAGGCAGATCTGTTAGATTGTTTTTGAAATCTTTAAGAGCCACTAATTGGAGTTGTTATAATATATACTGATGGGACAGAACGGTGAAAATAGCTTAATTGAAAATTCCACAGGTAATGTGTTGGAATTGAAAGTAATGAGGTGTGTATTTTATTTAATGTAAAGATTACATTGCTTGATAAAAAAAAATACTGTACCAACATAAAGTTTTTTTTTTTTCAATTTTATCGCAAACAATGACTTTAAGTGAAACAAAATTGACGCACATGTCAAAAATAATAGCTTTTGAGTAATAATTGTTGATAGTAATTAAATAATAGTGGTTATCAAAGTTTGTCTTGCAAGGTGGAGATATCTTTTTGAGAAAGATAAGAGGTTGCAAAAAAAATTAATTAGATACTGATTCATATGGTTTGGAAATAATTTATTTAGAAATTGAATAAATACATTACCTTTGTACCTCTGTATTTGTTTGCGGATGAATCATACTTATAAGAAGATAGTTATACCCCCAAACAACAACAAACAAAAACATGGCATTTCAGCGGAAATTAAAAATCAAATAAAATACTTGGCCAAAATTCATTTGAAATTATTTATTAATTCAGGAAAAAATATTTTTAATTGATTTTGCAAAATTATATCAAGCAACTATTGCAATCAAGCAATTTCATTTCCTCATGTAAACAAGGTAGCTCAAAATTAATCACCCTATTGGAAGATGTTATAATTTTTGCAAATGGCGTCGTACGTCAATCATCATATTTGACATTTGTAAACCAGACAGCTGCAGAGTACAAAGCGCTATACTCCGCTGTCAAGCCATCCTCAATCTCAACAAAGAAGAGGATGATTTTGTTGCGAAAATCATCATGAGCGACGAGGCGCATTTCCACTGGCCACTGGCTGGTTGTGCGCCACCTTGTATCTATTTTCAGAATTCAGAAAAAAGCAGAAGAAATTGGAAAAAAGGAACTGACATGGCACGGTACACGGTCTCCCCATTAAGGGGATGAGAAATAAAAAAGACTGGGGCAGGGAACCCTCCCCGCCCTCTCACAATCCTTACAAAAGAAACAAAATATTATATTTTTTTTATTAAACTTTTTCGACTCTTTGATTTTTCAACTTGTGCTGTAAGGCTTTTGCTCTCATACTTGACTGGTAGGAAACAGTCGGTTCAATTAAATAACACTGTCTGATTTTCTTTCCACTTCGCGTGGAGTGCCGTAAGGTTCTATTCTGGGTCCTCTTATATTTTCTCTTTACGTTAATGAATTGCCGTCTATAGTAAAATATTGTTCTATACAAATGTATGCCGATGATGTACAATTATATTTCAGTTGTCCGTTAGGGCTTATAGAGGCCGGTGTGTGTTGTGTGAACGAAGATCTCCAAGCCATTTCACGTTGGACTCAACAAAATAGTCTCATGCTGAATACCAAAAAATCTGTCTCTATTGTGATATCTAAAAAAGCGGTAGATGTTTCCTATTTCCCTCCTGTGGTCTTACAAAACACGCCAGTCACATATGTTGAAACCGCTAAAAATCTTGGCTTGGTTTTTAACCGGACTCTAACATGGAATAACCATATTAGCAATGTAGTGGGTAAAATGTATGGCATTCTTCGAACTTTGTGGGCAACACAGTTCTTCACCCCTCTAAGAGTGCGAATGCTGCTAGCTAAAACGCTGATCATACCAACCTTGATATATGGCTGTGAAATTTACTCTTATTGTGACTCTGCCAATAAGAGGAAACTTAATGTCACATTTAATAATAATATCACACGCTACATTTTTGGACTATGCAGATTCGACCATATTTCAAATTTTTCTAAGTGTGTACTCAATATGACTTTTGAAAACTTTCTTAAGTATCGTGCCCTAACTATGCTCACTAACATTCTTCTATCCAACCAACCGCAGTATCTCAGCCATATGATAAGTATGGCATCATCGCAAAGAACTAGAATGCTGGTCCATACCCACGTTGTGCTTCTCTTACGTCCGAGCGTCAGTTTTTTATCTACTCGTCTATGGAATTCCCTACCGCGCGATATAAGAGCAATAAATAACGCTGCGAGATTAAAGGATAAAATAAGAATTCATTTTTCTCAATTATAAAATAACAAAATAAAAATTCAATAGGTGTCCCAAAAAGGGTCCTGAGACCTTTGTCTTTATTAAAGTGCAAGACTTGACATTTGGTTACTTATTTTCAATGGTTTAATTTAAAAACAAACCCTTTCGCCAGAGGCAAATGTTGTCCATTTGGCCACTTAAGGAATTTAGTTTCCCTACGTACTAAGTTCAGATTTTACGAATTCAATATTTAATCTGTGCTCTTGTATGCCTGGAAAACTTAAAAAGTCTCAGCAACAATCTCAAGGAAATAGCAAGCTTTTGTGAATCGATCTTCAAGATTCACAATTTGAGGTACCTGGCTGCAGACCGTGGAGGATGGAGGATATTTGTTGGCTCCCTTTGCACCACTTGTGGTCAAAGGACTTGATGATGAAATACTTCTATATAGTATTCTCTGTATTTTGGTGACTAGGATATCTTCGCTTGTTTGCAGAGCCTACATTCTGGTCAGTCTTAAAACCAGCATCTAGTTACCTGGATTTTTTTAATAAGATCTCCGTTTGTTTTTTTTTTTGATCGAGAGACTTTTCGTTTTCTTTGAGCAGGAAAACTGCGTACCCCCTCTTCTTCCTACCCATGATTTTCTTCTCCTTCCTTTCTCCTGGCTCGATACTCTTCTCATATAAATTTCTTTAACCTTTTTTTATATGCAGGAATGAAAGGGACCCACAATTCGAACGGCTAAGGTGAGAGGCACTTATTCGTGCCAAAAGATACACTTGCAGAATTTTGTGACTTTTTCGCAAAAAACTGAAACTGTACGAATCTGGGAATCGAACCCAGACCTCCGGCATGATAGTCCTGCGCGCTAACCATTACGCCATCGTCTAATACCACTGGTGAGGCTAGAATTTGTTTTCAATAAAAACAAACATTTCTCCGGTTGTGTTTCAATGTCATAAATTCTCACTTGAACTATTATTCTACTACATATTTTATTTGCTAGAATAATAAATCCTAAATGACAAATTATCACATTTTAGTTTAAAGTTCTTACTCTCCGGACAAAAATTAGAAAAAAACACATTCTCTTGTCAAAGTACATACCTACCTAATTTTGTTTTTGCACAGTTCATCAACATCTACTTTTTGTTTTGTTTAGCAATTCGAAAATGTACCCGAAGAAGTCTAAACAAATCTTTCTACTGATAATCTCGATCCCTATATAAGTATTGCTTTGAAAAAAGACCTAATAATAAAAGTTTATAATTATTGCTAATTTTTCTCAAGGTTGAGGTTAAACAATACTTTATTTTGGCATTTAATTATTTTGCAATATGTTCGTTTAAATCAATAATGACGGTATACCTCTGTATCACACTCTATATAGAGTATTATATATTTTATCACTGTCACATCACAACCTGTTGTTGTATAAATAAAGCTCTCTGATAAGATAAATATGTCTATAAAATAAAAACAAAACAAAAATACTTATATATCAATTGAAAAAAGTTATGATTCATTAAACTCTACCACGTTTTATTCTTTTTTTTTTTTAATTTTATTTCATTTCGTTATTGTTTTTTACCTAAAGTTTGTAGGTATTATCGCACGTAAAGAATAATAAATAAGCAAATAATATTAAATCACTTGCGAAATTTAATTATCATCATTATATGTAAACTCGAATTATTTTTGCAAAAAGTAAATTTTAACCTCGTGTCATCTTCATTCTTTGGTATATTATTTTTTTTAAACTTATATTTAAATACAAATAATGGGTGATTCATTTTAGTTACTATTTTTTCCATTTTTTGAAGTTTACATATTTCTTTTACATGTCAACCCTAACTGCGACTTACATGGTCCATTCTGAAGTTCTAATTTTCCATGACGCGGTCGAGCATTTCGAGTGGTATTTGGCCATTATTTGCTTAAACCTTTTTTTCTGGCAGTGAAATGAGTTCCACGTTGGGCGCCATAAACTCTTAATTTTGTATTTCTTCATTTTAAGTTTATCAATGTCTTTGTTAAATCGGCATATAATTAAGTAAAAACAATTCAGCATTTCTGATTTCGGGTCCACGTTGGGCGCCAAAGAAGTATACTCCTCTTTTTTTAAGCCAAGTATTCTGATTATGCGAAACAAAAAAATTCATACAAAACTTACGCAAAGAAATAATAAATTGATAATTGTAGCAGATTATTTGAAAAGTCTCCACTCTTTTTCCGCACTGAATTTACTGCCTGGATGTTTAAGTTTTGTTCTGTTTGTTTTGTTTTTGTTGTTTCATTGTTTATTGATCTTAGTCTGTTTATTTTTGTTTTGTTTTGTTTTTTGTTCGCAATTGGTTAAACACTTACCCCCAGGTTTTCAGTAGAGAGTTAAACCAAAGTTAGCTAACTCTAGAAGTAAATTAACCCACAGAGTGAACTGAGGAAGCAGTTTTTCGACGGAGAATGGATGCGGTGCGGAATGATTAAACAAACTCGGTGTATAAAAATCAAAAGTGTCAGTTAATCCTGAGTTAACTCACCAAATTTGATGAGTTAACTCGGGTTTTACTTTAATCTTGCACTAAAAAACTGGACCTTAATAAATATTTGTCCGCTGTGTTTTCGCAAGCACAGGAACATTTCAAATCGCATTAGCGGTACTAGGTTTTAAACAGAAAAACATGATCTAAACAAACTTAACCTTCCTGGAAGACATGGAGTCTTCTATACCTATAGAACTGTTTTGTTTTATTTTACTCAAACTCTGAGCTGTAATTCCGAACTGTCTGCAAGAAGAAATGTTACCTTTTCCCTTCTACACTATATGAATCTTTGTGCGGTACTTTCAAAGTTAATATAAAAATCTCATTTTTCTATTTTCAATGTTTCGAGGTCAAATCATATGAAATTAAACCTCAGTTCGTTTGCACTCCTTAGGTCGTTGGTACACTTCATAAAACAATCTGCACCAAGCGAGGTAAGCGCCTAAATGCAATTAGAGCCGCAGCCGTTTCGCTCTGTCTGGCCTGGCCAGGCCAGCAGCAGCACTCTAACAAGAAGAAAACAATTTACGGTCCAGACCGGTAGCAGCGGTCGATGTAGTGATCTTTCTTGGTCGTCGAAGCCATTCACCTGGATGGGACATGGAGCTTACTCAGTTGCTGATCTTTTCAAAAAAAAAAACTGTAACACAATGCTTTCCTGTTGCTCACCATCACATCACGATAGTCGTCTTGTTTTCACATTACTTCCGCTTCGCAAGCAAGAACAAGAAATAATAAAGTTCTGCCTGGCTGATTTGGGATGAAAATTAGAATACCGCTTATGTATACCTAGGTATACCGCTATTTAATATTACTTCATTTCTAACTGAACACTTATTTGGCTGCTTTGCTTCTGCTGCTGTTGCTGCAGATTTCTGTGCCTTATTTCTGTGTCACATTCCACTAAACTCAACTCTCTTTATAGAGATGAATCCCTATAGTACGTGTACCTACGTATACATTTAACTTGTAGAGTCAATTCTCATATTCAAGGCAGATAAACACAGATCGGTGACCCTGATGGTGCAAATCTAGTGGGCGTGACGTATACCTACTTTATGGCCTGCCTTACTCTCCTGTCACTGTTGCAAAAAACAAAAAAAAAAACAAGAACCCAGCGCAAGCCGATTTTCGTGTCTTTTTCGTGGTATTTTTTGTAAATACTTTACCTACAGGCGCAATGCGAGCGTGCCCTAAGAGTTCTCGGTTGTGTGCATATATCAATTTTCGCGCAGAGCATAAAGCAGTGCATTCTGCATATATATGCGACAAACAGAACAGCGGAAGTAATAGATTCGGATCGGTTAAATCAAGCAAATGGTTTGACTGTATCACACTGGGCTGGAGTTGTCGTTATTGCTGGTCCGCCAAAGCGTGTGGGACTTGGAAAGGTTGTTGCATAGGACATTTGAGATCGCGGAATTTATATTTTATCCGATGGCAACAACGAGTTTCATTGTTTATATTTTGGCGCAGCTGTTGCCATTTCAATAGGAAGGTAATAAATAATTTTTTTTAGCTTAACATTCAAGAGATTGTATTCATATTTATAGGCACAAAGGTATATAAGGACCTTAATTCCAGTTGGAATTGGTGGATGGAGATAGATAGAGATTTTATTTGATCAAAACCAGGGGAACTTTAAAAAGTCGATAGAAATATAGCTCTCCTCAGCCTGACGACACTGTTGCTTGGTAGATTAATTTTCCAACAATCAAAAGTCTATATGTAAAAGTAAGACAGATTAATTTGAATACATATTCCAGTTTGACTAGCTCCAATAAGTTCCTATAGTTACGAAATTTCGTACGAGTTTAAGTATTTTGCTCACGGATATGACTGCTGCCCAGGATCTTTTATTCTGTAAAATTGTTTCGAGGAACTTACTCGTAGGTTAGACCATTTTGAAACAAATATTCTATCATCTATCTCAGTTAATTGAAAAGATATTTCTGTGGTTTCCAACAAGACAACACGAAATTCTTGTGAAAACACAGTGGAAACATATCCATCAAGAAGAGTTTTGCCAATAGTTGCAAAGAAATGAGCAAAATGTAATGGAAAAAACAACAAAAACAAAGAAATGTTATTTTCCCACATAATAATTATGTAGATAATGGTATGGGCAATTAATTCGGTGCGAAAAAGAAAAAGTTTCCAAACTTCTTGAAATAATTTGCTATAATTATGAATTTCGCTCATCGATCATTGCAGATCGAAAAGCCGACGAAATTGTCCGTGTATGATTTGGTTATGTTATATTTGTATGGGCATTTTCGTCTCAGGTTAGCAGCGTAAGGGAGACTCTGTTAGCGACTATCACCCCACGAAAATGTTTTGACGCCGACGATAGTCTTGCTGCACATAACACTTAAAATGAATATCGTCTGGACGATCACGTTTTGACATTCAAATATTTACTTCTCTTAAGTCGATAATCGTTAAAACGATAGCTTTTGGACGATATCGTGTGCATTTTCTTGCAACGATTTTCATGATTGTAAGTTTGTGACCGACTGTAGTTGAATGATTGAATACGAGTGCAATACGAATGTTCTTCGTGGCCTATCCATAGTCATTCAATATTGCCGCCTAATTCGCTCCAATTGTTTCGTGCTTGCCTTGCTCTGAAATTTAGTTTGTAGCCAAATTCGTAAATAGTCCAAATTAAGTACATATATGCGTTTTTATTAATTCAAAAAAAAAAAAAAAAATATCAGAGATATGTAAACTTACATTTAGCGTCACAAAACAACACAAAAAATAAGGCAAATTGTCATTTATGACATTCACTATGGAATTTCAACCACACTTTGAGATTCTCCGAAAGGTATCAAGCGCTCCCAAATTTCATTCTTATATCTGCGATAATACATCACGGTATGGCCCAATAGGAACAAGATGTATTTCGATTTCGAGACACCACACCACTCCACAACAGATCACATACGTCAAATAAAGGGTTTTCCAATAAGAGGTGTTATTTTGATATTCAAAGAAAAATGGCATTTTTTGAGATAAATGATTGGATGGTTATTTCATTATAAAAAGGAAGGTATGCCGTTAATAATGGAACACAACATCAGCCAAATGGCCGCCACGACCACACTTACAGGACCATATCCTTTTCATTAAATTTTCCATAACCAAATCGCAAAGTGGCTGCCCTATGTCCTCGATAGCCTCACGAATTCCATCTTTGAGGTCTTGAATCGACGCTGGGCTGTTGGCGTAGACCTTATCTTTCACGTGGCCCCAAAGGAAGAAGTCGCAAGGTGTTAAATCACAAGATCTCGGTGGCCAATTGTGATCACCTCTTCGAGAGATAACACGGTCCGGAAACTTTTCCCGTAAAAGATCGATGGTTTCATTGCTTGTGTGGCACGTAGCGCCGTCTGGTTGAAAGTAAACGTTGTCCAGATCAATACCATCCAATTCCGGCCATAAAAAATCATTAATCATCTCTCGATAGCGCAATCCATTGACCGTAACTGTTGCTCCAGCCTCATTTTCGAAAAAGTAAGGTCCAATGACCCCGCCGGACCATAAACCGCACCAAACAGTCACGCGTTGAGGATGGAGAGGCTTTTCAACAATAACTCTTAGGTTTTCCGAGCCCCAGATGCGACAGTTTTGCTTGTTGACGTAGCCTTCGAGGTGGAAATGGGCCTCATCAGTCAAGATGATTTTTCGATGAAATTCCGGATCATTTTCATGCATTTCAAGGACCCAATCAGCAAAGACACGACGTTGTTGAAGATCAGCCGGCTTGAGTTCTTGTGTTAACTGAACTTTATAAGCCTTAAGACCCAAGTCTTTATGCAAAATACGGTGTAATGACGTTTGTGGAATGCCTAATTCCAAAGAACGACGAGGAATGGACAAACCTGGGTTTTCTTCAACACTTTGGGCTACAACAGCAATATTCTCAGTTGTTCTTGAGCGACGTGCACGGGTTTTATTCTTCACATCACTAACTTGTCCCAACAGCTCGAATTTGTCCACCAATTTCTGTATTGCGGTCCGACAAGGTGCTTCACGACGACCCAAAAATGTTTTAGTTTTACGAACCGTCTCTGCCAAATTTTCACCATTTTTATAGTGAATTTTAATAATTTCAATGCGTTGTTGAAGCGTGTATCGTTCCATTTTTATTAATGGCGTAGTTTCTACTTGTCAAATGTCAAAAAATGACAACTTCAAAAGTGACAGCTACCGAAATAGCGGGCTCTAAAAAAAAAAACACCTCTTATTGGAAAACCCTTTATTTCTAAAAGATGCGTGTCAAAAATCTATTCAAATCGAGGTACGACACTATATGAAAAGAGTTATTTTCATAGTGGTGCCATCTCGAATTCGAAAGCGATACATTGATTTCTATACTGTCGCACTTCGAATTCGATAGAGTTTCGACAGCTAAGAGTTAAATTTAATTCTCTACTGAAAAACTACTTTTGAGTTAACTCAAGATTAAAGTATTTGCAGGATTAACTAACTCTGATTTAACTCATGCACTGAAAAACTGGACCTTAAAGTAATGGAATTTGAGAAAAACGTGCGTAAACGTTTACACCGTGGATGTGAAAAAGAATATATTAAAAAAAAACAACTGATATTGCATCGTTTGCGCACGTTTCTTTTTAAATATATTTTTTCTTATACGGAAAAAAGTTAATCTTTTTTATGTTCCTACCTAGAATTTTATAGGTTCAATTTTTACCGCAATATTTCTTTAACAAAATTGATGGTACCTATTCGAGATATTTATAAAGAATCTAAAGTTTACGCTGTTCATCTCACTTCTAATTTAGGGTACTTTTAAAGGTGTGCGTCAAAACAAAACTCTTCACCAATATTGAGCTTTATACGATTTTTTTTTTATTCAAATTGTGGCCCTATGAACAAAAGTTGATAGAAATCCTGCAGTGAAATCATATGAAACAAAACTATTTGTATGGATTCATAAAAATTTTAATGTTTCTGAACATTTAAGAAACTTTTTTCCTACACAATTTTTCATTTTGTGTGGACATAGCTTTAGTTTTTGTTTGTTTTGGAGATAATTTTCTAAGATGTCATTGTAGAAACGAAAGCTTTTTTAACAATTTATATTTTTGTACTCAGCCTTATTTGAAAAGAAAAAGTCTTTTAAAATAAAAAAACAAAAATTAACCTTTAATTCGTTTGTATATTCTTTTTATTTTGTAATTCGTTTTTTTGTTTTTCTTTCAATGTTATAAATACCTACTATAGCTTTTTTTGTTTTATTTATTTCTAGGTAAGTGAAGACATAGAAATCACGGAAGACCCATTACAAAAATTGCTCAACATACCGACCCATCGTTTATCTCAAAAGGTAAACAAAAATCATGCAAAATTTCCCAGAAATTATTCGACTGTGTTTCCATTAAACCTATCCCATTAAAAAAGGTATTTCACCCCAAAAAGTTAACATTATTATTCGAAAAAGCTATAACCGCCGGCCGCGCCACCACAACGATTCTAAGTACAAACAAACGTACCTATCTTTTTTATAAATTCACAAAGGTAGGTAAATCCCATCACCACTATTATGCAATGCTAAAGATCACAGCTATATGACTACACCACAAAAAGATTCAATGTGATCGAAGTAACCAACCAACTTAACGGCCATGAATTTGACCGAGCGAAAACATGCTCGTAGGTAATAACTTCACATCACGATTTGCTGTTTTTTTTTTGTTTTTGTTGTTGTTTGTAACATTGCTTTGCAATTAATTGTTTTAAATAAATGCGCATTCATCAACGTGAGATGAATATTATTTTCTTTTACATGTGAACAAACAAATTGCATTTGAAAATAAAAAATCTGGCAAAAAAAGAATCGTCAAGAAAAATGATCATCTAATTCCGATTCCGACAATAAAAAAAAGAAACATTATTTTCCTGCCATCATAGCATATAATATGTTGTGATGTAACATTGGACTTTAATGCGATTTTCCGCACATTCAACACAAAATACAAAACACACAAATCACCCAATGATTGTGGATTCCCTTCACGCAATTTACTTTCATAAATAACATGTCATTCGGTAGCGGATTTACCTTGAAGGCAGCTGAATACGCATAGATCGGAAAGACCTTATGGCCAGGTTTTCAATGCGAGATCAACTCAGTTTCGAGGTTAAACCGGGCTCAACTCCTTGTACTTGTTTTTTCAGTCATTTTAGGTCCCGATTTAACTACGTGCCAACTCAACAAATTTGTTGAGTTCACTCTTGGATTAACTGAATTAAACAGATATTTCTGATGCTGTATTGTGCGTGTGAAAAATCTATTTTTGACAATTGAAAAAGATTAAGGGCCGGTTGTACAAACATGATTTATCCTCGGATCAAGATTTTAACTCACCGATTTCGACGGATTAATTCTGGTTCAACCAGGGTTTAAGAATGTAATGAGCTATTAGGTGTGCTTTTTTGTAAGCCCGGAGGATATTGGTCTAAAGAAACGTTGTCAGGGCTTAGCAATTTACTACTCCCCTTCGGGCTTAGCTAAGGGCAGATAATTTTCGGGACTTAACTTAAGCACGGAGAAAAAATGTTCTACCAGAGTTAATTACAATCTTGTTATTGATAGTTTCTTTAGAAACTTCGTTTTTTTTCTGTAATGGCGTCGTCGTCGCTTATCTCCAAAGTCGTTTTTTCGGAATTGGAAAAAACACGACACCTATTATCACATAATTGAACCCTGAATAATTGTTGAACTTCAGTTAATTGCCAGAAATTGGTGAGTTAAAATCTTGAACCGATTCTGATCCACGACCGGGGTAACGATTTGAGAAGATTTTTTTGATATTCTTTTAACACTTCAAGCAAAGGACTTTAAATGGAAACTTTACAAGAAATCTCTTACGATTTTGTTTCCTCGTGTGAATATAACATGAGATTTCAGAAGAAATTAAAAGAAAACGTCAAAAAATCTCTAGTTCCTTGATTCTGCGTGTGAAAAAGAATTAAGAGATTTTGTGTAGTTTGCTTCACAGATTAGCCACATGAAAACCCATTTGGTTACATTGTTGTTTTTGTAATTTCATCCCGTGTCGATGTAAATTACAACAAAAATTTAACCAGATGTCTGAAGATCCCTACTGTCTATGTGTGAGGTTTTTATACACACATTCTCATTTTGTATCTGCAATCTGACAGTTCAAGCTGGTAGGCAAATTAAAATGGCTGCCGGGGATTCTCATCTTCATGTGGGTAATCTGTAGTTTGCTTATAAAGTCTTTCGGTTGAACGTTGCGCCCTTCTATCAAAAAAATAAATTAAATCCACTCCTAATGCGATTGGTTATACCGTTGTTGAGTTGTTGAAGAAGATATAAAATAAGACAGATTTTATTGAAAATTCAACAAGTATGAGTGCTTCTTTTGTAACAAATTTTATGGGAAACATAATAAAAAAGAAACATGTTACTCCCTTTGTGGAAGTTATTCAATTATTTATATTTTATTTATTTTCTTATGTGAAAATGTATCTTATTTGGAACAAAAATCACGTCTTGAGTGATATGACGTTGGAAAAACATTTATATCTAGTTATGACCAAGATAAAACCATGCATAGCAATTTTATGGAATTGAAAACAACATAGTTGGAGAGTTAGAGATCGTAAATAGTAATAACAAAATGTGAGTAATGTAATTTTTCTTACCCAATCGATCAATGGGTGGTTTTATAGATAAATATTTTAATCGATATTCAATAGCAATATGGATGATGTCAGCGCAGAGGCAGAGCAACTTGTACCTATAGGTACTTGTAATTCCATCAACTCGTAACTTGCTTACATTAGTTTTTCCCTGGAAAATATATAACTAATGATCTAATGAAAACTTGGCAACCCTTTTACTTTTGTATCATATCTATCATTAATTGACATCCCGCACATGTATTTGTTTTGTCTAAATGCTTACCTCACAACATTTGTTAGAAAGGATGAGGCGGTTAATTAAAGCATGATACAAACATGAAATTGACACACTTAAGCCATAAGAAATTCCTTGGTCGTGATTTCTATATTGAGAGATATTGTGATTGCAAAATTTCGATAACAGGTATGGTTCCATTGAACCGGACCTTAACCAAAAAAAAATCAAAAAAATTGCAACAAGTTATTAAAAAAGCTTAAATATTTCATTTAAAAATGGAAATATATCATTCATTTAATTTATTGTTACTTTACTACGCACTCTGAATAACTTGAGAGTTTATATACCTCGTGAAGTACTTTTTGGTTGCAGTAAGTTCGCATTTGCAATTTTATTTCTCGTGCATTTGAGAGCTCTATTTACCAGCTCAGACTACGTATAATCTGGTTATTCAGTAGTAATTGTAAATAAATATAAAAAGTGTCACACCAGTAACAATTATGTCTATGGTTGTTTTAATTAAATTTTATATAAAAATAATTATAGGGGAAACAAGGCCATCAGAAAAAATTTTATAGAGTTTGAAAAATAAATTCGTTGTTGAAAAGTTGTGTCACACCCGTAACAAGTTGGTATTTCAAAAATTAATCCTACTCTAATGTATGTTGAGAATAATTTTGTTTAATTATATTTACTGATCATGCGTAAGAATCATACCTTGTCTCATCCGTAACATTAACTTGTCACAGCCGTTACAATTTCAAAGTAACATTTTTGGGAAGTTTTCCATAGTTTGTTGCTCATTTTTAAACTGGAATTGCTGATTAACTTTCAGATAACTATATTCATTTGAAAAAGAATAAGACGCACAGTTTTCAGTAAATATTTGAAATCACAATGAACATTGTATCGCTGATCACAAGTTTATTAAGGCCATACCTCACACCCATTACAAAACTGGGTCTTTAATTAATTGTAAGTGAAATTATGTTTAAGATCACATACTGGTTGTTTTAGATTACCTACAAGTTTTAATTTATTAAATTAGAATATTGTGTGAATAATGTATAAAATTGTGTGTATTAGTATTAGTTTTACAGCCGTGATTATGAAAAAAAAAACCAATAATGTGAAAACCAAATTTTGAAAGGCGATCAATCGTTCCCAACCAATATACATAAATACATATTTTGCCCGGTTCACCATAGTACACAGCCAAGTGGTACGCAGCTCCAATTTTCATAGGGCCAATAGTTTTACAAATCGAACAAATCTTTTAATGTCACGCTGAACGCATTCATTGGGTCATTGGAAAACCGAACCTTTTTTTGGTTCTTTTGACAAACATGAAACTATCTGTCTCCCTTCAACTTCATACGAAAAAAGGTATTTTGAAAGGTACTGTCAAAGTTAATCTATTTTTTAATCTTTTTGTGTGGTGGAATAACACCAAGTAAAACGACCATGTTGCCAGGAACTTTCGATTTGTTACCTCGAGTGAAAGGTACCTACGAGATTTTAAAAGAAAGCGTCAAAATGATTCCTACGATTTATTTCCTCGTGAGAAGGGGGTTTAATATTCATTTGGGACAGAAGATGTATCTCGTCACATTTAATTATTTTGATTCAGATGAGTAACTCTTCGATTAAGATTGGTTAGTCATGAAAACATTAAATTCGTATATCTATCACTTTTCAATGAAAGCAGCTGTCACACTTTCTACTTTTATGGGATGGCTGACACTTTTCTTTTAGATTGTTGTATGTAATAGCTGACCAAAAATATGCAATTTACGAATTTCTTGTGAATTATACATCATCGATTGCGATAATCCTCTTCAAATATCTACCTATTTGTATATTGTTTAATAACATGTGCACAGACAGTTGGCACACCCCTTCATTTCAATTTTTTTCACACAAACACCACGCATATTCATGACCTTCACTTTGTTATACCTACCTCTAGTGCTATTGCCATTGTCAGTGCAATGAAAGTGAAAACCTGAATGTTTCCACTCTACCTTTTACCATGTGCTGTGCATTGGTGCTGCTTTGAGTCATGGCCATAGTATTGGTCTTGCTACTTTTGCCACAATGCCAAACGACTGCCTAAGTATCAACAATCAACCAGACGAACCAGCTTAGGCAGTGAGGAATATGCTCCTCCAACATCTGCTGATGGACATGGAGGGAGCATAATTCCTTTCCAACCGATTCGCTTCGCTCGTGCTCTGTGACCTGCCATCTGCGCCAAAACACTGTGCCCACCTGTTCTTCTTTAACATTTTACCGACATGACAATCGACGACAACGTATCACGTATGTACATAAATGAACGACGCCGATGGATGGATGGATGTGGAGGGATAGGACGCGTCTTTTCGTCACAACAAATGCCATTCCATTCAAATGCAACATAAAACTTGTGAAAAATAAAAAATTGTAAAAAGAAAGCAAAATTCCGAAAAATATCTGAGCAATGCGAAAACAAGTTGTTACCAACAAATTTTGTTCCAATTTTCAATTTAAAAAAAAAAAAACAGACAAAAATATTTTCACTTGCTTGAGGTGCTTCAGCAGCGATGTCATGCCTAGTTTAGTTTATTATAATAATTGGCGTGCAAAATATTTTTGTATAAGATAGAATGTATCTGATTACGAAGTGGCAGTTTGATTCATCAAATTATCGTTAAATTTCAAAGTGCTAATGTAATTTCCTGAGAAAAATGCGAATGTACTTTTAGGCTTCTTTCTGTAAACAGTTAATTCACCGCAGAAAATTTATTTTGCACAATTTATTGTTATGGATATTAAACATTTATATGGAAATCACCTAACTCCAACTAAAATCACAAACACGAAATATTTAAAATGGCCGAGTTCAACGCACATCTGAATATTCAGAATCCTGAATTTTTGAAGCTCTTGATTGGCCAGCTGTCAGAAAAAGTTCTGAAAATTCAGATGACTTCTGACAGCTGGCCAATCAAGAGCTTCAAAAATTCAGAATTCTGAATATTCAGATATGCGTTGAACTCGGCCAATAAAGTACACTTTATGGTCCCACTCACTTGCCCCTTTATAGGACCAGTGACTTGGGACGATACAGATTAAAGCACCTGTTATAACTCGCGAGTCGCAAAAAAAATTTTGTAATTGCAGAATATGGGTTTGAGCATTACTTTTTGCGGTTAGCCTACATATAACTGCGTTCTCCTCAAATGTCAAACCTTGGGTAAATAAATATATCGCCCTATGTATTTGGTAATCGGTCGCGCGCAGACATAAGCCCCAGACCCATAGGATCCTTTACATGCGTTGATGCCTTGACGTGTGCAACTGACAGCCATCATGGACGGTGTTCACAGTGGGCTCATTCCGCCCGATTGATTTTGACAACTCTTTGTTTTATCTCATGTCTCATCTTGAGACAAAGAAAGTCAAGTAAAGCAGGATTGTTTCGAAAAATATAAAAAAAATCCTGCCTCACTTGGGTATCTCTTTCATACCATGAGTCGGGAGGGAGGTAGATAAAATAAAAAGTCGCGCGAAGTGAAACCAATTTGATGTCAAAGTTTAATTATATTGTATATAAACGGTCAATAGCTTCACAACGTCCATGAGCTTAACTAAACAAATTTATTTAACAAATCCGCGTGAATAATGATGTCAAAAATAATAATCCATCAAAACAACTTATTCCTTCACATCTGTCAGCGTCAACAGATCCGTTCGCGCTACGCAATCGGCGGATTTGGAACTACCACCAGACGTCAGTGCCAAACAAGCAAACAAAAAATCAATAGTTTGAAAGTAAAATATGTAGGGAAAACAAAAAACATGTGATTGTGATAGGTCGTTCGTTTGTTTTCCCTACATATTTTTATGTCAAAATTAGAAAGAGAAAAGACAAAGATATTTTCTGGAAAAGCCTAATTATATGGTCTCTATGCTACTTTTTCATTTTAGCCGAAATGTGTTTGTTTTGCAAATAATAGAAAAACTGTTTTCATCTGAAATTTGCTTAATTATTTTTGACATTTCATTTTGAGTTTGAATTTGGGCACTAATTGTATTGTAATGGGTGATTTTTTAAGAGGTTTAGAACTTTTTTTAAAAAAAAAACACAAAAACTTCGAAAAAATGAATGAAATATTTATTTGAATCGATAGTTTGAACCTTGCAATTTAATGTTTAAAGATAATTTCATGCAAATGTTGACCGCGGCTGCGTCTCAGGTAGCCCATCCGCTGAGTCCAATTTTGGCATACTCTTTCACACATATCGGCCGGTATCTCACGAATGAATGCATGGATGTTGGCTTCCAGTGCGTCAATCGAAGCGGGCTTGTCCCTATAGACATTAGCCTTGACATACCCCCACAAAAAATAATCTAATGGTGTCAAATCGCACGATCTAGGCGGCCAATTGACCGGCCCGAAACGTGAAATTAACTGTTCACCAAACTCGCCTCGCAATTGCGCCATTGTTTCGCGTGCTGTGTGGCATGTGGCACCGTCTTGTTGAAACCACATATCATGCAAGTCAAGAACTTCCATTTCGGGCAAAAAAAAGTTTGTTATCATCGCTCGGTAGCGATTCGCATCATCTTTGAAGAAATATGGCATAATAATGCCGCCGGCCCATAAACCGCACCAAACAGTGGCTTTTTCAGGATGCATTGGTAGCTGTTGCAATGCTTATGGCTGATCTTCACTCCAAATGCGGCAATTTTGCTTATTTACGTACCCATTCAACCAAAAATGAGCCTCATCGCTGAACACAAGCAGCGCGCGATGAACATTTCGAACCGAGCACGAATTTTGATAGTAAAATTCAATAATTTGCAAGCGTTGTTCATTTGTAAGACGATTCATGGTTAAATTGCAAACCAAACTGAAGCTGTTTGACAGTGACACAAGGTACTAAACACACGTCAGCTGTCAAAACCAGTGTTGCCAAAACCAAACCAGCCAAAAAATCACCCGTTAGTTGTTTTCTCTTTCTGTTTTTCATGCATTGAGTTTGGCATTTCCATACAAAAGCTTTTCAAACCTTTTAAAATAGACTCATATTGGGTGCGGTCAATTGTTTTCCCCTAACTGACTGAACACAATAGCCGCAGGTCATAGTGCGCTTTCTTGTCAAAGTTAAAATACATACAACTTCTTTGAAGTGAATATTGAGGATTTGTATCCAGAAACGCGACTCTGGCAATTTAATAATGTTTACTAATCATGATCACGGCGGCGGTCATCCATTGTTGTTAGGCCAGTAATAAGGGACCTATGATTTCGTTCAAATTCGGTTGACACTAGGCATGTTCAGGAAAATGAGAAATAAGATCTCAGAGATTTGTAGGTCTGTCAAACAGTGAGCAAGGGAATGCAACATTTTGTCATCAGTATCGAGTTCATGTAACTGAGATTACGGAGAAGTCTGAGACATAATTTTTTCTGAACATTTATCGCCTATTATCTCATTTCGAAGTGTGATGGGAAATGAAATGATTTGGAATCACATTTGAAATTTGGAACATAGTGAAATTGTATTTTCTAATCGGAAAAGTTTAAATTAGTTCCTTTCTATATATTCCTACGAAAACATGTTTTGAATACGTTCAAATGCGTTTATAGATATAGAAAATAAAGAGCCATTTTAGAGCAAATTAGTTACCAAAGTACCGTTTTGTTTAGTCCTTTATTTGTTCGTATCTTTCAGCATCAGTCTTTCTTTTATATCAGAATGGCTGTTTTTATATAAACTGAATCCAGTTTAAAAGTAAATTCATCGGACTTACGACTAAAGATATATTTAGGATTTACATAAATAGTTATCTATATACAACCCATTATTATACACCGTTGGTTTAAATGCATTAAAATATCTTACCAGCAAAAAAAAATTCTTAACAGTTACAGTTTTCCTACCGGAATCGACTTAACATGTTACTCCAGAACTACAGAAGAAAAAAAAAAGATTTAATCGAACATTTTGCATCTCTCAGATGACATACCGACCAAGATTCGCCATCGCCATATCCATACATGATACATCGACTCACTATTATTGTCCGCTTTGAATGTGCGACACTTAATTGTAATCAGAGAGAAGATTGTTTCAGCTCTTATTATAACCTAAGATCATCTTGATACTGGTACCTAACTGGTGTGCCTGTGATGCAGTGCAAAAATATCGCTATTAACTTAACCGTGATGAATTCTAGCATCAGGACTGCATTCTACAACTAATCGAATGCCTGGTTATCTCTTCAACTACGACGACGGACGACGACGACAACAACGAAGTTGTCCATGGACCATCGCAATTATTTTAATGACCAAGTCCTCTCCAATGTTGCTGCATGGGGTTTCACACAGAGACAGAACAGAACAATGAAAACCAAGTTGACTCTGACTCTGACTCTGACTCCTAGCAAAAGAACGAACCTCATTTCACACAAAAAATAACATCTCGCGCAATATTGTAAAACGGGTTTTTATTTTACTCTGCTGTTGCTGAACATCGAAGGTCTATGTCAAATGCAGTGGACATTGGACATAAAACAAGCGCGGTTTTACTTTTCATAATGGTAGATATATATCCACTTTTCTCTTTGCTTCTCCGAAGGCTTCAAGAAACTTAAACTTGGTGTCAGTATCAGGGCTTGATTTAGACAACTCATCGCCTTGACCAATTTATTTTGGGGCTATTGATTAAAAGTGAACTGTATGAATTTATGCCCGTAATCCCTTGAAGGAGGAAATCTTCTCATGAATCATGATCTAGTAGGGAAATTAATTCTGTGCAACCAAAGTACATATGAGTACTTCGCCACCTCCAAAGGAGGTCAGTCGGTATAGTTGAAGGTTAGGATGTGTTGAGCTTGAGTGGTAATTTTGTATACTAAATTTGGTCTTAAGCTTACTAAATGGATTTTTGATGTGTAAACATCTATGCTGGCAGTAGAGTGAAAAAAAAACGTGAACGTTCGTGTGCAACGTTACGTCGTGCAACGTTACGGTGTGCAACGTTACGATCTGCATACTAGGATGGGTACGTTCAGTGAAAAAAATCTTAAGATCCCCTTCAAGCAAAAACAAGTCCGTTTTGGATCCGCGCACGTTGATGTTTACACATATTAACCGTGAGTCCTGGCACTCACGCAATTTTTTTAAATTGCTTGTACTTTTCCTGAGTACAGTTAAATTTAAATTTTGTTTAGTACTCTTTTTCAGCGCACCTTAAATAACAAGATTATGCTAGGCTTCTACTTGTCTTTCGCAATTGACAAAAAACCAATTTACCGACAAGACAAGTTGGTTGATACCGAAGAATCGCTGTTTTTTTTTTTCTCTTTTGATGTAACGCAACCTTTCTTGTCAAAGTTGGCCTTTCATCAGTTGCGAAGGACAAATGTAGCCTTTATGAGGATGCTTTTAAATCTCGAATTATTAGTGGGCCCCCTAGAAAGTAAATTCCTTGAAAGCTGCTGTGTTTTCCATGCTCTCAAATCCGCCAAAAAGTGGACAAAAACAAACTTGGAAACTAAGTGAACTGATTTTCTTTCTTTGTTCTAGATTTGCCTTTACCAGTTTTAAGATCTTTAGACGGTTGTAGTTGTAGTTGTATTTTGTTTATTGTTTTCTTTTTATTATAGACTTCTAACCACGATCTATATAAAAGTGGTCTTTCGATAACAATCGACGTATTATATAGTGACGGCTTGATACTACTTACTCTGACTGAATTGAGTCTTTCTGTTTTTAAAATGGACCAAAAGATTAAAAGCTACTAGATCAGTGTTGATATGGACTGGAATGGAATGACTTTGTATTAAAACAGAAAGCCTTATAGATTTTCTGCATGGTCAATATACCAAATGAATGAAAAACATAAACAAAAGAAATGAATAATTGTGTGCTTAAAATCATTTGTTATTTAGGTTTTTGGGACAGTAGCTTTAGCAGAAGATGATGATGTCTAGTCTATATGACAAAGATGTAGCATGAAATTAATAAATAATATGCAAACTTTATTGCTGCACAATGCGGATAATTTCATTTCAAGTTAATAAAGTTGAGGTTGAACATTTCAATCTGACTCTGATTTGATCTGGACTTTTAGAGTTTTCCGGCGCTAATAATAATAATTAACGAGCAATCACAAGACAATAAGTGTTCAAGCTTATGATTTGCAAAAATCATAATTGGAGACTGCAAAAACTAGACTAAAGTTAGTTCATTTGTTTTCCTGTGCAATTTAAGTATCAATGTTTATGGGTGTGTCTTGGAAAATTAATCATACAAATTATATAGATTTCTGTTTTGGTCAAAATAATTTGTTAAAATTTTGATAAATGTTTTGCTAATAGATAAAAACATACATATACAGTGTTCTCTATCATAACGGACACCTCTCATAACCGGGCAGATTTCAACGCGCATGTTCTGCATTAAAGTTATTGTGACGAAAGTGAATTTGGGTGCTCCACAATTCGGTCGAAATGCTTGAATTGTGAACAGGAATTTCGAAAATGAAAATTGATGTTCTTCATTTCGGTTAATTCCACTTCAATCCACTTTGTTTGTTTTGTGAATTATTTCTAAAATAGGTGAAGAAGTTTCAGTTAGTTTTATATTTCTTTGTGCAAAAATTAAGCAACATCTATATTTGTTTTCTTTTTAGTATTTATTTATTAGTACTTTAGGGAAAAACATAAGAACGCAATATTGTTCGTAAATTTTTTTCTCTATAGAGTTCCTCTTCCTTTTATCCCTTAAAGCCAAATTTACAATTCCCGTGCGCAAAAAAAAACAATATCTACAAACATTTTTGCATTTCTAAATTATTGAGGCGGATAAATACAATAATTGTTGGCACTATTATTTTACTCTTATTGCTGTTATGGACAGTTATAACAAATATGTCATTCGAATTCACTGGTAAAGAACATTTTTGGACTTATTTATTTTGTCATTGCACAAATCTAAGTGTCAAAACAAATTGATTCCATGCAAAACAATTGACCGGCAGTTGTTTTGCTTGCGAAGAAATAGTGTAGTAAATAACAAACATTTTTTCCAGATCGGTTTACACTTCCAACAAAAATTTATATATAGTTTTTGCATCCATTTTTTTTGATGTGTAAACATCTATGCTGGCGGTAGAGTGAAAAAAAAACGTGAACGTTGGTGTGCAACGTTACGTCGTGCAACGTTACGTCGTGCAACGTTACGATCTGCATACTAGGATGGGTGCGTTCAGTGAAAAAAATCTTAAGATCCCCTTCAAGCAAAAACAAGTCCGTTTTGGATCCGCGCACGTTGATGTTTACACATATTAACCGTGAGTCCCGGCACTCACACAATTTTTGTTTGTTGTTGGCTTTGACTAATTAAATCAGGGTAAATTAAGCATTCTACGCGTTGCTTAGGTACACCAAGGCGAACAATTTAAGCCTTGAATTTTATACAAAATAATGTACAGAATAGGGGGGGAAATTGTTTTGAAAATTTTTATTTTTTTTTCGCACGGGAACTGTAAACTACATATGTAGGCTTAAAATGCCGATAATAGGTCTGTTCGTTTACTTCCTTAAACTCCCAATGTCAGTCCAATTTTAATATATTATATGAACTTTGACAGAACTCTGGACTAAAAGTAGTAGAAATTGGCAAGTATAGTAAACGAACAGAGGTAATATTTTATCAGCGGTGTTATTTCACAATTAAAAATGTTTGCACCTTCAATTTTGACAGTTCAAAACAATTGCGAATTTTCATTTCGAGTGAAATTGAAAATCAATAAATTTCAATTTTTCAAAAAAGTGTAGTGAATGATTTTCAATTTTTACCTTAAAACCAGTATTTACCGAGAATCAATTGACTAAGACCTTAAAATACACAAAACTCAATATCGCGGCTGATGACAGCTGATACAACAACAACAACTCAAAATTATCTTACAATTTTTTGATAGCTCGTGCTCGATATAATAGGTGATAGCTATACTCGAACGCTGTCGATGACTAGCTAGACTACTTTCCAAGAGTAATCTTACAGCTAAGTATCTTAAACGATTTTTTGGCAAAAATCTAGGTACATACTCGAAACTTTGTATATCCCAAATCTTACATGATTACGAAAAGTGGCCCTTCCCTTTCATAATTCAAACTCAAAATAGCAAAGAATCGGAAGTGTACTTATTAGGAACGAAACTATTTAATCGAGCAATTAAGGTGTGCCTAAGCACCAAACAACTGTATATTCATAAAATTAAATCACATGAAAAGAGGAAATAAAGAATAAAAAAAAAACTCAGTTTTGTGTGAGAACTCACCGTCTATTGACCGAGATCTTATGCTGAGACAATATTTCTTTTAGATAAGCACGCGATACTCATACTAGGTAGGTAAACCTTTTTGTTTTGTTGATTTTGTTTGTATCAATTTATTGATTAAAGTTACTACTTTGAAGTGAATGACAGCCGGTAATTAAAGTTAATGGGAGGCGACTGACCGGTCTGTATAAGTATATGTATAATTGTATTTATAATGCTTTAATTCAAAATCAAAGTTGAACTTGATATTTGCATTCAATTAAACAGTCATTAACTTTTTCAATATGAATTTGTGGGATTTCAAAATTAAGAGATTGTTTGAATTGAACAATATGCTCCAGAAATGGAAAGGAGATATTTCCATTGTAAAAATAAAAAAAAAAAAAAAAAAAACAAAATAAAATTTCTTTTTTTCACTTACTTCCTTTTAACACCAACACTGCAGGTAAAAGTTCGATGAACCGCATTTTTTCTGTAGAAACTTGTCATTAACGTTTGACAGTTTATTTTGCTTCCGGATTGTTTGTTTTTAACTTAAATTCAGAACCACATTGGATCAAAATATTAAAATATTTAATTTTGTGTCGTTTATTTTCTGACTGGGATAAACTAATGAACGCAAGGTTATAGACCGAAAGCTAGCGACGGATTTACTGACCTCATCATCGGTACATTGATGAAACTTTGGTCACAGAATTAAAATTATGGCCAAGAATCCAAAACTCTAGTCTAACACTCCGGTTCGAAGAATAACGTCTAATCTTTCTGTGACCAAAGTTTCACCCATATATCGGGGAGGTCGGTATATCCTATTTTCAAGATAGTTAAATGTATCTTACAGTAAGTAAATCATAGAATCAATGAATTCGGGAACAATTATTTTGAATTAAAGAGCTTTGCACTTGAAATACGACCTGAGAATTGAGAATGCGAATGAATTTTTTAAACCAATTTCTAGAACAAAATATCAACTATTTTTTTTAATTTTCGACGAAGTCAATAAATGATCTTATCAACGGATTTAAAAAGCAAACACAGTTGATAATTTAGAACAAATTGTATTTTAATAGCCGTGTCCCTTTGGAGATGGCGAAGTACTGACGATTAGATGCCAATGATTCATGAATGCTTCGCCACCTCCAAAGGTACATGGCTATAATTTTGTTAGCGACCAACAACTTATCTTCTGTGAACTGTCAAACAAACAGGCGAATAGAAAATTGCCTCGAATTTAAAGACAACTCACAGTTGTCTTAAATGTTGCATAATTATTTTATAAAAAAAATGATTCAATATATCTTAACTTATGGCGAATTCCTTACAACAAAGAAATCGAATTTTTTCTAAACAGAATCGAATTTTTTCTAAACAAAACCGATTCTTTTCTGTCAAAACAAATCTTGCGTTTTTAGCAAGATTTCACACTGATTTACACACACACTATGAAGACTTGACATTTCTTATACGTCAAATTGAAAGTCGCGGATTTTTTGGAAGACGGGTTGTTTATTTTATTTTTTGGTTGCAACGAATTCTACATAATTTAACAAAATATTCAAAAATATATTCAGCCAATACAGCTATAAAAATAATTTATTGTGCGTTGTTTATTATCAAACACAAATTTGACAAAGTAACACAAATACAATCACACCAAAAAAAAAATCGATTCTTTTACATGCCGCCTCCACTGGGCATCAACGATGTCCAACATCACAACCACAATCCAATCCACAATCTGACTTGTATGGATTATGTCACTACATGACATGGATTTTTCTGCCTCCATTGGATTTTTTAAAGACATGTTCATAATCCGAGCATCGTTCATGCCCAGTGGAGGCGGCATGTTACGAAACACGAATTCCTTTCAGTTGACAGAAAAAATTCGATTCTGTTCAGAAAAAATTCGATTTCTTTTTTGACAGGAATTCGCCAATTTTTCTTTTGAAATTTGCTCCAAAAGTCAATCTAATGTCGAATTCCTTCCAACAAAGAAATCGAATTTTTTTCTAAGCCGAATTGATTTTTTTTTCTATAAACCGATTCGATTTGTTTCTGTCAATTGAAAGGAATTCGTAAAAGAATAGAATTTTTTGTGTCATTGTGGGTGCGTTACTTGACAGCTGCAATTGATTTTTTGTATAGCTACCTATATTGACTTAAAATATTGTTTAATATTTTGTTTATTAATATAGAATATATTACAAGAAAAAAAAAAAAAAACAATTTGTCTTCCCGAAATTCCGGACTTCCATTTTGACATATTATAGAAATGTCAAATCTTTATAGTGTGTGTGGAAATCAGTGTGAAATGCAAGAATATGTTTTTACACAAAACAATCGATTTTGTTTAGAAAAAAAAATCGAAACAAAATCGATTCTTTTGTTGAAAGGAATTCGACATAAGACACATCGTCTTACGAATATACTGGCCTTCTTTTAAAAGTTAATGTCCTTTAATTAAATTGAAAGCGACAACCTCTCCCTTTTGCACTTTCCTAGTCAATTAACTTATCAACAATGAATGTGCACATTTGGAGAAACCAAGAAACCATACAAAACGACCACTAGTCTAATTAATAAAAAAACAAAAACAACCTGATATAACTATACCAATACTAACCTGCTGTTTCCTCCTTGCAGCTGATACTCAAATACAAAACAAGAACGCATACTAATCTTATCTTATAAAAGCATTAGCGCTCTAGGTTAAGCGTGCTAATTAAAATCGATTAGACACACTCTTCAGTCCAGTCTATAAGTAATCGATTTTGGGCGTGGGAAGTAAGCACCTAGTCACATTCTGATGGTGAAATTCAATAGCATGATGGAACCTAGAGAAACCATCAATGTACATACATACATATCTACATATCTATAGCTTACCTACAAACTTAACTTAAGCGCCATGACCCTCGTATTCGTAACCTATACATATTTATTCTAATTCCTTTTTGTATTACCTCTGTTTTTTTGAACACAGAAAGACGATCCCTTGAAGCGAATCCAAGAGGAAATCAACGAAGTGGCACGTCGTGAGCGTGAGTTACGTGAGAAGATGCATCCACTAGAAGAAAACACGACCATCATCAGCGGTAAACAGAACGATGCCAACATTTCGATTCTCCCATCGGAGCAAATTTCCGTATCGCAGGACGATAACCTTTCTTCATCGGCAGCATCATCACTGACAACATCCGTCAACAGCAAAGAAGACCATCTTGATGGGCACCATTCAGATGATTCTGGAATTTCAGCATCATCGAGTCCAGTCAATGGAACTTCAACCAATAACAACAACACGAACAGCAACAGCAATAACAACAACAACATAGTGATCAATGAGAAGAAATATATTCGCCCAAATGGCTACAATTCAATTCCATCACCACCACCACAGAAGATTCTCACACGAACCGTGTCTACGCCACAGATCTTTACACCATCACGTCGCATAACATTCGGTCCAGCATCCAAGGGCCTGATGCAACGATTCATTGCAACTCGTGGCAAAATCGCCCTGAACAATAATGCCGCCAATAGTGGTAATATTGTTGGAGGAGGTGGTGTGCCCAACTCACAGCCAAGCACCCCTTCGGCCCCAATGCATTCTGATTTTTCTCGGGCTGCCACATACATTCCGCCAGTGACAATTACACCGCCAATCATAGAGCGTGACGTCGATGGCAAACCTATTCGACGTGGATACGTGCCGGTCGAGGAGAAGATTCAAAAGGAGTTGAAGGATCTCAAGAGTCGTGAGAGTGAGTTAAAGAAAATTCGAAAAATTCGACAGTCAACGCCAGATTTATTGGACTCTATTGAAAATGAGTAAGTTTTTTTTTTTTTTTAATATCTACCTTTCCAATAAAACTGATGCCAATGTTTAACATGTTTTCAGGGAATTGGAGTCAGATGAAGATTCAGATGTTGAGCATTGCTATGGTCCGGGAAAATTACGATCGGCAAAGTCAATTGGAGAACTTTGTGATTCGTCAAATAACAGTCTATCTCCAAGGTGAGTTTTATAAAAATACTTATATATCGGTGCTTATTTTGATTTATATTTTGATTTTTATGGTTTATGGTTATCTTATAATTTATAATTTATACAAAAGGAACTGCTATCGGAAACATAAATCAATGGTTTTGTGGCCATGGCCACCAGGAAGCAAAAATTTGTGAGTTCGGGTTATATTTTTTAAAATTAGAAATACTAGGTGTGCTAGACCTACGAGTAGTACCTAGAAACGTTGTTAGAAAGCTTTTTGCACTGTAAAGTAAAAATTGTTCGTACCTTGTCTGTCTGTTTAAAAAACTATGATTGTACCTATCGTTGTCTGAGTTTAATCGTGTGTATATTTTTTTCAAGACTATTGCGTGCCAGCGACGTACACTGCTTGAACACAATAAAATGCTGCAACTGGAACGGGAGGTGCAGCTGCAATAGTTGTCAAAAAGTGTCGTACGTACTTTTTTTGACGTGCCGCCTACAATGCAGCTGTACGGCTTTCTGACATTCTGACAGCAGAAGCACTGATATCTCTAACATGAAGGATTGAATACAGCTGGAAACTTATTTCAACCCCATATAAACACTAACCGACTTAAAAAGGGCTTGTTCGGCTCCATCAATTTTGAAATGTCAAAAATGCTTCACGCAAAAGTTAAAAGTTGGTGAACTCTTGCAGCTGCGGCTGCGGCTCCGTTTGCAGCTACGTCGCATTGTATTCGCAACATTGAAATTATGTGTATTCAATATTTTGACAGAGAGTCCAGTCCGGCTGCAGCTCCAGTTGCAGCTCCGTCTTCATTGTGTTCAGCCAGACAGTCGGCCGCCGGCGCGGCGTTTCTGGGAGGCAACTGTAATGCTGGATTTACACGACTGAGAAATTGTAAGTTTTTTCTCGTGCCAGTTTTTTGCATTTACTACTGACAAATTGGTATTCTGCCATTTAACTGTCAAAAAAATGACAGAACAATGGAAAAATTCATTCCTTTGGCAGTATAGTGATAGAAAAATGCCAATTTGTCAGTCGTGTAAATGCAGCATAAGATTACCTATCTCATCGTGGCAAAAATCACTGTGGTGCGTTCTTTTTTTATACATTAGTTAACTATTGTTAATCTGTCAAATAAAGATGTTGAACATTGTTAACATTGTTACAGAGTTTAGCATTTCATTAAGGAACGATCAATGTTAAAAATATTGTTGATCTGTCAAACGCAATGGGTTGACAAAAATTAAAATACATTTAGAATGAATAAATCAAAGAAATCATTTGATTGCATCAAATTTATTTGAAAAAATACTTAAAAAATGTTTACAGTTTGTTAATTTTATATTACAAAAACTTTATTTTTGCAAAAAAAAGCGAATCTTCCAGTGAAATATAAGATTTTTTTTAATTCAAAATGGACACAAATTTACTTGTTTAATATCTACCGAAATATAAACGAAAGAAAATATCAAAAAAAAAGAATATTAATCATAAAATAACAGAAAACGTTTCCAAAAATCAAAATCGACAATAAAATCTGTTAAATTGCAAAAGGAAATCCAAAAATTAAAATAGTTTCAACTCTAAAGAACGAAAAGTAAGCAAAAGATAACCACAAAATGAAAACATTTCCAAATTCAGCTGCTTTTAACAGATTAATTTCAATAATTTCAAAATGCCTGACCGGGAAAGCTTTTTCGCGTATAGTCGTTTTCGAGTGGACGTCCGGAGTTACTCCTTTTGCACTACTTTTACTTCAAGCTTTGCATTTTCGATAGGAATGGAACAGTTCCGAAATCCAACCGAAAACGACATATATCTTTTGTCAGGAAATTGCCACTTCCGGTGCCTTTTTTGACTGAGTGTAGGTAGTTACTTGTACATATGTACATAAATGTATGTATCTCATGAGGGCTTTCGATAAACAGGGAATCAAATGATATAATGTCCTCTTTATGAAAACTGTGCTAGGACCTTAGAGGATATATAATATTGAGTGCTTGTTTTTATTCGAATGCGTACCTTTCATAGGGGTCGCTGTTTGAAGTTTTTCTGCACATAGAGAAAAAAACTAAAAAAGAAGATATTGAAATCTTTAAAATAATAAACAAACACTTATTAATTTCAAGAATTACTTCAAATTAAAACAATTAAGAGAAAAAATAAGCAAATTATGACTTTGATAGCAGCTGTATGATATTCTAAGACTTTATCCAAACCGAAATAGCGCCCCCTATCAAGGGCCCAGGCGTTACAATGCATTAGAGATAGAAACGAGCACTCCATATTATATATCCTCTAAGGCTAGGACAGACTTTTCTTAGTTTTACAACGAGTGCAACCACTTTTATAAAAAAAAAACGTGTGAAAATGGATCTTCAGTTCAGATTTTTGTCACTGAACGTACCCAACATCCTTCTATACAGATTTTCGCAACGTAACGTGCTACAACGTAAAGTGTGCCTCGTAACGTCGCACAGAGGAAAGTCTACGGTTTTATTTCACTCTACCGCTGGCATAGATGTTTACACATCAAAAACAGTTATTTTTTAATTTACGCCTTCATTCATTTATTTCATTACTAATTTTGAAGCTCAGGTTGACTGTGGAAGGCAAAACCGAAATCTTTCCGATAGAGAAAAATAAAGTCATGTGTCAAAGATAAAGCAGGAGCTTATTTTAAATGAGGAAAAATAAACATATCTATTTATGTCGTTTTCGAGTGGACGTTCGGAGCTACTCCTTTTACTCCAAATTTCCCATTTTCGATAGGAACGGAATAGTTCCGAAATCCAAACGAAAACGACATAAGTGTAGAGAAATGTGTTTTCTATCGTTTTTTTTTTAATTTTATTTCCTACTCTGTTTAATTTTGTTTTTTTTTTACACTGAATCCGGATCGCGTAAGACTAAAATAATCGATCAATTGAACGATTTTGACGCTTGCTCTTTCTATACCCACTTCCATTATACAGATGTGATAAAGACAGCTGGGCCCTGCTTTTTGAAAACTGACAGCTGGGCCCTGCATTTTTGAAAACTGTCTATTGATGTCAAAATTAAATTAAATTGAACAAATAAAATTGATGCAAACATGCTCACAGGAACGGTTGAGAGTTGCAAGTCACTGACTAGGCCCTGGTTCTTAACAAGCTGTCGCGTTAATCAACACTACTTTTTGTAATTTTGTTTTCTATATGTTATTTGACTGTGGTAATATTGTTATGAGTTGGTTTAGAATTTATATTAAATGTATAAAATAATATAATCTATAATTATTAGAAACTACAAATAAATATTAAACTAAAAGAAGGTATATTGCTCTCTTCCTTTTTTTAAGTGTAATTACTTAATTTAATGTTAATGTAAATTTAATTTTGTACTTAATCTTTTTCCTAAAGAATTTCCCACTTGATTTATATAAAAATAATAAATGGAACTTTTATTTTAATGTTTTCAAATATTTTTCAGAGCAACACCCAGCCCAGACTTTGAAAGCAAGCATATTTACAGTCGCAGCGGCATGCGACCTGCCTTGTCCCTCGCCCAACTTTGTGACCTTGATCCTCAGGAGGCGCCATCTTCTTCACATCAGCTTATAGCCAAATGGGAAAGCCTAATCCAACAGAATGCATAGGCCCTCCAAGATTCAGCACGCATAAAAACACAAATCTTAATCTAAACGTAAAACGAACTGCATGATTTTATAAACGCACGTTAAGAGTAAACGATTAAAAAATGTATACTATCCATTTTTGAAGTTAAGAGAATCCTATATTAATCGCAACAAAAAAAAAAATAATATAACTTGGAGTATTAAACAACCTACATTAATTATTTTTAAAATAAAAAAAATTGTGAAAAAAAACTCCTGCTTAAAAGCAAATTTATTGTAGGTGTAAACTTGTTTTAAAATATTATATTTATTTAAACAATTTTGTTCTACATATTATATAAAATATATTAAAATGAAATTGTTTGTCAACTTTTTTTTAGCATGAAATCAATTCGCGTAAACATCGATTTTCTTATATAAAATTTATTTGTCGACTAAGGAAAATAAAATATTATCTACTGTGAGCTATATATTGTAAATATTTAACAATAAATAATTATACATTTTTATTTTCTTATTTTATAAAAAACTATATTGTTTTTCAATTATACTTAAAGTACAGTTAATGAAAGAGGTGCAAAGAGCAATCTCTAAACAAGACGATGGAAATGAAGTCAAGTTGAAAAGGAGTTTAAATGAAATACAAAAAATGGTGTGATTCTATTTATTTCTCGAAAAAAAACCAAATAAAGTGAAGTAGTTTCTACTCGACCATGTCAATTCCAATATTCTTAACTCAAGTTTCCAGAACAAATTTCGACTCGATTTCGCTCCTAAATTCGAGTTGAATGAAGCCCGTTTCAGCTCAAATTTAACCTCACTTCAATACCTCACGGAGTAACTGTCGATAACAAAGTGATAAAATTCGTCCCAGTAATACTGTTAGGGAGCCTGTCCTATTACTGTTACTTTTTTAATAAATCGTTAGGCCCAGTTTCTCAGTGTGAGATTATCCTCTAGTTACGGGGTTAAACCCGAGTTAACTTCTGAAACACCTTTTTCAGTCAATTTCGATCCCGTGTTGAATGAACGAGTTTAGGGCCAGTTTATTTAGAGTGGGAACTCTACAGGTTCTAATTAAATGGCACTAATCAAACAAAATTGTCTGATTTGCGATTTCGATGATTGACAACTCAAATAATGGATTTTTGCGAACATGGCGATTATTTACAAGTTGGAATAGCACCGAAATGATTAGCAGTGAATAAACTGGCCCGACTGAATTTACTCTAACTGAATAGGACAGATACCTAAGTGTCAAAAATCTTTCGAAATCGAGGTACGGCACTAATACTACGTTTACATTAAAGCAAATGAGGTAATTTCGTTGAAAATTTGGTAATCTCAACCAAATTTGCACGAAATTAGGTAGAAAATGAACATTTTATGAACACACCCAAGTGGAATCCATTTTAAAAGTATTGAAATGTCAAAACTCGATGTATGGAAAACAGCTCTAATGAAAACGTATTATAAAACCCTTCTTTTTCACTCCCTTCATCCAGATTAAAAATTAAATTCAGATTTAAATTAATTTAAATCCAAATAAAATTCAATTCCATATTGTTCACTAGTTAAATTCACTTTTAAATCCAATTTTTCTATCCAATGTACATAAATATAAATCCAATTGAATTTAAACTGCTCTCAGGAAACCAGTTTAAGTACTTACATCCAGAGTATTTTGAACAAATATAATAGGCGTGTTTTTTTGCAAGTCCATATGGATTTGTCGAAAAAAAACGACATCGGGACTTAGGAACTTCTTACTTACAGTACGTAAGTCCCGATAATTATCTGGACTTAGCTAAGTCCATATGGATTTAAGTTGTTGTATTTACGTGTAAAACTATTAGTCCCGATGTCGTTTTTTTTCGACAAATCCATATGGACTTGCAAACAAAACACGGCTAATATGGACATAGATTTAATAAATCTGGATTTTAAGTCCATTTAAATACAAATTGAATAATAGAGCCGCAAGGCCAGTAGCGAATGTTCCAGCAATAAATTTAAATTAAAAATAAACATATAAGTACCTGAGTAAAATATATTGTTATTGGCAAAGGAAAACAAATATAAATAACGAAAAACCAAAAAGCCACATATTTTTTTTCACAGTAGTCAATATCGACCGACTTGGCATATTAATGTTGTTTTCGTTTGGATTTCGGAACTGTTCCATTCCTATCGAAAATGGAAAATTTGGAGTAAAAGGAGTGAAAAAAGAGTAGCTCCGAACGTCCACTCGAAAACGACATAACCTTCGATGGCCGTGTTAAATGCACGAATAAAAGCTCGAACATCATGTGGTGAGTACTCAGCCTTAAACATTAAATGGACGTAGGCCATGGTTTTGCTATCTACCGCAAGATGGCTAAAAACAATCAACACATCTGAATTCGTTCATTTTGTAATTTCGTCTTCAAACAAAAATAAATTCATTTTCATATTCGAAAATTCACTCTAGTGTCTAGTCATTTCGCAATCGCCAAAATCGCCATGTTGTAAAATAAAAGTTAACTTTCAGCAAGTTGGATCGTGGAAATTTTTTCTCAGCAAATTTAAATAAATCCGAATTAAATATTCGTCTAAGGTACGTAAAAACATTCTAACCACTTCGCCCATAGCTTAGCTTAATACAATTAGTATAGAATTTATCAGCGTTTTCTTCAATTCACATATTAAAATAATTAGCACCCCAAATTCCACAAAATTTATGCCATAACCTCCAAGCTCATCCATTTATGTACATAAATTATTTTATTTCTTTTGCTCTCTATTTTTCACAGCTTATCTTTTGTGCTACTAGAAAACGGAAAACCGATTTTCATCTGGAAAAGTGTTCGAAGATTTTTCATCACATAAAAATTGTGTTAATTTTATTACGCACATAGCATTTCGATATCAAGTTGAAAAAATCGCACTTTAAAGTGACAGCAACTCCCACCGCACCACCCCAATCAACTTATCGTTGGTTGTTCATTTTGTTGTTGTCGAGGAAGAAGGGATTAAAAGTGGAATTGGACAAAACAAAATCAGAAAAATCACTTAAATCATCAAGATTCGCATAAATAATTTTATTTTTAATTTGCAATCGTCGTTGTGTTGCAGACGAAAAGAGTCTTAGTGTGCCAGGGAGAAGCAACAAAATCAAAGATTTAAAATTGTGTGTCTGTGTCGTCTTCGATAGAGAAACTGTTGCATCGCAAGAACTCCTCAACGAGTAGAAGAAAAATACCAATTTTTTATTTTCTTAACTTTTTCGTTTTATATATTTTCCGAATTGGTTCGTTTTTTGCCAAAGTGGCAATAATATCATTGTAGTGCAGTTGGCAGTATTGTTGTTGCTGTTTTCTTTTTTTTTTAAACGTGTAATTAATTGTTCCTTACTACTTGGTATTTCTGATACGATAAGTGCACACAGCAGCAGAGACTAAGCAGCGAAAAAGTTAACAAGTTTTTTTCGTTGTTTTGCTTTGTGTTTTTGGATTGTGGAACATTTTTGTGTTTATTTGCCTTGAATATTCGTCGTTTTCATTTGAGCTATTTCGAGAGATCCGAACGCACCCCGGCGGGGACTCACATTGTTTTATATGACTTTTGAAAGAATACTTGGTAAGTATTATTACATTTTTTTTTCAATTATTATTTTATATTTCTTTTTTTTTTATGTATGTACTTGGTTAACTATTGTAAGCAATTAAGTAATTTAATAGGGAAACCACAAGTCGTGTACATAGTAGAGGATGTAACCTTTACGATATTTCTAGAATGAATAGGGCTATTCTTGTAGTTGTATTCAGGGGTTTAAAACAAAAACTTAAAAAATTTTTTCACTTGCATTTATAAAGAGACAGTCGTGCTGTAGGATTGCCTAAAAAACGCGAACCATAGAAAACGTAGCATCAGTTGTGTGTCTTAGCGGCATCCACTGTAAATCATATACCTACATCAGAATGCGGTGATGTCCGAAAGTGGAGCGATGCAGTAAACGATTATGAGTGTGCATATGATTTATAACTTCAAAATCTAGCTCTACTTAAAATACTGAATAGTTTTCCTGTGTTTTGACATTAATGTCAATCAATTATTATTATTATTCGTTAAATGAAACTGATATGGGTAAAGATGCTTTTACTGTCCATATTTTTTCTCTACTATAGCTGAACTATCGACAAGTTACACAACGAATTTGATCGACTACAGGATGTAATGCAACATGTAGATGAATGACAAGGTTTTATTCTCACGAAGACATGAGAATACCCAGAATTAAAAACCAATAGATTTTTCAACCTACAAAAAAACTCATATACGATTTTAACTTTTAAGTAGTCAAATTTGTGTTTATTAAAGTTCAATAGAATCGATTAGGTTGGAGTGCAAGCGAGCAAAAATGACGTCAAATCTATAAGCTCGATAATTGTTGAAGCATGGAAGTTTTTCTTATTGTTAGATGATAATTTGAGATCAGCAGTTATGGCAAAAACCCAAGCAAACGGTATGGAAAAATAAAGTCCTTTTTTTTATAAAACAAATAAATGGTTTTTATTAATAAACAAAATGATGTTTAGACAACGGCAGCTTAATTTGAACTAACTTATAATAAATAAAAATTGAGACAAGTATCAAACAATAAAATCAAAGGTTATTATATATTCTAATTAAATTACTTAATCTGACACCGCCTCTTAATTTTATAAGAATCCTATACATCATCTATTAATAATGATTACACAAAATAAACAAATAATACAAAAAATTAAGTTAAACTTAAATATGGTCGTAGCTTTTCGAATTGAATCCGACCAAGTCCTTTCGTCATTATATCAGCAACTTGTTCACCTGTGGGGATATATTTCAATTCAACAAGCCCCTTTTCAATTGTATCACGAACAACATGATATTTTACTGCAACGTGCTTCAATCGTTTATGATTCTTTGGTTTTTCCGCTGCATTAATGCATGATTGATTATCTTCGTTAATAATCGTTGGTTCATTTGGTTCGATTCTCAATTCTCGAAGTAATTCTTTAATCCATTCTGCCTCATTCATTGCTTCAATGACTGCTGCATATTCGGCTTCTGTTGATGATTGACTAATTGTACCTTGCTTGTGTGTCGACCAAGTCACTGTATTTCCAAATAGTTTGAAAACAAACCCTGATGTCGATTTACAATCGTTTTTGTCCCCCGCCCAATCGGAGTCAGCATATCCGATCAATGTATCCACATCTTCATATTTGCAATACTCCAATTTCAAGTTTAATGTACCTTGTATGTAACGCAAAACTCGTTTTGCGTGTGTAAAATGCTCATGCGTGTAGCAACTTTGGAATCTGCTGAAGTAATTTGTTGCTGCACATAAATCCGGTCTTGTTGTTAATGTTGCATATGTTAAGCAGCCAATTAATTCACGATATGGTATATTTGAATCACTGATTTTATCACTTGCTTCCAATTGTAAACCCTTTTCAATGGGTGTTGACACTGTTTTGCACTCATTCATACCAAATTTCCGCACTACATTTTTCAAATATTGTTCTTGACTTAATTTGATGATTCCATTTTCACGATCATGTTCAATGTGCATTCCAAGAAACGACTCAACCTTTCCCATATCTGTCATTTCGAATTCATTCGCAAGTAATCGTTTCACTATACCAATTGTATCGATGCTTTCACAAATAATCAACAAATCATCAACATACAAAAGTATGCAACAGCGTATACCTTTATCAAATTTTGTGTACAAGCAATAGTCTGATGCACAACGCTTGAATCCAATGTGTGTAATAAACTTGTTAAATTTGTCGTTCCACATGCGCGATGCTTGTTTAAGACCGTAAAGTGATTTATTCAATTTGCACACTTTACTGTCTTTAGCGAAACCATCTGGCTGTTTCATATAAATTTCTTCGTTCAATTCGCCGTTGAGAAACGCTCCCTTAACATCCATTTGGTGAATGTGCATATTGAACTGTACAGCCATTGCAAACAAAATGCGCAACGTTGGCAATTTAGCTACTGGCGCGTATGTTTCATTATAGTCGAAACCTTCTTTCTGAGAGCAACCCTTGGCAACCAGTCTGGCCTTGTACTTGTCAACTTCCCCATCGGCCCTACGCTTAAGTTTAAATACCCATTTACTCGGAATAGCTTTGCGATTTTTCGGTAATTCACACAAGGTCCATGTTTTGTTCTTAAGTAATGATTCATACTCACATTCGATTGCCAATTTCCATTCTTGCCAATCATCTCGTTTTCTTGCTTCTTCAATCGATGTGGGATCATTTTCAACGTATCCTTGTGCAGAGAGTGCACAATTCTCATTAAAGCTTACTGAATACGCAATTAAATTCAGTCGATTTGGTTTTTTACGTTCTCGTTCACTTTTTCGAATCTGTGAAGTCTCGATGTTACCAACACTATCCGTTTTATCAATATAAATTTTATCCGTGTCCTCATTATCATCCCCAAGTTCTATGCTCTTAACTGATGATGACCCAATAGATGGATAGTGATCATTGCCATCGTTCTCCAAATCGATAACCGCCTCTGAATTTGAAAAACCGTTTATTTTTACACGATTCAAAATTGACTTTTCATCAAATATCACATTTCTTCCAATGATCAGCTTATCGTTAACAATATCCCATAGTCGGTAGGAATTGTTCGAAGCGTAGCCGACCAGAAAACATTTATTTGCTTTTGGTTCTAATTTCTTTCGTCTTTCAGATGGAATATGATTGTAGCAAATTGAACCAAAAATACGTAAGTTGGAAATATTCGGCCGTCGACCATACCAGAGTTCAGCTGGTGTCTTGTTAATGAATTGCTTCCCAAATGCGCTCGTTGGACAACGGTTTTTGATGTAATTCGCCGCAAGAATAGCTTCATTCCAATATTTTCGATCTAAACCACTTGCCATCAACATTGCGAGTGCCTTCTCTTGAAGGTTTCGATTTAACCGCTCAGCAATACCATTCATTTCAGGATTATACGGAACAGTGTATGAAATTTGAATCCCCTTGGACCTACAATATTCTTTAAAATCATTGGAAATGTACTCACCACCGTTATCTGCACGAACTTTTGAAACTTTAGTATTGTGCATTCTTTCCCCCATATTGACATATTCTTTGAATTTGCTGAAGACCTCACTCTTATTCTTCATGAAATAAATCATCGATGCTCGTGTGAAATCATCAGTAAATGTCACAAAATACAGTGACCCATCGTATGCAGGTTTTGAAAGGGGCCCACAGACGTCAGTGTGTATTAACTGCAACACTCGTGCCGATCGTATGTTACCCCTTTTGTTGAACGGTAATCGTGTTTGCTTGCTCAAAACACACGATTCACAGAATTTGTCATCTGTATTTACATTGAGTTTGTCAATGCCATCAACCATGGTATGCTTGATTAATTTCTTCATGTCAAACACATTTAAATGGCTCAATCGATAATGCCATAAATTCTGAGAAACAGTTTTTAAATTGTCCTCACCTGCGATACCAGCAAATATATTTTGTTCCACGCGAAATGTCACCTCATACAGTTGACCACTTGCATGTCCAACAAATTGTGTTGTACCATTTTTCGAAGCATACGCATAGTCACCATCAAATACAATTTTGTAACCTCTCTTCGTTAGTTTTCGGATTGACAGAAGATTGCATTTTAAATCAGGAACGTACAATACATTTGGTATTTTCTTTACCGAAGAGGCATCTTTATAAAATGTTTTAACCGAAATATCGCCTTTTTGAGTTGCTGTGATTTTCTCATTTTTCTTTGCGACAGAAATATTTATTTCTTCTATGTCTACCAAATAATCAAAAAATTGTTTGTCATTACACAGATCGTCCGTTGCTCCTGAGTCTAACGTCAACGTGATTTCCATTGCGTCATTGGGTTTCGCCGACAATAATACTTTTTGTTCACTTCTGTTCACCTCATGCTCATTTCTCATGCAGCATGCAATTTTTCTTGTGTCTGAATTGAGCGTATCTTTTTCAACTCCTTGTATCGCAGATAAAATTAAATGCTCATTCGAATTATTTTGTTCTGCACAGTTTGCGCTAGATTCATTCTTCGACAAATTTCCCTTCCAAATTTTACCTTTGGCTTTGCACCTGGATTTAATGTGACCTTTTTTACCACATTTGAAACAAACGATATTTTGATTTTTCGCTTGCATTGCACATGCATCTATCGTTTTGCTTTGCTTTGTACTACTATTTTGTTTAGCAAACAAATCCAGTAATCGACTTTTTGCATAGTCCAATGTTAATTTTGATTCATCCATTCCATTGAGCGATTCAATTAAGGCATCATATCTTTCATTCAACGTAAGAAATAAATTAACAATAAGGTCCTGTTCCTCCGGTTTGGCTCCCACCAATCGTAAATCACGAACAATGTTATCAAATTTTGCAAAATGTTTCTGCATATCATTACCGCAAATTTCATAGACATTAGTTGTTTGCGCAGCACCAGTTGACTTGTTATACTTTTTCGCTGAAACATACTCAAAAGTCCATTGTACATTGCTTTTGCATTTGGTTTGTCCATAATGTAAGTAAGCTGTTCATCATTGATCGTTTGTGCAATTAAGCTTCTACATTTTGCATCTTTGGACACCAATAGATCTAATTCGACTTCAGTTTTTGCTTTTTCTTTCATTGAGACCAAATCATAATCGACAAATCGTTTCAAGGATTTTTCTTCCAATAACAAATCAAGTCGAAATTTCCATTGACTAAAATTTGTTCCGTCGAACTTCGGAATTGAAATCTTTTCACCGTCAGCCATTTTTATTTTCCAGACCAGATTGTTCTCGAGACTTTATTTTTCACTAACAACCCAATTTACTGAATTTTTAATATTTTTATTCTGGGCCCATAACCTGATAATTTGAGATCAGCAGTTATGGCAAAAACCCAAGCAAACGGTATGGAAAAATAAAGTCCTTTTTTTTATAAAACAAATAAATGGTTTTTATTAATAAACAAAATGATGTTTAGACAACGGCAGCTTAATTTGAACTAACTTATAATAAATAAAAATTGAGACAAGTATCAAACAATAAAATCAAAGGTTATTATATATTCTAATTAAATTACTTAATCTGACATTAGACACGTATAGTTCAAGAAATTAGGAGTTTTTTTAAATTTAAAATTGAAATGAAAAATGAAAATTAGGGCTTGTTTCGCAATCTTAGAGTAAAGTTCTGATTTGTTTTGCACGACAGTTTAACTATCCGAAAATTAAACCTACCCTCAACGGATTTCACAATTATCGAAATAATAAAATATCTCAAAAATAGCTATTCCAGTTTTAGGGAAAAAATTAAGAGAATGCAAATTGTTACAGCCATATTATTCGCTCAATTAATCCGGTTTTAAATTAATACCTTGGTTCTAGGAGAGTTAAGTCTCAAAAGTTCAACCCAAGCGCATAATATTCACTCGATAAACCCGTTCAAAAACCTTCCTTCCAAAAAAATCGATTTTTTTTTATTTTTTTGATTTGTGACAAGTTTTTCCTTTCCTTTCGACCCAAAAAAATCGAATTTTTGTCGATCTGAAGTCGATTTTGCAGATTTCGATTTCTAGCAAGATTTGCACAGATTTTCACACGCACTTGCACACACATCAAAGAAAAGTGACTTTTACCAGTGTTGATTTAAAAGTGGTACTCATACAATCATAAAACAAAATAAAATCACGTTTTGTGTTCGTTTTGCCAGTAAGATTTAAGATCTGACACCCAAATCTGAATTGGTTGAAACGACAGCCACATTACTTTACACCTGGGTTGAACTTCTTTAACAGCTCCCTGTAGGGCAGTTAAAATTGTATCGGATTAAACGCGACAAGGTTTAATAAATAGGGTATATTAACGGGTTTATCGAGTGAATATTATGCGCTTGGGTTGAACTTTTGAGACTTAACTCACCTTTAACAAAGGTATAATTTTAAAACCGGATTAATTGAGTGAATAATATGGCTGTTAAGTTTCGTTTCAGCAAATGGGTCTAAATTAAACAATCAGTCCTGTCTGGTAGATTTTATTTTTGACGCAAGCAAATTGTATATGAATTATTGATTCTAAATCAAACTAACTCGCTATTGGGCAAATTTTATATCTACTGATCTTTTTCATTTACTTGGTGCATTGAAAGGCTTTAAAAATTAAATTTTCAATATGTATATACTGAATTTTCGCCTAAATAATGACTGTACCAACGTGTAAGTTTTTTGTTGAAAGTGCGATCAGGTAGGCACCCAAATTCATTGAAAATCTAAAAGGCGAATTAAAACTATTGGAAAATGCCAACTCCTACCGAGGTAATTTTGACGCATATAAACTGAAGTCTCCTTCACAGAATTTCCAAATAAGAAAATGGAGTACGAACTAATCCAAAAAGTTAGGGAAAATAGCAAAAGCTTTTCGAAGTTAACATACCTACAATATTGAATAAAATAAATATATATATATATGATATTGAAATAAAAGTTGTGAGATAATAGGCAACCTTATTGAAGATATTAACAATTGGTTTAATATTGGACATAGGTGTGGACATAAAAGTCGAAAGTACTAACAAATTGGTATTTGTTTTGATTTGTTTATTCATATGAGGGAACTACCTTTTCTAAATGGTCTTAAAAGAACGAATTCCTTCTCTAAAAATATTTTTAAATGTGCTACATATGTATGTATGTAGCACATTGATTGACAAAATTAAAATTTCGTACTAGTGATGGCCTTATTTTCATATTTCAATCGCGTTTTACTAAACAGCGGTTTAAGATCCATTGGATCAATGAAAGTAGGTCCTAACTATACATAAATCCCATCATGTATTTAAAAATTGAATTATTTGACTTCAAATATTGAAATGACAAACTATAAAAATTAAAAAAAATTAAACCCACTTTTAACTTAGCAACAGTCCAAAAATTACTATGAATACGATCTAGCCTAAAAACTAAATAACATTTTGTATAATTTTTATAAATATTGATATTTTGTAAACAATTTAAAAAAAATACAAATTTGTATGCTAAATCCTCCCCCATTAATCTCCATTTGTTCCTTGCTGTGCGTTTCCGAAGCCATATTCTGTCGAATTCAAGCAGCAGTAAAAGATCCACTGCGTACCTTCTTCGATTGTCCCCCTGCCATCTATTCTAGCTTTAATCAGCTATTAAGCTTTTTTCTAGCTATTTCAGCGTTTTTGTCTTGCAAACAACCTCTTCAAATCCTGTCCAACTGCGTGTGTTTCGTTTCTTATTCGCTGAGATTTCCTTACTCTTAGGGTTTCTATTTCCATAGACCTTTCAGTTGTTTCAAGCTTCGTTTCCATGTTTGGTACCCATATGTTAGCACTGAAAAAATGGTGGCTCAAAATTTCAGTACGTTTTTAAAGCAATTTTAGTATGATTTGTATTTGTATTTGTATTTTTTGACATTTTGTTACAGATAAAATGACCAAATGCCTATTTTATATTTATAGTATCATACTACTTTCACATTTGCAAATGTTTGCTTAGGTTTTCGTATGTTTAAGGCGGGTTCGGCTGGAATTTATCATTAAAAGAATTAGTTTAGTATGATACTAGTAAACAGCCCTATTCTGCTATATGATTCGATCGAATCTTTCGAGTCACGTGATTGTTTAATTCAATTTGCTCCAAATTATTTATTTAAAACTTATGTCTTCCGAATGCAAATCTTAACCAGTACTTGGTTTTGAATTTCTAAAGAGAATCTTATTGTCTTAATTTTATTTTTATCGCAACTTATACGCATTATGAACAGCGAACTTTTAGCAGAATAGGGCTGAATGTGAGAAAGTTAAAGAAAATTTGAGTATAGATTAAAGAGTTTTAAATCATTCTGTTTGACATTTTGCGCCGATTTCTCTATTCATTTACGTTCTGAAAACTTAAGGCATTTCAAAAGTAACAACCACATTAATCGCGAGACTTGTTTTAGTCATTCTTCAAATATTAATGTATGATTTCATTTCTCACTTCAGTGCAGACAACTTTAAGTTACTCATAACCGCATTCTTTAATAAAGAAACAATAAAAATAGTAAAACTAGTAAAACTAGTCCGAAACTCAGAAGCTTAATGAGTTTTAGAGTTATTCCTGCAAAACTCATTGCAGTTATTTTATAAATTTCCAGTGTGCAACTGTTATCCGCAAATGTGTAAAGCCGTGGTTCAAAACCATATTCTCGAAACAGTGCAAGGGTTTGATCCGTTTCAAAGAAAAACAAAAAACGGAAACCAATATAAGTACTATATACTTTTCATTAACGCACTCCTTGTACTTGCATGTAAATAATACCCGTATTGCTTTGGAAGTGGCAAAGCACCCATGAGTACTTTCAATAGGAAACTCAGAATTGGCTTCCCTACTAATCTCCTCATCTACTCTCACATGAGAGCATGTGTAGTTCGTAGTACTAGATTATAGTTTTCTTATACTTGTGAGTACTTTTCCACCAGGAACACGGCTACTGGCGTTCCGTCCGACTAATCCTCCGCCCTTATTTACCTATCAATAAGATGTTACGGTTGTTTTGAATGTCATTATCGTGCAACTTTATCCTTCGTTTGTAACGTATGAAAATTCAATTGCAATATTGTTGCTCGATTACAACACCTCCGATAAACGGGAAAGGTTATTCCCTGGAATTAACCGTTTACATCGGTGGTATTATTCCACACCTAACGAAATTGAAAACCTCTTCCCAAAGGTCTTGGTTTTCTATTTTAGCTGAGACGACTTTATTGGATTATAGTCTTGCCAATAGGAGTAAAAAGAGAAGTTTCTTTATTGGTGCAGTCCAGTCCAGTGCAAGAGGTGAATGTGCAATTGAATAATCAAGGACGTATCTTTGGTACGTTGTGCAGCTTTTTTTTTTTACTTAAATGAAATACGAGAGCATGCCCATGCACATTTTCATAAACTGGTTATCCAACTCTACTACTTGTGCAGGTACTTGTTTTATCTGAAATGCCATAAATAAGTGTTAAGACCGGCACACATACCAAAATCCCTTCACATGAAAAGCTTGAAAAGCAAAAAATTTAAAAAAAAGAAGCATAAATAAATAAAAATAAAAAGAAACTTGTTTTGTGATATAATTTTGTGATCTGATTTCTAAAGTATTTATTACATTTTATTATTTTCTTTGATGGTTCCTCTATTTGTTTATTGCTTTTTGTATATTATATATATTTATATGGATGTATGTGTGCATATATATACTTTTTATTTACATTGCAATCTTTGATTTACCTAAAACACTGAAGCTGTTGACTCCTATTGAATTTCATTTGAAAAGTTGAACGTCCGCTTTTAGCTTATAGTCATGTAACACTTGACACTTTGGTGGTGTGCAATACAATCACCATAGACGTTAGGTACTTTGTTTCTTGATATCTAAATGATTAACTATCTAATTTGTTTTTTTTGTTTGTTTTTTTCTTCGTTGCTATCTCTTTTTTCTGTTGAAGAATGGAAATAATAAAAGAAATTATGGTTATTTTTGATTATGTGGCACCTTGAGTATGCCTCTATATTCTGGTATTTATTTTCAATAAATTACATCATGTGTTTATTTGTGTTTACGATAAGAACGTTATTGGACTTGATTTGCAATTCATTTTCTGAATCATTCTAAGAAAATGAATTAATCTCTGATAACGTACGGTAAACGGAGCATCCATCATTGTAACTGATGGCGATTTGGTTGATGGTCATGACTATTGACTATCACTCCAATCACCGTAAGACCTTCTGTGCAAAAAAAATTAAAAGTATGACTGAGTCGCACATATGTATACATACTTGTTCTCTTATATCTGAAGTTATTATCAGTGAAGATAGAAATAGAAAATATATATTGATATAAAAACATTTCTTGGGAATTTTTTGAACATTCAGATTGATGTGTGCGATATTATTTCGCCTTCGGTAATTTTTGTTTTTATCTAAATCAATCAAGCGGCTTGGGAGAAATGTAAATACAATTAAGTGCACGACTGGGTCGCATTTACTTGCTCTTACATCTATTCGATCACATTTTTAAAACAAAATTCGATGGAGCAAAAAAATATATTTTTCTTAAAAAAAAATTGTAGGGAAAATTTTAACATGCAATTTTATTTTGACTTAAAAGTCCAATATTGTAGTTTGTAGTATACAAATTTTGATACAGAAGAACAGACGCTATGTACATCTACATATTTCAATAAATTTTCCCATTTTGCCTTTTAAATACGGGCACAAAATAGCGTCAATTATTAGAAAAAATGTCAATTTGTCCACCTTTAGTGACATGAAAATTCGGAAGTAGAAATAGAATTCAGGACATACAAATACTTACTTCGAAAAAGTATAGTATAGTTTTTGGTCCAGACAAAATGTAGGCTAGTAAAATCGATTTAAGGGTGGCGCGGCAGATCGCTTTAAAAGCGATACCTCACATTCGACCGTGTTCGCTTTTGGTTATTTTCAAATGCGAACTGGGACGAAAATAAACATTCCATTATTTTCCAATATTACTTAGCATTTTCCATTTGTAATTCCAAAAATTTGACAGCTGTGTTCCGTCACGATTTGTATTTTTGTTTTGTGTTGGTTTGTTGTAAACTTTTTAAATTTTGTAATTTAATTAAAGCATAGATTCAATAAGTATACATACATATATCTGCATGCTGAAAGTGTAGAAAATAGCGAAAATAGATATTGCACACACAGAGTATGATGTTTTTGGCTCCTTTTAAGACACACAAAAAAAAATAATGAATTCAATAAAAACTTAGGATATTCATCCAACGAGATAAATTTCCGCTTTGCAGAAAAATATATTACATTCCACCAGACCTTTGCATGAACACCCCTTAGAAATACTTGTGAAATGTCACATCAAACACATCACAAATATCATTTCGAAATTTATCAGGTTTATCTTTACTCATCAAATTGATGAGATAAATTTGTCAGATTTGCAGAAAAATATTCCCATACAAATTTTGACAGATCGTTTCTGCGGAGATAAAATTATCTGATTTCTGAGGTTTATCCGGGTTTTCCGCCGTTCCATAAATATCCTTATTTTTTTTTTTCAATTACATTTGTATTAACATTTTGATTAGAGCCGCCAGCAATCCGTCACCTTTTGCTTTCAACAACAAAGTAAAAGACATCGGAAGTGCTTTCGCTTTCCATATTGGTCGAATGGAAATCGAATCGCTTTTGGGAATACGAAAATGCAAATCCGCCATCAAAAGCGATCCGCCACGTATTTGAGAATAACACCCTGTTTTTATTCATGCCGATTATGCCGCATAATTTTACTCCCGGGGAGCCAGCCGAGAACTTTCAACCAGAGATCAGAAATAATTGTTAACCTTTACTTTCAATTAATTTCTCTCTGAGAGTTATTGCATTCCTTTAAAAAGATTTTGGTTTCGGTTTGAGATTTATTTAAAAAAAAAATGTAGGTATCGGTTGGGTGTTATATTTTATTTATAAAAATATCTCTCGAAGGTCGAAATTTTTACGAACTATAAATGGAAAAGGTCAACCTTTTTCGCTGAAAATAAATCAAAAATGGTTAATGCAAATTAAAATGTGGAATATGTCGAGCATGTCTTTATTTTCATTTTATCGCACAAAATCTTTACCCAAAAGTATTCAGCGATGACTAAAAAATTCTAATTAACTAACAAATAGTGATTGATAAATTTGAAGATGAGATTTATTTTTTTCTCTCACCGATAAATCTCACTAGTTGACCGAAACATACAAAAAAAAAAAACAAAATAAAGGTTTCTCTAAGACCTTGGCCGAAAACATTTTTATTTTAAGAATAAAGGTTATTGAGTGACTTTTATTGAAAAAAGCAACATATAAGAGTTTATTAAAGAACCTTTCAAAAAGTTAAGATTTATTTCTGATCTTTGCTTTGCAACACAGTTTTGCGTGCAAAGCTAATGTATTTTTGTTATCCAATCCACAGCACTTCTGGTGTCGATAATGAAAGGAAAATATTTGCATGCAGAGCTGACGTTTCTTGGATTCACAGATTCTGTAGTCGTTAATGTGACAAAATAACTTAAATTACTTACAAAATATAGTTTAAAAAATATTGGATTCCCAGATGCTATAGTCGTGAATAACCCAAAAATAACGTTCTCTTTCAAATTTGGCTATAACGATTCTGATTAAACTTTTAATAAACCAATAGCTTAAATCTTCAATGCTTAGCCACTTTGTAGCCTTGGGCAATAAGAGCAAGTTCCCATGCATTTTATTTTTTTTTAAAACAATGAATTCTGTATTTGAACCTCATTTTTTTGTATAATTTTCAACAAAACTTCCTCATTGTAGCCATGCAAATTTTTATACAATGCAGGCATTTTGCTCTTATGATTATAGAGGAAAATCAAAATCCAATTCAGCATTATAATAAATTTCGGTTGAATGGAAATATTTTTTTGTTTGTTTGATCGAATAATTGTGGTTGGAATGGACGACATCGACACACGCAATGATAATGTGTTACCTGTCACTACAATACAAGCATTTAAAAGACACACAACCCTCCTTTTTTTTATTGTCTTTTTTTTTTTACAAATCAAGGTTGTATTTTATAGATTTAAAATCTAAATACATATACCTACCTACTCATAACAACAATAAGTTGTTGTATTCTCAAACTGGGTAAAAATATTAACTTTTGTTGTTTTCTTCTTTTTGCTTACTCCAGTTAAGTGAATAGCAAATACAGTAAACAAACTAATGGCTGTTGACACTTTTTTTTATTATTTATTTATCTACCCCCTTGTTTACCTGACTGTCCTTGGTAATTGGCCAAAAAAGGAAAAACCATCAAAATGTGACTTTTGGTGTATACAAACTAAACTGCAAATACCCAGCTTAATTTGTTTACAAAATGGTAACATTTGAAACGTTTGTTCTTCACCATTTTTTATCTTATTACTGAAAAAATGTATAATGAAATAAGTAGATGGTTTTTTTTAGTTTTTGTGCGAGGGGGTGTGCGTGTCTACTACTCCATTCGCAAATTTGTTGTTGCTGTGGAATTTTTCCGGGACGCATTATTTTTTCTTGTTTAATATGTATGCATATGGTTTAGACAGGTAGCATGGTAAGGGGTTGATGTTTAACATTATCTTGCAAGCTTTTTCTTGTAAAATTGAGCATGCGCATGAATTAGTTTTTATAAAGAGAAACTGAAATATAAACTCTTCGGAAATTAGTAGCGAGGAGTTGTAGTTTTTGTAACAGTTAAAAAGAAAATGAATGAACAATCCTTTTGCCATGATGAAAGAATTTACTAAGCCAGTTCATGTTTATGAAATCTCAAAAAGTGAAAGAGAAAAAATTCTGAATACGATTTCATACCAAGAAGTCAGAATAGCTCTATCTCAAAATCAATTGACACCGCGTATTCTTCAGTTGACTTTTGCAGGGTAGATGAAATTCTTAACTACCTCGAAGTTAAAACTGCCTCTTTTGGTTGAGAGCTGTTATTTTGTATTGCCCTCATTTTTCGGCAAACTCACTCTAACCGCTTCTTTCTCTTTATTTTCAAAACTTATTTTTCTGCTGGGTTCTTCTTGACATATCCAAGTCATTGCACTTATCGAAAAATGATGAAGTCACATGGAACACGCAACACCCTTTTTAAATCCTCTTTAAGCCTCCAAGGGAATTTTATTCAAAATTCTTATTGACATCACAAATGAAAGAGTATAGTAGAGATGCCAAAACTCAAGATGGCTCTGTATAATTCCTACGGATACAAAAATCTTGGATTTTCTGCCAGATAGTGAAAATCAAATCACATTTTCTTGGCCCAACACCATAATGATAAGAAACTAATTACTCTGTTGGCAAAAGGTTTGAGGCAATCACACACAATCTGATCTTACTATTACATATCGTTGGCTCGAAACTAAGGGGTATAATTTTTGTGTGGATCGGGAAGAATGTGCTGAAATTCCATTTATCAGACATACAATCATCCGAACAGATAGTTGAAATGACTTGATGTGTGTTCTCTACCAAGTTGCTTCCAGCTGCATTAAACAGTTCGGCAAGTGAGCGGCCGACTTGTAAGACATATGTGGGCATAATGTGTCTATCCAATTGTCTCTTAGGCCCTTCATATTCTGAGCGCTTCGTTTACTTCTTTGTCTTTAAAGGTTTCTGCTCTGACTTTGATGACGTGAAATGTTATTTTGTACATTTTGGTAAAACTTTCGACATCATTCCTGGAGTGTCTCGTTCTTTTTCAAACCGGTGTTCCTTCCGTATTTTTTTTTCGCTTTGAGTACAGCTTGTTTTGTTGCGTGCTCCCTCCGGTATGTCAAGTTCAACCAGAGTTTTATTGGTGGTGGTCCCGTAAAACCCAACACCTGGGATGCAGCTTTCTTAATGGCTTGTTGGCAGCATCGCCTCTGGTCTTCGTTAATTTTCGAATAGCTCCTCTCGGTGATCCCCGACGTCAGTTTCTTTTTTAGGAATGATAGACTATAACGCTTCGGTTTCAACTGAAAATCAACGTCTTGAAAAGAAAGGAAACACAAAATAATTCGAATTGATTGTCTAACACAAAATCTTCGAAGAGTAAACTAACATTTTATCGCAGCTCCGCATATCAACTTTCTTTTGTATGTTGATTAACTATTCAACTCTACTGTAAGAATTTATATCACGTCAACTGTTACATTCAGTCCTTCAAGAGAAAAAGCTCACAGCCTACCCTTCATTATGAAAGCCCCAAAATCTCTTTTAATTCAATTCCTTTAGTAAAATCGTTAGCTTTTGATTTTTCCTTTCTTCTATTTTCGTTGAAAATTGAAAACTTTCTTTTTGCCTTCCTGTCAATGTATCCAACCTGGTGCACTGCAGTCGAAAAGGATAAACGCTTTAAAGCAGACGAAACCATACAATACTCTTGTGAGAAAATACTAAATTAAAAAAAAAAACCTTCTGTTCTTGAAAGCAAAAACAAATCTTTGAAGATCATAGATTACATCTCTTCAACTGTTCGAACAAAAAAATAATTTCAGTGAATATAAAACATTCTTTATTGGAGAATTGAAAAGTGTACCCGAGCAAAGAAACTATTGTGACGAATTTTCTCAGAAGTTGAAAGCATCATAATTATTATCATCTTGGAGTTGGTAAATTTTCCCCGGTCAGATTTAAATCAATTGTTCTTGCATCATATGGTGGGCGGTTTGTTACCATCTGTGGCACTATTCGCCGACGACGAAATTATTAGTAAGTTTTGTTTCTTCTAAAAATAGATTATCTATAAATATCTATGTATGTACGGTACGTGCATATAAATATTTGCAAATTTGAATTTTGTGTATAACACTCCTATAAAGCACCGTGTCGCCGGAATGACGTGGCCAAGTTTATTTTATTTTTTGCAGTGCCAGGCATTCTGCTGTGTGTGTGATGTATGTGGAATTGTAAAATCAATAGTTTTCATCTACCAACCTACCACTACGAAGCAGCAGGAGAGATGCACATTTTGTTGGGTGGCAGGCTCAATAGCATCTAGTAGTGGTATAGGCCAGGCGATCTCTATGGAATTTTCTATCGTCTATTCTGACTCGCTTTCGCAGTATTTTGTTTAGTTTTTTTTTTTTTTATTTTTATTCCATTCATCCCGGTACAGCAGTTCTGGTTTGGATGCTGTGAAGGGATTTGTATTTTGTTGATTTATGATTCGCTGCTATGCGGGTTTTTTTCTACTTAATTGCTCTTGAAAGAGGGTAATGGTGAAGGGGAGGATTTATCTCTGTAAAAAGTTTTTAATTCTGTTACTTGGCATTTGTTTAACAACCAACAAAAAAGATAACACAACTGAAGTGTGGTGCAGAGAAACCTACGGAAGAAACAACGCATTTGGGAAAATTCGCGTTATTTTTTTTTTGTTCACTCTGCAGGAGGCAGGAGGTATTTGGTTTTGATTATGGACTTAAATATTTGCGCACTGAATACTAGATGAGTCACTAGAGACAAGATGAAACAAAAAATGAGATACTTTTAAGAAATACAAAAAAAAAATTGAAATTTTGTTGAGTTAGTCACTTATATACAATATAGATACAGAGCTACCGATATTTTTATACCACACTAAACGCCACTGTTTCACTAAGATCTTAATCTTCATATAAGTAATAAATTGTTTATCTTGGATGTTTTTAACTGTTATGTATTTATTTTGTGAATCCAGCCGAGTTCATAAATCGCAACCTGGGCCATATTTCACGGAACATACATAACAAACAATGTGTGTGACATAAAATAGGGCTCAATTGAGTTAGTGTAAATGTTTAATACATATAAAAAAAAAATGTATACTTTTATCGGTATGTGATGTAATTCTGTAAAATAGTACCCTGAATGCAAAAACTATTGGACTGAATTTCATACTTTTAAGTTATCTTGTCAAAACCGTTTTTATTCCGAAGAATAGAATTTTTGTTGTCCAATTTAATTCCGTCATAGTCAAATAAATAATATTTATAAAGAGAAACATTAAAATTTGCATCTCTCTCTAGAAACGTTGTTAACTCCAAAATTTAAAAAAAATCAATTTTCCTTGTTCTTGCAATTAGGTGGTGAAATCTTAAATTCCAAAAGAATGTTAAGAGTGCCTACAGAAATGAAGAGCGATGTTGGTATTGTTTTACATTTATGAACTCGACCTTTTACTTGTGCACCCTTTTAGGAACAGGGTTTTTTTTTGTTTTAATTAATTCAATTTAATTTATGCACCCTTGTTCTGAATAAGAAATCAAATCGTTTGTGTTCTATATTCCATTTTGTTTTCAATACAAGCGAAATAAGATTCTTTTTTTTTCTTAGAATTCATGCTGGTTTTTTCTTAAAACTGAAATTATTCGTAAATTTAGAACAGGGCTCATAGTTAGTTGCATACATAATGGAATTCATGCTTCACTACCCTGATCGTTTCGTTTTAACAAAAAGAGACTTCTACCACGCATGAAATGTATCGGGACGACAGGCGAAGTAATCGCTACCAAAAGGAATGTAAAATAACTAGGACTTACAATAGACAGCAAACTCTTCTGGAACAAACAATTCGAAAGAACCATCGGGAAAGCCATAAAGGCCCTTATGCAAGAGACCTGTAGGTAAATCATGGGGTTGTAAACCAAACATCCTTACATGGATGTACACTATAATTGTAAGACCCAATGGTGATGTTGTGTACCACAAAGGAACCGAACCAGGTATTACTAGAAAAAGGACAGAGGCTCGCTTATATGTACATATGTATGTATCGCTGGAGCAATAAAAACTTGGCCAACAGCAGCAATGAAAATTATCATTCACTTGACTCGTATTATTGGTGGTCATGAAGAGACAGAAATGGGCCTCGTCGTTGAAGATAATTTTGTTTTTGCTGAAATCAGGGTACGCTTTCAACTGCTCCAGTACCATGTCAGCGAGCACACTGCCGGTTCATTTATATTTTGTAAGGACGTAGGCCCAATTACCGGCGCAAAACTCGTAAAGTGCTATCTTTAGCATTATATTTCACCATAAGTCGTTATTAAGAATACCTCCCATTGAATCTTTTTTATATTTTCGACTTTCTCAATATCAGCTAAACTGATTGAAATTCAAATGCTTATTAAAGGCCTTAATATGAATTGATATCTTCTTAACGACCAAGTCTCTTGCAAAAGAAATCCCCACATTTATCCAAAAGGTTTTACAATTCAATAACTTATTAATATTAAAATACTCATCACTTTTTTTTAGTATTTCTTCCTCAATAATTTTCAATCAATCTATTTTTGTATGGTACATTAATATCTTGAACCCTTTTCGTTCACTTCTTCAATAATATACAAACTTGAAATTGAAGATGAACTTATTTGTGGCCCTTTGCTCCAGGCACCCTAAAAATCCAATCTAAAAATGAAAATTTCAATTTATGTCGTTACAAATTTAAATACATTCTCATTTGCCTCTTCCGTCGACTTCAACATCTAGAAAGAAACAAATTCAAACGATTGAATAGAAAATGATGAAAAAGGACTTCTTTTGAATTTCGTGGAATAGAGAAACACCACCTCCCCACCTGCTCACCACCTGCTCACCACCTGCTCTTATACTAAGAGTGTATGTTGTGTAAGCACTGTCTTGTTCATCTTTAAATAGAGAGATAAAAAAAAGCTCCTTTAAAGATAACATTTTATGGATTAGAAGCTGTAGCAACTAAATGTGCAATTTGTGTGTGAGTGTGTACTGCAGTGTCATATGCCGGAGAAAAATCCAAATCATATGTTACAAACATATGTATAAGAGCACTTATTTGTATTTGTTTCCTTGTGGGTTGTGCGTGGGCGATGACACCAGATTTCAACGCAGAACGAACTCTAAATCATCTCTATTCAAATAACGAGCAAGAATTTGTATCCGATTCTGTTAGAGATGTAGAGATGTATATATGAAGATAAGATTATCCTTTAATAAATTTCAATCAAAAAATAAAAACAGTACAACTTTAGACGGCAAACTTGCACATGGCGATATCAAATCCAATTTTGTTACATCTTGAGTACACCGTAACTTGTGTACTATGTATGTATAGGCAAATCGATATTTCTACCATTTTTTCAAGCTATTTTTGTGCATATAGAGGTGTTAGGTGCTTAATTCTTCATATTGTCAATTTGTACATAAAGGGTTTTCCAATAAGAGGTGTTATTTTGATATTCAAAGAAAAATGGCATTTTTTGAGATAAATGATCGGATGTTTATTTCATTATAAAGAGGTATGCCGTTAATAATGGAACACAACATCAGCCAAATGGCCGCCACGACCACGCTTACAGGACCATATCCTATTCATGAAATTTTCCATAACCAAATCGCAAAGTGGCTGCCCTATGTCCTCGATAGCCTCACGAATTCCATCTTTGAGGTCTTGAATCGACGCTGGGCTGTTGGCGTAGACCTTTTCTTTCACGTGGCCCCAAAGGTAGAAGTCGCAAGGTGTTAAATCACAAGATCTCGGTGGCCAATTGTGATCACCTCTTCGAGAGATAACACGGTCCGGAAACTTTTCCCGTAAAAGATCGATGGTTTCATTGCTTGTGTGGCACGTAGCGCCGTCTTGTTGAAAGTAAACGTTGTCCAGATCAATACCATCCAATTCCGGCCATAAAAAATCATTAATCATCTCTCGATAGCGCAATCCATTGACCGTAACTGTTGCTCCAGCCTCATTTTCGAAAAAGTAAGGTCCAATGACCCCGCCGGACCATAAACCGCACCAAACAGTCACGCGTTGAGGATGGAGAGGCTTTTCAACAATAACTCTTGGGTTTTCCGAGATGCGACAGTTTTGCTTGTTGACGTAGCCTCCGAGGTGGAAATGGGCCTCATCAGTCAAGATGATTTTTCGATGAAATTCCGGATCATTTTCATGCATTTCAAGGACCCGATCAGCAAAGACACGACGTTGTTGATGATCAGCCGAAAGAAAGAACGACGAGGAATGGACAAACCTGGGTTTTCTTCAACACTTTGGGCTACAACAGCAATATTCTCAGTTGTTCTTGAGCGACATGTACGGGTTTTATTCTTCCATCACTAACTTGTCCCAACAGCTCGAATTTGTCCACCAATTTCTGTATTGCGGTCCGACAAGGTGCTTCACGACGACCCAAAAATGTTTTAGTTTTACGAACCTTCTCTGCCAAATTTTCACCATTTTTATAGTGAATTTTAATAATTTCAATGCGTTGTTGAAGCGTGTATCGTTCCATTTTTATCAATGGCGTAGTTTCTACTTGTCAAATGTCAAAAAATGACAGCTTCAAAAGTGACAGCTACCGAAATAGCGGGCTATTCAAAATAACAGCTCTTATTGGAAAACCCTTTATATCTACATAATAAACAGTTTTGATGACCTGAAAAAAACCGTATGATTTCGCTCAATGGCACACAATATTGACATTTTGTATTTTTATAATTTAAATTTCATATATTTTCGGATAAAAACAGTTTTAATTGTAGTTTTCTTAATTACTTAAGGTGGCGCTACAATCCAGTTTTAACCTGGGCATCAACCAACAAGTTTTTCAAGCCACCTCGGTCCCTACCTAGATGTCTCCAGTTTCGCACCTTAAGTTGGTTAAGGTGCTCTTCTACTTGCGTGCGGCACCTGAGTTGCTACCTTTCTCTACTCTTCTGCTCCAGTCCAATCAATCAATCAGATGTCAATTTGTGTCTAGGTCAGTGTCGCTGTAAAGCTCATAGAGTTCATTTTTGTTGAGAAGAAGTCAAACATAAAAATTAACCGGAGAATTTTCCTTTTAATAAATATAAGCTAAAGTGTTGTTTGACAAGGTCCATGCCTCTACCCCAAATAGCAGGACCGGGATGACTAGTGTCTTTAAAAGGGACATTTATGTTGCTCGAGAGAGGGCTTTGATACTCAATTACTTTCTTAGCCCAAATAAGCAGCGCTGCCACTGTTATCCGAGTTTATAGCGGAGCCTAAGCAGACAAAGTCCCTAGCTACCTCAAAGTAATAGCTGTCTATTGTAACCTTCTGTTCAAAACGTCGGTATCATTTTTATCTAATAGCTGTTTAAATTGTTCAAAATGTACCTAGCAAGAGTTCGATGAAAATACCCACTATAGCCAGTGTTAATTACGAGATTACTTTCTTTTTTCTAGCCCAGCATCTTAATAGAAACCATCATACCTTACAACTACTCCCAACCTATTTCATTGCAATTTTTTCTTCCTCTCTTATTATTTTCTTTGCACTCAAGCCAATCACCAAAATCATTCATGTTTATATTAAAAATTCTAACACATAAGGATAACTCCTAGCTCTTTCGAAGTCTCGAGCCCTTTCAGGGATGATTGGATGCCATAATTAATAGAATTCACTATGAAATTGCCTTCTATTACTTCCTACTGGCGACGACAAGTACGACCGACCGACGGAAGTAATTCTAGCTCATATTGAAATTCACATGTGGGTGTACCCACCGTGTCTATGGACTAGATGCAAATAGGATGCGGGAAATTTATCTTTTCAATTTAAAATGCATTTAGTTCATCGTCATTCGTCCATTTACCATCAGCACACAAGGTCATACGGCGACGACGTCATGTACTTTTTTTCTTTTTTCATTTCTGCAAAAAAAAAAAACAACCCCAAACCATAGCAAAGTTGAATAAAATTCAAAGCCTGTAGTTGAACCCTATGGAATAATAGCGGTGCCGTTGCAATTAAACGTTCGTTCTTTTGAAAAGAACTATTTTCATGCTTACGATGCATTTTTTCCGTAGCCCCACAGAATGACCTTTGTGTAGAGCAGAAAAATTAACATCATTAGCGCTAACTGAGAGTGGTTTACGAGCACAACATATTTATATACATATGTATGTAGTTTTGTTTTATTTTATTTTATTTTTTTTTATAAAAAAAAGGATTTATATTAATTTTATTCGTTATTTTTTTCTTTGCAGAAACACCAGTACACAAAGGAGCACCTCCATCTCCACCTCAACGGAGCAAGTTAGTTAGATCGTGCATGAATTCACATAGGCGATACTTAAGTCATAGGTAAGTTGAGTAAGAATTTTCTTTTAGTTTAATTTTCTAGTCTAAGTGTTTGGGGTAAAATCACACAAAATTGAATCAATACAAAAAAATTTAAATAATTTTCTCGTTAAAGGAGTACAAAATCCGCATTGCAGATAACATTTAACAAACGAAACTATAATTGATTTTTAGTTTTAAACCTTGAGAACTCATACTATCATAATATTTATTTAATAAATGTTAGGACGTATCCATTTTGTGGAAATGAATATTATTGTTAAATTAAGTTAAACATTCAAAATTTTAAATTCCATTTGAAATGTAAATTCATTGATGAATTGTTAAATTACATTTTGAAATTTTAAACAATACAGCATTGGGCTAAATTTAACCCAGCGCACATGGACTGTATTTGCATTGAAAAAAAAAAAAAAACAAAGCAAAATTATTCCAATGCCGGGATTCATCGATTTTTGCTTTGTATTCTCGAATGTGTTTAGTCTTATTTCGCAGGAATTTCCTGATTAAATTCCCGTAAAATCCCCTCAAGTTCCAACAAAGTGTCCAATGTATGTCATTGTTTGGAGTTTAGTTAATGCAAAACCCAATTAGTCAGACATTGTTCATTCATTTCATAACGTGCTGAGTTTTGAAAGCCGATTGTTCGTATGATAAACATATGTACATGCAATACAGGCGGCGAAGAAAACATCAATTACAATTGAAGCATTAAAGATGCTTCAGAGAGAACAAACCTAAAGTGAAACAACATCACACTCATTTGGCGACAAATCTGTCTTGACGTATTCTCAAACTAGTTTTGGAGAAGCTGTATGGTTGAAGAAGGGGAAGAAACTATTTCTCACCTTCACTGCACATGTCCTTCTCTTTCCCAAAGATTTCCCTCTGGGAGATTAACTACAAGGATCCTGGATTTGCAACGACAGACATTTTAGCAGTCTCGTACGCTTCATACTTATCGCCTAAGTGTTACAGTCTTTATTGCTAGCAGCCACTTCTACCTTACTTAACCTTACAACAACTCAAGTGCTCCACTACCAAGTTAAGTCTGGAGTTATAGACATTTAATGAGTGCCAACTCGATCATCAGTCGCCTTTTTAGGGGAAATTTGTCAAAACCGGTATTTTGCACTTGTTTGACTTTTCCATTACAAACTAGGCACTAGTAGGGGAACTAAGCCAAACTCTGAGGCCTGGTCAGTTATGTCCCGTTAGTAAAAATAGATTTATTTAAATTTTGTTCTGGAATTGAAATATTACACAAAAGTCTGTCCGACTACAGGTTTTCTAAGGCTTTTATTTGATGTCCTATTTAAAGAAGTTTCCTATAAGCACAAAATGCAACTAGAAAAGTTTATTTTTTAACCAAAGCAATATGAAAAAGGTTTGGAATAAAGCTATTGGTTGGTTTACTCTTTTTCAACAGCCGCTATGAAATAGGCCATCTTATGGTCGCCTCCCTGACTTATAGTTCATATAGGAATTTCGGCAAAATTCGACATATGTATGTTAGTTGATTTAAATAAGAATTGAATATTAATAAACTCCTCACTATTCCACTGATAAGCCCAAGTAAGATCGCTGGGACGAAACACCAATGAATCTAATTAAAAATAATTAAAATTAAGTAGTGATGACTGATGAGTCTTCTACTTGGTTAACTTATTTCAGTAGTGTGTAGAATTTTTATCATAAAAGAGTTTTGAAAAAAAACTACAATCCTTTAATTCCATGGTTCTTTCCTAATGCTATTTTTCTCCAATTTATGTAGAGATAATCAAATTTTCAAAAAAAAAGTAAAGCAAATCAGTCTGAATTTTAATTTGATTCAATTAATTAATTAGGCTGAAGTCCTCGTTTTTCCTAAACTTTTGCTGTCTAATTTTCTTAAGTAAGTCAGTGATCTGCGAAGAAATAATCAAAATGTATTCTTCTAAATAACATCATCAGTTACATTAATATAATATTTAACACATTAACAAATTAAAAAAAAAAAAAAAAAACAATCATACAACTTCAATCAAATCCCTCAAAGGTAATGAATCCATCAAAATTTTATATTTTTTATTTATTATTTTCACTTTTTCTCTTTCAAATTAAATTCATATTTTCTTAATTTTCTTTCAGGACTTCAAAATTTTCCAGCAACAGACACCGGAAGCTTCAACCTTTTAGAGAAACGTGAGGCAATTACCAAAATAAAGCGCCCGCGTTTACCAATAAAATAAAATAAAAATTAATAAACAATTGATGTATTTAAGAACCAGAAAAATTTAAAAAAACAAAACAAAATAATCATAATTATAATTTTAAAATTAAAAATTACATTAACAACAACGCAAATTAGTACTGTGTGTGGTGTAATTCAAACCAAATTTTGTCTTTTCGAACCCAAGGAAAACAAAAAGAAAGAAAATAATTATTTCTTAATATTATAAACTCAAATATAATATTTAAACAACAAAAATATCACACAAAGCTTTAATCTTAAAGCCAGAAACAAAACACAAAAACCAGCAAATCAAACAAACTTCATGAATTTAATAACAAATATCTACAGTAAATCAAAAAATAAAAATTTAAAACCCTTAACCTCTTCAAGAGTGTTACGGCAGCTGCACACTAATGTTAAAACAGATCAAATAGGGTCAATAGCTTAAGCGCGCAGAGCGAGCTCCAAAAAGCCACAGAAAAGCAAAGAAGCAAGCAAGCAAGATTAAGGAAGCTTATAGAATTCCAACAGGAAGCAGGAGAGAATTATATCCAAAACGAAAGTTAAAGCTGTAAAGTTTGAAAGTAAAGTCCAGGAAGCTGTTTATAAATAAAACCATTGAAAGTCAGTGAAGCACAAGATTAAGAACAATTTTGAATATTTTTTTGAATCTCGAAGAAATTAAAAAAAAATCTGTAAAGATGGGTTCGGTAAATGTAAATCGTAATGTCACTGACATTTTCTATCGCTACAAGATGCCGCGCATCAATGCCAAGGTCGAAGGAAAAGGCAACGGCATCAAGACTGTCATTGTGAATATGGCTGAGGTTGCCAAAGCAATCGGACGCCCGGCCACATACCCGACCAAGTACTTTGGTTGTGAACTCGGAGCTCAGACTCAATTTGATTATAAGGTAAATAAATATCTTTGCGATGCTACTATGTTATGCATTTTTAACTTATATCTTTTTGTATTTCAGAACGAACGCTTCATTGTAAACGGCTCTCATGACGCCACTAAATTGCAAGATCTGCTCGATGGGTTTATCCGTAAGTACGTTCTTTGCCCGGAGTGTGATAATCCCGAAACTGATCTAACCGTTTCGGCGAAGAATAGTTCAATCTCGCAGTCATGCAAGGCTTGTGGATACCATGGATTGTTGAAGATTCACCACAAGGTGAACACTTTCATTATCAAGAATCCTCCAACAATCAATCCAGCCACTCAGGGATCCTCATTGACCAAAGGCAAGCGTGGAAGGAATTCAAAGAAGAACGGCGAGAATGGCAGCATGTCGGACTCGGTCAACAATTCGATGGCCAATAACTCGGGCGACTCAGATGGAGGCACCAATCATGCCAGTCAAACGGAAGCCGAAATAAACGCTGCTATTCCGACCAAGGCCGAAGATGATGATGACAACTGGACCACAGACACTTCGGCTCAAGCTATTCGCGAACGTATGGAAAGCTTAACTGACGGCGCCAAGATAATGACCATCTCCGGTGACTACGACAAGACAGAAAAAGAGCGCATTGATATCTTTTACGAGATGGTTAAACGTAAAATTGATGAGAATCAGCTGGACTCTGTTGCCGTCCACAAGGAGCTGGCCATTGAAGCCGAACGCTTGGATATTAATCACAAGGCCACTCTGGTATTGGCTGAGTTGCTTTTCTCTGCTAACATCATAAACGAGGTGCGCAAGCACCGTAATATTCTGTTGCGCTTCACTCACAACAATTCTAAGGCACAACGCTACTTGATCGGTGGCATCGAGCAAATCATCGCTTTGCACTCTGCCAAGCTAATGGACAAAGTTGCTGGAATTCTCAAGCTCTTCTATGACGCCGACATCCTCGAGGAAAAGGCCATTCTTGATTGGGCCCAGAAGGTGAGCAAGAAGTACGTCTCCAAGGATGTTGCCGCCGAAATCCATGAGAAGGCAAAGCCTTTTATTCAGTGGTTGCAGGAAGCCGAAGAGGAGGACTCATCTGAAGGTGAAGAAGATGATTCCGATTTGGAGATCGAATATGATGATCGTGCTCACATTCAGCCAATGAAGAAGGCTCCAAATCCAGCCAAAAAAATCATGGACGATGACGATGACGGTGAAGAGATCGACATTGATGGCATCTAAATAAGGCGGCTGCGCAAAGACTTACTTTATGTAGTACTGCTCTTTTTTATCTTTCATTTGTTGATATTTTTTTAAAAGTCTTCTATTTCTAACTCTCAAGATAGTTAAACTCTTTTTCTCCTTTCCTATATCTATAAACATTTTCTATTTGTTTCATAAAAGCGAAATTACACCAGCTACTTGATTTGGTTTGAAATATTTAGTATTTTTGAGGTGCCATGAAATAAAGTTGAAAGAAAAATTTTAGACTTTATTGCATTCTTAAAAGTGCAAGAAAGTCAACGTCAAACTCAAAGGCTTTAGAGTTTATTGCAATGGGCTTAATTTAATGGCACTACTTTTGATCAAAAAAAAAAATTATAAAATGTAAAACAAAACCAAACGATGCTTTTCTCAATACATATTTAGAACGAAACTTTATTTTAAAATTAAAAATTTTAAGAAATAGTATGATATTTTCTTCTTTTAAAATACAAATTCCAATTCATTTGATAAATAGACTTTAAAACACAACACACGTATAGATATATAAACCAATATATTTTTTGCAGTTTCTTATATACATGTATAATTAATTCAAAGATTTTTAATATGTTTCGGATTAAAAATAAATAATAATGAAATTAAAAAATATTCTTTTACATTTTCTTCATAAATTTTAATTCTAAGTCATCCCTGAATCCATAACATAAAAAAAGTCGAATACCAGCATATAATATTCATAATTACGGATCAATTTGCTTCGTATAGTTAAAGTTCACTTTTGCTTCCGCAAATGAAGGGTGCTCAGATTTTTAAGTTTGATATCAAATCTGTCCTTAAATATTTTGAACTATATTCCTGGTTGAATTACAAAGCAAACTGTTTGACATGTCAATTTATGTTAGTTATAGATGTTATGGCCATTTAAAGTAGGACGGGACTAGAAAAATGTCAATTTATTACAGTTTTTCGCCATCAAAAGTATGAAATATACAACGCGCTTCGCGTGGCATGAAAAAAAAAATAATAATTGCCAACTTTATGCCACATAAGAGGAACTTAATAAAGTCACTTCCTTAAAATTTTGGCTGAGTTCCAAAATGCATCAGATGTGTATTTGAGTTCCGAAACTGAACCGAGGAAATATTGACGACATTATAGACCAAGAGCCGGCAGCAAATTTTGGGAGTGGAGTGATAACCAATATTTATACACATGTTTTTTTTCACCTGTGGCGGGGTTGGGCGTTCTAAAATGGTAATTTTGCGATTTTGGGGTCGAAGTGATAACCACTTAAATCAATATATAAACAATAGAGGATGGTGCACTGATGTCAAAAAAGTGTGTCGAAGACGTTTTACTTTCAGGCTTCCCCTTGCCAGACGGCCACCAAAATGCCCGAAAATCAACTTTTATGGGTCGAAGTGATAACCACATGAGTGATACATCAAAAATGTTCCTTATTTTTTTTTTTGTTTTCAGCCTTGCGCTTGCCAGACGCATTTAAACTTTTTTCAAATGCATTTTTAAACTTAAAACCTTACTAACAAAACATCAGAAACAATCTCCTGATTATAAAAATGTGCGTAGAAAGGCTATCGGAGCGAATCACGAATTTTTTTCTATTGCATTTACTATTTCAGTGGCTTTTAGGATAGCGAAAGCCTCAGTTGAATAAACTGGAAAGTACTGCAAAGAATGTCACCAGATTCATGTCCTGTCCCAGAGTCGGATTTGGATCCATCTGTATGGTGGAAGTCCCATGATTCATTCCTGTATTCGTCGATGATTTCATAGAATAATTGTGTGTAGGTTTCCTTCGTTGTTAAACCCTTTTTAAACGTTGCGAGATTGGTATTTATGATGTTGGTTCGAAACTGCCATGGAGGTACGTTACTTAAGAGTGTGTGTTGGAGTAATATCAATTTTATTGCAAGCATTTAGAGCGGTGTAGATGGTAGACGGACATTTCGGTGTTTTTTTTTTGGCGATACATAGAATCGTTGCTGTTTTTTTTTTAAATTATTTAACGGTTCGATAACAATGCACCATTGGTAGTATCAATCAGTCTCAGACATTTTGGCGTCTTACTATTGGCGTAGGTATGCTTACAGTGAGAGAAGCGAAGCATTTGTTTTTTTTTTTAATCTTTAATTGAATTGAATTTATTTATTAAAAAAGAAATTTTGCTCTGTCATTTCCTTAAGTCTAAAGACATTAATCTTGACGATCCCATTAATATAACGCAAAAATACGTACACATGCTTATACGTATCGGTTTTTCTTAGATTTGTTTTTATAAATTTAACCGATTATTTTTTAAACAGTTACTTTTATCAGCTAACAATTGACATTTTTTACTAGAAAATCCAATTTCCTTAAAAAAAAAACAATAAAAGAATTTCTTCTAAGTTCAACGATTAGCGATTTTTTTTTATATGATGAGTAGTACACCCATACCCGCGTTGCTCCGTAAAATTTTAAGAATACTTTGTTTAGCTAAATACATATTTATTAACATATCAAAATAGTGTTCAATAGGGCTAACTGCAATTTCCACCGAAATTATGTTTTGAGCAAAAATCAATTTCATAAAAATGGAATGGATAACTTTTTGCAGTTTTTTTTTTGCTTTAATAAGTTTGAAGGTCGACAGACAAACAGAATCTTAGTGCCCCTTCCTCGTTTTTTTCTATCATTGACATTTTCTATCGTTGTCAATTTTGTGATGAATCTCACAGTTCCTCAGTATGCAAAAAAAAGAAAGAAAACAAATACGTATGTAAATACGTACCTACTGTGAACCGCTGTTATAAAAAATTAAAGAATTAAGTGGAAGATATGAGAGAGAAAGTAAATTGAAAACAGCGGAATGAAATAAAACAGAGCAAGGACAGCAATGCTTCTTACTTTTTAATTAATTTTTTTACTTGCGATGTAATTCTGCCTGTATACATGTTATGGATTCATAAAAAAATTGAACTCGAGATTTTGTTCAAATTTGACAAATCCGTCCGTCGGTCCTGTTCGGCTACAGCCTTAACGGGTGGGTCAATTTTCTTAAAGTTTGGTACCTAGTGTTTTTTAGACGTTCCCCGACACGTTTTTTTAGGAACAAAAATAACGGTACCTGTCATACGAATTTTTGGGGACAAAAAAAAAATCCAATAAATTTAAGATAAAAATTGGTTCAGAAAAATGGTTATTAATGGCACCTCCCAAAGAACCAGTTCTTTGATTTTTGCTTTTCTTGAAAAAGGTTAAATATTTTCTGGGATTACTCGTGACAAAGTAAATATTTGTTTCGTCTTTATATAAAAGTAATGAGTAATGATATGACCTTCCATAAAATACCAAGCAAATCGTTTTGAATGTAAGCACATCGCAATGCGAAAGAAAAATAAAGCCGAGGAAGAATTCCACATTCGTGAAGCGTTGCTAAGGAAGGAATCTCTGTACCTGACACTAACAGTACGCCCGAAGTTAGGCTAAAGGGTAAGCTTCTGTGGGATTCACAGAGGTGCTATTTTTACGGTGGAATTGTTTTGTTAAGGAAGAAATGCAGCTGGCTTTTTCACTAGACACTAGAGCATTGTTCCTAAAAATATTGATATAACAAAGACCTTGATTTTTGTGCCTACCTATTAATTCTAGTGGCTGTCTTATGGCTGCTTGGTTCTACTGGCATACCAATTGAGGCTTTGGTAAAACAACTACAACAATCTCTCCACTCTTCCCCCTTTTTAATATAATAACAATAGTCATTTTTACTAGAACGCCAATCGTCGCTTCTAGAGTCTTTTTATTTCCGTTAACTGGGAGAATATTACTTAAGTAATTACGTAGTTAAGTGGGATATAAGAGATACCGAAACTTGAGTTTAAAGTAAATAAGTTTTTTTTTTTTCTTTTTTTAGTTTTTCTACCCTTTATAATTTCTTGTCCAAATCAACGATTTCCAAATGTATAAGTCAACCGATTACAATAATTCTGATGATTCCGGGAGCGGTGTTTCCAGACGTCTTAGAAGCAGACTAACGGATTTTGAATCCAACAGGTATTACTAAAAGTGATTAATTTTCTATGATCTAGGTATGTAAATGTCAAACGTCGTTGAACAGCTCTCTTTTGTATTCTGTAAAACGAATAGAAACGACGACTAACACATCTGTCGTTGTAAATTTTACTAACGACAATAAAATGCACAAAACTATAGGTACCCTTGTCAAACTACTTCATTTATAAAATAGTCGTTAATATACATAATTATTATTTATGAACAAAATAAATGAAATATTTTTGTATTTGATTGTCAAAAAAAAATAAATCAGATACAGTTCTGGGAGCTTGTCGAGCTGATTGGGAAAAATTGCATTGAGTGTTGGTAGCTAAACAACTGAACAACATAATGTAGGTTCTCATCCAAGAAATGGAGGTGGTGGACCACAGTTTTGCATCGCAAATTCACATAATCACTTGTGCATCAGTTTTGCAGCTTTGTTTCTTCACTTGAAGACACTGTGACAAACTTGCTGTATTTAAACAAAGTAGCTAGTTTTATAGGGAATTGGCCTCGAATTCACAGGATGTTTTGCAGGCTGGATCGAAACAAGCAGAAAATCGTATGTAAGGAACAATCTATTTCCTAGCATTTTCTAAAATAAATGCAAACCAATTTATTAGTAAATAATAACTAACAGCAGCTCTTACAATGCCATGCTAAAGTTTTTCTTTTCTAAAGCCATAAATCCATTCTTAAATTTTATTTCTTTAAATCAAGTGAATAGTAATTTTCTTTTGTTGTTACACCAACCAGTAACAGTAAATCGATCGTTGCCCCCGTATGCACTATAGCTGATGATTCATATAATTTGTATTAATTTATTCATTTTAATATCACCATAAAAACGATCCTATAAAAGTAAATAAATAATAAACTCAATATCATTTTCTTACTGAGCGCAGCTAAACAATGAATCGCTGTCCATTAATTCAAAGAATTCAATTCATTTTCATTCATCGTACGATACATAGATAGATACCTACCTCCACCTAATAAATTTTGTTGAAATATGACGAAGAACATTCAACAGCTAGGATTTTGTATCGAAAATAGTCACCATGCCTTTTATGCATGCGCTTCCTTTCTTCATCTTCTTTTGGGGGAAAACGCTAAACTAACAAATTCAATTATGTAATGAGACTTCAATGACTCCTATATACCTGCAACAGCTTGGTAGCCTATTCTAGCCATTCGGGTGTGGAAAGTTGCACGTATACCACAGTTGAGAGCTAATTGCTAAGCATGAGATGGCTGCCAAAAAAAAAAAAATGATTTTAAAATGCCCCATTGTCCAATGTCAAAAATAAATAAAAATGCATTCAAACTTCGTCATTACTGCGATGTCTGAGCCTGATTTGGTGATGCGTTCCTCAACCCGGGAAATGAACGTATAGGTATACGCGGTATACGTGTGCACTTATGAAAAGGGACTTTAGTGCAGGTGGCTTTTGAAAAGATTAGGTTAAAGATTAAAACTAGAAATCATTTTATGAGGAATGACCCTATTGCCCTAGTTGACTTAATGCGCTGCCCGGTGTCGTGTTTTAGTGAGACGCATGTCACATTAGGCAGTAGCCGTGAACAAAAATGTTTGTTTTAGGTGGAAGAGGTGAATATTCGATCTACAGATCTCTGGCAAGACAGTCCTACGCACTAACCATTACTCTACCGGCTACTACACCTTTCATTTGATACACCATTTATCGAAAACCCTATGACTATGCGCATTTTCAACTTGGGAAGATTGTCCGTCCAGCGTTTTTGTAAATGATTGAACACACTGGTGTAGTTGTAGCAGGAATCTACACGATAGATTTCTAGCTAAAGCCACAGCTTAATATTGTAACTCTGTACACTATAGTTTCGTTCCTTTCAACTTTTGAAAGTGTTTTTACGAGATCCTGCTACAGCTTCTTCATTGTGTTCACGGCGAAGTGTTCACTTTTTCAAAAGCCACGATAAGATACCTTATCTTACGCTCGCTTTCCTTTCTTTCTAAAGGGTGTTTTTTTTTTTAGATGTGTGGTTTTCAATCTGGCAATACTTTTTTTGGAGTTTGTCTTTTTGACAGCTGTCACTTGATTTATGTTCAGTTTGGTTTGCCATTTCATAATGAATAGACTTACCCCTGAACAACGTTTGCAAATCGTGCAAATTTATTACCAAAATAATGGTTCGGTTCGCCATACGCGTTCGCTTTCCAAGCTGTCCCAATAAATAATAAAAAAATAGCTGTTCTTTTCTAATTATGCTGGATTAATACGGCTGACAAATCGGGAGTATTATTTCAGTAAACTGTCAAAAAACTGTCAGAAGAATGGACAAATTCATTCTTTTGGCAGTTTACTGACAAAAAACTGCCAATTTGTCAGTCGTGTAAATCCAGCATTACTCTTTTGATGATAATAAAATCCGATGAATGAAATGCGGAGGGAGCCAGACCTAATTTTGGCATTTCCCTTATGGTTAAAACATCAAAATTGAGTGTAACTATGCATCTTCGCAGCTTATTTATTAGATTCTGCCGGAGCGAAATCTCTGAGAACTTAATTTCCTGAACGAGTTTTTTTTTCATTTTTTTTTAAATATGCCGAACACTAATTGGAAGATTCGATCCTATTTGCGAAGAAAATGATGAGATTATACATACATACATACATAACACATAAGCACATAAATGTTACGAGTTATTGTAATATGTCAGCTTAGGAAGTAATTTTTTTGGTTCCGTGATATTTTCTAGGCATAATTTACGAGATTTACAGCTTACGAAATATTTCAGACACAAATGTTTGTTTTTGAATAAAAAATACCTATTACATTTTTGACTGTAAAGAGACAAATATTTACATGCGGCTTATAAGACCTTGTCCGTTATATCCGTAACATTTTTTACAATAAAACTGCATCAAAACTAAAAAAAAACGCTTTTCTTTGGGTACGAGGTCTTAGAACTACCTCGACGCAGTGTTGCCGCTGAAAAAAATTAAAAACTGGCTAAGATACAAAAATTCGACAATAATTAAAAAAATACGTACACAAAAAACAAAACAGTATACATGAGTAAAACTAAAATGTATTCAAAAACTTAAAAAAAACAATTTAATTTTATTACGAGTAAAATCGTAAAAAGGGGTTTTTGATAATTTTAATTATAACAATTGCTTAAGGTCGCCTCCCATAATTTAACTTTTAAACTGCGTAGCGTTTTTATTTTTCTTAGAAATTATCTAGGCATAGGAATTTTCGCTTGGCCTGTTTATCAATCCTACTTCTTATAGATCCCAAAATTCAAAATCACAAAATGCATTAGCATTTGAAAAAAAAAAACTTCAACAGTGGCTTTGGAAACTCCTAAAAATAACTTGACTATACACAGAAATTAAACTAATTACTTTAATTTTTAAAGTCATATCTAGATATTTGGATTTGCATAGCTGAAAAATCATTAATCGACAAGGGAGCGGAGCAGGATTTTTAAAGCTATAAAAAACTCAGGTGAGCTATATGAGAGAAGGAGACAATGTTATTCCATTTCCAACGTAGTTTGTTCATTTTGTGATTTAAATGAATGAGTCTTCTCTATACAAATAAGAACTTACAAAAAACCACCTTCCACCAACCCAGCACGGCGCACGGCCCACCGGCCGGCAACAGTGCCATTGCCTGCTGCCACAACCACCATTCGAAAAAGGCACGAGCATGACAGGAATATCGAACAGGTACAGGAGACAAGAAAGCGACCGAAAATGACATGCGGAGTGAGAACTGAGAAAAAGAACTTCTACAGTCGTCGTGTCTCGTGTGACGGTGTGAGCCACCCTCTCCTAGCTTCTTTCTAGCTTCCATAGAAGAGCATTTTCATTTCTCATAATAATGTGGTTTCTTTCTTGCTTCTTTTATAAATTGCAACAAAATTTACTACTCATTCATTTATTCATTCATATAAATCAGGTTGCTCACTCAGAATGAATTTTAGTTTTGAGTGAGCTCTCGTACGGTAACGGTTCGGGAAGGTAAAGTGTTCTTCTTCATCAGACACAACATGTCGTCATAGAGAAGTAAAAATTAGTTATCTCAAAAAATATCAACGGAAACTGACAGCAAGAGTGATACAACTTTTTATATCATAAAGTGTGAAATTTAATTTACAATAAAGTTTATTACCACAGATAAATAGACCAACAATTCGAAAATAATCTTTCATGATAATCTTGTGTTCATAAAGACTTCAAACAGTTTTATTGTCCCTAGAAAATACTCAAATTAAACAAGAGAGGTTGGTACCTACAAGACAATAGTGTGACGTAAATGCCTAGCCCGGTTGTCTTCGAGTTCTGATTCTGCTGATCCAAATTGAATGCATCCCTTACAATTAAGATATCTCATGCAAATCGTTTGGGGTTTTTTTTTCTGCGATTCATTAGAAGGTTTCACACTTGATACATACATTAAGTAATTAATTGTAGTAAGCAGTGAGAATGATGACTAGTTTTGAAAATATTAAATATAATTGTGTGCTTTTTCTCATAGCGTTCGGTGTCTGGCTGACTAATTAATGCACAAGAAGATACATAGTATATTCCTTTTTTGCTAAGTTAAAGCTACCTACTTAATTCATATAACGAGCGTGTCAGTGCAAAAGGTCAATCTGCGGTCAAACTGTGTTTAATGTTCAGCATTAACTAAAAACCTTAATCATAGGAAGATAAACATGGTTCGATTCGCTCCATACCAATGGAGTGTGATAGTTAAAAGATCCAAGGAAGCCTTTACGACAAACAAAGTATCTTAAAAATAACAGCAACTAAGATAATTTGTTCAAATGAGGTCTGCCGTGATATCGATAAAACTGAAATTCCGAAATGCGCGCGCCGTCCGAGCCGTTACACGAAAACATAAAATTGTGCTTTGACCGAAATCTAGATCAGAACCAGAGCAGCACAAGTGTCTGAAAACAGAAAAGTGTAGCTTCGTGTTCTATGAGGTTAAAAGTCCTTCCTCTCCTTTAATGTCTGAAAATCTAAATTCAAAAATATTTTCGACTTAAAACTTAAGCTTTTAAACTCATAGCCCTCTTTCAGGAACAAATAAATCAATAAATCAGATCAGTCTTATTATATTTCGTTCCTAGAAAAGGTCTACCTTTCCTCATTTTATGTACATATATTTATCTCTCTTTCAATCGAAAGACAAATTCCCTCCCACACCTTTTCAATTAATTTAAATTTGTTATTATATTCTTTAGCTTAATTTCTGACGCAATGAACTCCTCCAACGAACAATCCATCGAAGTCCAGCTAAACAGTCTGGACTCGGAATTAAATCCACAAATGAAAGAAAAAAACCGCCCACCTAGCGTTTATAAGTCTAAAGTGTTTATTGTCACTCTAGCCTTCTCAGCCACACTTCTAACCCTACTATGCATTGCATTTATGATGAACTACGAAAAAGACTCTGAAGTAACTTCTAAAGTTAGCTTCTGGAATGTCAACCTTCCGCCGGAACAAAAAATCTGGTATGATAAAGGCATTGAAGAGCTGAAAGAAGCACTCCATCAAGAGATAAACATGAGAAGAGCCAAAAATGTAATACTCTTCATTGGTGATGGAATGGGACCAACTACAGTGACTGCGTCAAGAATCTATGGATTCAAGGAGGAGGGTCTACTAAGCTGGGAGAAATTTCCACATATGGGACTTTTAAAGGTAAGTAATAAGAGCAATGCGAAAAGATCCTAGAATAAATATGAATTCCTGAATTTCAGACATATTGTGCCAATAAACAAGTTCCAGATTCTTTTTCTACAGCCACAGCTCTTTTTGGTGGAGTCAAAGTGAACTACGAAACTGGTGGAGTGGATTCCACAGTGAACTTGGCCAATTGCACTGCTGCGATGAATACTACCCATCACGTGGAGACAGTCCTCAAGTGGGCCCAAGACGACGGCATGAATACCGGATTTGTTACAACAACTAGGGTTACTCATGCAACTCCAGCTGCCTTGTATGCTCATGTTCCTGATCGTCGCTGGGAATGTGAAGCAAAAGTTCCTGAAAGTTCGAGACATGCCGGTTGCAAGGACATAGGAAAAATATTGGTCGAGGAGAATCCCGGAAAAAATATCAATGTAATCATGGGTGGTGGACGTCAATGCCTAGTTACTCATGTTGAATCATCAGACGCTGATCCGCTTGACACCTGGGCATGCAACTCAAAGGATGGAAGAAATCTAATTCGGGACTGGGAATTTCAGAAGGTTAATGCTGGTGAATCATACGCAGTGGTACAAAATAACGAGGAACTAGCCAATCTTAATGGAGCTGACGTGGACTATGTGATGGGTAATGATTATGAAAACTCTATCATTGTTTATATGTTCATAAGAATTTTTCAGGGATTTTCGCAAATGGCCATTTAAAATATGACCATGAACGTGATAGTGGCCCAAAAGGAATGCCTTCTCTGAAGGACATGACCCTTAAAGCGCTGGAAGTCCTCAAAACAAAAACAAAAGGTTTTTTGCTGGTCGTTGAAGGAGGAAATATCGACCAGGCACACCACAGAGGTGCAGCACGAAAGGCCCTTTCAGAAGTACTGGCGCTTAACGAAGCAATCGAAGCAACGATTAAAGATATGAGGTATGTAAGCTGATAAATATCAATTAATTAATAAATATTAATTATCTCAAGTTCAATTTTTCGTTTGTTTCATATAAGTGACCATTTGGCAGAAACGCTTATTATTGTGACAGCCGATCATTCCCACACTCTGACGATAAACGGCTATCCCGAAAAAGGAAACGATATTTTAGGAATAGCTTCGAATTCCAAAAGCGACTCAATTCCCTACACAACTTTGACTTATGGAACAGGTTACAATGCGTTTCAACCTGAATTAGACCCGCAAACAAATAAAATAAAACGACAAGATCCTAGCAAGGATGACACAACTTCATTCGAGTATGTTCAACAGGCGGCCATCAATACGGATGAGAATACACACGGAGGTTCAGATACTACAATCTTTGCTAAAGGTATAACAGTACTATTTTGGTATACATACATGTCGGTCGAATTATTATTCGATCTACTAAAATGTCTACTTTTATCAAGTAAATGCATATTTGATGTCAGGACATTCAAAGTTATCTACGAATTATTGATGAATTCATTTTGTATTTTAGAAAATAAGGCTACAAAAAATGTCAAGTCTGTTCGACTAGACTCATCTATTTTCTCTCTATTTCGAAAGAATTTAGAATCTTCACTAAATTGTCGACAGTAGCTTTACAAATATCTATTGCACTCGTTTATTTTAATGTATTTAATTTATTTTAAGGACCCATGGCACATCTATTCCACAATGTCCATGAACAAAGCTATGTAGCGCATGTCATATCATATGCCCTTCGGATTGGACGCTTCCGTGATAGCAGTATTGTTGAGTCTTTGGCGGATATGTTACCGATTTAAGACTGTCGCATCAGAATCAACAACATTTATCAGATTTATGTGATATTAAATAGTAAAGTAAGGATTTTTCATTTTAAGTACTTATTAACTTGGAAAAGTAAAAGACTTTTTAATTGAAAGCAAAATATTTTATTTTGTTTAACATTTTTTGATGTGTTTATACTTGTCTAAACTGAAGTATAAGGTCAAAAGGATGAAAATTGGGGTGGTATGTGAAGGCATACAAAGTGCTTCTAATCGAAAGAAGGGACAATTATTTCTTAATTTCATTTTAGGAAACAAAAGACGTGATTTTTTAAATTAAATTTATAAAAACATCATCTACCGCTTTTGAAATATGGAATTTTCAAAAAAATAATTTTGAGTTTTTTTTAAAACCCTTGCGTCGAAGCCAAATTTGCTTGTATTGGAACTTGCTGCCGTGTGGCCCCAGGGTTAGGTCAATCTACTACCAATAACAAAAAAAAAAAAAAAACAGGAATATGAAAAAAGTGCGAATTCATATTAAATTCAAAATCATGGAAAGGAATTATAATTTGCGTGAATTTTAATTTTCACAACAAAAAGGGAGCCAACGGCCAAGTCCTTAAAATACGCTTTCCGTTCTACTTTGTTATGGCAGTTTTCATTCACACAGTTGAGCTGTTGGGCCCAATTCCACAAGTGAGAATAAAACTCCGTTAAGACTACTAACGCTCAAAATATATGTTAGTAAATTTATGCATCTACAAGTTATCTGTCAAAAGATTTGCACCTATTGCAGTTACGCGAAATTTGATGTGTACAAGGAGAAAACTCATTCTTCCAGAATTGAGCCCCTGATCAAGATTTGCTTCATAAACGTAATCTAGTATAAATTCAAAAGCGCATTGTTGTAAACATTATTTACAACCAGCCATATTGTGAGTTTCACCCGAAAAATATTTCACCTTAAAATTTTTTGTTCGCCGGGAATTTTAAAAGCTATTGTGAGTTTCATCAGAACGAAATTTTGTTCGCCTACAAAAAAGAAGTGAAAATGACATTAAATTCCGCCCGAAATGAATGTTCACAATAAGCGGAATTTTTCTATCATGAAATTTCAGGGGAAACTCACGATAGGCGAAAAGTGAAATGTCAAATTTTCCGGGTGGATTATTGTTCGGGTGGAACTCACAATAAAGCGTGAAACAGTTTTAACCAGCAACAGCACGAGCGCGGTCAACAGCAAACAGCACGCTGGCCAGCAATTATTTTTCAAATACATTGCCACCAGCACCGTCATTCATTTATTTTTGACACTTCGCATCAAAATGAAAGAGAAATGCATGGATTTTAAAATTTTTTGTAGTGTGGTGCCTCTGAATATCGCAGTATTAAAGTTGTCAGGAATGTACCAGCAAAAGCAAATTTAGAACTGGCCAAACGTTGACATTAGGCGTGTTTTTTTTGCAAGTCCATATGGATTTGTCGAAAAAAACGACATCGGGACTTAGGAACTTCTTACTTACAGCACGTAAGTCCCGATAATTATCTGGACTTAGCTAAGTCCATATGGATTTAAGTTGTTGTTGTATTTACGTGTAAAACTATTAGTCCCGATGTCGTTTTTTTCGACAAATCCATATGGACTTGCAAAAAAAACACGGCTATTGTTGGTGCTGGTCTAATCTGTGTTGAACGATTGAAATACATCGGTTCTGAATAAATAGCGGCCGCTGTTGCTGGTTCAATCTGTTTCGCGCATAAGGCCGAACCACTTTCGTTCAAAATTGATAATTGGATCCAACCATCATTCTTTAGTAACGTGTTCACTCTTGCAAACTTACATCAAACGAGGAATCGAGGGAATTCTTGGATTAAATTTAACTAACCAATTTGAAATCCCAGTTCACAGCAGTTAAATTTGACTCAGATAACCTGAGCCAACAAAGTCGATTAATGTAGCCAGTACCTAAGATTCTGTATTTCAAATTGTGCAATAACCCTAAAACAGTTTGAGAGTATCTGCACTTTCCTGTAGTTTGACATCAAAATCTCTCCATTATTTAGCTGTCATTGGTCAGAAGAAAAGAGAGCCGGCGCCAATTGTCATCTGTTTCGCTTTTTCGCGCATGATTTTGCTTTGTTTTTTCTTTTTATTTATCTGCTATTTGGTTTTGATAATCGTTTTTCTCTTTCAAGCAAAATTGTTTTCGGATTTTTTTGTAGACTTACGAACCAGTTCAAAAGAAAGACAGAAATAAATCACGAATCAAATGCGAGTACCCAAGTAAGGTGCAAGTCCAACTTTATACAAAAATATAACTACGGCTACCAGTCCAGTCACCCAGTCACTGCATAATATAATCGACTCTCCATTTTCATACCAACTTGCTTCCATTTCTTATGGTAGTTTAATCATGTTTGGGACATACCATCTAATCCAATTTAATGTCATAAATAGAAATACTTTAAGTAAAACAACGCACAATTAAAAAGTTAAAAAAATTCATTCCATACATAAGCGACTAAACGAAAAAGTGTTATCCAAGTGTGTCCAAGTGTGTCCAAGCAATTCTACAAAAAAAAAAAACAAATTCCGAAAGAAAATGAAGTTTGTTGCATGCCCCAACTAAAAATCAGCAGCTGCTGCTGCAAAGGGCAAACCAAAATTAACAAAATTCAATCAAAAATCCATCAAAAAATTAAGAAATAAATACCTAATACATATTTCTAAAAGACAAAGGTTTCGGACGGATATCGACAAAAACAAGAACAAGAACCAAAACTCACATTCGCAGTTTGTTATTTTTCTTTGTTTCTTCTATTCATTTTTCAGATTTTCAGATATTGTGATTCTGCCTTCTGTCAGTCTCAGTTCCCAGTCCCAGTCCCCAGTCGTGTATGCGAATTTCTCGGGGGCGTGTGCGTCGTTTCGTTGTTCTCGTTTTTAATCTTGACTGACTGAAAATCCTGCTCCACACCTGAAATTATTTCAGTGTATCTATCTTTGGGGTGCATCCCATCCCATTCCGATTCCCATAAATAGAACAAATGAAAAATCCGTGAAAAAGTGTTGTTGTCATTTTCCCTGTTTAGTTATTTTCTACAATTATCAAGTGTTTTTTTTTTTAGTTATTTTCTAACGTTAGTGTGATGGGTTCAAAGTCGCTCCAGCATCCGGCTTTGCGGGGTCGCCGGGGGTGTTACTTGTCGCTGGCTTGTTCAATCGGTTCCATAAGCATCGCGTGTGGCAGCTTGCTGCAAATCCAAAACTCCACTGATCGGATCTCCTTGCAACGAGGTCTCTTCCTCACCTCGATGGGATTCATCTACTTTGTCTCACTGACAGACTTTTTCAACAAGTATTTATTGGAAACACCACAAGGAATAAAGTTCCGTAAAAAATATCGACTAATGATGTCTGATGTCATGGAAATCACCAATAAGTAAGTATTTTTTTTTTAATTTCTAGTTCTTACAATTACCAACCTACTACAACTTCCACCTTCTCCCAAGTTGTTGTATATATAATATACTGTGAAATAGATGTGTACCTATTCACCTAAATGGTTGCATCATCGAGAATATCATTTTTAGATTTTATGGTGATAGATTTTAAAAAATCTGTAACTTTTCTTGAGTTTTATCATATCAATTATTTCTACTTGCTCTCAGATAAATTACGTTTCCATGATTGTTTCTGAAAATTTAATTGCAAAGGTAAAATAAAAAGATTTATTATTTGCACTTTCATAGGTATATAATTTATGTGTAGGTAGGTAGGTACATATTTATTTTAATTTAATTTTCGTTTACTAAATGGAAGCACTGACAACTTCGCTCTTTGGTAACTATTCGTACTTGTATCGTGTGACATAAATTAATGAATGGCATTTCATTTACTTTGTCGTATCGTATTTTTCGTGTGACGTAACAACACATCAAACGGGTTAAAATAATGTTTGTGGCTTGGTTTGTTTTGAAGAATTGTTTTTCTGAAATTCGATTGTAAACAAAAATAATGTATTTATGTTCCTACCTATATAGTTTTCTAAACAAACAAACTGGGTCAGAATGTCAAATAAGAATTTGTTATGTATGTTTATTTCCACAATTAATTAGTTACAAACTTTTCACGTAGGTAAAAAAAATTGTATAAGTTACATTGAAGCTATTTAATTAATTTAAACACAACTTATTTCTCAAAGTTCCTATACCTACCTATATTTTGCAGATCCAAGCAAAACTAAGACCTATTGCAGTTCTCTGTTATCTATGAAATGAAAGTACATACTGTATAAGTGAATACCATATTCCTTCCTTTTGCAGTTTCTCAAAAGCTTTAGGTACTACTAGGCAAAGTTAAAGATGACCTTTTGAAATTAATCGGAGATAAAAGATTTTAGTTCAAATAGTTATGTACCTATCTAGTGACTTTTTTTTTAACTTGTGACCAGGGTCAATTTTTTAGTGGATTCATGCTAGTCATTTTCGCATAATGCACAGACGATATTTTTATGTTTCATATCCCATTTATGCAGGATCGACAGATTGAGGTGGATTAGGGTCATTTTTCATCCCTCGAGTTGTGTTGAAATTCCTCGGAACTATGTTTAAACTTTTAACTAAGTTTTTAATTCTTATAAGAATAAGGCTATTGTTACTTTTTGAAAACATTTTGGTTTTGAAGTTGACAAATTCTTCAATATATGGAAAAATGATTAAGAGAGTAGGTTATATCCCGGAGAATGAAATAATTTGTCTGTCTCAAATCTTCGAAAATTATTCTGAAAATATGACATTTAAAACTAGACTACCTTTTATTTTATCAAAAAATTAATTTTTTGAGGAATCATGAATTAATTTCGAACAGATCATGGTAAGGTATGGTAAATAGAAACAATTATTTTGATTGTTTTATGCAAAAAAAACATGTAATTACATTTTTTTCAAAACACATAATTAAAAAAAATCGATCCACAACACTGTGTGTGAATATAAAAGACACAAATATTTGTATGCAAAGCACAAATCATTCGGATTGAGCAACCGGAAATATAACAAAAGGAAGTGTGACTCCTCACTCCCGATGACGGATTAAGTTATCGGGTTGATTTCTTTTTTGTTTTGTTTTATTAAACATACCTACTTAAAATAAAATAAGTTTTTTTTAATTCGAATTTATTTTTATTGGCGCAGTCCCTGCAAATTGTGCTCTGCTAATTTTAATTTAATTTAATTTAATTAAATAATTCTTAATTGTCAATAATAAGCGTAATGCCCTTAAGGCTTTCTCTGGCACACCATTACATTTTTTAATAAGCACCACTTGAAACGCTTGCAAGCCTTTGTTATACTGGAATGTACCAAATTAAAGTAACTAATTTTTAAAGAATCTAACTGTAACTGTGTTTTTAAAATCTTTCCATACATTTCATGTTGCTGCTATAGTAGGAGGTTCAAAATTTTTTGTCTTTTTTGCATACATATGTACATATGTATGTATACGTACATACATTCATACGTATCCATTCTCCGTATTCTAAATCAAGCTCCCATTCTATACTTCTATTGAAAATTGATTTTGCTTTCTTTTCATTGTACTCGCAGTGCTTACGTAACAAGAATGGTTTTATTTATTGAACAAACGTGGAATATATTTATTATATGTACTACGAAATGTTCTTCGTCATGCTGTTATCTTTGTATTTAAAAAAGAAATTAGCCATTTTTAAATATAACATATTGGGACCACGAGTAGGCTTGCCAGATTGTGAAATTTATTGCAAAATCATAAACGAAAATTGTAAACTAAAAAAAAAATGTTGTTTTCGTTATTATGAGTACGATTAATCGATTGCCATATAATTCATAATGTTGTTTTCGGTTGGATTTGGAACTGTTTGTTCGAATCGAAAATGGAAAATTTGGAGTTAAAGGAGTGAAAAAGGAACACTCCGAATCAACATAATTACTGTGTGTAAGAATTTACGCTTATCTTAAACTTTCAATCCCTTGACATATTAAACTTTTTAAAAGATACATTGGCATGACTGTATGTTCACAAGCTAGACATAAAGTATTGGTTTCAGTTCGATATTCTTGAAAAAAAACATGTCACTCAATAGCCTACACATCAATCCGATGCATTCTCATTGCTCTCATTCTCATTATTCATCAATATAGAATTGGTTTGATTTTCATCAATCGGATTTTAACGAATGTATTTGAAGAATATATGTAGTTCTATTGTCATGGACACCATGTTAGTGATCGTATCAACCATTTTTGATCTATCTCATCTCGGCTTTTGTAAAAAAGGATAGAGAAACCTTAAGCTTTATTTGGTTTTAATTCAAGTTAAACGTTCAAATGAGCTCAACTCCATAAATGCGTTTCGCCCAGGTATGATAGTATTTGCAATGCTGTGATTTTTATATTAATCGGTAAACATCGAAACAAATTTGCGTCTTAGCAGGGTTCGATAGCCATCTAACTGATGAGCCCAACTATCGTACCTGGGCGAACCGCATTTATGGATTTCAGCTGAGTTGAACCTTTAACTTGAATTAAACAGAAGATTTTTTTCTTTTCAAAATTTCTTCATATTCTATTAATATTTGTTTTTGTTTTAGTGGACTGTATTGAATAAGTTCTATTAAATTCTTGCTTTAGTCGAAAAATTTACAAAACCTCTGGTCGGATAAGATTTTTCAGGTCGTTTTGATGTGAAATGAACATTTTGGACTGAGTATACCTACCACACTTAGAGCTTTGGATAAAACAAATGGGGTATCAAATGAAAAGTATGAGTGTCTTGAGTCCTCTTTACAAAACAAGTAGTCAAACAGACTTCTGTCAACCAAAAAGCCCCTCCAGCTAGCATGGTAGCTAGCTTCCTTCAATTTGTATTAATACATTTTTTAAGTTGGTCGGCTGTTAGAATTTTAAGACTAGATTTATGTATATATGCATGTATGTACGACTGCCAGTTTTATTAATCATATGAAGTCTCAATCAAAATATGGCAAGCCTGTACACCACATGGGAAAAAAAAAAACATGGCAGCACAGGTACAAAGTTCATTCATAATTGTTTTCTAGCTCGATTTCAAATTATATCGGACAATGAAATTTTTATTACATACCTACGAAACTTTATTGTCTACAGGCAATAATTTTTTGTTGCATTGATTATTATTTTGTTCAAAAATATTATTGTTTTTAGCGACCTCAATTTAAATTGCTTCTGGTTGGCGAGATGCTTTCTTGATTGTGGTATCTCATCATAGAGTAAATATTAAAATAAAAAGAAGATATTTTATATCTTAGCTAACAAAAACAGCTCGCTATCATTGATGAAGCTACGATAGTGTTTCTAAGATAGTGTAGACTTAATACATTATTTTCATTTAATTTTTAGTAGGTAACCTAGGTATGTACATTATTAAAAGTATGAACAATACGTACGTAGGTAGGTACATTACACAGGTTCAATGTGTGGAGTGTACTCCCTCCACATAGGGTCCAATTAATTAAAAGAAAAGTCTGTTCTATTTTATTAGTGGACTTCGGATTTTTAATTCGAAGGGGGGGGGGGGGGGGGGTCGATGTAAAAATAACGGTAAAACCGACCTGGAAAAACAATCTAGTTTGTAATGAGGCCCTAGAAAGTCTTACGTATAGATACTGACAAAGTGCTACCAAGGGTGACTATCGAAATTGGCTAGGCCCTCGCCAGTTATGTACCATTTTGCTTCGAGAGACAAATATAGATTCGGGATTTGATCCTGCGGCCTAATTCACAATGCAATGCTAAAAATAAACAAGTTAATTAATATACTTCAATTTTTCATACCATTCATTGCATGGAAGTTATAAAGTTTTTGTTTTTTTTTTTTTTTTAATTTGTATACGATGTATTTAGCAAGGGCTTCACAGTATTTGACATGTTTTCTTCGTCTAGGTTTTCTCTACAAAAAACTTTCCATGGCCTTGGCTTAACTTGGAAAAAACTTGCTATTTTGCCAGGCGGTAATATAATCATTAAGAAAAAGCTTATTTTTCTCAAAATCGGTTTCAACGCTTTTGATAAAAAAAAATTGTCTGTACAAAAATTGTAGGTTATTCAAAAATCGTTTTCATTCTTTCTAGAATGGATTAATTTGACTACTCATTTCTCAAATGAGTCTTTTGTTTCGAACAGGATAATGACCCAAAACTCAACTTGGTCTTGGCCAAAGTATGTCTGCGTTGTTATGTATCAAGAAAAATAAAACACCAGAATTGAAACCCCATCATATACTTAAACACACCATGAATTCTAGAAATTAACTGAAAACTGTTTTAAAGGAAGAACTGGGCAAAGTTGGACCGGAAGTAACTTCTTAGCTAATTTTTTTATGAACAATCGATTGAAGGCAGTTATAGAGAATCTTAAGTGTTAAAACTACATTATGGAATGCAATTTTTGACTGAAATTTCTTACAAAAACAATTTTGCCCATTTATCTAGTTTCCTCTCTATAATACAGACATTTTACTTAGATAGAAAGATCCAGATATTAATATGTCGCGGAGACTCACTTTGCTGTACATGATAAATATTTATCAAAAACTCTTCCCATCTTCCATCCGTCTACCCCACCGAAGATATTTCTCTTGATTTTTCTCTGCCCATTCAAAAGGTTGTTCTTCTGAATTTAACTTCAAAAGTATTTGTTCAGAGTTTTTTTTTAGTTGGAAAATGGATTGCATAAGATTATTACGACAGCAAATTTCTTTCTAGGATTTTTTTGTTAAAAATAAAACTTCCTAGAAATTTCTCGATAGAAATGAGAAGAGTACAAATAAGGTATTACATCTAAAAAAAAAGCATATTTTAATTTCATATAATATGTATGGTGAAATGTGCCTTCATTTTATTTACCTTCGATGCCCCCTCAATATTGTTTTCCTTGCTCTAAATGCCACCACCTCCTGATTTATTATTTAAAACTACACCCAATTACTCACGTTATTTGGGCGAGGACGCAAGCAATTCTAGAAAAGAGGAAAGCATTAAATAATTTTCTTCCAAAGAACATTTCTTATTTTCTTGTGTTTATTTTGTTGCAATCATTTCCAAGAATTTAAATATTTCTATAACAACATAACATAGTCATTTCATTTCAAGTAATGCAATTTACATATATAACCAACGACCCTTGGCGCTGGTCCAAATGAGTCATGAAATAATAATAAAAAAAAAAAGAAATTTACTTTTATATGATCCCAAAATCTGTAATCTTTGTAAATAGTCTGTGACGTCAAGTTGAATTTTGAAGCAAGCCATATTCAATTCAAGAAAATAAATTTCAATTGCCTTATCACTTGTTTTAAAAGCGGTGTATTATGCTTGATTTACATCTTGGTTCGAACGTTTTTTGTGGGATGTCAAAGCCTCGTACTTTTGACCAGAAATTTAAGTTTTTAGGCCATTCAATCGGAAGACTGAATTGGAAACATAACTACATCATTTTCTTAACTTATTTTTTTTGACTTTTGTGCGTCGCGTCGCCAAAAAAAATCAACATAGTCAACATTTGCAACGCCACACCTGAATTATTTAAAGGAAACAAAAGGAAAATGTATTACATCAGAATTCGATGACTTCATACAGTTGCTTTTACGGATAAAGAGGATTTGAAAAACATACACTCGTTACACATACTTATGTTATTAGTTTCATGGAAACACGGATGTAGGGTAGACATCGTTGTGAGAGGTCAATGCGTAGGTATAGGAAATGGTAAGGAAAACATTTTATTTTATTTGGTCTCAACTATCTACTTTCATGTTCATTTAAGCGAACATACGAATTGGTTACGTATACGCCATAGTTAACGCAATAAATCTTAACGATGGTTGAGTAAGTTTGTTAAAGTCATTATTTCATTCAATTTGTTATTACAAAATTATTGTTTATTAATAGTTTTTATTTTTTTTTTGGTTCAATAAAAAAGAGAAAACAGAAAAAGAAGACGGATACAATTTTGATTTGAAGTATTTGAAGGTAGAAATAATGGGAATGGAACCATTTAACGTTATATTCAAATTGAGCTTTTCATACAAAGACATTTTCCACAAACCTCCAATTTTTCTATAGTTTATCATTTTTAAATCCATGTTTGGATAATTTTAATTAAATAATTCTTACAGTAAGAAAACTGTTTGTTTTTATTTACCTTATTTAACGGCATTCGAAGTATTTTGTTGCTATTAAAATATTTATTGAATCACCTTTAAACTTTTTGATTTATGATTATTTCTCAAATTCAAATGAGCCATTCTCGAAAAACAACTTTTAATATAAAGATCCTTCAATGGTAGCGATTTGATCTTGATATACTTGTGATACACATAAATGTATGCATGCATGTATGAAGATGCTATAGGGCAACTTAAAGATTCGTTAAACAAATCGTCCTCCTGACACGAAGAAAGTAGGTTCCCGCAATACTGTCTGTCTATCTGTCTGTACCTCGAGCGATAGCTTACCAGCCATCCACCGGTTTGAAAAAAAAGTATTTTATCTCGGAAACGGCTCTAACGATTTTGATCAAAATTTTATATAAAAGGTCCTTTAAAATTTCATCCAGAATGTCCTTTTGAAAACGGGTTAGTGATTTTTTTTTTGAAATTACGTTTTTAAGTCTACATTAGGCGTGTTTTTTGAAAAGTGAATAGCCAGATCAGCTACGCAAACAACAACAAATCAGAATGAACATAGAGTGGATATTAATTTTTGAAATATTGAGATGTTTAGATGGCGCTTAATTCGGTTGCAGAAAAATATTTATTTCCCAATGTTTGGTAGCCATAGAGTTTTTGACTCGCTAAGGATGTGTTCTTAAATGCATCCCGGGTAAAAAAAGTCGACTGGTATATACTTTTTCTCAGACTTGCGTATTATGTTAAGGCATTTCATTTCGAAATAAAAATTCACTTTTATACGAAACTTGACATTGCTTGGAAGATATGGGACACACTTTATTTTGACGAATATTTTGTTAAAAAGTTAGCAGAAAGCTCTAAAATTACCCTTTTCAAAACATAAAATCTTAACATTTTTGGACTTTTAGAAGTTTTTTAATCCATCGACTTCGTAGACATCTTTAAATGAAATTTAACAGATTATTGCTCGACTAATAGGCAACAAACTGTATTAGCACGTCTGTAGAATATTTCGTTACAAAAAAAAAAAATCAGAAAGTTCTAAAATTGCTTTTCCCCGAAACAAAAAAAATCTCAAAAATTCGGATTTTTAGATGTTTTTTTAGTCCATTGACATCTTAGCCATCCTTCAATGGAATTTGACAGTTAATGGTTTGACAGATTGCCCTGAAAATGCGTTTTTCCGGAGCCAAACATTTTTCACGGTTTTTTTTTTTTAATCTATTGACATCGTACCCACCCTTCGATGAAATCTTGCAGTTTATTGCTTGATACTCTACATTAGCCACTATTGAAGTCAGAATAACTGTCCTTGTTCTGAAAAGAAGAATCAAACCTTATGAATTCAATACATGGAATTGATATTCATACTGGACATTAACTATGCCCCTTGTTAGCCAAATGCAAAAAAAGGTACCTTCGAACGCGCCCGAACACATTTAAAAACATAAAACGAATGTTGGTTTCATCTGAAATAAGAGATGAACAGTAGTTTTTGGTCTTACTTTCAGGGTTTTTTCCTTATTCGTTTTGGAAAAAACCGAGAGAATTTTTCTGGCTTTATTCCTTCTGGGATTTTTTTCGTTTTTTTCTGAATTCGAAAATTTAACTAAAAATCCATGAAGTTACCGTGGTAATTTCCGAGAGCCGTTGCTTCCATAGAACCAACGCTCTCGCGTGTTCACAAATTTAAGCGTCCAATTGCAAAATGTGCTGAGAAGAATGGATGGCTTTTAGACGCTATTGTATCTATAAGAATGACGCTGTAATTTGTAATTAATATTTTTTCAAATATTAAACTTTAAAAGTGTCCACGGGACATCCTTTAATTTTTGTCGATGTATAACATACCTATGCCTTGTAAAGAAGAAGTTTGAATCAAAAGTGGTCATTGTTGTCGAAGCAAAAAACAAACACCAAATTGTATTATGTAATTCTAATTATCCACCCATGTTGTACATACTATGTATATTATAATCTACTATACTAAAAAACAATGAAATCCAATTCATTCTTATTGTTACTTTTAATAAATTTTATTTTTTGACACGGCTGCTCTTGCTCTGATTTTATTTCAATCGATGATACAATATAATATAGATGTTAAGACCCCTTGAGCACGCAATCCCACACCTCCACAATTTTATAAAAAGTTACGAATTTCTCATTTCAAAGTAAATCATCGCCTAAAATAAACCACCAATAATAATTATTATATCATACACCTTTTTGCCGCATGACGGTTGTTCCTAATTTAGAAAAGTGTGTGTGTTTGTGCGGTTATAGTGTGTCTATATCGTCTTAAATAAAGTTCACGTCCAGAGACGGATTTACCAAGAGTACCAACTGGTATAATAGATCTTCTTAGAAAAGAAATACAAATTCATGTTAATTGAACAAATATAATCTAAAACTGTTATATCAAATCACATGATCTGGGCGGCCAACTGACATCAGAAAGATCCGACCAACGAACTTCACCGCAAAAAGTCATTTTTGCATTTTTGCTTTGCATTTAGTTTGAAATACTATTTTTTTAATAGGCTTAGATAATTTCGACACTTTGTTCGACGATGAACGTGTTCAGGGTTCAATTTGTAATGAATTCACGATGTGAAATTTCAAAACCGGCGGCTAATTTTGGATCTGTGAAAAAGGAAATCGAATAAATAGTTTTCACATTCGCTCTCACGCATTACTTAAACTTTTTCAATTCATCAGTAAAAAAAAAAATTTTTCTGGTTTAGTACGCGAAACCGTTAGTTGAACTATATTATCGATTCCCGAACCACCTTACCATTTCCACTGAAGTGCAACAACACAATTATTCTCATTTTTCTTTGAACGAAAAGAGAAACACACTTGACCTTTATAGATTGGACAGAAGAGGAGATGTTGTTGGAGTTTAGTCTATTTGTTTGTAGTCACCCTTTAATTTAAAAGCTTCAGTGCAAGACGACGTGACGTGCATGTTATTGACGTTTGGTTTCACATTTTCGCAGAACGAGAATCAAAATTAATCAGTCTTATTGTGAATTTCACTTCAATTCAGTTCAAAACTTTTTGATCGCCCGGAATTTTAAAAGCTATTGTGAGTTTCTTCCTAACGAAATTTTGTTTACCTACAAAAAAGAATTGAAAATGACATTACATCCCGCCCGAAATGAATAAGGGGATTTTTTCGATCATGACATTTCGGGGGAAACTCAAAATGACGAAAAGTTAAATGTCAAATATTCCGGGTGGAATGTTGTTCAGTTGAAACTCCCAATAAAGCTGAATGTGGAACATTTTTCGTTTTAGTTTTTAACACAACCACAACTGGCCCCAGTAAGCAAAAACCATCGAAGGTTTAGACATTTTTCCTTAAAGAAATAAGAACACCCGCCCCCCCCCTCATAAAATTTCAAGGAACAATAAAAATATTTATTAAATATTTAGGGCTTGTTTCACAATGTCTGAGTTATGTTTTGACTAGTTATCCGACTCATAATTATTGGCACAGGGTGGGTCATAAGTCCACAATCCAGCAAAAATTAATTCTGTCAAAAGACAGTTGTTAATGTTTCTCCTGTGAAGTAATGACCCTATGCAAATACTTATGTATCGGATAACTAATTAGAACTTTACTAAGACATTGCGTGAAACAGGCCCTTATAGAATTAAGAAAATAGCTAGGGTTACGGGCTTAAGAGCCTAATCCAGCAATGGTGCTGCCCTTATAAATCTGTTTCAGTTCAAGCCCATATCCGAACCACCGAGCCTGTCATTCACTGACATCAGTGAAAACTCAATATCCCAAATCACTGCTCATGTCGTTTTTTTTTTAATCAAAACGATACGGTTAACATCCAATTTCTTTTCATGTTATATTTTATTAATACATATACATAGGTATAGCAGTACTTTTATAGAATCAACCCTTTTAAGATCGCTGCTTTTTTTATTATTAATTATTGTTTTGCTGCAATTGCAGAGTATTTAATTTACTTGGCTAACTATTTGTGTCCGCCCACGAAGCAAATGCATGTACACCGCTGTTGGGTGGTCGGTCGGTCGCTCGGTCAATAATTCCCCTCAACCTATTTCAATTGTAAACTATACGACCACTCTTAAATAAACCGTGCACGCTAGATAAAGAAAGTGCTCAGCTCTGACTCTCAATCAAATCACTAAAATATTCATACTAATTTCTAGTGTGATTAGTGGGTTAGTGGAAGCGCAAAGCGAGGACGTTTATACATATACAAGGCCATTTCACGAAAATACTTAGACACGCGATTACTCTACAACTTTTACACCATTTTCTTGGAAATGGCAGGAACAAATTGCTGGTAATTAGTTTTGTCAAATTCTATTTCGAATGTTTCTTTTTGAACTCAGTGCATAGGTATATAAATATAGGTAGAACCTAAGTTATGGGATGATAAAAAAAAATGCCCTTTTTAAGCAATGAAGAGAAAAATAATATGTCTGTGTTATAGCTTTAATTCTGATGACCTTTTCCAATAAAGATTGAACACATTTTTAAATTGTACAATAAATTAAATTACATTTTAGGACTTGGAAAAATTATTTCAAAATGCTACAGTAATTATTCTAGTTACCTACAGTCCAAAGTTACCTACAGTCTAACTTTAGACAGCTGTCCAACTGCAAGATTTTATTTATAAACATTTTTCATCGATTTCTAACTTATGCTGACATCACACGACTGACAAATTGGCAGTTTTCTGTCAGTATAATGCCAAAAGAATGAGTTTTTCTATTCTTCTGTCAGTTTTGTGACAGAAATACTGCCAATTTGTCAGTCGTGTAAATCCAGCATTAGGAACTGTAAACCTATTCTAAAGCCGATATAATCAATGAGCAAGAAACCTTAGACAACTGTCTTTTTTTCAATTGAATATTAATTTTGAAATTAATGAAATGTTCATTGAACGGCTCCAAAAGTTCACTCAAGTTCACTAATTCATTGGAAATTGACAGATTACAGGTATGTCAGTGAATAAAATAAAAATAAATCGTAGTCTCTATGAGACTAATAGACTCGAACCAATTTAGATGATATTTAAAAAGTTTTTTTCTATTATTAGTAGCGAGAAAGAAAGTGGTTTGAGTGAAATCGGCCTACTGCCACGCCTACTTTCATCATATTTTAGGTTATTCCTTATTGAAAGTTCTTAGAACTTTAACATTTTGTAATAAAGCTCTCTTCAATCTGAAATAAGACTTGTGTTATATGTCCCGCCCACTACCACGCCCACTTTTCATATACATATAAGAATAATTGTATACTTATACAAGGTGGCGAAAAAGTTGTCACCCGATGTTCTTTGGTTGTAATTTTTTTATGAATGAAAAACTTTGGTTCTGCTTTTTAATTATGTTTATTTTATGTCTTTTTTTTTTTGTCCATTAAGTCAAGAAAATGATATCGGGCATTAGGCCCCGATTAATCGCATTTTCCATCACTCTTGCCCGAACTTCCGGTGATGGGTCTTTTCATTCTTGACGAATATTGTTTTTGAGAGCTTCAAGAGCCTGAGGCTTGTTGACATAGACTTGTAACTTCAAAAACGAGCTGCGTTAACACCACCGGCGAATTAATCCGCAAAAAAATCGAAACAATTATTCCGCGTTTTTTTAAGGAATGTCGTAAGTAGAATTGACATTTGCCGCCATTTGCAAAAATTATAGAATCTTCGGATAGGTTGATAACTGTTGCGCCATATTGTATAACGTCTTTCTTGGAAAACTGAAAATGTATAATAAACTTCTCTTGAGCCAAAACCATGACATGTGTATCTGTTTTGGAAATCCTTCTCATCAGATATAAATATAAGGAAAGAAGGCCTTTTCTTATTCATATCTGAGATTCCTCTTCACTTAAAATTCATCGCTTGAAATTTCCAATTTTGTAATTAAAATCTCTTGAGCCTAAAGCATGACATTTGTAATTTTTTTGTTTTAAGTGCGTCTACTTTCACACCCACTTTTCTTATATTTAAGTTTTATTTCTTTTAGATAGGTAGGTTTACATATATAGTTTTTTTTTTTTTTGAAAGTTCAAATTGAAATTTTATGAAATGTTCAGTAGGTGGCGCTGCGACGCGGGACAGGGTACATTGTTCAATAGGGGGCGCTGCGACGCATGGCAGGATACATTGAAAAAAAAAAACATGCAAATCACCTGAAAACTCTGTAACACTAAAATATCTACACGTAACGGTACTTAAGAAATTTAAATTCACCAAGTATCCGAATCCCTAATCTCAGTTATCCTTTAAAATCTCAAGTTTTGCCAAACACCTCTTTGAGTCGATTTCTCATATGAAACATAAATATTTCCGTTCTACTTAAACGCTTTTGTTCTACTTTTTCCTCAGCGTAAACCATCACATAAGCTCTTTTGTTGAACATAAATTCTTAAATTTCGTTTCAGCAAATGGGCCTCAGAAAGATAAAAATCAAAATCCCTCAGAAATCGACCCAAACACTTTTGGACCATAATCCTAGGGCCTGTCAGACACATGTAGTACATACGTCATTTTATCAAAGCTAAGATTTTTTCTAAAAATCTACCCCATGTCTCCAAGTAAGATGTGAGATGCGAGCAGACAATACAATATGATAACAAATATGACATGCTCCTAAAGAACATCCCAACGGAATTTAGAGATAAGCGACACTTAACAAACCGCGATAAGATTGTCTGAATCAACAATTAAATTTCTTTAGTCGGAAAAAGAAAGGAATTTTTCTTTAAGTTTTTCGCTTCGATGACACGATGTTTTTTATAATTTAACATTAAAACAGTTAATTTGAATTGGATGCTGAACCGTTTTTATTATGATGAATTTAGTACATAACATGAGTAATAAATGTCAAAATGCCGCATTTGCAAAATTGAAAAAAAAAAAAAAAAATAGCACGTATCATTTAATTGTTTTCAATACGAAATGTTGTTGTTGTTTGCGATTTTATTTAATAAATAAACAAATAACTCATTACCGCTACTACGAGTTAATTTATCTATGGAAACAACACAACAAAAAATATCACCTCTTATTATCAAAAATTGTATACCTGAATAACAAACACGCCAAATCGTTTGCATAGGTTCAGCTGTTGACTTCGGAAAAATTGGAGGTTTAACAATAAACAGACTTTAAAAATAAAACACACAGTTAATCTAGAAGTTTCTTCAATTTATTTTAATTAACTATAAACATTAATTCTGCGACCCATCTCACTCGTGAATGAATACGAAACGAATAGTATGTTATAACCCCACCCAGCCGAAGTTATACATTTGCTACTTTTTCAGTGCTGTCGATTTTCTTTGCCACAGAGGAAAGTTGAATTTTGGCAAATAGCTTCTTTTCGATGTTCTTAAGAAAGTGTAAAGGGCTCCATAAAGACTCAATTCATGAGTATAGGTACCAAATTTGAATAAAACCGGTTAACCCGTTTAAGCCCTACCTCAAAGTACAGTAAACACGAAGACGGAGATCTCTTGTTTGTAGCGAACACCACACATAATATCATATGTTTCAAACCAAAAAAACATTTTGGAAGAATCTTCAAGATACTATGAAGCTCCATGGATGCTTGTTCGTGACCTATGCAGGTCATCGGAATTATAGGTTCTTACTTTAGTCCAGGTTGAGAGCTTTAATTTTACATCTTACACTCTTCCTAAAAAGTACCCAAAATTTGAACCACCATAAAGCCAAAAATTGAACTGGGCGAATCCAAATTTGTTTTTCCTCAGTATTTGACACACAAACTAAGAAAACTGAGGAATCGCGTTATTAGTTTATACATACATATTTGTGAGATTGCTCGGATCTCATAAATATAAACTGACCAATTTAATTTATTTTAGTTTAATTTCATTAAAGTGCGATCACCATCGTAATCACATATCATTTGAGATTTAGGGACATTTTCAGAGTGCACACTAAACGGAATAAGTGGCGCTTATGTTAGTTTCCCTTATTGGTACTTTAAGCCTAGTACGCTGCTAATGCGAAACGAGATTTTTCGGTGGTCCCCAGCACAGCAGCGAATTGCTTACGGAAACCAGAGCAAAAAAATGACAACTGAAGGCGTCACCAATTGCATAAAAAAAATTTGCTTGCTAGTTTGTGGTATCGGTGAAAGTAGCATTAACATCAATTCTTGAGGCGTGTGTAGGCTGGGATTCGATCCTAAAGCGTGAAACACATTTAACCAGCATCAGCACTGGCGCCGTCAACAGCACGCTAGCCACCAAATATTTTTCAAACACGTTGCCACCAGCACCGTCATTCATTTGTTTTGACATGACGCATCAAAATGAAAGAGAAATGCATGGATTTTATAATTTTTTGTAGTGTGGTGCCTCTGAATATAGCAGTATTAAAGGTGACAGCAATGGACCAGCAACAGCAAGTTTAGAACTTTGGCCAAACGGCGCTGGTGCTGGTCTAATCCATGTTGAACGATTGAAGTACATTGATTTTAAAATAATGGCGGCCGCTACTGCTTGTGACGTTGCTCGTGCTGGTTCAATCTGTTTCGCTCATAAGCCCTTCGGTGATGTCATATTCCAACGCACTAACCATTACGCGACGGGCGAATACTTGTAATCTATCTGTCAAGTCAAAACTGTCAAATTCCATATAGAAGTATGGATACGATGTCGACGGATTAGTTCATTAATTGCTTCGGAAAAAGGTACATTACTTTTTCAAGCCATACATTGTCAAATTTCATCAAATGATGGCAGTACTCTTTATACATCAAAACATGGTTCGTCTTTTAACTGTCAAGCCATAAACTGTAAAATTCCAACGAAAGATAGCAACGAAGTTAACGGATTAAAATTCCTCTAAAAAAATCAATTTTATTTTTCGGAAAAAATCAATTTTATCATTCCCTGGTAAGGATTCGATTTACTGGTGTTTTTAATAGGCCTTCCAATCTGATTCTTAAATCAAATCCATCCAAAAACGTTTCCCCTATATTTCAAGAGAAGAATTATTGTCATTCTAAAGCATTCAGAAAGAGCTTATGGATGAAAAAAAAAAACGCCATAAATACCGTACTTATAGGTCAAACTGTATTTGATTATGAATGCTTTTCAAATTATTTCAAATGGAATAGGAAAAGAAGACAAAAATTGCTTGAGTAGCGAAAAATGTCAAAATAAATCTACTCAATTTTAAAATAAGTCTAACGTGAATATCGACGAATACTCCACCGAACATTTCACGTTCCTGTCATCCAAAAAGAAGGTCAACGCAGCAGTCTACGATTACACTGACGTCAACGCGCTGATGAGCTGTTCAGTCTATCACCCTGTTGTAACTGCATTGACAGAATGTTTAAACTGTCAAAGCAAATAACCTTAAAAAAGTGTCCAAGCAGCAGTTTTTTTTATTCCATTACCAATTAATTATATTTTAATAGGTTTTCTGTAGTTTCTAATTCCTCGTTAAATTGACCCGTCTGAACTTAAATTTTGTAGAAAGATCAAGTGAAATAGAACTACGAATATATTTGCTTATACCTACTAAATCTGCACCAATTCCAACGACCACGAGTGTTTTAAAATTCATAATCACAATGACGTGCGCTAGAAAACTAATAAATTTTTTGTTGTTGTCTAAAATGACTGGCACATACCAGCCAGAGGTGATTAGACACAACAACGAACAAAATGTTAAAAAAAAAACTTCTTAATCAATTTAAAAGCCAAAAACAAACAAATTAACTTCTAACATAAATTCATTTTCTATAATATCAGACACTGAATATTAAGTGAGGTTAATCAATAATAATATGAATTTGCTTCCATTAGTTTGGCTATCTCTAATTGAACGTCACATTTACCTATATGTATAGTATTTCAGCATACGAGTATCATTGCGGTTATTTCCATATTTCTGTATCTGGGTGTACAAATAGACTTTTTGAATTGATAGATAGATAGTTATGTTATGTGTATGGCCAAGGGTAAATAATAATTTGTGTCCACATACTCGGTATTTGATTTAATTAAAAAGAAACTTCTCAGGCATCCATTATAGAAACAAAAAATATTTTGCTTTGACTTATTATTATGACTTTGATTCAATGCCAATGTCATCAAAATAAGTTTAATAAGAGATATATACATTACATATACACACATTTTATTGTAAAGGTAAACAGAAAATGATGGTTAGTAAGCTGTTATTATAGTCAAATAATTGCACATAAACAAAAAATTTCAACAATGAAAAAATAAATACTTGGGTCGTAACTTTTAACTTATTTTACAAAAAAAATTGCCATTATTAATTTATAAACAAAATATAACGCAGTAAATATTTAGCAGAACAATAAAACTAGTGTAGCCTTCACTAAATTTAAAAAAAAATTGAGGGATGTAAAGGGTGATTTTTAAGCTGGTTTGGTTTTGGCAACACTGGTTTTGACAGCTGACGTGTGTTTAGTACCTTGTGTCACTGTCAAACAGCTTCAGTTTGGTTTGCAATTTAACCATGGATCGTCTTACAAATGAACAACGCTTGCAAATTATTGAATTTTACTATCAAAATTCGTGCTCGGTTCGAAATGTTCATCGCGCGCTGCTTGTGTTCAGCGATGAGGCTCATTTTTGGTTGAATGGGTACGTAAATAAGCAAAATTGCCGCATTTGGAGTGAAGATCAGCCAGAAGCATTGCAACAGCTACCAATGCATCCCGAAAAAGCCACTGTTTGGTGCGGTTTATGGGCCGGCGGCATTATTTGGCCATATTTCTTCAAAGATGATGCGAATCGCAGCGTTACTGTCAATGGTGAACGCTACCGAGCGATGATAACAAACTTTTTTTGCCCGAAATGGAAGTTCTTGACTTGCATGATATGTGGTTTCAACAAGACGGTGCCACATGCCACACAGCACGCGAAACAATGGCGCAATTGCGAGGCGAGTTTGGTGAACAGTTAATTTCACGTTTCGGGCCGGTCAATTGGCCGCCTAGATCGTGCGATTTGACACCATTAGATTATTTTTTGTGGGGGTATGTCAAGGCTAATATCTATAGGGACAAGCCCGCTTCGATTGACGCACTGGAAGCCAACATCCATGCATTCATTCGTGAGATACCGGCCGATATGTGTGAAAGAGTATGCCAAAATTGGACTCAGCGGATGGGCTACCTGAGACGCAGCCGCGGTCAACATTTGCATGAAATTTTCTTAAAACATTAAATTGCAAGATTCAAACTATCGATTCAAATAAATATTTCATTAATTTTTTCGAATTTTTTGTGTTTTTTCTTTAAAAAAAGTTTTAAACCTCTTAAAAAATCACCCGTTACAAATGTTCATTTTAAGACTTCATCTTACGCTTTAAAAAGGCTTTTCTGACATTGGAAGAGAAAATTGGAAGAGGCGAGGTATACCACGTACAAACACAAGAAGAGCGCGTGCCAGTACACGTGACAGAAGTGATATTTCTTTGGTGAGCTGAACCTCGATTTGTAAGCAACACGTTATTTCCAGCAAATGCGCTGTTAGAATCTGTTGTGTTTTTTTTTAACTTGCAAATACGAATCTCGGTTTCCAGTTCTCTAGACACATTTGCCGGTTTTCCGGTTTAAATTGAATAAAACAAAATCTGTGTATGAGATATCAACGAATTTTCTGATCTATTTAAATGGCCTATCGATGACATTATGTGTGTGGAATTAGGGAATTAGAATATGACGCGGCTTCGTTAGGTGACGCGGATCCGAGAGCTACAGTTTTCGATGGCTCTGCCATGGCGAATAGATTATCCTGAATTGGAGCGATGCCATAGTTGGTAATGTTGACTTTGAGGGTTTGTGGTTTGTTGGACCTGCGACTTAAGGAAACCCCACAAGACAAGCACGATCTCGGTGGCCAATTAAAGTCACCTCTGCGTAAGATAGGTTAGGTTAGGTTAGGTTGAGGTGGCTGCCAAGCAAGTAAGCATGACACTCTTATACCATATAGTTGGTCCATTGTGATACCACAAGAATCTATACGAACTTTTCTCCCTATTCGTTGAACCACTTGGAGCTCCTTACGAAATGTTCGTATTAATTATGTCAATATTTTCCAGATCACTAGTATCGTTGTAGTAAAAATCTCCAAGATGGAGTTTACGTGGGATAGAGCAGGACAAGTATAGAGGAGATGAGGAATCGATTCTTCCTCTTCTTCATCCATACAGCTCATACAGAAATGCCCGGTAATAACACCTATTGCGGAGCCGATGTGCAGTCTCCTTATAGAGATATTAAACTCTTAGAGCGCTTCAGATTTAGCTCTAGCTGTACATGCTTATTGCATCTTGCTTCAGCATAAGTTTGCAAGCAGCAGTAGGTTAACCTATATTTGCCCTATTTGGAAAAATAGGTATAGTGTTGTTCCACTTCTGGCGAGTTCGTCAGCACTACAACCCTATGGCCCCGCATCCAACAGAGCTGAATATTAAGCTGCTGTGCCATCTCAATGAAAGATGATCGACAGTTAAGGGCTGTTGTAGAGTTAGTAGAGACAGATTCCAGGAATTTAATGGCGGCGAAGATGCGGATATCTGTGTTAGATATCACGTTTTCTTTAAGGCAAGACAGTACTTCTTTTATCGGCAAAAGTTCCGCCTGGAACACGCTACAGTGATTGGGAAGGCGAAAGGAGAGATTCAAATTCATCCTGTCTGAGTACAGACCCCCACCAACCCCGCCATCAGTTTTTGAGACGTCCGTGTGGAAGTGGATTCATTCATTCTCTAGGAATGCCAGATCTTGCGTAAGATAAGCGTCCTGAAATCGCTGGTATAGAATATCCATTCTGGCATCAGGTGTGTGGAACGGCCCTGCCTGACTTTCTGCGGATGCATTGCCACTTGGTGTACCTCGTGTGGATTGGCATCGTCTGAAATCTGGGAAGTGTGCTTGTTGACGTACAAAACTTGGCTTCGCCTCTAAGGGAATTTTTTTTTTTTTTTGATGAAATCGGAGTCCGCTTCCAACTGCTCCAGAACCCAGTCACCGAAAATACGGCCAAAATTCGCCAAATTGATTTCTGCGAAAGGCTGAGTTCTTGTGTGTAACGTGGAATTGACTGCGGGTTCTCACACTCCAAGTTTCCATTCCATACAGTTGCGATTGTCCAATGAATCGGTCGCCTCAACATTGGCCATAAGAGACCGCGTAATTTGCCATGGTGATTTGTCTTTAGTGAACAAAAAAACAAACAAAATTAACAACAGATATAACAATATGGCCGCCATTAATTGTCAAAATCTTCCCGCCCCTATTGGAAAACTTTGTCTTTGCTTATTCACTGTATATGTTTAGAGTACAGCAGATACAAAAATCTCGACTTAGTTTTATACTAAATAGGTTACAAAGACGATTTTAGTATCATACTATTTTTGTTGAACTTCGAACGCTTCCATTTTTTAGTTATTATCATTAAATTCAATTTGTGTAGTCTTACAAATCCCGTCAATCTACAAGAATACAAATGCTTCACATTTCATGTCACTTTGACAGTTTATTAACCTCAACTCGTCACACCAAAAAATCTGATTCTACTTTAGACCGAGTTCAGGGCGACCGACACAATAGTCTCGTGAGTGTGAAAAATTTTCCGTCTAGGTATACACTTTCCATCCACGCTCAAAATATGCGTCAGCACAGAGTGACTTCAGGCCCCAACGAATAAACCTATCCCATGAATCATATTTAGAATACAAGATTACACCATTTCTACGTCATAGGAGACAAAACAATAACAACAAATTTGACAGCCAAGAAAATTTCAGTGACGATGGTTTTTCGTGTGCGAATAATTCAACGAATAAAAATGCTTTTCGTTTTAAAAGTAATCAAATATGACCATCAATAATTGTTTTTTAATTCAAAAATACAACAAAAAAAAAGGAGTTCTGTGGAAAATGAAAATATCAGTCATATTTCCTTCATGTTTTAGTATTTTTATTGCTGTTACTATTAAAACAACATAAAGCACATATTTCAAATGCATTATAAAAAAGAATTCACTTTATGAACAAAGTTAAATAGCTTTAAGTTTTCGCACCCCTTTACATCTCATACAAATTAAACGAAAAATGATTACGCGACGTGTTGTCAAAATTACAACAATAACAAGAAAAAATAGAATTGGCGTTATCTTGTATTCCTTCATTCTTGAACCTATACTAATTCCATACGTCACTTTGACATTTATAAATGTCAGAAAGGGTATGTTTGCTTATATTTTTTTGCACGGTCAGTTTCAGGCTTGTTCACACAGATTAGCCATATAAAGATGAGAATGTTTCGTACGTTTCTCCCTCCAAAACCCATTTGCTTACACTGTTTTTTTTTTTTGTAATTTCACCCGGTGTCGATGAATACATGCGAATTGCAACCACAATTTAAGCAGGGGTGTGAAGATCCCTACTGCCTATGTGTGAGGTTTTCATACACACATTCTCAATTTGTATCTGGAATCTGACAGTTCAAGCTTGTAGGTAAATTAAAATGTCTACTGGGGATTCTCATCTTCATGTGGCTAATCTGTGCTTGTTCAGCTGAAGTGTTAGAGTGCTATAAACTTAGAAAAATACAGTATAGCATCATGTATATTTTGTGATTTCATTTTAAGATTTAAAATTATTTTTTGTAAAAAATTTAGCGTATAAACCCAATTAAAAATATTAAATGTAAGATAAAAGCCAGTACTTCAGGGCAAAGCTTCAATATTGAAGGTGTTGTCCTTTTTTTTTTACTAATTTGTTATCTTGATTATTTTTTTATCAAAATTGCGCCTCACAATTTACACGAGGAAAAGACTATGGACCAGTTTCACAGTCCGAAAAGTGACACTTAAGTGGGGAATTAGAAAGATTACCTTTCACTGTAATCTCAATAAGTGGCACTTAAGTCTCCGATGTTGGTGACTGAAGTTCCACTTACGCTAGCTATGAAATTTAGCTTAAATTCCTAATATGGGAAACTTAAGTGCCACTTATTTCGGTAAGTGTCGACTGTGAAACTGGCCCTATGTATTTTTTTGTTTTTCTCAAAAAACCTGTTCTAGGCTTATTTCGTACCTTGTGCAGCCTCATAGCTTTGTTTTATAAATTTATGTCAAATCACCTTTTTTGCTGTTGAAAATTATTCCGTTTTACTTTGAATGACAACACGGGCATTAAACTGCAGATAAAAATACCCCATTTTGTCTATCTTATCTAAACAAATATAGACTAATAGTCACACTCTCATCGTGGAATCTTGATTATTTATTACGATCAATTTGTACAATTTTCATCTGAATTTCAATTCATTGTACAGAATGCAATGAAAACTGTACTATTACAGCAGCGCACACGATACGTATGTGTATCTATTATATTCTGGTTTGAATGAGCTTTTGTGTATACATATATGCAATCACACAAAAAAAAAAAAAACGACAAATAGTGAGCAACAAATGAATTTTATTTCCTTTTATAAACTTAAGAGCACTTTACGAGAGCGCACATTAACATATATGTAGCTGCAAAGTTTTAACAAATTGCATAATAACGTGGAAGATAAAGGGTTTTCATTTCATGGATACCTTATTTACATTGAACAATAGATAACTTACCCACCAATAATTAAATGTTTATTTTCATTGCCATTAAAATGAAGTAAAATCATTTCATTATAAACGTAATTTGCGCAATTTGCTTTCAAATTAGAATAAAATTTTATCGGTTTTATCACACAATTTACAACTTGTTTTCGGCAAAGATAAAAATGTGTTATACATATGTAGCTTGATATCTCATCATTACGTCAAACATTGGAGGTGGTACCTATACATACGTGTACTCAGATCAGAAGATTCACAGAATGTTTTCGTTATATAGAACTCCCGACAGACCTTTAATCATTCCAAGAGACTTCTTTGTTATTAAAACAAATGACAAAGAAGGCTGCTACCAGTCAGGAATAAACAGTTCATTTGTTCAAGATATTTCTTTAATTTAGGATTTTCTAAATTCCATTTTATTAATTAGTATGTTCAGGGTTAGAATATCGAAAAAAAAAACGAAAACAAAATAACAATGTACATACTTCAACTTGAAGCAGGTTTAATATGGAGTGGTTTAGGTGCCAGTATCTTCCGAATGTTAACGAAAAATATTTACTATCTGGAAAAATTTAATAATCATATTCGCTTGAAGTCTGCGGCTGTGCGTAACATTGATTGACCCTAGTTCAGGGTTGAAGTCCAAAATTCAATATGAAACCGCAGAATACTCTATAACAAAATGAAAACAATGAAAACGTTATCATTTGTTAAACTGGAAAAAATTTGTGAATCATAACATACGAAGCTCGAATACAAACAAAACTGAAGAGCTAGAAAAGATTATGCCAATGAAAACCGCACAATTAATTTTACAAAATTCTTACAATCAACTATTCAGTTCATACTCACAGCAATAATTTAGCAAAACCAAAAAATAATTTACCTTAAAACAAATAAATGTATATTTACTTTCCATCAGATTTTATCTCTGCATAATTAGATGAACACGCCCCATAGAATAATTATCGACCATCATTTTACCCATATTTCCACAAAATTCAAACAAAAAATTAAACCCAACTAACAGTGTGCAGTGAGTCCAACTGCACTCTACTTTATTTCGACCGGTAAATAATAGAAAAAAATAATTTTTGGAACACTGTTCAATGCTGCTGTGTTAACACAAAATATATACATATTCGACAGTTTTTATTGTTTAGATTTAACGAAAATACGAGAGTATACTTTTTCGAAGTTTTTTTTTTATCCGATAAATTCGAGTATGGTTTTCGAAGTATTCTAAAGAACATTTACAAAACACCTTTTTTCCACTTTTTAATTACATACAATATATCAAAGACTATACGCCATGGAAAAATTTTTAGAATATAAATTCACTGCACCAAAACCATTGGGATAAATAAGGCCGTTTTCGAAAACGTCATCTACGTCAAAAATGCATTTGCAGAATGTTCTTAAACGCAAACTGCAAAAGTCTTCTGTTCGAAAGCGAAGCGCAAATACAAATTTTTCTGAATTCGCATTTTTTTTGATGATGCAGCTCAAGTCACAAGTTCATCTGCAGTGCAGATGTACAGTAAAAAATGGAGGTGACGAAAGAGACAGAACTTTTGTTTGATGGGCTTGCAAAAAAATCTTTTGACGTTCATCCAAAGCCATGTGTGCAACCAAAACGATTGCGTATTTGACAATTGCAACTTCTGCGTCATAAATGACCATCATTGTTCTGTCCATTTGACTTTGATTTGACGTTTTCAAAAACGACCTAGTTCTTAAAAAATCGCTATTTATGCCGTGAAATGCAAAAAACTTACATTAGAGGATAGATTAATGGCTTGATGTTTTTAAAAACTTAGCTAATCGTTTGGTGAAATGAGGTTAAGAGGGCGGATTTGAAGAAATCTAATGAAGGGAGGTCAGCAAGAAGGTGGGAATAGCCACTTAATTTTAAAGATGGGACGCGTTCGTACGTTTCATCCACCAAAACTCATTCTTTTACTCTTACTTATACTTTAATTTAGCTGGCGCTACAGCGCGGGGAGCTCCTGGGCCTCAAGTAGGTACTAGACTCCGCCAGATTCATCGATCTCCAGCCTGCTGTCTCCAGTTTCGAATACCAAGTCGGAGTGTATCTCCCTCAACTTGGTCACGCTACCGGAGATGCGGTTTGCCTTTATTTCTTAGCGTTTAATACCTTAAGGGCTGGAGCTGCTTCGACAATGTTCGTTCGCTCTACATGCCCTAGGCATCTTAACCGTTGAACACGTAGTTTTTTTTTTACCAGTGGCACGTCGCTGTAACGAGTACAGCTCGTATAGTTCGTGGTTGTATCGTTTCCGCCAGATGTGAATCTGCTTATTGACACGAACCGGTCCATAAATCCTGCGTAGAACCTTTCTCCCATATTCTTTTACATTGTTATTTTTGCATATTCTTTTCGTGTCGATCAAAAGATCTGAATTGCAAAAACACTTTTTGTTTTGACTGCTCGATGTTTGGTATGTTAAGAAAACGCAGCCATTTAAAATAAATTCAACTCATCGTCTTTTCACCAACAAAATGGCGAATGTTGGGTGGGATTTTGGGACAGTACACATATTAGCGTTTTCATTTTTGTTTTTCTGCGCATCTGTGAAAATGGCGGATCCAGTGCCTCTTCACTTGTCATTTTTACCAATGCTATCTGAACTGTGCAGCTTTTTAGGCCACTCGAGCAGCCATGTTTAATTTCTGGCACTTTCAATTTTAACAACCTGCGCAATATATTACCTGAGATTTGTGTATTGTATGGGATGTTGGGATGTGTTAAAAAAAATACAGATTCAAGGCTGCAAACAGAATAAATAAATAAGGATATGGGGGGTAACAGAATATTTTGAAGATTATTTACCCTATATAGTGACTACAAGGCAATTTAATCGTGTTAAAAACATTCGGCGACACGGTATGTTGTTCGTATTTTCAGTGCCGCAGTGCCACGTCGAATAAAGCATATAATATACTAGTTTGTGAGAAAGATCAAACCACTTCTTCGACCTCGACACAGTTTTAATTTGCTGTTGTTGTTTTTATTGGGAACAGGATTATTTTGACGCATAATTCTTCGCCTATGTGATGGCGTTTGAATGCCATAATACAAAAACGGAAAACTGCTCAGGCGAGGTTGTTCGACGTGGAAAGTGTGAGAACTAATTATGGGAAGCATTAAGTTAAAGCTCCAGTTTTTAACCAGTAATTTGCAATTGATAGCGTTCTTTTAAAGTTTCCAAAATACGCAGTATTTAACCAATAAAATTACAAAAATCCAAGTTTTATTACGAAATGTCAAAAACAGAAAGTGGAAAAGATTTCTTCAATATTTTTGTGGTGAAACCATTTCTTCTGTCTGTTTTTGATATTTTAATTTTCATAAAATTTACATAAGTTTGGTTATCTAAACATATGATTCTTCCAATTTTGATAAGTTCAACTTTTTTAAAAGATTGATCATTGAAGAGGTGTCTATTCGGTTTCTCGAAGCCTGTGCTTTGGATCACATAAAATTCGGGTCGATTTTTTGTTTGTTCAATTGGTTTAGCAATGCCATTTTGAATTTTCGTCTAGGGTTAAAAATTACGTATCCTTAAAAAATAGGAATTGGTGTTTTTACTGTTCGATTCTTTTGTATTTTTTTCCTCTTCCAATTGGCACGACCGTATTCTGGGCTGAAAAGGTGTTGAATAGAAACTACTTAGCAGTTGTTTCTCAGACAATGACGATTGGTTCATTTCAATTCGAGAATAATTTGGTGATCTTGTAGTACTCGTATAGCCTCTGTTATTTGATATAGAAGTTGCAAACCCTTCATCAAATGACAAGATACGAGCACTTTTCCCACTCACTTGTCTTGACAATCGACTAGTTTTATTGGATTTAAGTGATTTTCTTTGAAGCGCTTTCAATAGAAACCTAGGCATATTTCTCCAATTACCCTGATCTATCTGTGGTCCTCTGGATTCCTTTTTAACTGAAGTTTCAATTATTAGAACCTTTTGTTTTGCTGAACATTTTGACGCTGCAGCGGGTGGTTTTGCTGAATAATGTGACTCTGGAGCGTGGTATTTTTCATAGGGCTCAAGTAGTTTAAGAAACTCTGGTGACACTCTCTTGTATTTTTCTTGTGTATTTTTCGTTTCAATCTCGTTGAATTTCTTAAGATCTGAATTTTTGATAGTCAGTTTTGCTTTAGGAATGCATCCATTTGCCATATTCATAAGTGGTAAGGTATTGGTAATTTCGGTGAAAGTCTTCTCCGGACAGTGAGACATAATTATCCCTGGCCAATTAGTGAAATTCACGGCTCTAGAGTTCCCACTTAGTTGACGTGCGCTGTTGATGCTCCCTATAGTTCGCATTGATACATGTTGAGTCAGACGAAGCGGATAAGGGTTAACATTTTTACTGAACGTACTTAAATAATTTTTCAGCGGCAAACGCCTTGTTAGCCTACCAACACTAATAATTTGAAACATTTTTAGTTTAAATTTTCGTTTTTATTTTTTAACAGCTTTTGAGTAAATTATCAAGGATTGATAAATTTTTTACGAAGAAAGTTAAATTCCTGAGAGTTCATAAGCTAGATCAATGTTAATTTTTGTTTTCGTTTTAATGAGTCCAACTTGCAATAATATATTGAAATAAAGTATTTGCATAGCTGGATGAATATAATTTATAGCAATTTTTGCATTTATGCATTTTCTTCTTAATTAAAACAAATATTAAGTGAAAGTGATGAATGATGAAAAAAAGCGTAGATACAATCGTGGCTTCATTCCTAAAAATAATTAGGTAAATATTTTGTTCTCAATAAATATAACACATGCGCTTATTTTTGTTTTTTTTTTGTCTTAATTTATTGGAATTGAAAAATATATTTGTTGTTTTAACTTCGCTTCGCTTAATTTTCGAAGTCAATATTCTGGACGTTTAAATCCTTACTTACTTTATTATGAGGCTGAAAACATTTCGTCGAATGCGAGAGGAACAGTTGGTCAAACAATCAAGGTAGCGGAGCACGAATTTGAAGTGGTGCAATCCTTTAAATACCTTGGGTCAATAGTAGCAGCCGATAACAATATAGAAAAAGAAATACGCGGGCGGCTTCTCAAATCCAACAGAGCCTACTATAGTCTGTCAAAGCTCTTCAAATCCAGAAATCTCACCATAACTTCAAAACTGCTGCTGTACAGGACCATGGTCCTGCCAGTACTCACATATGGATCCGAGACTTGGGTGCGTAGCAAAAGGCACTCCGACCTCTTAGCAGCGTTCGAGAGAAAAGTCTTAAGGAGAATTGTTGGCCCCATATGTGAGGAAGGACGATTCCGGAGACGGTACAATCATGAATTGTACGCAATCTACCTTGAAGCAGATATCGTGACAAAAATTAAGCTCGGTAGACTTCGGTGGGCAGGGCACCTAGCTCGCATGAGCGAAGAGGACCCTGCTCGGAAAGTTCTTTGTGGTACATTCTATGGTAGACGACAGCGTGGTAGACCATGCTTGCGCTGGAGAGATGGCGTAGACCAGGACGCCCGGAGCCTTGGGGTGCGCAACTGGATGGCGGCGGCTCGAGACCGGGTTGGGTGGAGAGACTTGTTGAAGGAGGCCAGGACCGGACCCCGGTTGTGGAGCCGATGATGATGATGAAAACATTTCTTCTCTTGCATGAGAGAAGAGGTTGCAGATATATTTGTGTACCCTCATGTAATCGGCAGTTTACGTCTTTTTTAGCATTTGTGTAGAAACTGAGTCGAGAGATTTAATTGCCTGGCTGCGAAGATGCAGATATCTGAAGTGGATAATCCTTTTTTTTTACGTCAAGCTTCTTTAATCGTCATAAGTTTATATTTGAACACGTTAGAATGATTAGAAACATATGAAGGAGTGCCTTACACACGCTTCCACCAGCTTTGTCATCAGTTGTTGATCCATAGGTGTAAAAATGACACAGTTGAACGATTGGTAAAAAATGTAGTCTTAAATTATTATCTAGGTGTTGTGAGATTTCCAGAACCTCCCACGGGTTCGGCGCAAATATGCGACGAATGAATATGTTCGAAGATTCGCATCGCGCCAGTGTGGGTGCTCTCATTAATCTCCTTGTAAAATAAATTAAGACAGGCGAAAGTTTCGTCGTCGTTCGAAAGTACGCAATTAGGCATGTTCAGTAAAATGAGATCTCGAAGACTTGCTCACTTTTTGACGTAACGAAATCTCTAGGATCTCATTTTCCTGAACGCACCTGTTAATTCAGTCAAAAAAGAGCGGATACTTCTCAATTTCGCTCGTCGGACAGCGTACTGCAAAACGAAAGGGATAACGAAATTTTTCGTATCACATTTCGTTGTGTCAGTGTATGAGATTTTTCGTTTCGCATCAGCAGCGTGCTAGACTTTAAGTGAAAAACTTGCAATCTTATATAGATTTCGGATGCTAAAATTGATTCCAGAAAAAACAGTGAACAATAAATTGGATAAACTAGGTATATTCATGAAATAAAAAAAAAAAAACATTCAAGAAGGAATCTTGTGTTTGACTTAAGACATCCGAACCCTAGGATGAAACGGTCTCATATCGTGGGAATCCGAATGGGGGGAGTTCAATTCTTGTTTTGGTATTCGAGCCTTTTGAGAAACAGATCTAATAAATGTTGCAATTCCAATTTGTTAATGATTAAACTCAATTAAAGCGTCACTTCCTCCTAAACCACGAACCTTAGGTCCCGATATTGAAGCTCCTTTAAAATGACTATACTTGTTCAAAATTGTTAAATTTTCATCGATCTTACCCCGGCATACTTTTTTGTTAGCAAACTCTGTCTCAGCTGAATGTAGGCGTGGATAAAATGATGTTATACGCAACCTGGAGTCATTAGTTGTAGAAGGTGAAGTTCGATTTATTAAATTTGTTCGTGTTTTTTTTTCACTTTGATTCTTAGTATCATTTACCAGTTGACGAACTTTTAGTCTCGGTTTACATTCTTTTATTAATGTACCGGGATTGAACTGTTTTTTAGAATTCATTATCTTATTTGTTTTGCTCGATGAAGTGAGAGCCTTTCTAATAGATTTGGGAGGATTTGATCCAATTCCTGGTTGTTGAAAAGGTGCGTTTGAGCTTTGGTTTCTAGCAGTGACTGTTCTGCTGGGGTTTCCCAAATTGCTAGCAATTTGTATTTTTTCGATCTTCGAATTTTCGAAGAACACCTCAAATCTAGGATTACGAGAACTGTCAATTTCTTGTCTAAAAGCAGCCGTTTCAACCTTCGAATCAGTTTTAAGGTGACTAGTTCTTAGTTCTGAATGTTTACTGAGATATTCACACATATTTTTCCACGTTGAGATGTCTTGTTTGTAATTTGCTAAATTATTTGCACCATCCGGCAGTGATGACGTTGCTATAATAACTTTAGATTTCTGAATTGGTTTTGTTTTCTCCGATAAAGATGACATAATAAATTTTTAGTTATAAGGTAATTATTTTAATTGCAGTACTTTTTTTTTAGTTTTATGCCGTAATCTTGAAGCATTATTTTTAATTATTTTTCACCGTTTTAAACTTCAATGGATTGCAATGGAATTATGTATTTCCAGCCGAAGAACTTATAAGAGGGAATCTCTGCATTATGTTAAAAGATTATGATCTTTGTTTTAATAGAAACATTTTGTACCGAAAAATATATAGAAAAAACTACTGTTTTGACATTTACAGCTCTGTGACTATGACAGAAATGAAAAAGAATGCTACTTTTCTCATCTCACCCCACAGTACACATTAAGCCCGTATGTCTGCATTAACACTGACCGATTTTTTTAGAAATCGGGTAAAATGTTTACATTGAACGATTTTTTCATTGAGATTTTTTTCGTTTTCCTCTTTATTTTTCATTGCTGTCCCCGGCACATTTACACTAAATACACACAAGAAACTGGAAAGAAGTTGAAAGAGAACGAAAACCGGATGGGAAAATCGTTTGAGTTTTAAGGAAAAAAAGTTTTGTCCTTTCCCCTCACTTTTTACTCCCTTAACTTAGGAACAGAAGATCGGCATTGGAAAAATCGTTCAATGTAAATGCTATGAAACTATATTTTGTTCTCATTTTTCTTTAATTGAAAATGAAAATAGAACAGTACTAAAATTTAGTACTGAAATATTCTACACAGCTGCTATATTCCTTATAAAAGGTCCGCCATCTAACGTTTTTTTTTTTTTAACTAGTGCTTATTTCGTGAATGGTAACACTTAGCTCATGTCTGATTTGACAGATAATTAGTTTTATCCTTCCGCTGAACGAATATGGTTGTGTATACGCTTCGCTTAGTGGGCCTGCGATCGACTTAGAGAAGATGCCGATTTTGCCAAAAAAATAATCTTTTCAGATGAAGCTCATTTTGATCTTGGCGGGTAGTAAACAAGCAAAATTGTCGCATTTGGGGGACAGAAAACCCGCACGCATACATTGAAAAGCCGATACACCCAAAACGAGTCACTGTTTGGTGCGGATTTTGGTCCAGAGGCATAATTGGGCCATTTTTCGAAAATGAGCAAGGAGTGGCCGTTACAGTCAATGGCGATCGTTATCGGGCCATGTTGAACGAATTTTCGTTCACAAAAATAGAAGAGGAGGATATTGGCAACATTTGGTTTCAACAGGACGGCGCTACGTGCCACACAGCCGAAGCTACACTCGATGTTTTGCGCCATTTTCAAAAAAAAAAAAAAAGAAGTTATTTGGCAGACCCTTTATTATATCTTTGAATTTTTAGATAGCTAGACAACCGATCAAAAAAAGACAAACAAATTTATGCGCCAAAATACAAGACTCTACTTACATATTTGGAACTAACGGACCTCTTCTGTAGTATTAATATTTAAACAAATTTCAAAAATAATCAAAGTTTTAATTTAATTTCTTCTACCTCTGCTGAAAATGAGACTTCTTGAGTTGCTTCGGTTTCCTTCCGTACCAACTATGTGCACAAAAAATATTTCTTGATTTTAATTCAACCCTTCCAATATAATTTCAACTAAAAATCCCAAAAAATAAGTACCTGACCCTGTCAAGAATTAAATAAACCATAGTGATTGTCGTACTTGTACTTTTTGTAAAAGTTTTACATTTCTTTTCAGAATTGTTTCGGCTGTCCAGGCGGCGTTCTCATGTCTAGCTGGCTTCATTGTCTGCAAATCAACTTGTAGTAAATCTTTTGTATACGCATCTCATTTTTTTATGGAAGCATACGCCTGGTTTGGCACAGCCTACTTCATGTACGATATCTGGTCCATGTACAAGGTGCACACTCAAAAAATCTCCGATAAGCTAAAGCTTATGAAGCTAACATCGAATCCGGCGTTCACACCATCGCCAACTTTAAACCACACTACAAATGGTCTCTATGACAAGCACATTGCAGCTAATGCAAAGAAATCATTTGCTTCCTCATCATCTTCCACAACTTCCTCACCAACAGCATCTCCAATTGATGAAACATCACCGCTATTTCATAAGCGACATCACGAGGATGAAATTTACGACTACGATGGTGAACCAATTCAGATTCCAGAAGGTGGCAATTGGGATTTCCTTAAGTACGTGATCACACATCCAGTGATGATGATACATCATGTCTTCATTGGAACATTTGGACTTCTGGTTGTAACGGTATGTACTCGTATATCGATTTTTTGTTTTTGTATTCCAAAAGGCAGAGTTATTGGTTTTGTGAAAAAAATTAAACCTAAATGAAAATTTATTTTTACAGGAAACATTTAAACAAAGAAAAAAATTAAAACAATGCTCGTTGCAAATGCTTAATCACAGATTTTCCTTCACCCTAATTATAAATCGATGGTTAACAAAAACTAGTTGATCTGTCAAAAAATTCATAAATTGTGAAAAATTGCTTTGCGTCAATTCCAAATATCCAAAATCTTCTTTAAATCTCGAAGATTAACCAAACAAATTATTTTCGATAATCTAGAAGATTTCAAATTAATCTTGTTAAATCTTCATAGAGCCAATAGTTTTGCAAATCAAACTAACCTATTGTAAATATGTCGCGCTGAACGGATTCATTGGAAAATCCAACCCTTTGTGCTTCTTTTGACATCCATGAAACTTTCTGCCTCACTTCAACTTTATAAGAAAAAAAAAATGAAACACCATTTATAGTTTGGAAGATACTGTCAAAGTTAATCTTAAACAAAGAATTAGACTGCTTCTAATGCAAGATTGTTTTTAATCCACAGTTATTTGTGAATAATTAAAAGTTACAGCGCAATTTCGGTCAACTCAGTTGTACCCTTTCTATTTCTTTTGTAGTTTTTTTGTTACCTTAAACAAAATAAAAAAAAAACACAGCAAAACAAAACAATCAATTTAGGTGAATGACGTTTTCACTTTCGTTGCAATGGTAGGTATTCAAAAAAGTGTGCCAAGTGATGGCACTAACCTTTGAAGAGTGCCTGCCACCATCATGATGCAATATGTTCAATGCTTTGTATTTTTATTTTTCATTCTGTCTTCTTTTTGACTTTTCATCGAATTTTCTTTTTTGCCGGTAAAATGTTTGTGCTGATTCGCCGCGCCGTGTGCTTAATAGACGGTTGTTTATTTAGATGCAACATCGGCAAAGAAGAATTAGTTTATATGCCATAATTGTTGAGGTTTTATTTTTAATTAAAAGTCGAAAAAAAGACACTGTTAGTACGGTAGATACTTTGAGGCAAATTTATAGACCTACATATATTGTATTTATTGAAAAACACTTTGAATGCAACCATTTGGATATGGTTTTAAATTTGTTTATAGTTGCGCTATGTAAAATTTGAAAAACGAAACGAAATAATATTTGGTGTATTTTTTTTAATAATGCCGTTTTCGGTTGGAATTTCAGATTATTTCGATTGAAATTAACACACACATTACTGAACGACGCCATTTAACAAAATGGCTTCTTCAAGAATTTCCCAAGTAGTCCGGCGAAAAACTTTATATGTGTGTTCCTCGTCTACTCCATTATGAAATTGCGAACAGAAAGACACTCCGAAAATGTTGTTCGGAACAGCCAACCGAAGGCTTTTGGAGTAGTTGAAGTGAAAAAGAAGTACAAAAAGAGTACTTCGAAGTCTAAACGTCCAAGTGAAAACGACATAAGTATCAACAATTGTGATTTTTGAAATCTCAAAAATTTCTGTTACCTCAGAATTATGGCAAAGATTTCTCAGTTGTTTGTGTTTTGCTTCCAAATACATACATACATATACTGAGGGAAAAATATGGAGACACTTGCTCAAGCTTTGAGGGAGCAAAATTTCTAGGATCTCAGAAATGTTAATTGGCTGATTGCTCATATCATATCTGTTCATGTAATATCGAATTTCTACGAGCTTGTTTGTTTTTATTTTATGACCTTAAAGGATTTTGGACTAAAATTCGTAGAAATTCGCATAAATTCCCAGCCATCGACAGTACGCAGACAGACATATTATATGCTTTATCAAAATTTCTATTCAGATTCAAGGTTTTGGAAAGATGATGATAACTTAGGAGCCGCAAAATAGTAACGTCGATTAACGTTTTAGAAAATAAAGTATTTAAAAACAACGTCAACAGCAACAATAAAGTATCATGCCTGTTTTGAAAACTAGAAGTCTGATTGATAAATTGAAAAATGTGTTATTTAAAAATTAACGTTAGCTCTATAATAAGTTCACATTGGATTTTTGGCAAAAAAAGCATGTATGTTAAACTGATCTGATCTTAATAAAAATTGCGTATTGACAAGGCCCTTACTAGTCAACTGATGAGTCCAAGTGAGATCGCCGGAATGAAACGCTAATTTTTATGGACTAAATTAAATTAATTAGTAAAGCGACATCGCATGCTCGACTAAAAATACAGACAAAAAAAGCGGGTGATTTTCAGTGACAGTTCGAACTAATAGCTCTTTTCACGGCCATTCCATACTTGATTGCGAACAATTTTCAAATCGTGTCAAAATGGCTAAAATCACAACAGGAAATGTCAAAATTATCTAATCAATTCTCAAATAATCTAAAATATGTACCTGCTGCATATTTCATCATTATCTTAAAAAAGTTTTGTTGAAAATATTGTTAAAAAATTCGATTCGAAAAGTCAAACATATGAGGCATTACACACGAGTATTAGGCCGTTTTCGAAAACGTCAAATCAAAGTCAATTTGACCGGAAAATGATCGTCATTTATGATGTAGAAGTTGAAATTGTCAAATTTGCAATCGTCCTGCACACATGTCTTTTGCTGAACGTCAAATGATTTTTTTTTTGCAAGCGCATCTCACGGTTTCGAACAAAAGCTAAAACAAAACAGAATGCCTATTCAGACAGTGAGAAAGTGTGCTAACAATATCTCGAACCACCATGTCTATCTCTTTCAAGCAAACGCGAAATCTGGAAAGGGAGTTTCATTCTAACAGTTTTGGTTATTTAATGTATGAAGTAAAAATGCACGACTGAATAGCACGAACATGTCCTTGTGCGTTCCATTGGAATGGCTAGCAAAGTACTCGTGAGTGCTTCGCCAACTTCAAAGGAACACGGGTGATGTAGCACTGCATAGTAGTTCAGTGACAAAAATCTGAAAACCCCCTTCAAGCAAAATAGTTCGTTTTGGTCAACAACTTATGAACGACTTCGCATACGGATCCCAATATGGTAACTCAAAACTTTGCTTGGACAAATTTTGATGTTTACATTTACACATATTAACCGTGAGTCCGCATTCACACAATTTGTTTTTATTTAAGTCCTCAAAGACTGCCTGGTGAGTAGTGAAGTATCGAACAGCATGGCTAACTGATGATTTAAGTGTTTCACAGCTCTACCAGTGTTACCGTTTATACAAAAATATAAAAATGTAAAAGATATTTTAGGAACATTGTTTTTTAAATGTCATGACAGAACTATGAACTTTATTTAAACCTATTTAAACTGTGTTAAATATAAGTTGTTTTTTTTTTTTTGTTTTAAATAAAATATTATCTTAATTATTATTTTCTATTTTACAGTACATTCGTGGAGGCGGTCACTGCATTTATAGCTATATGTTCATGATGGAGTTCTCTACACCCTTTGTCTCATTGCGCAGCATTCTTAGTACATTAGGAATGAAGGATTCACGAGCATACATTGCCAATGGCCTAGTTATGCTTGGCTCATTTTTCCTATGCCGAATTGTTATGTGGCCATATGTATTTTACAAGTACAGCGAAGTGATTAATAGTTCATTTATTGATGTAAGAATCAACCTTGATATACATACACACATATAATTTATTAATTGAAGAAGAATTAATTGCGGAAATATTTTTTTTTAAATTATTTATAGTCAATTGCAACATTACCCCGTGGATGCATCATCAGTGTATTAATCCTCTTCCTTCCACAAGTCTATTGGTTTTTCCTTATGTTGAAAGGAGCATTAAAGGTATAAATAATAATTCAATATTACATATTATTGTATTTTGTTTTAAATAATATTTTTTTTTTCTCATCGTTGCAGGTGTTTTTACCATCAAAAAGCAAATCTTTTCCCATAACAAAACACAAAGAATCTAAGAACAATAATCTATCACCAATGACAGAAGATTCTCAAAAATTTTTGTCGCCGCCGCTACTCTTGAAAAATGGTAATTTATCAAAAATACACACCACCAAATCTACCACCGGAATTGACCTTAGATCAACTACAAATGGTAAAAATTAGTGATTGTTCCACAATCGTCGTTAAATAATTTTTTAGTATTTTTTTTTTTTTTTTTAATTTTCTTGTTCTAAAAATCTTAATTTAATTATTTAATTCTTGTTTTTGCTTAGTTTTATACATAAATAATAAAAAAAAAAAAAAAACAAATGAAATTAAATTATCACATAAAATCATGATATAAGCTTAAATAAAAAAAAAAAACAAAAAAACAAAAAAATTTTAAAAAGACAACTACTACTGAATGTAATGAATGTAATAATATAGTAATTGTATTTATAATTTTACAAAAATATGCATTAAACAAACAATTTGCGAGGGTTATAATAGAAAATTGGATGAAAATAGTAAAATCAAATTTAACATATACATACATAGATTTTCATATAAGATGAAAATTTAAAAAAAATCACCAGTTACCTACATAGATTTGCATGTACCAACAAAATTACACAAACAAATTAATTTCCACGAGACGAGACACAAATTGTAATTTGACACACATCAACGATCGAACTTGTTTTTCAAATACATACGATCAAATTGCTAAGTTCATGCTATGAGTTTTGGCTACGCAAAACATTTTCTGAGCACTGATTACAGAGCACTTCAATGTCTGAAATTATGTGTGACTACCAGACACCAGAGGCACCAGAAAGAACAAACTCAAACATTTAAAATGTCAAAATCATAAGGTTGTCAGTTTGTGATAGATTCTCATTGAGTACTGTCTACCACCGCCGGTTTACCACGGGACAGTTTACCACGGGACAGTTTACCACCGCCACTTTACCTCCGCCGGGTTACCACCAGAGCTTATTTTTCCTAATTGTTCACGGCTTTCTCAATCCATTTACATCGAGGCCATCTTTCTTAACCCTTTATGACTTGATATATCCATAGGGGACAAACTAAATTTTTGGATTTATAGACCACTTAGTGCAAATTATTTCCCAAAAGCCCTGAAACAGCGTTTTCCCCCGAGGTAAAATTAATGCTTGAAATGATGTTTTCAATTAGTCCCCGTGAAAAAGAACTACGCCGATGTGAAATTCAAATATCAAATTGCACTTCATCTTATTTATTGGTAGCGATTTATTGCATTTTCAGAGTAAATTCTTGCGTTACCAAAGAAGCCCCCTGTAAGCATAAAAAATGTAGTACTACATCACAATTCACCTGCTCTCTTGGTATGCCGGCGGAGGTAAAGTGGCTGTGGTAAACTGTCCCGTGGTAAACCGGCGGTGCTAAAACGTCATGTACCGCCGAAATTATGGAATTTGTTTCAATTATAAATTAGTTTGACATCTCATTCCATTTTAAATATAAATTGGCCGCTTGTTTGTTGTTATTTTTTTCGATTTTTGTCATTTCAAATCTTTTAAAATGGATTCCAATTGGATGTGTTTGTAAGGTTTTCACATAATTTCTTACCTAATTTCGTGCAAATTTGGTTGAACTTATCTCATCTCGAAGTGCGAATTTTAATGGAAAATGATGTAATTTGGAAATTTTAATGGAATTACCTCTTTTGCTCTAATGAAAACGTAGTGTAAGCGAATAATACTTGTTGAAATTAATAATTTGACCAATAATACTTGTGTATGTGTATATATATTTTATTTCTTGGATACGGCTCTAGAATGGATGAAATTTTGCATTTAGTAACCTACTATTTTAATTCTCAAGTATATATAGATAAGTGTCATCTGTGAGAAAACTCGTTGGTTTTTAAAACTACGATATATTCCAATTGTGTAAATTTTCTATTCAACCCTTGACATCGAAATAACTTTCATTAAACAACATGCAAACGAAAATAAAATATGAAAAAAATAAAATAATGCCTACAATTACCTGAAACATAATTAAAAAAGAAAACCGTTTACATTTTAAGCACAAATCATAAAGTTACATTTGAAAAAAAGAAACATCTATGTAAAAAAAATAACAAATTTATGTTAATAATGTATATTGACGAGTATAATAGAAACTTAACAAATAACAAGCTTAATTTTGTTTCAAAAACAATCAAATTCACATTTAAATAAGTATTTTTGTAAAAACATTGAACGAAAAGAATGTTTAACAATTCCAAGAATATATTAGACACAAACAAAGCCAAAAGTTGTTTTTGGAAAGCAAATGTTTCTCTAAAAATAACCGTTTGTTTTTCATTCGTTAAAATTATTCACTTAAGCATTTACTTAATATTTTGTTTTAAAATTTATACTTTTCATACGCATCAGCAATGTAAACTTAAGGCTTTGAATATAAGTAGGTACAGAATTGTCATTTGCCTGAGTTTGTCCTTCAAAACGCAGTATCTACAGAGCCTCAACGAACACAATAAACGGGGCAAGCTTTGAATTCAATATATGAATGATTAGGAGTCGCTAGAGTTAGCGATGAATCTGGGTCTCTCCAGTTAATCCGATCCTTCTCAACTGCCTTTAGTTGCGCACTGTAGCAAAGAAAAGAGCAAAAGAATGAACAAAAGAATCTTCTCGAACTAAGTCAGGTTAGACTTCCTAGTTACACGCCACTTTAGGTGAGGTCCTGCTCTACTACGTTGTCAGTGATAGACTTTACGAGTTGATGCATTTGTTCTACGTGATGCCCTAACCATTTTGATGAGATGAATTCGCAATCGTTTGACTAGTGCGATCTAGCAGTTCAACTCGTACAATTCCTTGTTGAATCTTCTCCTCCATAACTCGTCAACGCAATGAATACTTAAGCGTTCGTTCGATGAGGTAGAACGGTCGAACATGTTTTGTCCGAATTAAGGCGTCTTTTGGTTTCTTACCGGCTCTCGATAAAATTTTCCTATGTCAGGTGAATTCGGAAAAGATGTTTCGTAGGCTTATTCAAAAGCGTTAAGAATGCTTCTGAACCTTTCGAAAAATTGCCATTCAGAATTACGGATTTTCTCCTGCATTTTCCGCAGAATTTTAACCCCCAACTAGTCAACATCATTGAATCTTGTCTAGTATTGAAATAGAATCTCTGAATTTTTTAAAATTGAATTCTCAGAACTGAATCTTGTCAAATTGTTAAATTTTAATTAGGGAATTGAATCCCTGGCTAGCCAGAACACTAAGGAAAATTAATTTTGGCATTTCTCACATTTTATTTAGACGATGGTGTCATATCTCGAAAATTGTGAACAACTTTTAATATAGATTAAAAAAAAAAATGCCAAATCACATTTCAATTTTTCGAGATGGAGGATTTTTGAGGTGTGAACTGTTTTTTTTTTGTCAGTTTTCGATCCTACTCGACCACATAGTTTACTTTCAATATTTGTTTGTAATCTGATTTTTCTTTCAATTTAAAACTCATGCAAAAATAACTACATAAATATACATATTTTCAATAAAGCTTCAAGCTTTTGAAAACAAATATTCAACATGAAACGCATTTTCCATAGAATTTTGTGAAACGAAAAAATAAGAAAAAAAACTCATAACTAAATCCATAGTATGTAATTTTTGCTGTGATAATAATTCACCAGGATCTATTGCATTAATATTTACAAATAACTATAGCTCTGATAAGCGTAACAAATAAAATACATACATACATGCATACATCAGTGTCGTACAAAACAAAACAAAAAAATACAAAACCAACTAAACTCTCACAAAAAAAAAATAGAGTTTTTATTAATTGAAATGACGCTTCTTTTTACACAAATTTACTTATGTACATGTTTTATTCCCAAGAGTTTATATTTTTGATTGATAAATAAAAAAAGAATTAATGTATGCTTTTTGTTGTTAAAAGAAAGACTTAAACAATTGTGGGTAATTTGTACCTTAATAGAACAAAATACAAATAAATAATTATATTCATATACATAATATGCTGAGTGTTAAGTGTTAATAAAAAATTACAGACAAAAAAAAACAAACTGTTTGATAGAGAGTCTAACTTTATTCCAATGTTTCTCATAAAAAAAAAAAAATATTATATAGAATTATTATATGTTATTGTTTGTTGTCAGTGTATTTAAGTAAAATGATACATTTGCATAAGAATATGTATGTTAAAATTGATAAAGTAAAGACAGAGTCTCAGAATTTGTAGAAAAAAAAAATAGTGATAAGACTAGGTTAAAACTCTCCAATCTATAGCGGTCCCTATCAATATCATGAAAATCAACTCACTCAGTTGATGGAGGCGTTTCAAATGCACTTACATATATAGCATTGATATCGATGGGAAGGTTTGTACCCCATGGTATTGTTTGAGCATTGTTCATCAGGTGAAAACTTCCTTATCGATGTTGAAACTATCTGACGGGATCCATGATTCGGTTTTTTAAGTGAGAAAGAAACTACTCCGGAACTAAAGATAGGAGTACATGCGTTTATGTGGGCCCTTTATTTTGAAAGTGATCTAAGTCCTTTCGAAAAAAATTGATCAAGTTGATGATAAAATTAATTACAACTTAAACAAATTTTTACCTTTGGAAAGAAAATTGCAATCAATAATATTTATATTAGATGTACGCATTCCTTCATCAAAAGAAAGAACCACCGTTAAATTGTATAGTTAAAAGTGTAAAAATAGACCCAAATCCCTTTCAAAATATGAAGTCGGTTCATGTAATGTACTACATAGGTATATGTATGTCAGGAGCCAAACCTTAAAACGGAAATTGAGCGAATAAAACATTTACAACGTATTGTGGCATTTCTTAAACAGCCCGTATGCCTTTGACGTTTCCAAATCGAACTTGCCATTCAGGCAGCCAACACTTGTTATGGTATTGACAAAAATGTTTCTCAATAAGTAATTGGGGATGCTTTGATAACATCACATTAAACAAATTTAATTTAATAGATTAAGTTGTGGAATTTCGCCATTCACACAACGCGGCGCTGTCTTCCCGTGTAGAGTCATATAGCTCGAATTTGTGAATTGCCACAACTCGTTGTGGTGTTTTTTTTTCCTTCAGTGACCGTTTTTCCATGTTCGAGCTTCACATAAATTTACAAAAAAAAATGTTTTGTATATTGGAAGCAGGTCCCTCGCAGAAGGCAGCTTAAACAATTTAATTGTTTGAAAATTGTTCCCGTATGAGGTTTAGTAACAAGAAAGCGTTTAAAAAAATAAAAGAAGAAAACTAATAAAGTCTATCCAAAATAAAATTAACAATTTAAACATTTATGAAACAAAAAATTGAACAAATTATTATGAATAAATGTGTATGAGTGAACTATACTCAACTATTTTGAAGTGTTTGAACACACACTTTATAATGTTAATTAAATAAAAAACAAAAATAGATTATAGTGCGAATAAGAATGTTTGTGCGTGGCGTTGTTTGGAAAATAAAATATATAATAATTATTATTATTGCAAAATTATGTTTGGTTTAACGGACGACACACTTTTGGCCAAAGGAGACGGAGAGAGTAAGTAATACATTTAGTATATTTTTGTTTCTGCTAAGTTCAAACACTAAGTAAAATTTTTGTTTTGTTTAAAGCCTAGTACGCTGCTGATGCGAAACGAAAAATCCCATACAAAAATGACACAACGAAATCATAAACGAAAAATTTCGTCCTCCTTTTCGTTTTGCAGTACGCTGTTCGATGAGCGAAATCGATAATTGTACCAGATTATTTGGAGAGGTCTCCGCTCTTTTTCGCACTCAATTAATTGCCCGGGACATTAATTGTGTGCGGAAAAGTGACATTTGAGGTTGGTTCGTGTTTGTATTTGTTGTTTCTTTCAATACAACATGGCTCTCTGTGATTTTTTTGCGCTTGTGTTTGTTTTTTTTTTTGCTAATGGTGACGCTTTCAATTGTCATTTTTTCGCTGAGGTTTTCGTAAGCATTTCGCTGTCGTGTTGGAGACCACCGAAAAATTTCGTTTCGCATCAGCAGCGTACTAGGCTTAAGTCTAGAACGCTGCTGATACGAAACGAAATTTGTCGGTGGTCTCCAAAACGACAACGAAATGCTTGCGGAAACCACAACGAAAAAATGACAACTGAGAGCGTCAAACCAATAACAAAAAAAAAAACAAACACAAACGCAAAAAAATCACAAAAAAGCCATGCTGCAACCAAAGATAAAACAAATACAAACACAAAAAAAACCTGAAATATCACTTTTCCGCACACAATTAATGGTCCGGGCAATTAATTGAGTGGGAAAAAAGGGCGGAGACTTCTCCAAATAATCTGCTACAATTATCAATTTCGCTCATCGAACAGCGTACTGCAAAAGGAAAAGGAGGACGAAATTTTTCGTTTATGATTTCGTTGTGTCATTTTTGTAAGGGATTTTTCGTTTCGCATCAGCAGCGTACTAGGCTTTATGGGGAATTCTTACACCTTCACGCTAAATTTTCTTTTTTCTTGAGAATACCTTGCGAAGGAAACATGATAACTAAAAATGGTTTCGGAGAGACCTGACAAGTGTGAACCGATCAAAAAGGCAAGAATAAAAACGTGATAAACACCGAATAGAACCCAACGGCCTCCTGTACGACAAACAGTCTCATTCGGGTTTAAAACGGCACGTATTCGGGTCTAGGGCACAAAAAGTAAGTGTACTATTTCTATGAGATTTAATTTTTGTTTTTATCTTGACTTGTGAAAGTAGCAGTCGACTCAACTGATATGTTCCGTGTGAAGAGGTGTAGGTGAAAACCGAAAAAGCCTTTACTCACTCTTATTCTCTGGATGTAACCAAGAAAAATTAGACTCAGACCTTGAAAATACTCCGACAATGCTAAATTTTAATAGAGTATTTTAACTACAACAAGACGTTGTAACATCAAAAAATTATTTGATCAGAATTTTGTACCAAATACCCCAATGTATGTCTGTCCAAAGAGACAACATTTATGGATATACATTGTATACATGAAAGAATTGGTTTAAAACCGTTTGTGTGTGTAGTGCATAGTGGCCTTCAGAGATATATCGCGTCTTATCCGATGGTAGTACATATGTATACATACATGTATATCATCTTTTCACAACGCACTTAATTCAACATAATTTTCAAGAAGTAGTATTTTACAAATAAATAATTTCCGAGCTGACGGCAATAACATAGCTTAAATATTAATAAATTGTTGAATCATATAGGTGTCAAATGAATCATTAAATGAATAATCACAAAAAACCAACTTATAACAAATAAATAAACAAACAAAATTGGATTTTTTTTTATTGCGATCATTTCTATTTTTTTCTTTTTCAAAGTAAAAGTTTGCAGCTAAAACCTAATATTTAAACAAAATATCATTTAACGGATTTCATAAAGTACGGATGTACGTCATTTCCTTTCTAGTTTCTGCCATATTTTTTTCGATAAAACAACACAAACCAACAACTACAATCCTACAGAAACTTTTTTTCTTTGTTTGGCATCTAGTCATTTTGATTTTTATTCGAGTCTCGCGTACTAGAGTTGATTGCTGCTCGTGTGAAAGAGACAAGCAGTAGTTTTTATTCTTCTTCATTCGAAAAAGGTGGTATTTTTTTTTCTCTTTTTCTACTACACAAAAAATTTCATTCCACAATTTTTTGCTATTCATTTTCTACAGAAAAGCTGCCATCTTCTTCGCACTCATTTGCCGAAACCAGCTGTTTGCAAATTCCCTGAAAAGAGAACAAATAAGAAACAACAAAAAAAGAGCAGCGAACGTAAAAATGGAGCAAAAAACCTCAACATCGAAGAGAAATAAAAAAGTGAGTACAAAAAAAAAGAGGGAAAGAAATATTTTTGAGACAGCAAAAAGCAAAATTCTACAAAGAAATCAAAGGTTTTTTCTCGTTCTCGCTTCACTTTGTCCATTGCTTTTGGGTCGGTTAGCTCGTGCTGTTTTTCGCGCACGGTTGTTGAAAAAAAAAACGTGATAAAAAAGAAAAGCACATCGAATATTTAATTTCGTTAATAACCAAGCGTGAATTCTTTTCAATTTCAATATAAAAAACACCTCGCGTTTTGAATGAATCACGTTTTATCATAATCGGAGCATGCGGTGCAATTAAAACAGGAAAAAGTGTAACAAAAAAATCATTTTGCATAAAATCGACATCGACGAAGTATACCGTAACCGTATACGCCGTAGAAAAAAAGAAGATATATCTATTTGTACCTACAATTTCGTCGGAATTTAGCTGGAAAAAGTTTTATTTCTTTAAATATTGTGTGCAGTGAAGAAGTACAGTTAATTTGATTGGATTACTTTTATATAATTTGTTGGATTTATTGACAAAAGAACACAAGAAAAATGGTAAATGAAAAACAATTTTTATTTTTTTCTCATGTGGGATATTTTTTTCGTCTTGCTCGCTGTCATTCCTTGTTTTTTTTTTTTTTCCTTCTGAAATCTTTTGTATAACTTCTTTGTTTTTTCTTTGATAGGTTATGTTATAAGTTGTGTGAGTTGTATATAATTATTTATATTTTTTAGTCTTTTATTTCTTAAAATTAAGACGGCAAATGGTATTATTTTGATTTTCAAAGCATTTGGTGTAAAAAATACAACAAAAAAAAAAAAAAACATGTGAACGAAACTTCCCTTTTCACTGACATGTGATGGATGGGGAATTTGAGGCAGGAAACAAAAAAAATTCCCACATCAACCTTTTTGTGGTGTTTTCAACAGTGACTTACAAAATTACAAAAAAAAATAGTAAACAAAACATTTTTTAGGAATTAAGATTTCAGAATAATTATTTATTTATGTTTTTTGAATTTATTCAAACAAAGAACAGTGGTATTTTTTTTTGTTTGTTGTTATTATGTACAGTCGTGGTATATTTTATTTCTCACAACAAGCCCAAACCAATTCATTACCATTAACAAGGCCAATTTTGACTTAACGGATGGCAATATAAAAGGCAACCAATCTTAAAACCATCACTAAAATTCTTCTAGCATGTATTCGTTTCGTAAAACTAGTAGGTACCATGAGAACTACACCAACCGGAGCCCTGGAAGCATTCCTTTCACTATTCCCACTTGTTTTATTTATGAAAGGAATGGCGGCCAAAAGTGCTTTAAGACTTCGCAATTTAATAATTTGAAAAGCAGGCAACTCTGTTATAGAACCATCATAAAACCAAGACGGGACTTCTGGAAGGAAAACCGGATCTTAAATGCAATGGGGTAGGATCATGCATCTTTTCAAATAACCCTCCCTTGAATAGATAAAACAAAAACTTCCAAATTTCGACGTTGTCTTTCAAATGGAAGTGCTTGCAGTTTGTGAGGCCGCCAAGAGTATTTTCAATTGGAATATTGATATTGGTGAACCGCTGTTACCGAGTTAAGACCACTCTAATACGTATAGGGTAGAGTCGCCTATTGCCGGCCGCCTCCAGTGGCCGGCCACCATCAAAGAAATGTGTTAACAAACCTATAGCCGCACTTCCATGTTTGAAGTCTTCGAAGGATATGTAATATCTGCCTTATGATCTGTCAAAATATTTCGTAGATTTCCCCAGTACTTTACAAGTTTTGAGTAAAAAAAATGCGCGACCTCGTCAGGAAACGTTTATAAGCATTTTAACTGGTCAAAAGAACAAGGAAATCTGTTTCAGAATTAGTGAATTTTAAGGACAGTCTTAGGGTCAGTGGTTTTATATGCGGTTTTTATAGTAAAAAAACATTATATTTCAACTAAAACTACTTTAAAATATGAAAATATGTTGAAATTGTGGTTGTTTTAAAGGGGGCCGGAGATAGGAAACAAAAATTATAGGTGTTGCCTATATTCGGCCACCCGGCCGAAGATAGGAAAACTCCTTTTTTTGATAAAAATGCAAAATATGATTAACTGAGCTATTTAAACAATATTCCAAATAAAATTGACGTCAAAAATTAATGAAATCCAGTATTCGGCCCCCTCTTTGTAAGCAGAAACTAGGGGGCCGAATACTGGAGATGTGTGTCCTAAATACGGCCACGACGTATAAAAATAATAATTTATGTTTCGATTGGGGTGGCCGAGCTCAGGAGCATCGGTGGTCGGTCTTAGGATACTAGGGGCCGGCCATTGGAAGAAATTGCCTTTTTCATTAAAACTAAATAAAACGTTTATTTCAAATTAATAACATACATTTTAATGAATTCAGATCTATAAAGAAAACTACAAAGAACATTTTGTTTTAAAAAACAAATCAAAAAGTTTGAAAGTTACAGATTTTAATGTGATATTTTCTAGCAAAAATGTCTTAAGGGGCCGGCCACTGGCGACTCTACCCTACGGGAACGAAATGGCAAAGGAATTTTTCACAAACGAGGCTTCTCTTGATCTTAGCCAGGGGAGCAAGAAAATATTATAATTTACCATAGTTTCCTAAAGGCTGCAAACGGCAGATGGTCAACAATTAAGACTTGTGGAATCTATGGCTCGATCATTTTAAGAAAAAAAAAAACAATACCTAATCTAACTAAGCATTCCTCAACTGTCCTAAGGTTCCACATACTCCTTTTTTGTACAACTCTACACTTATCTTGTCCACATTCTGGATGCAAAATTTTTAAACTGAGATCCGAGTGAGGTGATGCGGCTTGTCCTATCATCACTCCACCCAACCTAACTGAAAACAAATCTTTTATTAGTAAAAGAAGCTGACATAGATCCGTTTCTTCATTTCCGGCTTACCGGTTTCGATTTAAATGGTTATGCAAGAGCTCTATAAAAGTTCAAACAATAGCGGTATTTTATCATCGTTAATGATCCATATAGATCATCCCATTAAAATAAAATAAAACGGGTCAGATTGAAAACAGCTCCTTTTCCCTTTTGCTTCTTTATCTTCCATGCATTTGTTTTCCATTTTCTTTACACTAATATCACATTCTAAATCGACATCTACCCGCTAAAGTAAAAACTACATTTTTGGATTATGAAACTTGATCCCTCGAGAACAGAATAGCGAGGTCCAGTTTTTACGTATATGTACATATATCGGTTGAGTTGAAATTATTTAATAAAATTATAAATACAATTATTTAAACACAAATTTAAAAAATCCAAAATGTTTATTTGTATGTTCATATATATGTACATATTTCGTTTGCATTCGGTGAAAAAATGTTAGTCTAGGGTGACCGCGTCCCCTGATTTGATTCCGGCTGTTGAGAGATTCTTCCGCACTGTGTTTTGGGTGTCGAAACAATTTGAGAAGTTGAACGACTTTCATGCTTTACATTTGTAGGAGTAGGTACATAGGTGTAACCCAAGTGTGCATTTTACTTACATATTAAATAAGCAAGCATAAATTTATTCATATTTTCAAATTATTTAAAATCTTTATCAATAACTTCAAAAGAACATAAACCTAATTGTGCATTATTATGACGATGCCATTATTCTGAACAAAGTTTGCTTCAAATAAATCCAAATGTAAACAATATTTCACTGACGACAGCTTAAGTTTAAATCAGTTATCAGTTATACTATACCGCCCATTGTTTACTATTTTAGGATGAATTGTTAATTATATTTATAAACGTAATTTGAGATATCAAATCTTGTTTGAATAAACAATTCACAGATACATACCTACATATTTAGTTACTTGCAATTTGTTTAGCGGATATTATTGTTTATTATAATATCATCATTTTAGAAATATCTAATGAGCGTACCTACATTATGAACATAGCGAGTGCGAAATGTCTTGCAATAAAATCTCAATTAAAAACCAACGTTTCCCGCAATACAGTTAAAATCAACACTAAAATGGTGTAGGTAAATCGTGATTGAGAAACTGGTCTGGTTTTGGAAAAGAGTGCACCTTTTTTCCAACATAGCTATTCTCTTGATATTTTTTTTTTTAGATTTCCAAACTGAAAGAAAATTTCAAGATTTGCGGTATAAAAATTACAAGAACTGAAACAGCTCTTTTAAGATAAAAACATGTTTTATGAACATTTTTAAATAAACTCTCATTGCGACTCTAATAAAAACTTAAAAAAAGGTGTACCTACTTGCTTGTAAAATTTAAATGAGATTGTTTAAACCGTTTTTAATAAAATCTAAAAAAAAGTGTTAAAAACGTCAAAGCTATAAAAGAACATACGTACTGATCGGATATGAAGATTAAGATAATAAAAATTATTTGTTATTGAAACAGGACCAACAAAGTGCAGTTGTACAAAAATTGAAAAAAAAATCATGGATTTTTTTTGTTATTTTCGATGTATTCTTCAAATCTACAAGTGACACAAAATATTAAAGTCTCAAAATATTTATCTATAGGTATACTAGGGAAGTCCAACATGCATTTTGTATTATATCATCTATAATTTTCTGATGTTATTGTTTGTTTATTGTGATCGGATGCAGTTTGAAAAGTGGCGAAACGAAAGCAATGAAACTCCTTATCATAGACAAGTTGATTTTTTGACCGCTGAACTCATGGCCGAACGGTCCCGATCTAACTCTGCCGTTCGCAATCAATTGCAGCCCGTTTGAAATCTAAGGCAGCTCGTTCGCGTTCGAATTTGTAGCGTTCTTTCTCGCTTTCTAAAATCTAAAATCTCAATTTCAATTTTATTTTTACTTTCCGAATGTTGGTGCTTTTCTTCAGACAATTTAAGAATATGAATTGGGATTTCTGCCGTTTCCATTTTAAGTGGATGGCTGTGCAATAAAGCTTTTAAAGGCTTCCGCAATTTTGCTCGATTCACCCACTCCCAATTCCCAAATACGGTCCACAACTGCACCTTCTTTTAAAAAAAATGTACTCATGTTTTGGTGCTTTGTCGGTTTCAACTCGTCTACTTAATTTTCAACAGTCTGCACTTGGATTTTGAGGCTCTAACAATTGGCTGGCAAGAGTTACTGTCGAAATAAGATAGGCCCTCGCCAATTATGCACCATTTTGCCTCGAGATACAAACAAAAATAAAACAACTTTTAATTTGAGAATCGATCCGGGGACCTTCTTGCTTAACAGTTCCAATTCGATAAGCTTAACACTGGACTAATTTCCAATACAAAAATACCATAAGTGAATAACTTTATATGTATATGTATACGTACTACTACATACTTTAATTTTTCATTATATTGTATAGTGGTTGTAAAGATTTTTCTTTGATTTAAAGGGATATTTTTGATTGGATAGTAAAACTTTTCCAGCAAGTTTTTATCAGAACGGGCCTTAGAAGTATTTGTTTTCTATATTTTTCCTACTGAAGACATTCCACAGCAATATGACTAAACTTGGAAAAAACTTGCCATTTTTCCAATTGGGTTACATCTAACATTTTAATATTTCTATTTATAGTTCAGTACCGGTTTTAGAGATTTATCTAAATATGTTTCGGGGGTTTTTAACTCTAATTTTGAAATTAATTTCAAAAGTACTTTCCAGTCGATGCTTTCTTGCGCTACGATACAATTTTGAAATTTAACGTCTGACGAAATTAAAAGAAGAGTGGACCCCATGTCAATTTTTATTTTTCACTATATTTCATGCTGCTATTTAGTTGCTAATTAGTTACGCAAAAAAAAAAATTAAACGCTCTGTTGGATTCGAAAAAATTGGGTGCATTGCTAACTTAACGTCAAGTTAAAGGATATCTTTCTCAAAAATAGATATAAGTTAACAGGACACCTTTCCCAAAAATACATATAAGCGATCCGGAAGTGGATATTTGTTGAAAATGAATTAATCGCTAATTAGTTACGAAAAAAAAAATGAATCGTTCTGTTAGATTCCGAGAAATTGGGTGTCCTGCTAAATTGACGTCAATTAATTGCCACATCCATTGTGACCAAAAAAGCCAACGAAATAATAAGATTTTAACCTTATCCACAAACGTATTGAATGTATAGTCCATTTTCAAACAATATCTTTTCGAACTCAAAAACTTAAAAAATCTCAGAAAAAATAATTACTCAAGTCGTAAAAATTCAACTATCAGATTAAATGTTGAAATATTTGTTACCTGTCAGATTAACGGAACTATAATTGTTTTTTTTTTTTTCAATTTATGCCGTGTTTTATTGGTAATTTTATAGCCAGCGCAGTAAAATTTCCCTTGGCAAACAAAAACAAAAACAAAGAGTGTCGATAAATTAGCCAGTAAAAGAGTGGATATAAAAGTGGTTATACATAGTTAGAACTTTGAAGATGGCGCTCTTGAAATTTGTAGTTTGGTGGAGACAAAATGGATGTGAACTATGATATTTGTAGCGAACACAGCCTGAAGTTGCTAAAGCGTTTTATTAACACAGCCAAAGCGTTTTATTGGTACTTAATTATTGCGCTAGCTATAAATTAGCAATAAAACACAGCTTATATCGTAGGAAAACCGGTTTTCGCAGAAAAAAATGTGCTTCAAATTACCCCAGCTTACATTTAGGTATGTAACCCCTACCCTCAGAATCTGTGGTCTCGAAATCTTTTAGTATACATCTCGCTTTTCTTGTGGAAGCAATCGAAAGATTGGAATAGTATATCGTGGCAATAGGTCCATTAGTAGTTTGAGCCCTCGATAATCAAAAAAAAAAAACAATTGTACCGAACAAGATAAGTAATCTTAACGATATTATGGAACAGATAACTGAAAACGTATGTCGAAACATGATAAATTATAAATAGTCAGCATCGTCAATAAAAGGAAGTCAAAAAAAATGAATGTTGTCATTATTGTGCGAAAGAATGTCGAACCTGTGGGAGCTAGTCTGTTGGGTTACTGGAAACTTAATTTCATATAGCTATGATCGAAACCTATCTCAACTTACTGAGGATATTCTTCCTGTTTCTGTCTAGAGTCTTTGGAGCCTGAGTTTAACGCTCCTCTCACGATATTAATAAAGAAATGACAAAGGCAAATATTAAAAATAAAATTATACACATAATTGGCAAATCTAATCTAGATTTAAATAAAAACGAAGAAATAATACAAACCATGGCAAATAAATAAGCAAGTTTGGTGGTATGTTTAAAAACAAATAAAAATATTTAGGTTAAATGATTTTTAAATAAAAAAAAAAAACAAAAAATTCTATTGTAACACGAGTTCCTACTTCAGGATTTGTCATGTCTTTCGACAAAGAAATGATTTTTTTTTTGTATGTTGACCTTGATTTTTTTCGATTAATGTTTTCTGTGGGATTTACTTGCCCAAATCCAATAATAAACACATACATACGTACATATTTGGGTATTATTAACATACATAATCTGAAATAACTACCAAAAAATGACATATGTACACATATGTATGTGTATAAGTCACTTTAACTTATGACCAGAGATTCACATACTATATATGTATGTATGTACCTACTTTTGGAATAAATTGTTTGAATTTAATTTTCTCTATCCCTAGATCCCAATCGAAATCCAAACAAGCAGCCAAAGCCACCCTCTTTCAATAGTTAGTTACCCAACTAGGTATGTAGGTAGGTATAAGAAACGCTCCAATATGTGTCCAAATTATTGCGTAAAGCCCACTTCACAAGTTCCTCGCAACACAACCACCACCGAAACTTGGGACATGCGCTTTGCAAAGCTGGAACTCTCCCAAAAACAACCCCTGGATTTTTTTTGATAATAATAATAACAAAAAAATCCTTCCTTTTGTATAGTAGGGTAGTTTGTTTTCAGAATTAAACTTACTAAAGAGAAAAAAATATCCCTTATTCTCGTTTTATGCGTGAGGGAACTTTAAAAAAATGTAACATATTTACCCTATATTTGAATTAATTCAAAACTCTCTCGTTCTGGTTGAGCCGTTGGGCGGGGGTGAGTCGTGGGAGGAAAAAGCGAATGTAAGAGTAAAATGAACGAAATAAGAAAAAAATAAACAAACATAAATGAAAATAAAAATGAAAATGAAAACAAAACATCGTACCGGCTGGAGAGTGTCAACTGATTGTCAGAAGTTCGTCTCCTTTTTTTCCTGTTTATTGTTTTGGTTGCGCCATTCTTATATTTCCTTGATCTTTTTTTTTTATTTTTTTTTTTGTGGAGGTTAATGTTAAATATTATGCTGACATGGGTGTCCTGGATAGAGGCATACATCACTAGGTGTACTCAATCATGGTGATGAATCGTCTTTTCAGTTGAATTATGATGCGTGATAAGGACGAAAATTCAATTGAATAAGGTTTTGGGTGTGGCTGCGAATGACTACTTATACGATGTTGGTGAATTTCAGCGAAGACGGCGGTACCTAATATAATTGCAAGGACTTATTTGTATGCCTTCTTATTGATTTTCAAACGTCGTCGTCGTTGTCGTCTTCTTCATCGTTCGTAGTCGTCGTCCTCATTCATTTTCACCTCTCGCTCTCTCGACGACCAAATTTAGCTGTTTCCCACCGTTTAATATAATTTAACAACGTCTGTCTATGTATATATGTTCGGGGCACTTTAAGTCGTCCTTCTGCTAAGTTGCCAGGACAAGCCTTTTCTGCCTGCCATCATTCCAACACTCCCACCACACTACCACGCCACCCAATCATTTATTTATCCCAATCGAATGCACTTGTGCTCAACGAGGCTTGAATTTCCCATCACATTTATAGAGATATAACTTAAATATTATCCTTTGGGTGATTACCAACCTCTGTATATGGAATATGGCGAAGGATTCTCTATTGCCGCAGCCGCTGATTGTAGCAATTTCGGGTTGCGATTTGGTAATTCAGGCCAACAGCATAACGTACGAACGAACGAACGATTGAACGAACCAACCAACGAACCAACGGCACCCCGAAGCCTGAACAGTGAACATATCAAGGAATAGAAGAAGTTGAGTGTAACGGTGTATCTACGAACATCAGCGAGCTACAGCTACAGAGTGTGTCAGGATATTGGTGTTGCTGCTGCTGCTGCTGCTCCTGCTCCTGCTCCTCTACTGCTTCTATACTTAGATAGGTAGGTATAAAGGAATTGAAAATTGGTTATCCTTGCTGAACATCAGTCCACGGAAAGGGTTCCTTTTTAGTCGAAGAGAATAGTACGTGTGGTGAAGACGTGTTTTTGAGAGATAATACATTTTATTCTAAAATAGGTTCATATTTCTGTGTGTTTTTTTTTTTGCCTTATAACTCTGTATGTTGGAGGAGGCCTTAAAGAAGGACATTTGCATCGAAATTTAAAAACTGTGCCTACTGTGACTAGTTCAGTCTTTTTTTTTTCTTCCAGCAAGTGTTACGATTTGAGGATTTATTCTGTGTGAAAAGTGAGTTATTGTGGAAAATTGAATTTTCTTCAGAGAGAGAGACTCTTATTGGGTTGATTTTTATTGATTTTCTAGGATGGGTATGATGTTTCGTCGTCGTCATCGTCGTCGTCCTAGTCGTTCTTGCTGTTAGTGTAAAATGAAATATTTTACTTTGATAGCAGATGCCCTGCCATCAACTTAAAATTAAAATAAATGTTTATTCAGTGTGCAGTTATGGATTTTGGAGTTTGTCGTTTTTCTTTTCTCAGCTTAAGGGTTGTATGTACCAGTATACATATGTATGTATATATGTGTTTGTGTGTATGGAGGTAGTATTTATGTTTGCGTCAGAAACATATCCTGAAATAAATTTACATTTTGGATCGATTTGACAGTGATGTAGTTACATGGAATTTTAAAACTGGTTAAATGATAAATGATTTTATTTGAAAAATTTGACTGATAAATTCAACTGCAATTGCAATTTTTGCATGGGTATCTTTTGTCATGAAAAAGTGCCTCTAGCCTAAACCGCTCGGATTGGGGAAGAAATTGTAGGTCCTCTGCATTCCTGCTGATAAGACACAAAGGAATGGTTGAGAGTTTTAAGTCATTAGGCCTTGGTTCTACACGAGCAGTCGCAGCTACAAAATTACAGTAGATCGAAGGTTGCTCATTTAGAAATAAGATTGAATAATTTGATATTTAGTATTATCCCACGTTATTATTACTATTTGAATATTTTCTGCTCAATAAGAATAAAGCTATAAATTGGGTGTGAAAAATTTTTTTTTTTTAATTTTGAATTGATAGTGAATCGTGTGATTTTTTTTCGTTCAGCGGATTATTGGTAAATGATTTTTGTTTTTATGTACTTGGATTTCCTAAATCTCGATGTTGGCATTCATCTTTAGTGCTTTCAATATATTCGGGGACCAACGAAAATGGTATCGGGAAGCAATTGCATCTTCCTTTAGGAAGAAGCAAAATTTTGCCAGGGGGAAATAATAGGATCTTGAAGTGTACCTGTGCATGAATAGAAAAGAATTCAAGTAAATATGTACATACATATGAAGTCTTACATTTTTTAAAACTATATTCCTGAAACTGTAAGACCTACGATCTTTTTAATGCAACCTGAATTCCACGGCATAAGTAAGAATTAATAGATGGATTGGAAAGAATTTTTATTTGGCACAGTGGACTGAGAAATGAGGAGTTTATTATCTCATTAAAGCACATGGATGGCATCCAGTTGAAACTGGAATATGTAGAAAGGATAAGACTAGAGAAATGCCAATTCATAGCAGATATAACATTTGTTCGCCAGTAAATGTAATAAATATTCAACGAGCTTTGCGCGATTTGTAAAAAAATCTATGAATTATGCCCAACGACTGAGGACCCTGGCCATCCTGGGTATGTGACCCAGACAGTATACTTTAATAATAAAAAAAAAAAACTGTTTTATATTGACGTTTATAGAGTCACTTCCACATAAAAATGGATGCTGCCTTGAGGGGAGCCATTGAGCCATTGCCATCAAAGTTGACGCATACGAGGGTGGATCAATAAATACCCGTGTTTGAAATGAAAACGTAAACATTTTTTTCAACTTAATCTTCTTTTAGGTCATTACAATTTTTCCAACGTCTGTCCCACTTCTTTAACCCCTCCAAAAACTCTTCAAATTATGCCTCTGTCTCGTTGATAAGCTTCTTGTTTGAGCTGAGCGCAATTCATGCAATTTGGCAGCGACAATTTTGCAGTTTTGGTGAAACAACACTTTTTTCCTCATCAAAAGCAGATTTACGACGACGACGTTTAAATTGAATCAAAATCAAGTGGTTGTCAAAGATGGTGAAAGGTCTCCATAGATAGCATGGAACATCGTTTTTATTTCTTCACATTTTTTTCCATATAATTTGCTGCCAAAAAATAAACTAACCTATGAATAAGTCTAAAATTGTGTATGGTGTCGTTTGACACATCATGGCAGTACACGCCAGTATTGTCAACTTCCGTCTGCAACGCCACCTGTCTTCAAGCACAGGTGCTTATTGATCTATCCTCATATTTCTATTTTCCATATAAATTTCCAACAGTCCCATGTTTTGTATTCATAAAATGAACAATTTTCAATGTACAAACGTTGGTTGATTGTTGGTTTTAAAACTGGTCATGTCCACACATATTCTATACATTTTGTGTTTTTATTGGTTTCGAAACTGTGTCCAAGGGAGATGATAAATTTCTTTGATGGGCCTAGGGCGCGGCGTAATCAAATGAGTTTGGAGTCAAATTAAAACTATGATGTTGAGTTTATCGTTAGTGAGGATTTCGAGTTGGCATTTACAAAACGAAAGAGAATATTTCTTTTTAATCATCATAACAGGTTACATCTTCTGATTTAGTATAGAGCATGTAAGAGTTTGGCACTAATTGCAAGGCCATACAAATATTTTTTTTAAATTATAATAACATTCTGTTCTGCTATATTCAGTTATCAAGTTTAAACTTCTTTAAAAACAACATTTTATAGCATCACTGGAAACGTCAAGCTCGGTCCACCACGACAGAAATTCAATTCAAAATTCTAATGATGCAGTATTTAAGTTATAATAAGGGGCTTATTTAGTACTGCAATTCTGATTGAGAAAAAACTTTCATTAGACCTTTAGGAGCAGTTTTTCAAATCAAGATTAAAGTTAAACCCGAGCTTATTTAGTGAGTCAACTCTGGATTTGATGAAGAAATGCTTTTGATGTTTTATTCTCAGAGTTTGTTAAGTCGTTCCGGCTACATTTTCCATCTAAAAATTGTTTTTTGAGTTAACTGTAGGTTAATTAATGTCCAGAGTTAGTAAACACTGGCTTATGTATTTATTGTCAAAAATGCATTAGATAACACACCTAAAACTTGACTACTGTCTTCAAAACTGTTGACTTGATATTACCTCAGGAACTCGTGATTTTCTTCTGTGGCGGTGATTTCGGGACATCCTGGTAGGTATATATAGATATCGGTAGAATACGTGGGAGAATGATTTTAACAAAAAGTGGATGAATATCGTCAAGACCAGCAGATTTAGATTTAATGCTCAGGATAGCCTTAACCAAAACCTGTTTGTTCAATTCTCGAAAACTGAAAAGAAGATGCTATAACTGCAGAGGTAGATCTCTTTGAGACTTTAAAAATGTAGCATTTAGTTCATCCGGTTTGACTTTCATCCAAGTCTTACCTTCTTACGATTTAAACGATTTAAACCAGTATCTATTTGTTTTTCGATTTTAGCATTTTTTATTTATTAATAGGTAAGGTACAATCCGACTGGACTAATATCGCCCTAAAGTAAATGCTTGTGTTCTTTTACTCGTAAAAAGTCTAAATTTAGCACAAACTTTTACAGCACTGTTTAGCTTTTTCCAAATATGCAAGTACATAGCCGTAGCTATTCGTTTCACAGGGTAGGTACATAACAACCCTCTTGAAATTAATTTTGAATCTTGACACAACAATTGACGTGGTGTTTTCAAGGAACGTGATGAACCAGCTTCGACATTTCTAAAATAATCATATCTTAGGTTTATTCCGGTTTTTTTTTTTTTTAAATGAACAAGTCTGAGTTAGAAAAAGAGCCTTTAAAAAGAAATAACAAAATAATATTTTCCTTTTTGGAAGTCACAAGATGAAATTCCAAAGAGGCACAAAGCCCAGTTCATACGCCGGGTACTTTACTTTGTTGATAATCCGGCACTGCGTTAGTAAATTCCATAATTCAAGGATTTTAAAATGTTTAAAACAGTTGATATGGTTTTTTTTTTGTATTATTTTTTTTTTCAAAAGCAGCCTTTATCTCACTTTTCTTTTTAATTTTCATTTCAGACAACTTTAAAGAAAGCAATAGACTTTGGTGATGATGACGTTGACGATTCGTCTGGTTCAGATTTCGATGATGACGATGACCCAGATAAAATAGAAGTACCAGGTAAGTGTGTGAGCGTTTTATCATGTTTCATCCCTTAAAAAGTTCTTTGAAAAGGTCAAAAGAAAAAAAATTATTACAATTTCATATCATTCTCCGTATATACGAAACGAACTTCGACCCTCTTTAGGGGTGTTTGGTAGACAATGGGGAGGGAATAAATTAGCATATATTTTCCTTTCTAGATATAATTCAGATTGTCTCTTTCTCGTCGTTGTCCACACTGCATACCTTTCTGTAACTAGCTTAACTTTTCGGCCATGATGTAGCTCTGGTCTTTATAGCCATCCCCATCACCACTGTGAAATCGATGATGATGATGAATTCTAGAATATACATACATGTATAGATTTCGTCGTCGTTTCGTGTTGTGCGTGTGTTTTGCCAATTGCACGCATTCGCTTCACTCGCTTTTCGGTCGTGGGATATATATGTAGTTGCTGGGGGGGAGAATCCTTTCAGGAATGTCTTCCTTATCGAAAGCGCACTGCAGTACGGCGCGGCGCGGCCGGTGCGAGCGGGGAGAAATGCCTTTTGTACCAGTCACTTGCCATCGATCGCCTTCCAGCTTTCAGCCCGTATCCGATGGGTGGTTCACCCTGTGTGCACATTGAATATATAATAATATGATTCCCGTTGTTTTTGCAGAAGCTTAAGGACATGCCAAAATCCCAATGACAATTTTCGCCTGAGCTGAAACACATCAATGGCGAAAGGATGGTGGTTTAGGTTGGTTGTATATACATACATACATATATGTATACCCAGTAGCAGTATAGGCTTTCAACATTCGGCATTCTCTAGATTGTTTCTCCAAGTGCATATAGAGGCTTTTATGCGTTTGATTAAGTCCGAGGTTTTTGGATGTTTGTTTGTTTTTTCGGTGGTTTCCTTGATTGCTGTTTTCCGAGAAATACAAACAGAACTCCAGGGATACACTACCTACATACATATGTACATTCATAAACATATAACTATCGTCAACCTGGACGAATATGTAGAAACTTTGAGGTTATAGAATGGTGAAAATGGTCAAATGAATGTGAATAGTAATTGATGGAGGCTTTTGCTAGAGCCATTTAATTTGCAAGTATTGACTTGAAGAGGTCAGAATTCGGTAGATATCTCCATTATAAGAGGGGACAAAGATGCTTGTTTTGGAATTGAATTTACCTATAGGGCAGAATAGTGCAGGTTGATTTCTCGTAATTACTGATGTTGAATTTCGTCGTCTTCTGGATGAATGTTATATTCATTTAAGATCAGGTCCGCAACAAACAAGCTTATACAGCCAACTGTCTCCAGTTTCGCACGCAAGTCGCGGTCTCTATCTATATACTGCACCGGAATGATAAGCGCCTTATAGAGAGACACTTAAAATGCTCTAGAGAGAGCATTGTTATTTAATTGCCTTCTAAGCACCGTTTGGCGAGAATTATTCTTCGTTTAATTGCGTCTTTCGAGGTGATAGAGGAACCTAGATAAACAAAGTCCCTAACTACCTCGTAAGTTATTGCTGTCTACCGTTGACCGAAACGTTGTTCCCAGCCTCATTTTCAAAGAAAAATGGTCCAATGATGCCACCACTCCTCAATCCGCTCCAAACTGTCACTCTGTGTGCATGAATGGCCTCTCGACAATAACGTGCGGGTTTTCCGAGCCCCAGATGCTTCAATTTTGTTTGTTAACATACGCCTCGTCAGAAAAGATGATTTTGCGCCTTTTCATAAAACGCACTGTTTGCACTAAACAGCACTCACTTTGGAAATATTTCCTAACGTTGTTCAAGCGTAAAGTGACTCATTTCATTACGCGAATGTTAAGATTTTGAGCGGGAAACATCTGTTAGTGTCAAAATAACCTATGATTTAAAAACAAACCACTAGATGGCCCACCCGTTATAAAAATATCGTTTTTTCGCATATAACTTGACAATTTGATAATTTCTGAAGTCGCATTATCTTGTAACCGATCGCTCTTATGGAAAAAAGTGCTAGAATTTGTTCTATAGAAAATATTGTACAGTCTTTAATGTGAGCATAAATTATTTTTTTTTTTTCGAAAACTTCACCATTTCAGAGTAAAAAGCTAAAAACCGGTATTTTTGACTACTTACGAATTTTGTTTGTTGACAATCATATCTCTTAAACGATCGTTAAAATGAAATAAATTTCGTTTATGCTTTCTTTTGTAACAAAAAAAAAAAAAATACAGGTAATTTACTGTGAAGAGCTGTGTTCGAAAAACCTTTATTTTCAATACTTCGCCTTTTTGAGGGAGCAATATCTTTTAGCTGAGTGCTCGTATGGAAAAAAGTGTTATTATATTTTTTGTAAAAAATATTTAAACCATACATTATTTTTTTGAAGACTTTTTCTTTAGACTTTTTCATTTAAAATTAAAGAACAAAAAACCAGTATTTTTGACTTTCCAGCTCCTTTCCAAGGCGTTCGAAAAGCTGGTAAGTCGACAGATCACTACCTCATCAGTTGCTCACTCCTATACCCAATTAGGTTTTAGACCACATCACAACTGTACTACGGCGCTTCTAAAAATTGTGGATCACATACGACTGCAAATTGATAAAAACCTAGCAATAACTTTGGTTTTTTATAAGACTTTTCTAAGGCGTTGATACTGTCTCTCACCGAATACTTCTAGAAAAATTGCAGCAATCTTTTTGTTTTTAAAGCTCAGCCATATCTCTCATCGAGGCGTATCTGACCGAAATAACTCAGGCGGTTTCTGCAAATTCCAAGTTATCTAAGTTCCTTTCCACTCACGCAGGTATTTTCCGGGTATCAATCTTAGGCCCTTAGGAAACTGAACTCGAGAAAATGCCAAGGTATTGTTATAAGCAATACTGTTCTAAACACAACTTGTTAACCAGGCGTGGAGCTTGATGGTTCAATGTTGAATTACGAAAGCAAAGTGAAAAATTTAGGCGTAACATTTAATCAAACCCTCACTTGGGATAGTCATTTAGGATGTGCTCTTGGAAGACCATATTATGCTACCCTACGCGTATTACACCTGTCTGGTGATTGTCTTCGAATTGCAACCAAAATGACGATTGCCAAAACTCTTTTCTTTCCGGCCTTGTTCTGTGGTAGCCTCATTTTCTGATGTTTGGATTCTGTGAGTAGAAGAAAGCTTCAAGTTGCATTCAACAACACCGTCCGATTTAATATATGGTTTGCGTCGATTCCACCATGTCTCTTTGTATGAAAAAAAATGTCTAGATTATTTAGTATTGACTTTTCTTTTTATCTATCGGAATATCTATTTGAAAAACTTAATTTTCCTGTATCTGAAAGAAGCAAAGTTCTCATTTTGCCTACTTTTAAGTATAGAAATTTTAAACAACAATTTTTTGTGCATGCAGAAGAAAAGTGTCTGAACCTTTTTGATAGAACATCGCATAATCTACAATTTTTGCAAAAAGTTTACTTCCATCTAGCGTTTACCGCTTAAATGTTAAAATCGAAATACCGATATTTTCTACACTTCTTGACCTTGAATAAATTTATTTTCTTAAGCTGGCATATGCCAAATTGGAGGGGACTTCTTTATTTTGTTTGTGGTATGTTGATTCGTTACGACGAAAGATATACCTGTATCAATTTTGACTGGTTGATTAGTCATTTAATCTGTGATATGTGCTGTCGACATTTTGTGGTTATTTTATTATCGTAATCAAATTTAAATAAATTTAATTTCTTTTCCAAATAGTCTGTCTCATTGGCAACAACAAGAACAGTATAAAATAATTCATAAACCTTTCAAAAACTTAGTAGTAGTTCCAATGAATTGCTATGTCAATGGAATTCTATTCTTAGAATGTTGCTTCTAAAATTATAAATTCCTCGTAGCGGGTTTAATGTTTTGAATTGTTATGGCAAAATGCAAAATGCAAAAAATTGTTTGCACAAAATTCCTCTGCATAATTCAGTCATACCAACTTAAAACTGAGGAAATATTGATTTTAATATGCGTCTTCCTTGGAAACACCCAATATTGCTTGAGAAAATATCACACACCCATACATATGTATGTATATTATACATATATGTATGTACTACATTAATAAATAAACAGCTAAATGGAAATAGTGCGAAATTGAGCTGGTGATGCATGTGGAAGAGTACACGCAACTATAGAGAGCTTAGGCCAACGAAGATACACACACTAATGGCTTCGCGGTGCAGCTGCTGCACTGTCTTAGAATATGTAGATTATAGATATGTATCTCTATAGGATGTGAATGTTGTATAGCGTTTGGTCACGACTTCGACGATAGGACGATAGGATGGAACCCAATTGAGCAGGCGGAAAGAGCTAGCATAGAGTCCTCCAATCAAATTTGCCATGAATATAATTTTGGAAATATGACAACGATGATATCGAATCCATAGCGCATCCATGGGACGCTATATTGCTCCGGACAGGAATAAACAAACGGACATATCGACCGAGGGTCAGACGAACAGACAGATAGACAGGACGGACGGATGGATGGATGGGATGGACTGTGATGCATCGAAGTGTATTTGAGATGAAATGAAATGTCGAGGCATACACAAATAATCTTGATCCAATATCGCATATGGAACCGTGCATGTGTTAGGTGTTTCGATATAATTTCGATTAAAATGCCTAATCAAATTAACGTGAAACCACCGTGAATGCGGGAATTCTTGTTTGTGCTCGCAAACCGTTCGGACGTATTCCTCGGAGCTCATAGAATTTTTTCGTTTAAAAAAAAAAAAAAGTTTTTTCTCTAAATTATCATGGATGGTGGTTTGGCCCCTCCAAACATCCCCGATGTAAATTTGGCCAGTGATGGCCAAAATAAACCTTTAAAACTGCCTTCCCAGCTAATTAATGCTGAGGATAAAAAGAAAATCATAAGTGAAGTGGATTGGTGGCACGCTAACGGCAGTCCTCCAAGACCAAATCTTGCACATGTCCCCGAAATAATGGAAACCGACGCTAGCACCTCTGCTGGAGGTGTGAGCGAGACAAATGGTGGTGCTCGTACCAACCTAACGCAACAAAACAACAGCGTTGTAATAGGCAACGCTAACTCTGACGGCTCTCCAGCCATGAAAATTAACGGAACCGAGACGGTTCTTAAAAACCTGCTGACAAACGACCAGGATGTCTTCACTAAATTGATTGCACGCAAAAGGAGGCAATACGCTAGTGGCAATTCCGCCAAAAAAATTGTGTTGGAGGTACCTTCCAATGTCAACAGATTCGCTTTGCTAGACGACGGGCCCGATGACGAAGACGAGAGCGTCGAGACCCGGAGAAAATCAACAGGTCAAAGAAGGAGTAACGACTTGAACTCAGCCAACCGTAGTAACTCTGCCATCACCTCTAACAGTGGCAACGTCATCAACTCTTCCAGCAACATCAACAACCAAACGCAAGCTAAGACCCAGTTGGATTGGTGTCCACCGATTTTTTGTAAGGGTATTTCGTCTAAACCGATTATAGATTATTTTATTAACTCTAAATTAGACTTAAATCTAGTTAAATTCGACTGTAAAGGCTTCGGCAAGTTGAAAATTTTTGTTAAAAGTGTGGATATCCATAGCCTTCTGCTAAAAGAGTTAAAAGATCTCCGGATCGAAGCCTTTTCCTTCACTCCGAAGGAACATAAGAAATTCAACATCGTTTTGAAGGGAATTTCTGCAAACTTCTCGCCTTCTGCGATCGAAGAGGAGCTCCGCTTACTGGATCCCTCGCTGAGGGTCCAGGTGAAAAAATTTGAGACCAAATGGTCAAGGGAGAATGACATCCCCCTGGATCTCTTCTTATGTGTCCTTGATGATAGAGAGAGTTTAGCCAAAGTTAAAGCCATTAAAAGCATCCTGAGAAATAGAGTGAGATGGGATACAGTAAAGGGGTCTGGTTTGAAGCAGTGCTTCCGCTGCCAAAGATTCGGCCACGTTTCGGCATATTGTGCTTTCCCGGTAAGATGTGTCAAGTGCTTGAAGGAGCATGAACCTATGGCCTGCGATGTGGGCCCGAAAAGCGAGGATTCTTCGGCGTCCTGTGTAAATTGTGGTGCCATTGGACACCCAGCGAGCTATAGGGGCTGCCCTAAACGAAAAGAAATTTTGGAAAATAGACAAACCGCCAAGTTGAACTTCAAACAAAATAAGTTTGAAATTCAAAACAATGTTGTGCGTGTCACAAACCCCCCAGCTCAAGAAGGCTTCTCCTACTCGGATGCAGTCAGAGGATCAAAAAGTGTGCCTCCCTTGCCTAGCCTGGGTTCCACTCCTGGAAACGTTATAAATGATTTCCTAAACGAATCAAAAAAACTGTTTGGCATTCCTTTCAATGCACTCTTCGCCAAAATCAGAGATTTTTGGCCCCAATACTCTAAGTTGGATGAATTTCACAAGCCTGAGGCTTACCTGGCATTTCTTGCCTCACTTTCCCCTTCCTCACCATGAATCTTAGTTTCTTAACCGCTAACGTAAACTCTTTCAACCGTGAAAAGCAATTCGAAGTGGAACTTCTCTTAGAAGAGATTCTCCCTACCGCACTTTTTGTGCAAGAAACTTGCCTCAAAAAGCAACTTTCTTTCTTTAATAATCATTACAATTTCATTTCTAACAACTCAGGTCGGGGCACTGGCATTCTATTGAAAAACTCTTTTAAATCTTCTCAAAAACATTTTCAAAACAATATCATCTCGGCAACAATTGCCTTAATACCATTTAAATTTCAAAACACTTCAAAAACCCTAGCTGTTGTTTCTTTATACATACCTTGCGATTCTGGAGCCCTCTTGGTCTCCGCCCTCGATGATCTCATGGACTCAGTTCGCTCCTACGACTATGTAGTCATCGGTGGTGACTTCAATTCCCGCCACACTATGTGGGGGGACTCTCGATCTAATCTAAATGGTTTACATTTTTCTCAATGGTTTACTGATGAATGCTTCCTGAGTTTTGATATAGTTGCTGCCGACGGGCCTACTCGCCCCAGCTCGGGTTCTCACATAGATTTTTTTCTAATTTCTTCTAACTTTCGTTCTGTTAACCCTTCCAACTCTAACATTGCATGCACCACTTTAGATCTAATTTCCGACCATTTCTCTGTTTTCTTAAACATTCAATTGCTAAATTTTTCTCCTTTTCCAAATTCTCCTCATAAATTTCTTTGCTTCAACAAAACGAATTGGACAAATTTTAATAGATATCTGAACTCCCAGCTTGAAAACTCCGTTATTCCTACGGATGTAAATCTCTCCAATGACGAAATTGATGCATACATCTCATTTTTTACAAATACTTTATCTCAGTGCATCTCCAACTTTAGTAAGGAGAAGTCAGTTATGGCCAATCGGCCCAAAATCTCGGAATATACCTTGAAGTTGTTTAAAATTAGGAAATTCTGGAAAAGATGCCTGAAAAGAGTATTTCACCGACTTGGAAATCGAATCAGCATTGAATACCAAGATCTCTCTTCTAAAATAAGTTGCCTGAGCAAAATAATTAAAGACCGGGTTCGAATTGAGAACAATGTTCAGTTTCGCAATAAACTAAACAGCCTCAAACCTTCTTCAAACGTTTTTAAGGCAATCGACCAACTCACTGGTCGGAAAAAAGGGCCTACCGTCTCTTCTGAACTGATACTTGACAATCAAACTTTTATCACCCCACTTGAAAAGGTCGAAGCCTTTAGATCATTTTACGCCTCACTCTACTCCTTGAAAATTCCTACTTGCTATCCAGAAAACGCACTAGCAGTCAGCACCTTCATTTCCTCTTTTTCAGCCTGGAACCACAATCTTAAAATCACAACTTTCTCCCCCCTAAGTAAATCAGATACAAACTCCCTCGAGTATTTCACTTCGCCCAGCGTGGTTGAGTCTTTAATTTCATCTATAAAAAATAAAAAATCCTTCGGTCCTGACAAAATTTCCAACTTTGTTATTAGAAAATCTAAAGTCACTATATCCAAATACCTTACACCAATCCTTAACAATTGTATAAATAACTGTTACTTTCCTATCTCTTGGAAGAAAGCTACACTCATCCCTATCAAAAAAAATTTCAGATCTGACAATATAAACGACTTTCGCCCCATTTCCCTCCTCTCAAACATAGGCAAAATCCTAGAAAAAATACTATTAACAAAGATAAATAACCTTTTCGAAGAAAATATCCTAACCCAAACCCAACAGTTTGGTTTTAAGAGCGGACACTCTACCGAACATGCACTCTTGCATCTCCAGAATCGTATCCTAAACAACCTCAGGTCTAAGTGTTGCACTGTAGCATGTGCTCTAGACTTATCCAAAGCTTTCGATTCGGTTTGGCATGCTGGCTTGCTTTATAAACTTAGCCGCTTGAACTTTCCGCCCTACTTCATCAAGATAATCCAAGATTTTCTCTCTAACCGTAGCCTTTCCGTACTTTTCGAAAACGAACTTTCATCCCCCATTCCTATTTTGTCAGGTGTCCCCCAAGGATCTATTTTGGGCCCATTTTTATTCAACCTTTACTTGTCCGATTTCCCTATCTACAATAACAACTCCGAAGCTGTTCTCTACGCTGATGACACTATATTATTCAGTCCTCATGAGAGGCCTCATGATGCCCTAGATGAGGTTAAAAGACATCTTAACGTAGTCATCCCTTTTTACAAGAAATGGGGCATCGAGCTCAATTTAAAGAAATGCGAACTGATTTGCTTCCGCAATGCTTCTGGAAGAGGTCACCATCTTGCGGTGCGCGAGAGTAAGCAATTGAAACTTTCCATTGATGGCAATATAGTCCCTCTGAAGCATTCAATAAAGTATCTGGGAGTCAATCTCCACCAAAGATTAAAAATGAATCCACACGCGAGAACAGCCCTGAAAAAGAGTAAAGCAGCTGCGGCCTTACTCAAATCTCTGCTCAATTCTAAAGAAGTTGACAGGAAAACTAAGTTATTAATGTATAAAACACTGATCCGTCCTTTAGTTTCATACGGTTTCACTACTTGGTTCCACATCACCCCCAATGTTGCCCGTGAGCTCCAATCATTTGAAAGAAAGATCGTAAGGAAATGTATATCGAAAAGTAGAAGACTTTCCGGTAAATGGTTCAGGAACAAAGTCATTTATGAGGACTCAGCCATAAGCCCCTTACTAAACTATCTTATAACATTGGCCAAAAAGCGAATACTCCCTCTTCAATACCATAGTAATATATTACTACGGAACATATATGAGGAAAACATCACATTCTCCATAATGGATAGGTATTATGTATCACCAATTAGCATCCTCAGCGGGGATTCCGAAGCGGAGTTCCAAATACTGGATGATGATCCTTCCTTTCTTTCCCCGTTTTATAAAAAACGGTCACCTTATAACCATAGAGGCTAAGAATATCCATCTGCTTCCTTTTTCTTCAAATCATGTAAAAACCTTATTGAAAATTACTAAATACACTTTTCTTTCAGAGGAAATACCTTTACAAACGTTTTATGTAGGTTGCTATTATCCATCTAGTTGTTTGAAAAAATTTAAAATAAATTTCTTTAAAATACTCAAATGTTAATTAGTTATAATAATAACATTACAAAAAAAAATAAAAATCTTTTGAATGTCTTTAAAATTCTTGCCTTAGCTCTGTGCCTTTATATAAAATATCGTATCTTTAAATTACAAATACAACTCTAAGCAATCGTAAATTTTCATTTCCCTTGGGTCTATCAAACAAAAATAACTATGTATATACTTATCCATAGAATACCTCATGTATATATTTATGTATTATGATCGAAGTTATTCTTCTCGCCCATATGTACACACATTTGTGTTTAGACAAATTCGACCTTCAGTCGTCTCTGTCTCTCGTTGTCATCTTCGTTCTTGTTTGTTTTTTTTTTTTTTTTCATTAGGTTAAGTCATTTCATTTCATGGCCTTGTTGAGTGGGCTATTAAAATCTTGCTTGTGAATTAATAATAATTTTAACTCTACATTGTTTCTTTTGCCTTAAAAACAAAATAAAAATAATAAGAACTGTGTAGCCAGACCAATTCAAAGTCGGCAATTTTGTACCTAGCTATTAAGTTTATAAACTTTGTGAACCTGTGTAAATTTAAAGAAAATGAAATCTCAATAAAGTTCTACTACTACTACTACACCGTGAATGCGATTGTCCTCTTGACATCTTCTTGTATGGGACCTCAATAATAGTTTGGACTTTGGGGCATGTGTTTCGTCTTCTTGGTTGGATTTGGTTGTTGGTTGTTGGTTGGTGTGGGTCTCCTTGGAGATTGTTTGTGATTTGGATTGGGTATTTGATTATTTTATCGATTGTTTTTGATATATTCTCTCTGTGCTCTGTGCAAAAGACACATTCAGAACCCACTTGTATAAAACACCCCATAATTGTGTAAATCAAAGCCAAATACGAGAATTCGAGGGAAATTGCAACATCCGACGAAATTTGGCAAAATAATTAATGTCCATATAGAAATGTTATTATTTGATTAGTTAGGTAGGTACATATAGAGTCCCACCCTCGCTCCACACTAATTTGGGGATGAAAATGCAAATGACATGAAGCAAGCTTCGAGATTATCGTTTCTATCTATATATATTCTGAAGACCGATATGGTTTTCCTTCTGTACATTTATGTACATATATACCAACATATATATTTATGTATAGTATGTATAGAATATAAAGGAGGAAACATTTTGGAAATAACCGAGGTTAATCATTTATAATATTTAAATGTGAAATACGAGTTAGAGAGGGAATTATTAAATTAACCAATATGCATCTTTGTTGATTTATTTACCCCATTTGCAACATGCTAATATTGCTGCTGTGGTAATTATTATAGTATCAAATGTATTATATACATATCAGGATCTTGTTTATTCTAGAATTTAGAATTTAGCCATCTCGCATCGAATGGTTTATGCAACTGATATTGTATACTTCCATATAAAGCTTGATTAATAGTTCTATTACAGTGAAAGCTCCCTTATAGCCGAACAGCGATGCTCGCAACATTTTTGTCCGTCTAACGCCCAATTTCTTCACAGAAGTACTAAGCCAGCCTAGGACCCAGTTTAGCAAGACCAGGTACTAGCTCTGGTAATCGGTCCTAAAGAAAATTAAGGACCTGAGCATTTCTTCACATCAGTAGTACTGGACTTAATAAGTGGACAATAAGAGGTGTTATTTTGATATTCAAAGAAAAATGGCATTTTTTGAGATAAATGATCGGATGTTTATTTCATTATAAAGAGGAAGGTATGCCGTTAATAATGGAACACAACATCCGCCAAATGGCCGCCACGACCACGCTTACAGGACCATATCCTTTTCATGAAATTTTCCATAACCAAATCGCAAAGTGGCTGCCCTATGTCCTCGATAGCCTCACGAATTCCATCTTTGAGGGTTGAATCGACGCTGGGCTGTTGGCGTAGACCTTATATTTCACGTGGCCCCAAAGGAAGAAGTCGCAAGGTGTTAAATCACAAGATCTCGGTGGCCAATTGTGATCACCTCTTCGAGAGATAAGACGGTCCGGAAACTTTTCCCGTGTGTGCTTGTGTGGCACGTAGCGCCGTCTTGTTGAAAGTAAACGTTGTCCAGATCAATACCATCCAATTCCGGCCATAAAAAATCATTAATCATCTCTCGATAGCGCAATCCATTGACCGTAACTGTTGCTCCAGCCTCATTTTCGAAAAAGTAAGGTCCAATGACCCCGCCGGACCATAAACCGCACCAAACAGTCACGCGTTGAGGATGGAGAGGCTTTTCAACAATAACTCTTGGGTTTTCCGAGCCCCAGATGCGACAGTTTTGCTTGTTGACGTAGCCTCCGAGGTGGAAATGGGCCCCATTAATCAAGATGATTTTTCGATGAAATTCCGGATCATTTTCATGCATTTCAAGGACCCAATCAGCAAAGACACGACCTTGTTGATGATCAGCCGGCTTGAGTTCTTGTGTTAACTGAACTTTATAAGCCTTAAGACCCAAGTCTTTATGCAAAATACGGTGTAATGACGTTTGTGGAATGCCTAATTCCAAAGAACGACGAGGAATGGACAAACCTGGGTTTTCTTCAACACTTTGGGCTACAACAGCAATATTCTCAGTTGTTCTTGAGCGACGTGCATGGGTTTTATTCTTCACATCACTTACTTGTCCCAACAGCTCGAATTTGTCCACCAATTTCTGTATTGCGGTCCGACAAGGTGCTTCACGACGACCCAAAAATGTTTTAGTTTTACGAACCGTCTGCCAAATTTTCACCATTTTTATAGTGAATTTTTATAATTTCAATGCGTTGTTGAAGCGTGTATCGTTCCATTTTTATAAATGGCGTAGTTTCTACTTGTCAAATGTCAAAAAATAACAGCTTCAAAAGTGACAGCTACCGAAATAGCGGGCTATTCAAAATAACACCTCTTATTGGAAAACCCTTTAGATCATATATCATACTTCAATAATTATTGTTTACATGATAAGCGTTGACATCCTTCCTTTTCCTAGAGCTCCTAGCAGATTTCATGATATTTATCCAGTCAATAATAACCTGCATTTTTTATAGTTTTCGATTGCATAATACTGTCCACTTCCATTTGTGAATGTCCAGAGTCGAAGTATTTTTGTTCAATTATTTCCAGATGTGTGGTTTGCACAATAAACAGAAACAGAGCTACAAGTTACTGGTTTTTGTTTTGATCCGCGCAATTATGATAAATGATTCACTGTCTTAGGTAACTCATCAATCCATATTTTTATGGCAGACCCTTTTGTCGAAATTTCCCTTTTTGCCGTCGAAATGCGGGTTTTTGGAAATTCAAAAGTAAAGGAGTCTTATAGCGGTCAGAAAAACGCATCGCAAGAATAATTTTCTTTTCAATAATTTAATGTGTTAACTTCGATTTGAAAAATAAAAATGATACGCATCCATGAGGAATCACTTAAAATAATTTTTTTCGAAAAAAAAAGAAAAAAATGTCCTGATACGTTTTCCTGATCGCTATATAACCTGCCCCTAGTTCGGTGTGTTAAGCAAGTGGTCAACAAATCGAGTGCAAAAAATTAGCAAGTATTAGAGTTACTGAACTTCGCCGCTTTTTTTTAAATTATTTTTCAACGAGAAAACTCACTAAGTAACTTAATGACTTTTCCCTCTATAAAATCAGAACTTTTTGGACTGAATGAAATCATTTTTGACTTTTAATTTAACTTGTGTTGTATTTATGGACTTAGTGAGTTTATGCATCGGTAGATATGATCGAAACCCACAACTTTACATTCTCAGATCAGATTAAAATGGACCAAAAGTGTACTTAGTGTCTTTTCGCAATAACCCCACGATATAAAGTATGTATATCTTTATTGATCAAACATAATCAAAATTAAATTCTTCAAGTGTCTTTAAGACATTTTTGATGAAATCTTTTGTCACTGTAAACCAGTGGGAACGTTTTTAATGCAAAAAAAAATATGGAAAAGTATTGTTGAAATTGACAAATTATAAAAAGCTTTTGTCTGCCTAATGCCTGATTTCATAAATGAATTTAAATATTTAAAACCCGATTTAGAGTTAAAATGGGATTTTTTGGTTTCACCAAGTGCTTTTAAATTTAAAATGCTTTTAAATGCCCTTATAAACTAAAAGCCCATTTTCGTCTCAATAAATTTTAAAAGTGTGATTTGTGAAGTCTAATATGTCAGATGTCAGCCGACGAGTAAGAAAATTATAGATGATATTTTGCTGTCACTTTTTTATTTAATTTCTTGCAAATATAAATTGTGAATAGGTCGAAACAAAAATATAGTTTGTGTGTAAATAATAATCTTTTAAGGCTCTCCCAAGCCAACGCGAATACTTCCGAACGACGACAAGACTTTCGCCTTTCTTAATTTATTTACATGGAGATAAATGAGAGCACCCACATTGGCGCGATGTGAATCTTCAAACATTGTTCAGTCATCGCATATTCGTTCCGAATGTTTCGCGTTGGTTTCGGAAAGCCTTCATAATTTGTTTGTTTTTAGAATAATTGATTGTTCATCTGAGGATGAAGAGCAACATAAAGTAAGACGTCCAAGAATATTCCGAGTTCATATTGGAATCCGTTCTCCAATTTTTTTTTTTTCGCAGCATTTTTTTCTACATATAATGCTTTCTCACGTGCATTTCGAATGTGAGAGGGAAACAGCCTATTTCCATATCCAGGGATGTGAGGCAAACCCAATTTTAAATAAAATTTCCCTTTTTTAGATGGTGAAACTGGAAATATTTAAAGGTCTGATAAAATTTAAGAGGACTTTAGATAAAAGGGATTTTAGTGTATTTTTATGAAATCGGGCATAAGGGAATTAAATTTTACAAATCACGGCTGATATTCCTGTGTGCGTCCGCTTAAATTAAAGGATCATAAAATGTATGGAATTTAAATGTGTCAAGATCCACGGTCGTGAGAATATGTCCGCTTAAGGGGATTGTCCGCTTAAGGGAGTTGTCCGCAATAGGAGATTAAACTTTACTATAACATATTTGGTAGATAAATAAATTTAAATCATATTATTTATAAACTAGGTGCTATCCGCCTAAGAGCCTGTCGCAACCCTCTTACTTTTGTACAAAGTATACCCTATAAGTGTCCCACTTTTAATTAGAATCCGCCCATCTATACGAGCTTGATTGATTGATCCAAACAAAAATACTTTTAAATTTATAATCAGCCTTATCGTTATCACCAATTCCATGGGTTCTTTTCCCCCCATCAGAAAATAAAATGTTATCCATGAAAAAAAGGTTATAATTTTTTTCCATTTCATTAAAATGAGAACATCTCTACTGTGGTCGACACCATTTGAACTTTTGAGTTCAATGATTTTTCGGACATTTTCTTTCGATATGTGTATTTTTTCTATCACTCCAAACGTAATAGGTAAAGATTTTCAAATTGTATACATATTTTCAGCTCTCAGAGAGAACTTATTTAAATAAATATTTAATTAGCCCCTAAGGAAACAAATCTTTACATTTTCCCGTAAGATTGTCCCGGACGATCTAATAAGAGGAAACATTGGAGGGTAAATAAGATTTAAGTTCTCTGAAAGAATATATTGGGGGAAATTTTTTTCGATGTACGGTCGCGTATTAATTAGTAATAGTGGGTGCAGGGAATTTATTCCAGGTAAATCTGCTCCACATGGGAATTTATTAAACTTATTGGGGAAATTTGTTCCACTTTTAATAAATGAAATAAAACAGAAAACAATTTTTTTTAAAAAACAACGGTAACACTTAAAATGCCATGCTATACCTTTTTGTAAAGCCAGAAATCTCTTCTTTTGTTTTTTTTTTTTTTTAAAAGTTGATTTAGTAACCAGTTTTTGGAAAGATAATTTTCAAACTTAAAATTTTGAAAAAAAAAAAATGTAAAAAATCAATCTAATTCTTTTTCAAAATTTTCGTGATTAAGTATTATCTTTGATTTCAAAATTCAATGCCCTTGTAAATTTTTAATCAAAAACAGAAAACCGGATGCTTAAATGTCTTGTACTTTTTGAGAAAATTGAAAATAGCTAAATCGATTTTACTACCTACATACGTACGTAGTGCAAATAGGATCTTTGGAGCAACTAACGCAACGGATTTAAGTCAAATTAAGATAATTTTACTTCTGTTATTTTCAATTTTCTAAAGAACTGGAAGAGATTTTAGCATCTGGATTTTGTCATAAGTTTTAAGTTCAACATGAAAGTGCTTATGTGACAGTTAACACTGAATAAAAAGAAGAACATAAGCGTTCAAGCAGAAAATAAGCGTATTTAAGTTCCGTATCAGCAAACGGGTCTTGGTAGTTGTAATTCCATGAAGAAGAGATTTCTATAATTCGAGTTTAAAAAAACGAAAAATTCCACTCACCAATTCAATTTGTTTATTTAAAAATGTGCACAATAAATAGTTTGTCATTATCCTTACAATAAAGACCTGCTTCCCTGCTTTTATTAATTATTTTTTTTTACAATTATTTTACAAGTGAGTTACTAGCAAGCGCCTCACGAGTATTTCACTTCGTATATTTTCTCAATGAGGCACTGGAAGGGGTCTGTCATTTTTTCTTCATCTGTATTTTTCTTACCAAAAACTTTCCAGTGCCTTGCCTAAACTTGGCAAAATCGTGCCACTTTTCCACGCGGGGCACAGCAGATGTACTGTAGATGCGCAATGTACTCAAAAACAATTCATCGGATCGGCTCTGCACTGTATGCTGCCATTTTTATTAGCATTCAGTTCTTTTTAAATCATTAAATCAAGTTGAGTAAATGCAGTCATTTGTCAAAATAAAATTTCTCAAAAACAAACCAAAATTCACAATGCGAACGCGGCTGACTGGCTGAGTAAAAGATAGCTGTGGTTCCCTTTTGAAGCTCTTTCCTAAAAGTGATAGTGATAGCCCAAGAAGATCTTCAAAAGTTAGATGATCGAAAAATGTCTTTAGAGAATTTTTGGAAAGTTTATTTTTTCGATAAAACGGGGGATAAAAATGAAAGCTTTCCCATCCTTAAAAATTTGTTTTCGACTCCTCCTCCCACACGATTTTACGACTTAAAATCTTAGATTTAAGGAAGTGGTGTATTAATACTTACAATAATATAGAAAATTCAAAAGTTAAAAAAATTACAGTTTTATGATTTTTTGTATAAAAAAAAATAAAAACTTTTTATTTTAAATTTTAGTATGCAGTATTATTTAAAAATTTCATATATGTAAATATAAGTGTTATTAAATTTGCATAAAATTGGTCTTTATATAGATTTATTGGTTTTAAACGTGATTTGTGATTGAAAAAAAAATTGTTTGTAATATTTTGGAATGCACTATGTATTGCATAAAATATTTAGAAGTACAAAAGTGCAAAATTAGAAAAAACTCGGTCTATCCGTTAATTGGATATATGGGAATAATCCAAAAATCGGGCCCTATTATCGAAGTACAAGAACTTGGTTTTCGAAAAAAGTAAATAAGGACCACCCTATTAGTCTAAGAGCTTACAGCATATTTTTGGTTTGGAAATACGTATAACAATAAATTGAGTAAGAGGGTTTGAAGGTGTATGTATCGTGATATCGAAAACAAAAGTCTGGCAGGTTTTTTATGGCGCCGGCTGGTGGTGGGGGTGATGGTTTGAAAATAGCGATTTTTACAATTTTTTTGTCACAAGCATTATCACTTAAATTCATTTTTTTTTTTAAATAGGAACTGATGCATTGTCATTTTTCTTAAGTGTTAATACTTTTATCTTGACGATTCGTTTGTGTCTGCATCACATTTGTGAACCACAAGAGCAAGTTCGTGTGATCCATTCGCGCATAATTTTATTTTTGTGTTGGCAATGGCGCAGTGGATGTAGTGCTTGATTGCTAACTTAGAGGTGTGGCTTCGAGCCCCATGAGATTCCATGAGACAATTAATACCTTATTTTTCAGTCCACTGTGTCAACGAAAGTTCTTTCCTATCCTTCTATTCCTTCTAACTAGTGCCGTGCAATTCAGGTTGCATTTAAAAGACCTTATGTCTTATTGCAGGCATATAGTTAAAATTATTATTATTACTATTAAATTTCTTTATTTCATATTTGAAAGTTGATGCCTTTTTAGTCCTTAGTAATCAATTCCTCTTCAATAACATGTAAAACTATATTTATGATAGCAACAAAATTACATACTTCTTTTTCTTCCGCATGGAAATAAGGTATACACAAAAGCACGTTTTCTGCAAATTGATTTCTTTCTTCTAAAATTAATCTCCCAAGTCTTTCGAGTTAATGTATTAGCCTCTTCTCTCATCTCAATCCTCCTCGAACGCACCATCGCACAAACCACACGCTGTCTCATACACCTCATTTGAGAGACAACGACCGGCGCGGCGCGGCGCGGCGGCAGTGTCGATAGATTTTCAATGTCATTGATAAATTTAAATATTTCAAAGCGGTGACTTAACTTGTCAGTGAATGTATTTTTGTCTGTAATTTGCTCTTTAAAACTATGCTATTGGCTTATAGTACGATAGGTAGCGTCGCATTTTTTGTTTTAGTAAATTTAAAGATACAAAATTGTAAGTTAAATGAGGGTAATCGGCAAAGGTTTGTTTTCTTGCAACACTATCCCAATAAAATCATATAATTGGAATTTCTAAATGGTATCGACTCGGAGTATCAACTTATTTAAGTTGTAAATGATAACAGGCACAATAACAGTCCTCATCATCGCGGGACAGAAATTATCTCCACTAAAATAGATGTTGACGTTTGAAACTCTTATTCCGTGACTATTGTCATCTTTTCATTGATTATGTTCATGAGTACATATTATATAGAATTAATGCAATGAATGAAAAAATATATATACAATATACTGTGGCCCGCACTATCTATCGTCTATCCCCGCCCAATAACGAAAAATAGTTCTCATTATTTCGAATATAGGTGTGCGTATTTGAAATGTTAGCTGACTGGCTGTTTCTTTAGTTGTTGTCAATTTTAAGATGACAGTTCGCCAAATTGTCAATAGTGCCAGAGAAAACATGTTTACATTCATGTTTAATGAAGATTTATGAATATTAATTTTTAACCAGTTGTGTCGTCTGCTGTGCGTCATTTTTTTAATATTTTTCATTTTTAGGTATTTAATTAAATTCATTTAACTCATAGCCCATGGAAAATATACCTTTACTCTATTAATAAAAAATAAGCGAAATTTTTACATTTTTAATTCGCAATATCATGAAGCTGATTCGAAAAAAATGTGTTTTAATTATTAATCTAGAGAATATTATGATCTACACATTGAGTTTAAAATTCGAAAACTTCGTCATTTTAAAGTAAACAACAAAACACATGTATTTTTAACTTTGACCAATTTTTAGAAATATTTACTTCGCTATCAGGATAGAAAACTGTCGACATATGCTTATATAGGGTCACAGGTGTCATCCCAGCTCATCCCAAGACAGCTGGTCCCCACTCAGCCATCCCCGACCCTTCATCCCAAGACCCAACTGGTACCCGGACAACTCATCCCGGGACAACTCATCCTAGAACTAAGAACTCATCCCATGAAAAGTGTTAGGGGTATTTTGTGCGAGACAAAAAAAAAAACAGCGCTTTGTTGTTGTGATTTAGTTTCGCGGGAATATACATATGTATACATACCTACTTACTTATGCTTTAGAAATTTCTTATATAGGATAAATTCAAAGTTTCTTTAAATGCAAAAGAAAATTTGCAAACACCCAACCTCGCACCTACCCCAAATCCTATAGTGTGCCCAAGCAGGGGGTGTGGCTTTCTTGGGATGAGTTGCCCCGGGATGAGCTCCAGTTTAGTTCTGGGATGAATCGTCGGGGATGAGTTGTCTTGGGACTAGTTGTTCTGGGATGGGCTACACCCAACCCCCAATTTTGGCCGGAAAGTTATTTTTAACGATGAGGCGCCTTTTTGGATGAATTGCTATGTCAACTCATGAATGTTTTCATTTGCCTTCTCTAAACTAGTAGACCACTTCAGTGTATTCTATCCGTCAATATCAACTTCTTAGAAACGAACACTGCTGCAAACCATTTGATCTCTTTGGTTTCTCTCGTGCTTGAATAAAAAGGAACGATTACAAGCCTAAAGCTACGAGCAGACGGCATATAAACGTCGCAAACGTTTGCGACTCTGACATCATTTTTACATCTTCATTTGCGACTTTGATAGCATATCGTCTCAACACCCTTTGGGGCAGTCCGCATATGCTCGCAAACCATTTGCGGAATATGTGCGACACCCAAATTGCGTATAAGTTTGCGACTTTTAAGCATATCGTGTGAACGCCCTCTCATATAATTGGTGACAGTTTGCGAGCATGTGCGGCCATATGCGACCATCACAAGCAATTGTGATGGCGCGAAAACAGAACATTGCACATCTCCACATATGGAGCATATCATACCTGATGTTCATGCAACTACGGGCGTCCTTTTTTTATATTATTTGATTATATATTTATTGCAATAATATTTCCAGATCTAACTTGATTTTATCCTAGGTTCAAGTCTTAATTCTATGGTGATTATCTCTGCAACTGCCTAAATCTGTGTAACTTTACCTTTAGGCTCAAGAAAACCCTGCATTAAATCTTAAGGTAATTTTACAGCCAGTTTTATCGGTCTGTTTAAAGGACCATGGGCGAATTTGTATGGACTTTGGGCTAAATTTTAATATTGCTTATCTTTTTAGTTAGTGTTGCCATTTTTTTAAATAATTTGTTTTCTATTTCCATTACATTCCATTTCCATTAAGTTTTTGCAAAAATATAAATTTTTATCCTCTCATTTCTCGTTTTTCTATTCAATTTTCATTACAAATAGTTACTTCTAAAATGTTACGATGAGATTGCAAACCAACATTTTTATAAATGATTTTCTTTTTATTAAATATTTTCGACTTTTTGTGGGGCTTAATAAAAACGTAGACTTTCCTTTGTGCAACGTTACGATGTACCACGTTACGAAGCGCGTATTCTCGAAAATTATTTGACATTTTAACACCTGTCAATTTAAAAGTGTTCTAATTCGCCTAGAGAGCTGGACGTGTCTATACGTAATTTCCACGTCCTAAACCGATTGGCGTACTCCGTTTTTCGATCATCCGTACAAAAAATGTTGTCATATTTTGACACCTGTCAAAGTAAGTGTTCTAGTGGACGCAGAACGTCGGCCGTCACACTAAAGTAATATCCCTCTCCTAAATCGATTGGTGTACTCCGTTTTTCGATCCGCCGTACTGAAATTCTGGACAGCGCAAACTTTCGAGTTTCCACTGGAGCTAGAGGGCTGGCCATGACAGTACGTAAAAACAAACGTTGATGTTTACACCATGAGATATGGCACTCAGACAATTTTTTATTTCGGTTTCGATGAAATTCAATCTCCGCATTTAACGAATACTTTACCGATTTTGATCGAATCCAATCTGACCCATATTTCGTTTCTCCGATAAAATATATTAATAATTCAATAGAGATTGATATCGAAAATCGAGATTCATTGAAATGGTTGAGATTAGGATGAAAAATCGAGAATCATCAAAATGATTGAGATTGGCATGGAAAATCGAGAATCATCGAAATGATTGAGATTGGGATCGATTGAAAAGAAAATTTGTGATTTCAATCATCGAATAGTTCCTGATTGACACAGCCCTAATGTAATACAATGACAGATCTTTGTGTTAATGTGCCCACTTTTTTCCAAACCACCACGGGGTTAATGGGTGCGTTTCCACACGTTTTTGTCAAAATCTATCGCTCTTTCGAATAAAATATTACAACCTTATTTGAGTTTAGTTTCAAAAACCTACAATTTTTGTTTTGAAAAATCTTTCAAAAAACTGGTAGCTTTCAAAAAAAAAAAAATAAATAAAAACAAATTCAAAATTTAAAAAATGTTTGGTATGTCCTGAAGCCATCAAAATAAAGCTTTCCACCAAAAATTTTGCTCAGTCGGATTATTTCGAAGTATCTGTCGATAGTTCAGCTAGTAGAGATAAAATATGGACAGTAAAAGCATCTTTACCCATTTACCTTTTGTGTTCTTAAGGATCTCGTCGAAATCCAGTGCCAAAAGAAAAGAAACTTATCAGTTTTATTTAACGAATAATAATAATAATTGATTGACATTAATATCAAAAAACAGCAAAACTACTCAATATTTTAAGTAGAGCTAGATTTTGAAGTTATAAATCATATCCACACTCATAATCATTTACTGCATAGCTCCACTTTCGGACATTACCGCATTCTGATGTATGTTGGTACTTGATTTACAGTGAATGTCGCTACGACACAGTATCTATACCTACTTCCTGATAAATTGTATTAATAAACCATTACCTAACATCTTCAATGCTTAGCTTCATAGCCTTGAACCACATCAAAACCAAAAACAAGTTCGTGTGATCCAGACGTGCATTTTATTGTTATTATATTTTTTGTAAATGAATTTCACTAAAAATATAATAAAAGTTGAGTAATGACTAAATTGAATTTGACTCTTGGTGTTGAGTATTGGTTGACTTGACCTGTGAGAATTTTAACAAAATTTCCTCGGGAAATTTTGATTCTCTTTTTTTTTTTTTTGCTGTGAACTGAACAACTAGTTCTCTTTTTTTTTTTATTCTGTTTGGTTTTACTCTCTGTCTTAAATGTAAAATATCGTTATTTCGTTATCATTTTATAGAGAGAGAGAAAAAAAAAATGTGAAATTAAATTTGTACTCTCATAATAAAATGAGGGAACAGTGTTTACGTTTTACGAATATTATGAAATCCCTCAGACAGAGATAATGTAATTCAAAATTTGTTGTTTGTCTCTTTCTCTTATCGTCATTTAATTTTCACCAGATATGTAAATGAGAATGCCAAAAAAAAAGAGAATAATAAAAATACCTACCAAATCAAATAAAATATATGCCGGCATTTCACCCAAACAAAAAATAACACGTGGTCTGGTCTTGTCTAATGTGGTCACCATCTGTCAATTTTTTTTTTTTTGTTTTTTCTCATTTTCAGTTCTGTCGGATTTTAAATGTAAAGTTGGACTGGAACGGTGCTAGTTGACCATGCGGAGGTGGTTGGAAACTTGTTCATGATAAAAATGTGATTTTTTTTTCATATAGCACTACGACCACGAGGTTTTGGATAGGTATTGATTTATTTATGTAGATTATGTAGATATACCTACAGTTACCTACCTACATACACTACATACATAATTAATTGAAATTCACGTTTTGTTTATTTTTCGTTTAAAGTAGATTAGGTTTCCGGACGGGATTAGTAGTGTAGTGGTACCAAACTCAATATTTTTGTTTAATGAATAATGTTGTTGGACTTTTGTGTTTACCACGTGCTTACTATAGTATTCAATACCTATATGATGAATAATTATGTACAAAGTAAAATGTACCTACATAATATATAAAACTGGGTCACCATGTTAGATTTTTAGTTGTCTAGGAAATATTTTAAGATGATTTGATAACAAAATGATAGTGTTTAGGTAGGAAAGATAGACTTAAAATATGTAGGCAATAAAAGTGCATCTCATGCAAGTGATGATACAGAGTCAGAAGTTCTAGATGAAAAGTCAACTATGTATGTTTATTTAATGGACTAGACGTTATTTACCTTTTTGAATAGAGCGTGCGTATCACTGATAAGCAAAACTTAAACCATAAAGTCATTATTTGACAAAGAATGCACAGTGGTTCCTGAATTGGAACGCAAAAGTTTTATTCTGGAAATAAAATAATCTGAAATTTATTAATTGCATTGCAATTGAGCCGCGCGCGGAACTGGCTGAACACAATGGTGTAGCTGCAAGGTAGCAGCAAAAGTTGACTCAACTTTAACTTTTGTTGCTCGCTGCATGCTGCATTTGAGATATCATATAGGATCGTTCTATACTTTTCTCTTTCTAACATATCGCCTCCATTGGGCATGAAAAATGCTCGGATTATGAACATGCCTAGAAAAAAACCAATGTAGGCACAAAAATCCATGTCATGTGGTGACATAATCCACACAAATCAGATTGTGGATTGAATTGTGGTTGTGATGTTGGACATCGTTCATGTCCAGTAGAGGCGGCAAGTAATGAAAACTAGCCATGGTTAACCGCGCTACACCATTCTAGACGTCGTGTGCTACTAAGCGATCCATCTGACTGACAGTTTCTGCTACAGCGATTTTTTTAGCTGCAGCTGCATTCCATTAGGTTCAGCTATTAAATCTTTTAAGCGATTTCTAGAACAAATATCCATTTTGCTTTAAACTGTCGAAGGTCAACTAATATATCTATTTAAATTGGAAAATTCTGTATTTTAATTTTTCTACGTGACCAAGAACTTACTTCTGCGGACTGTCAAACGTAAATTTACAATCCACAACATCAGGACGCATCCCACAAACCGGCGAATAGAAAATTTCTTCGAATTTAACCTCAAAACACTCCACTTACTTCCCTTCAAGCAAACTACACCGTTTTGGATCTGTGCACGTAGTCAACATATGTATCCTGATATGAATCCTCAAAACTGCGTTTGGCGGCTCCAATTTGTATGGAAGCCTACTATAGTCTGTCAAAGCTCTTCAAATCCAGAAATCTCACCATAACTTCAAAACTGCTGCTGTACAGGACCATGGTCCTGCCAGTACTCACATATGGATCCGAGACTTGGGTGCTTAGCAAAAGGCACTCCGACCTCTTAGCCGCGTTCGAGAGAAAAGTCTTAAGGAGAATTGTTGGCCCCATATGTGAGGAAGGACGATTCCGGAGACGGTACAATCATGAATTGTACGCAATCTACCTTGAAGCAGATATCGTGACAAAAATTAAGCTCGGTAGACTCCGGTGGGCAGGGCACCTAGCTCGCATGAGCGAAGAGGAACCTGCTCGGAAAGTCCTTTGTGGTACATTCTATGGTAGACGACAGCGTGGTAGACCATGCTTGCGCTGGAGAGATGGCGTAGACCAGGACGCCCGGAGCCTTGGGGTGCGCAACTGGATGGCGGCGGCTTGAGACCGGGTTGGGTGGAGAGACTTGTTGAAGGAGGCCAGGACCGGACCCCGGTTGTCGAGCCGACGATGATGATGATGATGATGAATTTGTATGGAAATTAGAATCGCCACGAACCCACTTGTGTTGTTTTGTGAGAAAGAGAGCTCACCATACTCAGTGAAAGGTGAAATCAAAACGGATCCAAATCGAGTTCTACATTATCTGCAACAAACAAACAAAGCCTTTTTTTTTCATTTAAAGAAACTTTTATTGATCAATTATAAAAACAAAACATTTACAAACACATTTTGTTGCACTAGGAAAGATGAAATGGACGACAAATATTTAAATTTGTATTATTAATTGAAAATTTCTCAAGAAACTAACAAAAAAAAAAAAATGAACCGAAAAAAAGGTGTGGGAAAAGAAAAACAAAATTCCTGTAGACACAAACAATTTTGGTAGGAGAGCGTGGGATGAGACACAACGTTTTGCAATGATCCCAGAAAGACCGACAAAGTTGGGTCAATGAATTTGCTTGTAGGGTTATTCAGGTTCCATGTCAATTCGCAGTTGTCAGCAACCACTCATGTGTATGAAATAGAAGAATTCAAAAAATAAGAATTATATAGTCTAGTTTTATGTCTTCTAGTTTTTGAGAAAATTGAACATAATAAAAATAGGTTTCCCTCAATTTGACTTCAATCCGTTGTTTAGGTTGATATAAAGATCCTATTTCCACTAAGTAACTATAGTAAAGTAGATATTAGTTTTCAATTTTCTCAAAAACCAAAAAAAGACATTTAAGTACATGGTGCTTAATGTTTGACTAAAAATTAATAAGAGCATTGAATATTAAAAACAAACAACAGTATGTACTTAATCTACCTATATATGTGTATGTATATATAAATGGATCGTGGTGGGTTCGGATGCTTAAAAATTGAAAACGATTAGACCAATTTGGATATTTCCTTCTGCGGGTTTGTTCGTAATTGCTCCACGAAGGTTTAAGAAAAAGAAAAGTCGGAAAATTTTCAACAGGTGGCGCTGTAGGTGCTACTTTCGTTTTTCAGTTCAATTCAATTACCGTTCAACAGGTGGCTCTGTAGGCGGTTAGGAACTGGCTTTTGGGATATTCTTTTTCAAATTTTGTTATTTGTAGGGAGAAATGGGAAAAAAATATATAAAAATTATCCGATTTAAGAAATTCTTTCGGTGTTTGAATGGTTGGTTTTTAATGGATAGCCTTAGAGATTATTTTCAGAAAATTGCCATATATATATGTAGGATGAAATGGACGAAAAGTAGCGTCTGATTTCAAAATTTCTTTTTGTGTGTACATAACCATGTACAAAAATTACTATTTATAGAGTGAATTGGGATAAAACAAAAAAGTATTTTTTTATTACAAAAATTCTCTCGGTGTTGACAAAGTTATAAAGGTTGGTTACAAAGGTTTAGCCATTCATAACGTGAAGTAGGTTAAAACCCATAAAGTATTATTCGATTGCAAAAATTTGCTTTAATATTTATTTATATTTTCTGTTGTAATTTTTATGCGAAGCTTAGGTTTGTCTACCGGTGCGAAGCCGGGCGGGCCAGTTAGTATCATATAACTTTTAAGAAAATTAATTTGAACAAGATTTTTTTTTTTTCAAAAATTTGACTGAAAATTATTTTTTCAAAAACTATTTACTAAAACAATTGGATTTAAAAGGTGTAATATGGCATTGTAAGTGTTTCCGTTTGTTTTTAATCCTTTTTTTTTTGTTTGTCCTATTTCAAGTCGATATTTTAGAAAATTGACCTCCCTACTAAATAGGATCTACCACCCCTTCTTGTTACGCCCTAGCCTTTTATCGCATCCTGTATAAAGCTTAGAAAAAATTCCCATTTGGTGAAAATAAGTACAGAACCTCATGAAGAATCGACGGCATAAAGTCTCTATCAATCGGGTTTAAACTTAAAAAGTGATTCAAATTTAATTGTCGAAATGTTTCGTTATAAATTTTAAACGGCAAAAGCTATCGAAAATTAAATTATATTTGTAAATCTTATAGTTCTCTTTAAAAAAAAGTTTCTATAGTATTTTTTTTTCTACAAGCAAATACAAAAACGAAGTTCTTACTCTGCTGTTCGGAGGGTTAGATCCTATTTATTAAAAATATTATAATAATAAGAAACTAATCAACCGAATCGGTGTAGCAGACTGTCATTTTAGTATTTGATAGCCATAAATCTTTCGATGTCCAAAGTAAATGGGGTATATGTATTTATGTATAAGTTTGTTGGTCGCTAGCTCTCTGACTAGACCAAGAGCTAGCAACGGATTTATACTTATGTCAGAATTATGTAACTTCACAGATAGATTTATTTTTTTTTTATTTATTTTAATAAGGATACGCGTCCGAAATAGAATGTACGAAGGCTTTTTGTATTTGATGTCCAAAACCCGTTCTGTAAAAAAGTTTCATGCATGTAACGTTGAGATAACAAAATGCGGTTCTAGCACTCGGTCTATAAACGACCCCCAATAATTTTTACTCAAACATTAAGCTCGTTTCTTAATATTTTTTTGTAAGTCCTTTGCCTAGCAGATTCTACCTTTAGGCCCCAGTTATAGCTATCATTGAAAACTCAATTGATTGGTTTTGAGGGACTTAAAAAGCAAAATGAGTGCATATTTGCATATTTTGATGCCAATATGAAGGCAGTGACTTAATTATTAATTTTTGCCAAACAAAAATTTCGTTTTGGCCAAACCGTCCACATAAAATAACTTTTATTATTTCAATGATTGAACTACCTTACCAATGATCATTAAAAAATTAAACTTAATTTTATGGCGAAGTTTGGGATCGAATTGATTTTTTTTTTTCACTAAAGTAATAATTCAATCCATCAGCATTATTTTTGCATCAAAATATTTACTGATTTTACTTTCTAAACGTCTCAAATTCAGTCATTAAAGTTTTTAATTATGGTTTTCAATGAACTTTATCGATTTTTGTTTGCAGGCTTTAATGCGTTTTTTAATTAAATTAATGTTTTTTGTCAAAACATAAAATATGCCGCACTTTCTACATTTATTGCTACACACCTGCTAATATTTTTAAAGAGAAAAGTTGTGCCAACACTTCTGTAGAGTATGGTTTTTCAAAATTGTGAAATTTTTCATCAACTTGTATTTGCATTTTAAAAGCGATAATCGAAATGATTTTTGCGACGCACTTTCTCTAGTAAGAATTTTTTGACAACCCCCACCCAATAATTTTGTCTTAATTTCAAGACCTTAACCTTCAACATCAGAACATTAGAAGTTACGCTTCCCTATTTTTCACTGAAGGCAGCGTTCGAGAAACGTTCAAACAAAGGAATTTGTTTCAATTTATAAATTGATTTTTCTGATTTTTTTTTCAATTGAACTGCAATTAAGTCTACGTCTATTCTAACATAAAAATAAACTGCCTCCTGGAACTCCTGGATAATTATATATTATATTTTTTGATCCAAGCAAAATAAGACAAATATTATTCTGTAAAAAAACATTGTTTGTATTTTTCAGGTGGCGGTCGAGATCTCCAGACAGCTGTTACATACGCAAAAAATAGCTCCCACAATAATAAAAACTCCTTGCTGCTATCATCGGCAACATCGTCAAATACTTCATCAACACCATCAACGAGTACAACAAAAACCATGGCGCAAAGTGCCAATACAAAAAGTAACACAGGTAAATTACAACCTGCACAACCATCATTGCAAAAGTCACAGCTACAACAACATCATCAACAACAACAACAACAACAACAAAAATTACCATCGTTATCACAACTTCAGGCAGGAATCAATCCATCTGCATCTGGGTTTGATGCTTTAAAACAGCAACCAATGTCCCAAAGTAGGTCTTTACATTTGTCTTATTTCGCCTAAAATACAAAAAAAAAGTTGCCCCTTGTCTTTCCTAACCTGAAAACCTTCACAGTCGTCTTTGGTTCTTTTTGGAAATTATTTTTTTCTTTTTATTGAATTTGGTCTTTTTCAAATTTTAAATCCTTCTTTACTACATTTTTAAACTAAAACACTAATTGTATGGCCTGGTTCAATCCAAGTTGGCTTTTTTATCAACCAGTTATTTTAACAACTCTGATTGGCTAGATGTCAAAACATTCTTCATAGATTTAGTTGCATAAAAACCCCAACTTGCCTTGAATTGAGCCAAACTTAACCACTCTAATTTAAAAAAAAAAAAAGAAGAAACAAATCAAATCAATAAATACAAATTATGTATATTTAGCCGCAATGTCATATCTTGGTGGTGGACTATTAGGCAGTGCCGCCGGTGGAAGTAGTAGCACTGGCGGTAGTATTGCCGGGATGAACATGAACCCGGCCCAGTTGATGAACATGGCATATGGCAGCGGGCTGCCTGCGTATTATCAAAGCAATTCAATGGCGTCTATATTGGCGCAGAGTAAGTCGAGTAATGTTGAATGTTGCAGAAAAACAGCAACTTACACATTTTGTTTCTTCCATTTTGGCTCTTTTTGGGTCGTATTTCATTGTAGTAGAATTTTTTTTTTATATTTTTTTTTTTCTCCAAGAAAATGCTTACGTTTTTTAATAGAATTTTGCTTTGTAGATGATTTGTTGTTTATGTTTGGAGTAGATAGTTTTTTTTTTTGTTTTATTTTAATGCTTGGGAAGAACAAGTAGCAGAGATACAAAATCTCATCGTCATGTAAGTGATGCTGATCCGAAGAGGTATTTAAGTGTCATCGACCACTTAAGATCACTCTGAGAAGCGTTATCGCAGTACAGAAGTAAATATGGTGTGACTCGATCAGCTCTGTTCGTTTACTTCCCAAACCAATTTTAATCCAAAGTTCTGTCAAAAAGTTCATATACTAAATAAATATGGCTGCTCAATCTGTCCGATTGATTTATCTTACTGTGTTAGTTTATATAAATACGTAATAAATGAAATTAAATACTGATGAGCCCAAGAAATAACCTATCCGAGACGGTGTCAACCTATTCAAAAAGTTTCAGATATTTTGAGTTGTTGTTGCATCAGCTGCTTTTTCACAAGAAATTACAACAACACAAAGCTATCCAGATTGCTATGGATACAAATCTGAACGCAGCCAATATTCCCTCTCTCTTTTATTTACAAACGCCAAAATCAGCATTATATGGAAACTGACATTATTGTTTATTTTTTTTAAAAAAAAGGCAACACTAGTATTGCTTGTGATTATTCAAGGTGTGTTTGGTAACGCGAAATTTCTTAAAAAATTTTACAATTTGCTGTCAAAATCCATAGGAAAAAAGCCCAATTTTCTGAAACTTGGGGAAAATTTCAAGTTACCAAATCACTTTTGCTAATTCGCATCTGTCAATTTCCACAAAGTTATATCTGTCACAAATTCGTAAATGTCCCTATATATGGCCATTAATGGCCTTTTCGATTGGTAATCCGGAAGAAAACTAATGGCTAATTCCCTTCAACAAAGAAATCGATTTGTTTCTAAACAGAATCGATTTGTTTTTGTCAATTGAAAGGAATTCGTAAAAGAATCGAATTTCTTTTTCGTTTGATTGTGTCTGTTACTAGATAGCTGTAATTAATTATTTTTGTAGTTCTATTGACTGAAAATATGGTTGAATATTTTGTTTAATTATGTAGAATTCGTTGAGCCAAAAAATAAACATTTCTTCTTCCAAAAATCCCGCGACTTTTAATTTGACGTAATTTTCATAGTGTGTGTGCAAATCGGTGTGAAATCTTGCTAAAAACGCAAGATTTGTTTTGACAGAAAGGAATCGATTTTGTTTAGAAAAAATTCTGAACAGAATCCTCTGGTTTCTGATTTCAAATTCAGAACAATTTGTTTCCTTTTTTTTCGTAACAATGACTGTCATTCCGCCGTCAATCGAAACGCCATAACGTTATTGTATGTGTCTTATTTGAATTTAAAGTTGTATTCTTCTAAAAATAGACCTATGTGTTCATACATATACTAGGATTATAAACAATTGAATTTCAGAGTCTTGAAAGCAAAAATCTATATATTGGATGTAGAAACTTAAAAATTCTACCTACATATGTACATATCATACGAAAATATTTTTGGTAGGTCCTTCTTATTTTTTTAATGTTATACAATTTTTGTAATTTTTCTTTAAATTAGTATTTAGCCCAAGAATTCTACAAATTTATCAGAAGCATCCGAGCCTGATTAATATTTTACGACAGCTTAAAAACACATTTATAGTCTAAGAGCCGACAGCTTATTTTAGGAGTGGAGTTCGGATTACATTATGTATAAATATAACCAAATTATGTAGGTTGATATTGTAATGTCCATTGGCATAGTTGTTAGTGCGTTGGACTTTCATGTCGGAGGTCTGGGATCAAACTCCAGCCTTTTCCACCTTAGAAATCGTCTTTGTCTTTTTTAGGGACACTCCCTCTAGCGAGGAAGTGACAAAGACAAGAGTAGGTATCTCTTGTCATGTTAAAGTGGCTCTCATCTTAGCTGTTCGGATTCCGCAGTTCTCTTCACTCCTGCGAAAGTGCACCGGAATAGTTAAATGTTGTCGAAGCTTATGCCTCTATATAAACCTACCAATATTTTCCAAAATTTGTTGTCGCCTCTTGGCCTCTTGGCCTATTATCCTATTTATTTTTTTTAAATTTTAAATGCTTCATTCGTATTTATTCATTATCTTGCTTTATTTTTCATATTTTTTTTAATATTAAATTAACAACACTTTTTTAATATTAGTTTTAAATAATTCTTTATTTTTTTTGTACAGTGGGTATGGCAGGGTTTGGAAATTTGCTTGCTCCTTCTACAGCAACATCAGCTGGCAGAGCACAGCCAGTCGCCACTCAGCAAATGGCTCAAGATCCGATGGCACGTATTAATCAGTACGTTTTGCAAAATCTCCAAGCTCTGTTGGCAGCGAATCCAAGCTTCCTAACAAGCGGAATCCCGAATAAGCTTTTATCTCAAATGTGGATGCAGGCTCCAATGAAAGTGAGTATAAATTGTGATTTGAAATGAGAATCAAATTATTCAGAAAGATATCTCTTTTTTTTACTTTTAGGCGAACCAAGTTGCCGAAGAAGAAGAGGCTGACTTTGAGGAAATGGGCGTTGCTGAGACATACGCAGAGTATTGGCCGGCAAAGTGTAAGCTTCAAATAAGAGCAAGTTGGAATACTGATTTATTTTATTATTATATTTGCAGTAAAATTTGGTAAAAAACATCCAGATCCTGTAGTTGAAACGGCTTCACTATCATCAGTAGAGCCATGTGATGTGTATTACAAACTGTCCATTCCACAGGAGACCATCCAAAGTGGTCAATTGAGTGCGTTGCAGTTAGAGTCTATAACTTATGCATCCCAAGCACACGACCATCTTTTGAACGATGGCAGTCGAGCTGGATTTTTAATTGGTAAGTTTAGTGTTTATAATGTTTAATTCGGAGTGTGACTTGAAATTTGTATTGGTTTTAGGTGATGGCGCTGGTGTTGGCAAAGGTCGTACTATCGCTGGTATAATTTTTGAAAACTACCAAAAAGGCCGGAAGAAAGCCCTGTGGATCTCAGTCTCAAATGACCTAAAATACGATGCGGAACGTGATCTTTCTGACATAGGAGCAACCAAAATCGATGTACATGCATTGAATAAGGTAAATTACAGTTGCAAGCTTCGTCGAAAAGAAAATCTATCAAAACATAATTATTGTTTCAGTTCAAATATGCCAAAATCTCATCAGATATCAACAACAACTGCAAACGTGGCGTCATTTTCAGCACCTATTCTGCACTCATAGGGGAATCGAATAACAAGACTGGCAAATATAAGTCCCGGCTAAAGCAACTGCTTCAGTGGTGTGGCGAGGACTTTGATGGATTAATCGTTTTTGATGAATGTCACAAAGCAAAGAATCTGTGCCCGGTGGGTTCTGGCAAGCCAACAAAGACAGGTTCAACTGTATTGGAACTGCAGAATAAGTTGCCAAAAGCCAGGGTTGTATATGCATCAGCTACGGGTGCTTCGGAGCCAAAGAATATGGCTTATATGGTGCGCTTGGGCATTTGGGGTCAGGGAACAGCATTTCCGACATTCAATGACTTCATCATGGCTGTGGAAAAGAGGTTAGTTAAAAATAACGCCAGCAAACATTTTTTGGATAACTTATTGTTTAAAATTCACAGAGGAATTGGCGCTATGGAGATTGTGGCTATGGACATGAAGCTCCGAGGAATGTACATTGCTCGACAGTTAAGTTTCCATGGGGTGACGTTCAAAATTGAAGAAGTTGCATTGTCGACCGAATTCCGCAAGATCTATGATGATTCCGTTGAACTGGTAAGAACTTTTGAATGCAACTAAAGGCTCGAGGCATTATACAATTTCTTTTAAGTGGGTGGAAGCTATGCAAAAGTTCACTGAAGCGGCTGAACTTATCGACGCGGAGAGTCGCATGAAAAAAACAATGTGGGGTCAGTTTTGGTCATCGCATCAGCGTTTCTTTAAATACCTCTGTATTGCTGCTAAAGTAAATCATGCGGTTCAAGTGGCACGAGAGGCTATTAAATATGGCAAATGTGTTGTAATTGGTTTGCAGTCAACAGGAGAGGCAAGAACTTTGGAGCAATTGGAGAGAGAAGAAGGTGAACTGAGTGATTTTGTATCAACTGCTAAGTGAGTGTTTCCAATCTTAATGTAAATGTATGTTTCTATATTAATTAATTTCTATTACCAGAGGTGTTTTCCAATCGCTGGTGGAGAAACACTTTCCAGCTCCGGATAGAAATCGAATAAATCGCATCCTAGGTCTAGGATCTAATAAGAAGAGTATACAATTGATAATCGAGGAGAGTAAAAAAGAGACAGCGGCTGCTGCTTCGACATCCAAGCGAAAAGCCAGTGCCCGGGCGGCAGCTGGAAAAGCAGCGGGCAAAAAGGCTCGCCGACGTTCTTCGAGTGGAGATGAATTCGACCAAAATTCCGATGATTCCGACTTTAAGATGATGTCTGCATCGGAATCGGAAGAATCTGACCACGGATCGGATAGCGGACAAAGTAGTGACTTTAATCCATTCTATTCCGGCAGTGACAGCGACGCCGATCCATGGGTGAATTCACGAAAGAAAAAGAAGCCTAAAGAAAAGACAACAGCTGTGGCGGCTGCAACAAAGAAAAAACCCACTTCCACTCAAGACAAAATTCAAGAGTTGCTGCAGAAGAAGCAGGAACAAAAAAATACTGTAACCCAGGTGGGAGTGAATGGCATCAAGATGAACTACGGTCCACCACCCAAGGACGCCATTGAGAGGGCTTGCAGTATGAAGGAGGAGTTGCTGCGCAAAATCGACCGCCTCGGAGATAAGCTTCCTCCGAACACTTTGGATCAGTTGATCGATGAGCTTGGTGGGCCGGAGAACGTTGCTGAAATGACTGGCCGTAAAGGGCGAGTTGTTCAGTCCGATGATGGTTCGATTCAATATGAATCCCGATCAGAACAGGATGTACCACTAGAAACGCTTAATTTGACTGAGAAACAGCGTTTCATGGACGGCGAGAAGGACGTGGCAATTATTTCAGAAGCCGCGTCCAGCGGTATTTCTCTGCAGAGCGATAGAAGAGTGCGAAACCAACGCCGACGTGTACACATCACATTAGAACTGCCGTGGTCTGCCGATCGGGCAATCCAACAATTCGGGCGAACACATCGTTCGAACCAGGTAAATGCACCAGAATACATATTCTTGATCTCAGACTTGGCCGGAGAGAGAAGATTCGCCTCGACAGTGGCCAAACGTTTGGAGTCGTTGGGAGCTCTGACCCATGGTGACCGACGTGCAACTGAAACGAGAGATCTTTCGCAGTTCAATATTGATAATAAGTACGGCCGAACTGCATTGGAAACTGTCATGAAAACAATAATGGGCTATGAGAGTCCACTTGTGCCACCACCCACCGACTATAAAGGTGATTTCTTCAAGGACATTGCCGGAGCGTTAGTTGGTGTTGGAATAATTGTCAATAGTGAGTCAAATCCGGGTGTGCTAAGTCTGGATAAGGATTACAATAACATATCAAAGTTCTTAAATAGAATTCTGGGCATGCCCGTAGAACTACAAAATCGTTTGTTTAAGTACTTCACCGACACGCTGAATGCGATCATTAGTCAGGCTAAGAAAGGCGGGCGTTTCGATTTGGGTATTTTAGGTAAGTTTTGTTTTTATTTCTTTTCTTTTTATATGAACATATGTATGTAGTTGCATACAGGACTGAAGCTCTTATCGTATAATATTATTAGAAATTAATTTGTCAAGTTAAAATCTTCTTGCAGATTTGGGTGCAGCCGGCGAAAACGTCACCCGAGTTAAACTCATGAAATTTATTCGAAAACACACCACTGGCACTGCCCCAACTGAGTTGCATACAGTTCGTGTAGAACGTGGAATGATTTGGCAGGAGGCTCTCGACAAGTGAGTAACGTATTGAAAGAACAATCCAAAGCGTTTGTGTGCAAATATTATTTTTAGAAAATCATTACTAATAAATTTGTATCCTTCATCACAAGGTATGCTGATCTTATCAGTGAGAAAGAAGGATTCTACCTATCCCATCAACTGCGTAACAACAAGCGAACGGCGATCCTTGCGATTGAAATCGAGGCCGCGATACCACCTGCACAACAGAAAAAGAAAACCGACTCCAAACCTAACAAGAAAGATATTATGTTCCAGGTTTTCCGTCCCAATACTGGTCTTCAATTTCGACCAGAATCGTTGGCCGAGATCGAGAAGAAGTATAAGAAGGTCGCAGTGGAAGAGGCTGAAACCCATTGGACCCAGCAATATGACTCGTCGGTGAATACCTGCTCCCATGCTTATTGGAATGGCAATTGTAGAAATGTAAATATGGGCCATGAATGTGAGGTGAGTTTATCAAAATGGATTTTTTTTATACATGTTTATTATAAACTGGTGTCTCAATTCAGGTGGGCTTGCGACAGCGTCTCTACACAGTATTGGCTGGTTCTGTGCTCTCGGTATGGACTCGCGTAGAGAATATTCTTTCAATGCGCAGTGCGATGAATAACAAGATGCAAGTTATTCGATTGAAAACCACCGAAGGAGAAAAGATCGTGGGAACGCTTATACCAAAAACCTGCTCCGAACTACTTGTCCAAGACTTAAAGTCGGACGCTGAAAAAGTGGAGGAGACATCCTTTCAAAAGGCTTAGAGTAGTAACACATCCTTTTCCTATTAGTTTTCCTAATTTGTTACAAAAAAAAAAAACAACAATAATTGAACATAACTAATTTATGTTATTTTATTTCTTCATACCGCTTAATTTAACTACTTAGGGTAACATCCTAAATTAAATGTGATTTTTTATATTAAAGAATATAAAAACTTTTGATTTTATTTTTTTGAACGAAATAAAAAAAAAAAAATAAAATATTGTTTCTTTTACGAGAATACAACGTAAGAATGTTTTAGTTTTTTTTTTCCTTTTTTTCTTATTTAATTTTTATACTAAGTATACAACAAACAAAATTATAAATATAAAACTTCAAATAAAATAATATTAACTAAACTATTCATTAAAATGCAAACACTTTTGTTTAGTTTATTTTTTAAGAACTATTGATTTATTTAACGAAAATAAAATAAATAAATTTAAAACTATGTGTAAGAATTTAAATGACTAAAAATATGGTTTGTATTTTTATTTTGACCTTCAGTTCACATACACACACAAGGTTTCCGGGCTTTACTACTACAGGTTGCTCATACGATTTAAAAGAGGCTAAAAAAACAGTAAAAGCAAGTTTTCGACAAAATGGCCAATTTGACCGTTATTTTCCAACCGAAATTTCACAATTTGTATTTCATTTAAATCGTGGCCAGTCAACGGTCATTTTGGTATATAAACCATGTTTGTACGTTAACTACAAAAACAAAAGTAAATTTGAATTATTTTGAAGGGGAATGTAAGAAAAACGGAAAATTTTTCGATTGAGCTGCACAAAAGTCCAAATTACTCGGAAAATACTGGTCCGATCTTGAAAGTTGAGGTGTCTATGGATAGGTACACCCCTTGTGAGTTTTCCGATACAAAATTTTCCGAGGTGGTCATGGTATTTATTGAGTTAGAGGCTTAGAAAGACAAAAAAGCAATTTTTCCACAAAATAGGCATTTTCTTTTAAATTTTCCAACCGATTTTCAAAATTTCTATATCATTATAATCTTGACCAATCAACGGTCATTTTGGTATATAAATTTTGACGGTCCGTTACCCACAAGCTTCAATATTCCGTTTTAAACATTCAAAAATTGAAAATCTTACGAAAATCCAGGCTATTGGTCGTTAAAATTTGTCGTTTGGAAAATTATGAAAAAGTTGTCATATAACTTCCGAAATGCTTTCGCCATCTTCGAGTCAAAAAGGGGTGTGGTCAAAAAGTGGTGTGGCCTAAAGTGGGCGTGGTAATAAATGGGGGTGGTCAAAAATGGGCGTGGCTAAAAAAGTAGGCGTGGCCTAAATAAGACGAACCCAAAAGGGGCGTGGCCAAACATGGGGTATAACAAAAAGGGGCGTGTCCTAAAGTCGGTGTGACCAAAAAGGGGCGTGGTTAAAAAGGGTTGTTGTTAAACACGGCGGTAGAGTAAAAAGAGGGGTATACATTAAAAGCAGATTTTCCACAAAATGGCCAATTTCATTAGTATTTTCCAACCGATTTTCAAAAATTTGAATTTTATTCAAATCGTGACCAATCAACGGTCATTTTGGTATACAAACCATGTTTGTACGTTATCTTCAAAAACTTGGATTTTTTTAAGGGAGATGTAAGAAAAATGGAAAAATTTTCGTTTCAGCCACACAAAAGTCCTTATAAGTCGGAAAATACTGGTCCGATCTTTAAAGTTGAGGTGTCTATGGATAGGTACACCTCATGAGAATATTTTAATATAAAATTTTCCGAGGTGGTCAAAGGATTAATTGAGTTAGAGGCTTAGAAAGGAAAAAAAGCAATTTTTCCACAAAATTGGCATTTTCTTTTAAATTTTCCAACCGATTTTCAAAATTTGTACATCATTATAATCTTGACCAATCAACGGTCATTTTGGTATAAAAATTATAACGGTACGTTACCCACAAGCTTCAATATTGTGTTTTAAATATTCAAAAATTCAAAATCGAACAAAAATGCAGGCTATTGGTCGTTAAAATTTTTCGTTTGGAAAATTTTGGAAAAAATGTCAAAAAATGTCCCATAGCTTCAGAAATGCTCCAATTTTCGAGTCAGTGGCCAAAATATGGGCGCAGCAAAAAAGTGGGCGTGGGAAAAAGGGGCGTGGTTGAAAAGTGGGAGTGGCTTAAAAAATACGGCGTGGCATAAAGTGGGCTTATCAAAAAAGGGGCGTGGTTAAAAAAGTAGGGTTGCGGAAAAGGGGCATGGCCAAAAAAGTGGGTGTTGCAAAAAAGGGGCGTGGTTAAAAAGGGAGGTTACTTTTGCACTACGGTAGACAATAATGGCAATATGTCTGCCATATTTAATACATTTATTGTTTTTACTACAAAATGTATCAATGGCCGGACAATCACTGAAACCAGTTGTCCTTTTAAGACCATTTAAGCTCGGTTTACATGTATCTGCATCTGCAAATTTGAAGAAATTCTTTCATTAGCGTTAGCATTAAAAGCTTATAGATGAAATAACTTATAAACAAGAAGGTCGGAAAACAAAGCAAAAGTTGCGCCCGGGGAAACTATCTGGCCCATTAGCTCAGTTGGTTAGAGCGTCGTGCTAATAACGCGAAGGTCGTGGGTTCGATCCCCCCATGGGCCAAGTAATTTTTTTTTTAATTTGAAAGAATTAATTTGCATGCAGTATAATTTAGTCACAATCCAATTTAACTATGCTCTAAAATTTATTTGATATTTAAACATCAAACTTTTCTTTAAATTCTTTATTTCTTCTATTTCATTTTATTTTAATTTTGTACGAATAACATCAACATCAACAATTTAACATTAAAAGCATCAACAAAAACATACAAAACAACAAACTACATTTACACTCATAATTTATATTCTGTCATGCACTTTTGTTTTGAAAATGTTTCCTTATTTCCTAGCATTTGAACAAGTTTCTAAAAAATGGCATTGCCTCAAAAAAAAAAAAAAAAAAAAAACAGCAAGCCTCTATATACCTATTCCATCTATTGTCTTAGGACGAGACTAAGGAAATGCCAATTTATAACAGTTAGAAGAGTTTACCGACATGAACTGTCTGCATTAGCGCGCTTCGTGAGACTTGATAATGAACTTGTGGTGGCAGAAGTATGCCCACCGGCAAAGGGCCCTGGTCCTGCAGGGCCGCATTAACAGAACCTTTATAGACGAAACTGTCATAAATTGTCATTTCTTTAGTCACTCTCATTGTCTTGAGCCGAATGAAAAGTAATACACTTTAAATCCATTCCAAACAAAAAAAAAATCTTACAAAAAGTCCAAATTATTTCTTTGGAGCTAAAAAATCTTTAAATTTTCGGTAAGCATAGCTTCTTGGTCAGCAAAATATTGCAATAATCGTAACATTACTCATACAGTTTTGGCAAATAAAAATCTACTTAAACTAATTACATTCTAATTTGTTTAAAAAGAATCTCCAATTTTATGTGCGGTGATTCGACTGGCAGAATAGGCTTTCCACATTCATCTATGTATTTTGCGTAATGGAGTTCGTGAAGTGTTTCAAAACCACACGACTTAATTATTTTCTGGGAGAACATTCCTGTGGCATCTGCTTTCAGGATCTTCAATTAAAAAAAATGAGTTATACACTTTTTGAAAACTTCAAAGAAAAATCAATTATTTACTTTAAATCCAAAACACTCGGCTTGGGCAATACTTCGCTTCACCAGCTCCTTGGCAATACCTTGTCCACGGAATTTCGAATCGACTGATAAAATTCTCAAATCGAATATTTTATCGACTTGGAATTGTTCGAACAAATCGAACTTTAAATTCTGGCTGTAAATGCAATTGAAAATTTTCCTGAAATTCTCATCGTTGCTCTCGTTGATTTTTGCCTGACAGAGTTCCATGTCACCAGGTTGTAGAACACCATTCAATACTACTCCAGCAATCTATGAAATAAAATAATATAAAACATACGTATTAGTCTTTTTTTTCTACTTTGCGAATGTTTTGAGAAAGAACAAACCTCATTATCTTCAGCTACCGCCATCCAACTGAACCCATCCTTCAATGTTGCATAACTAAGTGCTTCTAGCTCAGGATGGCCTTCACCTTTTTGACACAATCCAGCGGATTTGTTAAGTGGTTCATCAGCAAAGAAAGAATCTCGTAAATGTTTGATAACTTCGCCGAAACGTTCCTCAGGGATGCTTGTATATTCCATAATGTTTTTGAACCTTTAAAAAATACAAATAAATATTTTTTTATTTAAATTGTTGCAGAGGTATACAAAAATATATGTTAGTAAAAATATAAAACATAAAAATAACAAACAAAATGTACAAGTTTTTAAAAGAACGGAAGGTATAGCCGGTTTTTTTTTAACAGTAAACTGTTGCTGGTTTGTAGCCAGAAACCAGTGAGTTTAAGTGACTTTTCAAATGACACAGTTTTAGAGGCCCTAGTACCATATCTTGAAATAGTTTTATCACCAAATTGTGTTTTTAACAAATCAAATTTCTTTTAAACTGATGTCACGGAGTATATGTATCGTACGCCATTCACAGTTACTCCCACTCTGGGCAAATTTTGAAGAAAAAAAACATAGAGGCCGATAGTGCGACCATGCGTAGCCGTCGCCGTTGCGCCACGCGCCGTTCAACTGCCAACATAATTATACTGTCAGGAATGTCAAAATAATTCTTCTGCTAACAAAAATAAAATGCCCTACTGGGTCGCACGTACTTGCTCTTATGTACGATCACACTGATTTTAAACTTAGTATCAAGCAGCACAAAATCTGGGGCTGCACATTAGTGAAGGTAAAACAAAAAGTACATGGTGGCGTCGAATCCGAGAGGAACAGTTGGTTAAACAATCAAGGAAGCGGAGCACGAATTTGAAGTGGTGCAATCCTTTAAATACCTTGGGTCAATAGTAGCAGCCGATAACAATATAGAAGAAGAAATACGCGGGCGGCTTCTCAAATCTAACAGAGCCTATTATAGTCTGTCAAAACTCTCCAGAAATCCAGAAATCTCACCATAACTTCAAAACTGCTGCTGTACAGGACCATATGGTCCTGCCAGTACTCACATATGGATCCGAGACTTGGGTGCTTAGCAAAAGGCACTCCGACCTCTTAGCCGCGTTCGAGAGAAAAGTCTTAAGGAGAATTGTTGGCCCCATTTGTGAGGAAGGACGATTCCGGAGACGGTACAATCATGAATTGTACGCAATCTACCTTGAAGCAGATATCGTGACAAAAATTAACTCGGTAGACTTCGGTGGGCAGGGCACCTAACTCGCATGAGCGAAGAGGAACCTGCTCGGAAAGTTCTTTGTGGTACATTCTATGGTAGACGACAGCGTGGTAGACCATGCTTGAGCGATGGCGTATAGACCAGGACGCCCGGAGCCTTGGGGTGCGCAACTGGATGGCGGCTGTTTGGCATTTTGCTGTTTGGCATAACATGAGTTTAGCAAAACGACTATGAATACGCCATCCATGGTGTTTTACTTTAGCGTTTAGAGCAGCAATGTCTGAGTTACCAACACCAGCAATAGAAATAGCTTTGCTTCATCTTTCATTTTAAAAATGAAATAAGGCCACGATTGTGGAAGGAATACGACCGCGTGGCAGGGTTGACAGTTTGGGGGCCCCCCCCCCCCCTAGATTTAGATGCTTTTTTTGTCGTTGGGGGGTAGTCTGGGGGCGAGATGTATGGGGGGAAATCTGGGGTGATTAATTTAGAGCTAAAAGATTGAGGAATCGTATGGGTATTGAAACATCTGACAGTATTCTTCCTTACATTCTGGCTTCTGAATGTCATCATTTTACACGAACAGAAGAAATGTTTAAAACTTTCACAAGTGAGAATATGTATCAAACCGACACGACAGCCAAAACGGAGATCACGATAATGTATTAGAACTTTTTTAAAGAAGTGCAAAAAAAGTTTGTAATTCCTTTATAAATATTTTAATTTTCATATTTAGGGATCTATTTCTCGTGAGTTAAACCAGAGTTAGCTTGCTCTAGAAGTAAATTAACCCACAATGAACTGAGGAAGCAGTTTTTCGCTGGAGAATGAATGCGGAATGATTTAACAAACTCTTTGCATAAAACACCAAAAGCATCTGTTCAGTTAATCCTGAGTAAACACACCAAATTTTATGATTAAACTCGAGTTTAACTTTAATCGCGCACTGAAAAACTGGACCTAAGGGCTTGTTTCACAATGTTTGATTAAAGTTCTAAATTAGCAACTTGGAAAATATTAGTAAATTATCAATCTCCCTTATGTTTCCCAATATCTTAATAGTACGTATAACTTATAATTAAAGTTCAAAGTATTTTAATTGCCAGATGAAGTGTCGATTAGCAAATTTACTTGGCAATTTAAATATTATTAATTATTTGTTTCTAGTTTTCATCAGTCAAAACAATTTTGTCTGGAAAACTCGAACATTTAATTGACACATGCATTTATTATTTCGAAAAATTGTGAAAGGCTTTTTTTTTGTGAAAGTTTTTTACTTTAATTTGCGGATAATTTAAATGTCGAATAAATAATCAACCCTAAACAAATTTTCTTTTATTACCTAGTATCTTTTTACAATTTTTTTTTACTGTAGCTACTCAACTTTATTGTGAATTACTTAAATTTAAAATTAAAAACAAATTTATGATCTGTGAATAAAAATTAAAAGTTAAAAAAAAATTTAGGGGTTTTTGTTGATAAAATGTGGTTATCTGGGGGGTTTCTAAATGTTTCTGGGGAGGAAATTTTTTTTCCATCTGGCAACACTGCCGAGTGGTCTAATTTAATTTTTCGATCGCGGTCTTATTTCACAAGACTTCCATTGTTACTCGGCTTGTGTAAGCAGTTCCTCCATCCTGCTGGAACCAACAATGCTCGAGACATAGATATGTATATAGTTTAACATTTGTCTGTAGACAATTGACACCATTTGCAAATAGTATGGCACATTCACAATATGACTTTTTTTTTGCCCCACCTTGTATCAAAAACTAACCAACACAAAGGTTTAAAATTTAAACTTTCAAGTTATAATACGTTTGTAGCTTTCTTCTTGATTAAAAACATTTGTAATGCGATTGTGTAATAGTCAATTAACTGACTGACATAATTAGCTAACTGAATGAAGCTGAAGATCCTTGTATCCAATGTTTTATTTTCAACGATTTTGGAAAATTTTAAACACCAAAATGTTTTCTCTAACTGAAATGTCGGTCGTTAAATGTCGGTCTTCCACCAGAATATTTTAAAATAGAAATCAAAAATTGTTGTTGTTCAAAAATTCAATGAAATTGATGGAATAAAGAATGGTCAAGTCTAATTAACTGACATTCTAGTATGAATAGTACAATAAATATTAATAAGAAATCAAAAATTGTTTTTTTTAATAATGAAATCTCATTGTTCCACTTCAGAATCCAAATAGAGGTAACATCTGTTCAGTACTTTTAATTCTCAACGCAATATATCTGCGACCACTTTGCGGCTAGTTAAATCTTCCTTACCCTAATAAATTCATTTTGCGGCATTTAAAATTAAAAAAAAAAAAAAAAACCTATTAAATGTCCACAAAACAAACCGCTTGCCACACATACACCACCACAATAATTTTACTACGATTTTATAAGCCCTCTGCCACCAATTAAATTACAACCATGTAAACAACATCATTCACCATGTGGATATCGTTCATCATGCACTCAAGCCCCGCGGTCTTTCCTGGCTAAAGTGATGATGCTTCAACTCACCCACAAACATTCGATGCAATTTACGCCGCTTAATGTCAACTGAGCGGTTGAGTAAAAAAAAAAAAAAAATTTAAAAAAATGTAAACAATACTTTCACGTTGCACCCTAACGGACACAACATCCACATATTGCATCGTGATAGCATGCAATTCAAAAAAAGGCGATAAAATATCCAATTATGAATCTGTCACAATCGGCGATGGAATCAATTAATCCATGGGATGGATCTGGAAGAAGCTCGTTATGTGTGATATTCGCGTTAAACTCTCACACATTTGAGAGCAAAACAAAAAATGAAAGTTTTCCGTTTTACACCAAAGGTGGAAGGTCATCAGCCACCATCAGGTGTAATGTCGTATTGTATTTTTTTGTTTGCTATCTCCATCATGGTGCTGTTTACACTTCGGGTAAGTGGAAATGACATCTTCATTTAGAAGAGCCCTCTCGAATGTCATCATAACCACAATGGATAGTAAATAATAATGGCTGGGTTTGGTTCCGTCCTCCGTCTCCTCCATTCCATGTGTAAAAATTACGGTGACACAAAAGCACAGAACGGCCGGCCCGGCCGGCGCGGCGCGGTGGCTCCGTGTGCGTGAGAGCTTTTACAATGTGTAAATGGAAGCAGAATCAAAAGCAGACGTAACTCGTCACCCTTTTATATTCGTCCTAAGTCGTGTTCGTGTGGTATAGAAATTGAGATTATGATTACTCGTACTGTGGAAATCTGTTTTCACTTTTTCTCGGAAAGCCTCGGAACTCGATCGCATTTCTGCCCCTATTTCTGTCGTTTTTTGTCAACCGGGTTAAAGTTGAAATTGTTGTTGTGCTAATTGATAGTGAGTAGCAAGGAAAAGCATCAACAAAAAAATGGGCTTAAAAGGTTTTTGTAGTATGTATTTCGTAAAGAAGTCTGGAGACAATGAGGAAGCAGTAGCAGGTTAATAATGATTCTTTGAGTGGAGCCATATAGTATCTATACTATACATATACATTAAGAAGGATACAGAGTGAAAACGATTACGTGATGGAGATGGCAATAATGGCGATATTGAAAAGGTTTTCTATATGAATTTAATGAATGTATAAGAATGACGATTTTTTGTAGCTTAAGTGCGTATTGAACATATATGTACTTGTACGTCCATAACAGATACAGAACACCCTTGAAGAGTTCAAAATTTGAATTTGTAATTTTGGATTTGAATAGCAGTTAAAAATCTAAACATTTCGTATTATTATTAAGTCATTATGGTACTTTTGACATTTTTCAAAGTCATCATCCCCTTCTGATTAACTGGCAGTTGTTTTAGTTTTGCTGTAAGTTTTTTTAATACTCACCAGCAGTACATCAGCTTCTTTTTTTCTGCTCGAGGAAGAGGCAATGGAAAAAATTGGATTAAGATTACTCTCGAATCAGTGGAGGGTAAAGTAACATTCTGCAATGTTCAAAGAAAAAGTTATTGAATAGTGAAGCGGACTATTCAATTTAGCTAACATCACATCATAAACAGGAAATTGATGGATGGGTGACTGTGACACACAGGATATTACCTCAGTTTTACCCAACAATTATTGGCAAAGTCATATTAGTTCACAGGCTGAAAACCAACAATAACACTAGTCTAAAAACTATTGGTTCATCTTAGGTACATACTACATATGTACAAGGTCATTCATTTCGTGGTTTCAAGTTGGTAGCGCTGGCATTTGACACCTGTCAAACTCAGCTGTCATTTGAATTATCATAATATTAGTTGAATGTTTGTCATTTACGATAAAATTATTAAAACTTACTACAAAAGTGGTAATTCAAACGTAGCCGCACTTTTCGCGTATTACGATTTGACACCGTTAGATTTTTATCTGAAGGACCACGAAAAGAGACCGCGTTTACGCGAATAATCCCCGAATTCTAAATGCACTAAAAACCAACACTACTCAAGTTATGGCCGAGATAACGCCCGAAATTTGCGAAAGTGGTTTAAAATTACCTTAAAAGAATCGCATGCGCGAATCTTCTCGAGGCGGCCGCGGCCATTTGAATGATATTGTTTTTCACACTTAATCGCAAAGTCCAAAATTTATTACGAAATAAAATTTCCATTAAAAATAAATCGCTTAGCGCGTTTTATTTAGCTTCACTTTTGAAACCGAGAAATTAATGACCTTATACATTTATGTACATACAAAAAAATATTTTCTGGACTTATTTTGGGTCGCTTAAAATGATATTATTTTTTTAAAGCGTTTTTGAGGAATATATAAGAATATTTTTTAAATTATCTCACGTAAACTATGTGCAAACTCAAGCGATGACGGTGGCGATCACGATAGCGTTTATCATGCGATAAAAATGCGATCAAAAACCTGCTAACATCAATGCTATGTTGTGCGAAGGGCAATTTATCAAAAAAGCATACACAAACGTTAAAGTTTTAAGCCGCGTCCAGATCAATAAAAATTTGCGTTTTGCGCCGTGTTCGGCTCAAATAATTGTGTAGACGCAAAAAAATACTTCAATGTGGACGTCCGGGCGCACACAAATTTGTGTGTCAAATTCAACGCACGCTATCCGATTCCGATGGATTTTCGGCGCACACGAAATTATTTGCGGCGCAAAAGTGTTTTGATGTGGACAAATTGATTCATCAGTTTATTCAAATTATTTTCCGCTCAAACTGAGCGCTGACGCATGGCACTCTCTTATGCAAAAATTAATTCCGAAATAAGTTGAAATTTTCGGCGGAAAAAATTGAGGCGAATAGAAAATTCAAGGCGCACGAAGAAGAACGTAAATTTTCATTGATCTGGATGCGGTTTTAGACACAAGAAACCGAAGCTCCAACATCAACACATCTATAAATCATATTACTTACATAAATCATGTGTTTTTCTTTGTATCTAAAACGCTCAACAACAATAGCTGTTTAAATACTTAACAAATGTGCCATCACCAGTTTTAAGTTGTTTTATCATGAATATATTTTATGGGATATTATTAAGATAACTTAACAAACAATTGTGCGGGGCAGTTTTTGAAGTTGGATTTCACAAAATGATGGGAATGTATCTCGAAAGTTTTTTTTTAAATTATGAAACGTCCGCGAATATAGCAGGAGTAAATCGGGCAGTAATCAGAAGGTTATGTAAGATCCTACGAGCCAATCAAGCGGCTTTAGTATAAACTCTGAAAATTTTTAAATTATTGTGAAGATACTACCCAATTATATTATATGTTAACTTTATATCCATGGATGCCAATGACCCCAACTGTTCATAAAATTCTAATTCACGGACTTGAAATTGTTAGCAATGCGTTATAACCTATACGGGTATGCTAAGCGAAGAGCCACAAGAAGCCAGAAATAAAGATTTTTAAAATTACAAGGAATATTTTGGCAGAAAAACATCAAGAACAGATAATTTAACTGATATTTGTATAGCTTATTTATCTCATCAGATCCAATCATCAGCCTTATGCGCTCATTACCTGCTCTAAATCGATTATCATTCGAGCCAGAAGTTATAAATTTATTAGAAGCAGAACACCAAAAAAACATACATATGTAGGTATGTATATGAACTGTAAAGAGGTATCTACTTTAATCAATTTCCAACATATGTACAGTGCCGAGCAAAAAAATAACAGTGTAATCTGTTAGCCACTTTTTCTAACTTCTACTGTAGTGTGGTGTTCATGGATATTAAGTTAACCATTTGAAGTCATAGTTTAACGGTTTATTCTTAATGCTTTAATTAAATGTCACTTTGTCTGGTGTCTTTCCGTTTTTTTTAAGTGAGCAAAATAATAGCAGTGTTATTTATATCGTCAAGTTCAATTTAAAATATTGTGTTTCCTTCAATTATGATTTGGATGTTATAAAAAGAAAGTCCTATTCTTTTACTTTATATTTCAACCGAATTTGTTTAAAAAATTAATTATTTGGTCTTATGAAGTGGGTCGTGGTAAACACTGGACACCACAAAGGCGCCAACTCATTAAAAACCTAATAACGGATGGCAACACCAACGAGGAAGTTCAGGAACTTGTTGGGTGTTCGGCGAAAATGGCAAGAAATGACATAAAATTTGGGGGAAAGTGGAAACACGGTAGAATCAATCGTGTTGTTCTGTTTTCAATAATGCATCCTACTGTTGCAGCTACACAGATTGTGGGTGAACTTGATTTACCATGCGGTATCCATATTTTAAGAAGACGATTGAGGGATCACAACTTGAATGCTCGTAATCCAAGAAAAGCCCCACTTCTGAAGAAAATGCCCATAGCCAAAAGAATAAAGTTTGCGCGAGATCATTTCGGATGGGTTCCTGAAAAAATGGAGGAATATTTTTTGGACTGACGAGATTAAAGTTGTACTTTATGGTGGTAAAGGATCTCGGCAGTATGTAAGACGATCACCAAATACCGAATATGATCCTAGATACACCACCAAAACGATAAAACACGGAGGATCTCGTATCATGATATGGGGATGCTTCTCATACTATGGAGTTGGCATAATAAATATACTGGATCAAAAGTATAACTAATCAAAATGCCTCTTAAATGGGTCTTTTAGCAGAATAATCACCCAAAGTACACCAGCAGAACAGCTAAACAATAGTTTCAGAACTAGAGGATTGAGGTCTAGGAGTGGCCTGGCTCAGTCTCCGGACCTCAATCTTATTGAAATTCTTTGGGCGGACATAAAAAATGAAGTCTCGAATGCCAAACCAAAAAATAACAAAGTGAGTTGGAGATAAATATCACTGCAAATATGTGAGGGGGTTTTCGACTCAATGGAGCGTCGTTGCAAAGCTGTGTTAAAAACTAATGGTCATAAAAAAAATTGAACTTTTTGAACCCTTATTTGGACTTAATTATACACAATGAGACAAGCACTGCTATTATTTTGCTCCCTTCATTTTCGAACACATTTTGTTTTTGTATTGTATATATTTTTGTATATGTATATCATTCAATTTTCTATTTTTTTTTTTATGGAGATGCAACCTTGCCAGAAAATTACAGAGGAATTTCAATTCTAAACACCTTAAGGAAGATCTTCTCTTCAATACAGTATGAAAGGCTCATCAAATGGATCGAGGACTGTAATCTGCTGAGCATGTTCCAAGCCGGCTTTCGATCCGGCTTCTCATCGATGGACCACATCTTCGCATTGACCAGCATTGCCAGAAAGTCAATTGAAAAAAAGAAAAAACTATACGTTTGCTTCGTAGACTTTAAAGCTGCATTCGACAAGGTGAACCGACAGGCTTTGATTTACAAGCTTTCAACGATGGGAATTTCACGGAAATTCTTGATGATATATTGCAAATGTCTTATTTCATCGAGTGCCTCTGTTTGGGATGGGTCCGTTTTTTTCAAACTGGTTTAAAACAACAGCAGGTGTTCCTCAAGGCTGCATATTAAGCCCAATTCTCTTTGCATTATTTATTGATGATCTTTGTGATGTACTTCCGGGTGGATATCCAAGTAAAATCTATGATGACGACTTAGTATTACTGGCTGACAAGCCTTTCACCCTACAGTGGCAAATCAACAAGCTTACAAGGGGTTACTCGTCAATATAAGCAAAACCAAAGTGATGAATTTTGAAGGGCATCAAGGAAGGTGGCGACTCGAAGAAAACTGGACTCTCAATAATGTACCTATCGAAGTTGTGCAAGAATTCAAGTACTTGGGATTTGTATTTACGCATAACCTAAGTTACTTAAAGCACATAAGGCAAAAAAGTAATGATGCTAAACTGGCTTTGAGTTTAATGTAGCCAAAGTTCTTCGCAAACCAAGACATCGATTTAAAAGCAAAATACCGAGTTTTTCACGCAACTGTTAACACATGCATGTGCTATGCGCTGTCCAGGTTTTTTGGGTATCAATACTTCGAGGAATTTGAAAAACTGCAGATATACTTCTTTAAACGCCTATTCAGACTGCCAAATTCAATCCCTATTATGTAGAATCTGGGATAACTCCTATATATATTAAAAACCTCAAAGCCAACTCTGATTATTTAATAAAAGTGATGAAATAACGTGGAATAAGTCTTCACAAATCTATCTTGATAAGACTACTCCAAACTAATGCCTCACCATTCAAGGATTGGAACGAGTTAGGCCAATCCCATGTAGCCAATCTATCGCTAACGGAATTAAACGTTGATGAATGGCGTGGTATGTTTGCAGATATTATACTGCAAAAATAGACGAGAAGATTTATTGTCAACATCTAGCCAGAGCATCTTCTACAACATCCAGAAACACATACAGGAACCTCGAGCATCATCTGTCCTCGGAAACAAACTATTTCAGCAACAAATTATCGGCCAAAGTTATAAGCTATATTTTTAGAGCACGTCTTGAGCTCTTTAACTTAAATTTCATACCTCATTGCGCTGACCTGCCACAAATTTGTAGTCTATGCAATAGAAGAGAAAACGAAGATATCTACCACTTTATTACAATTTGCCCAATATTGCAGGAAATCCGTCGTTTGTATTTCGAAGAAAGTTATCTCTCTCGAAATAGGCGTTATGAATTATTGAACGGTGTTCTAGGATGATCTACCTTATATAACTACTGCAAACATGCCTTATCTTTTCGCAATAGTTTTTTTTAACTTAAAATCTTTAATTCAAGCAGTTTTTACAGTTTAAATCACCTCAACTATTTATTTTGTGTTTCAAATCACACAAATTGGAATTGAAATCACTTCAAAATTACTATCTTTTGTGTTTCAAATCATATTAAAATTGACTACCTTTAATGTTTCAAATCATATTATATTGTTAATCTATCATGATTTGTTTTTTTTTTTTTTTATAAAACTAGCTTCTTTTTTTTGTAATTGTGAGCTTGTAATATTATTTAATATTGTATAACCACTTCACTTTTCTTTTTATTTTTTTATATATTTTTGTTTTTATTAAACACTTAAACAGACGGCAGAATAGCCATGTCCTTAATCTAAGTAAAGAAATATTGTAATTCTTTTTTTTTTAACAAAATAAAGAATAATTATAATAATTATAATAATATCATTCAATTTATAAAGTTTAACCAACAATGATTTCTAAAATCAAACTTCTTTTGATTTTTCATTTTTGTCTAAACTTATTTTTCGTTGCACTGCTATTTTTTTGCTCTCAGCTGTATGTGTTTATTTTTTTTTATATTAACTACAAATTATTTTTGTTTATAAAAGAATTGTTATTGATTTTTGTATTAATTGTACTAAAAATCCATTTTTAAAACAAACAGTGCAAGAAAGGAGTTTTGAGCACGCTCTCTATACAAAGCTTCCCTGTTTTACCATCAGTACCTATTTGTATAGTAACGATTCCATCTTCTAACTATTGGCGTTCAACTTTTTGAATTTTATAAATAATATTTTAAAAATTGAATCTAATTATTTAACTAGACTGGGGCATGTAGACAACTTCTGATTTAAAATTTTGTTTGAACTTTGCTTTTGAACTGACATAGGCGAAAAAATAAAATCAAAGAAAATGTATAATACTATTTTTTTCCATGCTAGTATATCGATAGTAATAAAAAAAACTTTCGATTACAGACACAGCCTATACTCATATCGGTTTGTATAGTTTCATCCAAAGTTTTTATTTATGTTTACTGTTTGTTTGTTATGTTTTATCACGGATATGAGTTCAATAATTGTTAACAAACAATACACAAACTTTCGGACAAACAAATACATTTAAAAAAAATATTTGTTACAAAAATTTAAGGGTTGCTGACTATTATATTAAACAAAAGAATACTCATTGTAATAGTCTAGACTTTAACATAATTTTGAAGAAAAAAAATACAAAATATATATACATATTTACATACAAAGATACCTTCAAATTTTCTTAAATATGTAATACATATAAATAATATGAAACTTAAATTCAATTAATTCTTAAACTTAAATAAAATTAAACATCTTTTCTCTATATTTCAATTTCCACATTCATATCGAGAATGTTTCAAACACTTGAACTTCTTTTCTATTTTTTTTTGTGAATTTACCGAAAAGAAAACTACTTTCAAGGACGGCAACTATAAAGTTTTTTAAGGACCTTGGTACATGTATAAGTTACATTTTATTAATTTTATGTTTTATCATGCAGAAATATTGTATAACACTTTTGTCCAACACACATTTTTTTTTTCTAATACATATACAATAAGGCCCTAGGTCCTGAATTCCATAAACATTGTGTCCCCAATAATTGTATCACCCCATTAAAACTTGATTTAACGACAGTAATGGGCAATAATAAAAATAATAATTAAATTTAACTCCTTAAAGATTAAATTAAAGCACTTTCTCACCCATAAATTGCACAACGTACCTTAACTCGAATAAAATTACGAAAAGCTGATATCCTTTGAAAGAACAATTCCTTTGGCTTTGATTGATTATATTGTCTTTGCTTTAAAACTTTTCACTTTTCACTTATAGTCACTCCTCTTTGACAGTAAATTGATTAAAATTTATTTGATTTTCTATCGAAGGAACAATTTTTTTTTTAATTATTACTCCTTTATATTTTTCTGTTTCCTTTTGTCTTCTAGCTATGCTTTTAACTCTACGATGGAATAATATTTTTGAAAACGTTCAGCTCTACGCGAAGATTGAATCTTAACTGAGACAACCATTTAATAGGATAGTATACGATAGGAATCAGAAATGAAAAGATTCTCCGATGCTATATCCAGCGAGGGAGAGAATAAACAAGAGCTTTTCCATCTATTAAATCATAGGTCGGGAACACACCCCCTTTATCTGAGTTTCAATATCAAACTGTTGCATAAAGTTTATTTATTTTTTTGTTTGTTGATGTAGCTTTGAAAGCTTTCAGCTCCTCCTTTAAGTAGAATTCGCTTATCATCATACCACCCTTTCTGTATCTGTATAGAGATTTAACATCGTTCGCATTCAAAATTATAACGTATATAGGTACTATACTTTCTTTTCATGCTGCCTCTAATAGCACCCAAGCTAAATCGAATGTTCGCTTAACTGAATCCTAGAAGTGAGATGAAGTAGCAAACCTTATAAACGTGCAATATATATGTACTCTTGCTGAGGTTCGGTTGATAAATGTGTACGAGAAAGGCCCGGCCGTACGTTGAGAGGCTGAGAGAAGGGCTATAGGGGATAACCTCTATTTAATTTAAGGACTAAAGTGACTAAAGAAATGCAAATTGGTACAGTAATGTTCCTAAAAGTATATTCAAACCTATTCCAAAATATGTCCAGCTTTTGAAAGCTTTCCAACTTCAAAACTGTATTTATAAACATTTTGTATCGATTGTACCTGTACGAATTAGACACATGCGAAATTGGTTGTCTAAATATTTTCTTAAGTCGGCACGTTTATTAACAAATGAAATGAATTATGTTCATTGAACTTACCGAAAAGTTCACGCAATCTGCTCGGGTTTCTACCTCTACCTATCCCAAAATGTTTAGATAGCTTGATAGCTTTGAATTGTTTTTGCATCAGCTGTTTTTTTACAATCGTTTTTTTTAACCATTAAAAGTAATAATGGAATGGAAGTATGGAATTGTGTTGTAAATTTCGCCACGTCTTGAGTCACTTCCTTCCTTCCTTCATACATATCTATCTATCTGCCCGTCCCCCCAAAATATTTGTCTGGCTACGTCCTTGAGACAAATAATGCTCTCCATCGTCATGATGGTATTATTAAAATTTGTCTTTCTTTCTAAAAGGGTAGACAAATTTAAAGTCTGTTGCATTACATTGAAGATGATATACTTAGGGGCTGCAAAAAAGATACTCGTTTTTATAGTACCTATGTGCTAAGAGGAATTACCACGTTAAAGTGCATATGCAATTAGGTACGTCAAGTTTTATCCATTTAGATCTATTTGAATAAAGGTATACCTATACCTCAATGTTTATATGTACGTTTGAAAACCTATTAGTGAAATCCTCTTTAGCCGTCACATCGCATCGTTTTCCTTTTGGAATATCAAACCATCAGAAAGCTATGAAAATACAATTTTGGTATCATGGCAACTAAATGCTTTTGCTTGTAGACCAACTTTCAATATACTTAATTCAATCTCATAAATACTTCACACAGCAGGAAAAGAATTCTACCCTGTTGAACGAGTTCTAATGGTCAATTGATAATGAGTCAACATTTTTACGTTTTAAATGTTTGAATGAAAATGAAATATACACATTCTAATTACAAAAAACAATGTTAATTATTTCAAATACTCAAAAAATTTAAATAATGGCATATAAAGTATTGTGGAACCCCTTCAGTTTCTAGCCTTTTTATATCAGAAAGATAGGACTATTAGAAAAGCTTTAGGCCAGGTTTTGTGACTCCATTTTGTTCAACGCAAATTGAACTACATACAGCCATTTACAGCTTATTCGAAACGATTCTGTTTTCTTAAAAAAAAATTGTGTGAGTGCCGGGACTCACGGTTAATATGTGTTAACATCAACGTGCGCGGATCCAAAACGGACTTGTTTTTGCTTGAAGGGGATCTTAAGATTTTTTTCACTGAACGCACCCATCCTAGTATGCAGATCGTAACGTTGCACACCGTTACGTTGCACGACGTAAAGTTGCACACGATTCTAAACAAGAAAGAGAAACAGTTAAACGATTGGAGCCAATATACCATCATCATTACCAGAAACTCAATGCCTACAGAATTCAACCTCGATACCCTTGCATTCCGAAATCCAATATAACAAACTTTGTTCGTCTAAGGCTTGGACATATTTCAGTAACTCACGAACATCTTCTTATCAAACAAAACTCTGCAATGTGCACTACCTACTATCTGCAACGTTACAATAAAATTTAGAACATTTATTAAAAGACTAAAGTATCAAATAAACATTTACCGCCTTATTATTCACTAGATACATCCAGTTTAAAACTTAAATCCAGATGTGTTTACATTGAATTTGTATGCTTTACATCTGGATTTAAATTTTTAATCTGGATGAATCGAGTGAATAATATGGCCGTTAAACTCTATTTGTAAGAACGTATCCATGTACAATATGAAATCTTCAAAATTCCCAACCGTAAGAATATTGAATTAGTAACTTAGCTATGTGAGCTCAGTTTTGAAATTTAATTTTTCTTAGCAATTCAGAGCAAATAGTCTTCGCAGCTAGGCTCTATAGTTTAACCATTGCCAGGTTACTTTTAAGTACTTGTCAATAAATAATAAATAAAATTAAATTAACACTAAACATGAACATAATCTATTATGGGGGTTTATTTTTCCAAAAGCTTTCTTTTAAGTTAAAGGAGGTATCGTCTTCAAAGTGATGTTGAAAGAAATTGAATTTTGTTTTTTTTTTTTGCACTGTTGTATTGTTTCATTTCTGCACATCTTCCACATTGTTTTGATCTAACTAATGGAACGCCTTTTTCGTTTTGCTTTTTTATTTATTTTTTTTTATAAATAAATTGCATAAACAAACCGGGTTGGGTACGAAATCCCGCATCACAAAATCGCGTATCGCGAAATCCCGCATCACAAAATCGCGTATCACGAAATCCCGCATCACAAAATCCCCTATAACAAAATCCCGCAGCACAAAATCCCGCAGGATCTATTGCAATGCGACAGCGCATACAATTTTTCTTTCCTATAGAAAATGGTGCCTCGATTGTAACTATAAGGATCACGAAGTTTCCTACTATTTTGTCTGGGGTGACGACTATGGTCTGGTGTTCGGAGCTGGTCGTTCGACGGCAGTGGTACGTCTGACGGGGGAGGTTCTGGAGGTGGGTCTGGAACTGGGACAAAGGTTCTGGCCCTAGACCTGGGAAATAGGTTCTGGCTGGGACGGAGGTCCTGCTTTTTTAACTCCCTTTTCGGTTTTCTGGCGCAATAGTACCTTGAGTGGCCAGCTGCGCGGGACTTAAAAATTGTATCTCCCTTTTTCGGGGACACAACCGCTCACGCGACTCCGTCGCTCCGCTTTGGGAATGTTAAGTTGACTGGCAGGCGCCAATGTAAACAGTTTTCAACTAAAATTAAACTCTTTTTTCAATTTTTTTTCAATTTTTTAATTTATTTTCAAAAAAGAAACAAATCACATATTTTTGTCAAAAAAAAAAGTTTAGGAAAAAGGATGTTTTTTTTTAATTCTTCAAAAAAAGAAAGTTTGAGTAAAGTTAACTTTTTTTTAAATATTTTTTCAAAAAAAAAATCTATTTCTCTCCAGGTGCAGAACTACCTTTGTTCAGGTCCAGAAGTCCACAAAAATATTTTATTCGAAATCACCAACATTCTTCCAATTGTATTTTTTTATTCGAAATCACCATCGAAATTCTTCCAATCGTATTTTTTTAAAAAGTATTGAAAATCCCGCAGCGTACTTTCTTGCGGGATTTTGTTGTATTTGTAATCTGCGGGATTTCGTGCTGCGGGATTATGTGCTCCGGGTTTTTGTAACGATCCCAAACAAACCATAACAGACCATAACTTTATTTAAAGTCAGATGAATTTCCAATAGTTCCTCCAAGCGTTAAATTAAGTTTTCCACTTCGTATACCTCTACCTTGTCCAAAAAGCCTAGGAAGCATCAAAATTCTTTAAAATTAAGAACTCAATGAACACGTTGAAAATGTTCTTGCAAAATATACATGCTGATTATAGAATTCAATTCTGGATTCGCAGTGCAGTGCACCCGTTCCTCTTAACTCGTTTGCCATGAAAAAGAAAGATAACACAGCACTGCGAATCACCGCGAATCCATTATTGCGAATTCCATAATCGGCATGATAATTATATCATGGTCTCTAGTAATAATCGTTTCCAATCACCACACCCGTTGGGAATAAAAAAAGAAATACTGATTGTGAGTGCGGAGTGTTCTTCCATCGTATTCGCCTGAATGTTTATACAAAAATTATCTTTGACACCAGAAATTATGTGGCCCATTAGCTCAGTTGGTTAGAGCGTCGTGCTAATAACGCGAAGGTCGTGGGTTCGATCCCCCCATGGGCCAGGTTTTTTTTTTAATATTTACGCCGACCTTCTATGGATATTTTAAATTTCAATTGAAAATTTATCGTTAGATGCTGTGTACCCCACAAGGATTAATTTTATCAGGCAAGACATTTTTATTTTTACTTGTCATGTAGATACTAGACGAGACTAGAAAAATCGCCATTAAAAGTGTGTGTGCGTTAACGTGCAACTTGTATGTATGTTGTATGCCCACCGGCAGAGGGCCCTGTGGTCGTATGAACAGTACTTCTATAAACCAAAACTGTTACAATTACGTCTAGATCTAGAGTCAATTTCATAGGTACTATAGGATAAGTTTTCTTCTGTCTTTATGTATGCAAAACGATTTTGTTCAATATTAAGACTTTAGATTTTTTGAGGGACATTGAAATATGTTTAGTTCCAAAAATACCTTTATTAAAGAGGTTATTTATCTCGAAAACGGCTCTGACGATTTTGATAAAATTTTGTATGTGTACTACTGTAGGTATGGACTGCATTTTTTTAAAAATAAATGAAGAAACATGGACTTAAAGAGTTTCAATTGAACAACTACGATACCTGCACAAAGTTACTTTTTATATACTCTCACTAAAACACGTCTATTTTTCGTCACGCAACAAATATAATTTTTGATGTGTAAACATCTATGCTGGCGGTAGAGTGAAAAAAAAACGTGAACGTTCGTGTGCAACGTTATGTCGTGCAACGTTACGGTGTGCAACGTTACGATCTGCATACTAAGATGGGTGCGTTCAGTGAAAAAAATCTTAAGATCCCCTTCAAGCAAAAACAAGTCCGTTTTGGATCCGCGCACGTTGATGTTTACACATATTAACCATGAGTCCCGGCACTGACACAATTTTTTTTTTTGACAATTTATATGTTTTGTACCAACGCAACGGGAGAATCTAACCACTTTCTGGATGGAGGAGAGTTGAACTTACGGGCACAATAAATAATATATTAAGTGAATGCAAACCTGATCCGCCCCCTGATGAATGAACTATATAATGAATATTTCCGCAATATTTAAAATGTGATTTCAATTATTGTTATTTGATTTTACTATCAACATTTATAAATATAAAAGTACAATGTGAACTTATTTTTACTAAACTGAAGTCCTTGTGCTTTGAAGCAATGTCTTCCTACAGTTTAAACCCCGAATGTATACTTACAACGCCGAATGTCAAATTCTCATACTGAACCATATCAAAGCCGGCCTCCTCAATCATTTTCTTAAATTCATCTTGACGAGGAAACTTTCGAATGCTCTCCACGAGGTACTGATATGACTGCCATTGCCCTGCTAAAATCTGTCCCATCAATGGTATTACTTGAAAAGAATATTGGTCATATAACCACTGAAGAGTTTCGTTGTTGAGGTGACTGAATTCAAGGCACATGAATCGTCCACCTGGTTTAAGCACACGATATGCTTCCGATAACACCTGAAATGAACACAATATTCATGTCTTCTGAGAATAATGACCAAAAGTCAATCTACAAACTTTATCAATATGTGTACAGTTTCGAATTCCAAACGCAATCGTATATGCTGAGAAAGTATTGTCATCGAAGGGAAGTTCTTCAGCGTTAGCACACTTCCATTCGATTGAGATTTGATCAAGTTTTTCCTGAGTAAGTCCCAAATTATCTGCACGCACTTTGCCTACATCCAACATGTGTTGATTGATATCCGATATTGTGACATGACTCTCCCGTCCGCTAGGATTCGGTTGTTTTTCTATGTACTTCAAAAATCTAAATGCAATGTCTCCTGTTCCGCCAGCCATATCGAGCAGACGTGCCCCACGAATAGGTCCCAAGCGCTCCATAAAGATATCCTTCCATATGCGGTGGATTCCCATGGACATGGCATCGTTCATAATGTCATAGGAATTGGCCACATCCTCAAAGACCTTATGCACTGTAATTTATATCTCATTTAAAGGAATGTTTTTGTGTTAGATCAGTTTTCCTAACCTTTCTCTACTTTTTCACTTTCTTTCACGGTTTGATAGCCAAAGTGAGTAGTGCCGTCTTCTGAAGAGCTCTCTTGGGATGTTTGTGCTTGATTTGCTAGGGTCCGTTTAGGGTTTGATCTTAACACATTTCCTAAATTTAATTTAATTAAATTCTGTTTGCTTTTGAATAGTATTCGCGGGATGTTCATGGTTTTTCTTTTAATGCTGTTCGAATCGAAAAGTAAATATGCGGTTATGTAGTTATGATGAAATCAAATAAAATTTTGTTGACAAAAACTACAACACCAGCTGGTACTAGGTTTGTTTGTTAACTTGAAATTGTTTTTTTTTTCTTTGGGCTTTGACAGTAAATTGTAAAAAAATTGCAAGAATTTATAAGTTCCCCAACAGACCTACATTGACAGTAACTGGCTGAACACAATAGATGCGCGTCCGGACGCGCCTTCACACGCGCGTGATTTAACTTAGTCGTGCTTGCGGATCCATCTCCATTATGCGTTTTTCTTTTTTGGCGCAGAGCAGGGCGTGAGAGAATACAGCTTGCTCCGAACCGGGCGTGACCTGAGCACTCTGATTAATTTAAGAAATACTATTTAGCACTAAACTGTCATTGTATATATTTTTGAATAAAACGTCAAAATTGTCAGCTTTGTTTGTGAAATTGGTGGTTATATTTTCAAGTTTTGCAGAAAAGCAATTATTCCACAAAAACTTACGGCCTTTTCGATTGGTAATCCGGTAGAACGATTTGATACGTGTGAACCCTTGTGGAACGATTCTGAAAACAAAACCAGAAGAAAATTCCTCTTTTTTTCAGCAGAAGAACTGTCATTCTGACTCCAATCGAAAAGGCCATTCATGAACTTAGCTTTTCGCTCGATGTGCTCGGTCATTTTTTTCCCAGCTCATTGAGCGAGCCCAGTTCGAGTTCTGAGCTAAAAAAGAAATACAAGTTCAGAGCTCGGAGTGCGCCGAGTTAGAAAAGTAACATAGTTCTTCTTTGGACAGCTCAGTGCCCCGCTCGGAGCTGAAAAAGAAAAACGCCCATTGTATTCATTTTGTCGAACGCAAACTGTTATGCACAGAATAAACTGAGCGAGTTTTGATATTTCCATTCAAAAGCTATGAACGTGAAAATTTTTTGAAGTCTAAATTTTGGTAAAATTATTTTTTTTAAATATGAATTAGTATGGGAAATGATTTGATAAAGATTCGAATTTGGAAACCAGCAACAAAACTACCTCATTTGGTCCAATTAAAACCTAGTATTATATTAGACACAAATCTAGTCTTGGGACCCATTCAAATTCCCATTAATATTTGACGCTTGCGAAAGTGAGCTCCAACAAATTCCTAGATATCACAAATTTTGAATAGTTCCCGAACAAGCCTCCTCATATTTCATAATGCTATCGATAAAGTAGTAACAAATTCTATGGCAACACTGTACATTTATATCGATCATCACAATTTTCTGTCAAAACTTCGACTCCTTTTTTGTTGTTGAGTAGAGTTTTCACGGTTTTCCCTTTATTTAAAAATAAACCAATGATGGTAAACATTTCTGTTTATTGCTAAAAAGGTAATAATTGGATTTGTCTGCATCAGTGGCCCAGCTTACAAAGGCAACCATTGAACTACATTGTGCGAGTTTCATTAATCTATTCAAATGGATGGTGAGCAACTTCGAACAGCCTGATGTTTTTTTTTGTAATCAAGAGTTTGATTTTATTTTTGCCTTAAGAAATCAATGCAAACATTCCAGAAAACTTCACTGATTTACCTGGTCAAAAGCATTACAACCTAACCCACTACCATCAACGCTTCCATTGGGATTGTGGACTCTCCTGCATTCTCATGATTCTCAGCAGTGCATCGCGTAAGAAATTTCTTGCGAATTTCGATCAAATCTGCAAAGAAGAAGGTTTCGGCCACAGCACATGGACCATAGACCTGTGTTACATTTTACAAAAATTCGATGTCCACCACTTGTACCTGACCAAAACCATTGGAGTCGATCCAACCTACAGCCAACACAGTTACTACACAAAAATAATCGATAAAGACGAGGAGAGGATTACGAAAAAGTTCAAGGATGCTCACTCGCATGGGGTAGTGGTCGAGCAGAGGACGGTGTTCTTCACGGAAATTATTCGTCACCTCGCTAACCGAGGCCCGGTTATAATTCTAACGAATGCGTCACTTCTACGATGTGATGTGTGTAAGAAAGATTCATTCGGGCGGATGGGGTAAGTATAATACTTTGTTGGCTATGCTTTCGTCATTGTTTTTTGTGTCATGTGCTCACTCATATAATAAGCACTACATTTGAGAAAGATTCAAGGACGTGTTTTTCCATTTCGTTTCTCATCATTTGGCTCTAAATGCGAAATTGATTTTCTTAAAGTTGTTCGTTTTTAAATAAAATTGGCAAACCCAGGCAGTATGCCGGTCATTATGTGGTCCTCTGTGGATTTGATCGGACGAGAAAGAGGGTGTTCTATTTGAATCCAGAAGTCACCGATGGACGTGAGTATTATATCCTATTTTTTTCTTGTTCCTGAAGAACCGCGGGTTTTTATTTTTTTCCTCCATAGACGTTTGTGCAACCTCAATGGATTCCATGGATAAGGCTAGAACTGCCTTCGGTACCGATGAAGACGTTATTCTTATTTTCAATCGATAAATCCTCTACTAGAATAAATAAAATTTTAAATTTGAGCCTATTACGCTGCTGATGCGAAACGAAATGCGTCTGTGGCCTCCAACACTGCTACGAAATGCTTACGAAAACTACACTGACAAAATCGCCATTAAAAGTGTCACCAATTGCAAAAAAAAAAAAAAACAAACGCAAATAAATCACAGAATGTCTTGTTTGTAATGAAAGGAACAACAAATACAAACACGAATAAATCAGGAAAGAACAAAAGGCACGGGTAATTAATTCTGTGGGAAAAAATAGCGGAGACTTCTCCTAATAATCTCCTTCGAATTATCAATAGGAACAGCGTACGCACTGCAAAACGAAAAGCAGAAGTAATTTTTTCGTCTATGATTTCATATGTCATTTTTGTGGGGGATTTTATGTTTTGCATCAGCATTGTACTAGGTTTTAAAGCAAAAACGCAGTGTGATAGCAGCAATAAATGATTTTTACATTCCATTTATGATATGTTGTCTTTAAGACTTATGCAGTTAGAAAATAACACAGTATACTAAATAAAATAGAATATATTTATGCAAAATTTGAATCACAAATTGTTTAAACTTGAATATGGGGGCAACCTTTGATGAGATGACTGACGGACAAAGTAAGTGAACTAAAGAATTTAAATTAAGAAACAGGTAAGTAAAAATCGGTATCGGTAGCTGATGAAACGTTATTCATGCAAAAACCTTCTCAATATCTTAGCCGTTCTTAGAATCAGGCACAAGTACATCTAGATGAATTAGTACAGTCAAGCTAGGTTGGCTGGAATTTACATTTTATTGTTCCTCAAAGTCCGTACATTAAAGCTTAAAGGCTCTTCCAAACCAACGCGAATACTTCGGAACGACGACGAAACTTTCGGCTGTCTTAATTTATTTACATGGATTTTAATGGGAGCACCCACACTGGCGCGATGCGAACCTGGGAACATTATTCAGTCGTCGCATATTCGCGCGAATGTTTCGCGTTGGTTTGGGAGAGCCTTAAATGGATGCAAAAAATATTCAGCTTGAAACTTTTAATATTTAAGGTCATAGGTACCCACTCTGTAGAGATAGAAGGCCAATCAGTTTTGACCTCGAAAATAAATTAAGCAATACATTGTAAAGTTATGGACCAACAACAAATTAATCTTTTTAAATAAAAATTCTTTTGAAAATTAATGTTTTATTATGTAACTACTATATGTACGTACTTAGTTCACTCATTCCAAAGCTTCCATGTACAAACAAAATAATTTAAATCGGAAAAGCCGTTAGCGAAAAAGTTGGAAATGGTTCTATGGGAGATACCATTAATAAAGGTTTTTTTTAAATCAACTGCCATTGTGGTTGGCCTATGTAATGTAAACAAAATAATTACAAATACAACAACATAGACAAATCGGTTTCGGAGAGTGAAACGTAGGAAGGTTTGGCATCTTTGTTAATAGAGTATCTTAAAGGCGAGTTTCATGTAACGACCACCAGGCCCCAAGAGCGCTGCTGTAAACTGGAACACGAGTGAAGTTGGGTACTACCAGCCCATATATAATACGTCAATGTTTTCAGCTGGCCATACACGATCGAGCCATTTGCCTCGGAGCAAGTTTGGCTATTGGATTTCCGACCAGCTGAAAATCCAAATGGCTCTGTTGAGCCCAATCACACGATGCAATTTGGCTCAATCATGTATAGCCATCTTGAACATTTCTTTTAAATACTTCTCCGAAGAACGCTCAAAAAAGGCTAGGTAACAAGTTTTAATTTACATAGACTAAATTGTATACCTACGTACATATAAATTAAATATTTTTGTATTTGAAGATCCATTTCAATTTGTAATGTGATCTCAAGTATAAAATTTAATTTTTCTTAGTAATTCAGAGCAAATAGTCTTCCAAGCTAATTTAAACATTTCCAGGTAACTTTAAGTAGGTACTTGTCAATAAATAATAAATAAAATTAAAAAAAAATAGAATATAATTATTATATTATTCCAAAATTAAAACAATTTGCAAAATTTAAACAATTTGTCGCTTACCTTTTTCACTTTTGACATTATGGCAAACTAATCTTTTTCCTGACACGTAAATACCGGTATCACTTTTCTTATTTTACCGATTATGAAACTCTCAACATTTGACTCGCGATCGAGGGATTCTTTCACATATATTTTTAAGACACTTTCACATTTTTGATCAGGCAGGGCCGATATGAAATTAAATTATAAAATAGTGGGACACCATGCGTATAACGGCAAAATAAACGATAGTCACGATCACGAAATGTTGCCAACGAAACAAAAAAATATTTCCTTGAAGCGCAACCAACTTCACACTTGTTTATATCAAATCCCCTTTTCACCCTTGTGGATTCGCATTCTGCAAGAATTTGTTTATTTTTGAAATAAAATTTAAAAGAATTCAGGTATTTAATTTAACAATAATATAATTTAATTAAATTGAGAATGCAAATGTAATGATGAAATTATTCTTTCTTGCAGCTGGTTGTAACTTTGTCCCTTTCACACGAAGAAACAAGTTGCTGGAGATTTTTTGACGTTTTCTTCTAAGCAAAATCATAAGATTTCCTGTAACTGCATTTTTTTTTTGCATCAACGCACTGCATGAGTGCGGAAAATGAATCTCAACAAAATTTTGTAGCAACTCGGTTTAAAAAGGGACTTTTCTCTATTTCTCCATAGGTAAACCATAGCTACAAGCACTTTCATCACCTCATTTATATGCATTATAAAATTAAATTATTAAACTGCATGCATGTACATAATATACTTAATTTTAATTCTTCTCCAAAAATAAACGATTAATATTTAAAAAACAAACAATTACCTGCAGCGCCATGCGAATCCACCACAAGACAAAAGAAAAAGATGCTTCACAACTCTTGTCACTTTGACAGTTTACCTAGATGTAGATGAATGAGTTCAGAGACCGACATGAATGAAAGAATACAAAACAACGACACTTCCTACGTCATTAGTGAAGAAACAACTTGAGAATAAAGAAAATTATTTTGTTTTTGGGCGGAGATATTGTTCGCACGTGAATTATTTATTTACAGATTAAAAAAAAGTTTTTCATTTTTTAAATACAAACACATAATCAATACGTATTCTGAATTGATATGTATTGTTTTAAATTAAATTAAGTCGTGTAAACATAAAAAAATGAAACGAAACTGACGTGGACAAAATTAAAATATGAATCATTTAAACCTTTTTATTTTTTAGTTTCTATTATTAGAGAAACATACAGGGCGAGCAGATGAAATTTCTAGGAAAACTAATATTGTGCGTTCCATTGCAAATGGCTAGAACAACACTCATTAATGAGTACTTCGCCTCCTCCAAAGACACAACCAATATGTGTCGTTGCAGTGCAATAAACCCGCCAAAATAAGTTGGTCTTATTTCCCAAATTAAAAGAAAATAACACCAGTGGGCTTTTTTTTCCTTTTTTAATGGAAAATGACAGTAAGACCCACCACAGAAAGGTATTCGGACCAGCGGGAGTTACTGCTTTTTGAAACTGGAATTAACAACCACACTTAAAGTGCCGGGTTTACGAAGAGGATGAATCAAAATAGGTGAAAAAGGGTTTTATGGGTATAACAAAAATGACTTAAGATTGTTAAAAATTTTTCCTTATTTTCAAATTTTACAATTTTTAATTCTAATTTTTAAGGTAATTTTGTTGTTGTTATTCTTTTTGCCAAGGAATTTCTTTTCGCACCATACAAAAAACTTCAACAGATAGTAAAGTTCTCGGGTGCTTTCATAAATACATGGTTGCTTTGTTTACATGCGATCAATTGCAATCATATTAACTTCATACAAAATATTTGCGCACGTGTTTTACGCTGGATTCATGAACACTTTTTCTGATTTGCGTAATATATCATAGGTCATAGGGAAATAATTTGACAGGTGGAACAATAAAGAAAAGGAAATCGTTTATCTCTTTCCTTAATAAAGAAATTCAGATTGCATGTTAGTTTTTATAGTTGCACATTTGCGCTGCAAATATTTGCGGTTTGCTTTTATGAAAATCTGACATTTATCATTTGCATTTATGAAAGTTATGCATTTGTCAGACTTCCGCAACCATGCATTTATGAAAGCACCCCTCGTCTTTTAACACCCTTCAAATCTTGATTCGACAATCATCCAAAAACATTTTTTTGAGTTGACTTTAAACAAAACGTCGACTTATAGCTAAAATAAATAATATTCACTTAAACTGATCTTTAAAGAAAAGGTGCACAATAAGTTTTTTTTTTTTCAAAAAAGAAATTAATTTCATTTTTATTTAAAGACAGACTTTTTTTTAACTTCTGTTTTGTTCTCAATTTTGTTTGTTGCATTCGTTTTTTTTTTAAGTATTAAGAATCTAAAATCCAGGTATTCGTTTTTTCAACAATAATTTAATCACTTCACAAAGTACGTATGTGTGTATTTTTTATTTATTTTTTGTTTATATTGCTCATTGCTTAAAGGGTGTGCCTTTTGGTTTTTACTTTCTTTTCTTAAAAAAAATTCAAATTCTATCATCAACAATATATAAATAGGATAGGTATTGTTTTTTAAATACATTTTCTTAGTTTATTACATCATTAATATTGGATGTTTTCTTTCAACTCTGTTTTTTTTTTTTTTTTTTTTTTTGTACATACTGAACTTTGTGATATAAACATTTTTTTTCTTTCTAATTTTAAAACAATTTATAATTATTATTAAGGCTAGACTTATGAAATTATAAATATAACTAAAATTGTCAATTCAATAAAATTATTATTAAATAATAGTAACATGTGAGTACTAGAGTAAAAGTAGTGACAACAATTAGTGCACTTTAATTTTGTTCGTTTTTAATGAATTTTAATTTACTCCTATCGACTAAGGTTGTTTATGTAAAGTGCATGAAGTTCTGTGCGTGGTGTGTTCTCAAACAGGGCGGCCCGATTTTGACCTTCACCCTTCTTGACCCAATGGCCGTATACTCGGAAAGCGCAACCATCAATTACCTGTTGAGGAAATTAAAATAAATGATAAGTAGGATTTTGAATTTTGATTTACTATAATTTTACAATTTTTTTTATTAGTTTTGAAGATTTTTTGACCATTTCTTCAATATTATCTTTATTAAAAAAAATATGTGAGTGCCGGGACTCACGAAGTTTGTTCAAGCGCAGTTTTGATGATCCATATTTGGATCCATATGCGAAGTCGTCCATACATTGCAGATTTCCTGTAACTGCATTTTTTTTTTGCATCAACGCACTGCATGAGTGCGGAAAATGAATCTCAACAAAATTTTGTAGCAACTCGGTTTAAAAAGGGACTTTTCTCTATTTCTCCATAGGTAAACCATAGCTACAAGCACTTTCATCACCTCATTTATATGCATTATAAAATTAAATTATTAAACTGCATGCATGTACATAATATACTTAATTTTAATTCTTCTCCAAAAATAAACGATTAATATTTAAAAAACAAACAATTACCTGCAGCGCCATGCGAATCCACCACAAGACAAAAGAAAAAGATGCTTCACAACTCTTGTCACTTTGACAGTTTACCTAGATGTAGATGAATGAGTTCAGAGACCGACATGAATGAAAGAATACAAAACAACGACACTTCCTACGTCATTAGTGAAGAAACAACTTGAGAATAAAGAAAATTATTTTGTTTTTGGGCGGAGATATTGTTCGCACGTGAATTATTTATTTACAGATTAAAAAAAAGTTTTTCATTTTTTAAATACAAACACATAATCAATACGTATTCTGAATTGATATGTATTGTTTTAAATTAAATTAAGTCGTGTAAACATAAAAAAATGAAACGAAACTGACGTGGACAAAATTAAAATATGAATCATTTAAACCTTTTTATTTTTTAGTTTCTATTATTAGAGAAACATACAGGGCGAGCAGATGAAATTTCTAGGAAAACTAATATTGTGCGTTCCATTGCAAATGGCTAGAACAACACTCATTAATGAGTACTTCGCCTCCTCCAAAGACACAACCAATATGTGTCGTTGCAGTGCAATAAACCCGCCAAAATAAGTTGGTCTTATTTCCCAAATTAAAAGAAAATAACACCAGTGGGCTTTTTTTTCCTTTTTTAATGGAAAATGACAGTAAGACCCACCACAGAAAGGTATTCGGACCAGCGGGAGTTACTGCTTTTTGAAACTGGAATTAACAACCACACTTAAAGTGCCGGGTTTACGAAGAGGATGAATCAAAATAGGTGAAAAAGGGTTTTATGGGTATAACAAAAATGACTTAAGAATGTTAAAAATTTTTCCTTATTTTGAAATTTTACAATTTTTAATTCTAATTTTTAAGGTAATTTTGTTGTTGTTATTCTTTTTGCCAAGGAATTTCTTTTCGCACCATACAAAAAACTTCAACAGATAGTAAAGTTCTCGGGTGCTTTCATAAATACATGGTTGCTTTGTTTACATGCGATCAATTGCAATCATATTAACTTCATACAAAATATTTGCGCACGTGTTTTACGCTGGATTCATGAACACTTTTTCTGATTTGCGTAATATATCATAGGTCATAGGGAAATAATTTGACAGGTGGAACAATAAAGAAAAGGAAATCGTTTATCTCTTTCCTTAATAAAGAAATTCAGATTGCATGTTAGTTTTTATAGTTGCACATTTGCGCTGCAAATATTTGCGGTTTGCTTTTATGAAAATCTGACATTTATCATTTGCATTTATGAAAGTTATGCATTTGTCAGACTTCCGCAACCATGCATTTATGAAAGCACCCCTCGTCTTTTAACACCCTTCAAATCTTGATTCGACAATCATCCAAAAACATTTTTTTGAGTTGACTTTAAACAAAACGTCGACTTATAGCTAAAATAAATAATATTCACTTAAACTGATCTTTAAAGAAAAGGTGCACAATAAGTTTTTTTTTTTTCAAAAAAGAAATTAATTTCATTTTTATTTAAAGACAGACTTTTTTTTAACTTCTGTTTTGTTCTCAATTTTGTTTGTTGCATTCGTTTTTTTTTTAAGTATTAAGAATCTAAAATCCAGGTATTCGTTTTTTCAACAATAATTTAATCACTTCACAAAGTACGTATGTGTGTATTTTTTATTTATTTTTTGTTTATATTGCTCATTGCTTAAAGGGTGTGCCTTTTGGTTTTTACTTTCTTTTCTTAAAAAAAATTCAAATTCTATCATCAACAATATATAAATAGGATAGGTATTGTTTTGTAAATACATTTTCTTAGTTTATTACATCATTAATATTGGATGTTTTCTTTCAACTCTGTTTTTTTTTTTTTTTTTTTTTTTTTACATACTGAACTTTGTGATATAAACATTTTTTTTCTTTCTAATTTTAAAACAATTTATAATTATTATTAAGGCTAGACTTATGAAATTATAAATATAACTAAAATTGTCAATTCAATAAAATTATTATTAAATAATAGTAACATGTGAGTACTAGAGTAAAAGTAGTGACAACAATTAGTGCACTTTAATTTTGTTCGTTTTTAATGAATTTTAATTTACTCCTATCGACTAAGGTTGTTTATGTAAAGTGCATGAAGTTCTGTGCGTGGTGTGTTCTCAAACAGGGCGGCCCGATTTTGACCTTCACCCTTCTTGACCCAATGGCCGTATACTCGGAAAGCGCAACCATCAATTACCTGTTGAGGAAATTAAAATAAATGATAAGTAGGATTTTGAATTTTGATTTACTATAATTTTACAATTTTTTTTATTAGTTTTGAAGATTTTTTGACCATTTCTTCAATATTATCTTTATTAAAAAAAATATGTGAGTGCCGGGACTCACGAAGTTTGTTCAAGCGCAGTTTTGATGATCCATATTTGGATCCATATGCGAAGTCGTCCATACATTGTCGACTACGTGCACGGATCCAAAACGCACTAGTTTGCTTAAAGGGGATCTTCAAATTTTTGTAACTGAACGTACCCAATATCCTACTATGCAGATTTTCGTAACGTTACTTGCTACATCGTAAAGTGTGACCGCGTAACGACGCACAAAGGAAAGTCCAAATTTTTATTTCACTCTACCTCAGACATAGATGTTTACACATCAAAAATATTTTGGACTTGGTTTTCTTAATTTGAAAAATACGAGTATGTTAACTGCTTTCCATAAGAAAGTATAAATTCAAGGATAGATTTTAGGGCATTTCAGACATCAATTCGGCTGAATCCCTAACTTTATAGCTTGCAATTTCGTAGCTTATTAACACCTCTTGAATTTTGAAGTTTCAATTTTAAACAGGACAAAACAGGCAGCTACACATTTAGCGAAGCCAATTCACTTTGTACGACATTTCATTAATTTTCGTCAAGATTTGGCGTGGGAAATGATTTTCAACAAAAATTCAATTTCCACCTCAGCTCGCTTAAACGCTTTGTGCAACTTTTTAGCCTGTGATTTTTATAAAATCATTTTTGGGGAAAAAAATTTAACAAAATTCCGTTCACAACAGAGAACCCCAAGACCGCCGCCGGCACAGTTCAATTGAAAACTAAATGTCGAAAGCTGAACAGTAATGTTGAAGCCACCTCACTGAGTATCAAAACGTGTCAAATTGAAAGTGTGAGACCATTTCATACGACTGTCAACTTTATGTGTAGAAAATTTGAGATAAAACATTTTTTATGTAATTTGGGAAATTAGCTCAATACGTAACGTAACGTTATATCAGTTATCAGAACGAATCATAAAAAAGATTCATGTGTAAACACATATCCGTGTGTGTTGTACTGTCTAAAAATATGTGAGAAATGAGCTGTCATATCTTGTCTGAGGAGCTTTCAAATTTTGTTTCCACACAATTATACATGGTCAGTTCTTACTTTTTTTTACATGTGTTAATACACTGTGAGATAGTGTTGTAGAAGGGATTTTATTTAATTTTCACTTAAATTTGAAAGTTTATGCCACTAAGGCCCATTTTTTCAGTGCGAGATTATCCAACAAATTTGGTGAGTTAACTCTGGATTAGCTGAATAGGTATTTCTGAAAGATACGTGTCAAATATTTATTCATATCGAGGTACGACACTGTGGAAAGGGTGATTTTCATAGTGGCACCATCTCAAATTCGATAACGAAACATTGGGTACGTTCAGATGACGAAGGGACTTGAAGGCAAGGCAAGTTTCTCGTCTCTGATTGGCCAGCTGTCGCAAAATTTCCTTCCAATTAAGGCAACTTTTATTGGAAAGTGACTGGAAAGCTAGTCAAGAAATATCTCCCTTCATTTCAAGTCAAGTGCATTTATGTCAAAATATCAGCTGATTATATTTTGTCATTAAACAGCAAGCTGAACTTCATTGTTCAGTGACTTCTTTTTTCAACGTTTGTTTAATTGTTTTGGGTGGAGGAGTTCTTTATCAAAATAATAGAAAAGATTTAATTAAAAAATGCATCATAAGTAAGAAGTATTGAAAAAATATAAATTACATTTCGTAATTGACTTGTGTAAGGTGTTTTTCAAAAAAAAATATTAATATAAATACTATCTGCACTATCAATGGAAGGTAAAGGTTGGAAGTAAAGTTCCAATTTTGGCATTAATGACATCTCAAAAAATAACTAGTTTCCTTTGTAAAATTTGCGTTCAATGAATGCACTTGACTACATATGTAGTCCCTTGTGTCTGCTGAACGTACCCATTGATTTCTATACTGTCGCACTTCGATATCGATAGATTTTTGACAACTAGGAGTTAAATTTAATCCTCCACTGAAAAACTACTTTTGTGTTAACTAAATAAACTAACTCTGATTTAACTCGGAGTTAACTCATGCACTGAAAAACTGGACCTTACAAACACAAAATAAAACAAACAAACTGATTTGTATCAACTTACCTTTCTGAGCACTTTCACCCTGTAGGGATCTCTTATAGCATCATCGACGCATAATGGTTCAGAGGTATAACGGAGCCTTCGTATCCTTATCATTGCCCGAACACACAGTATTGCATACTGGAATTTCTTTTTAGCATTGAAACGACTCTGTTTTCGGAGCTATATATTCAAAAACAGAATAGAAAACTCAAAAATTAGTAAATTTTGTTTACCTCCTTACGAAAGGAAGCGTTAATTGTTTGTCTTTGATTTTAGACAATTAAATGAACAGATATAAAAGAAAAACAAAAAACAGAACACAAATAAAAAAGAATAAAAAGGAGTATAATAGGGCATAGGCATGCTAAAGCAAACATAAAACATCTTATCGACTCTCTGAAAAAATAAGTATTAAGTTTATAAATAAAAAATATATAATGTAAAAAATAAATAAAAATGCACCAGTAAAATTATTAAGTATATCATTAATAAAAGATTCTCATTTTGTTAGATTTGGGTTAGGTTTCTATCTGAGAGATTGAAGCGTTGCGTTGGCATAAATAGTGACCAGGCGATTGGGATTCAAATTAATTAGGGAGATAGAGAAAGGCAAAAGCGCTATGAGTTCCTTATTTAAAATCCTTGTTCTGCTACCCGTGAGAATCGAAGCATGCAAGTCACTTTTTCAATTCCAGAATATGGCTGAAATGACATTTTGGTGATGACATTTTCGAGTTGATCAGTACTGGTTATTTGTTTGCGACAAAGACTGGTAGATAAGTACCATTCTGTCCCAAAATTATTTGAAATTCGATAAATTTATTTTTCGTTTATAAATAATACGATAAATACGAAATTAAGTATTCGAAATCTCTGCTTGAAATTTTGAATCAAACTTCTTCACTCTCAGAGTTTTTACAGAAAGTTTTAATACAAAATAAACTGATTTCCAAATATGTATGTATAGGTACAGACATTTTGGAAACTAAAACCTACAGACAAAATTAGCTTCTTTTTTTTTGAATAATTATTTTAACAAATTACACGACTGATGATTCACGACGTTTAGCAGAATAAGGGAACATATTTTAGGCTTAGTCAAACAGAGAGCGTTTTTAACGCCGCGGTGAGATTCTTTAATGTTGGCGGGAGATTATTTTGACTTAACGTTGCAACCGCCGCCACCCTAAATTTGAAATAGAACAAAAGATTTATAGTACGTTTCCACTGACCACTTAACCGAGATTTCTTCTTTAAATCTCGAAGATTTGCCTTATGGCCGATTTCATAAAGCCCTTTTAACTGTTCAACAGGCTTTTAAATATTTAAATGACGTTTGTCCCATACAAAATATGTACGTCATTTAAAAATTTAAAAGTCTGTTAAATATTTGTGAAACCAAACATTACAAATTTAAGTCGTTAATCTAGTACTTTTCAAATAAATCTTGTCAAATTTTCATAGAGCCAATAGTTTTACAAATCGAAATAACATAATTTATGTCACGCTGAACGCATTCATTAGAAAATCCAACCTATTTTGCTCTTTTTGACATATATACATGACAGTTTCTGTCTCACTTCAACACCATAAGAAAAAAAAAAACGAAACACCATTTCTACTTTGAAAGGTTGGTCAAAATTAATTGAAGTTTTAATATTTTTGTGTGGTGGAAACACAACATAAATTTAATTTATCTAAATTGAGATAAACCTGCAGATGCAGAGGAAACATGGTATAATGTATTAAGATGGCCATACACGAACCAGCCAATTTTGCTCATGGATCTTGACTTGGGCCCAATCTCACGATACATTTTGGCGATAGAGGACTCGACGCGACTGTCAAAAAAGTAATCTCTTTGATGGAAAACAAAGAAATCTTCACATAAAAAAAACGTTCTTTTCCATCAAAGTATCAATGCTGTGTATAGGCAAGAATGAGAAAGATAGTCATGCAAAAATTTGCTAGAAAGCCCTATGGAGACGGAGCTGCAAACGGAGCCGCAGCCGCAGCTGCAAGAGTTCACCAACTTTTAACTTTTGCGTGCAGTATTTTTGACATTTTAAAATTGATGGAGGTGACCCAAGCCCATTCCAACTCTATGAGTGTTTATATAGGTGTTTAAATGAGCTTCAAGCTCTCTTCAATTCCTCATGTTCACAAAATTCACAAAAGATGCAATCAGCTGACCACCAAATGACATCAAAACACCAAATTTCAGAAAGCTGTACAGCTTCATTGTGGGCACGTAAAAAAGCACTAACGACACTTTTTGACAGCTATTGCAGCTGCACCTCCAGTTCCAGTTCCAGTTGCAGCATTTTATTTTGTTCAAGCAGTTAACAGTTTTCTCATTTTAGAGCAATGCGCTTTTTGACAGGTTGTAAGTTATTACTACGTCATGACGATTGTTTTTCTCCCCTTACCGATTTCACCCATAAAACCGTCTTCATGTGTGAATTGAAAAACCACAATTCACACAGGGACTTTGTGGCAAGGGCTAATATATTCCATGATAACAAGGCACTCCGTTGCGTTGGTGGGTAAAATGCGACGCAGAAACGCGCTCTGTTTGACTGAGGCTTTACTATTTTTTTTTATATTTTTATTTTGACTATACCAAATACGTCTTTTTTGTTGCTTTATATTAAATTATACTCACAAAGGACTTCCCAAAACAGCAACTAGTAACTCGATCAATAGCAGCATTGAAGTTAGAAAACTGTCAAATGGTAGCAAAGAAAAATTCAAAAAGGAGCTCCAATTAGTTTTTTTTTTGTTTTTTTTTTTTTAAGTTAGATATTATATTCTTTGTTGACAGAATTTTACTTTTGAAAATTTTGTTGTTGGTATTTGGTAATGATCGGTTTTAGTTGCGTTGCCAGTCCCACAAAAAAAGGAAATTTACTTATTCCATGGGGTTGTAAGTAAGTTTTAGTTTAACTAAACTAAGGTTTTGTGAAAGTAATTTACTGATTGTGAGACTATCGTTCAAAGTCGGAAAATTTTGTTTGTTTTGATATAATTTTGAGAAATATTCATAAAAAGAAGAAGCCGTGAGAATTGACTTTGAACTGAAGTCGTTTTTAATTGAGAAATATTATACAGGGTTATCTATTTTGTGCTTGAGTGAGTCCTTTAGATTGGATTGACCTTATATGTGTGGAGATAGTAAAAGGTTTGCCTTTTTTTTTTGTATATATTATATAACAGAATGTCCACAAATTGTTTTGCAAGTAGGTACCGGTGATAACATATTCGGTATATTGCCCCAAAATGTAGACCATACCTCCAGTAATATCTACACAAAGAAATTCTTATAAAAATCTTTAGAGCCGTTTTCAAGATAAATAATCTTTTCATATTGGTTATATGGCGAGTACCGTTATTTTTGAAGCATAAACCTTTTTCAATTTCCCCTTTATCAGATAATCTTTTAAGAAAATACGCAAGTCCAAAGATTGGAAAAACATACTTTGGCAATTTAGGCTTTGTGTCAAAGTGCAGACAGACATTGTTATGTATGGTATGTTCATACAAAATTGCGGGACTCACCTTTTTCGTGTTCTCTATCACCGTTATGTGAGGTTTGATTAAAATCATCAGGTATATTTTTTTTTTGTTTACGAATTGAGTGGAGAGCTGCACGACAAAACACATTCTAGCAAACAATCCCTTAAATTAAGAGCCTTAATGAAATTTGCCAAAGTTCTGCCGAAATCCGTTGGAATGAAATTTCGAATTTTAGGCATCCATTTCTGAATGAAATAAGGTGTGTGTGTATTGGAAAATGATAACATCTACATAATTTTATTGTTTTCAAGCACGAAAAGAACAACCCTGTATTTTAAATTCAACTTTATTTCAAAAGCTCATAATATTATCACAAGTGCAAGTTTGCATTTTAAGCGAATGAAGTAGTGAAGAGGTATCACATATACATACATTATTTATATATTTCTTTATTTATACATTATGTGCAAGTGCTAAAATCAGAAGAAGAAAATAAGAATAATAAATATAGATAAATGCATGCAAAATACGAATAGTTTGACAACTACTTCAAACTTTATTAGGTCTGTTCGTTTACTTCCCAAACAACCAATTTCTACAATTTCTGTTGCAATTTAATTTGTTGAAGGTATATTTACTTTGACAGAAATTTGGACTAAAATTGGTAGAAATTGGCAGTTTTGAGAAGTAACCGAACAGAGGTTTTAAGTGTGGTAGCAAAGGCTGATTTAAAAAAAGTTTTTCTACACGCTCAATGTGTCAAATTTATTTACAAGCGAAACTATTACTAATAACGGAGATTGCAACTCTCCACTTTTTGTTTTCTATCATAACGGAATAGGTTAGGTTAAATTTGAAGCGGTGATGATAGTGTCTCCAAAGACAAAACACTAAAAAATGTTTAATTTCACACATTTTTTAAATGTGTTCGATATTTCACCAACCTAACGTTATAGTTTGTCTCATTTGTTGCAAAAATGTGTAAAAATGAAAAATTGAAGAGTATCATTGTTGTGTTTTATGACGAGACGCTTTGAACGAGAGGATGCATGATGAACGTTGTATAATCAGAATGCTTAACGCTGGATTTACATGACTGACAAATTTCAAATATTCTGGCAGTTAACTGTCAACAAACTGGAAAAATTCATTCTTTTGGCAGTATACTTGCAGAAAGCTGCCAATTTGTCAGTTGTGTAAAACCAGCGTAAGCCGGATAAAATTAAGAAATTTAAAACTAGATGTAAGAAGGAGAATAAAAAAGAAGTAAGTTTTCGGGTGCCTCCCAGAACCATCCTCAATTCTGATTTTTTCTGCGGAAATTTTACTACGGAGTCCTGAGATTGCTAAGATATCTGAGATCTCATTGTACTGAACTATTATGTTCACATTTTTGAGCTTCAAGATTCGTAACAAGTTTCCGATTACGATGGTATTCATGATAGGGCTGTTTAACTCAATAAAAAAAATTCTTATGCAATGTCAGCTTGACAGCAAGCCCAACAGAAAAGCTAAAACCTTCAACCATTTTAAATAACTTTTTTTTGAAATAATTTAAGTTTAGTTTTATGTGAACATTTCTCTTTCTAAAGGGAAAATATAGGTATTTGATCTTTAACCATCTGTTACGTAAATACGAGGGTTGTCTGAAAAATGATGAGCATAATATAGAAACAAGTTTCTTTTCCACCAAATATAGTTTTATTTTCCAATCTTTCCAAATAGTCTTTGTAGTTTTGCAATAAGGAAAATTATGGTCGATAAAAATCTCTGCCCTCCGAACTAATCTTTGAGCCTAGTGAGCAAACGCAGTAGCCAGCTCAAATCATCACTCAATATATTGATGAAAACATTTTTCAAAAGTCTCATAGCCACCACTATCTCTCGAACCTTGAATCAGTAACTTTTGATGAACAGTTTCGATGTTTTTGGCAGTCCCGAAAGCTTATCATCAGCAAAGCTGGTACGACTACGTTTTATAATTCAGCTGCCTATCTTTTCACGGTGGCATATTATGGGGCGCAAAGCCTCCGTAAACAGTAAACAACAATTTGTGAGGTAGATGTTGAAATTTAACATTGTGCCCTTCGTTGTGTGGCACGTAGCGCCGTTCTGTTGGAACCACATGTCATTCACATCCATGTTATCTATCTAGTTGGAGCCAGCGAAAATTGGTTATCATCAATCGGTTGCGCTATCCGTTGATGCTGATGCCATCAATGACATATTTTTTATCGAAGAACTACGGACTCTCACAGACAGCGACGATATTTTGTATTGGTCTTGCGTTTCATTGACGCAAGACTGATTGTTCGCTGAATCGGTCGACTCAAATTTGGCCACCAAAATTTGGATAATCGACTTGGACGGACAACCATAAACCCTTAAATGTGCGAAACGCATCGCCCCAAAAGATTTTTATATTAAAGTTTTATGATTGAGACGTGCTGTTCAATCGTGTAACTTGTCATGGTGATTTTTTTTTTATCAGTAACTGAATAATAGGAAACAGATTTGACAGATGTCACCAAAACAACATGGCCGTCAAAATCTACCCGCGCCAATTGCAAAACCCTATATACATATGAATTTACTCACGGGACGATATTTTATTTTTTTAATTCTAACAAAAAAAAAATGTCATCGACTGGCATTTACGAATTTCAAACAATTTATTTACCCCCAAAAATAGCCGAGATTTTCACCGGAATCTTTCGAAACATATACCATTACAGTTCCAGAATGGTTTTGGTGTAAAGCGCCATCTTCATATTGACGCTCAAAACTTTTCAGACAACCCCACAATTCTTTTTACAATTAAAAAATAATTTATAGTTTTTAAAGCAAAAAGTTATGATAATATAGTAGTATAGACAGATATGGATATTTATAATTTTCAAGTATACAACGATTAGTTTTTTGTCTACAGCAAGCATATCAAAATGATAAAGCGAAGTTAAAAAAAAAATAAAATATTTACAATCGAAACAATCTAAGTGTATTGTCTGCTATGCAAATATATATTTTTTTAAGAACAATTATGTGCTACATAATATTACTTTGCAAAGATATGAAGAAGAAATGTGTAGAATTTATGAGTTTTGCATTTAAAAAGAAATTATAAATAATATTTAAAAAAAATAATTAATTTTGTATTTGAGAAGAATAAATGAAAATGAAAACAAAAAAAAAACCTGCCTGTGTACTTTGAATTTGATTTGACGCTGGTGATTCTTCACCAATAAGATTATCATAATTCTTTTTGGTGATATACAATTTAAGAGTGTAGTTTCCATTTTGTATACTCTGCTCTTTTAACTGCTCGTAACTAGTAGGATGTCCAATTGAGCGCTCAGGCTTTGAGATCTAAAAAGCAAAATTTTGTTTTTGATGGATGAAATTTCGATGATACAAAAAAATAGTGTGCTGAGTGTAATCATTTAAAATTTTCTTTGAGTATCCTAAGTGTAGGAGAAAAAAATAAAATAAACCAAATAAACCGCAGAGAAAGGAAGAAAATATAAAGAACTAAGAAAGAGGTCCTGAGGAAAGTATTTGTTTTACAATTTGTTTCTGTTATTCTAGACTATTTATAAGACCAAAGGTTCTTAGACGGACATTCTTTGGTTACTTAGATTATTCTAAAACTTGTATAGATATAGATGATTGGTATAACAATACTTAGCTCCGTGATTGATGATCTTATTTTTGCAAATTTTATTTTTGTGGCACATCAATATACTTTGCTAATTGTGAAAACAATTAAAAATATAAAGTGTGATAAAAACTTGTTTTAAACTTTACAAGAAAAACTTCCGACTTATTCTTTTCCTTTTCACAAAAGGCTTATTTAAAAGAAAACTTACACCGAATTGATGTTATAAAACTTAAATATTAAAGTTCAACTTAAATATCAAAGTTTATCTCAAGCTTAACTGAAATGCCCACATAATGTGCGACTTTTTCTATGGTGTATAGTATAGTTAGTTATAGATAAGTAAACTTTCAGCAAATTGACCTTAGTACTGTTTACTTAAACGCCGAGTGGAACTTCATACTTTACGTTGACCTTAAATATCTTTGATTCGTTTTTAATGAACCGTATTAATATTTCGTAGTGAACCGACAGCAAATATTCATGATGGAATAATACTCATTAGTAATAGATGAAACATTAATCTAGTCCGCAAGTAGACGAGCAGACTACTAACGCACTTATAAACCACTAGAGGGCAACTGATTAAGTCAAGATAATGAATGGGTGCGTTCAACGCATTTTGGAGCTTCAGATTGGTTGTCGTAAATAGTTCTGAATATTTAGATGAAATCTGACTTTTAATGACAGCTGGTCAATTTTGTTGTCAAATAAAAATTCAAACTATATCAAACAGATTTTAAGCCAATAATTGTAGTTTTTAATATTATTTCGATGGAATTTATTGTGATTTTCCTTGCAACCACTTCAGATCTGGGTGTCAGATCTCAAATTTTTACTGGCAAAAAATAGTTTTTCTTATGTGCAGACTCTGAAGACGACGACACTTTGGCGTTCAGTAAATCTCCAGTCCAATTCAATATCAGCTAAAACTTTGACAGAACTTTGAACTAAAATAGGGAGAAATTGTCATTTTTTGGAAATAAACGAAAAGAGGTATGTACCTATTATCTTTCTTGAAAATTAAATTTTTATCATAAACTCTTATACATCACAGGATTCAACCTATACAAAAGCAGATAATCTTCAAGGGGAGAAGATGCTTCCCAAAAAAAATTGAAACAACTAAGCCGTTTTCAACTCGCTATACCAATTATCTCGATTAAGGAAAACAATGCAAAGTGGATATGTACGTAATACCTCCCCTAACCATATTCAAAACTTATTATAAAATATGATAATATGGAAAGTTCGTTATGAGTGAAGAATAATCAAAAAAAAAAATTAGAAAATAAATTTACCGAAGTTGTCCACAGGCCAGTATTAATAATGGTGTTCAAGTTGAAATACATATTCTTACCTACCTACCTACATAAATATCAAAAAAATATTAAAAGATATAATCTTCCCGTTACCGAATTGTAGCCAACTCGAGGAACCAAAAAAAAAAAAACCTTACCAAAAAGTGGTATCTATTTTATAGCGCTCATAAAATTGAAGAACGAAAAAGCAACAGATAACAAGACACAAATAATATTATGTCAATGAATGCCTAATGCGCATATTACAAGTTAAAAATTATCAAACTGCTTAGAATTGATTGCCAACTAATCGTTTAAAGCTTTTTTGTTAGTTAACATTGTAATAAATGCATAAAAAAAATAAAATACAAATATTAATATTAATAGAAATTGAATTCTCAATAAAACTTTTTAAATAATATTCAAATTACAATCATTAAAATCTGAAATATATAATTTTAAGTCGATTAAAAGATATTGTACTTAAAATTAAATTAAAAAACATTCACATTAGTTGAGCCAGAAACCGATTTAACTAAAGCATTTTCGTAATTCTGATAGTAAAACTGAGGAGAATGCCAACAACTATGGGTACTGAGTTGATAAGAATAACTTATATGTTTTTTTTTTCTCTTTATTATGTCTTATTTTAGAACATTTCTTACTAAAAATAAATTCCAGTTTATGCAAAACATTTTTTGTTTTAATTTTTATTTCCCTAAGATTGGCATTTGATAGAATTTTGGAGATCCGTAAAACTGTTTATTAGTTTATTGAACCAGAATAAACTCAACAACCAAATATAAAACAACGAACAATTCATACCTACATAATTATACAATATACATACATATTTTCGCTGACGTCTACCAGGGTGTAGACAATATTTATGCTTGTCAACTGTTTGTTTTAAGAAACATAAAACAATTAATTGAAACAAACATCTTTTTCGAGCCTGTAAAGACATATTCTGCACCGACTGAAAAGTCTCGAAGTGATTTATTATGATTACTGTTCAAACGAACCAGAAAACGTTTTAAGAAATGGATGTAGGATGTGAGGCTCTGGCGTACAGCCAACTTCATCACCCACTGAGCAAATAAACTTCGATTTTAACTGTCAAAAACTAACTGACGAGTCACACAGAAACGATATTTCATTGCATATTCTTAGCAATATACATACATGTATATAATACTAAAAATCTGTTATATTGAATAATTTTCAAACCGATTCTGCACCAACAAAACTTTCTGGCAATTTCGGAAATTAAAGTTGGCTATTCAAAATTAAAAAGTGTTAAGAAAAATTCAGGAAATGCTAAAATATATATGTAAATCAAATTGGTCGCTGGCTCTTATCGATCATGCTATCAGCATGCTTACTTATATTTAATGAATATATTGTATTAAGTTAATTGAAACTCTTGGATTTAATTTATCATGCGACCGATTAACTTTAAGTCAAATACATGCAAGCGTTATTCCCCTCAGATATCTATTTGCAATTTCAATTTCGTTTCTTGTTCGTAATGTAGTTTAGTAGTTAGCGTTTTTGAAAAAAGAAAACGTAACACGAAAAAATACAAAACAGTATTAGATTAGTTAAGAACAAAAGGAAAAAAAAAACGCATCCACAGGAAAACCAAAGACGAACAAAAAAGATCACGCATGACTATGAGTTTTGCAAACCAAAACTTAACAAACACAAATTATTTAAAAGAGAGACCGATAAAAAAAAATTAATGAAAAATGATATAAATAAAAATAAAAAATTAAATAATAAAAAAAAATTATGTGTAAAATGAGAAAACAATCACTCGTCTTTTAATATCGAAACAGTGTTTTGTCCAGAAACGGATCGTTACCAGTGCAATTTCCGTGATACGACTCATTCTCCTCGACTTGTATGAGAGGCTGCGTTTAATTCCATCGATATTTTGCTCAAATAGCTAGCATTTGATTAGATTTTTTTTTAATTTTACATATTTTTATTTACATATGTTTTTTTTTTAAGAGTGAATTGTTTTTATATCGATTTTTGTTTTTGTAGATCGTCATATAAAAATAATAATAGAAAAAGTAGAAGATAAGAAAATAAATAAATAGAATATGACAAAAAAAATATGAACTTATTCGTAATATTAAACAATCCTAAATTGTATGTTTGTCGATGTCGTTTTAAATAAAATGACAAAATAAATTTCGAAACTAAATTCTAAACAAAAAGCAATCTATGCAAAATAAAATGTTTTTTATGAAAAAAAAAATAATACAAGTTGACCTCTTTCGAAAGAATAGGAGAAAATAAAAGAGAAAATAAGGGAGAAAGAGGTTCAAGAAAAAAAAAAATTGTTTTCTAACTTGAAAAGTAACTAAGAAAATTAAAGAATAATAAAAAGAGAAGTGATCGGGTGCAAGGACAAACGAATACTTACGATTTGGTTGAAGAATGGATGTCTTAATACTTCCTTGACTGTGATCCTTTGAGATGGATCGACGACTAGACACTTTCTAATGAGGTCCTTTGGATCTTCTGTAATGGAGAATTAATCAAAAATCAAATCAGAAAAGATATTAAAGGAAAACATAAATTAATAGTACGAAAAGATAAGGAATTTGAAAGAAAAGTAAACAATAAGATTCATAGGGATCATCTCATCAAAATAAAACAATACGAATCTTATTGTTAGTGACCTATATATCTTTTTTCCTTCGTTTGTTTATTTTTCATGCAGTCATTGTCTATTTTCTTTACACTACAGTTTAAAATTCCTAACCATTTGCACAGCTCAGAACCAGGAGCAAAAATTAAACTTTTGGTTCATGAAACGTGATCTCGAAAAAGAGCAGGATCTCGGCTTGTCACGTCTGATAATTAAAATCGGCTAATAATGGGTGATTTTTTAAGAGGTTTAGAACTTTTTTTAAAAAAAAAACACAAAAAATTCGAAAAAATGAATGAAATATTTATTTGAATGGATAGTTTGAACCTTGCAATTTAATGTTTAAAGATAATTTCATGCAAATGTTGACCGCGGCTGCGTCTCAGGTAGCCCATCCACTGAGTCCAATTTTGGCATACTCTTTCACACATATCGGCCGGTATCTCACGAATGAATGCATGGATGTTGGCTTCCAGTGCGTCAATCGAAGCGGGCTTGTCCCTATAGACATTAGCCTTGACATACCCCCACAAAAAATAATCTAATGGTGTCAAATCGCACGATCTAGGCGGCCAATTGACCGGCCCGAAACGTGAAATTAACTGTTCACCAAACTCGCCTCGCAATTGCGCCATTGTTTCGCGTGCTGTGTGGCATGTGGCACCGTCTTGTTGAAACCACATATCATGCAAGTCAAGAACTTCCATTTCGGGCAAAAAAAAGTTTGTTATCATCGCTCGGTAGCGTTCACCATTGACAGTAACGCTGCGATTCGCATCATCTTTGAAGAAATAGGTCCAATAATGCCGCCGGCCCATAAACCGCACCAAACAGTGGCTTTTTCGGGATGCATTGGTAGCTGTTGCAATGCTTCTGGCTGATCTTCACTCCAAATGCGGCAATTTTGCTTATTTACGTACCCATTCAACCAAAAATGAGCCTCATCGCTGAACACAAGCAGCGCGCGATGAACATTTCGAACCGAGCACGAATTTTGATAGTAAAATTCAATAATTTGCAAGCGTTGTTCATTTGTAAGACGATCCATGGTTAAATTGCAAACCAAACTGAAGCTGTTTGACAGTGACACAAGGTACTAAACACACGTCAGCTGTCAAAACCAGTGTTGCCAAAACCAAACCAGCTAAAAAATCACCCTTTATAACGATAAGGAAGTCAATATTAGTCAATATATAGGTAGAAACATCAATCAATTTGAACGTGGTTTGCCATGTATATAGCGTTGACAGACGTTGCTATTTACCCGGGACGTCCCGGATTTTATACATACATAAATTGAATATTACTGCCCCGCTAGTTTTTTTCTTGGGGTTTGATCAAAATTCATAGAAAAATATCCAATGTACATACAAATTTTTTAATATTTTTTTAAACGATTACTGCGTTATAATTTTATCTTAACAAATTTGTGTTAAAATTTCAATTGAACACACCTAGATTAGTAGAACATTTTTGCAACCTGACATCTGTCATTTCCGAATTGGCAAAATACCAAATATGTTCGTTTGCTTTTCAAAACTGCCAATTTCTTTTAATTTTCGGCAAAAGTTCAGTCAAAGTTGATATAAAAAAAAAAAAATGGACTAAAATTAGTAGTTTTTGGAATAAAAGGAACAAACCAAATATCATTAGAAAACAGTTTTCACATTAAACTGACTCGGTGTGACTCATTTTGACGTCTTTTATTTTATCTCGTTCCCACCTCATGGTGAAAAAGTAATTGAGGCCGGATTTTAAAAATATGTTTAACTGAGATTTGTTTCGCAATGCGGATAAATAGATTCAAAAAAATATGGTACCTATGCCACATTTATTTATGTTAAAAGACCAAGTCACTTCTGCTGAAGCTGAAGGATGAAGAGGAAGTGGAAACAATACCTCAACTACTCTGTACATTTCCTGCTCTATTCCAAAGACGTAGAATGCATATAGGTGAGTACTACTACAACGATCCCAGTGATTTGGCAAATACTGATATAAGTTGTAATTCACGCTTCATAAGAAGCTCAAATCGGTTTAACGAGTAGGGAAAAGATTCCCTAGATCTATGTGGTAGCGGGCCAACATTTTCCCTAAGTGAGTCGACTCTCCGTCTACAGCCACTTCTACCTAACCTAACCTAGTCACTGCTTTTTAATAAAATAATTTATTTATTTTGATATACATTTTGAGTTCTGAGTTATTGAGAACTACGAGAAAAATCTGGCAACCCTACTACTATTACACTTAAGATACAATTATGTGAAAATGGTTACAAGCATTGTGATCATTTGAATCTGGAAGACTTTTCCTTGTTGTGATAATGTTGACACAAATGATTTATTCTACATGCATTCCATATCACGAATCTTTTCGAAAAAATGTCTATATGTTTGGGATGAATTTTTCTCCAACAAAGGTTTCATACACTGTTGTTGGGTTGTGTCTCGAGTTCTACCCTTTTAAGACTCTTTTTAAATTATCTCTTCTAAATGCCGAAGACATTGTGCCCTTTTTCGGAACCGTTCTATTTTATAACAACCGATTGACACTTTTATTTTACGTAAACTGCAGAATTAGTGAGCCCTTGAATTTAAACTTGGTACAGTCGCTTTTGAAAATCGGATTTTCAATGAGACCGACATTTTAGGCATAATAATATGTCTTGAATTGAGCTTGAGCAATTAAATTACACTCAAATACATGGTACAGTTTTTAAGGAATGAGCCTGTTCAACACTCAATAAAATCTAAATCAAGAGCTATTGGCTCAAAAATATAGTCGATTTAGTACGATTTTATAGCATTTTTAGTATGATACTAGGTGAAAAAGAGGATTTTGCTCTAAATTTTAAACTTCATGGGTAGTTAAGCGTCATACTATTTTTAGGATTTGATTAAAGTCGAATAGGTATTTTATCTTTTTATTATCGGGCTTCTCTATTTGACCCTTTTGACATTTATAAATGTCAAAAAGGTGTGTTTGTTTAAGGCCTTTTTGATTGGTGTCGGAATGACAGTTCTTCTTCTGAAAAGAAGAAACATAAGCGTTCACACGGTTCATATTGTTCTTCGGGATTACCAATCAGTATGGCCATTAGTTTTTTGCACGAGCTATCACTGTTCAACTGCAGTTTATTAAATAAATAGGTTAAGCACTATACCAGTTTAAAATTAAGAAAAAGTAAGATAATTTTAGAAGTTGCAATAGTAATTTTTTTGAAAGATGTTTTTTTTTACTGGATAACTCATGGGCCTATTTTAGTGCACTACACGTTTTCCATGAGGTGTCGTCATGGATGGATTTTGCCTTTAAAACAACTTTGCTTGAACGACATGGACTGGATAGTATTCTACTACCAAAGTTTAAGGAAAAATGCTTGCCAAACAATTCTACTTTCATGACGAGTACTGCAACATGCTGTACTCAGAAATGCCAAATTATTTTGAAAATTCGACTTCTAGTGGTAAGAGGAGTATCCTACCAGACATGTTGGAACTGTTCTCTCGAACTTTCTTCAGCTTACACAAGATATAATTTCTGAACAAAATTGATGGATGCAGAATATACAATGCTATACATGGTGAAAGCCCGAAACCGAGTACCCAATTATAACTTGTGTAACAAGAAAGCTGCATCAAGTTTAACCATTTCATACGGGTTTAATCAAATATAGATTTAATCTGCTTACCTGATATGTCCACCCATTCGGGCGATGTAAAGCTATATTTTCCCTCCATGATATTGCGCAGCATTACCATCTGTTTTCTATGCCAAAAAGGAGGGCATCCTACCAGCAGGGTAAACATTATAACACCACACGCCCAACTGTGTTAAATAAAACAAAATATAAAACACATATTTGTAATTTAAATGTTAAATGGAAATGTTTCTATATGATTGTATCTTACATATCAACTTCTTGAGAGTAACCAGGCGATCCTTCAAACATATTACATCTTAACGTCTCTGGTGCCAAATAGCCCGGAGTACCGCATAGATCTGTAAAAAATAAACAAATTTTTTCTCTTCTTGATTTGAAAAAATAGTTTACTTTCTAACCGTTTAACTTTTCGCCTTCTTTCAATTGTCGGGCAAAGCCAAAATCTGTGATTTTCACATTATGATTCTCGTCCAGCAGAATATTCTCTGGCTTTAAGTCTCTATGGACAATATTTTTACCATGTATGTATTCGACGCCTTCGAAAATTTGTCTGAAAAAAAGTTGTAAATATTATAAATGGTGTTTATGTAAGTATACTTTTCCAAACATACCTCATTATGGTTCTAGTCTTTTTTTCTGATAGCGTTACAACTGTTGTTAAGTAATCGAAAAGTTCACCCTTTGGACAGAGTTCAAATACTAAAAATACGAATGCATCCGATTCGAAGACATCTTGCAAATCAACTGAAATTGATCATAAAGAAAGTTTAGGGTTAGGTAATTGAATTATTTGACAAATAAAAAATTAAAGATAAAAAATAAAATTACAAGAGTTTAATGCATCAAAACAACATCGATAATTTTTGTTTGATTTTAAGGTCCAGTTTTTCAGTGGATAAGTTAACACCGAGCTAAATCAGAGTTAGTTAATAGTGCAAATACTTTAATCCCGAGTTAAATTAAAAGTAGTTTTTCAGTGGAGAATTAAATTCAGCTCCTAGTTGTCAAAAATCTATCGAAATCGAAGTGCGACAGTATAGAAATCAATGTTTCGCTATAGAATTCGAGATGGCGCCACTATGAAAATCACCTTTTCCATAGTGTCGTACCTCGATTTGAATACATTTTTGACACGCATCTTTCAGAAATACCTATTCAGCTAACCCAGAGAGAACTCACCAAATTTCTTGAGTTAACTCGGGATCTAAATTGACTGAAAAACATGTTTTACGAGTTAACTCGGGCATAACCCCGAAACTATGATAATCTCACAATGGAAAACTTGGTCTTAAAGATTTCAATCGTTTTTCATTACTCATGATTCTAAGTTTAAGTAAAATAAATAAGAAACGAAAAACTTACTTATATATGGATGACCCATAACTTGTCTTAATATGGATATTTCTTGCCTAGTGGCTTCTAACATGTGCAGGGGATTTGATTCACCAGCTTCTGTTGCACCACCCAGATCAATAATTTTTGCAGCAAACTCTTTTCCGGTTTCTTTTTCAATACATCTTCGAACTGTTGAACTGATACCTCTGAAAAAAATTTTAAAATATTATAAGTTATTAGATTTAATATTCACAAGTTATAAACAAAATTAAAGAGAAGTCAACTAAAGAAATATGAAAAAAATAAAAAACATGTTTGTTTAGTAAGGGAATGCACTAAAGTATTGGTAGCTGGTAACGAGGTACCTACATACCTATTTTTATCTCATTATTTCAATTTATTGTTAAACTCAACTCTACAGCACGGATAGTTAGGTAAAACTTAACATGTGACAAAAATAACATGTCACTCTATTACATATTATCTTAAAGCTGCATTGTAAAACTTAGAATGCTTTCTAATCTCTATACCTAATATTTGTTCACCATTTTCGAAATTTCAAATGCACTTGACATTGCAATGAACTTGACAGTGAATTTAATCCATTGTTTTTCGATAAACATTTACACATTACAATACAACGTGTAAGTCGTTCATTTTGTTCGTTCTGCATTCACTTTACCTTACAAAAATATGACCATAAAAAGCAACTATCTTTGATAAGACGAATTAAAACAAATTAAATTTAATCCACAAAGAAAGTGATTAATATGATTCTATATTATCTTGAAGGATTTATTTTTTGAGCCGGTGCAGGCGTCGGAAAGGTGATGATTGTTGATAAAATTAATATTTGCTTAACAATTTGTCATGAAAATGTTTTTTTTTTTTATGTTTCAGCTTAAAAAGTGGATTTTGAAATTCCGTTTATATTTGTCAACCTAATTATAGGCTGCTGAAACGTTATTTGATTGTGATTGAACAAAACAACAATAAGCTTACAAAAACACAGCGAAAAAATATCCATTGAGAGTTTCACAAATTGCAAAGAAAAAATAAAGCAATAATAAATGCAAAAAATCACCGATTAAATAACCGATCATGACTGACAGTTGACTGATTTCAGCCAAGCTCACAACAAAATGTGTGTCCGAATTTGCCTGACAAACCATTATTCGGAATGTAGGTACAAACTATCAGTCATCATTCAAAACTGTCACTCGCAACCGACAATGTGTAGTACACATAATGGAAGAAACAACAAACACAAACACGAATAAAATTCAAATGTCATTTTTCCCGACACAATAGAGCTTTTCACCAAATATCAATATATCCGTTTATTCAAAAACGTCAAAATCATCGATTTGTGGAACCTGACATTTATTTACCAATTTTCGAAAGCAAATAATATACTGGCAACGAGTGTGATAGCGAAATTAAAATAAGGAACCATTTAAATATCAAAATTGAGGACAAATTTCATGAAATATAGAAACCGCTTTTTATTTTCGCTTTGCAATTTTACATCTGTCAGTTTCCACAAAATGATGATTGTCAATTGTCACATTTGACGTTGATAGATTTGGTAATGTCTCCAAGTAATCTGCTACAATAATTATTATCAATTTCACTGCAGGACCCAACTTTTCATCTATGATTTCATTGGGTCATTTTTTTATTGGATTTTTCGATTCGCATTGGCACCCTAATATGCTATAGCTTTGAACTTTTTAGTCCTAAAACTTTAAAAATTTGACAAAAAAAAAGTGCAAGTTATTAGGTGTGTTCGCGTACTAGTCCAAAACTACCCATTTTTAGTACAATTTTATTTTTTTTTTTTTATATGGACTTTGACAGTCCTGTGCCTACGTTCTGTAACTCTCACATCGATGAAATCAGTCGAGAAACGATGAAAATTGGAACAAATCGTATGAGTTTTGTTCCATTTTTCATCGTTTCTCGACCAATTTTATCCATGCGAGAGTTACAGAACAGGTTTGGAAAGTAAACGAACAGAGGTATTGAAAGTGCTAAAAATTTAAAAGAATTAAGTAAAATGGAATTTCAGTTATAATTGCGGACTTGAGCTTTAACTTCACAGGCCTATTTAATAACAAAGGTTTTGGGGGTTTCTGTAGAAGACAAATTTTATTGGATTTGTACTAGCTCTTAAAATAGGAAGAAATGTCAATTTATAACAATTTTAAAACAGCTTTTCGTCATTAAAAGTATGAAATTTTCAACGGAATCGCGCGGCTTTGAAACAAAATAAAACTAACCAAACCTCCATAAAGTGCTTTGCACATGAGACACGACCTGCGAACTGTGAATTGCAATTAGTCGCTAATTTTGATATTTTATTCACATGACTAGTCGCTGACAACTGCGAATTGTCATAAGACATAAAGAAATAAAATGAGTGTTTGAGGTTGAATTCGAGTGAATTTTCAATTCGCCAGTTAGTGGAATGCGTCCATATGTTATGGATGGGGAATTTACTTTTGACAGCTCGCAGAAGATATGTTTTTGGTCGCGTAGAAAACACTAAAAGACGAAATTCTCCAATTTAAACTAATTTTACGCAGTTTTTCCTATTTAAATTTGTTCATTGGATTAATAAGTTAGTTGTCGAAAGGTAAATACCAAAAAAAAATGTTTGTATTTGCTCTAGAAATTGATTTAAAACATTTATTCGTATTCGTAGGTCGCGCGCCGTTCACGTGCAAGACACATAAGATCGATTTTTTTTTTATTTCAAATTTCTCGTTGACGGCTCAGGGTGATTTCAATAACGTCAAACAAACAACGAACTGCATTATCGACTTTCATTAGGGCAGATTTCCAAATCGAACTATCCTATGTCAACTGCAGTACCTACCTACTGATAATAAAAAATCAATATCAATACACATCATGGACGTCGGGCAGATTGCGCGGGCATATATATTTGGCTGCAGAAAAAGCGCAAATCGAAAAAGAAATACAAAAATACTTTTTTAAGGTTTTTGTAGGAATTTTTTCATTTTTTTTTTTTAAAACGAATTTTTAGAACGAATTAATTAATTAAATATAGATTTTTGATTAAAGGTGGTTACAAAAACTTTAAAATTAATAATAAAATAATGTTGTGACTATTCAACTGAAGCGCAGTGTTGGTAAAACCCAAAGCCACACTTACTGCGAAAAATTCACCAAAATATTTTTATTTTTCTCATTTAACTAAATCAGTGGTTGGATAATAAATTTAACTTTTTATATTTGTTCCATCTGATGTGAGCCTTTTTAGTTATTTATTAAGGAAATGTAACTTGCCTTCGAAACCGTTAGTTAGTACATACTCCTAAAAGATTTATCGAACGTTTTTTTTTTTAAATTGTCGAAATTAACATATAAAAAATGTCTCTCAAATTAGTTTTTTTGCAAAAAATGCTCATCTTGTACCAAAGAATAAAAATTTATTTCATAAGTTATTTAAAAGAAGAACAAGTATATTTAAGGTAATATGTACATACTTGCTTTTGTTTTTGTTTTATTTAATATTAAAGTTTAATAGAGAAAATAAAAACCAGCCAACAATGTTACTCAGCAACCACTTTGCAGGACAATTATTTAAGAACTACTGTCCAATTCGATTTGTAAATTTATGAAATTTTGTATCTAAGCGCTGTTTGTAAAAACATATATACCGATCGTAGCTCCCCACAATAATTTTCCATTAATTGAAATTGAAATCTCGTTTAAAGGGGTTTTAAGGGGACACAACAAAATCACTTTTATTGAAAAAGAAATATTGGGCCTTGGCATTTACTCGTAAATTATTTTAATCAAATCTTTGAAAAAGAATCATCCTTAGAAAATTTATAAAATTAAATATTTTTCTTCCATTTACAGCCTAGATAGGTATATGACTTTATTAGAAATTGAAAACTAACATTTTAAATAAATGCACTTACATAAATGTTTGCTTAAGTGAGAGTTCTAAATCGGAACCATTCATTTGATGATTGCAATGCTTTTAAGTACTAATTGAAAAGAAGAAATGCTGAAGATTATCAGTTTTAGCTAGTTTTAACAAACGAGCCTCTATAAGCGTTACGTATAAGAAAAATATCAAGCAGTCGTAAGCAGAAGTGTAAGAATAAAAAGTAGTATTTTTTTTTTTTTAAATGAGCTTTAATTAGGTCGTTTAAATGAAATGATTCCAAGGAAAGGAAGAAGGTATTAAAAAACATTTTTTTTTTTTTGATTTAGATGAAACTTATTTAACGAGTTAATTACAAGTTGAAAGTACCTAGTTCAGGAGATTATTATTTCACAAAATTCGATATAGTTTGGCAATTTTTGAATTTTAACCGTTATAATTAGAAACCATTATAATTTTCAATAACCGAGTTTAATATTTTTTTTTAGCAATTGAAGAAGAGTGACTTAAACTTGATTACCCACTTCATTATCTAGGTTAAAATGTATCTTCTAGATCCAACTTAAGTATACGCGCACTAGCCATTTGTCACATATTTTGCATATCACCATTCATATATGTATTGTATACGCTTCAATGGGAACAATATTGATTTTTTGCCGAAAGTTCTAAAATTTTTGTACAAGTTTTTCATTTAGAATAAAAAACAACTTAATTGATTTTCTCTTCACGATGATTATAATAATTTAAATTTGGTAATTGAAAAAATATGCAATCGGTTGACAATCCCAAACAGGCTTCGCGCGTTTAAAATAATACGTAACTGTGGATTTCTCAGCTTTGTCTAAAATGCCGCAATCACTGGACATGAAAGATGCTCGGATTTTGAACATGTCTACAAAAACACCAATAGAGTCTTAAAACCCCACGTCCTTGCGGTGACATATCCATACAAATCAGATGGTGCATTGGATTGTGGTTGTGATGTTGGCAACATTTTTGTGACGATAGCTGTTCAGTAATAAATTTCCAACTTTTGTTAACGGAAATGGCGGCCAAACAAAGTAGGTCTGGAACATAAAAAGAAGCCTGGATATTAATTGAAAGTCCAAATCGCAAATACTTTACAAACTTTTTCTTAATTTTAAACACTTTTTAAATAGCAGACTCTTTGACTGTTTTTTTTTTTTAATAAACTGCAGCTGAACACGAATTAAACAGTAACAGTGTTCATGAGACACAAACACACCTTTTTGACATTTATAAATGTCAAAGTTTCATATAGAGTTTTCTTTAAGAACCTGGGTAATATTTTTTTAAATTTTCTGTTAATTAAATTTAAAAAAAAAGCTTTTAGTGATGCTTAGGGCCAGTTTCACAGTCAGACAGTCAGAAAAGTGGCACTTAAGAGGACAATGTGAAAGATTAAGGTGCACTATCACAGTGCACACTTACCTGAATAAGTGGCACTTAAGTATCCGATGTTGGTGACTTAAGTTCCACTTACGCTATGAAACTTAGTCTAAAGTCCTAATACGGGAAACTTAAGTGCCACTTATTCCGGTGAGTCTCGACTGTAAAACTGGCCCTAAGTCTATTACGTTCAATTTTAATTTAAAGATTTTTTTACCCGGCTGGGGCTCGAACATAGATCAAGCGTCTTCAGGTTCAGAGCCATATGTACGTCTCTCAGGGAGAAAAAACTGCCAACAAAGTTTGGAAGATTGCTATTTCGCATGTTGTTATCCTATCTTTCTTATGCATATTTTTACCGAGTGATGCAATTCATTTAAAATTAGTTTTTGTTCATCTTTTTTTCTGTACCCGGTTTTGTCACCAACAAGTGACGTAGATGCTCAAAACGAACAAAAATTAAACGTTGAATTTTGAATATCACTCCATGTGTTTTTTATAAAATTATGCTATGACACTTCTTAAATGTCAAAACAAGAATGGACTAGAGTTGATAAATCACTATCAACATTTTCAACAAACTATACTCAAAGCATACAAAAAAGTTTCAAATTTTCACGTACAAATATTATTATAATTTGAAAATTTGCAGAAATTGTTCGGAGAAGAAATAGTTTTATCTCTCGTTTGCCCAAAACTACCCCATTTGTGAAGTGGGGAACAGGATTTGGTAAAAATTTGCAACAAATTGTGACAATTTACAGTTTTGTCAAGGCCTGCAACAAACTTAAAATATACAAGTAGGTAATGTGTTGAGAATTCGAATACGTACATATTTCCAAAAATTAAAAGTTTAAAAACATACATTTTTCGAGATTTGCATTTCTTGGAAGTGGATATTCTAAAGCCGCGTTCAGATCAATAAAACGTAGTACGCGGCGTTCGGCGCAAATATTTGTGTAGATGCAAAAAAAATACGTCAGTGTGGACTCACACAAATTTGTATGTCACATTCAACGCACGATATCTGATTCCGATGGATTTCCGGTGCACAGGTGTTTTGATGTGAACCAAATTGTTGAAAAAAGTTTATTGAAATTATTTTCGCCACAAACTGAGCACTTTCGCGCCTTAATATTTTCGGCCATAATATTTGCACACGGCGCACAACGTAAATTTTTATTGATCTGGACGCGACTTAAGGCTTTATTTTGTACGGTGTCATAAGCTGCTGTTACAAATGAAAGCACTGAATGATGACGAACAATTTGATTGGAAATCGTTGGCGTAACCAGAGAAGTCTTACTTCTATAGCTTAAGCACGTACAAGAGTACACACTACACTACACAAACTGTTTTTTTTTTTTTTTTTTTGGGATTTATATTTTATTGATTCGGGATAATAATTGTTTATATCATAATATGTTTATGTCATATTTCAAAAGATTATCGCGCGCGTTAGGAATTGAAATTTCTACACTTAACTCAAATATAGCGAAGTCTTAGTCAGTGGGGAAAACTGACCTTCCACCATTTATTTTGTTTACCAAGTTATTTAAATTAAAACAAATATTAAATGAGATTTTTTTTTAAATTAAAAGCATTTGCACATCTATTCATTATTTATACTTACAAATCCTTTCTTTTGTGAACAAACAGCTTTGTAGTAAAACTTACTCTCACTTTTCTTTACTTATATATTTGTAAATAACTATATTTTTGAATGCAATTTCTAGTGCGAACGTCTACACCATCAAAACCAATAGATAAAAAAAGTTAAGGTTAATTAATTAGTCGAGGTTCGGAGTAATTTATATTTTGTTGACTCCAGTTTTTTTTTTGCAAGAGGAGGACACTGCAGCAGCACCAAACCAAACAACACTAGTTAAGTCAAAACATTTCACAATTTAGATAAATATATTTACGTGTACTCGCATGCAAAGTTAAGCTTACTTATGCAAATCAAATTTAAATAAAGAACCCAACTGGGTCGCATCTACTCGTACGTATGTATGTAGGTACTCGCAATTAAAGAAATCAAATCAATCATTGTGAGAAATTAAATCAAAAAACCGCGACATTTACAAATAAATAAAAATTATACTCGGTAACTTTTGTATATAGAAAAGTAAGTAAAGGGTGATTTTTAGAGGTATTGAAATATAAAATTGACATTATTTGAATAATAATTCTTTGGCATTTTTTTTTTGAATATGGTATATATGGCCACCGCGGCTGGCTCGGATGTAGCGCAATCTTGAGGTCCAATTTTCGATCACTCTTTGCAGCATTTGGGGTCGTATTTCGGCAACAACGCGGCGAATGTTGTTTTCCAAGTCGTAAATTTTCTCTGGCTTATCGGTGTAGACTCGCGACTTCACAAATACCCACACAGAAAATATTCTAGCGGTGTTAAACTACACGATCTTGGAGGCCAACTCACAGGTCCAAAAGGCGAAATTCTCCGCTAACAAAACGTTTCCTTCAACAAATCAACTGTGGCACGCACTGTGTGAAATACTGCGCCGTCTTGTTAAAACCACAGCTCCCCCACATCAAGGCGATTCAATTCAGGAACGAAAAAGTTACTGATCATGGCTCTATAACGGTCTCCATTGACATTAATCCTCTGGTCGGCATCGTTTCGACATAAATCTGCACAATAAGCTTGCGTTGTTCAGGCGTCCAAACTTAGGTTAAATCACATGGCAGATGACAAAAAGGCTGTCAATGATAACAGTGCTGCCAACTTCAATTTTTATACCTCTAAAAAATTCACCCTTTACTTCCAATGCCTTAGCAATTATACCAAAGAAGCTGGTTGAACTTGTGATATTCAAAAACTGTTTCAAATTCATGTAACAAGTAATCTGTGCTTTATAGAAGCTATACAAGAAATTTGGGGTGAGCAAAAGTTAAAAGAAAAGAATTTAAGAAAAGTCTTTAAGAATTTGAATTTTTCTTATATTTTCTCCCCCCATTAACTCAAGCTTTTAGGTTCAAATATTTCGAATATCTCGGTTTCGGCAAACAATATTCTGTAGAACTGTACAGTATGTAGTATCGAGTTAAAACAATTAGTCTAGAAATATTAGACAAAAAGAAACAAATCTGTGAAAAATGGCCCGGAATGGTGACTTAGATAAACGGCTGGCGCGCGACTGCATTTTCTGGCTAATGCTTGTCTAGAATCTTTATATGAAACATTGAATAAAAATGCTATAAAAATGAACAATTTAGTTGATTTCATTGTGTACGATTCGATGAGCTCACATACCTGCCACCGTCATCGATGCAGACAAAAGCCGCAAAAATTGCAATTGATGTGACGTTATCTTCTTTCCACGAGTGCTTTGCATTTTATCAATATCTCTCCCGAAAATTCGGATTTCTTTTCTATATTTAAAATAAAATAAAACTTAATCATGCTAAACCTTTACTCAATAGCGATTGATAGGCCGTTCAACCATTTTTGAAATTTTGGATAACCTTTGGATCCAAATATTCAATATAAGTTCGTCAAATTTTAGTTTATTGCCTATCTGCTGTTGAGCTGTAAGGCTGTCAAATATAATTAAATGATGGCTATCATTTCGATGGATTAAAAAACCTCTAAAAAATCCGAAATGTTTGAGATTGCGATGAAGGTCAACGCAGGTTACGTTGACGTCGTAGAAAACTCTGCTGTGTCAACGTTGGTATACAGTCAACGCGCAAAGACGAACAGTCTATCGATGTGTATTAGCTACACGTTGACAGGGTGATTATACGGTCATACAAAATAATCAATACGTTGAAGCCGAAATACGGTGATAACGCGAGTGTCAGTTGCGTACCCGTCAAGTCATTGACAGTATTCTGTTTACGAATTAGGGATAATTTGACGTCAGAATCAACGCGTTTACAATTTGCGTTAATCTCCTCTAATCGTAGCTCAAAGCTGGAAAAACACGATCGAAACATTCGGCTCGGAGACAATAGCGCTCGTGGATTCAAACTTGTTTAAAAAAAAAAACAAATGGATCGACCGAGACCAATCACACGATGCAATTTGGTTCGCTCGTCTATATGACCAGCTAAGGTTAGGTTAGGTTATTGGGCTGATAGAGCATCTTATTCCTATCACACATAGATCAATGTAAATCCCTTGTGATACCCTGGAAGATTGGACGCTCCTAATAAGTCAACCTAAAAGTTTTCATGCATTATCAAGCCCTTATTGAAGTTCGACGATTTCACGACAGAAAAGTTGGAGAGCTCTTCTACATTATTAAAGAAGTAGGTAGCTTACTAGGTGTTTATTTCTTAGTTGCGAGAGTGCTGGGCAGTGACATAAGAAGTGAGAAGAGTCTTCATGTGCTTCTTCATCGCCCTAACCTCTGTCTAAATCATCCGTACTGGGCCTCAATTTTTTTCTTGTGGTACTTCAGCAGATTGTGTCAAGTAACGGTATCTAGGCGAGAGTACAGTGCTTTCTTATTTATTAGTGTTAAGATCCCATCGGTCTTCCACTTGTCAAAACACGGCCAAAGTTTGTTGGTATTCCCACATGAGTCATGAGTATATGGCCAGGAACCCAGCAGAGCCTAACACTGTACTGCGAGCCAAGAACCTTGAGCTCTTCGCGGCAGCAGGAAAAAAGCTTTGAATATTATTTCGATGGCAGAGAGTGTTTTTATGGCTGATTAGTTGTCAATGAAGAAGGTTATATCAGGTTGCGGTATTGCCAATATTGACAGCCGTTCAGCAGCTTTAGTTACTGCCAAAACCTCAGCTTGGAAGACGCTATTGTTGTCAGGGAGTCTATAGGAGCTGGCTAGGTCAAGGGCTTCCGAATAGAATCCTGCTCCACCTCCACATTCCATTTTTGACCCATCGGTAATGACTACTATGCTGTTGGGTCATTGATGTGTGGTTGGATGACTTTCCATTATTGTCTACTAGGGATTTTAGAAGTGAACGGTCTATAGAAATCTGTGTGGGGAGTAATATAGTATGTGCACACATTACTATCTATAGGTTTGTTTAGAATCTGAGTGTGTTTCCAGGCATTTGTTTGGCTTAGTCGTAGTGCACCCTTTGCTGCTGATTCTTGTAGAAATAAGTCAAGAGGTTTAAGATTTAGTATACGGCTTCAAGCCCCGCTATCGGAGTGGTTCTCATTGCTCCTGGGGGTCAATTCCCGATCATGAACACGCCGTAAGCGATTCTCGAACACACTATGATAAATGGCTGTCAAAGTGTGTATACTAAATGATAAATCCTGTTTTTTTTTTGTCATTTGCACATAATGTCCGAAATTATAATTAGATTATTTATTAACAATAGACGCCATAGTGAACAAAGGTATTAAGTATTATTAAATCTTCACTTTGTTTCGAGCAATAATTATAAAATAATTTTTCCGTAGGAATAATCTGATGATATTGAGGCGTTTCCTTCGAGATGGGCAGAATCTTAATAATTCTCAACGTGGAAATGCGCTTCCTTGTCATGTAGAAGTGTTGAGTGCTTTGCGATTTTTGCCACGGATAGTTTTCAACGTGCTCCGCGCTTATTTTTTATGTCTATCCTTTCTTCACTACTTACTTCAAGGAATGATTTGACTGTGATAAAAAAGTTATCATATGAAAAAATTCTAACATTTGGCTTCACTTTTTCACAAATCGAGAATCGAATTATGAGTGAAGCTGTGATAAAATTTATCACTTCACAGCTTCACAGATCGGGAATTGAACGCCTGGTGATCCCAATGCATGCACTTTTTTGTACTTTGCTTAAAGTTTATATGACTAGCTTCATCATCATCATCGTCGGCTCGACAACCGGGGTCCGGTCCTGGCCTCCTTCAACAAGTCTCTCCACCCATCCCGGTCTCGAGCCGCCGCCATCCAGTTGCGCACCCCAAGGCTCCGGGCGTCCTGGTCTACGCCATCTCTCCAGCGCAAGCATGGTCTACCACGCTGTCGTCTACCATAGAATGTACCACAAAGAACTTTCCGAGCAGGTTCCTCTTCGCTCATGCGAGCTAGGTGCCCTGCCCACCGGAGTCTACCGAGCTTAATTTTTGTCACGATATCTGCTTCAAGGTAGATTGCGTACAATTCATGATTGTACCGTCTCCGGAATCGTCCTTCCTCACATATGGGGCCAACAATTCTCCTTAAGACTTTTCTCTCGAACGCGGCTAAGAGGTCGGAGTGCCTTTTGCTAAGCACCCAAGTCTCGGATCCATATGTGAGTACTGGCAGGACCATGGTCCTGTACAGCAGCAGTTTTGAAGTTATGGTGAGATTTCTGGATTTGAAGAGCTTTGACAGACTATAGTAGGCTCTGTTGGATTTGAGAAGCCGCCCGCGTATTTCTTCTTCTATATTGTTATCGGCTGCTACTATTGACCCAAGGTATTTAAAGGATTGCACCACTTCAAATTCGTGCTCCGCTACCTTGATTGTTTGACCAACTGTTCCTCTCGCATTCGACGCCACCATGTACTTTGTTTTACCTTCACTAATGTGCAGCCCCAGATTTTGTGCCGCCTGCTCGATCTGGATGAAGGAATCATGTACAGCTTGCTCAGTTCTTCCGATGATGTCGATGTCGTCTGCGTAAGCCAGTATCTGGCTGGACCTGTTGACGATGGTCCCTCTTGTTGCCGTGCCAGAGTCACGGATTGCTTTCTCCAACGCCAGGTTGAAGAGGAGGCAGGCCAAACCATCCCCTTGTCGGAGTCCATTAAAGATGTTGATTGGTTTGGATAGCAATCCGGCTATTTTTACTTGGCTTGTTACGTTGGTCATGGTCAACCTACATAGTCGTGTCAATTTATTTGGGATGCCGAATTCTCTCATGGCTTTGTAAAGTTCTACCCTGGCTATGCTATCGTAGGCGGCCTTAAAGTCTATAAACAGGTGGTATGTTGGGATGTTAAATTCTAGACATTTTTCCATCGCCTGCCTAAGGGTAAAGATCTGATCAGTTGTTGATTTGCCTGGAATGAAACCGCACTGATATTGTCCGATGATGGTTTTAGCGTATGGGGTTATCCGGTCTTGTAGGATAGAGGAGAGTATCTTATAGGCGGTACTCAACAACGTGATACCTCTATAATTGCTGCACGTTGTGACATCTCCCTTCTTATGTATGGGGCAAATGATACCTTTTCGCCAGTCTTCTGGAATTTCTTCATGCTCCCACACGTGCACTATAATCTCATGAATTGCTTGACGTAAAGCTGGCCCACCGTGTTGAAATAGTTCGGCTGGTATACCATCGGCTCCCGGGGCTTTGTTTTTCTTTAGCCGGCCTATAGCCTTCTCAACCTCTTCTATGCTTGGTGGCGGCAACATAGGGTACTCTTCTTGAAGTAGTGGAGCCTCCACTTCTGCAGTGAGCTGACCATTTAGCAATTCATTGAAGTACACTTCCCATCGCTCCAGTATGCTTTGAGGATCGGTGATCAGATTTCCCTCTCCGTCCTTGCAGTATGTGCAGCGTGGTGTGTACTGCGTCATGTTTCGGACGGATTGGTAGAACTTCCGCGCCTGGGAAGCCTACCCCGAGCACATGGTGTTTTGTATGACAGCTGTAGTATAAGTCATAATCTTTCTTCTGTAGAACACCATTCCCTGTCCATCTTATTTCTTGAAGTGCTGTTATGTCAGCTTTATATTTTGACAGGGCATCGGCTAGCTGCTGAGCAGCTCGAGCTCTATAGAGCGATCGTACGTTCCATAAGAAAATTCGTAAATCGTTATTCCGTTTTCTTTGCGTGGGTTGTCGTCGTGAGATCAGTCCGTTTCCGAGGCTTGTTGCTGGTCTCGTAATTCTTCTTGTTTTACGGAACAGGGAATTAACCTGTTGCCAACCTGTGGAACCAGCCTGATCATATTAGCCAAACTAGCTTAGGAGTTTTAAAAACGAAATCGCGTAATTTCTAAATTCCCTTAAACTTATATTTTGTTGAAAACCTTATAACAGTTTTGAAAGAGTATTTTGAAAATATAGACTAAACCATATCACAATACGTCCGATGCTTAACTAACCGAATACAATTTAGACAGATTTAGAAAGATTTATTACTTCAGCTTAAAAAAATCTCCCTTCAATTTCTTCGGACTTATTTCTCCGAAAAGATAAATGGTTGTTGAATGTTCTATATCATCGCTGTTTTCTTTTTTTAAATCCATAACTTGCTCTTATTATGTAGAACTCATATCGTAAGTTCGTTATAAAAAAAGAAAGCGAAAACAATGTGTGAAATAACTTGTCAACCTTCCTTCCTTGTTTAATTTCCTTAGTCTTACTATTTATTTTTTATGCGAGGCAAATTAACAAGTCTTGTGTTTGTTTCCTATATGCGTATTGCAAGCAAATTAAACAATTGGACACTTAAATGACGTTTTATAGACCTTGACCTGTAAATAGTGCCAAATCGATTTTTTGTTTTACATTTAATTACGTATCTCTTCTACTTATCTTCTAAATAAATCTTTAAATACTAGTTTGTGTGTCCATGTGGGTGTTTTTATGTATTTACTTTTTATTTAAGTCAATAACAACTAATTGAATGCCAAATATAAGGTGAAAAAAGTAATGAACGTGTTGAAAGTAGGTACATGCATATTTCAATTGAAAGACTCATTTAAATATCTTTAAGCGGAATTTTTAAGCATGACTAGAACATTTTTCAAATTGGTACAGAATTAGATTTGGGGAAGTATGTTGATAGGATTTTTTGTTTATTTATTTCTTCAGTTGTAAGTTGACATTCAACTTTAATTGGCGTAGGTGGGAACGACTTTCTATACACATACAATGCTACACGAAATTATTTACAGTTAATCAAAAAAGTCTACGTACGAAAACACCAATGAACAGAGATTTCGTTTGGTCAAATAAATCAATTTATGTTTGATTTAGATCTGTCAAAAAGCCGATTTTGACCATTTTTGCGTTGGATTTGGGGAAAATTAATTGATTTATTTTTGATTTAAAAAATCAATTTTGCAGATCTAAATTTTTCTGAAGATTTAACCCTCCCTGTACCAACACCAACATAATTTGCAGCTGTCAGTTTGCAATAGAGTGTTTTGACTTGATTAATTTATTTCAGGTGTGAAAAATGTGTTCAAAATATCTGAGAAATAATCGCTCATTATAAATAGAAGAGTTTTTTTCTGAAATATTGACACTAGCTCATGTTCTGCATTTCGGACTAAATCGAATTGAAATCGATTTTCAATTTCACGTGAAATAAAATTCCATGTTTTACAATTTGTTCTTTTTCGAAATATTCGCAATTACTTCGAACTGTCAAAATTGAAGGTACATTTATTTGTAATTGTTTTATGAAGTGAAATAACACTGTGGATGAAAATGATTTCAATATTATTGGCACTTTTAAGAGAAAAATGGAGGCGGAAAGCAAAAAAAAAAATTAATTTTGCGAGAGAAATCTAATATATTAGATTTGCATGACATAGTGTGAGTACCTTGCTATGAAGTGTTGTTCTGATGAATTACTTATTCTTTTTTGTTGAAAGCCTTAAAGGTAGTTTCAGATTGAACAAAGATGCGTTCTTATGTTTTAAGGGAAATCGAACCAACCCATAATGGAATTAACTGCAACTGTGTCAATTCCACAATAATTCACAAAGCATTAACAAAGTGAATTGAATACGTTCAGAAAACGGAATGAACCGAAATACATAACACCAATTTTCATTTTCGAAATTCAAATTCACAGTTAGCTTTTCCAACGAATTTGGGAACAACCGAATTCACTTGTGAATTCACAAAAAGTGAAATGCAGAACATGGGAAACAGAAAAGAAATTACACAAATACAATGACAAAAATAAATCAATTTGAAATCGTATTCCATGAGTTTTTAAATTGAAATCTGAATTTACCAATGGAAACCCCAATAAATGACAAATAAAACGTTTGACTCCTTCTTTTGTGTGTGGAATACTGGAATGGAATGTTCTCATAGAGAGTGAGAGTGTGTTATGTGTCAGTTTTTGTTTGTGTCAGAGGTTGATGCCATATCGACACGCACTCTATTTTGAGCGTTCGTCGCATGGTTGAATTTGGACCACCGAGTGATACTAGTTCAAATGAATTGATAGATAACAGTTACATCAAAATTATGTGTACAATTTGTTTTATTTTTTGCATTCGTTTTCTTTTCACGCATACTTTTTTATCACACTGTTCGTTCGACGGTATTGAATAGATTGTCAGTTAAATTCTGTGTCATACACACTAAATCTGCGCGTATCTTTTTCATGAGTGAAACTTTGACAGTATATAAATCCGAACGAAACATTGTTGTCTTAATTAATTAGATCCGTTAAAGTGTCTTTAGATTTAGTACCTACCTAATGATATTCACGCTTATGGGTAATGGTTTTAATTTTAGCAATCTAAAAATAACACACAAGGAATTTTAGAATGACGTTCTTTTTATTACGCGTATTAAAATAATTCTTTGAAGCTTGGTTTAAATTTACATAGGGTTGATGGACTCAACCACACTTAGAAATAATCATAATTATTATCTTAAGGCCTCTAAGTTTACAGAATTGTTCTTGTAAATTTGTGAAGCTTTGTTTGTTGAAGCCTTGAACCCCTCACTACAAGTCTAGGGCAAATGCTTAAATGAAGTCTCTTAATAGACCACGTGCAGCCGAACAATTAATGGAGGCCCAAGACTGCTGCAGAGTATATATAACCGCTAACCAAGAAATGCCATTTAATGGACAGGGAAATTTAAAACTAAGTCAGCTCTTACTTTGGTTTGGACTTTTCTTTGGATAAAAGGCTTAGGCAAGAAGTCAGTTTAAAATGTGTGAACAAAAGCCTCACGTCAATTCGAATCAAGACTAAATGCGCTGCGCTAACATAAACCATGATATCCGCGCACGCACAAGAGATGATATGGATGGACACCAAAGACTATGTTCTACGAGCTCCTGGACACGACATATAAGCAGTGCCTTGGCTATGACATTTAAATTGGAAGAGAAGTCATCTTTGGTGTTAAAGTGGGAAAGTTCAGTTTGTACGACGCCACCACCGACGTCCGAAAAGGGATTCACACTGATCGAATTTTTGTTTGTAACTGTTGTAAAAGTGACCCACCTACCCTAGTTACAGTTAGCATGACGCACTGCTTAAGAATTGAATGAGAACAAGTTTTGTAATTCGATCAGTACCTACCTTCAATGGATAGGTAAATAAGTGTAATTGACTTTTGATGTTTAAAATGATGATATTAGCAATTTAATTCTGAACTACGTGATTTGAGTCATTTACAAAAAAGAAAACAAAATATCTAGCTATGTGTATAACGTACCACTGTCTTCACTAGGTAGGTACACTACACCGTTTTTTTTTGTTTTTCTTTCGATATAAGAACAATTTTTCGCAAGAAAATGCGAATTTGATCATTTGTAACCTGCGGTAAACTCTTCATTCAATGGGAACAAACATTACTATAATTAATGAATAAACAGATTTAAATTTTTAATTCAAAACTTTTACCGTTCTATTGTTAAAATCATTAATATATCGAATGTCAGTATCGTATTGTATAGGGTTGGTTTACATTACCACTTATACCACCTGGGACAATAAACTTACGAGTTTTCATTCATAAAGGTTTGAGTGGGAGATTCATGATGTCGGTCGTTGAATTGGCTACTCAAAATGTTTACGTTTTTTTTTTCTTTTTCAAACTTCATTCAATCATTCACCTCTGTTTTTTTTTTTTGTGTTTTGATGTTGGATATTACAATTAGTATCTATTTTTTTTACTTTAAATAGAATGTAGGTACATATGTATTTGTTTTCTGTTTTATAATAAACGCCGGCGGCGGCTTTTTGTTTGAAATTAAAAATGCTTAGTTAAATTGAATTGGATTTTGCTAATCATGCAAATTACGCTGAGCGATTGATTTCAATCTAAAACAATTAAAAATAAATGTCAAAAACGTCATTTTCATATCGCACACAATAACTAAACAAAACATGATTTTTCAGGACAAGCAAAACTAGAAATCATGAAATTTTGAATTATTACTTTTTCTCTTTCAATTTCATAGAAAAGAAAGTCATAATTTGGCTTATGTCGTTTATAATCACAGACTTATACTAAATGTTCTCTACGAACTCTCTAAAGTGAAACTGTTCTAACAACTAACAACATCCAAGATGCCAAATCTAATGGCGAATTCCTTACAACAAAGAAATCGAATTTTTTATAAACCGAATCGATTTTTTTCTAAACCGAATCGATTTGTTTCTGTCAATTTAAAGGAATTCGTATTTAGTAAAAGAATCGATTATTTTTGTGTGAGTGTGTGTGTGTTAGTTGACAGCTGCAATAAATTATTATAATGACTGAAAATATTAGGTCTGTTTCTTTACTTTTGGGAAAAGTTTGGGAAAAAGTTCGGGAAAAAGTTTGGGCTGGAGGTTTTTGATGTTGTTGTTGTAATTTTTGACCAGAAATAAAAAGTAAAGAAACGCATTTGGGTATGTTTCTGATTGGCACTTACCATTTTGGGCTCTTTCAAAGGAACCAGGAGAAATATTTATTGTTATATTTGTTGCCATTGCTTCATTTATTAAATTTATTTTTTTTTTTATGTAGACACTACTTGACAAGTTAATTTTCAAATTTTCCGATCAGCTGATTTCTTGTTTGACAAGCAAGAAAGTGCAGTAGGTAAAATGTTCGGGTAGATTCTTGCTGGAGGGGAAATGAATTAAATAACAAAAAATTCAAAAGCTCTGGCATTTTCGTGCCAGAAAAAAGTAAAGAAACACGTTTCGGGTAGATTTGGGATACCACGGGATCCCGCGGGCGAGTAAAGAAACAGACCTATTTTGTTAAATTATTTAGAAGTCGTTGCAACCAAAATAAAAACAATTTGTCTTCCCAAAATTCCGCGACTTTCAATTTGACGTATTAGAAATGTCAAATCTTTAACTAAAAATGCAAGATTTGTTTTGACAGAAAAGAAACAATTTTGTTTAGAAAAAAATCAGAACAAGATAAGATTAGAATATGTTGGATGAATCACACAACGAAAAAGGCAAAATAAAATGCATATATCATTTCTTTGGAATCAGGATGACATCAAATGTGTATTATTTTATTAAAGTCGATACTTTCTCAAGTTAAAGCAAAATCAAAGGCGAAGTAAGGAAAGTCCTATCTATGGTAATTAGTAAGGGCCGAAATTAGATTTGCTTAAAGAGGCATCCCGGTCGAGGACCACTATCAGACCATTTAAAATATTGCCGTAAGACTTTGTAAAGAATCGTTGAAAACTAAATGCGGTTTTCCATCTAGAAAGTCCTTTAAAAAATAAATTTTTGGAAAATCTACTACAATCAATAACAATAATTTAGTCTGCACATCCACTTTCCCACAAAATGTGAACTTTCGCATACACTCGTTTTTTTTTTTTTTTTTAACTTTCATGCCTTATGGTCTTAATGGTCTTCCGCAGTTATTATCCTAGCGAAATAGAACTTTACTTTCATTAATTAATATTCATGTATGTGTAATTGTATATTGTACATCAATATAATCACTACCACCGAAAGAATACCTTTACATTAAAAAGGACATTTGACTTAAAACTTTTTCACATCACTATTTTTTTTTTGAAAAATTTAAACAATTTAAAAATAGATACAGCAATATTAAAATAGTATTTTTTTATCACACAAATAGTTACCAGGATTAAAATTTCAAATTCTACGTCTGCTATAAGTAGAAGTTGATGAACAAACCTTTTGAAAATTAATACAATAAAATTTAATTTTCTTATGAGATCTGCGAAAGCAATAATAATAATTATTAAATACAAGGCACGCGTTACTTACGCATTAATAACATTTCATTTGCAATAAACTGCAGCACGCGCACTTTGAACGTGCCGTTATCTGCATTAATTCTATAGGTTAGCTATATATACATAAATACATTTTATTTGATTGCGATGGAGTGCATTGCTGCATTGTAAGGGCGAATCTACACTGAACGAAACGGAACAAAATTGATCAAGAATTTAGCTGTGTTTCACAATCAGTCTGGAGCTACTTAATTTAGTTATATTATTTAGTCATAATTTAGTTTTATGTTCCACACTTAAAAAATTATGTTGTTTTGGGCAGAGTGAATAAAATGTCCCCTTCCTGTCAATTTTAGCACTTTAGTAATGGAAGTTTGTTCCGGCAGATTTCTTGTTGTGCTGTCAAATTCCAGGTTGACGTTACTTCAGATGAAACAAAATATCGTTTTTTATTCAAATAAGAACAACAAAAGCTGTTGACTAAGGCTAAACACATACTGAAGCTGCGAGTAGAGCTGAAAGCGTCGATGGAAACGGGATTTGATCAATGAATATGTATCACATACTGAAGCTATGTGAAAGTCGGTTGTTATGGGTAAAATATCACCGTCTCGAAAACATGTACCACCCGTGGATCACCGCTCAGTGCCCGGTCCCCATTCGGATGCCAGTCCGAACACCTATACTGTTCGACAGAGCAGGGTTTGAAAAACATTATTTAATAACTTTTGGCTCATCGGTATGGTGGTGAGTTGTTGTGCTTTAAGTAAATTTGAGTTCAGTTTCTAGCATTTAAATTTTTTCGCGCGCCCCAGATCCGAACATGAAATTCGACTTCGTCCGGATCCAGAAAGATTTTATGGTTGTTCCCATATGATTATTACCACATGAGTGTGTGTATATTAGAGAAAATAAAACCTTAGCTCTTGAAAAACTGGGCAAATTTTAACCCAAAGTGTTCCTCTCTTAAAAACGACAGACACCTGGTTTAGTAGGAACGAACCTTCTCGTTGGTAGTAAGAACAACATAAGCGTAATAAGATTAAATATACACTATTTACAGTCGCAATAAAATGAAGCCACCCAATACAAATCCAGCCAAACAAAAAAAAAAAATATAAAGCTGACAGATAGACGCATTTCAAATAAATTGCGCATGTAGGCTTTGGGTACATTATTAGAACAAACGTGTATAAAATAAATTCATGTAACGAGCCGGCAGAATGTTTAATCAGGCAAGATGTTTTTTTTTTTTTTTTCAAAAACGTCAAGGTCATTCCTTCATTTGTGATTGACTTTAACCATTCAACTTTGACCTTCAATGTTATTTCAATGTTAAATTGTCGTAGTATTACTGAAACGGCCTTTTTTACTTCGATAGAAGCTCGAAAATTCAATGTTGAAAATATGTAGTTTGGTTATAGGTACCTACATTTTAACCTGAAAGTGTAGATGGAAAGCTCTGGAAAAACGGTTTAGATGATGCTAGGGTAAAAACAGGATTTTCCAAATTTAACTAAAGTTAAAATCATTAAATGCCTTTTTTATCTTTTTAGTATCATACTAACTCCATATATGTCACTTTGACAATGAAAAATGTAAAAAAATGTCACTGTTTTAAAATTTTGAGCCATTAATTTTAATTTTAACAAGACGCATTTAATTGTGACCTTAATCATGACCTTGACATTTAAAAAAAATATATATTACCTTACGAAATATGCAGCGAACCCGTTACTTTTGTGACACTCGATATACATGTTTGGGCGTATTCATAATAATTTTTAAACTGTTGCTAAGTTAAACCCGAGTTTAATTGTATTTTCTATGAAACATTTTTATGGCTATGGATGGGTTAGACTTTTAATATTTGAAGTGGAATAATTCAATAAATTTATATTTGAATCAACATAGGAGGTGATTCGGTTAAAAATAGCAGCTGTATTCGTTAAGCCATTTGATTTTAATCTGTAGTTTAGTAAAACATGAGTTTAGCAAACGACTATGAATACGCCCCATTATGTTCATACATACAGACTCCTATATTTTTGTTCCAATCTAGATTAGATATTCCAATTTTCAGTAACGGAGCACAGGACGATTCAACAACAACAACAACATTTTTCTGACGAATCTTACATTAGGCACAACTTTTAAATTTCCTATAAAAAAAAAACAGCAAGAATTTTGCATTCACCTTAATGTAAGCAGTGCTTTTAGTACAGGCAATAGGAAGAATAAAATGACCAATCGTTACATTTTTAGAAAGGAGTTGAAATTCAAATTAAATATCGTGGGGTATATCTACATATAGGTATACATTATATACGAGATAAATGGTAAAAACCATTTCCAAGTACAAAAATTTTACAGTTTTTTAACAATATTAATTTATTTAAAAGAGTTGTAAAAAAAGCTGTGAACAAAATATTTATAGAATATTTTTTTCCTACAAATCTGCATACACAAATCCGTTATAGGGTTAAAAACGAGAAAATCGTAAACGCGTTTTTCAAAATGGTGGCACCTTCCACACGTTTTTCAGTCCCGCAAACTGAGATTTAGTTTAGTCTTGATATTGAATTTGAATTTCAAATCCTTTCGAAAAATGTACAGATTTTTTTTAGATGTGTGGTTTTCAATCTGGCAATACTTTTTTCGAAGTTGGTCTTATTGACAGCTGTCAGTTGATTTATGCTGCCATTTCATAATTAATAGACTCCTGAACAACGTTTGCAAATCGTGCAAATTTAATACCAAAATAATGGTTCGGTTCGCGCGACGCATCGAGCGCTGCGTCCAATATTCGGTGGATATAATCGCAAAATCATACATAAATTCGAGCAACCATGGATCGGTTTTGCACCACGTTTACTCTAGTGGATTATGCGCATCCTCAGAGACGCCGCGCGGTACAGTCGCTAGCAGAGTGTTGAAGAAGACCCAAATGAGTCCATTCGCCATCGCGCGCAACAATTGGAGAGTCTAAGGGTATCTATTGAAGAACTTATTTCGTCTTCGTTAAAAGCGTTCATCCCAGCTGTGTAAACATCCCTCGAACGACCTTGCAAAGAACTCTATGCGGGGAGATTTTTATATTTATTTCAGTTCAAAATTCAATTAAGTCCCTATTGCTGGCTCGCAAACGGCTTGGAAAATATTATCGAAATCGAACTCTTTCATTAGAAATTAATTTTGACACATGAAGCCCATTTCCTACTCAATGATATAAAACAATACAAAAAGCATGTGGTTCGGGGATGGAGAAAACCCACTTGTTTATCAGGAGCACTATTAGACATACAATTCTCCTCCCAGTTTGATGTGTTACCTCGACTGAAAATATCATATGGCATTAATGTGGATCCAGTAAAGGTATAAATGGGGCCTTGTATAAGGCAACGCTAAAAGTTTTGTTTTTGCTATTAAACCCAATTTTCCTCAATATCGACAGCTAAGGAGTCACGCCACTTCTCGAGATGACCATCAGACTTGTATCTATTGCAGGGATATTTAATTTAATAACAACAATTGCTTTGTTTTCAATTGACACTGCAATGATTTCATTTCAAAAATACTTGTTACATCGGATGATACAGATAATAAAAATAAAAATTAGACGCAACATCACAACGGCTTATCAAACTCAGTAATACAAATCAACTCATTAATAAAAAATTCACAAATAAAAAAATTTAAATTCAAGATCAAGGAATAAAATAATCTAATATATGTATGTAATGTATGTAACCCACCTTGATTATATAAAGATAATGAGTAAATATGTATCAACTTCCAAACGAACTAAAAACCAGCTTTCTTTTGAAACACTCGCGATACAAGGTCATAGTAAAAAAATCAAAACACAAGCACTTTGCTGCTTTAACGACAAACAAGAAATTTTACCTATATGTACCTAGTATACCAAACAATAACTATAACTCTGAGCACAAGCTGCTTCCCGACTAATAAACTTCTTTAGATTGATTTTGTTTAAATAATAAAACATTTAATCTGCTGCAATGGTGGAATAAAAAGAAATGAACTGAAAATACATCTATTGATCATGAGCTGATCATGCTAATGAACCTTACCGTCAAAAATTTCAAGCGTTATTCTAATTATTATAGAGTTCATCGCATAATACGTATGTATGTATATTCCAGATATATACATATACATATATACGAAAACTTAAGTCGACAATCTTATCAATGAAACGAGACCTCATAAAAACAAATAAAGGAAACAGATGATTATTATTATTATTGAAGATGAGACACATACCTTCATTAATCTTATAAATTACAGGGGTCGTTGATTGACTGAATCACCAAAAGCGGACTGGGACGAAATGCGTCTGTATAAACTTGAACATTTTTTTAATCATATTTCCATTTTGATAACCGAAGAGGACTGAAATAGATTTTGGACTACGATATTTCCTTTTTACAAACAATTGAAACGTAAACACAAATTAGGAATCAGTAATCGGTGGGTAAAAAAAAAATATATAAAATATCCTGCGACAGAATATCCCATCAGTTAATGTTGTTCTACTATGAAACAAAACATAAAAGATTAAGGTCCATTTGCTGGAACGAAACTTAATAAATAAATTCAAGTTCAACAAAAACGCTTATGCGGCAGTTCACGCAGAAAAAAAAAGTAGCACGTAAAGCGGTTAAGTAAAGGGTTTTTCAATAAGGGCGGGTAGATGTTGAATAAATGGAATAAAACGAGCTTTGTGTGAGGTATTAACAAAATTCTTTTTTAATTTGAAAGACCCATGTGTGCCATTATGTATGGAATATGACATCGTTCAAATGCCCGCCTCGGCTTCTTGTGGTGGCACGGATCCGAGTAGTCTAATTTTCAATGACTCTTCCGCATATAGATCCGGCTCAACCTGAGTGATGGCCTGCGTTATGTTCAACTTAAGGGCATCGGCAGATTGTGGCAAATCACACGATCTTGGTGGTCAAGTCACGTCACCACCACGAGAGTTACCCTTACCCTCAAATCGTTCATGCATAATGTCCAATGTGGCGTATTTTGTGTGGCACGTAGCACCGTTCTGATGTTGAAACCACATATCGTTCACATGCATTTTATCCAATGTGGGCTAAAATGAATTGTTTATCATCGATCGGTAGCGCTCTATGTTGATGGTGATGGAAATGCCATCGTCGGTCGTTTTGAAAGAAGTCCGGACTCTCACGAACATCGGCGATGTTTTCGGTAGATCTTGCGTTTCGTTGACGTACAGATGTTGGCTGATTGTTCACTGAATCGGTCGACTCAATTTTGGCCACCAAACGTTGAATAGTCGACTGAGAAGGCCATCAGCCATATGAACCACCGTAAAATGGGCGCAACGCACGCATGTTGCCACAAGAGATTTTTATAATAAAGTCTTATCTTTTGGACGTGATATCGTGAATCGTATAACTTGCAATGGTGATTTGGCATCAGTAACTGAATAATAACCAACAGATTTGACAGATGTCATAAAACAACATATCCGCCACATTCCGCCAAAATCTATCCACGCCAGTTGAAAAAACATTTATAGAACCCTTAAGTATTAATTCAATAATGGTGTGCTGAATAAAAGGTAGTAGATTTCTTAAAAAGTTTAATTTAAGTAGCTATGGTTCAAGGAGCTGCAAGGAGGAATGCGGGCATGAAGTCGGCAAGTTTTTACACAAACTAATACAAAGGGACAATCAAATCAGGCTCTTTTACAGACCATCGGATTTCTAACGATAAAATTTTTTATGTGAATTCCATATTTGTATTTTTATTTTAAATATTAACCCCCAATTTCACAGTGTAAGTTTAAGCTCCACTTTTGGTTTAAACATCAGTTCAACAATTAATTCGGTTCAACAGTTTTGTTTAAACCTTTAACTGAGTTCATTCTGTCAGTCTTTTTGTTCTCTATGATATTTTTATTTTTTGTGACTAATTTCATAAGCGAATCAATGTCTGCTTTTGAGAAGTTATTACTCCTTTTCTTTCTGCATAATTATTTTCTAGTTTATATTTACCTTTATTATCTTTATATGAACAAAATTGCATAAAAACTTAATTTTCATATAAACGAAAAAAAATGTTTAAGTAAATTCACAATCACAACGGTACATTTAAAACAACAAACTTTCCCAACTGTCAACAACACAAAAAAGCTGCATAAAAGCTACGTTCTGTTTACATCACGTTACATGACAGAAGAACGACGTAAAATTCTGCCAAATTCTTTTCATACAATTTATTTAAACTACGTTCTATTGAACGTAAGTTCAGATTTTAATGTTAAACCGAACGAGTTGAACTTTAAATTTAAACTCAAGTTCAGGTTCAGCTGAACTTAAGTTTAAACTTCCCACTGTCAAATTGGGGGTAAATAAGTCTAATTTGACTGGAGAAAAATGTTATAGGCCTATTATGGATGACAACTTGAATGAGTTGAATTGTCTCTACAACATTTTGACTTAAAATAAATGCATACAAGGATGACATGTATCTTTTCAATTTAACTGAAATTTTACTTAGTTAACTTAGTTAAGTTATCATCCATTATAGACCCAGTTAAGTTAAGACGATTTAGTACGATGTTAAAGCATTTTTAGTATGATTACGGTGACATCCGTTCATAATTATAATTAGATGTAGATGTTCGTTATGAATTAAAACATAAAATTGTTCATTATTTCAAAAGCTGTTTTTTATTTTTTCAGTATTTTATTTAATTTTGTTGAAACAAAAACGAAAAACTAACCAAGCCAAAATTCTTTCAACAAAATGATAATGCGAACGTGCCATAATTTACTAAATGTAAAGTCGGAACTATGAGTTCAGAGAATATTTAAAGCAGCAACCAGATTTAATCAAACAAATCTATACCTACTGCAGCAAAGCATTGAAATATGTAAACAAATAAATGTTACTTGCATTAGGTCCTTATTTTAAATAATGAGGATACTTATTTCGTGGTTAAGCGTTTATTTTACTCTAACAATTAGTTAAAATAAAGACTGAATTTTATTTATATATTATGTATAGAGTTCCTTCTGTGATATTAATTTTAATTAACTAAAGCAAAGACTGAATCCTTGTGTTGAATTTTCTCTCTTGAGTTTATTTTTAAAATAAAAAAATACTAATTCAAAACTGGGTTTATTTTTATTTATTCTTATTTGGTATTTACTATGGTCACCGTACCAATACCCCAATTACCGCATTTCAATCAAAATTTCATCAACCAACAAAAACGAAATCTAATGAAAAAGACGAGAACAAACATCTTTAGTGCAAATTTCACGATCCCTTTAATCGATCAAAAAGAGGGGTGTGTCTCATGGTCTGAACATATTTGTACAGCTGCGCTGCTACTAACCCACGCCCACGGCAACATTGACAAAAACTAAAACACATTAATCGAATGAATTAAAACTAAAGAAGCACGTGAAAAAGATCATGCAATACAAAATCGAAGCCAATAAATAATGATCAACAAAAGAATGAAAAGAACGAAAGAAAATATACAAAATAAATTAAAAAAAAAAAAAAAACTAATTATTTCAATTTTCTAGATTCTGCTTGTCCTATCTTCATCTCGCATGATATAAAAATAAAAACGCAAGAAATGCCTCATTTTGAAAATAAACAAAAAAATTTAAACTAAAAGAAGAAAGTTTATAGTATATGAAAGAGGAGAATGTCGTTAAAACGAATTTTAAAATAGGAAAAAAAATTTATTGTTAAAAAGAAAAAAGATGTTACCAGGTCTGAATGTTAGCAAATAAGTAATTTAATTGAATCGATGGCATCATATATGGCATCGTACATTTCTTACGATGCCATTTATAATACTTTTAAGAAAAATAGATATAACTTGATATTTCGCAGACAAATTCTGCTGATTGCTGATGATGATGACTGAATACGTAGTTCACTCAATTCTCTTTTTTGTAAAAAAAATATTTAAACAAAAAGACCTTTTTCGGCTGGCGCTTCTAAGCAATGTTCACACTGGCCGAGTTCAACGCACATCTGAATATTCAGAATTCTGAATTTTTGAAGCTCTTGATTGGCCAGCTGTCAGAAGTCATCTGAATTTTCAGAAATTTTTCTGACAGCTGGCCAATCAAGAGCTTCAAAAATTCAGAATTCTGAATATTCAGATGTGCGTTGAACTCGGCCACTCACCAATCAAATTATGCCTATGATGAAATAATGAATGCTTTTTGCAATAAAGTTGAAAGATTAACCATAAAAAAAAACTAAATTTAGGTACATAAAATTTTGTTTGCGTTTATTTTACTTCTTAAATCAGTCGAATAAGTCACAACCTGCAAATATTTGTTTATTTGACTTGGATGAATTGAATCTAGGAGATCTCATTTTCCTGAACGCACCTAATATTTATTTTTTATTTCAGTATCACAGCAATGATAATTATCTCTCTGTATACGTTATAGTGAAATTTTTATTTTTTTTTTTTTGATGATATGAAAATGTTTGAAACCATTAAACCTGCTAGAGAACGTCTTCTTCTGAAAGATAATATTAATAAAAAATGTTGTGGTTTTTTTTTTTTGTTGCGATGAGATGATTGGCTTAAACTTTGTGAGACAATGACTTTTTTGTTAAAAAAAAAAAGAGTTACTAGTTTGTTATTTGATTAACAAAAAATATCGCAAAATGTATACGTGGTTTCGGGTTCATAGTTTCATAGATCTTATAGAACTAATTTTACTTCTAACTATGATTTTACGGACAATCGTCATCAAGGTTAGCCATGTACATATATAAGAATATTTGATATTACGAGGGTCATTCATAAAACGAAAAAGCAGCTAGATAATGATTTTTTACTTAGTTTTACAAAGCTTCCGTCGATCACTGAACCGACCTTTATTGAGATTAATCCTTAATTTTATTCAAATCTCGAAGATTTACCATAAAATTTATTTCGTTAATCTTGTTAAATCTCATAAAGCCAATAGTTTTATAAATCGAACTAACCTATCGCGCTGGCCACATTAATTTGGCATTGTTCCTACGGTTCAACAGCTTTAGGTGATCAATAATGTTCTGATTGGTGTTCAGTAAGATTGTCCAGAAGAAAATTTTGGAGAGGATATTATTTTCTACACTTTATTTCATTTAAAAAAGAGTAGACCAAACTGCCAACAACAAACGTTATTGTTTTTAGTCGAATATAATTAGGAAGACAGCCTTTTTACAAGTGTGAGTGAATACAGATCAATTCTTCCCAATTTGAGAGAACGCATCTTTCGTCTAGAAATCTGATCTATGGAATGGAAATTTCTTTAATAAAATAAGAATGGAAGAAGATCAAAATCTTTTCAATTAAAAACGATATAAGTGAAAACTTTACGAACACACCCAATATGAACACACCCAATATGAACACACCCAATATGACACTAACTTTTGTGAATCTAACCAATGCTGGAAAGGAAAATAAAAAGTGTTTTTACCTATATAAATAATAATAATAAAGCCCGAACCAAACTACTCTCGTGTGGTGTGTTGGGGAGTAGTGTGTCGCTATCGCTCTAATGTATTTCATATGCGTAGAGTCATATTTGTATCGTGTGGTGTGGTGTGTCGAAATCTATAAAATACATTGGAATGACAGCGACACACTACTCCACAACACACCACACGAGAGGAGTGTGGTTCCAGCTTAATTGAATATAGTAGTCCTAAGCGGGTTTTAGGATTACTATATTAATATCTTAACAAAGTTCACGAAATAATAATTTTTTTATTTGTTTACAGAAACATAAATACCTACCTCACACAATGCCATCATTTGCTTCTTAAAAAATGTCAATTTCACCAAAATAACGGGCAATCATATTCCTGTAAAGATACGACTGAACGAATCTCTTGAGTTTCAAATAATTGCACTTACATGTACATAAATGCTTAAAAACTTTAGGTATAAGGATTCTCAAAATTATTTTTCTTCAATTTTTGTCTTCAGGTGTTCTTCTTGTTTATAATTGTTATTCTTTAGATTTGGAGCAAAGACTTCTTGGCTTAGAATAAGCCGAAAGGGAACAGTATTTCCTTATTTATTTATTTATATTCTTTGAAGTCATTCTGTCATAAACAATATATTGTTAAAAATTTGCATACAAAAAGTTTTGTTATTTTGTTTTAAAACTTTTATTGCTTATTATAAACAAATTTTTGACTAATAAAAATACACCCTGAGCTATGAGATTGGATGGTTTTTGAGTTTTGAATTGATAAATTGATTATAATGTTCACAAACTAAATTCTAAAAACCATTGATTTTCTGCCAAGTTGAAAAGATAAAAAAGACAAAATTTTTATCCAGAATATCCAGGATGAAATGAATAAAGAAACAAAACTGGAACAAAAAGAATGGCAATCACTGGTTCGGTGATATGTCAAAACAATTGAATACACATATATTTTTTGTTTTGCGTAATTATGTACATACAACATATTCCTAAAGTTCAAAATTGATAAAATTTTACATTAAATACGTAGTTATGGCGTGGCACCTTTATTCGGATTGTTTTCCTGTTTTTTTTAATTTTTTTATTAATAAAATGCGTAATGGTAAGTTCTCGGAATACTTATCTGTTGGAATATTGGAGGTATCGAAAGTACAACCATTCAATTTAAGGAATAATAATAACTTAAGACCGGAAAGATGTCGTTTAAGCAGTACTCAAAACTCTATTTTACATGATGGTATTATTTATTTTAATAACCTACCCACATACCTAAAAAGTGAAACCGGAATGAATCAATTTAAGAAAAAACTCAGTGCTTTTATAAAATATAGTGTCGTTTAGCCAAAATATATATACAATTTTTGTTTTAATTAATATGTTATCGTCTATTTTAAAGTTCTTAAACTAATTAATATTGTTTCTTTTCTTTTGCTAGGGATATTATAGAGCCCAATCTTGACGTTAAGATGGGTACTCTTGGCCTTGGCCAGGATGGTATGCAGAAACTCTATTAAAAAAAAAGAAAAACTATTCTAGAATGAATATAGAAACAACGGAATGGTTTATCCGCAATCTTCTTGTGAATAAAGAAACGTCAAATGCTTCTGAATGTTTGGAAAGAATATAGAAACACACTCAACAATTATTGTAGACTCAAGAATATCTTTTTTTTTAAATTAAATAATTTATTCAGAAACTCGCACTAATTATTCGCTCCCGATAGTTCAAAGCTAAATAGCTTGCATCATTGGAATAATTTCGTAACTTTTATTTCATTGAGAAATGCTATAATTTGATTTTTCCTTCTTACCTCTTTAAGGTTGGACATTTTGAGAGAATAGTTTTCTTTCTTTCGTTGAAGTTAGCATATGATGGATTTTTTAACTGAAATAAATTTGAAAATTCATCTCACACAGCTTGACAGTCCATCTCACACAAGTTGACATTTTTAGGATTGGATCTAAAACCAGTTCGCATATTTGAGGGTTTGAGGTTAAGGTAACTAAAGTTTTAACCAAGTCTCCCAAAATTGGGTATTTTTCCTATGGGGTTTGACAGCAAATCTTGAAAATTTTGTGAAAAATCACGTTATCAAACAGAACTGCAATGCGAGAATTTTCTGACAAAAATAGCTTAGCAAATTTAGTTTCATCGAAGTGAAGATTTTGACCTTTAAGAATAACCGAGTTAGGGATACATATTGGGGCGTATTCATAGTAGCTTTTTTCGAAATCACAGGTTAAAGTTACATAAATAGATCAACGAATATAGCTCTTATTTGTTAAAAAAAAACCATATTCCATTGATAAAATTCATTGTATTTAGAAAAAATGAGATAGAAAGACTAATTAATAATTCAAGAATAATAAAGAATTTATTTGTATTTATTAAACAATATAAATGATTACCTACACCGTTGAAGTACGTTGTTGGAAATCATAAATTGACAGTCAAATTCCAGGCACAGTATTGAGAAAGCATAATGAGCTGGTGAGGATGTCATGAGAGCAATGTCATCTGCGAAAAGCAGGGCTTTTATTATATGACATGCATTTTCGGTGTCATTGGGTAAACTTATCTTCAATAAACAAAGCAAATAGGATTGGGCTCATTGTACAACCTTGCCTGACTCCTTGTTCTGTTCTGTACATATGTACATATCTCTGACGCCATTTGGCCATCACACACTGGATCGATTTTGAGGCAGATTAACCCCCCCAGAGTAGATTTTACTTAAATAGCGCACAGGATAAAAACATTGAAGGAAAATTGTGTGTACAAACATGTTTATATTAGTAGATTTTTTTTAGCCTGGAAATAAACAACTTCTGTGTTTTCAAATATGTTCTGCAAAAAAATGGGAAACATTTTTCCACGCACTCTTTACATTTTCCCAGATTGAATGAATGTGGGATGTCTCATTGTGTAAAAATATAGATCTGTTATAGAAAAACAATTGGAACAGCACTGAATATATTGTTTAGAACGTTGGTGTGTATTACTTCCATTTAAATTCGGCATAACAGATTAACTCTATGAAGATTTTGTTATATGTATTTTGTATGTAATTGTTGCAATGCCAAATTGTTGGACATAGAGTAGATATAATATTACCAAAAAAGCTTCGAAAAGGTACATTCAGAAATTGAATGTGACTTTATTCAGTTAGTGCGGGGTGTACACTGTACATCTTACGGTTAGAGTCAAAAACATTTTTTAAAGCAATTTTATTACAGATGGGTTCAAAAGAACAATTCTCTGTCTATCAGCAAAAAGTTATTTGGTATGATTAACAGGTAAATAAAATAAATATTTAGCACATACAATTATCATATTTATATTTTGTTCGTCGTCACTTTATACCTAGATTTTATCTTAATATCACGGTAGACGAGTTATTCAAATAAATTTGCAGGTGATCTTTTACCGTTATTCGCTATTCTTAGATGGGTCTATAACATTTACTTTTTTTTAACCTTGCAGATTACTTCAATTGTATAATACGGTAATAACTGTTTCAAACATAATTTATTGAGTCTCCAAATTTATGACAAGCTAAAATTAATTTTAACTTGAGTTTTTATTTTAAATTTACATAACTTTATTACAATGTATATTTTCATTAAAAATAATCTGAAATAAGCTTATTTACAAATTCACAGAAAAGTATTGCTAAGCTAAAGTTTAAATGTTGGTTAAAATTTCCGAATTTACTTTGACATTTGATATCTCATTTTTGTACGTTTTTATTGAATAGGAGATTTATTTTCAAATTATATTTCCAAACTTATTTTATACCTATGGAGTTGACATAATATAATGATAAAAGCCGTTATAATAGAAAATATAAACAAACTTTGTAGCAGCCCGTGGCGAAATGGTCAGCGAGTAGATTAGTCACGCCACAGGAAGGTCTGGTATCGAATCTCAGCCTCTACCTATGAAGAAATGTCTTTTTCATGGCTAATGCCTCTTGCGAGGAATCGAAAAATCCTCGTAGAGTATCTCTTGTCTTGAAAAAGTGCCTCTCACCTTAGCCATTCAGATTCAGCATTCAGTTTTAAGTCACTAGGCCCTCTTTCACCGCGGGCTGTTGAGCCGCCAAATTTATCTATTTTAAACAAACCTCGTATTTCAATTGTTTTCGAATTTCTGTTAGCAAAACTAAGTTTTCTTGAATCTGATAAAACAATATACCAGCAAATCTAACCAAATCGCTGTCGTTGAAATTGCAAACAGACAATTGCTGCCGGTGTTATCGCCAAACATAACCTAGTTTCGTATATATGTATTTATACACTAAGCGTGGACTTTTATTTAATTAAAATTAAAAGAAAAAAGATTCAATAAATACCTACATTGCAAAAATACAGTAACACATGCCGGCTGAAAGTAAATAAATCTTAAGCAGTGTTGTAAAAGAATCAAGTCACTTAAAAGTCTATAAAAAATGCATTCTGTGCGTCTACATAATTAAGATATCCTTCCAAGTTTATATTTATGAAGTCACAACACAAGCCAGGAAATCGCACGTGCAGTTAAAATAAAATAATCTACCGGGTGTAAGATCTTTCTAGAGCATTTTTATTTTATTTATTTAAAGCTTCTTTGAAGACCTCAGACCTCAGTCAGATGCGAAGCAATAGCAAACACAATTCCTCAATTTAGCTGTCAAGAAGGAAGCATACCTACATTTATTAGTGTTGAAGAAAATAGACGAAGGTAGTTCTCCCTTGAAAAACATTTTTGGTGGAAAAGGCTGAGCTAAGCTTGTGTAAGACCAAAACGATCGGTCAATTAAACGATCGTCGTTTCGACGGTTTTGCTCTCTATATTTCCCTTTAGACCTGATAGATAGCTCATAGTCAAAACAGCGATTGTTCTAGACTTACGCGATCTTGGCCCTGAATTTCAACGAACTAGTCATTACGCCAAGGGGTGCTTCAGGAATACATGTTAGTTTTCAATATTTTAATCAGTTTAGGATATAAATTATGTTTGTATTGGATCTATAATTTTTGTTTGCGATTTTTCGTTTTGCATCATTTAAGTGCTTCTTATAAACTACTCAATTTTTTGGAAACAAATTTGCACTATAAACTGTGTTTGTAGAAATAAGACTAAAAAGAGGACAAGCGAAAGTATCGCAAAAAGAAAGTAAAACAAATCGGTATCAAAAATGAGAAGAGATGTTCTAGTAACCGTATCATACAAAAATTTATTAGAAACTGTATACCTACACAGGTACCTATTATTTTATTTTAAACAATATATGCGCCATCTCCTAAATTGTTAAGAAAAAAATTGTTTGAGTGCCGGGACTCGCGGTTAATATGTGTAAACATCAACGTGAGCGGATCCAAAACGGACTTGTTTTTGCTTGAAGGGGATCTTAAGATTTTTTTTCACTGAACGCACCCATCCTAGTATGAAGATCGTAACGTTGCACACCGTAACGTTGCACGACGTAACGTTGCACACGAACGTTCACGTTTTTTTTTGCACTCTACCGCCAGCATAGATGTTTACACATCAAAAGATGTTCGTTAGTTTATTCAATTGTATTTGCTTGAGTATGATTTAAGTCGTACCTACTCGATTGACTTCAAAAACAGACTTTCTTCATTTTTTGTGTCGAAGCTAAATTATTTAATCAACTGGATACACAGAATAAAAACGAAACATGTTTACTTAATAGATAATACATACCTATCTCTGTACATACATATATGTACATAAACTTTTAAAACTTCAATTGTTCTTAGATCATTCTTTTTTTTTTACTTTAAAATTTAAAGTTTTAATGTTGAATAATAATGTTAATAGTAATAAATTAAGTATTATTGAATAATGTTTAGCAAAATAAACGTCTACTTGTTGAAATTGTATCGTACCTGTGTTACGATTTTTGTTTGTTAATTTATTCTGAATAGGTTTTTTTTTTTTAATTAAAATTTGGTGTTAAAAAATTAATGGACATGACTGTTAAGCTATGTGTTTCTACATAGGTACCTATGTAATTCAGTACTCTTTAAATGAGGAGTTGGCCTCCTGAGGAAGATAGTAAAAAAACGCTCCCAGAACTTAACATCGCGGTGGTGTGAATAAGAGTCAGTAAGAACATAGTTAAAAACCAAAAAAACCTAGGGATAGATATTTATTGTTTTTTAGGTCCCCTACATATCTGCAAATTTATGCTGGATTTCCGACTGAAAAATTGGCAGTAGGCGCTTGGCAGTCACACATTTTGCTCCGTCAAAAATTGAGCAGGCAAATCCAAACCTTTTTCCCCAGGATTGGTCACAAAAACAGAGAAATTTTCCTGAGGAATCGAGTGTATATATGAGATTTCTGAGATCTTAAGGATTTATGAGATATAAACTGACCAGTTCCTGTTAGAAAATTGCCATTTTGTCAGTCGTGTGAATCCAGAATAACAACACGAACACAGAAGTGATTGAGAGCTTTAAGTTACTAATCCCTGGTTCTACAAGAGATGTCGCTCCAAAAATGTACTAAATAGGTACGCCCACATATTTACATACCTACTCAAAAAATAAAAACTTAACTTAAATTTTCGAATGTAAACACCATAGATAATATCACAAAATAAAAGCGCTCTTGGCAACACTCTATTATTTTACAATTTGCCAACAAAAATTAGAGGGCAAAGGAAAGAGAAAAATATGCAAAATCAGCACAAATTAAAGAAGAAAAAAGACCAGAATAATAAAAAAAAAAGTTTGGATTTCATTTTTTATCTATGTACGGTCTAATGACTCCAGTGAGAATGAATTCGCACTTTTAATTAAATTAAAAAAAAAGTTGATAGAAAATACATTTTGCATAGAATAACTTACCTTCCAAGAATCTCTTTCGGTTCATATTTAGCATAGAAACCTTTTGCCGCATCTTTGTCGGGCAACAGATCATCCTCTTCGTCCTTGGCCATGTCTCCGCGCCGAATTTTGCCCAAATTAATACACCGAAGACAACTAACTGTCCTTTCTCTCTTTTATATCACACGAATCACAATTTAATTCTTTACAATAGTTAAGTCTATATTTTTCTATAATAAAATAATAACAACGGCTATGTAGGTGGCTGTGGCTGCCTAGTTATTATTTTTGTTTCTTCTTTTTATTTAAAGAAAAAGCTAAAAAGCGCGATGCCGGTTAATAGATTTTTTTTTTCCTCTCAGACGAGAGACGCAGACCAACTAAATAGCTAACACACAGAACTTAGAATAAGTCACAAAAATTATTTAAATATAACGTGCAGTGATCTCTATTTTTATAACAATAAATAAGTAATAAGCTAGTAGTAAAGACGGAGTGACAACAATCCGTGAGATATGTTCGGTGTGCGCTTGCAGATAAAATCATAAAAATAAATTTATCATTTATGTGACGTTTTTTTTTTTTTTATTACACAACTTTTCTTCAATTAAATGATATTTTTGTTGTTGTTATTTTTCGCCTTCTTTGAGATGTGTTCTTCGTAGTTTGGTTTTTGTGTTAACTTTTTTTCATCATAATTGGCTACTTAACCCTTTCGTTTCTTTTTCTTAAAGTTTAGTTTTTTTGGTTTAATTTGAGATGAAAAATTTAATTAATTTACATTAAATTTTTGCAAAAATAAATAAAATTCCGTCATTTGGTCAACAAAACGGATTATATACGAAAAAAAAAGACACCGACTGAACACAGTTCAGAAGAAAAAAATGTTCAATGTCAAAAAAGGTTAATCTACATTCTACACTACGGCTTCACACTCCTTCCTGTGCGCGATGTAGTTTTTCTTCTAAATATTATTTTACAATATTTCACTTTACAAAAGGTCTTTTATCTTAGCTTCGATTAAATATTATTTAAATTCGAAATTATTTATTTAAACTCGAAATACTAACACAAAACAGAGCTATATAATTCGAACGGGGAAATTTCAGTTTCAGGTTATTTTCAATTGAAAAATATTGACCCGTTTTTCACACTTTCGCGGTCGCTTGCAATAGTCAATCTGCTGGAGCTGGGTGCGCGCAAATAAATAGATGAATGCCAGTGCCAAGCAGTTCACAGTTGAATAGATTTAGATTAACATGAACTATCGAATAATCAACTTTTAAAAACAAAATTTATAATTATTAGCAGAAGTAAATTCAATTCGACCGAATTTATTTGATTGGAAATTTCGTGAAACAAGTGCAACAAAAGCCAGCAACCGAACCGACTAACAGCAAATGAATTTGGCGAATGAGAATGACGGTGTGGAAGAAGAAAGTCAACGGATAACTTTTTATGTACTCTTTTCGCTGAAGAAAAATAGAAAAATAAACAATCGAGTTATCTCTGTTGCACGCCATTACGAATGTCAGTGGAAGGCAACTTGTTAAAATTTATATCATGAGAGTACCACAATTCTAACATAATTCGTTGCATAGTTGTAGGAGATTTAGTTCATAGTTTGTTTGATTTTATTTACGTACACTGCGTATCAACAATAATGTACATAACCTTTATTTATCCTTTTATTCGAAACCATGAAAATGAAAATATGTTTTATGATTCATAACAGATTTCATTTCAGATTTTGGCATGCTGGAATACCAAAAATGGAATTTGGTAAAAGATTTTTTGACAGTTCATAAAAGATTTTTAGCACATTTCATTAGAGATTTTGGCATGCCGAATACAAAAATTGTAATTCAAAAAAGATTTTTTGAAGCCCAAAAGAAAACATCAACGTACTAGTTCTACCCAGGACGGTGTTCACATTGGACTCACTCCGCGCGACTCATATTGACATTTCATTGTTTTATCTCACTCCAACTCATGATAAGAAAGAGAGTGAGGCAGGATTTTTTCAAAAAAATCAAAAATCCTGCCTCACTTTCTCATATAGTTGTGTAGAGTGAGATAAAAGAAAAAGATGTCAAAATGAGTCGCGCGGAGTGAGTTCAATGTGAAAACCGTCCAGGGATGCCAGATTGAGGTATTTTTCCCGTTTTTCGAGATTTTTTGACCCTAAAGGCAAAACCAACCAATACAACGGGAAAAATAGGCAGCTCAAAACTTGCAGGTTTTAATACCAAAACTATTTTTTTTACAACGTTTAAGAACCAGATATCATAATAAATTAAATAAAAAAGCACTTAATGAACACAACCCTTGCCATATGTCTTGCCATGCGCTTCGAACTTAATTTTTACACTGGAAACCTCTGCTTATAAAAAGCCTGGCAGCGCTGGTTTCTCCTGTTTTTGATTTTGGGTTACATGCCGCCTCCACTGGATGCTCAGGGCCAGTTTCGTAGTCAGAAAAGTGGCACTTAAGTGGGCAATGTGAGAGATAAAGGCGCAATATCACAGTGCACACTTACCTGAATAAGTGTCACTTAGGTCTCCAATGTTGGTGACTTAAGTTCCACTTACGCTGGCTATGAAACTTAAGTCCTAATATGGGAAACTTTAGTGCCACTAATTCCGGTAAGTGTCCACTGTGAAACTGGCCCTCAGATTTGAACATATCTGGAAAAAAAAAATAGAGCTCCCTATTGCACGGATATTTAAAAACACTGATACACGTGTTCTTATAAGATCCGGATTTGAATCCGTGTATTTCGTGTATCCGTGCATCCGTAGATACTTGTATTTTAAATATCCCTGTTTATTTTAAATCATGCAGTTTTTATAGAGAGGTGTAATTTTATGAGAATTTTTCGCTAAAAATACATCGATAACGCCTTTTAATTCGAATTTGTTCGTGGATCGAAGTTTCGTACCTACCTACATCATTCGATCAGCGATTGATTAAATATTAAAATTGTGTTGCTCACATACAGTAACGTGCTATTTTCATTCATTTTTATTCACTTGTACATCAAGGAAAAACTCAATTAACTTATATAACTGATTACTGTAAGCATTAGGCGTTTTTCTTTTTTGGTTCCGAGCGGGGCACAGAGTGGGGCTTGAGCGAATAGAGCTTGCTCCGAACCGGATTAATTTAAGAAATACTATTGAGCACTAAACTGTCATTGTATATATTTTTTTTAATAAAACGTCAGAATTGTCAGCTTTGTTTGTGAAATTGGTGGTTATATTTTCAAGTTTTGTTTCCTTTTAATTAGTTTCTAGTTAATACAAAATGTAAAAAGCAATTATTTCACAAAAACTTAATGAATTTAGCTGCGCTCAGCTTTTCAATCGATGTGCTCGGTCATTTTTTCCGAGCTCATCGAGCAAGCCCAGTTCGAGCTCTGAGCTAAAAAAGAAATACAAGTTGAGACCTCGGAGCGCTCCGAGTTAAATAGTAAAATAGTTCTTCTTTGGACAGCTCAGTGCCCCGCTCGGAGCTAAAAAAGAAAATCGCCTATTGTGAAACTCCGATTTTATCCAAATAACGTTAAACTAGAAAATCAATTTTTTCACAAAAAATCGAATCAATAAAATCCATAACCAATTTCAAGGCTCTAAAAGTCCATGCCTTAAAAAGATAAAAATCAAAAACCAATCCGTGTATTAAGAATCCGTATAATTAAGATCCGTTAGTTCTTAAGATCCGGATACACGGATAATAAGCATATAAATACACTTGTACAACACGGATCCCGTGTATCCGTGTTTTAGAATTACACATTTACACAATTACACAGGCACAAAAATCCATGTCCTGTTGTGAAATTATCCATACAAGTCAGATTGTGGTTGTAAAGTTGGACATCGTTGATGCCCAGTGGAGGCGGCATGTTAAGTTCACCGTTTCCATGAATAAGATTTTTCGGTCTACGGAAAATTCGACTAAAAACATTTCGACTAATAACAATTCGTCTAAAACAATTCGATCGAAACATCGCCAAAGTAATTCAAAACAAAATCTATTACTTCAAAATAACAATTTGCTTGAAACCAAATCCAATAGTGAACCCAATCGACGGGGGGGTTCAGGGTCAAGTTCTCCTCCATAATTTAATGATGAAGAGCTTACAAATAATCTTCATTTTCTGGAGCTCTATCTAAAAAAAACTGATAAAATCCAATCCCGTTTTTTAATGAATGAAATTCAATTCTGTGTAAAGTACGAGTATGTACTTATGCATGTTCATATATGTATCTCCACTTTTACCATTTATTTTGAAAAAAAAACACCACTAATATTTTTTGAAATTAGATATACGGATTTAGTTAAGTAATTGTTTGAGATACAAATGACTCGGAACCCGTAAAAAGGACACGTTTAAAAAAATGCGAAAAAGCGTGTGATAATTGAAATATAAGAACATAACCAAAAAAAGTCAACTCAGTTTCTCTTTGTTGCAACCATTCAGGTCTCACGAACAAGCTCGAGCATTTTCCCTAGGATTTTAAGTCAGCCCTATCACGAATTCCACCGTTATCGGAATGTTTCCCAATCCTGAAAAAAAACTATCACATAATCCGTTCGTATTGGTAATTTGTATGAGATTTTCCAATACGATGGATTCCGTGATACTTATTTTCGGGATTCGTAACAAGTTTTCGATAACGTTTTAATTCATGATAGGGCTGAGTATATGTAGGTAGAGAATCTTTACGAAAAATGTTCTTCATTGTTTATTGGAGCTACCTTGAAGATTAAAGTGTTTTCAATCTTTTATTTTGCTTCCCATTAGCGTAATGGTTGAGGACTTGGACTATCACGTCGGTGCCAGAGTTCTGCCTACGAATCATGTCTACTTCACTTAATCTTTTTTAGGGGTAATGCCTCCTGCGAGGGAGTGACAAATACTCCGAGAGCATATAAAGTTAAAGATACAAGTTCCTTTCATGACAGAAAACTGTAGGTCCCCTCCATTCCTGTCGACTTTCACGAACATAGGAATGTTAGAGATTGTCCATCAGACACAACTAACTGTCTCACCATCAATACATTTTTTTCTCCTGAAAAATCGTTTTACTATTCAAAATGTAGAATACTAACATATTAAAATAGTGTTGCATTTCTCCATTGATGTTTTTTTTTTAATAATATTGAAAAAGCCATCTAGGATTTGCATTGTTTTAATAATATTGATCAAACTAAGTTTAATTTTTAAAAAAACTTCAATATATTGCGTCATATTTTTGTAGATATACTGATTACAATAGGTTATTAAATAGGATTTTAATATTTCCTTCAATTTTCTTTGTTTACGCAAGCCAAACATTAATTGCTCCAAAAATATTTACAACGTTTAAAGTGATGGCTAAACATTAGAGATGGAACCAAAAGTTGTTTACCTCAAAAAAAAAAGCATAATTATTTATAATCATAAAATAATGTTCTTAAACTTAAAAGTAGTTTTAATATTTTTTTTTTTCTTGAAATAAGTGCATGAGAACTTAAAATATAAAGTCATATAAAAATATATAATATATATTGTATTGTATTTATGTTTGTTTTTTTTTTTTTTGTTTTTTTTTTCTTTAAATTCTAAATGAAATTTAAGCACTAAATGAGAGATATTTTAAAGGGAGATAACTAATACACAACACAAGTCGGTTGTAAAACACCTTTTTGAGAAGATGCATCCCTCTATTGTTGGGCTTGCATTTTAGCTTGCATTTGTGCCAGCATTTCCTGCATGCGCCTTAATTCAGCCTCCTTCTCAAGAAGTATTCGGTCTTTGTCCGAATGACTTTTATTATTTTGCACCGAGTCACGATCGATTTCTTTAGTTGATCCATTCTTTTTGTTATTTATACCCTTGGCCAGACGCTCTGAACGGTAGTTTTCGTAATGTACTTCCTGAGTGACCTCTTGAAGGTCTTGCATATGGGTTCTGAAAGAAAAACAAGAAAAATTTATTTGTTAACATATTTTCATAATAATATAATGAAATTTTCACGATATCCCAATCTTAAGTACAAGGATTGTTATTTCACGGATTAGTAATACACGGGTTATTGTTTTTATGTTTTCTCTATGATGTTTTTTTATTGAGAAATTTGGTTAGGGTCTTGTTTGAGTAACTTGCATGCTTCCCTAATTGCCAGCAATTCAGCTGGAAATACACTAGCAAAGTTCTGTAGCCGAAAAGACCTACAGATGTTCAAAGATTCGGAAAAGATTCCTGAACCAACACCACGCTCCATCTTAGAACCATCAGTAAAAATAGTTGTTTAGAATTCTTATCGCGTCTTCCTTCCAATCATTTCCAAAATAAAACTTTAAAATGATTAAACGATAGATAACCGAAAAGACAAAAAGAAGTGACAATTTGAGTTATATATGAAGGTTTTATAATAACAAATTCTATATACTACTGAAATACATCAGCCAAGTAGAAGACTTAGCAGATGTATTTCAGTACTATATAGAATTTGTATTATAAAACCTTCATATAAAAACAAAATCTGGCCCTGGGCAAACATTTCCAGCTTAATGATTAAGAATTTTAATCTTGTTGGATATAGTTCACATTGGATTTTTGGCAAAAAATTCATGTAAGTTGAACTGAACTTGACAAGGCCCTCACTAGTCAACTGATGATTAAGTGCGATCGCCGGGACGAAACGCCAATTTTTATGGACTTAAGGCCGTTAAAAGCTATTTTGAATCAATTTGAATTATAGTTATAAACATACCACCTTGAAGTATATGTTAAATATGAACAGGAAATAAAAATCAAAGAGGCATATTCATAGTCACTTTTAAACTCCAGATTATCTTAGACCGGGGTTTATTCAATGTTATTTAGATAGGATAAACCGAGGTCTAAGATAAACTGGCGTTTAAAAGTGACTAAGAATATGCTCCAAAGTGTTTAGTTTCAACATGTTATCGTTTTAAACTGCACGTGAGCAGTAAATCGAGCAACTTATGAGTGTACATACCTATTTCCGTACCCTCTTTCAGAATTTAAATATTTATCAATTAATTTAGATGCCGTATAAGCTCGAGTATGTATATTAACATTAAAAATTCGAACATTTGGATTCGATAATCTCGAGCTAAGCTAACCGGGGAAAAAATTCTTTCGATAATGTTCGGTCCAGTATGTATCGATGTAGTTTGCAGCGTTCTTGTTAGTGTGCGAAACATATTTTTCTTATTTGTTAAGTGTTGGTGTTTTTGGTCAAAAACCAAAAACCCGAAATTTTAAAATTGATAGAAATTAAAGAACGAGGCCCTAGTGACTAACAACTCTCAAACATTCCTCAGCGCGAACGACTAAGGTGAGAGGCACTTTTGCAAGAAAAGAGATATTCTTGGAGGATTTTTCAATTTTTCGCAAGGAAAAGTAACGATAAAAAAAGCATTTCAGTGAAAGTTATACGCACTAACCATTACCCCACAACGAGCAACTTCTACTTGGTAGAACTTAATCAAAAATTCTTAAATTAATGTGCGACTTTTTTTTTAAATATTGTGACGACTTTGAATCTTAAATAAATGCATACATATACGATAATGCAGAAACCATATATGCACGTACATAACTAAATTTAAACAATTGTTTAAAGCAATAAATACCTTCTCTACTTACATAAGCATTGTCCTGAGTTTAATAAAGTCACAATGTTCTGGATTCTCTACTTCTACAACACCCCACGGATACAATCGACCGCGCACTTTCTTTCCTTTAACTTCCAAAAGGGTATTTGCACCACACACTGCAAACGGAACAGCTTCCTTAAGCTGCTTTACCTGTTCTTTGTAATCTTCATCCTCATCGCTATCACAGTCAGGCAGTGGGTAAATTTTAATTCCATGTTCTTCTATTTCCGCAAGGATGCGACATTTCAAGCGAAGAATTTCCTTTTTTGTGAGGCAATCGGCTTTAGCAATAACAGGCACTATATTAACTTTTGAATGAAGTTTCTTCATAAATTCTACATCCAAGGGTTTGAGTCTATAGGGGAATAAAATAATTATCTTAAAGATATGTGCAAGTATGTTTGTTGTCATTAAATCATACCCATGACCAAAAGGCGATATAAAATAAAAACAGCAGTGTATACGATTGTCAACTATATTACGACGGTTCAAACCACTCTCGTCACGTAGGAAGCGTTCGTATTGCTCATCGATGTATTCTAGTATTGCACTAAAACTGTCTGAGTTATCTATGGCATCACCGAATCCCGGTGTGTCGACGACTGTTAAGCGAAGCTTGACACCACGTTCTTCAATTTCAACAGTCGACGCCTCAAGTTTGACTGTTTGCTTTTGTTTTTCTAAAGAAAGCAAAAAAATAATAAAGCAGTTATAAATAAAAAGGATCAATTTTTGTATACATTACATTCAAATACTACATACCAACAGCGTCGGGAATTATTCTTTCTGGATATAGATCTGTAAGAAACAGGCTGTTTACTAGAGTCGATTTACCCAAACCAGACTCGCCCACGACCATCAGAGTGAATTCGAAGCCTTTTTTCACAGATTTTCTGTGAACCTGATTTGGCAGATTTGCAAAACCCACATATCCAGGGGTTTCTATGCTCGAAAACTGTAAACCAAACAATATTTTTTTTTTTTATTTTTTTAATAAAACTAGAACTTATGCTAAAACAAAGAAGAAAGAATTTGCACTTTTGGGGTTGTAATTTGAAACTCTGATAGACCACTAAGAGGCTTACAGGTTTGTGGTTGGCATTTAAGGTGATGAAATTGTATCCTTAAAAGGGTGTTTTGTAAATTGGATTCTAAAGGACTTCATAAATGAGCTTCACAGGAACACATACTAATGCAGTATAATGATAGAAAACAGTTTGACAGAGACAAAAGAGTTTTTGTATTTTTTCTAAAATGCATGATAAACGGTCTTTCACATTGGTGTAGGAGGTATCCACTATTTTTTTGTTTTTCCAACCATTGTCCCTTAATTCATCAAGGATAATTTGGAAAATGATTATTGGGTATATTCTGAGAAAAAAATCGTTCTACAGTAAGGCTCTATCGCCAATGTTGACATCAACTATCGGGGATTAAAAAAAAGCTTACTTTGATTTACTCTGACCCATGTTAACGGAAATCGATTTGTTAATACTAACAGCAGAAACTGTATGCATAGAAAAAAACACTAGCCTTTGTAACTACATTTAAATGGAGTTGATATCACGTTTGAGTCTTCAGATATCCAATGCCTAAACCTGTTCCATTTTTCTTGCCTTAACCTTAATCTTTTTTAAGAATATTTTAAGGAATAGGGTAAGGAAATGAGGATTTTGAACGGTAGTGAAATACTTGATAAATTAGGGAACACCTTGTATAGAGAGCTCACCTTCTATGTACATAATTAGTTTCTTAAATTCCATTCCAAATCTTCCATCAAATAAAGGAAAAATTAACATTATATACTTGTTTGCTTACAGTAACAGGGAATAATATTTATACCACAAAAATATTTATAAAATTACTTAAAAAAGTGTATGACTTTACTTTTAAGACATTTTTCTCGTCTTTAAATGTATGTACGAGCATAAGTAAGTACTTTAAAGTACTTTAAACTATCACGTGTTATCTTAAAGTCCTTATATCCACTCCGAAATACTTAAAACTTAGTGTAAGATGGATGTATGAATATATTTTAGTGTTTTATTTCTTTAACCTTCAGAAACAGACCGGAAAGAAAGAAGACGTTGCCTTCCTTCTGAAAACATGAATATGAAAAAAACAACATTTTGCTTTTGTAATGTATGTCCTTTCGGCATCATTAAAAAAAAAACACATATTTCAAAAACATACACACACTAAGAAAATGACTGAAGGAAGCTTACAAAAGAGGATAATAAAACGGAAGAGAATCTTTTTATTCTTTCATTCACGAACGAAAGTGAAATGCAGACATCCACTTGAACAAGGTTGAAGTATTTAATAACATGGAATATTATTTAAAAGAAAGCTTATTGCGAACAATGTTGACAAGGAGTTAATATGTTTTAAAGACATTAAAGTCCTTAAGCCGTAATGATCTCTCAAACTAGAAAATTCTGTCTGTTAGTTGTTGTTCGCATTAAATGTAAATGACAAAACCCATTTGATTATATACAGTTCCTTTGGAGATTGAAAAGAATTGTATCGGTCCTTTTAATTTGGGGAAAATATGGTTTGAAAAATGTGATGGCCTCAAAAAAAAACAACAAATTCAATATATCGAATACCTACATAAATTTATATATTTCCGATTTTTCAATATTCGTTTGTATTTGGTGTGAATTGTCTGCTTTTTGAAATGATTGTTTTTTGTCATTTGAAAATTGGATGCCGACCCTTTGAACATAAAATCTTAAACTCTCTACAAAGTTTCATCATTATACGACAAAGTACTCCATTTGATAAGAATTCTAAGAAAGTGGCTTGATGGTGCCGGAACGGAAAATTTCAAGTTTTTAATTTTTCCCTTGTATACGCTACAAGTCCTACTACTACTTGACCGATTTGCAGCATTCTACAACAACCAGAAGTGCCTCATATAAATTATACCAATTGTAAAAAAATGCGGGGATTCCACGCCCCTTAAATGGAAAACCTCAAATCCTTGTGCGAATTACAATATTCTACGGTGTCGGGAAGTGCTCTATATGATGATCGGTCAGTCAGTGAATCAGTCAGTTAAGGTTTAAGCGATTTTTGAAGACTTTACATACATACATATTTGAAATTTTGTGAGGCGCCTGTGCTTGATCAGCTAAGCAAATATTTGATGTTTTTTTAATTATTGGTACTGACTTTTTATAAAAAATGATCGGACTCGCTTCATCAACGAACAAAAGTATATCCGACCCCTGAGTTTAGCCTTCATTTGATACCACATTCATAGAAATCCCTTATAGGATAGGTATACTTAGCCCAAAATGCAACCGGAAAAGTACGTTTTCTAACCGAAGCAACATGAAAATGCTTATTAGACCCTTAGAGGATATATAATATGGATTGCTCGTTTCTATCCCTAATGCATTGAAACACTTGGGCCCTTGATAGTGGGCGCTATTTCGGTTTAGATAAAGTCTTAGAATATCGTACAGCTGTTATCATAGTCATAATTTGCCTATTTTCTCTCTAAATTGTTCTACTTTGAAGTAATTCTTTAAATTAGTGTTTGTTTATTATTTTAATGATTTCAATATCTTCTTTTTTAGTTTTTTTCTCCAATGTGCAGAAAACTCAGACCGAGACTTCAAACAGCGACCCCTATGAAAGGTACGCATTCAAAAAAAAAACAAGCACTCCATATTATATATCCTCTAAGATCAGACCAACGTTTAAAGTTAATGTTTGGAATAAAGCTATCCGTTGGTATTCTTTTTTTCATCAGCCGCGATGAAAACTTATTTAAGCAGCTCAGAACGGGGAAACAAACATAAAAATTAGGACAAACTTTGGGCAAGAGTTCAGAAAGCGTAGAACTCCGCCCTTATTGGTTCTTCGAACGATTTTTTGCAAATTTTCTCACATAGTTTAAGCTTTAAGCTTATTTTTTGATATTTTTTTGAATGGCTAATATTATTTTTTTCAGGTCAACCATACGTCTATTTTTCCCTATTTTATAAGGGCAGGTCCTCAGACTTATGAACATATGTACATACGTAATTTCGATAATTCTGAGAGAGACCGTTAAAAGACACAAAAAATTGTTTTTAAGTCGTTGGCTAGATAAATAAAAATGTGCTAATAATAAAAAAACCTTTAAAAAGAGCTTCGCGCCAAAGACAAGTTTACTGAATTCAATTTGATGAGACGTCGTCTAGCCAATAAAAAACTACACCTGACTTAAAGAAATTAAGTAAAAGCGACTGCAAAACCTAATGGTGTCGTCTGTTGTCTAAAGAGTGCCTTGTCTCCCCATTGTCCAAGGAACCATGCACCAGGACGGAACCAGCAAGTACTGAGAAGTTGGGTTCTGCCCTAGGCCCGGAAATGGTTTCTATTGGAAAACCACATTGTTTCTATGTACGCTTTGGCCCCGTTACTCAAAGCCAAGTCCATGCTATCCTGGGTGATAAAAATGTGATCGTATGTTCTGGCCGTCTAAATTTACCTTTTAACCCAATTGAAAGCCATTTGAGAACTTTGGAAGTGGCAAACAAAATCTCACTAAAGTGTTGCATCACAACCCCAGCCTTTTCCACACCATGCAAAAGTCTGAAAAGAAGCCCCGGAAGCTGTAATCGCACCAAAGGCACATTAGTATTCTTCATTTTTGTATCTTTGTCAATTATTTAGGTTAGTCCTTTTTCGAATGATGTAATGTTGATTCCACATAAATAATCTACACACAAAATTCTGTCAAACAAAATTGCTACAAAACCGAAAAAAAAAAAAAATTATTTTAGTTTAGAATTGACAGGAAATCTATACTGTCCCTCTCCCTAATACACTTATTGGATTTCATCCTCACATAAAACAATTTTGTTCTGTTTGGATCTTCTAATCGTAGTTGACGTTTCTTTAAATAAAAAAAAAGAAGACATACAAAATTGTCAACTTCTTTCAATTCCCTTTAACCTAGTTCACAACTAGCGCATTTAAGAATGTATCCAAGAAAATAGAAAGTTATTTCGGCATCTCTGCTGCAGTGCATCCCTTTGCTCGACAACTTTCTTTAACTTCCAGCTGTGTAGTTCTTTTCCATGTAGGGTGAAGGAGATTCTCTCACCAGCAGAACACCACGTAGTACTCACGTACTGTATGAGTTTGAGTATCTATTTCCTACCAAATTGAAATAATTTTTTTTTTTTTTTAAATTAAAATGCTGCACGCAGTCTGACACCGTTTAATTGACTGTTATTTATGCATGCTATAGCTATAGTGCTATGTGCTTAGTTTTTTTTTGTTCATATTATTATGTATTTTCCCACTCCATTTTTGGTTCGTTTTCAATTGGAACCCATTAGTTATTTGGTTTTGTTGTTGGTTTTGCTGCATGTCTGACGATTGAGGTTAATTTCAAGAGTTCTGGTTGTGCCGTTCTGGTAGTTTTCTGTTGCTGCTCTGCAATTGAGGTAAAAGTAAATGACCGGACAAAAGGAGACACTGCTCGAATGATGGGGAATAAAACTGGCAAGTCTGACGCATAATTGTGTTGGTATAAAACTTTGAGTATCCAACAATGAAAAATCGAAATACTCAGACTAGATGAACAAAAAATGAGTCATTTTTTCTGTATATTTAGGGAAATTGATTTAAAATTGAGATTAAAAGGTTAAAGCAGTATTCTATGTCTAGATATAATAATGTAGCTATACATACATATATACTTATATATATATATCTCTGATTAAACATAATTTTTCCGAGCCTGTTTCTATGAAAAATAGAAACACAAGTTCTCTGCATTACTGACAATAATGGTTCGAATTGATCATGAATCAAGAGGCTTTGAGTATTCCACTTTTATAGACGATTTTCAACGACAGCGACATCGACCTTATCAAGAAGCTGACAAATCAGCGGCTGAGATGGATGCGACACGTTGAGCGTATGGACAGCGACGCATCATCAGCCCAACGAGCCATCACATCTACCGCAAAAGCCGTAGATTATAATTTCAAATATAAAATCGTTGACCAACTGACCTATCCAGAATCATGAGCCTAGGTAGACCAGTCTATAACTACCAATTTCAAATAAGTAGCTGCTCTTGATGGCGTGACAGCATATGTATATCTCCTGGGTCCTGACTTCACTGGCAGAGCAGATGCTATGAAAATGCTAGTACATATTTTAAAGAATTGTATTCATATCAACTTGAGTCGTCGGCCATCGCTCATCATCAGACGAGGGATTTCGATTTGTGGCCGTGTTAATCCCAGCACGTCAGATGCAAAATCTCTGATGGCTCATTTGCTATTTGTCACTATTTAGTTTACAATACTAAATACTGGCAGCATACGTCTTCTTAAGATGTTACTAGACTTGATCGGAAAGAAACCTGACGTAGTGCCGTCCGAGATCAATGTTAGGCGGAGGAGTACCTTATATCAATAGCAATTGTATCATTACAGTTGACGGTTGATTGGTCAGGAGGTATCAGAGTCCGTTATTGACATGAGTTATCATTGCTTACGTATGTCTTTTACAGGAATATTGTGATATGGGTGTATTTTGATAAAAAAAAAACTATAAAATAATTCCTTGGTAGCAAATTTTGTGATAGAGTGAAGTGGACGAGTAAACAAGCACGAGTTTAAAAAAATAAAGCTTCCCCATAAGCCCTGTAGCAGTAACTGATCAAAACAAAATTTCCCATCGATTGTGAGCTCTCTGGCCACACTGTGGTTCAGAACTTGAAAATAATGTTATTGAGTAAACAGTTTAAATGAAACAACTGGTTATAGTTCGATTACAGTAGTATTTTTGAAAATGCTTTAAATAGCAAATAGATTTCACACTGTTTATCTTTTTATTGAATGAATTCAAAAGCCCATTTCTTCGCAACATGAAATAGATAGAGTTTTCAAAATTATCGTCAAATATTTTCTTGTGAAAATAAGTCATCAATCAAATAATAAGCTCGTGCATGCCCAAATAAGTTGGCAGTAACAGTTTAAAGGAAATAATCTAAAACCGCCAAAAAACTCGTAACGTATATTATATTTAGCTATGGAAACCTATTAATTATCAAAATATGAACTTTTTTGTTTACGTTACGGCTAAAAAACAAATAGAACAATATTGAAAATTACTAGCACATCAAGTTTTTAAATTGCTAACCGCAGGAATGTAAACAAAAATTATAGTTTTTATTTGTTTAAAGCAAGTATTTTAAGTTATAACACTACAGATTGCAGTATCATATCGCTCACTTATCGATTTATCATTCGCTTGCAAAGAAGAGAAACAAAAAACAGAAAGCTTAAACCATATCGCATTGATACCTTAAACTGAGTCACACGTTAAAGTGATTGGCAGTTCATGTGTAACTCCAACAAATTGACAATCATTGCAATTTATGTTGTTTACGGAGAAGCGGGATAATTATTAACTTAACAAAACAAAATGCAAATGGAAATGTGCTATAATACTTCATGTGGAAGCAATTTTATTGAAAGTAGGTCTCTGCATAGTCAGAATGCCGATTCCACTCATTTCCTGGTGTACGATTCTTTACAAATGAATCATTATCCACCCGGGAGATGGTTATATATACAACTGTTCCAAGTGGTTTAAAAATATATACAATTTATTTGCAGATTCTACTTAATGAGATCGTTTGAGTTATTTTTAATTAGAAAAATTCAATTAAATTGCATCCGAAATGCTTCGGTTTTTTGTAATGACAGTCTAAGAAACAACCCATGCATTGTACTGCATTTATTTGCATGTGCACATATGTACATACAACGTATACATAGTTTGTTAAGTTTAGATTTTCCGGGCGCGAAAATGATAGTCTCGGGTGATATGTTGAAATTGAGATTAACTTATTACAATCAAAGCGAATTGAAAGGTCTTCCAATTAGAAATATGTAATGTCTTTCAGTCACACGGAAGTCATTCTTAAATTCCTGTTTGCATAGCAGTAAAAATTGTTTTTTTTCGATTCTTGTTTTAAGGCAGCAGTTATAGCTTTCATAGAAAACCATCATTGGATATTTAAAGAAGATTTTTAAGGGATTTTAAGTTCTCAATCTTAAAAATCCAACCATCTAGTTATCAGCTTCTAATTGGTATCATAAGGTAAAGTAATTAGCAGAAATTTATTGTTGTTGCACTACATTTCAGCTACCATACATATATATGTACTTCGAGGGAGATTGAATACGATTCTTGGTTGTAGCTTTCTCTGAATCGACCTCCCTCTGTTATACTTGGTCAACAATTGCCGTAAGACAAAAATTAAGAAAAGTTCCTTCTTGGGATACACACCTTATCAGTAACAACCTTCTATTACATTAACATCAATTGGTCACCAATATTAAAACCGATATTGATAAAACGTGTTTAGTACGAGTGTTTGTGTTTGAGTGCCTAAATTTTGAAGATAAGGTAGCAAAAAATGCAATTCTGGATCCCATTAGAAAACACGAAGAAATTTTACAAATTTCATCTTCAATTTGAACCTATCAACTTTGTTTAACCACCCGACAAGGTATAGCTTTTATTTCCAATGTTTTTTTTAGATTTTTATTTCTTTTACTCACCCCAACATTTACATATATATGTATGTATGTTAATGCAAACTGAGTAAATATCACATTTTTGAATGGGCCGTCGCGGAATATTCCTCTTGTTTTCGTATATCCTCCTTGCCAACGTCTTAATTTTTTTCCGTGAATTAAGAGAACATTTCCACCAGTTTTGTTGTTGTAGGTAACTGGTTAAGCCCTGGATTTATAAAGAACACTTTTTTTCTACATACATACATTTTTGTATTGAAAAAAACTAATATTTTTGCAAATTAAACTTTCCTTGTAAGGACGTTGTCGGCTACAAAAACGATGTTAATCAGAAAATTGACAGTAGTTGTCAACCGCTATAGACACTCACAATAAGGATTTCTCAATTTTCCGATCATTTATCCATCCTTCGTGGTCGATTATCGAGCAATAATCGACAATTACGGCGTTTGTTGCGAGTGTCGTTCATCGTTGGATTCAATAAAAGTCGATCGTACTAAAGCAATGGGCGCGTTAAAATTTGGATCCAAAGCAATCTGGATAGCTTTGTGTTATGAAATCACAGCTGATGGCATCCGATCCAACAACTTCATATACATATATTTATTGTTCGATGATCGACAAAAGTCGTTTATCGATAAACAAACGACACTCGCAATAAGGGCCTACTAAGGGCCAATGGATTTAACAGGTGAATGAGTGTCAAGTTAAAGAAATAAACGTTTTCATTTCCCTGAAAAGACAAGATTCATCCCACACCACATCTTTAAACTATTAGTTAAAAAATTTGTTTCAAAGTAGGTACCTATCTGTTTATAAGGTCACCCTAGTTTGTGTTATAAACTTTAATTTGTATCTGTTTCCATAGTTTGTAGACTTCAATAGGTGGTACCTAATATATTGACTGAATATAATAAAGATCTAATTAGAAACGAATTGTTGTTAAGTTTTATTTGGAATTCGAGATTAAAAAACTTAAAAAGACATTTTCAACGTTCCATATTTTTGTCGTTCTAGATAACGTCATGAATCATGACCCCAAACTTTATTATCTGATACCCGATTATAGGTATTATTTGGCTGCAAAGCTGAATGCAATTTGTTTAGTGTTAGGTGCAACTAAAATTTTACATCTAGGAAGTCGACGATGTGCATCGCTTTCGTTTTCATTAAAATTTTAGAATTCACCCAAAAGAAGTCATTGATTAGCTTTCCCTTAAATAATTGGCCGGTTCATTATTAGAAAAAAAAAACAATGTTTTACCAAAAATGTAACATAATACACGAACGAATCCCACTTTGAAAATCGAACCATTACAAGAGGGCGTCATATCTACCTACCAGCCTACCACAAAAGTGCATCAAGCCGCGCCCTTGAATTCCTGACTTTTTTTCTTTAAATTATATTCAACAGAGGAACAGCAGAACGCGAAACCGTGTTGTGTTGAAGAAAGACCTTGTGCCCCTTTTTATCAATAAACTTTCAACATGAAAAACATGTAACAATGAAAATAATAATAATTGAATTATGGGAAGAAAATACTTACGCTCTTGGTGTCTGACATTTTGCGTTGGAAATTTGCGTTTTTCCTCCTCGCTGCTTAGTTAATTATAAATTCACAGCCAAAAAATAAAACAAAATGTTTTTTTTTTCACTTCGTTTTTCTTATGTATTTTGCTGGATATGTTTATTTATTATTAAAGAGTTTTATATTTAATTATTGTTTTAGTCAAAAATTCAGATAACATAAAATTCTAAAAGAATAATTATGAAAGGAAAAAGTTGCGAGTTGATGACAAAAGATAACAAAAGGATGAGCAAAATGAACTTCACAACAACAACGAGAACATAAAAATTCCACCAACGTGATTTCCGCGACGAACAACAAATCACGACTGCATTCGAAAAGCAACTGAAAAAATGAAAAAATTTCCTCGGTCCGGCTTTTTTCGAAACAAATATATATCTGTCTCTTTCGGATCTCATTGTTTCCATCGCTCACCATCGCATATTGGTGTAGTGTTAACAGGAAATTAACATAAATTCCCTAATATTTTTAGAAAATCCCACAGTTCTGATATTATTACAAGTATGTCGCCTCATTGCCACAATTTTTTTCAGTAACAAAAACTTTTCTACAGCGTTCCAGAGCCAGTCAGTAATATGATTTAAGATTTAAAACCCACCATTATTTTACGACTTAAGGTTAATGTCAGAAGTTTGATTATTTTGTTCAGTTGAAACATTACATTCCAATTTAATACATTCGGCCCTGTAATGTTACGAAATTTTGTTCGATAATTCCATCCTTAATTAACTCATTTCCCACACAAATTCACATTTCCAAATGAAATAAAAAAACTACCGAATACAATGTTTAATTAAAACCCATTTTAAAAACTTTTGCATGGAAACGTAAAATCTCGATGCATGAAAAACAGAAATAGAAAATAAAGAGTACGTTTCCTTTTTGAATTTTTTGTTTTATTGATGCCAAACCAAAAGAAAATGAGATAGCGTGAGATGAAATACATGAAAAACAATTAACTCAAAAAACTAATTTCGTCGTCCTTGATATAAATTGGCATTTCTCTAGTCTCGTACATAAATTTGTTTAAAAAATCCCAGTATATGAGCACTGCACATCGAACAGAAAAGAGGAAAAGAGAAAACCACGATAAACAGAAACTGTATCTGTTTCTGTTTAACGTGAGAGAAAACCTCGTTTCTTTTCCTCGAAACATAGGTATCGTTTCAATCACAGATTAGCCATATGAAGATGAGAATGTTTCGTACGTTTCACCCTCCAAAACCCATTTGTTTACATTGTTGTATTTGTAATTTTTTCCCGCGTCGATGAATAGATGTGAAATGCAACAACAATTTAACCAGGTGTGTGAAGATCCCTACTGTCTATGTGTGAGGTTTTTATACACACATTCTCATTTTTTATCTGATATCTGACAGCTCAAGCTTGTAGGCAAATAAAAATGGCTGCCGGGGATTCTCATCTTCATGTGGCTAATCTGTGGTTTCAATCAAAAGAAAGATATTTTAGAAATAAATAAATTATAAATTTATTATTCACAATTTGCACAGAATTTAACTAGACTACCACTCGGTGGACATTGAACTATTTAAAATTGAACAATTTGGGCACCACGTCACCACATTTTGCAGAGAGTTTAATATCAGCTAGATGGTCCGCTCTTGTTTCACCAATGGTCACAATTGCAACGGGTAAATTTAAATCTTTGTTTTGCAAGACCATCCGATAACCGGAGAACACCATTAGACTAGATCCGAGGACCAATAAGCCATCGCTACTGTAAATCATCTCCGCTACTTTGTGTGCTCTATCCTTTGGAATACTGTCACCAAAGAAAACAATTTCCGGCTTTAGATTTCCGCCACAATCGGGGCATGGAGGGATTTTAAAATTCTCAATGTAATCTAGAGGGATTTCTACATCACCATCTGGCCGGACCATGTCAGGCGCATCCTTAAATTCGGGATTTATTGTGTTAAGGATATTTTGGAACTCGTGTCGGTCAATCCGATAGTCGCAAGACAAACACTTGACTACGTATCCACTCCCATGGAGTTCGACAATGTTTTTGGCCCCTGCCTTGGTGTGCAAGCGGTCAACATTTTGAGTGACAATTCCTTGAATACGACCTTCACGCTCAAAGCGAGCTAAAGCGTGGTGGGTGGCATTAGGCTCCGTGCTCGAAAACTTTGGCCAGCCGACAAAGTTGCGGGCCCAGTATCGCTGACGAATAGCCCGCGATTTGACGAATTCCATGTGTTGTACAGGACGATGATCTGAACGGGCGTAAAGTCCAACACCTACTGAGCGGTAATCCGGAATACCTAAAGCACAACAGAGTGCATAACAGTTTTTGCAGAATACAATATATTTCGTTTACCTGATTCTGTAGATATTCCTGCTCCAGTGAGAACTAGAATGTTTGGCTTGGACAGGAGAAATTCCTCCAGATGCTTGACATCGCTTTCCTGTACTGGTTTGTGCTTTGGCACAAATTGTAAAGTAATTCCCGAGTTGGTAAGCGAAGGTCGAAAGCGCAGGATGTGAGTTAAACGCATTTTCTTAAAAATATATGTACTTTCGAAATGTAATGTTTACGAAACAAAACGAAAAATAAAATCGCAATCACATAACTTTCACAGAACAACGAAATTTGCTGTCATTTCTGACAGCTCAAGTTAAATCTACAAAAAGTGGATACAAAGGCCGCGTTCGATGACGGTGTTCACATTGGGCTCTGCCTTTTTTTTTGACGTGAATCCAACTTCTATTGTTCAGTCACAAACTGATGTGAACTAAAACGACTCACTCCTCACTCGGACGCTCAGCAATCGTTAAAACAAAACGAAAATCTGGGCTCTTTAAAGGAGTAATTAGAAATTGTTCACTTACAAAATTGAAATTTCATTAAATAAATATATTTCTAATTGAAAAAAATTGCGTCGTGCCCTCTTCTAAAAACAAGAGTTGCTATAGGCCAAATTATCTTCTTATGAAAATGGTCTTATTATGTCAGATTATTAAATACTACTTTCTCATCAGACAAATGAGGTAATTTCCTTAGAAATTTCTAAATTTTATTGCAAATGCAAATAATCTCATTTCCCATAAAAATTCATATTTCCAAGATAAAAATAATTTCAACAATATTTCCAGAATATTCCGTAGGTAAATGACAAACACGCCCAAATTGAATCCATTCAAAGTGGAATTCATTGGAAATGTCAAAACTCGATGCATAAAAAAACAGATAGAAAAAACAACAAAAACAAGTGATTAACGGCCAAATAAAATTCAAAATGAAATGGGCTGTCAAACGAAATAATCAAATTTGAGATGAAAACTTTTTTCTCTAATTTGCGAAATTACCTAATTCCGGCTCTAATGAAATTGTTATATGAAAATAGCTTTTGTTCACCTTACTGTAATGGATTTTATCTCATTCTCCAGTCTCCACTTAAGAAGACACCAACTCCAACCCAACTATCCCGTCCCAAGAAAAATAATAGTTCTATCTCTTTTTAGTCCGTCTTTCAAACGGCATTTTAAAGGCTACAGCGGATTTAATTTTCAAACTTGAACTTCGCAATTCGAGTTTATTCCTTGTTTCTCAAGATAAAGAAAAATAAGGTATACATTTTAAATGTAAACAAAACCGATCTAGAATATCTGCTAGATCAGTATAAAAAAAGGAAAACCGCACAAGTGAGCTCACCATAAGTCGCATTTATCACGTTTAAAATTATAATAAATTTCCATTCAGTTTCGTACATATAGATAAGAAAACAATGAAATATTGCAGAGAAATGTTTCTTAAGTCCCCACCTCCGGACAGCGTTTCTGAGTCTCAACTTCTGGATATAACATCAGAAGCTATCGATGATGATGGAACACAAAAAAAAGGTAAAAAATCAAGGCGCAGGGCAAAGCTGCACAAAACTTCTTCTCTTGATGACTCCTCGAATTGGGTGACGGATGACGAGGAAAGCTCGAATAGAAGTCTATCGCCGAGGAGCAGAAGGAGGATACTACGTGCCGAAGAGAAACGAATTCAGTTTAAGGTTATTAGAAGGATATTCGAAGCGCAGTCGCAAGAAGTTTCTGAATCTCAACTTCTGGATATAACTTCAAAAGCTATCGATGATGAAGGAACACAACGTACAAAATCGAGGCGCAGGGACAAGTTGCCCAAAAATGCTTCTCTGGATGACTCCTCGAGTTGGGAGACGGATAGCGAGGAAAGCTCCGATGAAAGTCTATCGCCGAGGAGACGAAGGAGGAAGCTACGTGCCGCAGAGGACCGAATTCAGTTTACGGGTATGAGAAGAATGTTCGAAGCGCAGTCGCAAGACGTTAAAGATGTGATATACGATTTATATAAATTACATTTGAAACAGCAAAGTGCTGCAATGCGTAAGATTGCTGCCCGTTCAATGTTCGCTAAGAAATCTAAAAATAATTATCTTAAACCAAAAAAGAATAAAAAAAAAACTGCCCCTGGTTACCTACATACAACAAACGTGGGATTTTCAAGCAACATTAAGATCCTGGCGAGTATCCAACGTCGCCGGCGTCATCGCGGAAAACCTCGATCGAAGAGAAACTGTCGAAAGAAGTTTCCAAGAAGGAGACGACGTGCAAATGCCAAGAAAGGGAATAGGCAAGGGCGAAAACGTTACCTTCGTGCTCAAAGACTATTTGATAAAGGTATTTTTCTTGCCGGCCGCAAGCTGCTTAATGAAGTCTGGCAGGCTGTCAATGATCCAAATGCTACTGCGACTACTTTTTGCAACAACAACACCCACGGTCTAAGTAAGATCCATAAAAAACAAATTGAACTCTATGAAAGAATCGAGGATGATTTGCAAAGATTGGATACTGCTCGACACGAAAGAGCCGAAGCTGCTCTTGAAAGGAAAGCTAAAGAGCAAGAAAAAGAAACAAGCATAAGGGAAGGATTTAAAAACAAAATAGAAGCTAGAGCGGCTGAACGTGCCCAACAAGATGGATTGAGAAAGCAGCGCAGAGCTGCCCGGAAGCAACGAGCCTTGGAAAAGAAATCACAAAGAGAGAAAGCCAAATGTGAAGCTTTTAACCAGTCGAGTGACGAAAGTCTAGTGGCCAAAAAACTGTAACTAGGTTAAGAAAGAAAAACTTTATGAAGGTTTCAAAACTAGGTTAAGCTCGAGTTTTTTTCGGGAAAAGTGATAAACCTTTTTTTGTTGTAGTATTAAGCCCATTTATGAATAGGTATCTCGTGTTAAAATAACAATAAAAAGTTCTTATCTTTAAACTCTGATTAAATAATAATAATTTTTGTATTAAGTATAAATGTGTTTGTCTTGCTAATTGTGGTAAATTATTAATATCGAGTTAAAAGGTAGTTAAATATGAAAATAAAGGTAAACATTTCACAAACGCACACCTTGCGCAAAATGTGCTATAAAGCGAACGCTTAAAATGCATAGATAAAAATCCCTGCTGAGCAGACTGTTCCAAAATGCATTTTCTTAATTTGCGCTATTCTCTTGCACTGGCTTATTCAGTGTTATATCTGCTTTGCATGTGTTTGCAAGTACTAAAGTCAAAGTTAGATGCATGTTTGGTAGCTAGAAATCAGAATAACTAATGAAGGTTAGCAGGTGGTACTGCATTGCCCTTATTACTATCGATTCATTAGTTATACAGTTTTGGAATTGTTTCAGGGAATTTTGCTTTGATAGAACAAAGATTAAGTATAAAACCAGAGCTTCATGGAATTGGGACAAGTTTTGAGGAATATATCGTCGCGTCGATCCGAAAGAAAACCGAAACAGGTTAAGACAATTTTTTTTTTTCACGTGGTCTATTACCTTTAAGGCAAGTATTTGTTTCTTAAAAAAAAAATGATTTTGATCCAATCTAACATTACCATGATGGAGAAGTCCAACAAAAATGGTTTTCGTCATACCGTCCGTTGAGGAATAATTTCATACGAAGTCCACCCTTTTACAAAAAGATAGCTACGTTCATAAAGGGATAGGAACATCCTTCCATAATCTGGCTTTTGTCACAACTTGCATAGCTGCATAATTTGTTTCATTCATTTCATTTGACAAAGTTTACTTGAAAATACTTTTTTTGAATTGAATTGAATTCTTTAAATTGCTTATATTTTTTTACTTTTTTGTTGCAAGTGAAAGTGGCATATTCGACACTTGTTTTGTTTTAATAATCAACAAATTAACAAAGAATCTATTTACAAACGGATCTTTGAAAATAATATTGTGGAATTTTCAAATACTACTTAAAGTTATAGATCTTCCTTTATTATCAATTCATCATGAAGATGATAAATATTTGTCTATATTTTGAAATTTGCAGGTGGTGTCTGTCTGCTTAAAAAAATTTAAACAATATATTTTTGGAATGTTAAATAGCTAAGCTTGTTTTTAAACAAAAGTAAGTGGCAGATTTTTGGGCCCAAACAATTTTGTTTAATACAATTTTTTTCAAAAATGATGAACATATGCATTTTTTTAGAATGAGACTCTAGACACTCCAGTTTATAACAGTTTTGGTTTATAAAAGTACTGTTTATGCATTCTCCGCAGGGCCAGGACCCTCCGCTGGTGGGCATACTTCAGGCACCCAGAGTTTCTTTTTTCAAGTCGCGCGAAGTGCGTTAACGCAAGACAACAACATTAAAGTTCGGGGTGAGTACTAAAGTGGACTCCAAAGTTAATTACGCGGCTAATCCGAAAATTTTTATTTTTTATAAACATGAAAGAACATAATAAAACACAAACATACCTACAGTTTATAGCCCAGTCAACGAAGATCCAAAATCATAAACCTTTACCCCCCCCCCCCCCCAAGTCTAAAGCTCGCTGGGGACTTGAAGTAAGTTTTTTCTGGGGTCACACCTACCACCACCGAAAATATTAATACAACTATTTCTATAGCAAATTTAATTTACTTTCATTTTGTGGTGTGGCCGTTATAATACGTTTGGTTTTCAAAATATTTGCGAAATACTACAAAAGGCCTTGACTACATGATTTTTGCATTTATTTTTCCTACGTTGGCTGGACTATTAGGTCTGTTTTGATTATTTTTAAAACCTTATGATTCAATTTCTTATTATAAAAATATATTTAGAAATAATGCACTATGGGTCACCCCGGCGTATACGCATTTTTTGCCATTTTACTATAGCGATATTAGTTAAGTGCTTTGAGTCAAAATTTTTCATACTACCAAAAATCTAACTACAGATTTGAATTAAAACTGACATTACGATTACGAAAAATCAATCACTGCCTTCTTTGCTATCTCAACTGAAGCCGATCTAGAGCTGGAGCAAGCCATAGATCGTTTGATCTATGGATGATCGAAAAAGGGAATGTGGTGAGGGATTTGTGGACGTACCCTCTAGCTGAACATCGTAAACGTAAGCTAGGTAATTTGTTGGCTGGTTCAGAAACGCATACGATCTGATATTTAAGGGTGATTTTCCAGATATGTGTTTGGTGTGATATAACAGTAGGCTTGGGTCTATATACTCTCTCCACATGACAAGAGGTCTCCAAATTCTAATGCAAGTCACCATCTGCTCATGGAACCATACATTTAAATTGGATTAAATTCAAGGGATAAAGGTTATCGGTGTGATATAGTCGTATAGTACATATGCTTTATATGATCAAGTCAATTTGGAATTAGAACGCGGAGCATAGGACACTGCCTTATTAAGACGCACTTCTTCACGTCACGTTATATATATAGTTATATATAACTTTGGACCACGTTTGCAAGTTCGTGTGATACAGTCGTGAGTTGTAGTTTTTACCTGTATGTACCATCAGTATATATGTATGTGTATGATGTGTAAGTAATACCCGTTCTTTATAATTGTTTAGCAATTTGTTACACAAAATATGAGCTATCTTCTGGATGACGGCCCTTTGGCCATGCCTAAAAGATAAAAACATTATTTAATAAATTTGTATATGTAACCAATTTGATGAAAAATAAAATTTTATCTAATCTAAAAATATAATTTCTTAATCTAATAAACTACACGAGATCTATAGTTTAAAAAAAAAAATGCTGATTGTGCATTATAAATTAATTAAAATGTTGCATATATTTAATTTATATTTAAAAGCTGCTATTTGAGATTAAAAAATCAACAAACTCTTATCATTATTAGCTTTTCTTTTATATTTCTAATTACTCTGATGAGGTAGTGTAATATCTGATAACTTTTATTGAGCATGCTTTTAAATCAACCAGCACAAGCTCTAGTTATGTATAATCATAGTCAAGTCATCACAAAAAAGTAAAATCGAAACATTTTTTTTTTTTGGAATTTATCATCAGTTTTGGTCGATCTGCCGGCAGAAGCAGGCGTGTAACTCGAAATAAATGAAAGATCTAAAAATTAAATAGTGTGGTCGGATAAATTAGATAATTTTTCTAAACTGATTCCAGGGTTGAATTGCTAATTAGTAGTACAAAATTATAACTATGGATTCCTTAAAGAAATTCGTTGGACTATTTATTGTTTTATTATTTGTGTCATTACCATCGGTTCGGTCGGATTTGTTTCCTTTGTCAATTATTCACATAAATGATTTTCATGCGAGGTAAAAATGTAACATTTTTAAAACTTTTCGTTTTCAATTTCAATTTAATGGAGAGGGAATAAGTCTTGTGAATATATTCTATTTGAAAATATTGATTGTGGATGTTACGACTGTAATTTAGAACGTCCAAAAGTACAGATCACAATTTAATTTGGTGTGAAAAAAAAAAATCGTAAAAAATAATGATTTTTGTTGCATTTTCCATTGTGGGGAAAGAAAATACAAAAAGGAAGATGCTTAATTAAAGAAAAAGGGGCATATTCATAGTCACTTTTAAACTCCAGTTTATCTTAGACTGGGGTTTATTCAATGCTATTTAGATAGGATAAACCCAGGTCTATGATGAACTGTAGTTTAAAAGTGACTATATGAATACGCCCCAGTGTTAGTTTTTGTGTAAACATTCAGAAAATGTCGTGCTAATAAGATAAATATGCATTTGGCAGAAATAATAATAAGAAAACGGAATAAAGTAGCTAATTTGAATAAGTCGAATGATTCGACAGTTTCGTGTGGTAGAAAATTTTTGATTGTTACACATGCAATATCATTAAGATTAACTAGTTGTTATAATTTAATGACTACTGATGGTAATTGCTTTGTTTATAGAGTCCTATTTAATAGTAGTTGAGAAAGGCATTCAAGTTGAGATATTTTTACTTGCTATAAACCCATCCAGCATTGGGGGTGCGTTAAAAAAATTAAATTTTAATCAAACTTAACTTAATACGTGGAGAGGTAAAACATTGGTTTTCGTTCGACATACAGCCCGTTCGTAAGGTCTGTGCGTCCTGTACATGTACATTATGTACATCGAACTTGATACGAAAGGCTCTTTTCACACTCTATTATTCGGTATGCAAGTATACATAACAGAAATTAGCCCCTATAGAACGTGAATTAATGAATGCTACGTTTACTTTGTGTGCCTTTTTTAAAGTCGAACCTTTTTGAAAACTAATGAAACCGATTCGTGTCAAAGATTCGTTCGGTGGTTGGTATGTGGTCTCTATCAAGTTTTTTATTTTCGTTCTAATCACTTCACACTTATCGAACGCAACGGAATACAGGTCGTACCGACTGGAAATGTGTAAGCTTATTTAAATTTTAGTTTGATCCCAAATACAACCTTACAGATTTGGTTTTTTTGCTTAACGATTTTGTTTAAACGTTTGTATAGCTGCAATTTCGAAATGATTTTAAAACAACTGCCTTAAAGGTATTGGAAAGCAAATGCACCCAATGGTGAAGTAGGTTTTTGAAGATTTTCAGAAAATTGCTTTATTTTCGGGTTGATTGTTTCATCACTTATTTTTAGCACATCTTCTCACCGAGTCCCGGTATTCACAACGGGTGTTTTTTTTAGACGATTGGTTTTCAATCTGGCAATACTTTTTCGGAGTTGGTCTTTTTGACAGCTGTCACTTGATTTATGCTCAATTTGGTTTGTCATTTTATAATGAATAGACTGGCGCTTGAACAACGCTTCCAAATTGTGCCCGAATGGGCCCAAAACAAGATTTCCGTTGATCCCAATTTTCATAAGCGAATTTTGTTTAGCGATGAAGCTCACTTTGGTTGAATGGATACGTCAATAAATAAAACGTCCGTATTTGGAGTGTTGATAATCCTTAAGTGTATGGTGAGACACCGTTACACCCACAAAAACTGAAAATCATTTTCAACATACCAATTTGGCAGTCCTATTTAATATTCGATCCCACTTTTTTTTACTTTACTCAATGGGATAGTGTGGAAGGACCTCTGCACGTAACAAACGTAAGATCGGTCAAGTTCAGGATTTACTAGGAAAGCCTATCTTAGATACTCAAGTATCCATATATGTATGTTTCTGAACGACCAAAACCGGATATGTAAAATTTGTCGCTCAAGTCAGTATATACATACCTCGAATTTTTAGGATAGTTTGAGATTTCTTTATTGGCAACAGCTAGCTGTTTTATCATCAGATGTGTTTTAGAAGGGATTACAATTACAACAACACAAAGCTATCCAGATTGCTTTGGTTACAAATCTGCCATCGTCTCTGACGTTGGCGTGAATATGTTTTGCTCTATTCTTTTAAAAATGTTGTTGAACAATATGACAACTGACAAACTAGAAATGAAAAATCTCATACAGGCCTTAAAATCTGTAAAAAGTAGATGGTGAGTATTGAGTTAAAATTCTTTCTATTCCGATTGCTTTAAAAATGTACCATGGCTATTTTCGGTCTATTGTGACCTAAAACAACTCTGATATGGACCTATCAATGTTTTGACAAAGTTATCAGACTTTATTGTACTCGATATCACAATATATGCTTATACCGGTAAAATTTACTGCCGGCTCCTAGTGTACTATACGCAAATTTATAATAAACAGAAGTTTAAATTCTTCGATAAGGTTTTTTTGTGATTTCGATCTAGTGGAACTGGTTTTATGATTTACAAAACTGCAATCTGATTAAGATTAGATTAAAATTAGTAATAAAAGATATTATTGATTTCATGAGTCGTGACGCACGAGTTTATAAGATAGCGTTCATCAGATCTTTGATTGAAAGGTTGAAATGAAAATCCTCACCATTTTTGTATCTTTCTTTCAACATAACGCCATATCAAGTCAATTTTGAGTGTCAATTTTCAAATTAAACACTCGAAAGTATTAACTGATACACATTTTAAATAAAAACGGTTTAACTGATTAAATAATTTCATTTACTGACAAGGTCATAAAGATTTGGGTTTAGATCTGAAGTGTTGTTGGAGTAGGATGGCTAATCAAAGGCAATTTTAATCTCTTTACCGTAGATAATTTAATAAATTCAAAATAAATAAATTGATGGCTTAAATATAGCCATATTTTAATTTCCAGTTAAGAGAGCTCATTTAACGTCTGTTTGCTTTTATAACACGTTGAATATTTAATTTTGGCTTAAACTTTATGCTTTTACTTGCGATAGGTAGGTACATATATTTATATTAAAAAGCATGTCTTACAATCTTGCTTCCAGGCGGAAATGTTGGCAACAAACATAAAAGACCTAGATAGGATCATATAGATTGTACCATTGAACTAAGATGAAACGAAGATCATCAATTCAATTCACGCAATCAGGGCAAAGTGAAGAAAGCTATATTTAAACTTAAGTCCAAAAAATCTGTTGGAGATGACAACCTTGAAGATCGGCAAATTCCTCATCAACAGTTTTGATGTCAAAGAGGTTTTTGCCAAGGCAATGCGCTGTCATAATCGACTTCTTAAGCCACGTCCAGATCAATGTCCCGTTTTCGGCGCAAATATTTCTGTATAATGTACGTCAGTATAAACATCGCTCTTCAATCCATCGTTTAATAAATCGCATACGCGGACACGAAGAATAGGAAGAGTATTCAGACGGAAGCGGCCAAGTTGGTTTTAATGGTCAATGAAAGGGGAAGACTAAGCTTATGCTGCCACCAAGTAGGAAATCCAACACCGACATCTTTGACAGAACGTGATCTGGGCTCAACAACTCTCTAGTCAATGGCCACGTTCTGATTTGTATCCAAAGCGATCTGGATAGCTTTTTGTTGTTGTAATCCCTCGTAAAAACAAACCTGGTTATAAAATAGCTGTTGCCAAAAAATAAATCTCAAGCTATCCTAAAAATTCTGGGATCTATCCTACGAGTATTGTCAAGAACAGCTGACTACAAAACTGATTTGAGCAGCAAATTTAACCTATCCAGTTTTGGTCGGTGAGAAATATATATGTATATAGATACTCTAGTGAATCCTGAACGTGCCCAATTAGGCTTTTCCAGAAACTATCTTTGTCTTTTCTCTTTCTAATTTTGACATAAAAATATGTAGGGAAAACAAACAATCGACCAATCACAATCACATGTTTTTGTTTTCCCTACATATTTTTCTGTCAAACTATTGATTTTTTTTTAACTGGTCTGGGACTGAAGTCTGGTGGATGTTCCAAATCGCTACTTTTTTGAGCTTAGAAGGCAATTGCTTAGCAAAGCCCCTCTTCAGCATTATAATGGAGCTTTTCAAGTTAGCAAACAGACATTTTTCCTCACAAATTCTACAAATCTTCTTCTGTAATAAATGAAATGTTTAAGTTCCACTTGCATGAAACTTAATCAGAGATTACTGCTATCAAAAAAACTTTCGTTCAAGTGGCTATAATCAATTGAACAAATCAAGCTTTATTTTTGTTTTTGTTTTCAGTTGAAATTTATTTCCAGTCATTGTCCTATGCTGGATTTACACGACTGACAAATTGGCAGTTTTTTGTCAGTGAAATATTTATTTATTTAGTTAGCTTAATACAAGTCAAACTTATCTGTTATTATAATTCTTAAAACTAAACTTATTCTACGGTGGGTTTTTCGTTGTTTTTTTTTTTTTGTTCTTTTTTTTTATATTTATTGGTTTGGGTCCGAAAAGGCCTACCCACCAGTTTTTAAAAGAAAAAAACTTAAAAATAAAGACAGGAGATCTTAGGACGATGTAGAGAGAGATTCTTATATCTGCCAAAAGAATTAATTTGTCCATTCTTCTGATAGATTACTGGCATAATACTGCCAATTTATCAGTCGTGTAAATCCAGCATAAGTCATGCTTTAGCCATTTCAATTATCTAAATATGTTTTCATGTAACTGACATAATAATGACAAATATAATCGGTCAATTTTGAATGAATGAATGAGTTTGAGTGAACTTTTGAGAACTTTCTATGAACTTATTGTGGCTGATTACATGGGTCGTTTTACTGATGAGCGCATCGCGTGAGAGAGGTAGATTTTATGTGCGTAAAAAAGAGGAGGAATCTACCTTCTCTTTTTTACGCACATAAAATCTACCTGTCTCATGCGATGCGCTCTTCAGTAAAACGACCCATGTAATCAGGCACATTAATTTCAAGATAACACGAAACTAGAAAACTGCGTTGTCTTGTTCATTGAACGTTCCTCCTTTAGAAAAGGTTTTAAAGATCAATGATTAATGTTCGGTTTCACAAATATTTAACAGGCTTTTAAAAAATTTTTAAATTATGTATTTTGTATGGAACAAATGTCATTTAAATATTTAAAAGCTTGTTAAATAGTTAAAAGGGCTTTATAAAATCGGCCATAAGACTCAGTTTTCCAGTGCGAGCTTAAAGTTAAATCCGAGTAAGTCCACCAAGTTTAGTGAGTTAACTCCGGATTAATTAAACAAATTGTTTTTTTGTTTTTTTCCTCCGAGCTTTTTAGTCCCTGCCGTATGCATCCTTCCATAAAAAAAAAACTGCTTATGCTGGATTTATACGACTGACAAATTGGCATTTTTTTGTCATTATACTGCCAAAAGAATGAATTTTTCCATTGTTCTGTCATTTTTTTGACAGTTAAATGCCAGAATACTGCCAATTTGTCAGTCGTGTAAATCCAGCATTATTATATAAACTGTATTTAAATTTATTTACAGAGTAAGCTAACTCTGTTTTAAATCACTACCTACGAAACAACTGGGCCTAAGTAGCTCAGAGGCCAAACAACCGAGTACTGATGGCTAGCGAGTTGACAAACTCTTAAATTTGTTTATTAATTAATACACGGAAACTTTAGCAACTTGCTCGTCAACTTAATATAGCTTTTTTCAAACCCAATTGAGTTGCTAGTCCGAATAGAACATCGAGTGAGGCAAATACAAATAGGAATTTGACAGTTAACGCATGCAGCCAACTCGATAATTGATGAAGAATGTTTATAAATATGCTTTAGTGGTTGGATCAGCTGACTAAAGTGAGACTTTACTTGGGAATGGCTTTATAAATACGACCTAATTTATTTTGTGTAGGGCGGCGTGTTTTTGGTAATCAGTATATGCTTAGAAGAAGTGGTATTATGTATTTTGTGAATGATTTTTCTTCACAGAATACATTCAGGCTTAGAACATAAACCTCTTGCTGATATGGACAGATAACTTTCAGCCAATTATATACTTTGTTATTAAAAAAAAATACGCCATATGTATTGTACATGTATAGAGATTAAGGCTCTGCATAATATTATGTTCGTTTGCATACGAAAGGATTATAAATTATATCTCAATTATTTCCAGATTTGAACCCACCGACACCTTTGGTGGCACTTGTGATGCTGGTGAGGAATGCGTCGGAGGCTATGCACGCACAGTTTACACTGTTCGCCGTCTTTTGGAGGAACAAAAAGATAACAACGCCATTTACTTAAATGCTGGTGACAGTTTTCAAGGGACTCTTTGGTATAACATAGGTCGTTGGAATGTAACAAGCCAATTTCTAAATATGCTTCCAGCTGATGCTATGGTTTGTTAATGAACTTCAAAAATTGACGCATTTTTATAAAACTTTAATATTAAACAGACCATTGGAAATCACGAATTCGACCACAAAATCGAAGGTTTAGTTCCATTTCTTCAAACAATTGAATCACCAATGCTGGCAGCAAATATTGACGCTTCGGAAGAGCCAACAATGCAAGGATTGTATCAAAATTCCATGATAATTGAACGAAGTGGACGAAAGATTGGTATTATTGGAGTTGTGTTAGCTACATTTTATGTGAGTTTATCTCTAGAGTTAAAAATACAACTATTAGGTCCAGTTTTTCAGTGCGAGATTAAAGTTTAAACCAAGTTAACTCATCAAATTTGGTGAGTTAACTCAGGATTAACTAAACAGATGCTGTTGATGTTTATTCACTGAGTTTGTTTAGTTGTTCCGCGTGAATTCCCCACCAAAATACTGATCGCTCAGTTAACTGGGGGTTAATTTAATTCTAGAGTTAACCAACTCTGCTTTAACTCACTACTGAAAAGCTCGACCTTACGAAATGTACCTAAGTATAAATAATTAAATTTTCTAAAGGATCTCGCTGATACAGGAAAGCTTAAGTTTCTCAATGAAAGCGACACAATTATTGAAGAGGCACAAAAATTGAAGGCACAAGGTGCCAATATAATAATTGCCCTCACACACTGTGGTTATGATAATGATCAGATAATTGCTGAACACGCCGGAGCCGAAATCGATATCATCGTTGGATCTCATTCACATACGTTTCTCTATACCGGTGATGTTATGCCAGGTCCCGATACGGCTAGAGGAAATTATCCAACGGAAATAATTCATAAGGATAGTGGTCATCGTGTTCTGATTGTTCAGGCTGCCGCTTATGCGAAATATGTAGGAAACATAACGCTATTTTTTGATGACGACGGTGATGTCGTTTATTTTGAAGGGGCTCCAATCTATATGAGCAAGGATGTGAAAGAAGGTACATTTTTTTTATTTTTAATTCTTTTTTTCGAAAATGCCGGCAGTATAGTGTAAAGTAAAAAGCTATAGGCCTTACGTGTAATACGTTTGGTGTCACAAGCTTTACGTTCAATAACAAAACTCCGCACTCTGAGAAACGTTGATGTTTACATATTTTAACCATATGAGTTCCGGCACTCAAATAATTTCTTTATTCATTCAGTTTGAAAAGTGTTGAATAGTTTTTGTAAGACTTATTTGAATTGCTTGCGCTCAACTTACATAAATGTGGTGGGAGATATTTGTAATTTCTTTTCCCAATCAAATATAATTTTATTTGAACATTTGTTAGGTGGAGTTCAAGTTAGTTTATATTTATGTCTCAAGAATTGTACTCCCTCAGTTTAAATGACAATTTCTATGAATAAGGATCTTCAAGAGGAGATCTCTGAACAGTGTTCGAGTATTCGTGCATACCCTGAACGCGTCCTCTGTAACGATACTTCTAATCGCTCTGATTTATTTTTGAAAAAAAAACTCGAGCACTTAAGCTGTCATTCTCATGTGCCACTTTTATATATGTTTTCTCTCTACTATTAAATATAAATTTGTCTCAACAAACGTGTTCAGATTGTTCTTAGTTGTTTAAAAAACACTTTTGAGCACAGTTCTCGTCCGTCTTTTTTTTCTTTCAGCGTGACTTTTTCCGTGCTAGGCTTTTGCTCCGACTTCTCTGTAATTTTTTTATTTTAGGTCGCTCTAAACCACAGTACAGTATAAACATATTAAAGGTAATTTCATTGGCGTTTTCCGTTTTGATTTTTGTTACTTCTGCGCATCTGTGAAAATGTTAAAATGTTAATATTTGTTGTTGTTTCGACAAATGCGATGTGTAGTTTTTGAGGGCACTCCAGCAGCCATTTTTAATTTCTGACACTTTCAAATTTGACGTTTGAACCCTTCTGGAACGATTCTGAAAGCAAAACCAGAAGCAAATTCCTGTTCTTTTGAGAAGAAGAACTATCATTTTGACTCCAATCGAAGAGGTTATTAGATTTGTGTACTGTGGCACTGAACATGCTCTGAATGAAAAAAAGAAACACACATTCTAAGCTCTGAGCGCTCCGAGCTAAAAAAGAAACACAAACTTTTTTGACAACTTATAGGCTATTCACTGAACTAAAAAAGAAAAACGCTTCTTAACCAGTGTCTGGTTCAATGGGGTGCTATTGGGGCTAAATCACTCCCCATAGCCAATTTCTTAAATGAATTAAGGGATTCTCTGACTTTCAACATAATCCGTCTTCCTTGGATCAATGAGATCGGGTCTCACACTAATTTTCTGTTGGGTTTTTTAAGATTCATAATCGACATGAATATGAGGACAAAAATATTAAATTTTAGGTTGGTTGGTTGGGAACCAAAGAAGATTTCAACGTGAAATATCATCCCATGTGTTCTTTGTATCATAGTTTGTGCTATTCATTTTACCTCCTTTTTTAAAAGCTGTTAACGTTAATTTTTCACTTGCGAGATCATCCGATTATGTGTTAAAAGGGATTTGAATTCAATATTATTCCCGAATGTCATAAAATTTGGTATTCGTGAATATTATTTTGACATTTTTTTTTAGATTCGGGATTTTATCATTAGATATAATGGGCTGTTCGTTGCCAATTTTAGACAAAACTATTTAAAATGCAAGTATTAAACTGGACTCCCCCTCTTTCAAATCCTAGATCCCCTACTGCTCAAAACCTCACACCCTCGAATGGTATAGAATAGGTCTGAATTTTTCAAAAATTTTTACAATTTGCTGTCAAAACCCATAGGAAAAAACCTAGTTTTGGGAAACATGGTGAAATTTTTAGTTACCAAATAGGCAAAAAATGTGTTTTGGTTTTAGAATACCAATCCTAAAAATGTTCATTGTCAAATTGTGTGAGATGAACTGTTTACACGTATAAATAATAAATCCGTGATAGCATAGGAATTTGACATTGCCAAAATGTTAACTGTCTTCTACGTGTGAAACAAACTAATTTATAAAAAAAACATTCTTCCAATTTTTCACTATAATTTGCTATCAAAATCCACAGGAAAAAAACTCAGTGACCAAACATGTTTAATATGTCCATTTGTTTACTTGTTAATATAAAAAGTAAATTAAATTGTAAAATTGGAAGAAATTATCATTCGATAACAGTTTACGGAAATAATTATTGACACTCTTAAATGATCCGGTTTAATACTTTTATTTTCAACAATTTGTGTGGCTTTGGTAGTTTTTATAAAAAAATAGCAAGCACGCAAATGACAAAACCAGTATTGAGTACCACAATGTTTCTCAGCGTGTTATGGGTAGGTTCAGAAGACGTAGGGACTTGAAGGCAAGGGAAGTTTCTCGTCTTTGATTGGGAAGCTGTCATAAAATTGCTTTCCAATTAAGGCAACTTTTATTGGAAAATGACTGGAAAGCTAGTCAAGAAATATCTCCCTTCATTTCAACTCAAGTGCATTTATGTCAAAATATCAGCTGATTATATTTTGTCATTAAACAGGAAGCTGAACTTCATTGTTCAGTGACTTCTTTTTTCAACGTTTGTTTTGGGTGGAAGAGTTCTTTATCAAAATTATAGAAAAGATTTAATGAAAAAATGCATCTATTAGTAAGAAGTATTGAAAAATTATAATTTACAATTCGTAATTGATTTGTGTGAAGTGTTTTTCAGATCAAAATTTTATCAAAAATATTATCTGCACTATAAACGGAAGGTAAAGGTTGGAACTAAAGTTCCAATTTTGGTATGAATGACATCTCAAAAAATAACTACATTCCTTTGTAAAATTTGCGTTCAATGAATGCACTTGACTACATATGTAGTCCCTTGTGTCTGCTGAACGTACCCATTCTCTATGAACAGAGTGCACCAAAAATTCTGGTTCAAAATGTACAGCTCGAAATCAAACAAAAAAAAAAACGTCCGTTAGTCAAAAGCCGAGAGCATTGGGTATGGAAAAGTTATAAAATTGTGAGATGACATAATCTAGACTTTCAACAGTTTATGTGTTATATTTGAAACAACATGTACATGTCATGACACATCTTTGTACGTACATATAACAACAATTTATTCAACATTCCGTTAACTTATGTTTATTTTCAGATGAGGAAGTCCTTGAAGCAATAGCTCCATGGAAAGAAATTGTTGATGAAAAAGGCAACGTTATTGTTGGGACAACAAGAGTGGATTTAGAAAAGTGGCCTTGTGAATCCGGAGAGTGCAATCTTGGAAATTTTTTCGCCGACGCAATGGTACATGCATTTGTTAATGCTTCCACATATGATCAGAAGGATAAATGGACAAATGTTGCAATTGCGCTTATCAATGCGGGAGCTTTAAGAGTTCCCCTCAAAAAAGGCAGTAAGGAATATTTAAATTTTTCTTTGTCTGTTTTTAGTATAGATACCTATGGTGTTTTCTATTTTTTTTTTTTTTTTTTTTTTCAGATCTCACCTACTCACATATTGTGACGATGTCGCCATTTGAAAATACATTAGTAGCTTTTAACTTAAAAGGCCAGTACTTATTGGATACGTTAGAATACAGTGTAGAACTTGTGGAAGTCGAGAATGGAATACTAAGCTCCAAAAATATGCTGCAAGTGTCCGGACTACGGATAATATACAATTTTAAAAATCCAGCTGGAAAACGAGTTCAAGATGTACAAGTAAAATGCGCAGATTGTGATCTCCCAAGGTATCTGCCATTGGATAAGAATATGGATTACCGAATTGTTACAGCTGATTTCCTTTCGAACGGTGGAGATGGATTTACGATGTTGTCTTCTAAAGCCACAGATCAAGAGTAAGTTAATTTGTGTTTGCTTAAACGTTAAATAAATAAATTAATTTGTATCTTTTTTTGAAGAAAATATATAACAGATATAGAAGCTTTAGTTCAGTACTTGAGTGTGGCACAACCGATAACAACTGGTCTGGAGGGGAGGATAAAAGTTATTGTTTAGAGATTGCGAGTATTATGTGTAGATACCTAAATTATTTTATTTACGTTTAAGTAAATTTTGTTACAATGTAATTTATAAATTCTTGAGTTTTAATTTGTTATAGGTATTACTTAATTTCAAAAAGACGGATTGAAATAAAAACAAATTTGTTAATATGTTTTTTTTTTGTGAGTATTTGAAAAAAGCTCAAACAACAGGAACAAATTAGGTACCTAAACCTATGCTAGCACCGAGTTTTTGTTAGAGTTATACTATTTCAGGAAGGGTAACTCTCGATAATCAGACTTCTTCTTGTAGTGCTTCGTCTGATCATGTTCGTTTTCAATCAAGTCTTATACGGGAAAGGGAACCTTTAGATCATATAAACTGTGTCTGAATTCAGAATCAGACCCTATTTTAATAATGCAGATGTTTTATTTTACCACGACTCGGGATGTCCTTGCTACGTTGCATTCATTGTCATTACCTTTATTTTAATAATAATTGGGAATATTGGTTTCCAGCTGAATTTAGTTCGTTTTCGAGTTATGATGGTCGTTCCTGAAGTTTCCGCTGTCACCTAATGTCATAAAATAACACGTCTGTTAGTTATTATAATGGGTTTGCGATTGGTCAGTTGCCAAATTACCGCTTCAGTGAGTGAGTGAGTTAGTTGATGGTCCCATCAGTAATCGAATGAACGAGTAAAAATAAAATGAAAAATAACGAAAACAATAGTTTTTTCATTTTTCCTTCAGAATTCACATCCATTACACACTGTCAGTCGGCTGTCTATCTATCGAATAAAATTCCGTTCAAATACTGATTAGAAAATGTCAAATTATGGTACTCGATTGCTAGCGATGGTGCCAAACTCACACAATTCTGTCACGTATTACTCGAAAACTAATGCGGTAAGGTAATTCAGCCCCAGAATTCGCATCCATTATACACTGTCAGTCAGCAATTCGAATGAAATTCCGTTCGATTACTATGATGAAAAAATGTATAAATTATGGTACTCGATTGTTCGATAACGTGAGTGGTAATTCCAAACTCACATAATTAAGTCACGTATTACACGAAAACTGATGCGGTAATTCGGTAATCATATTTTCGATTGATTTTTTTCATGATGAATTGAATACGATTTCAAATTGATTTATGTTTGTCAACGTGTGAGCTTCATATGATTCATTTTAAATTTCTTCCATTTATGTGTAGCATATTTCTTACATTTTTAAACACAATTTTCAGAACTGTCATTCTGACAACAATCGGAAAAGGCCATAAGGAAATCAAAAAAAACATTTGCAAACTGACAGCTGACAGCTCAGTACGAGGAGGCGGGGTAAATCTGCTGGAAAAATTTGATTTTAAATTATAAAGTACATCAATTTTTGACAGATCTGATTCAAAAATAAATTGATTTATTTTCCCAATCGATAACCCAATAATGATTTCAAAGATTTTCAAAAACGAATCAGTTATTTTCTTACATTTTTAGATATGACTGTTTTGAACGCCCTTAAGCCCTGGAAAGAGCTTATATATGAAGCTGGTCAAAAGGTTATTGGTGAAACAAGAGTTAAACTAGAGAAATTTGACTGTTCATCGAGAGAATGCAACCTGGGCAATTTCTTTACGGATGCAATGGTTTATGCGGTATGATTATTTATAAACACATCAAATCTCATAATTTTAATAACAAGTTTATCGATATTGGATGCAGACAACATTTCTAACAAATTTAAAAGGTTGATTATTAACTTGCAGCATTGTGCCTATATTATAAGTAATTTACTAGCCAAAGTAAACTTATAAGTTAAGTCTATTCTTTTGTCCTTAGTTCATCAAAAAAAGTCCTTATAACTTCAACTTTTGGTCCAATGTTACAATTGCATTGACAACGCAGGGTAATTTTCGGGTGCCTCTTGAAAAAGGAAGTAAGTATAGAAAACTCAAAAAAAAAAGTTCTATTATACCTAACTTCTGTTTAAATATATTTTAAAATCTTTACAGTTATTACATATTCACATTTAGTTACGGTGTGCCCATTTGAGAACAATTTCATCGCTTTAAATCTATTAGGCAAACACCTTGTAGAGACTCTTGAAGTTGGTGTAGCCTCGATGAATTCTAACTCCCAAACACCAAGTTCAAGTAGAATGCTGCAAGTTTCAGGTCTAAAGGTTACATACAATATTACAAAACCTCTGGGTGAGAGAGTTATAGAAGTTATGGTGCGATGTCAGAAATGTGAATTTCCAAAATTTGAAAAACTCTCCGAAGAAACGATCTATAGAGTTGTAGTTGCTGACTATCTGGCTAAAGGAAGCAATGGATTCGGTGTTATAAGGGATAACGCTTTTGATTTGGAGTAAGTTCTGATGGTTTATCTGGGTTTACATGAAGCATATTTTGAGTCGAAGACAAGGTTTTTTTTCGTCAGCACTTTGAATCTGAAATCTGATCTACCAAGAATGGCTTTCGGCGGGAGCCTTTGCTCGAGTTGCGAAATTTAATTTAACGAAGATTCAAACTTCGTAATTTACAATGAGGTGACAACCACCAGAATATTCAAATTACTCATTAGGTTGTACCTATACAATAAAATTACGTGGGTCGCCTTTGGTAAATATTCTTTTCTTCTTTTACCACTTTTTGATTTTAAAAGACTCAAAATATGCTCCACTTACATATATTATGTCGTTTTCGGTTGAATCTCGAAACTGTTTCATTCCTATGTAAAATTTATAGTAAAAGGGGTGAAAAAGGAGTAACTCCGAAAGATCACTCGAAAACGACAATAAATGCAAATTTTTGTTACTTTACCCGTACATAATAATGAATTTTTCATTTAGAATTGGACCAAATAATTTAGAAGCCTTAATTGAGTTTATTGAAGTTAATAATCCTATTGTTGCAGCAGAAGAGGGCAGGATTAAGGTTTTGGTTTAATATTTAAGTTTTTGGTTTACAATTTTTGGTGCGGGCGCTTCCGGAAGTTTTTTTTAATAATAAATAATTTATTTTCATGTAAGACCTAAGGTTTTTTTTTATTACATCATGGAATGCACCATTTCAAGAAGGAATTAGATGCCAACTATATATTATATTTACATACATACATAAAAGAGGTACCTACCTAAAAGTTATTCGTCGGATTACCTACATACTGTACAAAACTTTCAAAAATCAAATAACGTTTATTTACTTATCATATATACCAACCATTTATCGACCTACCCTACCGACATCGTCCACACCATCCACACCTTCCATAGACGCGGCCCACACAGCTGATTTAAGAAATCTGTCAAATTTCATATGTTGGTTAAATTTTTATTTTTGGTTGGGACGGGAAAAAGTGTGTAAAATAAGAAATTCGTATATTTCTTCAATTTAACATTATTATTGGGTATTTTTCTTATTAAAAAACTATTAAATTGACACAATAGTTTTAAGTCTGTTAAATAATTATATAGAAACATCAAGAGAAGTCATGAATTTCTTGAGGCAAACACTGAACGTTACGAAACAAATGACATGCCAGGGTAAGTTGCCGGACAATTCCTCCTATTTTTCTTTATTTCGATGTTGATCCTGATTAAAACCCATCTCAATATGAGAAAAAAGCACTAGGAATTATCGTTTATTCCTATTGAGAGTCGGGCCAGACTCGAATAAATAAATATGGGGGCACGACAGCTCGTGGAGAACCAGAACCTAACAACTCTCAACCATTCCTTTGAGCGTGTTTGCAATAATTAAGGGGACCTCTCGGAGGATTTGTCAATTCCTCATAATAGACTCATATAAAGAAACCCATAAAACATACACAAAACTTTGAGCTGTACCTTCTTTTACTCAACGAATTTTTTGTATTATTCCAAATATTAAATAGTGAAGTGCTCTTGATATCTCATCTATTTATAGGAATTGCAATAGCATATTGTAGTTCAAATATCGTAATTTCTTTGCAGGACTATTGGGCTAAGTGATCACTAAAGAAGATCTTATATATATTATTCGACTGTTTGCTAGTCTTTTAAAAAAAAATTGTTAGCAAGTTCAAAATTGTGCATTGATTGAGAGGTGTATTAACACGAGTTTACGTTAGGACAAAATAGATCATTCGCCGATTTACCGATTTTAAATTAACATAATTGTCTTTCTATTTCATAGTTAAATGTCGGACATTAAATTATTGTTTTTATAATTTACTATATTATTTGAAAAATCCAACGCATAGCAAACTACTCGAATTGCTAAATCCTAATTGTGGACATGCAACTCCTTAGAATCATCAAGCTACTTCAGGGGATTCAAATGATAAAAGGATTGCTCTAAAGGTTTCTTAACAGTTTCAAAGCAAAAAGATAGGGTAGAGAGACTTTTCGAATGACAACTACTTTGAACTTAAACAACTTATATTTTGTGTTATATATTAGAGTCGAAATGAACAAATTTCCAAATTCATAAATTATCGAAGGCAAGCTGATATCTTTAGCGAATCAATTGAATGCCAAATGAATTTAAAACTAAATACATAAAAGAAAACGAAAACGAAAGAACTTTTGACCAAGGGTAAAAACTCCGAATAAACTCAAGCTACGAGTCGGCGAAAAAATTGAAAAAAAAATGAAATTCGTGTGCACAATATAATGACAAAAATGTTTGCTTGGAATAGCAACAAATAAAATTATTTAGACATATGTAATTGCATTAATTATTGGTGCCTTGCACCTGTAAGCACAGGTTAAACGACAACAAGAAATTTCATTAATTGTTTAAGTCACTTGCACTTGGTAAATTGGTTAATCAATTTATTTTAAATAAACAAAAGTCATACAAAGATCATATATTCAAAATAGAAAATCATCAAAATTAATGAGTTAACGCGGGTTTAACTTTAATCTCGCACTGAAAAACTGGACCTAAGTAAAGTGCCGTGTGGCAGATAAACATACATATGTATTGTATACATATGTTAAAAGATAGTGTTAAAAAAAAACAATATAATTAGACATAAATTGATATTAGAGAACTTCTGAAATTGTTTTGCCACCAAAACGATGAATCAATGAATAATATAATTGCGGGTTATTGCACCACGGACTAAAATCTATTTGGTGCCCACATTTAAGGCTAGATGAGATTGTACAATCTACATCTCTTCCTCCAAATTTATTCCAATAATAAATTTGAGTTTTCGGAGGACTTCATAGGGGACAAATCGTCGCAGGTACTTTTTACTTGCGATATTGTAACAACTGTAGTGCAAGTTATGGATTCGTAAAAAAAAAGTCGAAATCGAGATTTTGATCAAACTTGACATTACGATGATATAGACGACGAAAAAAGTGGGTTTCGTTTTCCCCGTTTTTTTTTTCATTTTTTAGGACCAAAAATAACAGTACCAGTCATACAAAATTTTTTGGGCAAAAAGGAAAATCTTATTTTTCTCAAAATCGGCTCCACAGATTTTTTCAGTAAATATTAGTTACAACCTGCCGATTAGTTAAAAAATCGACGATTGTAGTGCAGAACCTCGTAAGTCGTTTTTCAGAAATAAAGAAAACTTTTAAATAAATTATTAAAAATTAAAAAAATGACAAATAAATTGATCAGAGCTATCTATTAATCTGAACAATATTGTTACGCTGAAAATGCCAAAAGGTGGCTCTGAAATGCCAAAAGGTGGCTCTGAAATGCCAAAAGGTGGCTCTGATTATTCTGATTTTTTCCCATTTATATTTTTTGTGAGTGTTTCGACTTACGACATCCTGCACTTAAACCGTCGATATCGAAAAATTATTTTTGGATTTGAAAAAAATTTAAAATATTTTTTTGAAAATTCGACATTATGAAAACGGATGGAATATTTTTTTTGTGGAATTCAATTTTAAACTCCACATTAATAAATGCTTAAAATTGGCGAATCAATTTTCTTTTTTGTAAATGTTTACAAATGCTTCTACGATTTTTAAATTAAGATTTATATAAGAAATCAGATGGTGTACATCGCGTTGGGTTCAAAATAATTTCAGAAGTATTTCAATCAATTTATTTGTAATATTGTTGATTTAAAACAATTTTCCAGTTTAAATAATATAATTTCTTTGCATGCGTATTGCATTTGTGCTACACGGGCCTATATTGTTAATTTTTATATACTCACATAATATTGCCTGCAACTTAACTAAGTTTTGGCAAATGGAAAAAATAAAGGCTCCCTTAACTAAATTCTTTCAGACTTTAAACCCACAGTGTGATCGCACATAAGAGCAAGTTCAAGCGAGCCAGTGGTTCATATGTATGTGCATCGCATCTGTCTAGTATGTGGTCCGGTATGCGGGTGGCAATGGCGCAGTGTATGTAATGCTTGACCGCTTACTTTGAGGTGTAGGGTCGAGCCCCACTCTAGGCAGCATTCTTTTCTATATCCTCCCAGTTACAACTGGACGCCACCCGTAGGATTCTATGAGATAAAATCAATACCTTATTTCTCAGTCTACTGTGTCAGCAAAAAATTCTTTCCTATCCTTCTATTCCTTCTAACAACTGCCGTGCAATTCAGGTTGCATTTAAAAGACCTTAGATCTTACAGGCATAAAGTTGTAGTTAAACAAATAAAATAAAATATGTATTACAGAATCTGTACACCGAACTTCTTTCTAGGCCAAGAATACTTAGGTATCTTTTTAGTTTAAAATGGCCAGTGGGGAGACCTATTACTATTCAGAGGTTGTTCCTACTCAAGCTGATACAGTTTATAAAACGATCTTGGTTTTCTTGTTTTATCTTTTGGTCACCTACTCTTCTTCGATTTTGTTTTTAATGAAGTTAGCCATTTTAGTGCTTTTTAAATGAAGGTTTTAAATGTCAGTTTGGAAAAAAATCCCTCACCCGTTTTCGGAATTATTTAGTATTCAAAAAATAATTTTGATTTTGTTGAGATTTTGAAATAATTCTGCAACTTTTTCATTTAGGAAACCGTCGGAAGAAATTTAAGCTCTACAGAATTTTGTACTTAACCCTCCGGTGTCCTCCATTGAAAATTCATAGATTTCGAACAAATCGGAGAAAATTTACTTCCGAACGGATACCTCAATAGAGATGATTGAGTTTATTAAAAAAAGATATATGTACATATTTACAAAATAACTTTCCCCTTTGTCGGTTATGCAATTTTTTCCGATATGAATCCCTCTTTGTTTGATTTGTTTGACGTTTGATTTAAAAAATTACCGAGTACTTAACGTTTTGATTTTAATGTTAATGGGTTAATGCTTGTTTCTTTTGCTTGATCAAGCAATCATTCTCAAATATACATACATTATTTCAATTCTGGCTATCTGATTGAACAAAAATCAAAACTTTTTGATTTTGCTTAAAGCATACACACAATGTATACGTGTCTCATTTTTACCAATACACTCTCGCATGCATGACAAGCATTTGAACAATGTATATCCCGCTTTAAATCACAGACTCAATTATAAACTACAAAAAAGTAACATTTCTTTTATAGTTTTCATTAAAATGACCAATCTTAAATGTATTCCTATGACTTTTTTGTACACGCTTAATTCTGACAACTTTAACTTGGGTCAGCTGGGCAGATGCATTTTTCTGCAATAAAAAATATAAAAATACTTTCCTTTCAAAAAATAGGTGATCGGAACCCTTTGACGATTTTAATCTCTGAGCCACGTGCTGTTTACACATTCCTGAACGATCATTATCAAAAATCTAAACATTTCATGATATTTTGCGAAGAAAAATGTGTCCCAAATTATTCACTGGCACGCTCAAGGCACGAGAAAGAAATTTTAGCCGTTTTTCGAAGAAATAATCGGCATTAATCTCTTAATGTGACCTGCATAGTTCATACCCATGATATGGGTGGAATATGTTCAAGATCATTTTTTGTCATTCCTGCTGATTTGCTTAATTCTTTTTGTTCCAATATCTGTTTTGTTGTATTCTCGATCAATCTATAAAACTATAAGCAAAATCATATAAAAGAAAGGCCACAAGTGACGTGTTATGACGAATCTATTATTATTTTTCTTATTTGCTTTCTTAGTGTGTACGGTCGGTGGTAGGGTGAAGCTGTGAAGATAAAAAAGATATTACACATGCATGCAACAAAAAAACATGACAAAGAAACATTTATTCAAGAACATTGTTCTTTGAAGTCAATTATCTATTGTTTAAGAGGCAGGGGTTTTGTTTTGTGCGGTTGTATACAATGGTGACGGTACAAGAAATTTGCCTTTAAACAAGCAAATTATTGTAAGCTGACCAAAGGACATTTTGATTGATTGCAAAGAATCTTCAGATAGATAATAACGAAAAGATTTTCATCGAAAAAATATGTTTAAATTCGAATAGAAGATGATTTATGACACACAAAGGGAATGGGTTTAGCTTGGACAAAATTATTTTTTCGAACTCTTTTTGGTTATTTTTTTTAAACAGAAATAAATTCAATACCTGGGTGCTGGGTCCTATAACACCAACTACTTTGCACTTTGCAAATTTTAAAAATTGTCGGAAATTTCATTAAGATAATAGATTTAAGTATGATACAATTTAAAAAGCGTTGAAAATACAGGAATGGTTGAGGGTTGTAACTGTAAGTCACTAAAGCACCTAAAATTTTCTACCGAATCCGAAAGGCTAGGGTGAGAGGCACTTTTTGATGGCAAGAGATACATCATAATCTTTTCGAGGCACTACAGGTCCTTCACAGAAAACTAATAATTAATTATAATTATTCATTAAATAAATTTCTTCTACTGTGGAAGGAACATCTAAAAGTAAAAATAGAAACGATTTTGTTCTTCTGCTGGTCTTATATTTCACCTTCAATACTTCAGAAGTTGATATTTGTTAACAATGGAAATGGAATCATCCTTTTGTTTAAAGTTAAAACTAGTTAGAACAATCCAAACACTTTTGACGTATAATTTTGTAATAAAATCATTCCAAAAAAATATCACTTACTACATCTAATACCACCCACCATGGTTATTCAATGCAAGAGTGTTCTTTAATCCCTTTTGAGCTTCACGCGTTTAAATAAACTGTCCGCACCAAACATTCATTGATGTCGCAGGTGTGACAATCGCAACCAAAAGGACAAATATGATCTTTTCAATTTCAAGGATTAAAAAAAGGATCATTCTGTCCACCAAAAAAGGCATTGAAATAACAAAAATAACTAAAACTAGCAGTCATTGAATGGTTTCACTGGACGGCTGGCCGGCCGGCGCGGCGGGCTGGACCAATTTGCGTATTTAAATTGGTTTTTATTGTTCCCTGTTTCATGGTATGAACATTCAGCAGGATCATAGCAAAATGCTTTTATCTATACATATATTATTCGCTGTGGCAAGTATTTGAAACACTTGCAAGCTGTGACGTTGGGCATTTGGGTATTAGTAGAAATGAGTCATACTTGGTAAAGTGTAAATATTCGTAGAATATAAATCGAACACGTGTGGATGTGTTGTTTTTTGTGTGAAAATGTTCCTTTATGCTTTATGAAAATACTTCTGTATGGATCTGCGGTTCTCATCAGTTTTCAATGAATATCAGCAATAATAATTCTCTGGACGCAGGTATAAAGGCTTAAGCTAGAATGTAGCATCAATTTTTGACTGCATTAGATTCAGATTTGTTTGGATTGATATAAAAAATATACGTCTATATGCACTAGGTATTTCCGATAGAAATAAACTGGTCAAGAAGCAATTGTTGTAACTTTGATCGTGTTTTATTATCATGATCTGATCCAGAACAGATGTAGACAATAAATCGCAACTTAAGTGTCAATATTTAATCTATGTATGTTTTTATTTTGTAGCTGTTATTGTTCAATGACGAAGTTTACAAGCCAAACACATGATCATCCAGCTACGTATTGGGTAATTAATATAGCCTTCTAAATTCTAGAAAATGAAACGTACAATTTTAAAAGCAAAATTGTCTATCCAAATATAATCTTTAAATTGATCCATTCTTAGAAAAAAAAATATAGAATAAGTATGTAACTGGTTTTTATAATTCAACCATTGTGTGGTTCTGCAATATTTGTTTTTCCTTACTAATCCAGGTCTGCGTATTTATAGCAAGTTTCTAAAATGATACTTTATATGCAATCTAAATGCTTAAGAGAGTAATAAAATCTGAAATTAGGAAAATTGCACACACAGTTCAACGGTAGCTCTGTCCGAAAGGCCGGTCGAGATAAATTGACTTTTGAATGTGTCAGGTATAAATGTTGAAAACAAATTCTTCAGAAAAAATATGTAACTTATTTAAATAGGGGCGTGTTTTGTTTGATTAAGCAAACCTTTAAGGGATGATCCATTTTTTTTTCTCTAATTTTATTACTGTTTTTATTTTACTTATGAAGATATTACGTCAAAAGAAACATACGTACATACTTATATTCATTGAAAAGTTGGCAACGACAATTCAAGTGAAGGCAGTACTTAATACACAGCATTATAATAACAAATAATAAATACATAGGTAACTAAAAATATAGATCATATTTACTAAAGTTAGAGGTATTTTGTATTTAAACATCTACATAAATAAAGAAGAAACTATAAATGAGGCAGATTGAAAGTCACTTGCTAAGAGAGTTAACTTTCATCTTCAAGTTTTCTTTAGCTAACAAATTTAAAATTTTTAAACTTGCAAAAAATATATAAATGAATTTGTTAAAATCTACTTACATTATTTCTCTCGTGGCACAATTCTTATACAATGGGCTAGCATTAAAGGTGTCAGTGTATTATTTATTATAGAAAAATATTTCTTCTAAAAATATTTTATTTAGTACATCTTAGACGGCGCAAAATAATACGAGATTCGTGTATTTTGGAGGGGTGGTTTATATCCTCTGTTGAGGCGGAGGGGGCAGGAAGAGGGTATTACAAAAATGACTTAAATAGAAAACAAAATATTTATAAATAACAGCAACGGGTTGGGGTCGTAATTCTGTGTGGGTCATACATAATCCTGTTTTCAAGTTTCTTGCTGGGCAAAATTCTGCATGACCAATCTTATTGTTACATACATATTTATATCTACATATTTCTTTTTGTCTCTACATGAAATATTTTTCATTCAGTGAACCATTAAATAAATAGTTTCTTATGCGTTGATCTTATAAAACTTGTGGTTTCTTTGGAAATTGCGTGGTATTATTCGCGAATATCTCCATTTTAAAGGCCAACAAAGGAAAAAATAGACTATGGTTTATCACGTTATTTGGAGATAGTTACCAAAATTAGAACCTACAATATTTAGGCTTGTTGTCATCGCATAAAGTTTAAGGAAGTGACTCTAGACATGCCAATTATAACAGTTTTGGTTTATATAAGTAATGCTTATGAGGCTCACAGTGCCAGAGCCCTCCGCCAATAAAACGGAGCTCGAACCCACACCTCGAAGTGAGCAGTCAAGATTTTGTCTAGTTTATGCAAGGCGAGCTACTAAAAGTAGGAAAATGTAGAAGAGGTTAACATAACAGACCTTACCAGTCTCTCGTTGAAAAAATGTATAAAATAATATACTCGTGAAGCCTGATTCACAATGCGGCAAGGAAACGAGACGTGAGCGTGACGAGAACTCGTTGTATTTGTCAAACCAATTTCAAACAATAAAAGTATACCAAGAATTCGAAAAATTGACGCGACGTGACGACGATTTTCATTTTTCCTAAGTAATTTACAGATTTTTCACAAGAGATGTAATCAAATTGTGTCTAACAAATAAAGTTATTGATAAATCTATTGATAATTATTCCTATTTCGTGACCTTTTTTTTAATTTATATAATAATCCTAAGCGGGCTTTAGGTCTTTCTTGATTTATTTTTGTGATTGTTATCAAATAGACGACGTTTCGTACGTGCTTACGTACTTCTTCAGGTCTCTAGAGAAACTTTAAATTAAAATTTATTTTTCGTTAAATATATAATACTTACATTTAATTTATCCTAAAAATATATATAAAAAACTAAAAGAGATGTTGTGTTGTACTTTCTTTGTTTCTAATAGCCTTTATTATTGAAATTATTATTTTTATCTTAAATTTGAAAATCTTGAAAAAGACGTTTCAAATTTGTAAAATTCAAATAATAATTAATTATTTAAGAAAATTTTATTTTGAAAACCTATTCAAAACTTTATTTTCAAAATACATTTATTCAAAAACAAGTTATATCTACACAAAATAATACTCAAATTTATTTTATTATCTTTTTATAAATTGACCATAGATATTACTAAGTCCTTCACAGTCTGAACGTCTATTAACTGTATTTTCAGTATTTAAAATGTGTAACATTTCTATTAACATTCTTTTGTTATAATGTTTTTCTGTTTGTAAAATTTCTACATTACTGAAATCAGGTCTATGTCCTTCATCTATACAATGTAATGCTAAAGCAGTTTTTTGTGAATGTCCATTACTTATATCAGACCTATGACCTGTTATACGGTTCTTGAGTTTTTGCATAGATGTTCCTACATAAGCAGACGAACAACCTAATATTCCATCACCTAAACATCTTATTTTGTAGATAATGTCTGATTTATCTTCTTTTAGTATTTTACTTTTAAGATTGGAAAATAAAGAAGTTCTTAAAGTATTAGCCGATTTAAAAGCTATACGAACATTTTCTTTATTTCTTAAAGGAGCATCTAATATACGGTTTGAAAGACTCGGAATATATAAAAAGCTTTTATACGAAAATTGTTGTACATTTGTTTGCAAATTTGTTTGTATTAAAGGATTGAAATATTTATTTATTAATGTTTTGATAACATTAATAGGGAAAGAATTAGAATATAATGTTTCTATAATTATTTTTATATTTTTATGACGAAAGGTAATGTCACTGATATTCAATACTCTTCCTATAAAATTTTTTGCTGTGTTAATAATAACCTGTTTTGGTTGTCTAGAATTATAATTAATAAGACGTCCTGATGCTGTTGGTTTTTTATACCAATCAAAAATTAAACGATTATTTTTCTTTACTATTAAGACATCGAGATATGGAAGTTTTCCATTTCTACTGTAAATTGTAAACTAGGATGAAAAGCATTAAGAGCATCTCTTTAAGTTTTTTATATATATTTTTAGGATAAATTAAATGTAAGTATTATATATTTAACGAAAAATAAATTTTAATTTAAAGTTTCTCTAGAGACCTGAAGAAGTACGTAAGCACGTACGAAACGTCGTCTATTTGATAACAATCAAAAAAATAAATCAAGAAAGACCTAAAGCCCGCTTAGGATTATTATATAAGATAAATCTATTGTTTTGTAAGTTATTTTGTTTATATTTTATTGATTTTTTTTTTACAAAAATGAATTTTTGTCGTAAAAACGCTCGCTGCATTGTGATTTGGGCGACGATTTTTTAACTAGAAAAAGATGACAGCAGTTCTCGTCACGCTCACGTCACGTTTCCACGTCGCATTGTCAATCAGGCATGAAGCCTTTGCTAGTAACTGACTAATACAATCTATCTATATACCTACATATATAAAAACGAGTTTAACTTCTTCGAGTGACTTTATATCCAGAATCCGGCTGGGTGGTTGTTAATAATTTTTTTTTTAATGAACGGGGACCATTTGTAGTTGGTCTAGAAAAATTTGAAAATCCGTTTAGCCGAAGTTTTTCAAGTCCATTTTTTTGGAGCTACATTGCAAAAGTTCACTCTGTGTTGTAAAGTTTTTGTTCATTCATCGAGATGAATTCAAATCCAAAATTTACAAATTAATCTGGACATTCACAATGAAGCTTTGAAGACATTTTTTGTATTTCATTCTTAATATATAAAACGAAGTCGGTTTAGTTATACCATTTATAATTTAAGAACGGCTCGACCGATTTTAACGATCTCTTGTTGAATTTCGTCTCCGCCCAAATAGCAGAATAACTATTAAAATATTCACTTTGTAGGGTGAAATGGGGAAAACAGAAAAAGACGTATCCGATTGAAAAATAAATCTATGTAGCTGTGTTTAAAAAGATATTCTTAGGAAATATAGCTCTAGGGATATTCTTTTTCAAATGTTGTTATTTGTAGGGTGAAATAGGGTAAAAATTAAAAAAAAATATCGGATTTTAGAAATTCTTTTTGTGTACAAGTTAATTAAAAAAAAAAAGGCTATTTATAGAGTGAAATGGGATAAAAATAAAACAGTGGTTTTCGAATAAATACATTTTTTCTGTGTTGGGAAAGCAATAAAGGTTGGACTTAGAAGATCATATTTTACAAATTTAGCCTTTCATAACGTGAAAACCCAAAGTCAAAAAAAAAATTTCTTTTGTAATTTGTATGCGAAGCTTAGGTTTGTCTACCCGTGCCAAGCCGGGCGGGCCAGATAGTTTTAATTATAAAAATTAATAAAAGTAGGAGTAAATGATATCTTGCGTTAATGACAAACTATTCGCAATCTTTATGGATCTATCGTGCATTTTTTTTAATAAATAATTGGCATGGATCGAAAACAATACGAACAGTGTGGTACGCAAGAGTCTTGAACAAATATCGTAAAAGTCCCCGAATCTCCGGGAGTAAAATGGGGGGGATTTCAAAATCGGTAGATATATGAATTTCTTTTGTCTATACATTTTTTTCAATACAGAATTTTGTAACTATTCTGTTATACCCTTTTTCTCAAAACTACTGTTTATACTGTTAGACCTCGAAGTGACCATAGTATAACCTATGTATATCTCATCGCGGCTATTGAAATAGAGAATACAATAGAGAATACAATACAAAATGATAGCTTTCAGAGCTCTTTCAGGTTTCTTCGGTTAAAAAAGGAACCTTTCTGGTTACCTACTATACCTACCAACTATATATGAAGAACTTATATAAATGGGGTATCAGGTTAAAGCTAAGACTGACCCTTCACGAAACCAGTGGTCAGACAGACTATTAAAAAATCTAAACATATTTTTGGAAGGCGAACCTAAGGCTTATACCTGTTCCTTTTTTAAAACCTAAAACCGCCGACATAATGACTGAATTAGGAATAAAGTCATAGTGCGCGAAATCACTCAAAGACATCTTCGTATGATGTACATACATACATCCTCTATTGGTCACTTGAAAAGTTTATCCAATTCGTTTTTGTTTTGTAGCACAGTGTTCTTTTTACAAAACGAAAATAATGAGCTCTTTCGAAACCCAGCTTTGTCTAATTTTAGTAGATTTAATGTGAGTTTCCACCAACGACAATTTTTTTCGACCTATCTCCTTCCTATGCTGATTGAAAAACCTTTTCATTCCGTTCCCTCACTTTCGCCTGATTTAAGCGCTCCTCCACGGTCAATTACTTATAGCAGAATTTTTTTTCTTTTAATTTCAAAATTCTCTTGACATGTCAGTACTACTCCACTTTGTATTCGATCTTGGTACAGTCACAGTGTCATGTCCATGTGTAGTTCTTCAAAACATTTTGCGTGAATTCTAAATTCAATAATCTCTCTCGGATGTCAGCTACTTTGTCATTATTTTTTCACATCAAACATATGCAAACAATGACATGTTACTGATAGGTTCCATCTCTGAATCTTTTCTATGTGGATCCAGAATTCGATCCGAAATTGATTTTGCTTTCCCACACAATCGAATGTGCAAAAATATGTATGAACCACCTCTCACTCATCAATGTAAAAAAAAAAAAAATACTTCAAGCATCGGGCAAGAGTTCGCAACATACAAAAAAAATAATAATAATAGGCAACCCGTTTGGCCGTCATTTCCTTATTTTCTCGCACGTTATTAAACCATATTTGTATGGGCTGACCATAACAGAAAGATTTTCTACAGATTACATTTGCCACAATAGAAAAGGATAAAAAAAAACAATGCGTTTCTATGCATTGTCCAATGTTCAATTCATGTCCTGGGGTTATGATTGGGTTGGCATCTGTCCGCTTCGTTCAACCCTTGGAAAATAGTTTGTCTTCCTGAAAGTAGAGTTTCCGATAAAATGGCGACGCTGGGTTCAAGTATATTTTTTTTTTTTTGTGAACAAAATTATGCTAAATTATAGTTTTTCTTTCTTTGTCCGCATATGGTCAGGATATCATAAGAATATCATCTTCTTAAAGATATCTTATCCTTTTTTTTGGTCTTGTTTTCATAGGAAACAAAAACCTTTTGGATTTGCAACAAAATCAAAAGGATAAAAAGGATTTAAGTTATAATTTCGTGTGTTTATCTATTATTTGGGAAAATGATTACCCTCATGAAATATCTTCTTTATTTTATTTTGTAAAAAAAAGTATCAGTAATTCCTATGATTTACAAGAAAATAATAATAAGACTTTCGTTGGTTTTGTTTTACTTTCATAGTTCTCAAAAGGACAATAAAGCAGAAATGTAATAGCCTTATCGATTGGTAATCCGGAAAAACGATTCGATACTCGCGAACATTTTTTATTTCGATACTGAAATCAAATTCAGAACCTATCTCTTCTTTGGATTCTGTCATTCTGACACCAATCGATAATTGACCAAAGCAAACAGAAGCTTATATCAAAACTCTACGTTAAGTTTAATTAACAACAACTGTCAGTTGCTTAATTAGCTCATAATAGACGTACAATTTATGCGAACTCAAACGACTGTCAATTGAATTTAAGTTTATTTTTGTGTTGTTCAAAAATTATTGATTTTTAATGAATAAGAAAACAATACCACAGATTTTTTCAAATTGTATTCAGAAAAAGCGAATGAGATCTTAAATGAGTACAAATGATTGGAAACTTAACGAAGCTTATTTCGTTTTCGGTTAAATTTTGGAACTGTTTCATTCCTATCGAATATGGACAATTTGAAGTATAGAAGGTGTAAACAAAGAGTAACTTAGAATGTTCAAACGATAACGACATAAGCTACTCGTATAAGCAATGGGTACGTTTCGAAGACAGAAAGGACTGCATATACATATATGTAGTCAACTGCATTTATTGAACGCAAATTTTAGGAAGGAAACTAGTTTTTTTTTTGAAATGTCATTTATGCCAAAATTGGAACTTTACTTAAGCAATGATTAGACGGTCAATGTAAATGGTCAACACATTGACTCTCTGACGTCACCAAAAAAAAACTCATCAACACACTGCCTAGCCAATGGACCGTCAACACGTTGACCATATCAACGTATAAAACATTGACGATCACACGAATGACGCTAGTCCGTCAATGTCACACGGAATTCAATGCAGACTACGTTGACGTGGGAGAAAAGTATGCCATGTCAACGTTGGGATTATGGTCAACGCTTTGCGTCAATGTGTCCTAACATTTGCTCAGGGTGATTACAGGTTCAACGAAAAAAGTCAATGCTTTGAAGGTAAAAACAATGTCAACGTAGGTGTCAACGCAGATGTCAACGCAGCCATTCGCTCTCTGACACGATTACAACAACAAAGAAAAATATGCACTGAAAAAATCGGGAAATGTAAATGCGGACTTACTAATCATGAATTTTTTAATTTAATTTTTTCCATTAAAACAACCGAGGAAAAAATCAAGTTACAGAAAAATGAAGTTCAGCTTGCTGTTTAGTGACAAAATATAATCAGCTGATATTTTGACACAAATGCACTTGGCTTGAAATGAAGAGAGATGTTTCTTGACTAGATTTCCAATCACTTTCCAATAAAAGTTGCCTTAATTGGAAGGAGTTTTTCGACAGCTGGCCAATCAGAGAAGAGAAACTTGCTACTACATATTTGTTTCCTGAACGTACCCAATTCTAAAGCATAACAGAAATCTCTTCCATTTGCGACTTTTTTAAAAATTAACTTCCTCTTTTTACTTGCTATATTTAAAACATTTTTTGGATACGTAAAAAATCGAACTCGAGATTTTAGTCAAACCTGACATGCATGATGTTAGAAAAGACAAACAAAATTTAGGCGGCACATTAAGTTGCTTATCGTTGTAGGAAGAGAATTATGTTGTCCTTAAAAAAATAAAAAAAACAGCTTTTAAAATTTTCAGCAAAAATCACCGAAAATTGCCAAAAAAAATTGTTTGAGTGCCGGGACTCACGGTTTATATGTGTAAACATCAACGTGCGCGGATCCAAAACGGACTTGTTTTTGCTTGAAGGGGATCTTAAGGTTTTTTTCACTGAACGCACCCATCCTTGTATGCAGATCGTAACGTTGCACACCGTAACGTTGCACACGAACGTTCACATTTGTTTTTGTTCACTCTACCGCCGGCATAGATGTTTACACATCAAAAATGCCATAAAGTAAATAAAGGATTCCTCTGCATATGATCAAAAATGTGTAGAGCCTAATTTAAAGACTACAAACATGACCAATTGGCTAGGTAAGAAGAATGTAAGACAATGTTTGCATTGTGTTAAAATAAAATTAGGCAAATCGTGTTTAGAAATTACGGCCAAAAAAATCACAAACAATTGTTGTTATAATTTTTTTCGTCATTTTGGGTTTGTTTTGAAACAGTAAATGAAGCCCAAAATTAAGGGTAGACAAATTTGAAAGGAAAATAATGCCCTAAGTAGGAAATATCACACAAAACAATTAGGTAAGGCAAAAACATAACTAACTAATGTCTTTCAGTACTTTAAACAGAATATCATCAATATTTGTCTAATTTATAACTTTAATATAACAATTGGAAATAACGCCCAAAATTATGGAAATATCGCACAAAATTAAAAAAAAAAAAAACCTTTTTTAATTGAAATTTTTGGGCGATATTTTGCCTTCATAATTTGAGTGATATGGAGTTTTTGGCGTTGAGCAAATTTTGTTGGGTTTTATTTACAATTTGTTTTTTTTTGCTTTTGGTCATTAGGGATTATTTTGGACGGCGTTATTTCCAAAACGACTTGGGCGTTATTCCAACGCCATAAAATTATTGTAGATGTGATCTAAGCTGCTTCTGTTCTTAACTAGCCAATTCTGTTGATTCTGTTAAAACATGACTATATATATAGTAATCATCAGTCCTGTTTATGGTTTTGAGGTCTCAGAGATGTTCGTTTTCTCATAACTTCGACTCCCCAACTAAATATTTCTGTCAAATACCGTTAAATTTATTGTGTTTCTGCCATTGGTGAAATTTAACGCCATCTTTTGTTTATACTTTGTATTCTTACCGATTTACATATTTATAATTACATTTTTTTTTTTATTTATTTAAAGTGTTCAACACAACTCTTTCAACAATGCGTGAAATGGCCTCCCTAAATCAAATGCATCGGCGTGGACCTCACTTCAAGACTCGCCCGCCACGTCAACCGCTCGATGGTAAGCCTTTTGCCAAAGGTGTTATCCTCAAAACGCTCATCAAAAAACCAAAGAAACCCAATTCAGCCAATCGAAAGTGTGTCCTCGTGCGATTATCAACTGGCAAAGAAATGGTTGCATATATCCCTGGAATTGGCCACAACCTGCAGGAGCACAATATCGTCCTTTGTCGTGTAGGTCGATTGCAAGATGTCCCCGGTGTGAAACTCAAGTGTGTTCGAGGTGTTTACGATCTTCCTCATGTTATCAAAAAACAATAAAAGAAAAAAAAGAAAATCAAACAACAATAAAAAGCCCCCCTTAAATCAGAGGCAATTTGTGTTCTCTCTGTGTTATATAATTTTTTTTTTGAAAGATTGACAAACTACAAGGAGATTATAAATATCTCTTCAGATCGGGACATCTTAACCTCATCTTAAGTCAATAGAAAAATTGTTTTGGGTTGATATCTACCCTAAGAACATTTTATGCCCATCGAGACGCAACAAAGAAAAGAATTACGAAATTTTACGGTTTTACTTCAACTGTGCATTTCTTTTGGATAGATCCTGAACAATCATAATACCTACACTGCCTATAACTGCACACGGATTGCCACTAAGAGGTCCTTTTTAAGGATCATAAATGAGTTGTAAATGAAAGAAAAAAAAAATCTTTAAACGCAATAATGCGACAACCAAAGAAGTCATTTTGTGGTCATTCCCTGTTCATTGTGTACCTATGTATATGTTCTGGATAACAGGGACAAAAAAAAAAAACGTCTCTAACGGGAAAAAGTGTCCTGATGGTGTTCCCTGTGGACCGACGATTAGCATAAACTGATCGTTTTTCATTTATTTTTCTTCGGAAAATATGAAAATAAATAATTCTTGGGTCAGAAATAAAATAAAAGAAAAGGATTGGCGTAGGAAGGATTTTTTTTAATTTTATTTTTCTTGGACACAAAATTAAATAATTTCCTAGCTTGCTCAAAAGATTTTGTGCATGTTATGTATAGGTTTGTGCAAAAGAAAAATAAATGAAAAGTTCCTCATTTGTATTGGAATGTGGTTAGGTATTATTTTTAAGACTACAGCTCCCACATTTTCTCCGAAAAAGATCTATGTAACTCGTGAAAGAAACACCGAAAGTAGAATGACATTTATATTTTTGCTTGTGATATAGGATTGCGAGATATAGATACATTTTATTTTACTCCTCAAGGCTATGTTAAACCTTAAAAAAATCGACCATAGCTTTAATGATACTCCGCTCACGTGACAAAATTTGTGATTTCTGAAAAAAATCCTGAGTTGTTGGGAATTTTAAGTTTTTCGATCTAGGGTCCTACTTGGATCGAATAGTTTTGGAATTTTATGTTGATGTGGAAGCTTCAATGCCGGGCCTGCAATTAAAGTGGGTCATTTCACGTTGAGACAGTCGTAAAGGACGTGGGGCGTAGGAAAAGTGGGGGCAAAACTGAATATTTAGTGTTTTTTTCTCTTTTAAGTTTTTTTTTAAGGAAAATAAAGTCTTTACTTTGCAAGTCTGTTTATTCATTAAGGTACTTTTAGCAATTAATAAATAAATTACTGAAAAAGGTTGATAACTTTAAAAAAAAAATTCACAAAAAAACGGGTTTGCAAATATGTGGGGGCAAGACACCCCTACTAAATTATACTGGGAGCGAAACCGATTTTTCCTGAAATAAGAAGTTAGGTGCAGATGTCACACATATGCGACGTCCTCACTGACTCTAATTCTTGCACAAGCTTCACGAGTCCATTCAAGAAAAAATAAATAATTAAGCAACAATTATAAAACTCTAGCGGAGCCTGCCGAACTTTGTCTAATAAATACAAAGAAAATATGCCTGTTTTGATGAAAACCAAACAGTCACGCGTTGAGGATGGAGAGCTTTTCAAAACAATAACTCTTGGGTTTTCCGAGCCCCAGATGCGACAGTTTTGCTTGTTGACGTAGCCTCCGAGGTGGAAATGGGCCTCATCAGTCAAGATGATTTTTCGATGAAATTCCGGATCATTTTCATGCATTTCAAGGACCCAATCAGCAAAGACACGACGTTGTTGATGATCAGCCGGCTTGAGTTCTTGTGTTAACTGAACTTTATAAGCCTTAAGACCCAAGTCTTTATGCAAAATACGGTGTAATGACGTTTGTGGAATGCCTAATTCCAAAGAACGACGAGGAATGGACAAACCTGGGTTTTCTTCAACACTTTGGGCTACAACAGCAATATTCTCAGTTGTTCTTGTGTGACGTGCACGGGTTTTATTCTTCACATCACTAACTTGTCCCAACAGCTCGAATTTGTCCACCAATTTCTGTATTGCGGTCCGACAAGGTGCTTCACGACGACCCAAAAATGTTTTAGTTTTACGAACCGTCTCTCCCAAATTTTCACCATTTTTATAGTGAATTTTAATAATTTCAATGCGTTGTTGAAGCGTGTATCGTTCCATTTTTATTAATGGCGTAGTTTCTACTTGTCAAATGTCAAAAAATGACAGCTTCAAAAGTGACAGCTACCGAAATAGCGGGCTATTCAAAATAACACCTCTTATTGGAAAACCCTTTATTTAATTACGTAAATTTTTGAAAAAATTAATTAAATTTTTTTTTCATTTTTTTTTTCCAAATTTTGAGTTTGAAAATTAATTTTTCAAATACTGTTCACTAAAACAACTTTATTTAAAAAAAAAAAAAACAGGTTTAATGATTTTTTTCCTTTCCTACGCACTTTACCTTTTTTTGCTAATCACGAATCACAAAACCTCGTAAGTCGCAAAATTACATTTACATAAATGTATCATATATAACAGAAAATCCATAAATGTAGAAACCAATCAGCCTTTTTGTGAGTTTCACCCGAAAAATATTTCACCTTAAATTTTTTTGTTCGCCCGGAATTTTAAAAGCTATTGTGAGTTTCGCCCGAACGAAATTTTGTTCGCCTACAAAAAAAAAAAGTGAAATGACATAACATTCCGCCCGAAATGAATTTTAACAATAAGAAGAATATTTTTATCATGAAATTTCGGATGAAAATCACAATAGGCGAAAAGTGAAATCTCAAATTTTCCGGGTGGAATGTTGTTCGGGTGAAACTTTACTTTACGGAATTTTAAAAGCTATTGTGAGTTTCGCCCGAACGAAATTTTGTTCGCCTACAAAAAAAAAAAGTGAAATGACATAACATTCCGCCCGAAATGAATGTTAAGAATAAGGGGAATATTTTTATCATGAAATTTCGGATGAAAATCACAATAGGCGAAAAGTGAAATGTCAAATTTTCCGGGTGGAATGTTGTTCGGGTGAAACTTTACACTAAGGCTGAATGCCTCGTTACCTTGTAGAATCTACGTTCTGAGAATTTCGTTTTATTATTTTTTAAAGCTGTTTTTTTAGGCTCCTCAACAGTTTTCAATTTTTGACTTACGAGGTTTTGCCAAAAAGTCGAACATGTATAGATTTTTGTATTTGTTTTTGTACATTTTCATTGAAAATATTTGCTGTATACGAAAAATTGGTATATCGTATTTATGTTTGTGTACCTAAATGATGTTCGAAAGTTTTACTATGAATTTATTGCTATCTCGAACAAATTTTCCATAGAAATTCGATACAACGCTTTAAAAAACAATGTGTGAATAAAACCCCGTTTTTCTTATGCACTAAATTTAATTTGGACACAAAAACCTCAATCTTCGAAAAAATTACGATAGATCTGCACTTTTGTTGCAGGTCTTTATATCTTTTTTGTATGTCCTAAGGTTTTCCTAAAAGGTACCCTCAGTGGGACACTACTTGGCTAGCATTTTTAGGAGGGGTAAAAGCAGGGGTTTTAGGGGGTAACCTATGCAGTTCTACACGAAAAAACTGAATCGGTTTTTTTTCGTAGACGCAAACTATTTCAAAAATACATATCATCCTAATTACAGTTTTATGTATTTTAATGTCCTCCATATTCCTTTGGAGGTGGCAAATTACTCATGAGTATATAAGGAAACGATAATCTATATTCGTACCAACTACTCGTGTTTTCATGGTGAGGAGATGAGATTTGTAGGGAAATCAATTAAATAGAAAATGGCTAGCAAATGAGTACTTCGACTACTCTAAAGGAACACAGCTAATGTAGGTACAATTTGACACATCACCACTAGGGTAAAAGCTGGTCGCGTTTTGTTCTGCTTCTTCTGGTTTCTACACTAAGGTTAATCCTCGTTGAAAAACCATAAAATCTTAAATTCAGTTACTCCAACTCATTCTCTAGAACTAGACTTTGACTTCGAAAAAATTCTGACAGAGCTGAACTTTGGTGCCCCCTTAAACTACTCTAAATTTGAACCAGGGCTTTTTTCAGAATTTTTTTTTTTCGGAATGAAAGTTTTCTCATGGGCTATTTGAACGTGAACTGCTGAAAGGCTCACAACACTAAAATAAGAAGAATTCATCCTTTCTTGTTATCCTCGCCAGCTTACTCATAATGTAAATAATTTATTGTATTGGGTGATCTTCTAAAGAGTGAGATCAGAACTGAATAGAAAATATATACTGATACTGATGCTGATGCTTGATGTTGTTGTTATTAAAACCCTTTTTCCGATAAACTTAAATATACCTACGTACAGCAGAACATTCCCTCTTCAACTCTCGTGGGCATATTGTCTCATTGTTGAAACGGAATCCTTTCATTTTTGATTGAGGAGAGGCTCGATTTTATTATTTTTTGTCCACGTGCCTATTTTATTGAATCTTCCACGGAAAACTAACAATAATGTCTCGACTCAGGAGTCAGGAGACTATGAGATTTGGTGTCTGTTTGGCTTGAGGACGATGTTGTTTTAATGTTCGGTATTTATGAACGGGAACGGGACATGAGTCGGCCCTTTCGTTATTTAATATTTATTTTCTGTGTGACTTTTTTTTCCAAAATTCCCTGAAATTTCAATGTAATATTTGTTTATTTTTTTTAATTTGACTCAGAGCTGCTCAGGCTCACACATGTGAATTTCATTAGACATACATACAGCTGCTGTTATGTTACTCCTTGACCACAACTTGAGACATTCCTTGCCTTGCATATTATGGACGACCGACGCGCGGGGCCGAAGAAACAAAATCCTTTTATATTTCTTTGGCACATGCTGATGTTATTCTTACGGATTCTGACTATGAAAATTCCCTAATGATCTTTCTTTCCGGTTTTATGATCTTTCTATATTGTTTGAAAATTAACCAACACTGCGAACTCGTACGGTGATTAATTGTTTGGACTTCTGGACATATGAGATTGTCAATTAGGAGGATGCATGTGCATACGCAATGTACGTCCCAGTCACACATTCATTGCGTTTTAAATTAAAATGAAAAAAAAAGATTGAGTTATCCTAATTGATTTGAAAGGGCGCTAAATGGTAACCAAAAAAATATAATTTGGTAAAATGCAATGTGTGACCAAGACAGAGCGCAGCAACGGGGGTCATGCAAATAGAAATAAAAACAACCAACATTTAAGATCTGAGTTGCATCAATAGAATTTTTTTTTTGCTCAAAGGAAGATCATTGGTGTGTGTCCTAGCTGTCTTCAAATTTCACTGGGTTAACTAATGATTCTGGAATATCTTTCAGGATTTATTTCACTTTAATGGTCGGTTTTGCAATGTCTTAGTAAAGTTCTGATTACTAACTCGGCACATAAAATACTAACACAGGTGTCATAAGTTCATTATTCCAAAAATTAACTATCATTTATGGATTTTATAGACGATTGTTATATTTTTAATTTGTGGACTGTGCCAATAGGTGTGTTTTTTGCAAGCCCGCGGGGGGATTTAATTTAAATAAACGGCGACTTCGGGGATTCAAACAAATCGTATTTTAAAAATTAGTTCAAACTACAAAAATACCAGTTTTTTTCTCTTCCATATTTTATTAATATTTTATACTACCTTTTTAGATTAAAATATATAACTACAAAAGATGTAACATTAACAAGATACCGCGAATTCAAAATGGTAAAGTTACATATAAGCGAAAAAAAAAACGATATTTACACTTGAGTTTTCTTCGGCAGATTTGCCCTTTTGATGTGTAAACATCTATGTATGTCGGCGGTAGAGTGAAATAAAATCGTAAACTTTCTTCTTTGCGACGTTACGAGGTCACACTTTACGGTGTAGCACATTACGTTAATCAAGGTAGCGGAGCACGAATTTGAAGTGGTGCAATCCTTTAAATACCTTGGGTCAAAAGTAGCAGCCGATAACAATATAGCAGAAGAAATACGCGGCCGGCTTCTCAAATCCAACAGAGCCTATTATAGTCTGTCAAAACTCTCCAGAAATCCAGAAATCTCACCATAACTTCAAAACTGCTGCTGTACAGGACCATGGTCCTGCCAGTACTCACATATGGATCCGAGACTTGGGTGCTTAGCAAAAGGCACTCCGACCTCTTAGCCGCGTTCGAGAGAAAAGTCTTAAGGAGAATTGTTGGCCCCATATGTGAGGAAGGACGATTCCGGACACGGTACAATCATGAATTGTACGCCATCTACCTTGAAGCAGATATCGTGACAAAAATTAAGCTCGGTAGACTTCGGTGGGCAGGGCACCTAGCTCGCATGAGCGAAGAGGAACCTGCTCGGAAAGTTCTTTGTGGTACATTCTATGGTAGACGACAGCGTGGTAGACCATGCTTGCGCTGGAGAGATGGCGTAGACCAGGACGCCCGGAGCCTTGGGGTGCGCAACTGGATGGCGGCGGCTTGAGACCGGGTTGGGTGGAGAGACTTGTTGAAGGAGGCCAGGACCGGACCCCGGTTGTCGAGCCGATGATGATGATGATGACATTACGTTACGGAAGTCAGCATAGTAGGGTATTGGGTACGTTCAGTAAAAAAAATCTGAAGATCTCCTTCAAGCAATTTAGTCCGTTTTGGATCCGTGCACGTAGTCAAGAACGTATGGACGACTGCGCATACGGATCTAAACATGGATCCTTTAAAGGTATTAAAATAACCCTGATTATAAACCAGAAATTGGTTAAAGGATCCTCGAGATTATTTCAATTTGAATTTTTTAAAAACAAACATAATGTTAATTTTCAGTCTTCTAAAGGTAACAAACAAATCTCTCAGAAAATGGAAATGAACTGAAAAGATTCAAAGACCCTCTTTCAAAAATATGCAACATCTCAACTTGGATGCATTTTTGTCCGAAGTGCTCAAATATCTCTTGCAATGACTACACATGACTGTCAAAATTAAGTGGTCAAACTCCCCTGGCAAAATGTTCTACGCAAATTCAAAGAAACAGCCAAACCAACGATTCTCATCGACATTTGTCCCGATCTTACAAGACCGCAACAAACATCTGTCATTCACACTGTAACCGTTACTAGGTATATGTCTGTCACTTGAATCACTTCAATTGCTAGACTATTCAATATTTTCAAAAATCCAAACCCTTTTGTTGTGAAATAATCAAATATTGAATGGATCCCGTTAGAATCGCAAGTACCTTAAATACACAACACAAAATACAACCCAACAATATGAAGCAATGCGGAAGGGGTTACGACTATACGACTTACGAGCGATGATAAAATGATAAAATTGAGAAGGGTTGCCTCGTTGATCAATTAAGTCACGCACCCCCGCATGATTAGTTTGCACATTATCCAGAATCCACAACCACACGACCAGGATACATACACTATATACCTCCACCAAATGAATGCGGAAGAGAGAAAAATACTGATAGTTTTTACCGCAAAAGAATCGATTTTCATAGGAAAGATGTGCATGCATGGATGGGAAATGGCTTTGATTAGACTTGCCAGGGAACAAAAGGTTAATGTCCGCCATAGCCATAGCCATAGCCATAACCGCATTCAACCCTTCTTTATTGTCAAAATCGAGAGTTTGTCAGAAAATCAAATGGGGACAAAGATTGAGTTTCCCTCCAATGAATTTATGGGATTATAATACATTTTTGTATATAGTGGGATGTGAGAGTGACCACAGGGCACAGGGCTGAGCCAGGAACGGAATATTGCATTTTCTTTGAGGCAGTATAATCTTAGGTACATTTTGCCAGCTGGGTGTTTTTTTCTTTTTTTTTGTTTTCCTATTACATATTCTTGTGCTTCATTAAGGGGTGGAAATGTGATGAAGACTGTGATTGGTAGCGATGCAATAGGAAATTATGCCACCATATCGATTTGAAGAACCAAACGCATGGGGGAAATCTATAGCAACCCCGTAATTGGATGGTTGTGCCTTTAAAATGGCGCAGGGAAAAAATGGTGGCAATCGGTAAATTCAGGCATAAGTGTTAATAGAATTTATTGTTGAATTTCAGTGCGTTTTTTTACATTGGACATTTTTTAGACACAGAATCATCCGCTTACGCAATTTTGATGCATATAGAAATTTGTATTTATATACAGAAATTGCCAAAGTCCTTGAGACATTTTTATCAAACTTGAGAGAAGAAATCGAAGTTGCTAGTAAGCCGATACTTTCTTCAAATTGACGTGATGTGATTTTATGCATGATCTTTCTGAATTTCACTTTAATGTACAACACGTACATTGCAAGTTTAAAAATTTAAGAAAATATCATCACGCTTTAAACACTTTTCATGGTACGAACATTTTAAAATTGCAAAAGAAACAGCTATAACGCTCAAATTAAATGTCATACAGCCTTAATTTAACAGACAGAAAAACCAGTTGACATTGAAATTTTGGGTGATATGACATTCTATGTATTTGAACTCTCCGACGCGACACTTAGGTAGATAGGTAGGTAGGAATGGCGGCCAACGAGCCAACTAGCTCGCTGACCCAATTAGCGCAAAAAGCGCCGTTTTGATACCAAAACTCGTTTGAACCTATGGTTTAGGAATGGGTTTGTGGAACAGGAATGTAAAGCCCCGAGTAAGACAGCAGAAAGCCGAATATCGTCTCAGAGCCATTTAGTTTCATTTAAGAAGGAGATCAAGTCTTTGATCTTCAGTTCGGAAAGTTCATCAAGGTCGTTAAAGAAAGCCTTTCCAAGTGATTGCAACCTAAAACGGGCTAGGGCAGGGCATCTACAGAGGAAGTGAACTAATGTTTCCTTTTCCTGCTGATTCCCACAGCTACGGCAGTGGGTGTTGTAAGAAATACCCAGTTTGGCCGCATGCTCTCCTATTGGCCAGTGCCCGGTGCATGTTGCAACGACCCTGGCAATGTCTTGTCTTGGTCTGGACATTAGATCCTTTGTTCGGGCTTTATTGTAGGCGGGCCACATCTTTCTAGATATGACGCAGTTGCTTAGACTGCTCCACCTACGATTGGATTTGATGAGAAAAAGTGAACAAAGATTGCCTTTCATAACTCCGAGGGGAATGTAAACGCTTTCCGCAAGTGAGCTGTGAAGGGCTGATCCTTGCCTAGCTAGTTCGTCCGCCCGCTCATTACCTTCGATGCCACAGTGACCTGGTACCCAGATAAGAGTGACACTAAGATTGGTACTTAGACTTGCAAGCTCATCTCGGCATTGCAGGACCAATTTGGAGGATGATGTGACCGCAGCAATGGCTTTGACAGCCGCCTGACTGTCTGTCAAAATTGCAGTATTTCGATTTTGGTTTGGGTCTTTTTTAAGTATTTTGCATGCTTCCCTTATAGCCAGTAATTCCGCCTGGAAAACGCTAGCATAGTCAGGAAGTCGAAGAGATTTGGAGATATTTAAGGACTCCGAGAAGATTCCTGAACCAACACCACACTCCATCTTTGAGCCGTCAGTGTAGATAGTTGTGTCGAAGTCACTAAGTCATCATTCCAATCCTCTCTGGATGGAATTTTAACGTTACAAACCCTCCCGATACTCAAAGTAGGGGTGCAGTAATCGGTAGGAGTCGAAAAAATATCATTTGGAATCAAGTTTGCTATATTTCCATGACCATAAGGTTTAGCAAACCAGCAATTTGATTCTTTCAGTCTCAACGCGCAACAAGTTACCATATATTTAATGTGTAAATCGAGTGGCAAAAGATGCAGAAAAACGCTTAAGGCATCCGTTGGGCAAGATCTTAAGGCCCTTGTGGTTCCAAAACTAGCCGTTCTTTGAATCTTTTTAAGCTTGTTGATGTTATATTCCTTGGCTAGAGCAGGCCACCATACAATCGATCCATATGTGAGGATTGGTCGTACTACTGCTGTGTACGTCCATAGTATCATTTTTGACTGTAGGCCCCACTTTTTACCAAAGGTTTTGCTACAGGCATAGAAGGCTATACAGGCCTTCTTAACCCGTTCTTCAATATTTAGTTTCCAGTTTAGTTTATGGTCAAGAACAACACCCAGATATCTAGCACTGGATGAAAGCGACAGAGTTTGGCCATTGAGTCTGGGTAGACTGAAAGGGGGTACTTTAGTTTTGGTGGTAAAAAGCATCAGTTCTGTTTTGCTTTGGTTAACACCTAGGCCACAACTATTAGCCCAGTTATTAACTTTTCTCAAAGCCATTTCCGTGATTTCACTAATCACGGGCGTAAACTTTCCTGACACCATTATCACCAAATCATCGGCATACGCAATAGCCTTCACTCCACATCTCTTCAGCTTGACGAGAATTTTATTCATGACTAAAAGCCACAGAAGAAGGGATAGGACACCCCCCTGAGGTGTCCCTCTACTAACATACTTAGTGGAATTTGTATTACCTAACAAAGCATGTATCCTTCTATCATTGAGCATGGATATAATCCATTTCCTGATGTAGTCCTCTACACCTATGTCAACGAGACGCGACACTTACTTCTTGAGATTCTGGGTGATGTTGCAGTTATTGGGCGTTATGACATTTTTACTTGCTCTATATAAGGCAAGTATTGGTTTCGTTAAAAAAAAAATTATGAGGTTGTAATCACAACTAACACTACGATAATCGAGATGTCCAAGAAAGTCTGTTTCGTCATGCCGTCCGTCGGTCTGTGCATCTGTGCGTTTGTGCATCTGTGAGTCCACTGTAATTTGAGCTAGAGCCTAAACAGGTAGGCCGATTTGCTTCAAATTTGGTACAGAGCATTTTTGTGTAATTCCCTAGAGGTAAATTCGAATTTTTGTTTTAGCTCATCTAGAACTGGTAGCTGCCATAAAAAAATTTAGTTTTTTTTTCCAAATTTACTCGAAAACGTCTCTAAGGATTTTGACAAAACGTCGTACCTGTAATAACCAAGTCAATTGTAAGAAAACTGCATTTCAAGTTTCTTTATACGAAAAATAAAATGTTTTTCATGAACAAAATAAGGAGAGAATTGTCTGCATTTGCTAGATTTTTGTCTTTGAGATTAGGGTGATTCGAGAATTTATAGATTGCGGTTAATGGAAACGTTTCTTAGATTTTTCAAGAATAGCCGTGTTTTTTACAAACCCGAGGGGATTCGCCATCACAGAAAACATTGAGTTTCCATACACTATCGATAAAAAGTATGTATAATTCAAGCGCCGCTGACACCGTGCTACGTGCTTAAGTTAAGCTCCGAGAATTCTGTGCGTTTAGCTTAGCCCGGAAGGAATTAGTTGTTGTGGTATTTAACATGTAAATTATTTAACCGCGGCGTAGTTGTTTTTTTTCCTGCGAACTTGCAAAAAAAAGCTCCTAGTTTTCCTTCTCATAACTTGCCTCTTTCAGTAAAGCTTTTGCAGGGTGTCCCGTAAATAATGGATATTATTTTTTTTATATTTTTCCCTGAAAGATCTTAAGACCAATTTTCCCCAGTTGCAAGGTTATATATTATTTACGGGACACCCTGTATATTAATTATTGTTAGCAAAAGTTCTAAGACTGTTTAATTTTTGTATAAATAAATGTAACTGCATATCGTCGTTCATACGTGCTGCAAAAAGATTTATGTCAACATTTTGGGAATGTTCAGAAATACAAGAAAAACTATTTTCATTTTTATTTTTAATTTGTATTGTTGATTATTTTAAGAAACAAAGTTTAATATTTTTTTTCCTCATGGATCTTTACAAGATTTCAGATTTGAATTTTTCACGAGTAAGACATAAAAAAAAATCAATACTTAACGACACTTCATTGAAATAAACAATGGACCTGGATAAAGGCTCATTAAATCCATATCTAGTATTATGCGCTCTTTGAAATATATAAAATCTAGCTCTCAGTGTTCTAGCTGGAACATAAATAGGAACCAACGCAAGAAGTGATGGACACTTTATGTTATAATAGAGTAAATCTCTAATGAGCATTACACTATGAATTTTTCGACGTGATTCAAGGAATTGACACCCTTCCAATATTTTATATACCAAAATACATTATATAATATTTTATCTTGATCTTATATCACCTTAAAATTGAAGATCCGACCATTATAGAAGTCAAGTCGGAAACAGTAATAGGTATCTAAAGACTGATGAAACATACATATATGTAACTGATTAAAAAAAAAGCTGATTTTTGTTTTAAGTAATATCAGTTTCCGCCATTTTAAAAACATGTGCGAAAATCAGTTACAACTAGACCACTATGGTTATAAATTATTATGGTCTGATATTTCTTAGAGTTTGCAAACAAATAAAATCAACCTCGCTTCACCAAGGTTCCCAGATCGCGTAAGACTAAACACATACTGGTGATGCGAAGAGAGCGATGATGCGAGATTCGATGAAAATGGGATTTGATCAAAGAGTATAGGTATCACATTTCACATACTAAAGCTGTGAAATTCGATTATGACAAGGAGCAAATGCCGAAAACATGTATTGCTTGTAGAAAATGTTGACATGGATTTTCTCAGGACTTTCTCGTGCAGGTATGTGTGATAGTTCGCAAAACACCGTCACGAAAACATGTACGGCCCCCGGCTCACCGCTCAGCCTTATCAGTCCCCATTCGCACGCCAGACCAAACACAAACTCCTATATCGATCGACAAATCAGGGGCCAAATTACCGCATTAGTGACTGATCGAGTGAGTGCCATCGGTAATCGAATGAACGATTAAAACCTATGGGGATGATGGCTCCATATAACGTGAACGGTAATGCCAAACTCACATAATTCAGTCACGTATTACTCGATAACTTCGATTCGGCCCCAGTATTTTATAAATTTTGTATCAACGGTGGTGGTGTGGTGAGTCATTGCGCTTTAAGCAAATTTGAGTTCAGTTTCTAGCACTTAAATTTTTAACGCGCCAAAGATCCGACCATGAACTTCGACAACGTCCGAATCCGGAAAGATTTTATGATTGTTCCCATATTATGGTTACTACCCAATGAGTGTGACTGTATAAGTCTATTAAAGAAAGTAAAACATAAGTTCTTGAAAAACTGGCAGAATTTTAACCTAAACGCAATCAATTGATTTTTAAATAATACACATTTTTTACTAATTTAAAGATTTTTTTTTTTTAAATTATTTAAATTATTTAAATTATTTTCTGTTACAATATCCTTTTAATTTCTATGCAGCGGTACAAGCTCGCCGCTAGAGGCTTCAGTATGAGAGCTCTCATGAGAAAACATTTGTTTGTTTTTGCCGCACTGCTCAACTCTCGCATCACCCAGTATGTGTGTACAGCCTAAGACGATATGGATTAATGCGAGAAACAGATTGACACAGCAACTTCAACAGCAATTTTGACAACCGCATCACTCATTTTAGAACTAGTGGTTTTAAATGGCTTTGAATACATTAACACAGCAACATCGACATCGACATCAACGTTAGACCTAAACCCTAAATTCGATGTCGCTGTGCAAATGATGCCAACTTTAAAGCGAAGTTTCTCAGGTTTATCAACAATAAAAACTGAAAATGTGACAAATTTTATATATATGTTTTAATGTTGTTAAAAGCGCTGTTCACGTTGGTAATCTATTTTACATGACTTTTGATGTCAAAGTTTTCGTTGCTGCCAAAGTTGATGTTGAAGTTGCTGTGCCAATCTGTGTCTCGCATAAACGATTATCGTTTTGACGATTGATCTCTTTATATTTCCCTTAAGATGTGATAGAGATAGATATTCAGCCCTATCGAGGTATCCGTTCAGAAGAAATTGCGAAACGAAAGTCAAATTCGATCGGAACGTACGACAGCTTTTAAAGGTACCCGTTTCGGAACAAAACAAATGAAGCATACAAACGGGTTTCTCATTCATTACCTATATGTATGGGTCAGCTTCTTCGTTCGACAAGTTTCTATTTTGGTTAAAATTCCGCAACAATTTCTTGACGGAGAATTTCGGAAGAAATTTAACGCAATGTCAAACTTTTTTATGTAACGCGATCTGTCAATTGGAACTCCATTTTTTTTTTTGTAACTGCGTTGCTAATCCTCGATGTCGTTTTTTCCAACCACATCCCTCCGGGCCTCCAAAATAACACGCCTTATATAAGCTTTTGAAGAGAACCACATCGTTTTTTGTTTACCTTTTTTTATACCTATACATATTCCCCTCGCACAGAATCTGAATCTGAACCTCGCACCAAAGCCTGGGAAAAGAATAGCCCATCTTCAGCCACCCAAGCTGAACTTCCTTCAAATTGTACGTAGAGGTATGTACATTTAAAACATTTGAGAAATTTTATTATAATTGTATATAATTGTATCCTGCCTATAGATCTTCAATATCCATGCAATTTACTTCCTTAATTTAAATACAAATCTTTAAGGAACTAAAAATTCGAGTCGGCTCATTCGATTTGATGGACTGTCAGTTTTAGGTATCCTTGGTAAACGGTCAATGTGGCATTTTCTTCTATTTCATCAAACACTATGGTAAAATATGTACAATGAAATGAAAGTCTACACACAAATATTTAAAGAACGGAGCCGTGTGAACCGTTTTGCGGAAAAGGATTTTCAGATAACGGTTCTCGGATAGAAAAAAAAAAAAAAACATTTGATATTTTTGTCCTTTTATCAGAATTTACAAAATCTGAAGAAAAAAAAATGAAAGGACATTAAATTCAGTGGCCAAAGATAGGTAGATAGGTACTCATGAATACCATTTAATGTATATCCTTTTTTACAATGTTGTAGGTATCTTCAAATAACACACCTGCTCGGTGAGATGAAGGGAATATGTAAGAAAAGCATTTTGGTTTTGATAGGCGCGTGTTCGTTGTTATATAGGGATGTTTTTCTCATGATGATAGGTCTTACTTATTCCGAGACGGCAAAGAAAAAGGGATTCTTTGCATGGAAGAAGAGAAGATATAATGATGTTTTTGTGGAGGCGCAATCGAACACTGGCGTCACTCTTGTTTGCACATCAATGTCCTCGAAACATTTCTGCCTACATAAATGCAGGTTTTTCTTTTTTGTAATAATTGTTTGTAATGTTATTGAAATAACAGGACATCAAAACGTTATTGACGTTAAACTTCAAACGTGTGTCGTTGTTGTGGTTTTAATGTTTGATGTACAGAATGTACAATGTTCAAGGGCTCTATACGACCGTAGTACGACACTGCTCTTATTTAAACCCTAGTTCTAATTTGGAGAGAGAGACTATATACTTATATCTTTTAACATAAAACTTATTTTTGGAAGGAAGTGACTCTAGACATGCCAATTATAACAGTTTTGGTTTATAAAAGTACTGTTTATGGGGCCCTGCAGCGCCAGGGCCCTCCTCCGGTGGACATACTTTAGGCAGTCAGAGTTTTTTTTTTCAAGTCGCGCGAAGTTCGTTAACGCACGCCCACTTTTAATGTCGAAAAACTTTTATAACAGTTATAAATTTGCATGTCTCTATAGTCTCATACTTTTTGTAAATCTTCTCTAAAGAGAGATATTCACCTTCAATAGTTCCTATATGTTTTCATTAGCGCAAATGAGGTTATTTCGACAAAATTGTGCATGAAAATCGGTAGGAATTTACGTGAAAACCTTACGAACATACCCAAATGGAATCCATTAAAAGTCAAAGTGGAATCCATTGAAAACGTCAACATTTCATGTATTAAAAAAAAAAAAATAGAAAGAGAAAACAATAAAAACAAGTGATTAACTGCCAGATCAAATTCAAAATAAAATGAGCTGTCAAACGAAATTAGCAAATTTGATTTTTAATTTACAAAAAAACATCATTTCGGTTGTAATGAGAACGTAGTATTAAAAGCATGAAAAGCTCTCTTAAACCTTATGTAAACCTGCCTTAAATACTACACAAATGTTAAAGGTATGCAAAAGATCGATCGTTGCTCTATTTCACAGAATGCAAAAAAACAACGACCAACAAAAATGACTCTCGTAGGTATATCTTTTGTAGGTATGTATATCAAAATTTTAAGAAAAGTAGGTACTCACCCTAGACGGTTAGCTTTCGAACATTATCTGAAATAAAAGGATATAGATTTTGATTAAGAACAATTCGTGTTATTATTTTTTTTTATTAAACATAAACAAGATTAAACATTTGCAAGATTAAATTTATAACTGACCTATAAGCTTCGTTCGTTGAACTTAACCTTTAATTTTTTTGAACACTTCAAGAGTTCTCAAAAAAAATATGTGTTTTTTTCGATTCTCAAGGGTTTTTGGTAATTTATTTTCAAAAACAACCAAATCAACTGACACTCTAGCACTCTCTCTCACTTACTCCAAGTTCGTTCAAGCCTTTCTTTTTTTTGGCAAGAAATTGAAAATCTATCACGTTTTGAGGAGTGGAGATAAAATTCTTTCAGAAAGAAACTCCCGAAAAAGTCTGTAACGTTTTGAGGTCAAAATTTCTGCCACTATTTAAACGTCACGTTGATAGAGTTGTAACGGATCTATCATAAATCACTATACAAATTTACACACAATTTGTACAAAAAGGCAGGTACATTCTTACAAAAACACAAATTTCCTTAATTTAACATTAAATTATAAATAATAAATTTGTATGTACATACGTACATATAATATGTGAACTGTAAACGAAAACAAAAAATGTTATGAAACTGAGTTGATTAATTAATGTGCGGTAAAGTGTTGCCAAAGGAAAAAAAAAGACACGATGACAGATCAGAGTTGAGGGATATTTTGAAAGGAGCGTTGCACGAAAGAAAAACGCGTTTTCATTGTTGAGCAACATTTGACGGTGTTCACATTGGACTCACTCCGGGCGACTCATTTTGACATCTCTTTCTTTTATCTCACTCTACACAATTATATGAGAAAGTAAGGCCGGATTTTTGATTTTTTTTTTTAAAAAACCTGCCTCACTAGATTCTTTCTTTCTCATCATGAGTTGGAGTGAGATAAAACAAAGAAATGTAAATATGAGTCGCGCGGAGTGAGTCCAATGTGAACATCGTCTTTGAAAAATATTAAAGATTTTGAATTGACTTTTCGAATTAAATCATTTTCAGCGTTGAGGCGCATTTTCATTTTGATTACTCTGTTGATTGTCAAAATTGTCGCATTTGTGGTTCAGAAAATCGAAGTGTGATTGGTTAAGAAAGAAAAAACCAATCACAATCTGTCACTCTCACTCAGTTTCGTCCGGATTTTGGACTAGAGACATAATCGGACCGTTAATTTTCAAAAATGCGTCTCGTCAGGCAGTAACACTTTGCTGATAATCCAGTTTTGTGTACCTAAATATCAAGATATGGATGTGGACGATGTGGTTTCAACGTGACGGTGGCACACGTCGTAAAGCCTACGAAACAATTCAATTTCTGCTGGTCGTAAAATTTCTCGTTTTGGTGATCATGATCAGCATTGGCCTCCAAGATCGTGTATAGGTATGGTCTTATTTTTTTATGTCTAAGGGCTGGCCAAACAGAGAGCGGTCTAGCGTTCCTTGTAAAAAATTACAAGCGTTCTTTTCTTGCTTGTGAATTGTTGCTGACCGCACCGCCCGACCGCATTCTGTTTGGCCAGCCATTAGGCCGGTCTGGCGTTCTTCGTAAAAAACTACAACAAACGATTGACCGTCGCGTTCTTTTTCGACCAAGTCCAGTTTGACCAGTCCAGTTAATACCAGCAAGCCCACGAAGGGAGGGAAATGTTTTACTCTTTTGTGAGCGCTCTTTTCTGCACAGAACTACACATTTTGTGAAGTGTGGAACAGGATTTGGCCAAAATGTATGATGACTCGTGACAAATGAAGAAATTACTTCCCAAAACTGTCAATTTCTACGAATTTCTATAAAATAGAGCAAAGTAGTTTTAGGCAAAAAAGGACGCCACTCCAAACCATTTTTTTTTAGCAGAAATAGAGTTCTGTCAAAAGCCTGTTTGAAGTCAAATAACAACACAAAAAACGTACACAATGGCTGTTTTTTGTTTTTTGATTTTTGTTTTATTTTTATTGTTATAAAAAGATGCCAACTATTTATCGCCATTTACAGTAAATGTGCATTAAATAGCTTTACGCGACAAGAAAAAAAAAAAAACTATCTTGAAAGGCCATAGCCGTGAGAGGCCGCATAAACAGTATCATTAATTGTTATAAACTATCATTTCTTCGTAGAAATGTCATTTCCTATTTTGTTTGCATGTTAAAGTTGTAGACATTTTTGTTCAATGACTCAAAATTTGACACACTACATTTTTTTTTCAAGACCAAGACAGTAAATAGACAGATCTAATGCTGTACTAAAGTGCTCTGGACAACTTCATGGAGCACAAATTGACAGGTTGAAGAACAGTGTTACGGGACAAGATTTTTACTCACAATCCCGTACTTTTATGAATTTTTTCTGCCTACAGAACAGATTCAATAAACACTTCATTTGTAAGGAAAATTACAATTTCATTTAAATTTTTAAATACAAATTTCCCAAGCAGTACACAAATTCGATTTTATTTCTAACGGCTTTAAAATTACCAATAACCTTCGGGTGTTGATTGTCTTGCATATAGATTAACTGTTATCTTTCAAATCCATCATTATGTTCCTATAACACTGAATTTATATTGAATTGTAATGCATTTCTCCTCCGCAAATCTCAAAACAATTGAGAGATCTCTCCAGATTCCTAGATAGATGTCAATCAGTGAGAGTAAATAAAATACAATTGACACTTTGCACCTTTCAACGGTTTATCGACACTCTAATTCTTACAGTTAAGAACATCATTCAAAACCACACACAAATCTTTTATAGATACCCTTTCACTTCACAACCCTTACATTACGGACATCCTCATTTTACGGGACATTGCAGGAAGTTTTTATTCAAAGAAAAAAAAGCAAAAAAGGTGTGACAATCTGCAATGAGATGAGCATGCAAAATTCCTTTTTGCACAAATCTCTGGATTAGAACATCTAATCGGGTTTGTAAGAAACGATTGGATTTTTTTTCCAAATTCTACAAGAGAGAATATAGTTCATTTAGATTTTGACAAAGAATACCTATCTGGGTACTAGATGTACGGAGGAGGATGGGAGTGTATTGTTTTGACACAAAAAAATAGAAAAATTGTCATAAATCCGGAAGGGTTGATTGTGTGAAGCAGTAAAGAGGACAGAAAGAATCAAAAATGAAGTCCTTTTTTTTTGTGGTTTTCTTCTTTTACAATGACACTAGGAGTCCTTCCATAAATGTTCTCTTAAGTGAAAGTATAACAATAAATTTGTTTTGCTGGGAGGTTCGCAAAACATTTACTCAATGTGGAGAAGATCAAGACACTCATGTCTCAACTGAAATGAAAATCGTTTTAAAAAAAAAAAAGCATTTAGGGTAGGAAGCTAAATTTAATCTTAATAAAGAAGATGCAAATATTAAGTCAACCCTGAGGCTAATATAGCCGTCAAAAATCTCTTGCTATATCGAGACTTCAAACAAAATTTTCAACTTTTTTTTACCAAAGATTACAGATTTTTTTCAACTTCTGAAAAATTAATTTCTGCGTTTTGTAAAGCATTGAAAGTGATTATACTGTGCTGGATTTATATGAGGTAAGCCAACTTGTCACTTGGTCTACGACATCATCACGGGTGTGGGGCTCAGCACAGAAAGAAAACGCGGAAAAAGAATTAACTTTTCCATCTACGCATCAACTTACTCCCTGCTTCCATTGGTTCGTTGTGTTAAGGGACAGTTTCTAAGTGCAACATCGTTCTATGTATAGTTTAAGCCCGACTTGACCACTAGAACATGTTTTTCAGTCAATTCAGACCCCGAGTTAAATCCACGCTAAATTAAAACAATTTAAGGCCAGTTGAATAAGTCTGGTTCAGTATCGGTTCAATATTTTAACCAACCGAATTCGGCAAATTAATTTAGGTTCGACCAAGGTTTAACCATTTATAGTTGGCTATTGTTACATACTTGAATGCTGAACCATGTCTGAAATCGGTGGGTTAAAATCTTGAACTGAGGATGAACCAAGTTTGTACAAATGGACCTTAGTGTAACTTACCAAATATTTTTAAATTAGTTCGGGATTTAAATTGATTGAGGTCCAGTTTTTCAGTCCGAGATTAAAGTTAAACCCGAGTTAATTCAGGCTTAACTGAACAGATGCTTTTGATGTCTTATCCTCCAAGTTTGTTTAGTCGTACCGCATGCATTCTCCACCGAAAAACTGCTTCCTCAGTTGACTGTGGGTTGAATAACTTCTAGAGTTAGTTAAACCTAGTTTAACTCACCACTGGAAAACTGGGCCTGAGAGTCAGTTGACGCATCCTCGAATTAAGATTTTAACTCACTGATTTTGGCGAATTAAAAATGTAATTAGCTATTATGTATGTACATTGTTTTTTGAACGTTGAACCCTGGTTGAAACTTATTTAATCCACCGAAATCGGTGGTCTAAGATCATAAACTGAGGATAATTAAAGTTTTTGTACAAGTGATATGATTCCTTAGCAAAGCGTCAAAAATCTATCCTTCTGCTCATCTTAACAGGGGAGACGTGCCCCAAATAAGCTTTTAATTGTGTTAAAAGTTAATTCTATTCATCCCTTAAAGCGGTGAGATATTATTATTAAATGAAACAATCGTAGAAACAAATGTCATCGGAAATTTTTAATCAAAACTAAAAGCATTCATCAAGATTTGGAAAAAAAAGAGACTCAGTAGTTGTCGTTAAACTCGCGTGTCATTAACAAATAATCTAAAATGCAACGTCAATTTGTGCCTTACACTTTAAAATTGCTTCCACTCAGTGTAAAGACGATTTCAACTTCATATTGTTACCTAAAAGACCTATCAAGGCTCAAATAATATATGCGCAACCACATTAGGCACTATATACCTGCAGGTAGTTTATCATATGGATGTCCAACAAAAATAAAAAGGAGCGTGTCGTCGGCGATCTTTTGTTTTAAGAATATCACCAGCTTTGACGATTAGCCCATTTTTGTCATAAATTGGTTCTAATTTTCGTGCCCAAGAATGCGTCAACTACCTGAGAATCTGAAGCGTTTATTGCATTCGTTTGCGCAGCAAACAAAGAAACAGAAATATTTTGCATGTTTATTGTTTGAAAGAAACTGCCATCAGCTTCTGTTATAACTGCAATGGTTAAATCTTGCGAATTAAGAATTTTATTGCTAAACTGAACATCCTATGTTGAAGGTTCTCAGGTCTTCTAAATTTATGCCCTATTAAAGGATTTTTCAAAACAATACCAGAAAAAGGGTAGTGGCTATTTTTGCGAAATTACCCATTTTCACATAAGAATGGGAAAGGATTTGAAATATTTTTTTTTTTGTTGGCATATTGAATGTGTAACAAAAATATAAAAATATTTAATGGGATACCCTTATTAGTAAAACCAAGGTGTTTCATGAAAGAGTGCAAAATAATGCAAAATATCTTCTGAGAACTGAAGTTTTAATAATCCTACCTGAGAGCCTAAGATCGAGTATAGTATATGCAAAGGTAGGTATAAGATATTTCCAGAAATGAGCTCTATATATTGCAATATTTATGTACATACATATATGTATCTGCTTAAAATATTGATTTTCATCGTTTGAAACTGTTGTAAGCAGATTTAATACCTTTATTCGGTATAACTTCGCTTTTTGTTTTATTTATATAAATATAAGGACCCCAAATTACAAAATACAAAATTTACTGGTCAAATTTGTGGGAAATTGGATGTCCTTTCATTTGGTACCTAGAGAAGATTCTTCACGAAAAGTTGATATTACTCGAGTTATAAGCAAAAATACACCAACAATTTATATTTTGTTACTTCATTGGCATTTTTGTCCATGTCCCCTCACGAAATTGCAAACCTCTGATTTGGATCCTACACCTTAAAAAAAAAAAACATACAAAAATGAAAGAAATCAAATCCAACACCTTTCCTGGTAAAAACATAATTTTTCAGCATTAGTTTGATAATGAAAAACCGCTTTTTCGTTATTTTTTTTTGAGGTTATGTAGCAACGGACAAGAACTTTCTTCAACAAACTATGTAGCAATGAGCGCGTTCAAGGCATTATGTTTTACATCTGATTTTTTGGAGCTTCTGATTGGCCAGCTGTCATAAAAAGTAAGATGACTTTTAGTGACTTTTAGTAACTTTTGCTTACGTTTCATCTGAATTTGGATCAGGACTACTTTACATTTAAGGCGGTATAAGCTAAGCTTTTTTTTAAAAAATATCTCGAAAACTATCGAGCTGTTTGAAAATTGCAGCTAATGCAATTCTACACAAAAAAAAAGAACTTTTTCGTAGGGCCAATAGATTTTTAGAAAAACATGTGAAAAAGTTAAAATATCAATTAGATATTGTTTGTCTATTGGTGTTAAGGAAAAAGGATTTTAATCGTTTTTCTTTGGAAAAAATGTAGCTTTTGCCACGTTTACAAAAAAAATAATTCTCTACCTTTTCGCCTGGCAAAATCGACAGTCAATTAAACTATAAGGGACTTTTTTTTAGAAAAATTAAGCTAGCCACCCAAATTCAGCTTTGTCAGAATTTTTTCGATGTGAAAGTCTAATTTTTCTGGGATAGCACAATAACCCAAAAATCGACGTTTTGGGATTTCTAACTCAACCCTGTTTCACAATGCGGCGAGGAAACGAGACGTGAGAGTGACGAGAAACGCTGTCGTCTTTTTCTAGTTACAAAATCGTCGCCCAATTCACAATGCAGCGAGCGTTTTTACGACAAAAACTCATTTTTGTAAAAAAAAAAATATCAATTGAAAAGAAACAAAATAACATACAAAACAATAGATTTATCAATAACTTAATTTGTTAATACACATTTGATCATTTCTTCTTTGAAAAATCTGTAAATTACTTAGAAAAAATGAAAATCGTCGTCACGTCGCGTCTTTTTTTCAATTTTTCGAATCCTTGGCGTGACGTGATGACGAGAAACGCCGCATTGTGTATATCCAGGTATACTTTTATTGTTTGAAATCCGTTTGACAACTACAACGAGTTATCGTCACGTTCACGTCTCGTTTTCTCGCCGCATTGTGAATCAGGCTTCACACACACACTAGAGACAAATATCAAGTGTCCAAACAACACTACCGCCCGTCCCCTGGGGTCGATTCGCCACTGTCTATAGGAATTTTTAGGGACTTCCGACTTTGACAGTTGATAGCGGCCATATTGTTGAAGCTTAATTTGTCAAATTGGCTCTCATGTTTTCAGTCTACCAAAAATTATTCCAAATTACCATGGACGGATATAGCGTTCAACAACACGTGATAAAATTGTAACTTGACGTCAAGTTAGCAGGACACCCAATTTTTCGGAATGCGCAAGTGCAAGTGCCAAACAGTTCACGCCATATTGAAAATTCTGCATAAGCGATTCGATTCCAGGGAATGGTCATCTAATGTGGAGGTGATGTGAACTGTCTACCGAGATCGTGCGATTTGACCCTGTTGGACTTTTTCTTCTGGGGTTTTCTGAAGTTGCAGGTCTATGCGAATAAGCCACAAACCACAGCGGCCTTCAAAGCCAACATAGCCCATTCCATCGGTCAAATTGAGCCTGATTTATGCTGCCAGGTTCATGAAAAATTGGACATTTCGGATGCGTGCCACTTAGAGTAGCCGCGGGGGACATTTCGACGATGTTATATTCCATAAATAATGGCATCGCTATGTCGGTGGCATCTCATACACACTTTGTTTTATTTAAATTTAAAGATAAGAACCGCTTAATGAAATACCCTGTATACATGTATGCATAACTTTAAAAAGCTGAAAATCCATTGTTATTTCCTTTTCAAATTCACCGAGCGTTGATTGAAGACTTCAACTTTTTTGATGGATATTGTGTTGTTGTAATCCCTTGTTGAAAAACATCTGATGTCAGCTGATGCAACAACAACTCAAGCTATCTGAACATTTTTGGGATAGGTGGACAGCCTATGGGATAGTTTCCCGAACGCGGCCAATTACATATATGTATGTATTTCTATTTTATTTATCCGATAGACTATAGATGGCTATACAGATATACTTAGGTCCAGTTTTTCAGTGTTGAGTTAAACCAGGGTAAGCTAACTCTGTAAATAAATCTATCTACAAAATACAGGAAGCCGTTTTTTAAGGAACCATGTATGCGAAAGCGAAAGGGCCTAACAAACTCAGAGGATAAAACAACAAAATAATTTGTCCAATTAATCCAGAGTTAATACACCAAATTTGGTGGGTTAGCTCGAGTTTAACTATAATCACGCACTGACACAACTGGGTACGCCATCTAACGTTTTTTTTTGCAACTTGTGCTTAGTTCGTGAATGGTAACACTTAGCTCATGTCTGATTTGACAGATTATTAGTTTTATCCTTCCGCTGAACGAATAAGGTTGTATGGGCCTGCGATCGACTTAGAGAAGATGCCGATTTTGCCAAAAAAATTATCTTTTCAGATGAAGCTCATTTTGATCTTGGCGGGTAGTAAACAAGGAAAATTGTCGCATTTGGAGCACAGAAAACCCGCACGCATACATTGAAAAGCCGATACACCCAAAACGAGTCACTGTGTTTGCTGCGGATTTTGGTCCAGAGGCATAATTGGGCCATTTTTCGAAAATGAGCAAGGAGTGGCCGTTACAGTCAATGGCGATCGTTATCGGGCCATGTTGAACGAATTTTTGTTTACAAAAATTGAAGAGGAGGATATTGGCAACATTTGGTTTCAACAGGACGGGGCTACGTGCCACACAGCCGAAGCTACACTCGATGTTTTGCGCCATTTTCAAAAAATAAAAAAAGAAGTTATTTGGCGGACCCTTTAAAACATGATAACTTTACCTGTTCGGACATTTGGTGGAAGTTCACAAACTCCCAACTTGTCTATTTATTGATTCCGTCGCGTCGTTGTCTGAGTAATAGAATTATTAGAATTCTCTCAGAAGGCAACAGGATTAACCCGGGGCTTATGCAAATATTCAAATAGATTCAAAATATTTAATCCCTTTGCACAAGAGCAAAAAAAGAGTAATCTACACATACTACATTATAGTCATGTAGTGTAAGTAAGGTATACTTATGTTTTCTTTTTGTGTTAACAACATTTTGAAGTTCTTGCATTCATTATTGTATCTATAGGTCTAGGTATACCATTTATGATTAAAATAATTGCTTATGACTGTGTATAAGGATTTAAAAAAAAATATACCTAATATTAATTTTTTAGGCCTGATATACATATACCTGTGTCTTAAAGTCCGCATTCTTTATATTCTCTTTCCGCTTCCTTTTCGGAAATGGTAATTGAGAAGGAATGAAAGACGTTAACGCACGATCGCACATCCTTGCAGTTCCGTAATTTGAATGTTGTTCATTTAGATATTTAAGGATCTAAAGGAGTTTTTCTTTTTCTTTATACATATATAATTGCTGTGGAATATAAGATTCATTCATAAAAATCTGTACACAAAAAATAGAAATAGATAAAAATTGGTGATATTACGCATGATTACTAGACCGAAAGAAATGTTAATGTTTATCTTCGAGATACATATACTTTGTATCTTTCTCAAAAAAAAAATGGTCAATTAGTGGTCAAAGGAAGTTGATATTTTTTTTTGAGTTTTTAAATACAAAATTGTTTTCTTTTTCTCTTCTTTAAATCCTTTGATTGAGGTTTTCTGTTTATAGTGTTTTGTCAACCAACCAAAACACAGATAGAGCTCTCTGACATATCTATTTCCCAATAATTTTCTTTATTGTTCGAAGTATATGATTGTATTTAGGTAAATATTGACTAAATATTATTGAATTTTAGCCTTTTGTGGGTTTTGACGGTCACTTTTGAGCCGGATGTTCAAATTTTTATTTCGATAGAGTATACTTTGCTATCACAATGTGGAGTGATGTAATGGATCCAATTCACTTGTGTGTACCTAACTAACTATGTATTAACAAATTACAAATGCATTTATGTAGCTAAAGCTATTTTATGGATGATGACAGACAAAACGTGGGAATCGATTAACGAAGATTTCCGAAAACAATGTTAATATTGACTTCCTTATCTATATGCAATTAATGGAGTTTCTTTTTTTTTTGATAACTTTGAAGAGTTTTTAGAATTTCCGACTTGTTCCATAATTTTATTATTACTATCAAAAATTGAATTCCCAGCCAAGTAGTCTGGGAATTTATTTGCATTTTTAGCTCAAGTTATTTATTCGGATTTAACAAACACTTACCCATAATTATTATTGTTTGTTCGATCTGCAAATAGTAACTATTTGTTTTGATTTGTTTATCAAAATTATTGTAGAACACATTCATCCAGAGTCGATTATTAATATTGAATTCTTAACTGTGTATCAATTTCGCAATTTTTGAATGCAAGAAAAAGTTTTAACATAATAAATTTTGTTTAAAAAAGTTATGAAATTACATTTTTCGATAGACAAAATTTTTGTTGTGTTATGTTATGTTTTTTGGGTACATATCCGTTATATTAAATAAAGTTTTTGGAATCGTAGGGACGAGAAAAGTATCACGCGAGAAAATTATCATGCGAGAAATATGTACATTTGTATATCATGCGAGAAAAATTCTATGACCAGGCCTATCTATGAAAAAAACTGAATTTATTCTCGAACTTAGCAGACCTCAACTATCCATTTTGGTTAGAATCCCACCGGGTCATAACTGAATGGGAACCCAAATGAGCAGAATATGGGCATCAGCTCATCTGACTCATGTAGAGGGTGTGTCAATACGAAGAGGAGGAGGAGGAGGAGGAGGAGGAGGAGGAGAAGGAGGAGCGCTCTTATCACTTCATTTGTGAATGCCCAAGCTTAGCAAGAAGCTGAAAAACAGCCCTCGGAGACTACTTTTTTGACGAACTATGCGACATACCGTGTTTGCCTCTGAGGAACATCCTAAAATTTGTTCAGAATTAAGAATGGTTCCGGGAGGCAGCTCATACTCACGCCTAAGCTCTACTATCCACCCATCCTCTTTTTCACCTCACCGCGGATATTCATGACACCCTAAATCTAAGCGAATGCTCTGAAAAACAGTCCATTCAACCTGGAGGATGATGGCTAACATTTCCGTCCATCCGACCACAACAAGAAGGTCAGGTAGCGATATCCAAACGTTAGTACCAGCCCAACTATTTAAAGTATCCAGAGATAACATGATAAGGAATAAGAGAAATAAGTCTCCTAAACGTCACATATCTAATCTTGTCCGTTAGGTACTGTTTGACAACGATCGGCCCCTATTAGTTTGGATTTAGACAAGTCGAATCAACCGTCTTCGATTAAATGTTTGCAGACTCTGGCTGGGCTCCACCATTACCTCGCAAAATGCAGTTCACAGAAGAATCACTCATGCCACTCACTGTTTCTCCGTGCTAAGAAGGCATAGCATAGCATAGCAACGAAAATGTTCTTGGGAAAAGAAGATTCGTCGGGTGATCCATTTGATCCATTCCCAGGCGAAAGAGTGTAGAGTATAGAAGATTCAACGACAAGCTTTACGGGCTGGTGACCTGGTCAAAATGCGGAGGCGCAGCACAGCCCTCAACTAACTTTGTGTATATGTAACTGAAAGGAGACAGCTATAGTAGACCCAGCTCGCTGGAAGGGCTTGTTAGTTGCGGCTGTAGTCCAGCGTGAACTATATATATAAGCGACATCTCAATTATAAATAAATGTATATACTTCATAAAGCTAACCGATGATGTCAAAGGTGGAATAAGGTTCTGCGATGTAACAGTCCCGGCGCGGCGTTGATGTATGCGGATGATATCGTCTTTCTGTGTGACACTATCCAAGGTATGCAGTTAATGATAAACGGATTAGTGCATATTGTAAATGTTGGAATCTTACTGTTAATCTTGAGAAATCAAAAGTCATGATATTTGGAAATGCATCAGGAGGTCGTTACTCACGTTTGGAAAAATGGAAGTTAGATGGTGAAGAAATTGAAGTTGTATCCAGATACAAATATCTATAGGTATCCTGTTATCACCTTCTTTAAGTTTTAAACCGCACTTTGGTGAAAAAATTAGCTGATGCTAAATGAGCAATTTGCGCAATTTGGGAACGTTTTTTCAGAAACAATTATGTGTCGCTAAGTGCAAAATAAACTTTGTTCCAATCGACTGCAGCCTCGATAATGATCTACGGAGTTCAGATATGGGGATACAAATTCTACGATGAGGTGGAAAAATTTCTTCGCTACTTCTTGAAGAGGATATTCCGACTAACAAAAAATACCCCTAACAAATGGAAAAATTTACGAAAAATAGCGGAAAATAGAGTCAGAATGCGGAATAAATCTGACAGTCCAGGTGAACTAGGAACCTCATCTCTTAAGAGAAAAATTCAACTCAATTTTGGAAAATCTTGGCAGACATACTTTTATGGCCAATACGTTGAAGAAGCCGAATCGTCACTATTTAGGAACTACTACAGCAAACTTAACCATTTTTTAAATGACAAAAACGTATTTCCTCAATAGTTAATCAGCTGAAAAAATAAGTACTGTCTTCAAAATGAGAGGTGAAATTGTCCATTTAAACTTCATACCACATCGGCCAGATTTACCAGTACTTTGTGACCTCTGCAACATGAAAAAGAGAGAAGATATCTTGCACTTTCTTGGTGTTTGTCCAATTTTAAACGAATTTCGAATATTAATGTTTGGAAAACATTTCTTAGAGGAAGATGAAGCGGTAAATGTCTTAAATGGAAAAAAAAGATGGGATGTCCTATATAACTACTCAAGAGCAGCACTTCGTTATAGAAAGCGTATTTTGTCAACCTGGTAGACGGTCATAGGCCAAACCCATTATGACTTAGGCTAAGCTTTAATTGTATACATAAATATATTTATTGATATTAAAAGTCAATTTAACTACTTCATATAAAGCAAGTAGATACCTATACATTTTATCGATATTCGAAGTTTTTGAAGATAATAAATAACGGGCTCTCCCCACTGAAGCTCGTCGTCAAATGGCAAATCTTCTAAGTGTGTGCATGCAAATTCGCGTAAATCTTGCCAAAAATTAAAGCTTTTATTTGTTTAGAAAAAAAAATCAATTTTTCTAGACAAATAAAAGCTTTAATTTTTGGCAAGATTTACGCGAATTTGCATGCACACACTCAGAAGATTTGACATTTGACGACGAATTTTGTCTAAACAGAATCGATATTTTTTTGGGCTTAAGGAATTCGACATAAGAAAACTGCATTTCTTTTGTGCCCGTCTCTCCATAAAACTGAAAGTCACGAACTAAGGAACTTTAAAAGGAAATTACAGAAAATCTCTTACCATTTTCTTTCCTCGTGTAAATGCTACAAGGGATTTAATAGATGAAATTAAAATAAAACGTCAAAAAATATCCATCAAACTATGGTTTCCTCGTGATAAATAATTTTGCTCTGATGCATAAATAGTTCCTCGAAGGAACTTAATTAATAAAACAGAAATGAGGAGTTATTTTAACTTCTGGTTTAACAATCTTGCTTAACTTTCTGCTCCTACACCAGTCGAATTGACTTAGTGAGTTCTGAAAAAAAACTTAAACTGGCTTAACTCAAAACACACTTCCAAAACAAAAAAACATATAATTCCAATCAACGTATAAATAGCACAAGCATATCGAATTGGCGCCCGCCTTTCCGTTAGCAGTAGGTATAGGTATGCACGAACCTTATTATGTATAGGTATAGGTATACATTTATGCATTATTATCCTGTAACCTTGACACGTTAGAATTGTCAGTCATAACAACTCTTTCCTTATTAAGATTGTAGTTGTGTTTATTTTACGCCTTGGTCGGGGCAGTGAAAAACATCCTTCCCGTTAAGTTTCTTCAAAATTGCATTCGGGTCAATATTTACTGTCCACTCGTCAACTCTGTCCATTTCGCATTTAATGTACCTATGCATGTATGTGCGTTTAGCAACATAACTGTATCCTTCATTGACCTTCCGATTTCTGCCGAAAAAAAAACATATTCGAAAACAATAAGTATACGTTAAATCCTTTTCTGGGTTCCCATTGAGAAAGGGAATTTGTTGACATTAATGCTTGAAGCTATTGTTTTTCTTTTAATATTTCTAAACCCGGTTAATTCTGTCTCGAATGTACCTACCAGAGGGACAGGGATGCTAAATAAGCAAAACAACAATAATTGCCTATTTTCACTCGTTTACATTGAGTAAATTCCAAAAAATGTTGCAACATTTTTGAACAATACGAAGAGTTGCAGCAGGACGGGTATAGATATAGTAAAGAGTTCGTTTGCGAATTTTGCTTCTATTCTAAAATTTTCTGAGAACTACGGTTTCGAGCACATTTTTATGGTATGCAATATTTTTTGCATATCCTTATTAAAAGGGTTGATTCGTATGTAAGGTGCTTAGCGTAGTTTAACCCTTCTTGATAAATTGTCAATCAGTTGGTTTATCCCTGAAACCAAAAATATAACAATAAAGGTGTTATGACATTTTCAATGTGCCGGCTCCTTTTGAAGCATTTTTTAAGGCAGCACAGCGGAGTCGAGGTATACCCTTTAAGAATAAAAAAAAATCAACCATAAAAAGACACCGAAACTGTGATCTTTAACATCAGACAATACCTTTTTGCTCAAAGGGTTCGTAAAAAAAGCAAAAGGGTTTTATTTTTTTTTTTTTTAATTTTATTACACAATTCCTTCTCAGAATGACACAAATTAGGATTTTATGATTAAAGTGGGTAGGGAACGACATGTGAAAGCAAAACGACATTATGTATAGGTAGTTATAATTAGCTTACCAATACATTATAGGTACACCCACCTTTAGGTGAAAACTTTAATTAGGTGCGTTAATCGTTTGGCATTTTTGAAGATACATATATGCATTTCAATTAATGAATGACGTAAGGGTTTCTATACATTTACATTAAGGTGCCTTAAGTTCTTATTCAAAGATTTTGAAGAGTTTTAAATGAAAGACAAACCTAGTTTAAGTTTGAGTAGGTATATGTCCATATAACAAATTGTAATCCAGAACTCATTAGAGAACGTAATTTATCTTGCAATTTTTGACATAATAGGTATGACTTTCCCTAAATTAGCAAATAACTTTAGATTGTTTTTTTAAATGTTGGTGTCGCAAACCGGTTCTAAATAATGTGATTACGATTTAGGTAGGTATAGCTAGGTAGATTCCTCCTCTTTTACTAGTCATAATGCAATATTAGCCGTGTTTAGTTGCAGGTGACAAAGTAGTTAATTAGCCATTTTCAATGCAACCCACAGAAGTCACGTCGCTAGCAGCAATCTATTTCAGATTGATGTGATTGTGGCGTTCAACGCATATCTGAATTGACAGAATTCTGAATTTTTGCAGCTTCTGATTGGCCAGCTGTCATAAAAAGTTAGATGTCATCTGAATTTTTAGATTTTTTTATGACAGCTAAGCTGGCCAATCAGAAGCTCTAAAAATTCAGAATTCTGAAAATTCAGATATGCGTTGCATTGTCAATTGTTTATAAAATTCTATGAGATTTGCAACAACAACAAAAACAAGATAGTTGTGTAATTGTAGTAGAAAATAGACTAAATCTACGATTAGCCGGTCAACGCAAATGGTCAACGCGTTGACTCTCTGACATCATAATGACATAAAATACTGACCCAAAGTTGCTTAATCGTGTGTATTTTACGTCAGTCTGACTTGAGAGGTTCAACGCGTTTTTACCATTTGCGTTGCCCGTCTAATCGTAGCTTAAGAGCTTACAGCAAATTTTAGGCGTGGAAATATAACCAAAAATTGAGTACGAAAACAACATTCTTGCACGGTTTTTTTTTTGGCGCCGGTGGTGGGGGTGGGCGGTTGAAAATGGCGATTTTCGCTGTCAGCTCTTAGACTTAAGGTGTAGATATGTACATTTTTATTTGTTTGCTTTAGGTACCGTTTCATTGAATTAACGATTAACTGAACGCAACTGATCTTTAAATTGGATATTTCTGTATTTTTGTAAGAATCTAAAATGCTCTCGATGCGAACTCCGTAGTTTTCGGAGTCTGCAGATGAGGGCCAAAGTATTGTCATCGCTGCTATTGCTATTCTCGTCTACCCCTTTGTAAAAAAAAACACTCCGGAAAACATTAATCGAAGCAGCAATTCGAATGTTTTTGGAGTTGTTGGAGTGAAAACGAGTGCAAGTCTAAACGGAAACGACATAAAATACGATGTTAAAGTTTCGTATGATATTATATGTACATTAAAAAGGAAGATTTTGAAAATCTTAAACGAGTTAAGTTTGACATTTTTTTTAAATACCTTCTTTATATTTTTAGTATTAATATAACTCCATGTGTCACTTTGACATTTTCAAATGTCAAAAAGGGTATATTTGTTTAGCTTTTGCACGAATTGTCACTGTTTTAGGCGTGTTCAGCTGGAGTTTATTGAGAAAATAGGTACATATGTATATACTAGTTAAAAAGTGTTTAAAACTCAAATAAATTAAAAATAGTATTAAAAAGCAAGTAAGAAAATTGTTAAGTAGTATCACGGTAGTAGTACCTTAGGATCAGTTTGTTCTAGCCCGCCATTTAATTGAATTAATTGTTAAAAAAAACAGATGTGCTGCTTTCATCAGGCAGCGACATTCAAGAAAAAAAAATAAGGTCATGTGGCCAGACACGCCCAAAAGGGCTCCATACCATATACAGCGATGGGTGGCCAACTGACAAGCTTCAGTAAGGAAAAGATCCATAAGCCATCAAATCGACAAAAACGGTTTGGTTCGAAAGCTTATAAATTCTCTTCTAACTGTCGGATCATCAAATGTATGCGCTTAAAAGAAGAGTTAAATTTACGTCTGCAACATTTTTGAGGAGGGAAAAAAATACTAGAGGGCAGATTGAGCCCTCTACTTTTTTCTTAGTTTTATGTTCATTTTTCAAAATACTTAATACGATGTTCTTCAAAATTATTGCTCCAGTTATACCCTACAATTTTTTTAGTTTAATATGCGTATTTTTCATTTAAAAACTAATTTATTTATAAATACACAAACGCGAAGAAAGGTGGATTTGGTTGGTTGAAAAAATCTCTCCCATCTCCTTCAGGGCAGGGCTTACTGACACTTTTTGTTGGACAGACTAAATATCTATTCATTTTAGTCCGAACGACTTACGACGGGCGAGGTGAAGCCTTTAACACGCACTCTCTTAGCATTCGTCCTTAGAGTAAAGTTCGAGTTCGATTAAAAACAAAATCAAAACAAAAGAGGAGGCAAAAAGATTAAAAAACTCTCAGCTGAGGTAAGCCTTCCTCCTACTTGGAAGCTTTCTATCCTTCATCAACTTAAATAGGAACAAACTCAGAATAATAACGGGTCTCCTTTCTGGCCGCTGTAAGCTAAGAATGCACCTCAACATTCTTGGCCAAGTGAGCTGGAGAAGAAGCCGTACCTATTCTTTCCAATATAATATGGAAACGCTGTTAATTTCCACCTTAGGTATCTTGAAGAACGAAAGCTTCAGTACGGCTTTCGTAGCAATAGGTCCACTGGTGATCTGATGGTTTATCTCACCATACAGCGCCACAAATCTTTAAATCGCTTTGGTGAAATTAAGATTATTGCACTTGATATTTGAAAAGCGTTTGATCATCTAGCTGTCTTATCGAAAATGCGTTAATTAGGTATCGATGAATCTCTGCTTTGTTGGATTAGTAATTATCTTTTGAACCGCTCAATACAAGTCGTATTGGATGGTTCAAAAGTCGGATATACATAAAATAAATGCTGGTGTGCCTCAGGGCTCCATTTAGCCTCCGACTCTCTTTCTGATATTCATCAATGATCTCCTGCCTGAAACTTCTTATCCATTAAATTGTTTTGCTGACGACAGTACCCTCAGCTTTTCATATTCGTTTCTAGAGTCACATCCTTGTCTATCAGATGTGGAATTAGAGCAGCAGCGTATGATCAGCTCATTAAATTCTGATATCGACAGAAGATTGTCCAATAATGGGGAATCAAAAACCGCGTAGACTTTAATGCTTCAAAAATTCAATGCTGATGTCTCCTGTCGTTGAAGCGGAACCCACCCCCATGCTGCTATCCATGAGCGGTACTTCCAGTGAAGAAACCGAAGAGCTTGTAGTTCTTGGTATGTGCATCACAGACCACTCATTTTGTGGAATGACCACATATCAACGTCGAAGAAAATGCTGCTTAATGTTTAGGTTTTCTTCGGCGAAGAAAGAAATTTTTCTCCCTTTCTGATCTGACTGTAATCTACAAAGCATTTATCCGTCCAAAGCTTGAGTTAATTCTCACATCTGGGCAGATGCCGTACTACAAGAATGTGGAATACTTTGCTGGCTCTATTTTTACCTCCCATTTTGATAATCAGAACTTCAAAACCAATGTGCGTCGGTATCTCCTATGAAATCCTTCTTTATTTTCCTACGCTCGCAAAGTGTTTATACATTTTAAGCGTAGTCAAAATCCCTTTAGTTCGCGCTAATTATTTTTATTATTTATAAATTTAAATTAAATAAATTTATTAATTTTAAAAAAAAGCTAAATGTGATGCATTCATGCACCAAAGACAATGGCACCTGGAAAATCAAAAGATAGAGGAGAAAAAACTATCATCTCTAAAAGTAATCCAAACACTCGAGATTCTTAAGGGGACTTATTTGGATGATGAGCTGGAGAATCAGGGCCGGACCAACCATATGTGCAAGATGTGCAAATGCATAGGGCGCAAAATTCTGGGAGCGCATTTCCAGGAGCAAGAAAATATAAACTGATCTTGTACAAAAAGATATGTAGTGTCATTTGCATTTTAACCACAAAACTTTTTCAAATAATCCTAAAATAACATCCATCACAACTGTATTAAGTTATTTCTTGCACAGTAATTAACTTCATTTTCATTGTTGCATTCAAGGAGAATTTAACTCAAAATATCGTAAAAGATTTACGCATTGAAAGTCTACCTCCTGATGGGTAATGTGGAAAAGTATAATGCAAAAAGGGGCACTTTCTACAAATCTTGCATAGGGCGCAAGTTTGGCTGGGGCCGGCCCTGTGGAGAATGAGCAATCTCATCCAGCTCTAGAGAGGGACAAAAAAGATATTAAGGTCACAGTGAAATTATACCTACCCAATAATATTCAATCATTCATTCATTAGAGTAAAGTACTTGCGAACCAAAAATTAAGGCTTGCGAGGGGACTCCGAACCACCTTTATCAGAAAGCTACTAATTGTTTGTGGGTTCCTACACGCATGCACTTTTGAATATTCTGTCTTTTCTTTCCATAAATCTCCAAAAGACATTAAAAGATCGTTGAACTTCTCAGTACTTTAGATGCTACCCAGTAGGTACTTAACCATTTTCACACTTTGTTGAAATCCATGAAACTGGCGTTTTAAAACCCCCAACTCTGGATGCTCTCTGAACTCCGAACTCCGAACTCGGCCACAGTTTAAATTTATTTTTGCCGCGACAATTTCTACCTTGTTTGTACCTAAATACATACATAAATGTTGATGTATGTATAAACCTACATATTACTGACAATCTGGAATAAAAATATGAAAGAGTTTCTAACCTTGACGAACAAAATTTTCTTAAACCCTTTGGAAAATAGTTCCCATATCCCATACAATTTTCGACACTAAAAAAATACTTCAATTGCACCGAAATTGCTTCTTAATGACGATCTACGTTTAAATTCCAGTAAACATATTTTTTTTTATAGCCAATTCATAATTTTCCCTAAGTTTAAAGAACTTTCATATACCTATTACCTAAGAGAGAGTACGTCGTAATAAAAACGTTTATTTTTTATAAATCTTAACAAAAAAAAAAAACCTAAAACCCTTTCGCCAAAATTACGCACACACCTATTTCTTTATTTGGTGGGCAATAAAACGAAAGAGTTTCTGCAGCTATATTTTTTAGTTCTTTTATTGCTTGGCCAACCCTTTCTTACGTTGGTTAAAGATCTTTACAACACCCACCGATCATAAAACAATATTTTCAAAAAAAGAAAGAGAATACAATGCATTCTTTCAAAAACTCAAAAACACAATGAAACATCAGCAATAAATGTAAATCCTCTACCTAAAAACTCGGATGCGCGCATGTAACAGCGGAACCACAAAAAGATGCAAAATTTTTCCGGTATTTTTTTTCTTTTTTTTTTTTGAATCGGCAATAATCCACATTAATGGCCATGCCTGCGTTCGATTCCTGGTCCTAGCATATTGGTACGTCTAGACAGGTCAAGAAAAAAACGCACACACAACCCGAAACCGAAACCGAAATCCTCCCTCTACATTGGAAACTCTTTCTAGTTTCTATACGTACCCTTTTTACTTTGAGTGTCAAACAAAAATCAGTTTGTGTCTCTTTTGTTTGCATGGGTTTTCGAGAATGGAGATAAGAAGTGCAAAAATACACTCTCATCCACCCTCTGTCACACACTTGTCACACGGTTTTAGGTAGGTAACGGTTGCTATTGCTACTCAGAGTCACCCTTAACGGCACTATATAAGGTCGAATCAAGTTCCGTGTCTCGTTAGTTTCGAATCGACTGCGATAGCACGAAAACGCATTTAGCAAATACATACTTTGGAACTGCTTCTTTTCAATTCAACGTTTTTAAGCTGAGCAACTTTTTATATTTTGTTTCGTTAAGAGAAAGTAGAAAACACGCAGAATGATGCTTCATGAAAAATTAGTACCAGGACAATTCTTGTTGGATATGAAAAATGGTGAGTTAAAGTGTCTTTTTTTTTAAATAAAGTTGTAACTAAAATCAGTTTAAAAATTGTGCAAAAATAAAAAAATTGTTATAGATATCTGTAAATGTGAAACTAACTTCTTTTTTTTTTTGTTTATTTAGATTGTACCAACAACATGCTGCACGGTGGCCCACCGGGATCCAAGTTGGATATCTATAATACCTACAACTACCATAATCACTATCAGCAAGAACGGTTCTCTTCGGATGCTCAAGTTTTGGACCTGTCCCGTCGCTGTGATTCCGTTGAGACCCGAAAAACACCTTCCCCGTATAATTCAACCTCGAGTTTCGGAACAGCTTCGCCTAGTACACATTGCGGATCCCCACCAACATCGGTGGCACCGCCATCAGCGGATGTTGTTCAAAATAAACATGCCTTCTCACATTCAAGTCCGCCTCCGTTACCGCAGGGAATCGCTTCGCTCTATCCATTGTACTATCCACATATAAAGAAAGAGATTGCTTCACCACCTCCAGCAGTGTCTTCATCGGTTACACTAAATCCATTACCACCGTTTCCACAACACCCAACAGCCATTAATCAAAAGACCAGAATCCCAACTCATCCGGCATCACAATGTAGCCCGCCCCAGCCGGAAAGCAATAGTCTCACATCGCTCCCAACGGATGCTGGTATATTGTTCCCGAGTATCCTTAATGCCGCCACGACTGGAGCTGTAAGTGCGAGCAAGACGACGCGACCATTCAATGCATATCCGCGAGATCCACTCCTGGTGGCTGCCCATTTCGCCGCTTCCGATGTGCTTTTTGACAAAACAACTATGGAACGTTACAGTACGTATCGCAAACGAGCCCTAGATGATCTGCGCGATACAAACGGAGGCCATAGGATCGTGACCAATCCAAAAATGCGACGAACCAATCATCGCAGTAATGGACAGAACAGCGAGTGTGACGAAAGGGCTGTCGAATCAAGTGACAATGATTCTTACAATGGCAATGGTTCAAGTGCAGAATGCAACTCCAGCAAAAACGACAGCAACAACAACGACAGCATCAACTTCGGAGGTGTGAAGGACGAAGCTTACTTCGAGAGAAGACGAAAAAACAATGCAGCAGCTAAGAAATCTCGGGATCGCCGCCGCATAAAAGAGGATGAGATTGCCATTCGAGCGGCTTACCTAGAACGCCAAAATATCGAACTCCTTTGCCAGATCGATGCTTTAAAGAAACAACTCGAGACTTTTACAAAAGTGTAGAATAAATCAAGCAAAGAGAAAGAGAAGGAAAGGAGTCTTTGAAGGCGTTGAACGCCCAAATATCAAAAAACCTATACATATTGAGAAGAATCTGGCAGAAATTGTAAATTATGTAAATAGTAAATGATTTTGTTTTTATTTAATAAATGGGGGGAATAAAATATATCCAGTTTTTAAAATAATATAAACAAAACCTGTATTTATTAAAATTATTGAAAAAAATACATTAAAAGATACACTAGCTGTGTTTTTTTGCAAGACCGGAGGGATTTGGTTGAAAAAAACGACATCGGGGATTAGGGACGCCATTACAGAAACAAAATATAGTTTTCGTACAAACTATCGATGACAAGTATGTAATGCACGCCGGTAATACAGTTTTTCTCCGTGCTTAAGTTAAGCCCCGAGAATTCTCCGCGCTTAGCTAAACCCAAAGGGGATTAGTTGTTATTGCATTTAACATGTAAATTTCTTAGCGCTAACGTCGTTTTTTCGACCGATTTCCTCGGGGATTGCAAAAAAACACGACTACTATTGTCTTGTCAGAATTCAGAAACATAGGGTCGTGTGTCGTTTTTCGTAGGACACTATTCTATTCTGGAAGTGAACCTTCTAAACGCTCTAGAGGAGTTATCTCAATTTGTGCTCTTTGGTTTTAAAACTGGGCGACTAAATGGTTCTTAAAAATTCTATAAAAATATATTTATTTGGAATTTTGATCAAAACCTTTATAACTGCCTAACAGCTTCTAATATGGAAAAATAACTTAAAAAACATAGTTTTGGGCACTTTAACTCTTTAACTTTCCTATAAAATTAAGAAAAATAGTTAAATTTCCTATTAGATATACCTACAGTGGCGTGCACAAATGAGTACTCAAATGTACCTCGTGCATTTATTGTTGCATAGGATAAGAAATAATAAAGCGAATAATATTTTTGTTACCAATTTATTGCATATCTGTTTCTAAACAAAATGGATAGTAATAAAAAAAAAAAACGGTAAATAAAACAAACAATTATAATAATTTCATAGCTCTTTAAAACAATGAAGAAACTATCACGACAAACTGAGGACAGTATTGTAGCACTGACTGACAGTGGCTCCTCGACGCGAATGATAGCTAAGCAGCTTAAAATAAGCCAATCAGTGGTCATTAGGGTCCAGCAAAGGCGAGCTATTGTTCCTAGGGCACAGGTCAGAGGACGGAAAAAAATTTTATCGGATACGGACGCACGTCTCATGATATTAGAGATGAAAAGGAACGAGTCTTTAACACCAAAGGATGCTTCTTAGGCAATAAATAAGCCCGTTAGCCGATTGACTGCGAGTAGAGCCCTCCACGACATTGGCTATAGCTCAGCGGTGAAGAAACATAAACCTGCATTGTCGGTTAAAAATAGCCGTGTTTTTTTGCAAGCCCCGAGGAAATCGATCGAAAAAAACGACGTCCTGTCTCGCAATTTACATGTTAAATGCAACAACAACTAATCCCCTTCGGGCTTAGCTAAGCGCGGAGAATTCTCGGGGCTTAACTTAAGCACGGAGAAAAAGTGTGTTACCGGCGTGAATAGCATACTTTTTATCGATAGTTTGTATGGAAACTCCATTTTGTTTCTGTAATGGCGTCGCTAATCCCCGATGTCGTTTTTTTCAACCAAATCTCCCCGGACTTGCAAAAAAACACGGCTAATGTTAAGGCACGGTTGAAATTCGCTAGACAACACAGAAATTGGACAGTAGATGACTGGAAACGTGTAGTGAGGTCAGTTAAATCCAAATTTAACCGGTTTCAGTCTGACGGTAAACAATAATGCTGGCCCACGCCGTCCTGGAGAGAACATCCAAAGACGACATGTTAAAGAAACAGTGAAGCACGGTGGGGGGAACGTCATGGTATGGGGTTGCTGCACATGGTCGCACATTGGGCCAGTGCAAAAAATAGATGGAATAATGAGGAAAGAAGACTTTTTGCACATTTTGCAGATTCATCTTTGCAATTTTGTAGCTAGGGGCCGCTATTTTGAGCAGGAAGTCATATTTCAACAGGATGGTGACCCGAAACACACCTCCAAAATCGTTAAGGAATGGCTTACGAATTGATGGAGTGGCCAGCTCAAAGTCCCGACCTCAATCCCATTGAGAATTTGTGGTAAATCGTGAAAAGACGGTTGGGACAATACCGATCAGCCCTAACTAAACTAACCGAGCTTTGGCAGCGGGTACAGCGGGAATGGGAAAGTATTCCTGATGACATTATAGAGAAATTGGTGGAAAGTATGCCAAAACGTATAAAACACATTTTACGAAATAAGGGGCTGTGGACAAAGTACTAAAAATAAGCTCCATCCCTTAAATTTCTCTTAAGAGCAAAATTGAGTACCTACATGTGATTTGTCTTTGTTTTATTTGTTTTTTTTTTCTGAGAATTTGTTGTTTTTCGTTTTTTTTATTATCAGCCATTCTGTCTAGAATCAGACATGCAGTAAATTGGTAAAAAATATTATTTGGTTTATTATTTCTATTCCCATGCAACAATAAATGCACGAGGTACATTTATGTACTCATTTGTGAACGCCACGTATGTAGACATACAAAAAATTCAAATTGTTTGTACGATGAGTCCTTCTCGAGATATTAGCTAAAACCCGTTTTTCAAAATGGCGACTGAAGCACAACACTGAGTACGTTCAGATGACGAAGGGACTTGAAGGCAAGGCAAGTTTCTCGTCTCTGATTGGCCAGCTGTCGCAAAATTTCCTTCCAACTAAGGCAACTTTTATTGGAAAGTGACTGGAAAGCTAGTCAAGAAATATCTCCCTTCATTTCAAGTCAAGTGCATTTATGTCAAAATATCAGCTGATTATATTTTGTCATTAAACAGCAAGCTGAACTTCATTGTTCAGTGACTTCTTTTTTCAACGTTTGTTGTATTGTTTTGGGTGGAGGTGTTCTTTATCAAAATAATAGAAAAGATTTAATTAAAAAATGCATCATAAGTAAGAAGTATTGAAAAATTATAAATTACATTTCGTAATTGACTTGTGTAAGGTGTTTTTCAAAAAAAAATATTATTATAAATACTATCTGCACTATCAATGAAAGGTAAAGGTTGGAAGTAAAGTTCCAATTTTGGCATTAATGACATCTCAAAAAAATAACTAGTTTCCTTTGTAAAATTTGCGTTCAATGAATGCACTTGACTACATATGTAGTCCCTTGTGTCTGCTGAACGTACCCACTTACAGGGTTACAGGTGCGCTATTGTTTTTGAATACCTATAAAGACGACTTTCCTTCCAATTCCAATAAAAAAAAACTGAGCAGTATATAAAGGCTTGGTCAAACAATGCCATGCGCGAATTGGCGGTGCGAGCCAGAACTCGTAGTTGCATCACTCGGCGTGATTGCTCTGAATCGAGATGAATAGAAGGGATGAAAAACTTACATTTGTTTGATAAATGTGGGCACCTATTCTCCACATAGGTCTTTTTAAAAAGTGCCCGTTGCGTTCTATTCTAGACCCATGGTATAAAGAATACATGATATAATATTCAACGTTGAATTTTTCGTTCGTTCTGCGCATCAACGTCACTAGTGACAAAACTGCATACAGAAAAAAGAGAGAAACAAAAACAAATGTGATGTGAGTTACGACAATATGCATAACAGAGATAGGATATAACAACATGCTCAATATCATACCTTGTATTCTATAAAAATGTATACCTTGTTCTAGACAAACTTTCAGTTTACACGTAGCGATACGATTCTGCTACAAGCAGAATTATTGCCCCATCGCCGTGCGAGCCTACACTCTGTTTGAACAGCACACAAAGCTCCGAACCGAAAAGTCTTTAAATCAAGGGTGCACGCTTGATTCGCATTTAGCGAAACTCGATGGTATGAAAAATACAAAAGCCTCGCAATATTCAAAGAGCATTTTGGCATCATCGTCAATGGACTAAAAGTTCTTTTCTATTGAATTTAAAACGCAAACAAACCCAACATTCATTACATGCCTTGTCTTAATAGGAAAATATTCACCTTACCTTGAACCAATTGTGAATATTCTGCAATCAAAAAAGTTAGACCTCCATGCGTGCACGAAATAAATATAAATCTCGCAAAAGATCATCGAACCAATGTGGACTCAAGAGCTGAAGAACATATGTATGGCTAATTCGAAATTGATCGCAGAAGAAATTCATGTAGAACTTCAAAGGCCAAAAACAGTGAACCGTACAAAAAAATCGCTCAAATCACCCTTCATTAACTGCAGTGGAGATTTGGAAGAGATCGCTCTTGATTCCACATTTACAGACCCATAATGTTGAAATTTGGTACATTAAAACTTAATTTATTAAAAAACTGAACAACTATTCCGTGCACCATTGTCAATGATCAAAAGTTTTATCAATTAGATTGTTAAATATCGATTTTCAATATTTATCAACTATCAATTGATAATTGACAGTCGTAAAAGGGGTCTTAGATTCCATGATTGCATATACTCTACTCCACAGATTAGCCATATGAAGATGAGAATGTTTCGTACGTTTCACCCTCCAAAACCCATTTGTTTACATTGTTGTATTTGTAATTTTTTCCCGCGTCGATGAATAGATGTGAATTGCAACAACAATTTAACCAGGTGTGTGAAGATCCCTACTGCCTATGTGTGAGATTTTTATACACACATTCTCATTTTTTATCTGATAACTGCCAGTTCAAGCCTGTAGGCAAATTAAAATGGCTTCCGGGGATTTTCATCTTCATGTGGCTAATCTGTGCTCTACTCTCCATAGCAGCATATACTCTATTTCTCTTGCATCCAGCGAATATATTGCAAATGAACATAAACGAATTCCAAGAAAAATTAAAAACTTTTTGCAAGTTCTACTCTCTACAAAGTTTTATTAGAGAAGCTGAGAGCTGGGGCCAAATTACGGCATCAGTGACTGATCGAGTGAGTGCCATCAGTGTTCGAATGAACGAGTAAAACCTATGGGGATGATGACTCCATAACGTGATCGGTAATGCCAAACACGCATAATTCAGTCACGTATTACTCGATAACTGATGCGGTAATTCGGCCCCTGGTACAATCATTGGAGAAACCAAAAAAACTGCCCGCTGAACATCTTCAAAAACTAGAAACATGCGATGGCCTAATATAGTTAAAAGGGCTTTATGAAATCGACCATAAGGTTTAAAAATTAAGTTTTAACTTAACTGAAAGTTAAAATAAGTTTGCCCCCTATTCCACCTTCTCTTTTTTACGCACATAAAATCTACCTGTCTCACCGATGCACTCTTCAGTAAAACGACCCATGTAATCAACCACTTAGAAAGGAAGTGACTCCAGACATGCCAATTATAACATTATTGGTTTATAACAGTACTGTTTTTGCGGCCCAGCAGGGCCAGGGCCCTCCGACGGTGGGCATACTTCAGGCACCCAGAGCATTTTTCAAGTCGCGCGAGGCGCGTTGACGCACGCCCACTTTTAATGGCGAAAAACTGTTATAAATTGGCATGTCTCTAGTCGCGGCCATATAGAAAACTAGCTACAGCCCGAGCTGGCTATAATAAGCTTAGTGCCATAAGGTCATTTTACTGAACTCGTGACTACACGATGAAACAAAATCCTTTCAATTCAATCTACCCTTCCCTATCTCACGCCCTTAAGATCCATATCATCTCACTCACACGTTTCATGCTGAATCCGAAAAAATGGCGCATCGGTGGAATTTGGGAGGAATCTACCTTCTCTCTTTTACGCACTTAAAATCTAATTGTCTCTCTGATGCGCCCTACAGTAAAACCACCCATGTAATCAGGCACTTATTGGTTGGAGAACCTTTTCCACCCCGGACTGTAGCGCCACCTTATCCAAGTAGGAAAGTAAGTTCCGTCTCTTTTCCACCCGACTTATATCCACTGCTAGTAAAGTAAATAAAAACTCACTTACCGCTCTTCGTCTTTTTGTCCTTCTTCTTTTTTTAAGTACGCGACATCAAGAGACATACAAATGGCCGGCGATTAAAATTATATGACTTTTTTATTAGATGCTTATTAACGCGGCTAATCCGAAAAGATGAATACGTCATACGAATTTTTTTAACTGAATAGAATATTATATGTATATCACGATTAGAACCACACACATTTTTCGAAATTAATCGCGTTAAAACACGTTTGCAATTCTTGTATTTTGTTTGCCACTTTAATTTTAAACGACCGACTTTAAAATGAACCCGACCAGGGAAGCCTCAATGCGACGTAAAAATTGACATACACATCATGGGCCAATGGACGTCGACGATCCCCATTGAATAAAAAAAACTTTCACACTTTTCGAATTTAATCGAGTTACACACTTTTACACTTCTTGAATTTTTTGCAAATTTGTTTCTATTATTAAAAACGATCGACTTTAAAATAAACCCGAGTAATGAAGCGATCACAATTAAAACACTTGCACACTTTTTGTAACTCAGCCCGTTAGAAACATTTATATGTAAAACGATCAACTTAATAATGAACACGACCAACGAAGCCCCGATGCAACGTATTGAATGCGATTACGATTGAAAACATTTTCACACATTGGTATTAATTGGATTAGACACTCACACTTGTTTTTGTTTTGTTGTATTTTGTTCACTTTGTTATTTTACACGATCGACTTTGATAAATCCGGACCGACAAGTCTTCGCGATTGTATTTTTTTTTTAACTTGAAATTACCGACTTAAAAAATGCGACCGGACAACGAAGCGATGACGATTGAAAGCATTCACACTTTTCGCAATTCATGGGGTCAGACACTTTGACACTTTTTGTAATTTTTGATCACTATTATTTAGAATAAATTATAAATTAAAACAACCGACTTTATTTATAATGAACTCGGTCAACGAAGCCCAGAGGTAACGTGATTGAACACGATTAAAAATGCTTAACAAGAAATTCAACGCGTTCGACAGTTTTCTTATAAATATTTGTTCTTGTCACTTTGAATTATTTTATTACCACCCATTAGGTCTGTTCGTTTAATTATGTCGGTTTAAATTGTATTTTCGGACTTATGTACTCCTTTTTGATTCAAATCGAATACGAAAACATCGACTTCCACAGTTTATACACACACAGATTAGCCAAATGAAGATGAGAATCCCCGGCAGCCATTTTTATTTGCCTACAAGCTTGAACTGTCAGTTATCAGATAAAAAATGAGAATATGTGTATAAAAACCTCACACATAGACAGTAGGGATCTTCACATACCTGGTTAAATTGTTGTTGCAATTCACATCTATTCATCGACCCGATAAGAAATTACAAATACAAAAATGTAAACAAATGGGTTTTGGAGGGTGAAACGTACGAAACATTCTCATTACCCACTACCAAAGTTCGCCATTTTACAAAATGGCTACTTAAAGCATTTATCCATTTTGACAAGTTATCAGACAAAAAACTTTATATGCATGTGTGTTCCTCAAATCGGTAACAGAAACACTCCGAAAACGTTACTCGGAACAGCCAATCGAAGGCTTTTGGAGTAGTTGGAGTGAAAAAGGAGTACAAAAACTACATAACAAAAACTGCCATTGGGCGTTATTCTTTTCTAGCTCAGAGCGAAGCATTGAGGTGTCAAAAAAAGATTCGTTTCTTTTTTGAAAGTGACTCTAGACATGCCAATTATAACAGTTTTGGTTTATAAAGGCCAGGGCCCTCCGCCGGTGGGCATAATTCAGGCAGACAGAATTTTTTTTTCAAGTCGCGCGAAGCGCTTTAACGCAACGCACACCACTTTTAATGGCGAAAAACTGTTATAACTGTTATAAATTGGTATGTCTCTAACCTCGTCCTTCTTTTTTAGCTGATAAACGGAGCAAATCGCTGAGCACAGCGATGTGATTTGACAGATTATTCTTCATATGACAATTCAGTGCTCGTGTTTCAAAATTATATAGGAGAGCTCTTTGCCCGTATTACGAAGAACGATTAACGTTACTTTGCGATTACGATTTACTTCAAGTTAAAACTTCAAGTGATCTCAACTCCATAAATGCGTTTCGCCCAGGCACGCATTTATAGAGTTGAGCTCACTTGAACTTTTAACTATTTTTTCGAATAAAGGTAGCAAAAAAACTTCCAATTGAATTTAATTCATCACAGTCCACTAAAACAAAAACAATATAGTTTTTTCTATTGTTTTCGTTCTTCTTCTTTCTTTAAAAATACCAGACCACGGGCAAACAATCATTTCTACAAAGGTGTCAGAGCTTAACCAAGTTCCCCTAGAATAATATAATTTGCATCGTCAGTGTTGCAAAATATATTTGTGTCGGTATTCATCGACTAAAATCTTGCTTCTTAGAAGGGTACGACAATCGACAACATCTAACTGATGAGCCCAACTGTCGTACCGGGGCGAAACGCATTTTGGACTAAAGGTCGCAAAAAAACTTCCAATATGATTACGATTTACGATAGTTGTTGTTTCAAAACGATACTCGTTTTCGATTACGACTGCTTTTGGCATCGTTTTTTTTATAGTTTTGAATCGTGACTTTATGTTGCTGTCACTTATTTATTATGTTTGTTCGGTTCTTCTGTTTTTTTTTTTTTTTTTTTTTTCTATCTAACATTATTTTCAGGCATCCATTCTCGTAAATCATAATCTGTTTATGTCATGACTATCGTTTTCTTGGGTATCGTTTTTTTTGCCTTTCGTTTAGTAATTCGTAATACGGGCCTGGTCATACTCTGCTCAATACCACGTTCACCTTTAACTGTCAAACTCGGCCGATGTCGACTTTGATAATAATCGCAGTTCTCATTTTTAAAATGTCGAACTAAGTCGGTCGTTCATAATGGGGCATATAACAGTTGCTTAACAGTTTATTGCAAAAGTACGCGCGCATCAACGGGCTGGTTGCACACGCACAGTACTGTTATAAATTGGAATATCATAGACCCTATTTAGATTAGGAAACTTGATTCCGGACTGGTGAGTCTCATGTCTCACCATATTAACATTACAAACATTGAGGCGCCTCATTTAAATCTACTACCACCACCTTAACTTAATCTAACAAAAAATCCGATTTATTTTTTTATGTTTTTTTTTTATTATTTTTGTTCGTACTCGTATGTTTTTTTTTATTTTTTATTCCTCGAAAAAAAACTTTAAATTTACCATTTTGTATGCATGTACTTTACATTGAAAAATAAGAGAAAATAAAAATAAGATGAAACTTTACAAAATTCTTGCAGTTGATATAAATATTTTCATACAAATATTCTTGTTTTTCCTCAAAATTTAAACAGTAAACAATAAAATAATTTTTTTCATTTTTTTTTTAACTTATGAGCTACAAATAAACAAAATTCAATATTAAAATTAAATTTGTTCTTATATTATGTATTATGTACACCTGTTGATTTGAAACAAACAAAAAAAAAATATTAAAAGATAAAATTAATAGATAAACTAAATACAAAGAAAAACTGTCTTTCAATATCTCTTGATTTTTGTTTTATTATTTAATATTTAAAAATGAATTACTGAGTAACATGGTAATCTGTCTAAAGTCTAAGAAAACATTTTTATTTAAGAATTATTTTTTTGTTTTTTTTTTTTTGCAATTTCGTTTAACCACATCATATTTTTTGTATGCAATACATACATTTCTTTTTTTTTTTTCAATATTATAAATATTTTTGTTCACGAATCTTCATACATTATATCAGTATACATTTTAACGCTTTCTTTACAATAATTATACTTTTTGCGTGCAATTGCTTTATATCCAAGAGAAATTTAAACACATACTTTTGTTATCTTTGTTTTAACTTTTATTTAATTAAATTTAAGTATATATTTATATATATATATATATAAATATGTATATATATAAGTTGTATCACAAAATAATAAACTTAGCAGTAAGGACAGACATTTTTTTTGTTTTCTCTATTCATTTACATACAGTTTTTTTTTTTTTGGAAAATAAAAATCAAGAAAAGAAATATGTTTGAACATATTTGTTAATATAATGTATGCATTTGTTGCTAAATTAATTTCCCCTGCCTTCTTTCATTCGTAGCAATAGTATAAAAAATGGTTTATAGTAGTATTTGTTTGATATTTTACACAGAAAAAAAAAGAAACTTACTTTGTTTTTTTAATACCTACATAATGGATATAATAATTTATTTATATAATTTTGTTTTTTATTTAATACAATACGATTCGTATTCTCTAATAGTTAGTTTAATGTATGCTACATAACTTTTTTGTTAAAAAAATACAACTGCAAAATAAACAGAAACTAAACACTACTTTCTTTAAGGAAAAATCGCCAGTACTACGGTTTTTTTTTTTCATTTTCTTTTTTTTTAACTTTTAAGTGGGTTTCAAAGTTTACTTTTTATCTATACAAAACAGTGAATTTATATATATATTTTATTTTAGTATATTTTTAAAATTTTTGTCCGTTTCAACTACGCAAACAAAATGGAGAGACCCCTATCGGTGGTTTACTTTATTAAATTTTTCTTCTTCTTCTTTTTCTTCTTGTTATAGTTCCGAACTTCAAAGTAAAAAATGTATTTTTTGTTTTGTGTAGTTTTCTTTGCCTGGAAAATAGTAAAAGATTGTGTGTCTGCTTTCGTTTTTGTTTTAAATAATTTATCGCCATTTCCTTATTATTACATAATATTTTCCTTTTATATAACAAAAATTACAACAATAAATATCTATTTTAAAATAGATAAGTCCATTTAAAAAACAATTATAATTTTTATAATTATTTATGAGTAAAATAAAATTAATATATATCTAATAAAGTTTGTGGTTCGCTAATTATTGGTATGTGTTAGTTGTGTGTGTTTTCGCAATAATAATAAACAACTGTGTTGATTTGTTAAGATAGAATAGTGTGGGTGTGTGTGTGTTTGTTTTTTTTTTTTTTTTAAGAAGTTTATGCATTGAATCGGTTCTAGGAGATATAACTTAAACTAATTAAAGCGACTCTTCAAATGCTGCCATCAAATCACTCTGCATGTTCATATCTATTTGACCCGCCAGCTGAAAATATGAAAAAAAAAATTTTATTTAGTTTTTATTTTTTTGAAGTATGATTATGTATACTAAATATAATTTAAATTTTATTATAATTTGATTTTTATTATAATTTTAATTTATTATAATTTTAATTATATTATAAGCTTAATACAAGCTGAACTTAAAATTAAACATAATGGCGCAACATTTTGAACATTTAGAACCGTTTCTAAATCACTTTTAAATCGAAAGTCGCCTCTAAAAAATCTTCATCTTCATAAATAGCTCCCAACTGTGGTGGGAATCAAAATAATTAAAATCACCATTGTTCCCGAAAGTTGGAACACTTACAGTGCCGGTAAAAATAAAAACACTGCTCACTTACGTTTCTGTTAGAAAAAAGTCTTTTGTGCTGAATTTTTCAAAAGAAAGCATCAAAGTGTTATTTTCTTTTTTTGAAAGTGGTTTTTGCAAACAAAATTCAAAATCTTTAAATTGTTTACGAAGCTATGGGTCGCGGAAAGCGTTGTACTGCCGAAAAATGGGAAATTATTCAAAGAATGGTTGCAGAGGGAAAAAATTATGCAGATGTAAGATGTTTATTTGGCTGTTCTAACAAAATGATCCATAATGCAATAATATTTGTACCAAAAATTGAAACTCGTGGACGAAAACATGCTATGTCGCCATTACTTGCCTAACGTTTAATCCGGGAAAGTAAGAAGGAGCCGTTTAAGCCTGCAACAGAGCTTAACAAAAGGAACTGAATATTGCAGCTAGTGTTGAAACAGTTCGCAGCCGACTAAGAGAACACAACTTAAAGGCGTGTAGTCCAAGGAAAGCCCCTCTTTTAAATGCTAAGCACGCAACAAAGCGTATGAACTTCGCAAAACGACATATGAACTGGCCAGGAGAAAGATGGGGGAACATTTTATGGACGGATGAAAGTAAAATTGTGAAGTGTGGCGGCAAAGGTTCTCGTTCTTACGTTAGGAGACCTCCGAATGCTGAATATAACCCTAAATTCCACGACAAAAATCTATTAAGCACGGAGGTTCAAGCATAATGGTGTAGGCTTGTTTTTCCTTCTATGGAGAGTCGGGCCTATACATTGGATTAAAACTTTCATGGAAAAAGATGTCTATGTTGATATCCTTGATAAAGTGATGATGCCTTATGCAGAAGAGCAAATGCTGTTATTATGGGTATTTCAGCAAGACAATGACCCCAAACATAATCAAGAAAGCTTAAAGGTGGTTTGGGGATCATTCAGTGAGTGTCATGGAGTGGCCAGTGCAGTCACCAGTTTTCAATCCAATTGAGAACCTCTGGGCTGATGTCAAAAGTAAAAAAGATGTCTATAGTAAAACCGACCAGCAATGAAACAATTTGGGCTGCAGTGAAAGACTCATGGAACGTAGTTCCAGTCAAGAGATGTCAGGATTTGATTAACTCTATGACAAGACGTTGTGAAGCCGAAATTGCCAACAAAGGATATACGACAAAATATTAAATTTCAGTAAATACACTACTGTCAGCTTAATTTATAGTTAAAAATGAAATCTTTATATTTTCCTTGTTTTTAAACTGGACAATTGCAGTGCTATTATTTTAACCGCTTATTTTTTCAGATATAGTAAATTTTGCAATTCTTTTTCTAAAAACATTCTTATGAGTTAATTGTGTTTAATGGTTATATTAAAAAATGCTGGAACGGATTTATTTAATTTTGGCTACTTAAAACAAATTGATTTTTATTATGGTGCTATTTTTTCTCCCGCAGCTGTATATACCGACCAAGTCTTAGTTGTTTTTTTTTCCACATTCTGGAGAGAAATTTTGCCAACCGGAGTTAAAAGCTATATTGAATAAATAATTCAACAATTCCAATTATATAATTATGTATGTCAGTAGTATATAGAATTTTTTTTTATGAAAACCTTCATATTAACATCAATTGAAACCGATGTGCAACACTATAGAAATCAACGTTTCGCTACCGAAAGCAAGATGGCGCCACTACTAACAAACATGTCCTTAAAAAACTAGGCCTTAATCATAAATTATTATTATTAAAAAATTATATAAATTAAAACTTACCGCTTCTCGCCTTCGTCGATCCTGTTCCATTCGTCTTAATTCGGCACGACGAATTGCTGCCCTATCTTGTGGTGATTGCTGCGAACCAGGTGATCCACAGCCTTGTGGAGATGCTTTTATGTCCTCCAAACGCGCCGGTGGAGGTGGTGGTGGCTGTGGTTCATGTGTACTCTTCCTACAATTATATAACGATATTTCAGTTATAAATCATTCTTAAAAATAATTATAAATGTATATTTCTTAAATTACCTTCCACTATCTACATCTCCCTTTTGCTTATGCTGTTGTTCCTGCTGACGTTTTTGTTCCTTTTCGGCCGCTTCTTTCTGACTTCTTTTCAACTCTTGCTGTTCCAATAGTTTTAATCGATCTGCTTTTTCTTTTGCTTTATTACGGAACTGCTGGAAGGAGTCCATGGCGGGTTTCACTTTCGATGTTGGGGTGTTCTGTGGTGAATTTGCCGAGGCCAATGATGACCATGAACTGGCATTCTTTAAATTTTGCTCATGCGATTTGAAAGCTTGTGCAAAGTTTGTTCCGGTATTTTGGCCACCACCACCACCTTTTGCGTCAGCTGACGGCGATTGCTGTGTTGGCTGCTGTTGTTGTTGTTGATTCATCTTTTTCTCTGGCGGACTAGGCATCATCGACTCGATTGGTTTTGGCGTAATCAGCATTGCTGGCTTGCCACCATCATCTTTTTTGGTTGCTGCAAGATTGGGATGGCTTCCCCCTCCTCCACCTCCACCACCGCCACCGCCACCCATCATCATGGCCGCGGATATACTGCCGCCCATATTTGGCGGCAAATCAAATATCGACCCCATGTTCATAACTGCAGATACAGGTGGTGCAGTTGGTGGAGGATGGTGCATTCCGCCCATGCCAACACCACCCATGTGCATTCCATTGCCGGCCCCTGAACTATCCAACATATTTCCAGTAACTGCGCTTACATCAGCTGCACTGACATAACCATTATTGTGATGCATTCCTTGCGCTACAGCCACTGCTGCCGCCATTGAAAGATGATTGGTGTATTCAAGGCCGAACGGGAAGTGGTTACCATTCATTCCAGATTCCGTCTTCGCCAGGAGTTCTGATACAATCTCCATATGGTGTTGTTGCTGTTGTTGTGCGGAATTCATATGTTGACCTATCGCTGCAAGCATTGGCTGTTCAAGACATGCAAGAGACTGTTCAACTGGATCATCAAATTGTGGGATTTGCTTAAGACCCGCAGAAAGTCCAAGCATTGGAACAGATTGGTTGGAAGGCGGTGGTGGCTGCGGCAATGGACCCAAATGCGGATGATGTGCAAGGTGACCCAGCGAGAGATCACTCACTAGATTGTCACCAACACCACCACCCATTGGAATCGACTGCTGTTGCTGATGTGGGTGCTGTTGATGTTGAAATGTGGATGAGGACGTTGAAGACTGTGTCGATTGTTGTTGTGTCGGTTTGTGCAGATTGCTCGCAACTCTGATTCCACCAACCCCACCACTGCTCATAATCATATTTGGTTGTTGTTGATGGGTGGAATTTATTTGTGATGTTGAAGTTGACATGAAGGAGGATTGGGATTGGGATATCGATTGGGATAGGGATTGGGAGGAGGATGATGTCAGCGTCGCCGACGAAGATGGTGTCTGCTGCATTTGCTGTTGCACTGACGTTGTTGATGTCGTTGGAGTCACAGTGACAAGCGACGAAGTCGTCGATTTTGTCAAATCATTTGGTCCATTGCTATTACTACTACCACTGCCCCCACTGCTGCTACTGCTGCTGCTACTATTACTATTATTATTGCTCATCATTTGCGAAGAGGACCCCACAAACATCTGCTGCATGGGGTTAACACTATTTAACAACGGTGTTACCTGATTATTGTTAGGATTTTGGGCTGTTGTCGATGTTGTTGATGTTTTATGCAACGTCGGTGATGGATTTGGTAATGAAATTGTTGTTGTTAAACTACTACTATTGCTATTGCTAGTTGAAAAATTTCCTAATTTATTGTTTATGTTACTATTGTTGTTATTGTTGTTTGGATTATTTAAACTGTTCATATTGATATTGTTATTTTGGGTTGTTGTTGTAGTGGATGCGGGTGGTAGAATGATTGGTGATATCGTAGAAGTTGTTGTTGTGGCGGACGTTGATGATATTATTGGCGGAAGTACAGGCACTTTGTTTGTTACACACAAAATAAATGGAAGAAATATACAATTTGTTTTTTTTTTTTGGTTAATTTGAGGGGAAATTGAAAAAAAAATGGTTATTATTTTTTATTTACTTTGTGTATTCTGTGATGTTGCTGCTGTTATTGTTGGTGTCTGTTGTTGTTGGAGTTGTGAAGCCAGCATTGATGCAGCTGTTGTTGTGGTCGTCGTTGTAAGGGGCATTAGCTACAATTAGAAGAAAAATAAAGACAAACACATAAGAAAACGAACAGAATAGTACTTGCATTGGTTAGATAACAAAATCATGCTGAAGAGAGGATTACATTTTATTAAAAATTGTGAAAAAGAACGCGTTTAACAAAACATTTCACACTTTTCAAAACGTCAACAAACATAATGGCGACTAGCATAGCCATGCCACACGATTTTCACAAATATGAAAATGAATGATTCGCAGATGTGGTAAAATAATAAAAATCAGCTACTTAGATAATCTGAATTATATTAACTTTAACTATGGAAAAACTTTGGTCTCAGCAAACAAAAAAACTGTTTTCATTCCTGTGAATTTTACACGTTACACATCGCTTAGATCGAGTTTGAGCTCAAAATTGTTTTAACTCGATTCAAATAAAATTCGTAAAAGAAAGTCTATAGAAAGTACATATTTCGAAGACTTGAAATCAAATGAAGCTTAATTTGAAAGGCGACAAAATAAATATTAACGAATTAATACAAATTGTGCAATTCATTTAAAAATTCTGGCTATTTTTAGTCCGTTAGGAAAGATCAAGAATATATGTACTTCAGAAAGTATCCGTATTTATTCAAACAAAACTTATCGGACAGGCGTTGCATGCATGCAACGACGAACTTTACGTGCTTTACAGTGACGTCGACCTGGTCAAAAAGCTTAAAACATAGCGGCTGAGATGGCTGGGACATGTCTAGCGTATGGGCACCGACGCACCAGCCCGACGAGTCTTCAAATCTACCCCTGGTGGAATGCGCACCGGAGGAAGACCCCACCTCAGGTGGCGCACACAAGTGGATCGCGACCTCAACCAAATTGAAGTGCGTAAATGGAGGCAATGGAGTCCATCCTGTAAGCACATTTTAAAGTATAGTAAGTTGCATGCATATTGTTTAATTGATTTTGATCAGCGTCTCTTACAAATTAGTAAGTATGTAAAGAAAAAAAATATAAATTACGATTTTCGAATATAATGTGATCAGATCATCCACGTAGCACGTAAACTCCCTTCAATATATAAAAAAAAAAAAAAAAAAAAAAACTTGAATAATTATCCCCAAGCCCGTGCAGCGTCAAAATACAGCAGACACAACCTTCTTGGTCATGGTGTTATAACTGAGTGAGTTCATTAGTAAATTAATTGTTATCATTCGCTTGAGTGGTATTGGTGAAGTGGTATATTCTTAAATTTTTTCGAAATCATCAAAATCGAATCTTTACTTGTTGGTAGCTTGTTGGTAGTTGGAAAAAAAATCGATTTTTCGAATTATTGTGTGAGTAAAATGACACAGCATTTTTCATTAATTGTTCATAACAACAAAACGGGTAAAACGAGTTGCACTCGCTGGATGTCAACACAGTTTAATAACTACAGTGTTGTAATTATTTTTCAGTTTCTCCGATTTTACGATTTAGCCACACTTTAAATAAAAATATGTGCAGAAACACAATTTAATTTAGAGCGATCTGCGTGCTAGGGCTTTATTTTATATTACAACTTTTACCCTTAAAGTCCGAGCGCTATCATCGGATTTTTGATCTTATAGAGTAAATTCACAAACGTCAAATTTCTGTGTAGCGATTCGGCATCACTGCTTTTTTGCGATGCTGATGCTTAAACAACTGTCGCCGATGCGATGCTGATCGGTTATCTGTTTTACGTTAAAAAACATTTTATGGCGTTTAATTTTCAATGACGGTAGTTATATTTTTAAAAACTTAAAAACTGGGAAATAAGTTCTGGGTCTGGAACTGGGACCTAGGTTCTGGATCTGGGACAAAGCTTCTGGAGGTGGATTTTTTTAATTTTTCCGAAAAAAAGTAATTTTTTAAAATATTTTTTTTCAAAAAAAAAATTCCATCTCTGCCCAGGTCCAGAATCCCACAGCGTACTTTCTGGTGGGATTTTGTTGTATTTCTAATCTGCAGGATTTCGTAACGATCCCGTCAACAACTTATCAAGATATTTCTCGATGCTTCTTTTGCAAAAAAGAACAGTTGGCGTCTAAAGTGATGCTTAAATGTTTGCATTTGTGAACGTTTGACTTTAAGGATCGAGCATCATTATTGCATGGATGCAAATCTTTGGCCACAGACAGATTTATAGCCAACAAATACAAAAAACAATAGTCTTACACTTCGGTTCGGGGGATTAAGTCTTTATATATTCTCTGACTATACCAAGAGCTAACAACGGATTTTACTTACGTCACAAAGATGCATCTTTGGACACAGAAAGATTTATGTATTACCATTATCCGGATAACGGAACATGTTAGTGTCCTCTCACAGGCCCAACATGCGTATATGAAGGGCAAATCCGTTAAGACGGCACTTCATGAAGGGGTCGGCACGATTGAAAAATCAATCAAATTCAAGGAATTTACCTGTGGAGCATTCCTGGACATAGAAGGGGCCTTTAACAACGTGGAAAATAGCCCTGGATTCCTTCAAACGAGACTTGAAAGTGCAGAAATGGGTCATAGTAAGCTAAAAGTTAGGATATGCAGAGGTACTCCGCAAGGCGGTGTTTTATCCCCCCTGCTTGGGTAAAAGAGATTCTAGTTTAACTCAGTCTAAGCGGCGTCAAGGTCGTTGCTTATGCCGACGACATCGTAATAATGGCATCAGGTAAATTCATACCTACAGTGTGTAGCTTTTACAAACAAAAAGCAAAAAGTCTTGCCACTTTCGAACTTGTAAATAGGGCAGGCGGCAATTAAATCCATTGCTTCAATGGTCACAAAGTCTAAACTGGTAGACTTTTGCCGTAACGACTTAAAATTACTCAGTGCATCAAATACAGTTACCCTTCGATGGGTCCCACGACATCGTGACATATATGGAAACTAATTTGCGGATAAATTGGCCAAACTAGGATCTTCTATTGCTCAAAGCCAAACTGAATCCTCCGTTTTTATGCCACTAGAACAAAAAAAAAGGGAGAATTCACAAAAGTTTCCTCGAAGGCGCAAACGATAAATGGTCAGCACTTGATACTTTTCGGGTCTCGAAAAATCTATGGCCTAACAGCTCTAAGAAAAAACAGACTTCCTTCTCGAACTAAAAAGACCTCAATTATCCCTTTTTGTTAGAATCCTAACGAGTCACAGCTCAATGTGAACCCACATGCGTAGAATCAGCATCAGCTCATCAGACTTATGCAGAGGGTGTCAGGATGAAGACACGGAGGAGGGCTTTTAACACTTCCTTTTTGAATGCCCTAGGTTAGTAAGAACCAGAAAAATCACCCTCGGAGATTACTTCTTTGACGAGCTGAGCGACATCTTTTTTTTTTTGGCCAGTGAGACATATCCTGAAATTTATTCAGAGTGCCATCTCATACTCACACCTAAGCTCCACTTAATCCCTTCCTCACTCATCCTTGGGGACCACAATGGATCCAATGGGCCATCACACACTGGTTCAATTTTGAACGTGACTTAGTCCTTCCTAACTTTTATTTCAATCGCACACGGAATGAAGTAAGCTGGGAGAACATTTTGTGTATATGAAACGGTTTCAATTGTTTGAGTAATTTTTCTTTCAATTTGAGAATACGAACAACAAAAAATCCTTTACTTTTACAAAAATACAAATTTGAGTGGTCATGACAACGGATAGTTTTTTTTCGTTTAGAAACAAACAACTTGTGTGTATTAGTAGTTCAAATTTGTTATTCCACTCGAATCAAGTAAGAACATTTTGTTCGTTTCATTCCAAACTCTTCACCTCCTTTGCCTACAAACTACGATTTCCCCAGGTTGAATTGAGCCAGTGTGTGATGGCCCAATGAGATCCGAGTGCGATGATGCGGCTTGATTATCACCCCTTCTAACCTAACCTAACCTATTATCCGGCTCGCTCGTTAACGTCTTTTTACAAGCAATATAGGAGTTAAGGACTATTGTGTTTTTGTATTTGATGGCCATAAATGTTCACGTGACCAAATATCTAAATAACTTGCTTTTAACAGGAAATGTTTTTTTCAAAAAACTTTTAATAGACCACTAGGTTTAGTACCACTTAAGCGAATCAATAACTAAAAAACAAAAATATTTTACTTTATATTTCATACTCACAGAGTTTAATGATGTTATGGCGTCTTTTGATTTCTTCTTCCTTGGTGGTCTACCAGCTTCACCTGTGTTAAAAAAAATAATCCATTAAACACCAAATATTTTTCCAATAGAAAGTTTGAAAATTAAAATAAAATAAATACCTTTTTCTGAAAATTCATTTTTATATGTTATAACCCTGTAAAAGAGTAAAATCGTGAAGCAATTTAATTAAAAAAAAAAAAAAACAAAAATCCACACACTCATGTATGTATGTATGTATTTGTATCTCTGTATGTTTATCGCTCATTAATCCTTTGAAGGAGCAGCCAAACCACTTTTCATAGATTATTTTTTTCTTGTTTCTTTTTTTTTGTCTTTAAATGTAAGTTTATACAAATTCAAGTAGCACATCATCATCATCATCAAAACAAACAAATAACAAAGTAGGCAAAATTATAAGGAAATAACAAAAATAAAACATTATTTTGTTTTAATATCTTAAACTTTTATTTTTCCTTTCCATAAATGTCGAGAAGATTTTTCTTGTTTATAGATAAAATGTGGGACTTTCTATTTTTTCCACTTGTTTCTGTTTTTTTTTTTTGTATTTTTAATAACTTAAACATATATTTTATATACTTTCAAGTTTTGTTTGTTTTTTTTTTTTTTTTTTTTACTTAAAAGTAAATGTTTTTCTTTATATAACATATTTTTACTTTTTATGCACTTAAATTATGTTTGTTTATATCAGCAAATATTTTTAATAATAAAAACTCATAAAAAAAATATAGAACTTCTTAGCCACTAGAAAACTTAAGATTTATGTGTGTTTTTTTTATTGTTTTATTAAATTAAGTTTTTAATTTTAATTCATTAATGATAAAAACCTATGTATATACTTTTCGATTTGAATGTATGTATTTTTTTTTTTTATTTATTTATAGTTTTCATTGCAATCAGGGTTTTTGTTTGATTTAAAAAAAAAAAAACGAATAGTTGTAGCTTAATTATTTGTTTTGTTTTAATAGGTTCTATGTATATTTAGCTAATTTTTGTATCAAACATACATGATTATATTTTTTCGTCAAGTTTATAAGAAAATTGTGTTTTTTTTTATAATTTATTTACCTAGTTATTTATAAGAAATGTTTCTTTTTTTTATAATTTATAAACTCATAGTCAAAAATAATAAAAAAAAAATTATAATAATCGAGTCCTATGGCTTTCTTTTTGTTGATTTTTTTTTTTTAATATTATAATTTTTAAATGGTGTATCACTCATTTGGGATTAACTAATGAAATAAGAATAAATAAAATGCTAAGGCTATGAGGAAAATTGTGCATTTTACTCAGGATATACATAATATGAGTGGAAATGCATTGAAAAATGCTTCGTCAGAGTGAAGCTAAATTAAAATAACGTATTGCAGAACTAGTGGCAGTAAAAAGCGTGCCTATATAAAAGGGACGTAGACGAATTATTGCATTGACAATTATTGGTAGGCTTTTGAGTGTGATTCATTATGAATACATAAACCATTGGACCCTAGCATTCTCTCAGATTATGAAAGTGAAAGGGTAGAATTGAAGATCTCAAAAATGTGCAACTGAATTAAAAACTGCCTTTTAAACTTCTGTATTTTTTTTTTTAAGCTGCGGTACTAAATTATATTGATAACAAGTTAAAATAAAATCTTCACTTCATCCTACACATTTATGTACATACAATTAAATAATAAATCATCTTTACTTATTATAATATTTATGTATTTCTTTTTTCTTCTTTTGTTTTTTTTTTTTTTTTTTTTGTATCAGTGTTTGATGTAAGGAAATAAAAAACTTTACAAACTACTCTTGTTTTATTTTTTATAACATATTTTTTTAGGTGGAAAAACGTGCAAACAATGTGTAAAGGGGAAAGCCGACAGCCGAGTTACTCTTCTCTTTTTATTGTATATATTTTTTTACATTTTTTTTTTATAATTCGTTTATTTAATTTAAACAAAAAAAAATCCGATTGTATTCTTTTTTATAAGTGCTTTGATATATTTTTCAATTATTCATTTTAAATGAGTTTTCTTTAATTTTCTATGTTTGTTTGAAATGTTTAGGAAAAGCAACAACAAAAATGCAAATAAAATCTCTCTTGAAATAGGAAAAAAAAAAAAAAAAAAACAAATTATTTAACGACACATCAACAACTCGTATTACACTTTTAACCTTAAGCTCTTTAAGTTTAATTTAAATCTTGCATTTACTTTAACATTATTTAAAGATATTTATTTCTCACTTTTACACATTGTCTGCAAGTGTAGTATTGAATTTAGAGAGTCCTGTCTTTATATGAGTTTATTTATCTACTTTTATTTTAAATTTAGGCAATCTACGTTACAAAAATTGTATTCTTATGTATTTTTGTACTTTCTATTTTTATTTTTTATTCGCATGGAAAGGGTAATTTTGTAAAAAAAAAAAAAAAAATAAATAATATAAAATTATTTAATGAGGAAAAAACGATGGAAATTATTTTGTTTCTGTCAAACAAAATTTTTGCTGACAGAAATGAAAACTTTTGTTAATTTATTTTTTTTTTCTTTTATTTATTTTAATTATTTTTAATGGCTAAGAAGTTTTTTATGTGCATCTCCCAAATAAAACTTTGAAAGAATTTCTTTTTTTTTTGTTTACATTTTTTTTCTTGTTTTTTTTTTTTGTGCTATTTCAGTATCATTAAAAAGTCAACAACAAAAAAGGATTACAAAATATTATATTATTTTATAAAAAAAACTCATGGAAAATGCTGTAATACGAACCAATTAATTATTGTTGAATGATAGAATACGGAAATGTACAAAATGAATATCGAAAAAGCAACAAAATTGGATATTTTGGTTTATTTCTTTTTCGTTAACTTCGTTTTAAAAAAAAAAAAAAACTGATAATGACGATGTTTTTGTTTATATTTAATTTATATATGTTTTTAACTCTTTTTCTACATTTTATTTAACTATTGGCTGCCCCCAATACACAATTGCTTCACGATTTTTCTCTTCATGATTTTTTTTTTCTCTCTTACTTGTTTTTGTTTTGTATTTTTATCTTATATATGTATACATAATTTTTTTGTTTCTTTTCTTGTTAAATACATAATCCCAATGTCCATCATAAATACTTTTCACAAAATTTAATTTAAAAAAAAAATATGATTTTTTTTAAATTCTTTTCTCTGTTCAAATTGAAATCATCCTACCAGTTTTATGCTATTTAAAAAAAAATGTCACATCTAACAAAAATATTCATCTTTTCTTGTATGCAATTTATTTTTGAGTTTTTTTTAATGAAGTTTTAAACATTAAAAAAAAAACAAACAATTTACGGAAAATGTCGAATTGTTTTACAATCAGAGACATTTTTAGGGGAGGTGAAAACAAATAACATTACACTCTAGTTTAATTTAATACGAAAAAACATACAAAGTTTAAAAGGAACAAAAATACTGATTAATTTAGGATATGAAAAAGTAAATAGATTAACTTAGTCTAGTCATGGTGTTTAAGGAAATTTTTGATAGTGTGTGTTTATGAATCGCTCATTTTTTTTTGATAATTATCTGATTTTTTGTACATTTTACAATCCGATGAATCAGCTGCGAAGGGAATCAGACTTAATTTTTACATTTTTACTATTAGCCGCAAAAAAATAGAAAATACAAAATCACCCTAATTACAGAATCCGATGAATGCGCTGTCTGTGGAGGGAGTCAGACTCAATTTTTACTATTAGCCGAATTTCAAAATTGAGTCAGACTCAATTTTAACATTTTTACTATTAGCCAAATTGAGTCAGAATCCCTCCGCAGCGCATTAATCGGATTATGTAAATCGGCAGATTTTGTATTTAGTTATTGAAAGTTTGATATTTTGATCAAATTTTAAAAATGATTGTAATTATTAACAAAATTTATTTTCTCTTTTTTTTTCTGGACTTAATGGCAATTGGTTTTTGAGCGACTCATGTTTAATTTGTATTTTGTTTGTTTACATAATAAGGTGGAAAGTATTTGTGTGCAAAAACTGAGAACTTTAGCATAAGTTTTGGTCTTATGTTTAAAAAGGCAAACCTTATGTTGGATTTACACGACTGGCAAATTGGCAGTATTATGTCAGTAAACTGTCAAAAAACTGTCGGAAGAATGGGCAAAATTCATTCTTTTGGCAATTTACTGACAAAAAACTGCCAATTTGTCAGTCGTGTAAATCCAGCATAAGAATGCTACTGTGATCATTCAGTTATCATTGGAAAAGTCAATAGAAGTTATTTCAATTCACCGACTAAACACATTTGCATTTAAAAAATCATGACATGTTGTGCAGTTAGAAGTTCGTCGGCCAAATGTGTATAGCTGTTAAGTCCGCTTTGAGATTTCTAAAGATATACTTTTGTCCAATGTACCGTAATTGATTTAGAATCATAAAGTAAAAATTCAGTGTGTAGCTGTAGCTGCAGCACATACTGTAGGCACGAAAGTAGTATGCAACGGTACAATGTGAAGCTGTAACAAAAGTTGACTCAACTTGTAACTTTTACTGCACGCTACAGTCTACAAGCAGCCATTTGAGATGACGAGATAGGATCATTCAACAATTTTCTCATTTTTATGAGAGCTAATCATCGAAGCCGCTCACATGAATGAGCAATTTTAATGACAAATTTTGCTATAGCGATTCGTTTAGCTACATCTAAAGCGCATTGTGTTCAAGGAGTAACGCAGCATTTACGTTTTTTTTTTTTACATCGAGTTGTTCCCTTACACGTTACATTGATCTGTATTTATGTTGGATTTTTAAGGCAAAACTTATCACATTTTACATAATTCTTAACAAAAGATAGGAATTTGGCTTTTAATTTCGCAGGGCACATATTGGCTTCCATACTAATTTCAGTCAAATTCTTTGTTGAAAGAAAGTTAAACAAAAATGCTTTTCCAATTGGGAGTGAATCTATACAACATGCCAATTTATAACAGCTGTGTTTATAAAAGTAGGTCCAGGGCCCTTCGCCGATGGGCATACTTTGCGCCTCCGAATTGTTTCAACTTGCCCGAAGTACCGCATAATTTAAATACATTTTAATGGCGAACAAATGTTATAACTGTTAAAAATTGCCATTTCTCTAGTCTCATCCTTTCCAATTATATGTACATATATCCATGACCGTATTGTGTAGGGCTTGGGCTTTAAATTAGCATTCTCCTTTAAAGTTAATGAAAGAAGTGACCTAAATAATGCCAGTTTATTACAGTTCTGATTATTCATATGTATATGTAAGAACTGTTTATACGGCCCCCAGGGCCAAATCCCTCCGCCATTGGGCATAATTCGATCACCAAAAGTTTGTTTTTCAAGCCGCGGGAATCGCGTATAGCGGAGAAACTTTCATACTTTTAATGACGAAAAACTGTTATAACTGTTATGAATTGGCATGTCTCTAGTTTCGTCCGTTAATGAAAGCATTGAAATGCTAATGAAATTCCTATACAATCAGCAATGAAAATATCAATCTTACTAAATTTTTAATATTGCACTAGCATTGACATTTTTGTGTATTTTTTTATGAAAGCTGTCTTGTGCATTAAAATTACAAATTTCCATTATTAAAAAGTTGCACACACATTAACATTAGATGTATTTTATTGGAAAGTATTTTCCTCGGTAAACAGTAGCAAAACCAGAGTGTCGATAAATAAGCTAGCAATGAATTAAATAGCTATTGATTTTATTATTGTTAAGCGAGGGAAATTTTACGGTGCTAGACATAACATTTCAAAATAAAACACGACTTTTATTATAATTATCTATATGCTTACTCACTTAACTTAACTGTTAAGTTTATATTTTGATTATAATTACATTGATATTTTCATTACATTGAACAGTACACTATTTATTCAATTCACTCTTTCAAATATGGTGTAGAATTTATGTATCTTAAATCATTAGCTGAAGGATACATTTTGTATAGAGTCTCTTTGAAATACAGAAGAAGAAAAAATAATAACGACTGAAAAACGTTCTACTTCACCTGAAGCACCTTAATATTTAAAAAGAACTTCAAGTTCCAAAAGTTATTTCAGGATGCAAAATTAATGCAACTTCCTTTTTTGTACTAAGGCCCGATTCCGCGAGCGCGAGCTTTCTCTGTGCACAGAAATATAATCAAATTTTACGATTCCACAAGAGGGGAATGGAAAGGCCCTTATTGCGAGTGTCGTTTGTTTATCGATGAACGACTTTTGTCGGAAATCTGCATCAGATGCCATCAGCTGTGTTTTCACAAGTGGTTACAACCACATGAAGCTATCCATATAGCTTTGGATACAAATTTCAACGCGCCCAACGTTTTGGTACGATCGACTTTTATCGAATCGAAAGTTGAACGACACTCGCAATAAGGGCCACAGATAGGCAAATTTATTCACGCATATTTTGAGCGTTAATAGAAAGTGTACACCAAGAATTTTTGCAGAGTGAATTGATTCACTTTAACACAGAAGAATTAAAATCTGACAACTTGTGTCGCATCTTCGAAGAGAAAAAATGACAAGAAAAGTATTTTTATCGGCACGAATCCTTGAAATCTGCTTCTTTATAAACTATAAATTTATTGGAGCCAAAAGTGGAGATGACAAGTAAAACTTTACCCTCTGATCGTTGGCCATTCAATAGAGACCTGAAAACCTGAAAAGGTAACTTGTATTCGAATCGAATTTATACTAGATAATAGCATGTTTTGTTTGCAACACACAAGAATATTAAGTATATTTATGCAGTGTAGTAAAATAATTACTCGGGAGTCTTTAATGATAGAGCAGACCTTGGCTGTCCTTGGCGTAGGCCAGGACACTCGCATCCTTGGAATGACATCAGACTTGACTGGATGACACCGGCTCTTGATCACGAACCATAAAAGGAGGAAATTCCCCATCTTAAATTTGAGAAAATCACAAAACTTTTTCTGTCTCTTGCAAGCTCCCATATATTTTTTTTTTTTTTTTGATTTTTAATTTGGATTTTTTGCCTCGATCTTTTAATTTCAAATGAAGGGTTTTTTGAATCTTCTTATTGTCTAGGTACACACTTGTCTTGTCCATTGAATGTTAGAGTTATCTTTCTTTTAACACTTCGGCGGTACAGTGAGGTACATGAGGAGACACACCCATATTTTTTATTTTGTGTTTTTAAAAATGCTATCGAGCTTTTAAAAAAATGTGTGTTCAAAAGTGTAATTTTTTCATAAGGATGACAATATCTGCATCATGAAATGAAGGCAAAAAGCCTACACCAAGCAAGCGGGATGAAAAAAGTATGTGTAGTACTTTTTTACACGGATACGAAATGGAATGACAGCCATTCATTCAAGAATGTAGATCAACTGGAAGCCAACAGAAAACTTAGCTCACAAGTCTATAGTTTTACTCCGGAATTGTAGAGAACTCAAGTAAGTACATACCTATGTATTTGTAATTGTATTCGTATGCTGAATGCTCTCAAACTAATATTTCTGCCTGCTGCATTTACACGACTAACAAAATACCATTATTTCTGCCATTTTGTACCAATTTTTATTTTTCATTTAACACGATAATGGCAACTTATTGCTAATATATGACATTATGGCGTCTTCACTCGTGTTAACTCAGCGTTAGGCAAAAAACCCTGAGGCCAAATTTATTTTTAGGAGGTGAGTTCGAACCTTTTTCTAGGCAGCATTTTTTCTAAACGTCCCCAGCTTCAAATGGACTCCACCCTTATTCTCAATCCACTGTCCAACAAAAACAAAAATTCTTTCATATCCTTCTAAATAGTGCATTGCAATCCAGGCATTTAATAAATAGACCTTAAGTCTTAAACACGTATTCTTCTTATTATAAAGGAAATCGAAAAAAAAAACAAAATCGTTAATGTTTGGGAAAGCTTTAAAGAAAAATTTTTGCAAAAATCTTTTTGCCAACAAGATAATTAAGGTTGGAAATAGGGACATTTTATTTCCTTCCATTTTAAGTATATGTTTGACATCTAGTTTACTAATGACATCGGGATTTTTCTTCTTTGAAATCTTTGACTTGTCAAATATAGGTACTTATGCAAGACATGTACATACTTAACCTGGAGGAAGCGCTCAATTTTGTCATCAACACATCTACTATATTTAAACAGCAGTCACTGGAGCTTCAGGAGGAAGACTACCAAAATTACACCCTCAACTTTTTTTAACATAAATCTTAACATATTGGAAATAAAAACCATACATTCATTTGTTTTGCCTTAGTATTTTAAACCACGGACTTACATTATATCTCTGGTATTGATGTACCATTTTGTTGAATAATCAAACTAGAAAGAAATTCATCTAGGGAAAACTAGATGAAACTTTGAAACTATCGTTTGGATAGCATTCACAGAAAACCTCCACACCATGCTCAACACATTGGCAGTGTATTTCAATAAATTTAAACATAAATAATTCCCTAGTAGAAGACGTTTTTTGTGACAATTAAAAAAAAAATAATAAGAAAAACGTCAACAATCATAAACACAAAATCACTTTTTTAAACAGCAAAAGACGTACAAAAATTAAAGCAATCAACCAAAAAAAAAAATAAAACAATCAATTATTTTGGAAAAATTAAAATTAAAAATGTGTAGAGATTGAGTAATATCTGTGAGTCTGTATAGCTTTTTGTATATTCCAATGATTTCTCAACAAAACTTAATAAAAAAAAAAATATATGTATGTATTTATGTGTGTGTTTTTTCGTGGGAAATAATATTTATATGTATGTAATAGTTTCTTATATTTACTATGTTTTATAGTAGATTTACTGAGCTGCCTACAACTACTATTAATTACCCAACGTAATTATTTAAAATAAAACAACTTAAACAAAATTAGTAACAATTTGTTGGATAATAATAATAATAATAAAAATGTTAATAGTAATAATGACTACGTTTAAAAAATTCACACTTAATTATATGGACAAAATATTTATATAAATGTATATATATATGTATATCATAATTCTCTCACTTTCGTTCAGTTCTTATTAACAAGAAAATAATACAAATTGAAAAAGTATAAAAGAAAATATTTTTTTTTCCTTCGCACACATTGATTGAGCTGTTTTTTTTTTTTTTTTTTTTTTTAGGAATTGGTCTGACATGAGTAAAATCTAAAATAATAGTTTTGTGTCACTTTTGAACTTATTGCGAATAAACTTTACTATACTTTTGGGATTTTTCTCTTTTAATTTATACAATTTGATGCATAAAATGTCTTGATATTATCATGTACATATAAGTATTGTATTTGAAATAAACTAATAACAAGTTAAATCATAACCGAACAATAATGGTAATAGTAAAAAAATAATCCATGTGTTGAAAAAAAGAACAGTCAATCAATTTGTTTATTTTTTTTTTTGTGTTTAGTTTAAACGGTTATGAATAGTAAATTAAAAATGAACTGCGGCCTAACCTGCTTCGCTATCACTTGAATCGCTAGAACTGCTGTCGCTCGAACTGGACGACGATGAATCACTAGAGCTAGAACTTGATGACAGGCGATTTGGTTGTACAACATCGACTTTATTCGATGATTCGTCTGAAATTTAAAATAAAGGTGAAATTTGTTATATCAAAAAAAAAAAGAGAAGAAAAATTAATTAATTTTGTGAATAAAATAGTAATGTATTTTTGTCGGAATGTCTGGGACATACTACTGATATACAGCAGTGAAATCCATACCCAACCACTTATTTGGAACAAAAAAGTACTTTCCAAGAAGCATGGAAACAAATATTCCAATATAAGATCGATTACAATATCAGAAGTATGCTGAGGCGACTTACATTATGTATTTCAGTTATAAGAGCAAATACATACAAAATAACCCCCATTTATACCAAGCTTTAATTGTTTACTTTAAATTTAATAAATCGATTAAAACCATTATTTTACCAAAATATCAAAACATATTGCGCGGACCTAAAATAGATTGAAGAAAGCAGATCGATGCTTAATTGTCGAGGACTTAAGTATTTTGATTGGGTTTTGTGACGTCATGCTATCAATCAAATGCTTTTTTTTTATCTACAAGTTAGACAAAACGAAAAAAGCTTTACTTCTCTATTTTAATACCAGAAAGGCATGGATGGGAACCCAACTCACTAATCAGTGAACAGAGTATCCCCTTCCACACTGATGGGTCTAAAATGGAAGGAGAAATAGGAGATGGGGTGTTCTGTGAAGTTCTTAATAGTTGAGAATCATATAAACTCGGCAGAAATAGTTCGGAGATCACATTTTTCGTGGACAGCCAAGCTGCCAAGCAATATCCAGTGAGACTATAACATCCAAGCCAGTAGCAAAATGCCGAATAATGTTTGCAACACCAACCAAGTCAAACTCTGCTGGGTTCCTGGACATAGCAATATAGGAAGGGAATGATATAACAGATGAACTGGCAAGGAAAGGGTCAGTATCAAATAGAAACAGTAGTTGTCAAATAGATATGGAACCAGACGGGCCGATCGGCGTGATTAAAAGGAAAATAGAACTAATAACGAGAGAACAAATCAATAACTCCTGGATGTCCAAAAACGACTGCGTTATCTCAAAAAGTTTATGGCCTAACTCATGGATGACCAGGAACGACTGCGTTATCTCTAGAAGTTTATGGCCTAGAATTAATGAAAAGGAAACTCAATCAGCATATTTTATCGCTGAGTAAAAAGAATATTAGAATAGTGATAGGTGTACTAACGGTTCATTGCGCCATTGTCACAAAGGCCACTTTACTGGGTGTATTCGCAACCGTTTTTTGTAGGAGCTGTCAGAATGTCGAAGAAATAGAAATCATGTGTCCAAACCTCCAAACAAATCGCCTCCGTTACTTTGGAAACAGGTTTTTTGGGGAACTGGACGATATAGCGCGATCTAGTTTAAGTATTATTAATAATTTAACAACTCATACAGTTCCACCACTTAATTTATTACGTATCAGTAATGTTTAAAGCACGCATCATTAATGTTTAAATAATTTTGTAATTAATGTCGAATTCCTTTCAACAAGAAATCGATTTTTTTCTTAACAGAATCAATTTGTTTCTGTCAATTGAATGGAATTCGTAAAAGAATCGAATTTTTGTATGTGATTGTGTGTATGTTTCTTGACAGTAGTTGCTATTAATTATTTTTTTAGCTATATTGACCGAAAATATTGTTTAATATTTTGTTAAATCATGTAGAATTTGTTGCAACCAAAAAAAAACAAAACAATTTCTCTCCCCAAAATTCCAAGCCTTTCAATTTGACGTATTAGAAATGTAAAATATTTATAGTGTGTGTGTGTGGAATCGGTGTGAAATCTCGCTAAGATTTGCTTTGAAAGAAAAGAATCGATTTTGTTTAGAAAAATATCGGAATAAATTCGCTTCTTTTGTTGAAAGGCATTCGACATAAAATTGTCTACACTTAAAAGTAAAAATAAGCGAACACTTCTCTAAAGACAAAACAAACCGCCTTTTATTTTACTTTGCAATTTTCCATCTTCCAGATTGACCAAAGTAATGCCTACTACCGTACCGACTACCTGTGCTCTCATTTGTGAGTGTGAAATTTGTATGAGAAATCAATTTTATGCGCAAAAGTGATCAGAAGCCAGAAGTATGCGAGAGATTCGAGAGAAGTTCGAATTTATCTTATTTAATTTTCTTTCAGTTTGTAGCTACTAAAATATATGCCATTCTAACCGCCTTTCAAGAGGCTATAAAAGTAGGAAAAAACCAAGTTATTTGTACTGACAGCCTCTCTACCATCAAAGCTATTAGAAATATTAATAAAAACAACAACATCATCAACAACATCCGCTCCCTTTTAATCACCTCAAATCAGCGTGTAAAAATAATGTGAACTCCTGGCCACGTTGGCATCCGTGGGAATGAAATGGCAGATGAACCTGCCAGCTTTGCAAGCAAATCTCAAGTCTACTTGTATAAAGTCTATACCAAAAGCGACCTCATTAAAAATCAAACAAGAAAACTAATTAACAGCGAACAAATGGAATGGGGTTTATAAGAACACCACTGTACAAAAATAAACCCAACAAAGTCAGCCCCTATCTATCCCACGAATATACCGAAATCAAAGATCTCCAATTTCATCCGACTTCGTCTTGGCAATACCTCTGCCACCCACCTTCAAATCCTCAAAAAAGATCCCCCTCTGACTTGTCCTACCTGCCACACTACTTCTAACCTACAACACCTACTCTACGATTGCAGCAGACTCAGACCAATCATCAACAACATATTGAACGGAAAAGATATAATAGAAGTATTAAAATGGCCAAATATAAACAATATAAACAAAATTAATGAAATACTATTGAAAACAGACATAAATGTATAAAGCAATATTAAAAGCAGCTATGGCTCGTTAATTTATTATTATCCTGTAATTCATGTTTAATAAATATATAATATTAATAATCATAAAATATATGGATATGTTTCCCGCACTAAATGAAAATTGTGAAAATTATTTAATTTTAGGTTTATTACGTACCTTTTTTGGCTGCTTTTTTAGCCGTGCCCAATTGTCCAGTTACATCTTGTAACCGTTTTTCTAATTCTTGTTTTTTCTCTGCCATTTGTTCGTCTTTAGATTTTCCAGAAATTTTCTTGTCTACATTAGAGTATAAAGGAAAAAGAAACACAGGAAAAAAAATATAGTAAACTATTTTCTAATTAACACGCACATTTGTCTGTGAAAAAAAAAATTTACAATACAATCAGCTGTGTTATGTGAAATGGTAGCAAGCCTTTTCCTAGATGTTAATGTGTAAAATCTAAATAATATACATTTATTTTAAAATATAAGATAACCGCATATCTGTAAACCAAAACTGTTATGTTGTTGTTTATGATATTTATGATATCACCATCACCTCTTAAATTTATTTAAGCAAAAAATCGAAAGGAAAGTATATTTAAACAATTAGTTTTCGTATGTTAATATTTAAGGCATGCACAATGGGAAGATGTATGTATGTATGTGTATATGCATACATGAGAAAAGATTTGAAAAAGGACAGTATAAAAAAAAATTCGAAGAAAATGGATTTTCGGCATACTGTTACTCACTAAAGCATCCGCCGTTCATTTTCTTTTCTTACAAAAGCTTACCAAGTTTTCTATGCATATAAGTACTCTTTTTTTTTTGGTAAGCTTTCATACCCGACATCTTCATATTTGAGGCTTTTACGATCAAATACCGACTTGATTTTTTGTATTTATTTGGGTCAATCCTATACAGAATAAACAGAAATGCCTTTCGGACAGAACGGACATTTCCCGTACGTTTGTTTACCTCTTCTACAACACAAAATTTTCACACAAGTCGGCTTATGAACATATAATTTTTTGTTTTGTATGTGTTTTTATAAATTTTAATATTTAAAAAAAAAACTTAGGTTTGAAGAATAATAACTTTTAGAGCCGTTAGCTGATACGAAACTTAAACATATATTATATTTATATTATTGACCAATTTGGATCAAATAATGTATGTGAATAAGATTAAAATCTTATTATTCCGTTGTTATGACGTCGGGAAAGTTAGCTAATGCTAACTTAATTAATTCATTACCACATCCACTTAAACGCTTATGTTTTACTCTTTCCTCAGCGTTAACTGTCACTTAAGTTGAATTTAAATCTTAAAGTTCTGTATCAGCAAATAATAGAACGGATAATAAGTCCCATAGGAAATGGTTTCTAAACTCACATACAATATCCACTAGCTGAATTATGAGATGTTTCTTCAGGCCTTGCATTATAAGTTTTCTAATACACATGAGTAATAAATTACCACTCTTGCTACATAAAATTTCAGTTCACGAAGCTATGAAATTAACACAAAACAAAAAGATCGTATTTCTTTGGAAGTGTCATGAAAATCCACAAAATTGAACATAAAATAATAGATAATGAAAAACTATGATTAAAAAAATAATTTAATTGTTTTAGGGAAATGAGTCTAGACTTGCCAATTAATGGGGGCTATCGCGAATAGAATTTCCCTGGGAATATTTTTCTACTTCGAAAATTTGAAACGCTAATACTTTTCCACTACACTTCGTTATCTCGAATTTGGCTCATCGAAATGATAGCCCCTGGAAAATTAATTCCCGGTAGCATTAAATTCTGATGGAATCTTTCAACCATTATTCACTTTATAAATTTTCGAAAGAGGGAAACATTTCCAGGGAAATTTTGTTCGCGATAGCCCCCAATAAGTTTTGTTACTTTTGTTGTTAGCCAGAGCCATCCGCCGCGCCGGTGGGCATACTTCGAGCGCGAAGCGTGTTAACGCACTCCCATATTGAATGGTGAAAAACTGTTATAAATTGGGATTTCTCTAGTCTCGCCCATACAAATTAGGTGTGAATCAACAAGCTTCGTATGAATAGAAAAAAAAAAACTCTGGGTGCCCGAAGTATGCCCACCGGCGGAGAGCTCTGGCACACAACAAAAGTAACAAAACTTATAAACTGGCATATCTAGTCATTTCCCTAAAATATAAAATGTTTTCTGTCGGATGTTATGGTCATGGTCAAATAGTTGATAATGAAACAAAGCTTTTGAAACAAAATCTACTTGTCACTTTGACAAGGATTGCCGCCTTCTTCGTTTTTGCAGGACATACAATGAAAATACAAATATGCAGTAACCTACAATGCTACGCACAAAACGAATAAAAATAGTTATACGTCATAAAATATTATCAACAGATTAGTTAATAACCAAAATAGATCACTAAATGTTTGCTGTTTCATTCAAAACCTTCAAAACAAATGCATTTTCTTATTAAGAGATTCAGTTTATTATTGAAAGCAAGAGAAAACCACTAATATGTATGAAGAAACAAGAAACAAAATATTGATGTGATGTTCTGTTTGTGGATTCATTTTAGTCGTGTTTTTTTAAGGCAAAAATAAGGACAATGACCACTTACGATAACATGAAAACATATATTTTCCAATCAAAATATTCATTCTTAATTCAGTTCTAAATTCTCTTTGATATGTATAACGGTAAATTTATATGCTAAATCTTAATTATATAATATCCAGTTAAATGAACTACCACCAAACTAAACTCTTATTTTTGTTAATTTAAATATATAAAAGTATGAAGATTGAAAAAAAAAAAAACAATGCTAATTCACAATCAAACCAATGAGAAAATATTAATACTGATTGTTATAATAATTAAAACTAAAAAACGCAACAACTACCATGCCAAAAATATGTTGTGCTTAGTTCATCCAATTAACACAGACACTACTATCATCTATGCATGATTCGTTTTAATTTCATTTCGGAAAATTGTTTATTTTTTTTTTGTTCTTGTTTTTGTCTTTTGATGCCAATGTGTTGGTAAAAAAAAAACTAATAAATAAAAAACATGATGCTCTTTCACTTTTGCAAGTTGCTTTAAATCAACACTTAAAAAATATATCATATAATCTCTTGCTAGTTAATTTAAATCTATTTTGTTTAACTTATTGAAACTTGGAATAAAATAATTATAAATTCAACATGAAACAAAAAAAAAAACAAAATACAAACAATAAGTTTAATATAATATGCTTTAGTCACTTTAAAGTATTTTAAAAATATGTATATTGTTAAAATTATGTTGAATCTTTATTATAAAGGTAGAAATTCGGTGTCAAAAATATGTTTTTTTTAAGACTTATGATATATATTTGGAACATACATATAAACTGCAGGCGAATCGGTCGTTAAGTCCGCATTTATACTGCCCGATTTTTCTTTGTTGTTTTAAGGCTCTCCCAAACCAACGCGAAACATTCGGCGCGACAACGAAACTTCCGCCTGTCTTAATTTATTTACATGGAGATTAATGGGAGCACCCACACTGGCGCGATGCGAATCTTCGAACATTATTCAGTCGTCGCATATTCGCGCGAATGTTTCGCGTTGGTTTGGGACAGCCTTTAATCGTGTGAGATTTCGAGGGACAGGCGACATGTTCCACACGATTTTCCATTCTCTCTCAAACGATTACAACAACAAAGAAAAATTGACATTGGAAAAATCGGGCAATGTTAATGCGGTCTAAGTAATAGTAACATTCAAAAATTTTCCGCATCGCCTGCGAAAACGAACAAGGGATTTCGGATCAATCCGTGTTGATTAGAGATCAAGGTCTCTGAGAATTTGCGATAAAATCGTTTAAAAATGTGTATTTAGCGTAAGCATTAGCCAACATTAAAATCCACCAACTCTATGTGGCTAGTTTATCTGTATGTTTTTATATATAATAAATTACCGATTCTTGCAATATATAATACATTAATATGTTTGTCGCTACATCTCGCGGAGAACCAAGGCCTAGTGACTTACAACTCTCAACTATTCATGTGTGTGTGTTATTAGTCGGCAGGAATGTAGGACACCTAATATTTATGTACATTTTTCTGCAGAATTCGAATGGCTAAGATGACAGCACTTATACACTCTTGAAGGATTTGTTACTTCCTCGCCTTGAAAAAAAAAACCTTTTTTGTTTTTAGACTGAGTAGATCTTCAGACATACGGCATGATAGTTAACCGCACTAAGTTACCATTACCCTGAGGTTACTACCGTAAATATAACAACACAAAAATCCCGCATCGTCCGGTTGACTCTAAATGAGAAAAACCCAATTTTGTACCGCATGTACAAGCATACATTTATAACAGTACCGAAGCGTTCAAGATGTGAGGCACAAACAGTCGTTTTATTTCAAGATATAGTATTGTATTTTAGCGAAATACAACAGTTTGGTGCCTTGATTGCAATCGTATACTGATTCAAATGAAGTGTCCATTAATTTTCACAAAAAAAAAAACGGTGCTAAACCAGAAAACTTCAAAAACAAATTAACACTGAGTTACAAAAAATGTGGCGCAGTCATACTTGTTGATATGTTTTTATCATTTTGAAAATATGCCGCTATGTTTTTGCAGATCTTTATTTTTTTTAGTTTAACGGTATACTTGTGTGCCTGTTTGCATAATCTCTTTCCATTTTCATCTTAATCATTCTTTCATGCTAGACGCTAGTTATCCAATTTTGGCTTCCGTGATTCCGTAAATGCTTAAATAATTTTATTGTTATGGGATTATTTTAATTTTTGTATTTATTAGTTTTTTTAGTGATTTTTGTGAAAAAAATATGCAAATATCGGCAGAAGAAGTCGCTAAGGCGCTGACTTCGGTTGAGGATGGACGAAGTGTGCGTTATACTGCTGTTATGATAGGGAAACCGGAGACGACGCTAGGAAGAGCCATTAAAAGGTTCAGAGAAACCAACCGGCGTAAAGACTCAGGTCGCCTCAGAGCAACATCTGCAAGGGATGATCGATATGTGGTGCTTGAAAGACTACGATATCGTCACCAAACAGGGGTTGAGCTATCGACAGACTTCGATCCATTAGAGGGACAGCTGTTAATGCTCAAACGGTGAGGCGGCGGTTGGTGGAGAGTGGCCTGAGAGCAAGAATACCTGCCCGTGTACCGAGACTCACGGTACAGCACAAGCGACGGAGGGAATTTGCTCACTTTCACAAAGATTGGGCCGGACTCGTGTAGAGTTCTTTGCACACTGGACGTAACAGAAAGTGGAGACCATAAGGTGAGAGATACTCTTCGGCAACAGTTGCCCAGCAGGAAAATTTCTGGGGAGGTTCCATGCACGGAAAAACCGAGCTGTGTATTGTGGATGGATCGGTGAACTCCAATTTCTATATCAGCAACATTTCCTTCCATTCGCACTATTTATTGGAGAAAATTTCTTGCTTGATGCAGGACAATGCTAGACCACTCGTTGCTAGGTGCGTTACCGACTACTTGCAAGAAGTGGAAATCGAAGTGATGGTTTGGCTTGCGATGAGCCCGGACATGAATCCCACCGAACACGTTTGGGACCTGCTGGGAAAAATGATAAGGATAAGTGGGCTGAGATCTGCTGTGATCGAGGAATGGGATAATTTGGACGAAGCCATCGGAACAAACCTTATCCAAGGTATGCCCAGGCGAGAATTAACGCTTTGTTACATGTTCGGGGAGGCAATATCCACTGTTGAAGGAACGAGGACTCGTTGAAAAAAAAGAAATTATTATGAAAATGTTAAGTTATGAAGTTTTTGCCCATTTTCTATAATTTATATTTCATGTCTAAGTTCTTCCCATTTTTTTTGTTGACAAGAATTACTTATTTTTATGTTAAAAAACAAAACAGGTTTAAAAAAATCTTTTTTTTTTTGGAACTTACTTGAAAATATTGCTAAATTTTAAGGTGTGCCACTTTTTTTTGTAACTCAGTGTATATTTTTTAATGAAAAGTTCACTTTTTTAAACCATTTTTGCATTAATTAATATGTTTTTTTCGTTCTATATATGTTTTCCGATTTTTAAGACGGTTTTTGTCATTTTCTCACTATTCAAAATAATGAAGTATTTATGTACTTGCACATTGCGAATAAATTTAGAGCCGCATTCTTTTTTTATTTTTCAACAACTTACTTTCCCTTTTACATTTAAAAGCTATACTATATGAAATATTTAATTTTTTGGGAAAGCTGTACTTTCACCTTAAATAAGATAAGACAACGACAAATTCAGATTCTTGTCATGCAACACTTCTCAACAATCTTTTTTATGTCAAATGACAAACTTACATTTTAGATTTTTGTCTTTCGACATCTCTTTTCGTTTTGGCTGTCAAATATTATTATTTTTTTCTTATTTATGAACTATGAACTAGGGTGGCTAGGAATACCAAGATTTTAGATCAACTTTCAATACTTTTACAAAAATTTTAAGTAAAAGACTGAAGAAACGAATAACCCCAAGTAAGGCAAATGGCTGAAGTGCTATCATTTATGGAGTGATTTTTTTTTTTTTGTAAGTGTTCGATTTGTATAATGATGGACTCCGCATGTACATAACATAACATCACATAAATATGTAGCTCCCTTCGATTTTTGACACCGATTTTAGATTGTTTATACTCAATTTAAAAAAAAAAGCTTAAGTGGTAAGGACATAGTGAAAAGAGCTCTTTAAAAACAAAATCAATTATTAACCAAAAATTTACAAAACAAAACAAATTGCTTTTTGCCTTTTCTCTTTCTCTGTTATCGTTATTTGTGTGCGCGTTTTATTATTTTTTTTTTTAACATTTTTGTTCTCGCTAGTAGTGTGTGTTTCATTGGGATAAACTTACAGTAAGGCTTACGAGTTTTTTTACGAAGGCATGATGCCACATAGCTTTCCAGCTCGCGCAGAGTTGATGGCTTCAGGGTTTCAAAATCAATTTCAATCTCATCTGGATTTGAGTCCCTCAGCGATGGCTCTCGGTTCTGGATGATGTGGACAACCCTACCAAGTTTGTCACCTAAAAGTTCAAAACAAAAAACCGCAGGCAATTAGTTTTATATAACAGGTTTATTTTTTTTATTTGTTTGTTTATTCTACCTGGCAACTTGTTTATGTCCAGCGATAGCTGTCGCTTCTCATCATACGACATCGGCTTCGCGGTGTCCTCTTCTTCGGAGTCAAAATTCATCACTTGGCTTGGTTTCTTTTTGTTGGCGCCTCGCGGTGCTCCGCCCGGAGTTGCATTTGCCTTGCCACGTTTGTTTGGCTGTCCGCTGGTTCCGGGTCCACCAGCTCCAGCTGCTCCTGCCTTTGGACCACGTTGGCCCTTCACTTTAGCACCTTTACTGTTGGCCGCACCAGCAGCACCGCCTCCCGTTGCGTTAGCTCCTGCCATGCCAGCGGCTCCAGCCAGCGCCGAATTGAGTCCCCCGGTAGCACCAGGTCCGCCCAGTCCACCTTTACCCTGGGCGCCGTGACCAGACGCCAGTGCATGACCATGATGCAATTCACCGGGAACTTTTCCTAGGTCAACACCTCCTTGGGTGCCAGTCAAACCAGTCGTCATTCCTCCGCCAATGCCACCCGCGCCTGAAGGTCCACCACTGTTCCCGCCGCCCTTTTTCTTTTCCTTGATCTTTTTCTTTGCCTTCTTCTTATTCGATGCTTCTTCCATCAGTCGTCGCATTTCCTCTTGAAGTTCGAGCAGCTTTGCTTCGAGCGTTTTCAGCTTCGCGTTACGTTCCTCATCCGAGTTAGACTCGTTTTCGGTTTCGCTCGACTCGTCCGACGAGGAATCTGTTTCGTTTTTAGAGAATCCATGCGTGTGTGCATTCGCAACTGGCTCATCGGGAATATTCGCATATCGCATTTCGAAGACATCTTGGAGTTTGCGACCCATCGCAACGACATCGTGATCTGGTGGGTTGTACTTGTAACAATTGGTGAATATAAGTCGTACATCAGCGGCAAACTCGGGCGCACTCTTGTATTCTCGATTGTCCATTTTTCTTTTCACCGTTCCTAGGTCCATTGGCTTCTTGATAATATCATGATAATCATGCAGGCCAAGCAGCTCAGCATCAACCGGTTTGTAGAAGGGCCAGGCATAACCGGAGTGCTTTTTGGAAAACAGCTCTTTTAAAATTTCATTGCATGACTTCAGAGCGTCCGAAAGTTTTTCTTTGTTCTTCGGAACTGATCCAGGCGTGCCGCTTAGTGGTGACATTGGATACGTTGATGACTGGAACGATGTCAATTCCTGAATAGAATTTAAAAATGCTCTTAATGATTTAAAAATTGTTGTTTAAGTATGCAACCGGCAAATTTTGATTTTTTTTTTTTTTGTTATTTCAATCTAGTGGAAGTTTCAAACAATTATGTGGTAGTAACTTGTTAACGGTAAAAAGTGATACATTTTAGTTTGACGCGTTCCGTAAAGGCAAAGGATGTTGGTTGGATGTCTTCCAATCTAACACATACATATGTATATAATGATTCCACCACATTGTTTTATTCTTCTTTTTGCGAGAAATATTTAAATTGGTTTGTAAAAATCGTTCAAAACAATAATACAAAAAAAATTCCAAAACAAAGTTCGTGATTTATAAAAGTGAGGTTATTTAATTTGCTCAGTTACGTTAGGTTTGTTTTCCAATTTCATTGAAATTGGAGCCATTTGAGATGATTTTGAAATTACGCAAATGTATGGAAAATTGTGCAGTTACAAAGATAATTTCGGTAAATATTCCAAAATCGCTCAATTTTGTAAAACGATGCAAAGCAAATCTAACTTTAAACCTCTTTTTATGTCTTTTTCCTTTGTTCCATTATGTTATAAATTAACTTTTTGATTGAAAAAAAAAAAACAGTTGAAGTTATTGGCAGACAATAATTGCTGTTGAGACCTGTTTTGAATGCAACCTGTATTCAATGCTACTAATTGGAAGGAATGGAAAGATAGAGAAATTTTGTCTGACGCAGCTTTTAGGTGGTTATTATCTTATTGAATAAATCACGGGTGGCGTTCAGATAAAATTTGGAGTTTGAAGAAAAACATAAAAAAAAACTGACAAACATTCGTCTCCAAGTTTATTTACCTGTCTTGATGATTCCCGACGCGTCGCAATTTTAGCGCTCTTCGAGTCGATTGACGGATACGGCGATTCGAAAGCATTAGCAGTCGGCGTAGTAGTATCTGCCTTTCGTTTCACACCTTTCTTCATTTTGGCTGGCTGCTGAGGTGGTATCACTGCGTCGAGAGCGCCTGGCTGAGTACTATTTACATGGTAGGCGGCTGCAGCAGCCGCATGTGCAGCTGCTGCTGCGGCAGCCGTGTTCTCCATTAAGTTGGAATTAACCAGGCTACTGGCGGTCGTGGGTGGTGGTGCCCCAGTCGCCAAGCCACCACCCAGGGAATTGTGCGATGAATTCGTTCCAGAGGCTGCCCCTGCAGGTAATACATTGGAAGCAGCTCCACCAACTGCTGCTGATGTTGCTCCTGCCGCAGTAGGTACCGCTCCGCTACCGGCAACACCGGTCGGCAATGTGGAACCTGCAACTCCGGTAACAGTTGAGTTTTTCGTATTCCCAGAGGAATGATGTGGAACTCTACCAACTTGTGTAACACTCGGCACTGTTGTCGCACCCAACGGTGTTACTGGTCCACTAGCCGTCGATGATACGGCCATTCCACCTCCCAATGCTGACAGGGGTCGACCTCGGCCAGCACTACTGGGCGTTGGCAGCAGACCACTGCCTGGCGTCGCGGGTACTTTACCAGGAGCACGAGGTTTTTTCTTAGCACCCTTCGGCGTTACAGGCTCTAACTCTAGTTCGGGCTTTTGCATTGCCTCGATTTTGGTGAGAAAGAGTTTCTCTAGCGTCTGAGCCATCACAACGACATCTTCGCCCGGCTTATTGTACACATAACAGTTTGTGAACATCGTATTGAAATCCTGAACGCATTCATTCGACGTCCAATAGTAATTGTTTTCCAAACGCTTCTTTATTGTGCCTAGATCCATCGGCTGTTTGATAATCTTGTGATAGTCGGGCAGGTTAAGTTTTTTCGCATCGACTGGCTGTTGGAATGGCCATGAGAATTGGTGTTTCCAAATTGATTTCATCACTGTCTTTATGATGTATTGCAGTTGATTAGTATTGCGGCCGGGTCGATCAGGTGGTGGTACCGTCGGAGGTTGTACAATTCCGTTGATTGGATCTACGTACGGTTCATTGCGTGGCGGTGGCTCTTTGCTGCCACAACCGCCACCACTTGTTCCGCCACCTGTTGCGGCTACGCCGCTGTTGCTATTTGTGTCCATGTTCGGGAAGTAATTTTACTTTCTCTTAATCTGTTGTCTGGGTGAAAAACTGGATAGACAAATAGGTTTTCTTTTATAAATCTATATAAATTTTACTTTTGGAATTACAAAAAAGAATATTTTTATTAATTTCTTCTTTAATAATTGATTTTCTTTTTGGAATTGTTAAGCTTGCTCGCTATTCTATGGATGTAGTTTTCTGATAATTATTCTACTTCTTGTTTGAAAAAAAAAGTTTTTTTTTTCTTTTCTTATTAATTGTTGCTTTTAAATTACTCTTTGATGCGAATTTGTTTTGAAGAAAATTAGCGAATATGGCGCTTTACTCTCTGTGCTGGAGGCAGTTCGTCTTCTCAAAAAATGCTGCATTTTAAGTTTTGACGCTGGAAGTTTTAAATAATAATAAAAAAAAATACGAGTTATTTAAAGAAATTTGAATATTATTTGTTTCTCACATTTCTTACCAGCATCAACTGATTCCAACAAAGGTTATCAGTCAACTATTCGGCAACATTGAAGAAAGAATCTTAAGGGAATCTGTAAAGAAAACGAACAAAAAAAATCTAAATTAACATGGAAAATGATAAATTTATTAAGGATAATGCACTTTTAATTTAAATTCATTTTACAATATACAAATATACAATTATTTAATAAACGATTTTAAACACACAAAAATAGCGTCTAATAATAATTTCTTCTTAAATAAAATGTTTTACGATATTTCAGCATTTTGGAGAACTTTATAATTATGTACTTTAGGTGGTAGGGGCTTTAGGTCCCGATCGTAGTTCTTATAAAATATTTTTTTAATCGAATTATCGGACAGAAATAATAATAATAAAATATAATAGGATGTTCGGCTAGTTTTGATTAATGTTTTGTGTGTTAATTAATCAGTTTTGCCAAGTAAGCCAGCCAAACAGACATTCCATTACCAAATGTATACCTAACTTATCGATTGAAAAGTATTTGAAGTTCTGAGAAACATTTCGGTTCGTTTAAGTTAAAAAAGAAGATTTTCTAAGTGTTTAATATGTTAGATTAGGTTAAGGTGGCTGCCAAGCAGGAGGAAAGCTTGACACACTTAGACCATGATTTTACCGATTTTGATACTACAAGAATCCAGGAACTTTTCTCCCTATTCGTTGAACCACTTGGAGCTCCTTACGAAGAGTGCGAGATTAATTATTTCAACATTTTCCAGATCACTATGATCGTTGTAGTAGTAATCTCCGAGATGGAGTTTACGTCGTTGGGATAGGGCAGGACAAGTACGGATTCGATTCTTCCTCTTCTTCATCCGTACAGCTCCTGCAGAAATCATTTGAAAATACTCCGAGCCTTGTTGCGTGCTTGCCTATCAAGCAGTGCCCGGTAATGACACATATTACGGAGCCGATGTGCAATCTGCTTACAGATATTAAACTCTTGAGGTGCTTCAGATCTAGCTTTGGCCATTTCTGCTTTGTCGCCACGCAGGTGGGGATATTGTTCTACCTTAGGTTTGTTTTCTCTATTGCATCTTGCTTCAGCATAAGTTTGCAATGGATATACCTATATTTGCCCTCTTTGGCAAAATAGGTAGTGTTGTTCCACTCCTGGCGAGTTCGTCAGCCTAACCTAACCTAAGTGTTTCCTAAGGCAATTTGTGATTAAAAAAAAGTCCGTGGGAAAGATGAACTAAATTTTGTTTGCAGAATAAAATTTCTCATAATTGCTCAAAGGACTCTAGGTAACATTATAAACATGTCACCAGGGCATGTCATTAATTTTTATTATAACTGCACTATGCCCTGTACACGCAATGTTTCTCTAATAGTGCAAAAAGGCACACAGATTTGAAAAAAATTCAGGAGTAGTATAATAAGGAGTAGAATAATAAAATTTTAAAACTCTCTTTCACATGATGGTTCTCTCTAAGGTGTTTTCAACCGAGTTTTAGAGCAATGGTTACCTCTAAAACACTTATTTCGTCTTACTGGGTTTAAAGCAGATTGTGACCTAGCATTTTGCTAATTAATAGCAGTGTTCCTTTGGATGTGGTGAACTACTCATGAGTAGATGCAAACAATAAGCTAGTACTATTAACTACTCGTGCTCTCATGACGAGTAGGATGAGGAAAATCAATTATTTGTGTTCCATTCAAAATGGCTAGCAAAGTACTCATTAGTACATCGCCACCGCCAAAGGAACACATTGAAGCTTTTGAATGAAATCAATTGAATGAGGTCCTTTCAAAGTCCTGATTTTTTCGTGATTTTTAGCTTAAATCATGTTAAAATGTCAGCTTACCAAAAAAGATGCGGGTAGGGCTCTTCAGTACCTACATTAAAAATAATTTTGACTTTCTATTAACCAGGATACTCGGAACTAAGCTCAGTCCGGTTAATCGGTTAGACCAACATATGTATATCTGCCACAGGATAACACTGCCTTTCGTGGAAGTTTCTCATCATCCGTCTAGTGGTCTCAATTTGGCGATTTGCCTACAATCCAAAATTAAACTCAATTTGGGCTTGCTGATTCAGATCAGATCATGTGGATAATGAATTACTGCTTTAATTATTGTATTCATTTCTTTTCATATCGAATATTATAGGCACTTGGCGTTGCTCATAATTAATTGATGCCTAAATGAAGTAACATACAAGCCGTCTAGCCACTAGCGATTAATTCAAAGCATTAGAATAATTATAAAATACAGAAGCTATGCGAAATAGTATGCTCTCGCTTTCATAACATACTATCGATGGCATACTTCTTGCTTTCTGGCTCCTGCATTTTTGGTTGCTTTCAATTCAACGCTTATGGAAACCGCATGTTTCATTTCTGATATAATTTAAATTCGATAAATTGCAAAGCAATCAGATGGGGTCAGATAAAGGGAAACAATTTGCTTTTTTAATTGTTTTTCTATTGCAGTACTAGGTGATAATCTCCGCTTCGCTGGGTCCCCTGTAACCTCTATGCATTATAAAAAGTATCCTATAACCTATTCCACGACATAATCCACTTCAATGCCAAACTTCATTACAATCCGTCTAGCAGTAAAACCGACAGTTGGGTTCCAGTCTACTATCGGTTATATTGATAGGAAAATTGAAGAACAGAGAAAATGCTGAACTTAAAATTTTAGTTCAACATCGATTTTTGCTTTTGGAGCCATGTGTTTTTTTAGTAAAACGATATAAGGATGAATAAAGAATATTAGTAAGATAGGATCCATAAGTGATAGTACAAAAATAAAAACTAGATTGGAATAAGTTTTTTAACTGAAAGTATGAAGCTCGAAATTAAAACCGTTTTTAAAATGTGTAAGTAGTAAAAAAAAATATGCACGACTGGGTCGCACGAACTTGCTCTTATGCGCGAACACATTCGTAGGAGTCGTTTTTGAGAAAAAAAATATTTTTCTTGACGGTTTTTAAACATTTGTATGGGAGGCACCGTTATTTTTGGGTATTAGAACAATTTTTGTCAAAAATCATCTAGATAAAGTTAAAAACCTACTATTTATCAAGTTTAATAAAAATCGAATAAGTCGTTTTTGAAATATTGAGTTTTAAAAAAAAAAAATTTTAACTTTTTTTAAAAATTTAGAATGTGTCAATAATTTTTCTTAAAAAATTGATCAGAATCAGTTGAACCGTTTTGGAGAAAAGCGAAAATCAAAAAAATGGTTCTTTGGGAGGTACCATTAATAACCATTTTTTGGAACTTTTTTTATTAAACGGCAACTTATAACTATTTAATTTATTGAGTTCTTAAAAACAAATTCGGTAGCGCTGGTTTTGAGAAAAATAAGTTTTTCCTTTTTGGCCAAGAAATTTTGTATGACAGCTACTATTAGTTTTGGTCCTATAAAAAAAGAGAAAAAAACGGGTGGGGGGAATGTCCAAAAAACGCTAGGCACCAAGTTTAAAGAAAATCGACCCATCCGTTTAGGCTGTAGTCGAACCGACAGACAGACAGACCCACTTTTTTCGTCTTCGCTATCATCGTAATGTCAAGTTTTATCAAAATCTCGAGTTCGATTTTTTGTAAGAATACATAACTTACCATATAAATATTACCTATATTCGCAAGTAAAAAGGGGTGAGCTTGATTTTTGGGTAGAAGGATAACGCATTAATACAGTCCAAAAGGGAGTGGAAATATGTTTTTGTTTTTATAATAAAATTAATATTTTATTTCATTGCGTTATTCATATTCTTTTTACCTACCTACAATAAAAAATGCATCAGTTTTGAAAAAAAATGACTTGTTGATAATACCTAATAACAATAAGATAGGAACCCATTACGCGCAAATTATAACATATCTACGTAGGTATACCGTCCTATAAATCTACAATATTTTTGTTTTACTTTTTTGGGTTGTTTGTAGATACTTTTTTTGTTTAAATTTGTTTTTATTGCCATCCTTTTTGCGTCTGTTTCTGTTTGCACATCCAATCTCATATCAGGTGCATTGGAAGAACGAACGAGAAGCCATTGTGAGCCTACTTTTTGAGTCATTTACTTATTTTATTATCGTCGTCTTTCATCTATGACTCAGGTTGACTCTCACCAAATGCAGTGGGGGAATCAGAATTTAATATGTGCGCAGCATCATAAAAGCAGTGAAGAAAAAAAAGAGCAAAAAAAAAAAAATAGACATCGACGCTAAAGCAGTAATGTGTGGTGAAGCGAGGACGACCTAGAAAAAATATTTATTTATTTTTTCAGATACATACAGTTTTTTTTTTTTAATTCTGCTTTGATACTCTAATTCGTCGTCGGTTTCTGTATACCAACGGCAACGACGATGATGACGAAACCTACGTCATCTGAACGAAATTGTGAAATCGAATGGAGAAGGCGAATGACGAGCATGTGTGCTGGGGATTCCCTGTTCTGCTTGTGGATAATAATCATGTTGATGTTTAAAAGCGGCAGCAACAAGGTTTTTGTGAATACATCCACATAAATATTCAAAAAATTCCAATGGTCATTTTTTTATTTTGTCTTTTTTTTCATTGGGAAATATTGATGTATATATTATTTTGTATGCATAAATACATTATGTATTCTATTATATAGGTACATCTATTTGTATGTATCTACATGAAACATTAAAGATTAAGATGTCAGTCTCTTCCCCCCTTTTTTTATGTTCAAGCTACAAGGGTTTAGTATGTATAGTATAAAAAAGGATCGGTGACAGGGTACAGACTTGTTTTCCCCTATTTTTTAATTCTACTGGTACTCTGCCTCTGAGTAAAGTTATAATTTGAACCTTCGGTCATTGTTAATATCGGTGTCTAAGCTGGTTTTTTAACTGATTTATTTGAAGCATTAATATATGCAGTTACAAGCTTATCCTGTTATCCCCTCCTGTAAGGTCATATGTATGTACTCTTGGACCAGGCGCCCACATGCAACATTTTGTTTGGCAAAAGTTTGGTTTCTAAAGTGTCTACCATAGGCTTATATGAGAGTGCGCGCACATGCATGTGCAATGGCGCAGTGGATGTAATGCTTGACTGCTTACTTAGAAGGGTGGGTTCAAGCCCCACTCTAGGCAGCATTTTTTCTTTATAGGTACCCCCAGTTACAACTGGACGCCACCCGTGGGATTCCATGAGATCAATACCTTATGTCTCAGTCCACTGTGCCAGCAAAAATTCTTTCCTATTTCTAACTGGTGCCGTGCAATTCAGGTTGCATTTAAAAACACCTTAGATTTTACAGGCATATAGATATAGTTATTATTATTATTAATGCCATCGAAGAATTTTATGAACTTAATTTAGTTTAATTAACTTTCAAGGGTATTTTAATGTATTTACTAGAAAATTATAACCTTTAAGTATTTCTTCTAGATAATTGATTTTGCGGCTTTTTCTTTGGAATAGTGTATAAGTGCGCTTTACTGACATGCCGGTGGTCTGGCATCGAATCACAGCCTAAGCGACCCGAGAAAAATGTACTCTTTTAGTTTTTTGTTCCGGAAAAGTTTCTAAAGAAATTTCTATTTCCCATTTCTGTCAAATATCTTGCCCACACGCGGACAATAATATGTTAGATATTATTTATTTTAATTCCCTTGGGGAGTGGAGACATAAACCAAAAACTGTTCAAACGACAAAAATAACGCACACAATATACATATTTACTATACGGAACATTGCTCTGGTTATGTTCATTCGGTAAGAGACAAATTTGATTATTTTTATTTAGATGCCGGCAAAACTTGTATACGAAATAATTAGTTTATTCATAAATTCTTCTATTACAAGTAAAAAAAGTATCATTGAATTTGCAAATATATCGCTATTTCCTTATAAAGTCATATAGCTAGCTCTCTCAAACAATCAAGGAGACTTTATACAACTTAAAGAGGCTGATATAGCGGCGAAACGTCGTGTATGGACAGCAACATGCGAATTTAACTCTTGTGGACTAGGTATACAGCGGAGGAAGAACCCAACTAAAGAAGCGCGCACAAATGAAGATCGAACTCGACTAAAATATTTTTTTTTTAAGAAAATAAATTTCAGGACAAACAAAACTTTGTTTTTAGATATTGTTAATACATTACATAGTCCCTCGATAATGTGAATTACAGATAGTGTGAATTTCTCTAAAATGTGAACAGCCAAAACTTTACATTGTCATCTCTATGGGAACTTCAGAAATTTTCGGAATCTAAAATGTGAATTTCTTTTGAAAAAGTTTTTTTTTATATTTATCTTTTTCCTCTTATTAGTTTTGCGTGCGATATTGGGGACAAGTAAACTGTGCTTTAAAAAAATTACTTTGTGTTGTTAAAAATGATCAGGAGGAGCATGCGAAGATTGCGCAGTTGGCGTAGGTACCTATTGCTAATGCTTACCTTAAATGTGTGGGTTCAGTTCTTACAGTAGGTACCTAGCAAGTCTTTTCAATATAAGCCTTACCTCTTGGTAGATGCAAACAACTAATGATTTGCTTTTTCTTTTCTAAAAACACCAATAGTTACCTATAGTTTACATAAGTATGTATGAATAAACAAACAAAAAAAGTTTGTTGGTAGGTACCTATTTCGATGAAGAATATTGAAAGCCATGCAGAACTTTTTAACTACATACAGTGATGAATAAAATAATAGAAACAAAACTTTATATAACGCTCAACTATTAATAACTACGTGCAATTGTGTCTTTTTTCGTTATAATGTGTATATTTCGTTATAATTGTACAAAACATGACTTCATAGTAGTACAGCGGTTTGCTGTTATCACCTCTTTGTTTGGACTTAACATTAAAAATTGCGAGCTAAGTCATAATTTCTCCTGGAAAAAATAATAGAAACAAGGTACTTTGATTGTGACTCTGACTTAAATTTCCGTTTTTTTTTCAATTGAAATAGGCGTTCATAAGTTTGTCAAGTGTTTCAGTCGTTCAGACTTGTTCTATGTACATATTATTTTTTTTTTAATTCTCGTCCCAAAAAAACTTTTTGTATTCAAAAAACGATAAAGAAGAAGTTTGTTTCTATTATTTTTTTCATCACTGTATATGTTTGTATATTAGTCATAGCTACGCATGTTTCGGTAATTTAATCTTTAACACTCTTAGACGAAGAAGTTGGATATACCTATGACAACTAAAATGTATCTGTAATATGTAGGTGCACAGGTTTCTGCAATTTTAAAAATCTAAACCAAAATTCTCCAACTCCGTTATCGTTCCGCAGGCAGGTCTTAGCAAAGTTTACAGAAGACCATCAACACGAAAGACGAAATCCGGAGCGGAGTTGTCAAACAAAAGTCAAAACAATATTTACTGTGTTATGCACCTATATAGCTACCTTACTCCAGGATTACCTATTAAGTGCTGTCAGGTACTGAATAAGCCAAGAAATTGGGCTCAAAACTCAGAAAAATGTCTGGATTACTTTATTTAAATTCATCTCACTCGAAAATGTAATTATAAATAATTTATAACTAATTATTATTATTTAGAGTCTGTCTAAAGGCACGTAGTTTCGCGTATGCGAAATAAGTTCTCATACCAGATTCTCATACCTAAACAGTGAGGTATGTTTGGGGGGGCATGCTGCCCCCCTGCAACCCCCCTGCTTGGCTTCACTATAGGATTTGGGGTAGGTGCAAGGTTAGTTATATGCAGTTTTTTTGGATTTAAAGAACGCTCACTGTATATATAGGTATGAGAACAAATTTCGCGTACGCGAAACTACGTGCCTTTAGACAGTTTCTATTATTTATAACATAGGTAGGTATTCCTAAATGCCATTTTATTCATCTTGATAGGTACACCTACACCATTTCACCTCAGAGCCGAAAGTCATAGCAGCTAATCCTCGTCCTCATATTAGCAATTTAATTTTAATTAGGTATATGTTAATACAAAATTATAATTATAAGAATAATAATAATAACATTCTTCTAGTTTACAACACTTTTCAATCAGTTTAAATGTATTAACAAAATGTTTAATTAATTAAACTTTAGGTAAGTAGGGTTAGGTATCTTTCTTAAAACTGAATTATGTATAACTATCCTCCTAAGTATTTAATAAAAACAATCCTGTTTATTTAGGATTTTTTTTACTATAATTTCTACTTGTTGGTAAGAATTGTAAGAAAAAATGGTAAGATTGGATGATACAGATTTATGTAAATAAAGTTGTTAGGTATGTAAGTTATTAGATAACTTAATTGCGTCATCAGTCGAGTTCGTTTGGAGGTGGTGAAGTACTCATGAGTCCTAGGTACTATGCTAGTTATTTTCAATGAAACGCACAGAAGTGATTTCCCTACAAATTTCATCTACTCGCCATGAAAGCATGAGTATTTGGTGGTAGTAATAGATAATCGTTGGCATCTACTCATGTATACTTCGCTACTTCCGGAGGAACACGGGTAATATAGCGCTAACCTTCACCCGAAAGGAAAGTTGGGACTCTTAGTCTAATTTTCAAAATAACCAGGACTTTGAAAACTTTTGATTTCTTATTTTAATACCTACACAGAAATTATTACATATTATCTAACTTTTCGGGCGCAATTTAGTTCCTATAGCAATTTTTCTATATATGTACAAGCTAAGTATGTATGTATGTAGGTACACATCGAAAAATTGACGTCTTTTTTAATAATTATAAACTTTCTCTTTTAGAGTAAATAGGTATAGGTACATACATAAAAAGTAGGCTGCAATAATTTATTATGTAGATACATAATTATGTACATTGTACATTATGTACATATTGCAGCACCCACCCAAAACTTGCCTATGAAATTATAGTTGTTAATTTAAAGAAAGTGAACAATTATTGGAGAGGGTGGCAGTTTTCATATATTTTTTGATGTTAACGCAACAAAAGAATTCAAAATTATCGATTCCGCCAAAAAAAAAAATATAAAGTTTAACCAAAGAATTCATCAAAAATAAGGTCAAATTGGATTTAGCAAAGCCAACGACAACAAATACCACAACTCACTTTCGAAACTCATAAAATAAAAATTGCGCGCGAAATATTTCTGCCATAACCGGAATTTTTCATTTTGTGCTGCTCGATCTTTTTTTTTAGTACTTGTTTCAACTATTTATTTATAATAAGCCGGTGAAAATATTTCTTTTTTTGCAGTTTATATTTTAGAATGTGTATATATTATGTTGTTTGCAAATATTCACAGTACAAGGCAAGGCAAGGCAGACACAAAAAACAGGAAAACTTTTTTTTCGTACGAACACCAATTATCTCTAGTTTTTCTCCAGTCTCCACCATAGAATGACAATGCCAAGAAATTAAAGAGAGACGATGGACATCTGTGCATAAGATGGAAAGAGATGATGTATAATTTATTTCACCATATCAAGGGGAAAGCAAGACAAAAGTGTCTTCACCAAATGCGACGTTGACAATTTTCTTTTCAACACACATTCCATTCCCATTGATTGAAAAAATCGAAACGCAAAATACATGTTCATGTTTTTCTGCAGTGAGGCTGAGGGGGTTAAAAAAAAAAACAATACTTTTTTGTTTCCTCTCAGAAAAGCAAATTAACGAAATGTATGTGAAAATCAACAAAATTACTTATATACTGAAAAACTCGTACAAGTTTTTACGTAGGGGATACCCACCAGCTGAAAATCATTCTGGAAAAACAAGATGCACAGCGGAGCACCTCGTCGTCGGTTGTGGCCGTGGTCGCAGTCGCACACAAAACACTTTTTGACTCTTTTTAATAAACCAACACCACTACACACGTGTGTTACCCTTATTTCTTTTTCATTTGCATTTCACGTTTCATCTCTGTCTGGCGCACAGCAATAAACACAAAATGCACATACAAAACCAATAATGATGGAGCGAGTAGAGATTGAAGGATAGAGTACAGTAATCAAGAAATGACTGAAGAAAATTTTCTTCTTTTCTTCGCACTTTTTTCGAACAGACTTTTTGCACACAAAACAAAACAAAATTTGCCAAATTTAAGCAAAATACATTCTCTTGTGCCTAAAATTTATTTTTTTCTCAGATTTATCACACTTTTGCAGCTTATTATTGGTTTATTTTTAATTTGAAAATGCGCTAAAGTAAGAGCGAGATTTTTTGCTTTCCCGACAAACCTCGACGATGGATGATTTTTCTTCCCTTCTTCGTTCTTCCTTTCGTTCAACAACCCAAATATGGCGGTCAACTTAACGAAACTCTATGCGGGCTAGAACAAGACGACTACAACAACCATCTGTAAAATTACAGTAATTAATAGATCCATCTCTGTTACCGTAGCCATGGCCGTCGCCTTTCGCCGTACCTCAAAAAATAACGATGGATGACGGTGACAGACAAAATTATTGACAAACGCGGCGAGACCAACGAAAAAGGAAGTGCATTCTAAATATAATTGATTTTTCCATTACCTTTAGCCTGGATTATGTGTTTGGGTTAAATCGTCAATAAATCCAGTCAAATTTACGGCTTCTATTTCCACCGGCTTATTTACTCTTTTCTTCACTTCACGTTTAAAATACAAACAACAGCAAGAAACACAATTTTTCTATTTCCCTCTCAACCATACCAGTGGGTATTGTATATTTTTGCCCTCTTACGCTTTTGAACTTGTCTTTCACGGCGAAGGAGGCGAGATTCGAACGAGAGGAGAAGGGTGAACAGCGGCGAAAAAAAAGTGATTTGAAGAGAGGGGCACACAATATTTTTTCGTTTCCTTTTTCTTTCAGCACACGATTTTCAATTGTATTTTTCGTGCTTAAATCACACACAAAACTTATGAACTTTATGAAATTTTCACGCTTCAAACACTTAACTTTAAGTTTTTCATAGATTTATTAATTTTTTCGCGTTTTTTCCGGGAAAATTAAATAAAATCTAGAGGTAACGTGAAGAGACGCGCGTATCCCGTCAACTAGCAAGCCGTCAAATACATCCGCGCACACAAACGCACAACAAAGCACACACTCAAAACCCAGCGCGATAAAATGTATATGAAAATGCGGTAGACCGACAAGGATAGAGTGAATAGTCGTCTACTCTTTTTTCGTTCACTCTCAAGTCTCAAATCACGACCAGTCAGTGTGGAGGAGGTCGAGGTGACAAAATGGCTGATTTTTCAGAAGTTTTCCGATCGAGCTAGGTGTGTGATTTGCCAACAAATTGCGGATGAAAATTTTCTTAATGGAAAATCCTGCAAAATGATTTTAATAAATTTGTCTACTTATATTAATCAATATTAAAATTGGATCTGTGGTGCTAAAAATGTTAATAAATTTTGTAGTTGTTAAGAAAATGCCAGCATACATTTCAAGGCTTCCACCATATTGGATTGGAATTGGAATATTGGCAGACCGATATTTTTGTTCTGAGTATACATAGCTTGCTTACTGCTTTTCTCATGTGGTGCACATTTTACTTTTTTTTGTTTTTGCTCTAATTTATCTCTCGAAGTATTAAATAATCTCTACACATTGTGTGACTTGGTCTTATATTGTAGGAGTTATTTCGTTATTTTTCTTTCTCTGCGTGTTAAAATTGTTTTCACCACCATAATTTTTTTCGATTAGAAATCGTTTACTTTTCCACAAAAAATCGTTTCGCTGGAGTAGTGAATGTATTGGTAGGCACGTAACAGAAAGTGGTCTGGCTGTAGATAACGACGGCGAAAAAAGGGGATGCGATGGTGCGCGTTTTAATTACTCAACGAAATTCTGGGGTGTGTTCACAATATATATCACCCTAGTGCTGGGCTGCATTGTCGTTAAGTGGCAGGTTACACGATTGTTAAAATACAAGCAAAAAAAAGAAGAAAATATGCCAAACTGACTACTTTAACGCTGTGGCTTAATTTCGTAGATAAAGCGAAACAATTTATTTGTCTCAAATATTGCCAAAGATCAATTGAAATAAAGTTGAAAGGATCGAAAATAGCATACAACTACGATGTCTGCTATTATACGATACTACACCATGACTTTTGAGTTATGACTCAAATTTGGCAATCCTCTTAACAAACATAAATAAACCGATTTTGTTCCAGCATAGAAATTCGCTTCGAAAAGAGTCATTACTCAAAAGTCGTCGTGTAACAGCAGACGATGTAAAAGGGTGCTTGTGCTACATAAATTTCTGTGTACAAGAAGAGTTAAGGCTTTACTACATAAGCCAAAAAGTACTTTTGTACAAAAGTAAAAATATTTTTTTTCCCGCTGGCACAATTGTTTTGTGAAAAAGAATACTCACATTTTTTTTTAACCCCAAATTTAATCTTTCTGCATCTTTTTTAAAAGTTTTCCAGTCAGAAAAACTATTCCAAAATGAGTGAAAATTTTCACTTTTGTACTTTTTGGGCTTATGTAGTTAAGCCTTAAAGATTGTAAACACCCAGATGTGTTTTGACTGTCTTCTGATATGTGAAAAGTATATATATAATAGATTTTTTACGTTTTGTGCACAAAAGTGGTTCAATGCGTTTGTTAACTTTCTTGCAAGTTTCTCCATTTTTCACAAATTCGCGCTCACTTTGGTGTTTTGACAGGTTTTACACATTTTACTGAAAAGAGATTCCAAACAGAGCTAATGTGAAGCTATAACCATGTTTGTTATCGCCAATAGGTGCACTTGTACGCACTTCTACGCTTAAAATAAATGTGCACTTTTATTTCAAGCGTAGAAGTGCCATTCCCATTGATCCAAAATACACTTGAATAATCGTTTTGTAAGTATTATATCGTGAACACATTCATTTTCAGACTTCGAATTCGACTTCGATTTCTTCAGCAGGTATTCGCCATTTTCTAGTTTTGTACACGTTCGAAATATTTAACACACATTTTTCTGTCGCAAATTCGGTTTCTTTTTCGGCTATTTATTTCCAAAATACATATATGCTTCAATCTATAACAAATAAGCCAATAGTAAATTGAAACTAATAGCAGAGCCTAAACGGATTTTAGCATACACTTTTTTTCTTCTATCATCACAAATAAAATAAAATGCCCAAAGGTAAATACGTAAACCACAAAGGACGTAGCCGTCACTTTACCAGTCCCGAAGAGCTGCAACGTGCTGAAGAAGAAGGCTCTGAAAAGAGCGAGGCGGAGTCTGAAAACGAATCCGGTTCAGGGTCAGACGAGTCAAGTTCTTCCGAAGACGAGAATGCCAAAGGCAAGGGAGTATCGAAACTCATCGAAATCGAAAATCCGAACAGAGTACGAAAGAAGGCGATTGTGAAGGTTACTTCAGTAAATGAAACTGCAAAGCCAGAGTTGACACGTCGCGAACGGGAGGAGTTTGAAAAGCAAAAAGCCCGCGCCCACTACCAGAAGATGCACGAGCAGGGAAAGACCGCCCAGGCTCGCGCAGATTTAGCACGATTAGCAATTATCCGTCAGCAGCGAGCTGATGCCGCTGCAAAACGGGGTCCAGCAAAAAAAACCGATGACCAAAGCCAGCCTGGCACCAGCAAGTCGGACAACTAGTATCGAATGACAAGCGAGGGAGTTCGTGTAGCTGTTTAATGTAGCCGACGAGCGACAAAGACGACCAAGCAGGAATAAATCAACTGAATTCTGGGATTTCCTCCAGCTTGAAATAAATATAATTAAACTAATTGTTATTGCTAGAGATAATTTTAGTAAGTTTTAATTCTCTCAAAAATTTTTTGTATTTCCTTTGCAATATTAAAGCAAAAAATAAGAAATGATCAAGTAAAAGCAAACTTAGTGTGTGACACTAAAGTTTTGAAGTATGTTTGTTTTTTTTATGCTTTGATTTTTTCTTATGCTTTGAATTTTTCTATCCACGGAAAGCTTGACTGGAATATAAGTTCAAACAGATAGACAAGGCAACTAAATACCTAATTGATTCGAAATTCACTGATTAAGGTGAGAAAAACTCATTGCTTGCAACTCATCATGAGAATTCTAGCGTAAAGTGCTCTAGGTTCTAGGTAACTGACAAATCCACTATAGACTGGAGGACGGAACTTTTTTTCTCTTCGAGGTAGACCGCGTATGTGAGTACATAGAATCCCTGGGCTTGTAACTTATTCACTTGCTCCAAATAACTTCAACACCACCTTCACTCGTCTTGGATTTGGCATTGTAGCTAGTCATCAACATCTACTTAAAAGACAAAAACCGACCATCATGTAAAAACATCTTGGTCATGTCTCAGACACTTGGCCAAACCACATGCTGACTTCCGCAAAATTTAATGCCATCTTACTCAGCAATCGAACATATTCGATCATAACATCTCAAAAATCCACAATTACTTTATCTTCTTTAAATAATTATCTTTATGACATACATAAGCCTTTGTCATAAAGTTAGTTATTCTTAATAGAAGCGTTCAGATGAAGAAGAACTTACATAAGAGACAATTTTGTTTTTTCTTTCTACCAATGAATATAATAAATGAGAACTTTAAATTCTGTGTGATTGGCGTCTATCATCAATTACAAGTTTCAATCGAGCTTTAAATAAATAGTGTTCAGTACGCAAGTGCAACACAAAACTTCTAGTAAAATGACTTCAAAATTATATATCTCAGAACAATACAAATGTCACTTATACCCTTCTCGTCTTAACGCTTTAACTATTTGTAATTTAAATATGTAAATATTATAAATAATAATAATAACTTACTTGAGGGGGCATTACTGTCTGTGTAGAAATGGGTCTTAACCAATAATCTTCTCCTGCCATGTCGGTGTTTAACTCTACGATTTTCCGGGCCGAGAAATGGTGTCATTCAGCTTTACTTGACCTAGCCACTAGGTCCGTGTTCGTGGTACTTTTGTTCTCTTGGCTTGGTCGATGTCGCTGTTCAGGCCCTGCAAGTCGTTGCTATCTACTGCACTCATCTTTTATGCAGACGGGAAATTCTAAAAGGATACTTTTATAGCGTGCTGCTATCATTGATTTAATGATATATCCCTTACTATCTCAAAGTAAACTAAATTATACTTCTATAATCGCAGAGCAAGTAGCCACTTCAAGTGAAAAGGTGTTGGGCATACCAACAAACTCAGGGGAGGATGTCATGTTTGATTTGATTCACAATTTAAACCTACGAATGAATAACTCTCTGAAAGTGAGTCTGGAATTTAAAAAAGGAAACATGCTCGGATAATTAAATATATATTTATTTATTACAAAACACCCCAAACTTCTTCGAATGCACTGCACAGCTTGGAACAAGCAATTGCAGCAGAGAGGGGGTAATTACTTATTGAAAATAGTCCTTCTGTATAGTCACTCTTCACATTCCCATGAGCAAATGCTCCAACCACCAAGACGATTGGTTCTTCTTCATCTGTGGGTACCAATTCTTTACACGATTTAACTAATTTGCCAGAAAATGACATTGCCAATTTCTTGCAACCTACTGGAAGATGGTCTGTGATGGGATTTTTTATAACTTTCATCAGTTTCACAGATGTTTCGTTAGCACGTACCGAAAACTTATGAAGCAGCTGTACCATGAGACCCGCAAAGCGTTTAAAAGTTCTTGGTATTCTCGTTTGGGGATTAATTTCGATGAGGACGTTACGCTCTGTTTTCATATAAACCTGAAGCAAACCAGCACGATTGAGAGGAGAATCAAAAAGCATCAGCAGACATTGGTGGACTATGTCTGGCCGACAGGAGCCAGGATCGCGACTGTTTTTTCTCATTATGCCTGCATGGTCATCACAGTTAAGTAACTCAAATGCATTTCCCATCTGAAAAACCAACAAATGCATTAATCTATATCTAATATGAGCGTTATATTATTTATAAACTACTTTAACAGTCTCTAATTGTGCGCCTTCAAGAACAATAATCAAGCGTTTTTCCATGGATCGAATGTGGCTGGTCACCAAATGTTTTTTTGTGAAATCAAATTCGTTGTCATCTTTATTAGATTTTGCCTTACGTTTTTGGGCTCTACCTTTACCACTCATTTTAATGTCTTGTTATTTTATTTTAATTTTTTTTATTTTAACAAAAGAGCATGAAACCGATCCGAATCCGAAGGCGAAGTTTAGGTTTTTTATCAATCTTTGTTTTGACATATAGTTTCGAAATAAGATGCGAAGAAGCACACGTGTGACGATTTCTGAAAAAGTAGTTCAGAGATGTGATCCGGAACGTTAAGCTGGTAACACAACACGATCTTTAAGGCTTAACTACATAAGCCAAAAAGTACTTTTGTACAAAAGTAAAAATATTTTTTTTCCCGCTAGCGCAGTTGTTTTGTGAAAAAGAATATACAATTTTTTTTTTAACCAAAATTTAATATTACTGCATCATTTTTAAAAGTTTTCCAGTCAGAAAAACTATTCCAAAATGAGTTTGAAAATTTTCACTTTTGTACTTTTTCAATTTTTGGGCTTATGTAGTTAAGGCTTTAAGGTAGAACCGCACTAGGCGGAACTGCACTTCAGCGACACCGTGCGCACTTTCGCACGAAACTAAACGAAACTTCACGTCGCGACACAGTTGGTCAGATTACCAACTTTGTCGCATAGTGTCGCGTCGTGAAGTGCAGTAGTCGCTTAGTGCGATATAGCTCATACAATTTCCCACAAATAAGTCGTGAAGTTCAGTTCCGCTGAAGTGCAGTTCCGCCGAGTGCGGTCCTAGCTTTATGCTTGATGTCGAAGCTTTACAAAACCAGCACAAGCCATTCAGTGCGAAAATACGGCGACTGGCGATAAAAACGTTGTCAACAGCTATACATTGCATTGTATCTTGGCGTCAGTATGGGTACTCTCATAAATCGATACGTAAATTCATTTTGACAGGTGAATAATGTCTTTAATTTTCTAGTCCTTCAGTTTCTTTGATTAGGGGCTCAATTACATAAATGCCTTCTTTTTCTCTGTTTAAGCCTAGTAAGCACATCACACTAAATTTTAGCTCCGATTGTTTTCTCCAAACCTAAGACCCTAGTAAAATTTTGACATGAGAGCGTCGTGGAGAAAAAAATTTATATTTATAAAATTCAAAAGTGAATTTCATCATCATCATCGTCGGCTCGACAACCGGGGTCCGGTCCTGGCCTCCTTCAACAAGTCTCTCCACCCATCCCGGTCTCGAGCCGCCGCCATCCAGTTGCGCACCCCAAGGCTCCGGGCGTCCTGGTCTACGCCATCTCTCCAGCGCAAGCAAAGTGAATTTAATCAAATAAAATTGATCGTTTCCTTTAAATGAGATTAATCATCTGTTTGTATATATATATTCCTCCATATCAATTTTTATTTTTACAAAGAAAAGTTCACACAAAATTCAAGAATATGCACAAATTAAGCTCGTGAATTAATGTGCCGAAAAATTATTTAAATTTTGACAGATTGTGATGTAAAGTAAGAAACAAAAATTTGATTTTTTAGATGGAGCTGCGTACCACTCTGCTAAAATGCTTGGCTTAATTTCGGAGAGAATTTTGTATGAAAATTGAAAACTAAAATTTAGCGGGATCTGCGGGCTTGGTTTATCCTCTGCACAAATACACATAAAACTCACTCGTCAACTAAGTCTATGGAACACAGCTAAAAATAAAATTTGAAACGGGCGCGTTCGGGCAACTATCCAAAGCTATCCGGATAGGTTTGTGTTGTTGTAATCGCATAGAAAAATTCAGCTGATGAACCAATCAGCTGTTGCCAGAAACAAATCCCAAGCTATTCTTAAATTTTCGAGATACTAAACTATCCGATGGAAATTTGGGGAACAGCTGATCACAACTGATTATACCTACAGCCGACTACTTATTTTGCTTTTTGGTGTCGCGTCTGATTTCGTTTGTTTAAAGAATAAAATAACAAATAAAGCCTGATACGCAGATCGCGCTAAATTTTAGCTTCCACTTTTCTCTCCAAACATCAGCTAAACCCCTAGCTAAATTTTGACATGAGAGCGTTGTGGAGAATATGTCAAAGAGAACAGCTGTTATCTGAAAAAATTTATATTTAACAATTTCAAAGAATTTTTTTTTCATTATTCCAAGTAATTTCAACCAAATAAAATGGATTCTTTTCTTTGTCTGAGATAAATAATTTGTTTCCAAATATTAACCACGTCGCTTTTTATTTTCACAAAGCAAAATTCGAACAAAATTCAAGAGTTAAAGAAACCTTCAAAATTTAGCTCGAAAATTAATGTGCCGAACAATTATTTCATGCGCTAAATTTTGACAGATAGTTATGTACAGTATGAAACAAAAATATGATTTTTTTAGCTGGAGCTGCGTACCACTCGGCTAAAATGCTTGGCTAAATTTTAGCTTGGCTAAACTTTGGAGAGAATTTTGTATGAAAACGAAAATTTAGCGCGATCTGCGTACTCGGCTTAAGGGTTAAAATGTATACCAGTGTGATATTAAATGGCACTGAATACTTAATTGATGATTCAGAAGGGATTTGCAATAAAATTAAAATCAAATCGTCGCGTTAAAAACTCAATAGTTTTCCCTTTAATTAGCTGCCTTGTCTTTTGACAGCAAATATAACCTATCTGGTTTTGGTCGTTCGAAAACATATCGGATACTAAGGTATCTTGGATAGCCTATCGGATTGGCACCCGAACGTGGCCAATGATAATACTGGCATCACTGTTTTTGAAACAACTACCAAAAGTCTACAATCAATGAAAAAACTATTCATCAATTCGTTCATTCAATGTTCATCCAACTGAAATGTCAACGCAACTACAAAAGGAAAAGTGAAGACTTTTATTGGCCTACAAGAATCGACCCATTCAATTCGTAAATTCGCGAATAGTGCGGATTTCCAAAAGAAAACACATTTATTTTGTTTCTATCCGCAAATTATTTGCTCGTGTGTGCCTAACTGGTTTTAGGTATATTTACAAGAAACGAAATTATAGCAAAATTCCCTCATCAATAACAAATGCAGTGCATAAAATGTAAATAAATCGTATAAAAAAGTTTACCAATTCGATGTTAAATCAAACGATAAACACCTCGCTCATCCTATAATATGGCGACGACGCAACGAAAAAAAATTTGACCTTCGAAACTAATCGAATCTGGCTTGTCTCTGGTGCACATAAGTCGAATGTCATCCTTTTTACTTCGTCCGACTTCTGAAAACAGCTGCTGGAATCGAAACCTAAACTACTGACAAAACTTAAAGCTCATTCCTTATTCCTTCCTGGGTGTATGCTCTGATTTAAGAAGATACATAAATATATATATAATATGGTATATTAAGTGTTTAATTAGTTTTCCTTTTTCTAGTCGTGTATTTCAAAAACGTGGCCTGTCCACCCACGGGTCAAGAATATTTTTTTCAAGATAATACAAAGTTTAAAGCTTAGAAAATTACAATTGTTATCCCGATTAGAAGCAATTTCAAATTGTAAATCCTTCAAACTTTATATCGACTTCACGGATACTTATCATTTTTATTTACTTATTTGTGTTTTATCTTCCCCCAGCTCCACTGTCAAAAAAAAGACCGTTCTTACCCAAGCGTTGTTGCTGTTAAAAATAGAAATCGTCGTTCGCTCTCTCAATATTGTTATTTTCTAAATAGAAAGACACAAACAGACAGATTGGCAATAATATCTATTCAATGCATTAAGTTGTTTTTCAATTTTTTGAAGAAAGTCGGCACAGAAAAAGATAATTTTGTTTAAATTGATTTTATGTTTTCTGTTTCTGCTGCTCGGAGAGTAACAAACTATTGTCGACAAGAGTACGCTCGGCTTATTGTGTGGAAAATTATCAATTTCCTTTTTTTACTTATTCCTCTCTACAGAAAGAATACTAATTGCACTCTCATTCCACCAAAGAAGTGTAATCAAACATTAAATCGGAAAATAGTTACTGACTTCTTATTCAAAAATCATTGAATAAAATTGAATTTGCAAAGATATAAGCTGCATTCAAGATGCGTGTCGTAGCAATGGTTAGTGGTGGCAAGGATAGCTGCTACAATATGATGCAGTGTGTTGCAGAGGGACATGAAATTGTTGCCCTGGCAAATCTTCATCCCAAGGATAAAGGTAATTATAAATAAAAGTAGTTTACTTAAATTAAATAAAGTTCATATTTGTATGCCTTCTTTACTCAAATTAGCGATTGCGTCTCCAAAACCAACAAATTCTTATATATTGTCAATATCCAATTCTTCCACTTCTAAATACATAGATACCTATATATTTTGTATCAATAATATTGTCTGATTTCCTTGTGATTTGCATTTTACTATATAAATTTTCTTAAGGATTGTCTATTAGTATTAGGACTTTAATGATTTAAACTCTAAAGTCTTGAATGTATGGAATTAAAAACGAATAAGGCGCCAGTTGTAACTATCATTGAAAATTTTAATTCCTAATCTTGAGACGTTTAGAAATTAAAATCAGTGATGATTTAATTATTAATTCTTGCCAAACAAAATTTTCATTTTGGCCCAAGATTCGATATTAGCGCCGAGAACCATATTTATTTACTATTGCCATTCCTATACATAATATGTACAACAATTCCTTCTTACTTAACATTGTATTCCAAAAACAAATCCTTGTTACATGTTCTTTCAAATTCTATAAAAAACCATATTGTATGCATGGATTTGTAGTTATATACCTAATAGTTCCCCAGGATTTGTTAAAAATGAGATCCTTAAATTGATTATTTTGATACATACTTAAAACACATAATATGTTCATAGGGGTCGCTACTCAAGTTTCAGTAACAGACAATTATGTTCAATAAACTTTTAAAACTGTACGCCTGGCACACAAGCTGATTTGCAACTTGTATGCTGAGATGAGCTCTTTTTATGTAGTTTAAGGGGACTTAAGGGGGTTTCCACTTTCGGGCAAAATTTCGAACTTATTTTTTCAAAAAAAAAAAAATGCAAGGGAACTAGATGTGATCACAGAAAACGATTTTTGCTTTTTACTCTCTCATCCTTCTACTTCCAAAATATCATTAAAAACAATATAATTTTCACACCCGCGACCTTGGAGCCTTAAACGTGCCGTGTTTTTCAAACTGTTGTTGTAAGACTTCGACTGAAGTATTTAGAATGTCGGGTCAATTTGTAATAGTTGTTCAGCAGACATGTCGATAGGTCAGGAGACAAGCTTTTTTAAAAATGATGTTTAGTTTAATTTGTACCGGCTTTTTTTTACTTCCCAAAAAAAAGCAATCGAAGGAAAATATCCAAAAAACTTTGTGTGTAGACCTAGCTAACATACAAAAAATAATTAAAGAGTACATTTTTAGCAACCTAAGTGGCAATATTTCACAAAATGACTGCGAAGTATTTTGAAATTCGAAAAATGAAACTTCGCAAAAATAGGCTTGACAATTTAGCTTGAACATGGACGATCCATATTGTATACGTATACACCTATAATCCCTCGTATTCATATTTTAGTTATACATCCACTCCCAAAATTTGCTGCCCGCTCTTAGACTATAATCACATGATAAATTCAAAAGTTTGAAATTACATGCATAGTTGAATAGGGTTCTTTGTACAAATAAAGTTATTGTCTCTTAAGAAATAGAATAAGGACTTATGTATAACTACATATAAGTATGAAAAAGTCAAAAAAACTTTAGTCATGTTTCTCATCCACCACCAATTGCTTATTTCTCCTCGTTTTTTGAAAAAAAATTATCTTATTTTATTTGCTTATTCTTATAAAATAAACATTGAATTGGCCCAAAATCAAATTAAATATTTATACACTTCCATTTACTTCTGCCTTCACATCGCCAAAGCATATACAATCACATAACAAAATTTTGCCTTAAAGATTAATTTCCACAAAAATTTGCTAGAATACTGAGATTAGGTACATACATACACATATATGTATGTATGTAGTTGAATTTTTAAGTAAACGATTAAATTGCCGTGTACTTTTCTTACACCCACAGATGAGCTCGATAGTTTTATGTACCAAACTGTTGGTCACATGGGCATCGAGATACTTGCCAAAGCAATGGGACTACCGTTGTATCGACGCGAAACAAAAGGCAAGAGTACACAAACCGGCAAATACTATGTACCAACCGATGATGATGAGGTTGAAGATCTCTACACTCTATTGGAGGAGACAAAGGTAAGTCGTCAACGAGGAGACAATCTCCATTATGAAAATAGTGTGCTATGAAATTTAAAAGCCATGTTATTCAGTAAGTGACTCATTTCAAAATGAGATTAAAAAAGAACAAATCACGAGTTCTCAACCTTAAGCTTTAAATGATTGTGTTGTTATTGAGCAAACAATATATTTTGAATTCGGTTAGTTTAACTTTTATTTCCTGGGCCGGCGACTTTATTTATGATGATACAAGCTGCCATGATAAATAGTCAATTTTGCATGAGCGATTACTTCATGGTTTTGTGATCGACTTAATCTAAATGATAAACAGAGCTTTATAAACAATTACGAATCAATTTATATAAAAATACATAACGTACATACATTTTATGTAGATACACATTAAAAAAATCGATGAACGCAAAATATTTGATAACGAACAAAAAGTAGGTAAACAATTAGAAAAATCGGTAAATTAATTCGAAAACCATATTGATGCCAACATAAACATACTTTTTTGAAAAGGTTTATGATAAACCCGGCAAGATCCACAAATATTTTCATCCCAAAAAGTATGTGTCCTTTCTTAGTATGCAGTGGTGGACACGGATTTAGCACACTAAAAAACTTGCCCGATCAGCGGTTATGTATTATTCCTATTTTCATGGCCTTTTTGTTTATGGAAACTAAAACTTCTTGGTGGGCTATAGTTCTAAGCAAATAAACAAGACCTATAATAGCTCACAAAAAAAGTTTTAATTTTGGTTTTGTTAATGTTTGATCCTGAGCTTTCGGTTAGTTTTCACTGTGTTCAATAACCGCGATGCGATCGGTAATCTTACGGTCACCTCCCTGACTTTGTTTAAATTAATTTGTTTTGTTTTACAGAAAGAACTTAACGTTGAAGCAGTTGCTGTGGGGGCCATTCTCTCTGATTATCAACGTGTACGCGTAGAAAATGTATGCAGCCGCTTGAATCTAGTGTCGTTAGCTTATTTATGGAGGAGAGACCAGACTGAACTTTTACAAGAAATGATTGATTGTCATGTCCATGCGATAATAATAAAGGTTTGTTCAAAATTTTAGTCGGAGCAATTATATCTTTTGTATTAAAATTTCTTTAACTGGTATTTTTGTTTTTTTTTTTTAATATTTGTTGTGATTCGTGGTTACGAAGTGAGAAAACTAATCATCAACTGTCATTACTAGAGAAACATAGATTTAGCTTCACAAAAGTGTTTTTAATTTATTTACATTATATTTTTATACGTGTTCCCTTTTTTTTTGTAATGAAATGTAATGTAGGTAGCAGCATTGGGTCTAGTTCCCGATCGTCATTTGGGAAAATCTCTACGTGAAATTCAGCCTCATTTAGTAAAAATGAGGGATAAATACGGACTTAATGTATGCGGTGAGGGTGGCGAGTACGAAACCTTTACGTTGGACTGCCCACTTTTTACACAGAAGATTTTTGTGTATGTAACATATAATTATTCCTTTTAATTTACTTGATTTATTTCTATGTCATTAATTTAAAGTGAGGATGTCCAAACTATAACCAGTTCTAATGATCCTGTGTGCCCAGTGGGCTATTTAAATTTTACAAAATTGAGCCTCCACCCAAAAGAACAATTGCATTCATGTGATATGCTTGTGAAAAAATCCCTCGACTACATAAGCGACTTAAATGAATCAACCTATAGTGACCTCAGTGATCCAGATTTGAGTGAAACGGAACTCGAACTAATAGAAAAGGAAACCCGATTGCGAGAATCCCTTAGTCAAAATGAGCTGATATCGCGAAGCAATTCCTTTGGGCGAAAAATTGCCTCCTCGTCACCAATTCCCATTTTGACGAAAAGTGCCAGCGTTGAGGAGCCAACTATTGGTTCAATTACTTTAGCAACTAGTGTCCCAATGATTTTACCACCGAGTCCAATGATCTATGAACGGGAGTTGCGTCCTCTTACCAACAGTCCAGTGGTTGCAATAAACCGAAAAGGCTGGATGTGGGTAGCAGGTATTCAGGGATGCGCTCCGACCCTCGAAGAGGGAATGAGCAAAGCTATGACCGAGCTTAGAACAATGGCGCTAGAGAACGGGTATGAGATGAGCGACTACTGTTTTGTGACCGTCTACGTGCGATCTATTGCCGAATACCTGATCCAGAATCGGATATATGCCAATGCAATGCATTTCCAAAATCCCCCAACCCGAGTGTGCGTCGAGTGTCCGCTTCCCCAAGATTGTCATGTCGTCATGGAAGCCGTAGCTTTTCGACCGGAACAAAACGAGGGTAATTCTTAGCCTAAGTCTGAATTCTATTGCATAAAAAACTACTTTAGGTATTATATCTCGGTGATGTCAATTTTAGTTTACATTTTAAAATATTATTTGTTGTGTTACCGTTTGTTTTATTATGTCCATATAAATATATGTATATGTATGTATGTGTGTTGCGAACAAAAAGCTCTAAACGAGACTTTTAGGACGGCCAAAAGAGAACAACAACAATGTGAAGAGGCATACAATGCACGTCCAAGGAATCTCACACTGGGCACCGGCCAATATTGGCCCCTACAGTCAATCGACAAAGGTTAGTCTTAGTTATTTCATGATATTGCATTGTTTTAATATAAGTTTTAATTTCCCATGGTTAAGATCGATGAGATAACTTATATATCTGGCCAAGTGGCCCTAGTACCTGGCAGCATGACAATCATCGATGGAGGTATCCGTCCACAGTGTAAACTAGCCTTAAGACATATAAGTCGGATTGCGAAAGCAATGAATGCTCAGGGACAACTGCGCGATGTAGTGCAAGGCATTTGCTTTGTTACCCACCCAGCATTTATTTCTGAAGCTCGACGCCAATGGGAGAGACGCACAACGAATGCCATTATGGATTACATTGTTGTACCGGCGCTGCCAAGGAACGCCTTGGTTGAGTGGCAAGTCTGGGCTCATACGCACAATGATAGTTTCGATTGTAAGTTGTCGAAAAATATATTTTTTGTTGTTGATATATTAAACAAAGATTGTATTCTAGACGAGGAAACTGGTTGCTCTGTACGAGAATACACAATTTCTATTCGACGGCGCTGGAACTACGAAAATAACTGTGCCGCTATTATTTGTTACGTGTCTACAGGTAAATAGCAGACAAATTGCATAAAATAAGAACTTTAGCTTCCATTTACTTTTTCGTCCTAGGACTTGCATCTTCCACCACCCAATTAACACAACTAAGTGATGATATTATTACTAACCACCGTCGAGTTGCACAAAACCTCACTGTGGAAAGTTTTGACGAAATACTCGCCTATGTTCTCAATCGATTACTAAAAGATTATCCGGCATTGAAACGTCTCGATTCGCTCAGTCTTCAGCAAACAGAGGAAACAATAACTAACGATGAACCAGCAACTTCAATTACAGCATCGACCAACAACTTGCCAAAGAATGCATATATTCCAGCAATTCACCTTAAAGTCTTCTACCAAGTGACCGCCACACCGTCCGTTGAACTACTCCTAAACACTCTACAAGATTTTAGGACCAAAGTAGCTGACACCGCCGAAATAGCCTACACTGTTCTTCCTGCTTGCAGTTTGCATAATTTTAGCACATTTTTATCGATATGCGGTATACGGCACGAGTAAAAGATTTAATTCTTTTTATTTGCCCAATTTATCATTATAACCCTATTCTTTTTGTTAAAAATTATTCTATTGCATAAGACAAAAGAATGAAAAACCAGCCGATTGTTATTTTTTCAAATAACTTTTTGCATTATTATGAATATTATTGTTATACAAGAAAAACAAAACTATATACAAAAAAATTTTAAAAAAACTGTTTAAGTTGCAAGAAAGGGATTTATAAAAACTAACACAACTGTGCAACAACAGAAAATGAAAAATAACTTTCAATTTGGAAGAATTAAAAATTATTAAAAATTTATCCATTGTTACAGTCACTAAAAAAATATTATGTATGCATGTATAAGTTAAACATTTTTTTCGTAAGCTTTTTAATAAAAAATATGTTAAATATTATATTTAAAAAAATTAATCACATTTTGTTTTCATTTATTTCTATCATGAGAACTAAATACAGTTCTAATAAAGAAATTAAATGTCATCTGTTTACAGAAAAGTGGAAAGCTATGCAAATACAAGAGACAATATTTGTAAAAATTGGAATTACCTGAGAATTAAGAGTTTAATAACTGTGTCGCACGTACCTGTCCGAATACTTCAAGTTTATATTTGTATGTAATAAATTCTGCTTTGCTTGCTTTCTTTCACACCTCAAATAATTGGTTTGCCACCGAAAATTTCTTCCATTTTTTCTATATATGGAACCTAGAAGCGTTTTCATTTTCCCCTCTATTGCACTGGCTGTGATCCTTGGATCCTGAAACAACAAAAAAATAAAATAACTTAATGAAATGGCAAAATAAACGAACACCATCAGCCCTATTCTGCTAAGCGTTCGCGTGAACATTGGCATTCTGCTATCAGCGGGAAGGAAATGATTGTTCCATAATGCCTATTAATTGCGATAAAAATAAAATGAATGCAATGAAATTCTCTTTAGAATTTCAAAAATAAAGAACTGGTTAAGATTTGCATTCGAAAGACATAAGTTTTAAATAAATGATTTGAAGAAAATTGAATAAAACATTCACGTGAATCGAAAGATTCGATGAATTCGATGTTATTGTATTTTGAAAGGGAATTTTTTCCAAGGCTGAATAGATTACGACAAAAAACACGCCTAATATAGAGCACATAAACCAGCTTACAAAAATGTGTTCGGAGGAGCTGGAAAATCATCAACTTTATTAAATTATTTGTTAACTTTAAGTTTAAATCCTTGAAAAATTCTTTCTTTTCGGCGTTAATACCTAATTCCACTCTGACTACGAAAGGAGTAAAGTATCGTGGAGAAGGATGACACAATTTTAGTTTCACTCGGATTCAGTGATATCAAATTCCACGAATTACGAAAATCCTAGGAGAGTTACCACTACAAATGGAATCTGTGATGATCACGATGGATTATGAGATAGGGCTGAAAACAAAATTGTTTTTTTTCGCAGATACTACCTCTTACGAGCTATGGCAAGTTCGGATTTCCCGACAACACGAAATCATCAAACTCTTTTTAAAATATGCAGTTTTCAAAAAATAGTCGCATAGTAATAGTTCCTGTTTTTTTTTGTTAACCAAAACGTTGTGGCATACTTAAACAAGGTAATAGACACAATTTATCAACTTTTTGCAAATATTTTGTTTTTATTTCGTCTATTTTATTTAGTTTTGCTTACATAATACGATTTATGAGTAATAAAATATAATTGCTCATGGTTCAATATTTGCTTATTATTGCATTTGATTCGATTACTTATTAATTTATTATATTTTTTGTACAATATAATATAAATTATTTGTTCGATATAAATACATGCTTAATTTAAAAAAATGATTACCCTAAATTATATATATTACAAAAAAAAATATATAATTGTTTACCAAATATCACATTTTAACAAAGAGAAAAAAGTATTACACAGTAAAGATATTAGTATGTAGTTATAGATACAGAGTAGAGTAAAATGTGTCTTTGATAGTATAAATATTTTTTTTTTATTATTAATGTATATAATATACATTTATACATTTTTTAACATTTAAAGTGCACTTTAATTAAAACATTACCATAGGAACCGTAATGATGTAGATGCAACACACTCTTTTAAAACAGGGAATATAATACATTTTATTTATTTACATAATGAGCTTACCTTACCTGGTCAAGTGTTTTCTTAAGTTTTTTTTACAAATTAACGGCTGAATTATATTTCATGAATTTTGATTGAGTGGTAGATTTGATTTTAGAGAGAATGGTCACATTTTTGATCAGTGGCTATGTATGTAAGTTCCTTGGCAGTATCGATAGGGAACATACTCCTAGAATATAAAATGATGATATTGCTGGAAATTCAATAAATGGTGGAACTCCACTACAAATCAGTTTTAGTTAAAATCAAATTACATCAACAAAAACCCATCAGCCGAAACGGCGAATTAAGAATTTATGTCACTCATATATGTTCGATAATAATAACTATACACACGCCAATAAAAAAAAACTCGCTTCGTAATCCATAATCGGGGCACTGGTTTATATATACTGCTTTTATAGTGGATTAATTTTTTCCAAGATACCAGTTTTCATTTTTTATTTTATTTAGATATGTCTTGAAAAAAATAAACAAATTTCAAAGTTTTTTTCGTAAAAAAAGTTATGTAAAATGGTGTGTTGCAGCTTTCTAACTGATTAAAATGTTCCTGTATCGATTTTCGTCAGTAAAACGATAAACAAACAAAACATCCAGAGACAAAATTTTTCAAATGAACTTTGAGTAGTTAACCTAGCACAAAAATGAGATGAGTTATAATGTTAACATCCCTTAAGATTCCTGTCTAATTGTTAAAAGTGTGTGGCAAGTGCATCTTATGGTCCGAATTTGATATGATATAAGTGCGTTAATTACCTTAATTAGCTAATGCTGTGTATTATTATTTAAGACTCGTACAAAAAGTTACCTAACTGAGAGCTCAATAAATTGTTCTCTATTATACAGAACAATTAAAAAAGAAGAAAAATGTATTTCTTCAACAATTCCTATACTTCACCTCATTTTTTGTGAAGTTTTAATATTCACTAACAAAATACATAATCTTAAGAAGAAAAATGTCTAATTCTACCACTGGTTGAGATTTTCTTTTAGTTTGCGCAATGATTATCTGTACATACACATCTCCTAAATTCAACATCTCCTAAACACGTGAAACCATACGCCTAACCGTTTCGTATCGCCCAAATTTTACGCCTTCGGATAGGTTGGCAATTTAACCGTTTCAACTTTGTCCACTACTTTGAATGACGGAAACAGACCCATTTGGTTGGTTCGTTTATTCTTTCCCTTAGAAAAACCATTCCAATGATTACCAGCTACGCCAGCTAGATCTCCCGGTCGCATATGGATCTCATCGTGATTTTTTGGACTGTGAGCAATTACAGCTTCTCGATCATGGGGATTTTGCCCACCATAATAGTATATATCATCTAGAGACTTAAATCGATGCGCTGCATCAGGATAGAGCGTCTGCATGATTTCATAGGCCACCCGGCACACTTGCGAACTGAACGTGCAGACAAGATAATCACATAGAGATAACATATGTATATCGAGGATAATTCCATTCAGAGATGAATCCGTATAGCGTGTGGAGACAGCAGCCATTCTAGCTACATCAGGGTCACCGACAATTTCGTAGTTAGGGTACTTTTTTTTTGCCTCTTCAATTACACGAGCATCATCGGATGCAAGGAATATACGACGGTCAACCTTGCTACCATTAGTTTCCATGGTAAGATAGTAGTCCTCGACGTGAGTCATGTACTCCTCCAAGCTATGAAATGCGGCTTCGGTACCCACCTTATCTGTTCGTCGAACATGGACTCTACAAGAAAAGACACATCAAACAAAAGATAGAAATTATAAACTTCAAGACTAACCCAACAATGGGCTTCTTCCAGCCGAGTTTGTCCATTCCATTCTCCAACATTTCCTTAATGGAGTGCTTAGGTTTGAGAAGATATTTTAAAAACTGCCCAACCCACCAGACAATAGGGTCTCCGTGCAACCTTTTCAATCGAAGAGCAAGATCTTCTGGTATTGAAAGTGGCAAATACGGTGGTCTTGGAATAAGTGAGTCTATTATAGGCAGTACAAGCACTTGGGTGTCATGTTGACCTGGCCAATTGTTGGCATGCACCGCTTCTACGTCGGTGCATGTATCAGAGATAGGTTGAAAAACTTCTTCCCATCCACCTTTATGATATCGCCATCCCTTGGACTTTAAAATCATTGTCCGCTCTGTAGCGTACGCAACGATAAAGCAGTAAACTACATGATGCAGCTGACAGCCATACCCGCAGCCCTAAGAGGAGGAAAAATATGCATGGTTTTTACTTACGAACCAAAATGTTATTCCCAATGAACTTACCTTGTTTAGCTTACAAACTAATTTTCGTGCATTTTTACAGTCTTTTGGGTTTTGAAGGTAGTATAGGCGTTTTTGGACTAAATTACTTAGATTTTCAGATTCTTGATGACGCCATGTCTCATATCCGTCTACTGATGTCATCCTGTCAATATCGTAGATAAGAGATCGTTTATTTTCTGCACCCATTTGTAAAATATTTTCTATATCTTCAACTAGGTCAGGCATTTCAGTGAGTACTCGTTTTCGAATTTTGCCCAACGAATCGCTAAAATAGTTCCACAGTTCTTGGGTATTGGAACGTATGCGACGGTGAAGTTGTTCGTATTCTAAACTAGGTTCAAATGTTTGGGTATTTTGAATACCAACTCCATCAGCGACACGTTGTATTTTAGATTCCAAATTGTCCATGAGCTTCTGAGCAGATTGTTTGTCCACTTGGTCACTGAATGAAAAGTTATTGAAATAATTTAAAAAAAGTATGATATTCCATCGGCTGACTTATTGATGCAAAAATGTTGCAAAACTCATATTCTATGGTGTGCAAAAAGTTCTCATGTCTTCTTTAAGTAGTTTTGTAGCACCAAAATAAAACATAATATGTTGAACACACTCAAATATGGACTTGGGCCACAAATATTTTTTTCTATTTTATTATTAAATTATTAAATGCAAAAAATGCTCAAGTTAAAAAAAAAATCGGTTTCATCAAACAAAACAAGAGAAATAAGGTAATGATTCGGACTCGTAACAGGATTCCTAAATTTAAAATAAATAAGAACTTAACAAACATTTTCATAAACAAAAATATTATGTCCATACAAAAATAATTTTAAACACAAAAAAATTTTACATGTCCAATTTTATTTTTGTATAAAAAAAGCTAAATACGAACAATTTAAATCGAGCTTTGGCTTTTACCTTATCTAGAAATAATTTAAATAACAGATTCTGGTATCGATTAACAGAACGAAACTACTTAAATATTTTTTCAGCTCCCATAAACTTAATCTTCAATTACTCAAAATCAGCATTTTGTGACTTGAGCTCTTTTTGCAGCATACTGAAGTTGTATGTTAAACTTGAACAATTGAAGGTAGGTATATACAATTTCAAATATATTTATTTCCGCCGGAATTAAATAATTAAAAAAATACAGTTTTTTAAGGTCACATAATACATTATTGCGTGCATTATTATTGCCCACGTATTATGGTGCCGCTTCTCCTACTATCTCTCCAGCTAACTTCAACTTGTCCCTTTATTTGATGTGTATATGTAAAAAAATTTATATTTCACCTTCAACTAGCGGAAAAAACGCCAGCTCAGCTTTTGTCACCCATCAAAAGCTAAGTTCATGCAAAATGTTCAGATAGCTGTGATTTGTTGTTGCATAAATTGTTTTTTATTTTAACTAGGGGTTACAGCAGCACAAACCCTTTATTAAGAATTACCAAGACTTTTTACATGTCCAAATATTTTTTTAAATTTATTTCAAACCTAATTAACCTTTTCATAAAATTTGGAAAATCCTAAACTTACATATCTGCCAGTATAAACATAATATGTGCAGAATATGCACCGTAAAAAGTGTTATTGTAAGATGGCTAGTACATTTATTCTACCCAATCTGATTGCGATAATCAGTTTAATATACCGTCTGCTGCACATAACGAAACTTTCAGAACGAATGCAACATGAATCGTCTGCTGCCGTTTGTTGAACTTGAGGTTTTCTAAAAGGTATAGTTCTATCATAATAATGTTAAGTTTTCAAGAGTGGAGGGAAAAGAGGGTACTTTGAAAACAAAAAAAGATATAGACCAATATAATTAATCTGCTATCTATTCAAAGACGGAAACTCAATTTCTTTTACAAAGGAAAAAAAAAATACTATCAACGACTGGGTGTTTAAAGTGATTTGCAAATAAAACAACAAAAGCTTATGTTGTTTTTGTAATTCAATCAGAGAACAGAACAGTTACAGACCAATATTAGTCCACCATAAACCACTATTAAATAAACGAATACACCCCTTCCTTTTACTCACCTCATAAAGTCGGAAATCATTTGCCTGAGTTCATCATTTCTCTGTTTGGAGTGCTCCAACATCTGAAGCGCTTGATTCATTCTCTTGACTGTGCTGTCTTGATCGACATTTGCTGGCTGTGTGCTCAGCTTCGAGACAAATATGTACACCAAAAATCCCCATGCCACAACGAAAATCATTAATGCACGCACCCATGAGCTAGATCCCAGAAATTGTCTCAAAACCGACATGAGGGCGGCAGGTTAACGAAATGGAAGGGAGGAAAATCAGTTCTTAATGTTAAGATGTAGGGGACTGTCCTCCGTCCTCGATGATCTTTTGTATTTGCACGTTGCACCCGGCTTTTGTGCCCCTTTGTCAATTGGGTGTCATCAAGAGTGAAAATCTTCTGAGATGAGCTTAATCTTGAGATTGATTTTAGCTTTACATAAAATAATGAATACACACTGATTTTACAAGAGTTTCTATTTTAAAAGTGATTGATGTAATTTCACAGCTGCTACGGGTGTGTTGTTGTTATGTAGAGTCCTCCGATGTCGCAAAGAACAAAAAAAGCATCCCTTGAAATGTTGCCTTTCTAATTTGTGCGTTAGGTGTTGTTTAATTTTTTTTTTGTTTTTATTAAGTTAGATCTATATTAAAAATTATTTAAATGGATTAATATAAGTTACTGAATTTATTGGGTATCCGAAGGAATCGAAGAAGAGCTCCACCCGTCAGTGGGTAATCAGAAAAATTGAAAAATGTGCGGACGAGAAATGGATGAGAAGAAATCTGGGGCTGATTTCTTGATAAGTTTTTTTCAATGTCAAAAAATTGACAAGTAGAGAAAGTGATGCCAAGTGTCTACACATGAGCTAAAAGAGAAACATTTGAGAATGCTGGAAAGAGAGTTTAATTGATTTTAAAACTGTTCCACGGACTCAGGTGATTTCTATTAGCAAAGTATTTATTTTATCTTAAATTTTTTTAAAACACATAATTTCAAAGCACAATTCATTAAAAAAAAAAGTCGGAAAACCATCGTAAAGTCGGAAACACAGATTAGCCACATTAATGTCGTTTTCGAGTGGACGTTCGGAGCTACTCCTTTTTCACTCCTTTTACTCCAAATTTTCCATTTTCAATAGGAATGGAACAGTTCCGAAATCCAAACGAAAACGACATAAGATGAGAATCCCTGGCATCCATTTTAATTTGCCTACAAGCTTGAACTGGCAGTTATCAGATAAAAAATGAGAATGTGTGTATAAAAATCTCACACATAGACAGTAAGGATCTTCACACACCTGGACCCATGTTCTGTAACTCTCGCATGGTTAAAAGCAGTCGAGAAACGATGAAGAATTGAACGAAACTCATACGATTTGTTCCATTTTTCATCGTTTCTCGACTGATTTTATCGATGTGAAAGTTACAGAACACGGGTCCTGGTTAAATTGTTGTTGCAATTCACATCTATTCATCGACGCGGGAAAAAATTACAAATACAACAATGTAAACAAATGGGTTTTGTAGGGTGAAACGTACGAAACATTCTCATCTTAATATAATTTTTGGTCGGAAAGTTTACGATGTCGTAAATGAACTGTCAAAACTTGTGTGGGAAATAATATTTTCCAACAAATCATATACTTTTCGACAAGAATTTGTGTCGTAAACGAAGATGGTAAGCGTAGAAAACTTTGTTCAGCGGGATTATGACATTGGCTGAATCAGTACCTTACTTCTGTAACTCTCGCATCGATAACATCAGTAGAAAAACGATGAAAATTTAAACAAATCGTATGAGTTTTGTTCCATTTTTCTTCGTTTCTCGACCAATTTCATCCATGCGAGTTACAGAACGTAGCCACAGCTCATTGGCAAACAGAAAAAAAATTATAAACACTTCACTTTAACATACAGTTTTCCATACGATCTTCAATTCAGCGAATTATTGTTGTTGGAAAATAAAACATGAATAAATAAAATTAGATTTATGAAAATCAGTTTCTATACTTTTGTTTTGATCATAAATCGATTGAATATTTGGCAGATGAATTTTCAATATACACTAGTACAATTGATAGCTATCAGTTTGACTTGGCCAGCACAACTGACACGAATATACATCAATACAATAACAACAAAAAATCATAACCTTTTTGCCACTTAAATTTTAATTACTCTGTAATAAATAGTACGATTAATTACTCCTTCAGTATTAATTTTTTTTAATTTTGGATTCCAGGTATCGTTAGTTTTGGTTATAAACAGAATTCAAATACCTATCTGGAGAATTTGGAAACTCGCATTGTGAGAAAATTTAAACAAAAATGAAAAACGCAATTATTATTTTCCGGATTTAAAAAATGCTCATGACGACTTTCCATTCAAGCTTTCTGAACTTTTTAGTCTGATTTTTAGTGTGCAGAGAGATAATATATACCTTCAGTTGCAATTCAAGCTCGTCGTTTTTGTTGTTCTATTTATAGAAAAGCAACCAACACATTTTACACTTTTATTTTAAATGTGCTGTTGACAATAATTGCGTTTCCAAAACGCTACGCACTATCTATGGAGAAACAGCGATCTATGATATGCACTTGACCGGATAATTATTACAATTATCTAAGTGCTTAAAATCAGAGTGAGGTAGAAGTTATCCGATTCTGTGCGTTAATGATATAAGCGTGCTGGTTTAGTTACACTTTATGAGGTCACATTTCAATATTGATTGAGTTTATTTCAGTCGTGCTTTGTTTAACCCCAAGTCCAATTTCTGGGGGATTACTAATTAACATTTCAATATCGATTGGGTAATTTTTCAACTCTTAAAACGAGACTGAATCAGGTATAGGGAGAAGTTAGCCAAAGGTCTGACTTGCAAAACAAATATACCTTACGTAAATCGATCTGGGAAAAGGAGAAACCCGGGTCTTTTGACTTTCAGCAGGCTTCCATTCCTACAATTTTCTAAAAAATCGGAACGGCTAAGATGAGAGGCACTTAATCATGAAAAGAGATACTTTGGGAGGATTTGTCACTTTCTCACGAGGCAGTAGCGCTGATAAAAAGTACACATTTAAGGTGGAATAGTCGCCTGGATTAGAACCCAGACATCCGGCCGGTTAGTGATATCATGATAGTCCAAAGCCATGGCTGAGCTAAAAAAATAAAGCTCTCCCCGGATACCCCAATATTTACCGCCATCTGAACTAACCCGAATTAAAAGTGAAGAACTATATTAAATTTATATTTCTTTAATAGAATACACAATAATAATTAACCATTTATCGGCTCAATCCACCAAAAGATAAGCGAATTTTCATAATCGACTACTCTCCCGTCTGTGCATTTTTCATCGATTGAATCAACAAAATGATACTGTCCCGCAGAGCTTGCTATTATTGGTCTGGTTGGATGGAAACTAACTCCATTGCAAGAATCACCATGAATTCGAAACTGAAATAAAAATAAAGTTAAAGTTTGACACAAATAAAAAATGCCAAACTTACTGAACGCTTTTCTTCTATGTCTTTTAGATCCCACATCCTTATCAGACCTTCGGAGTCTCCACTTACCAACCATTCATTTTGAGGACTCAAATCAAAGTATATCCTCTGGTTGCTGAACACTGACCGATTAAGCACTGCCATAGGTTTCGAAAAGTCCCTCATGTCCCATAAACAAAGCCCATTGTCTTTTCTGGCACCACTAAAAAGCATTTGTCCATTGGTTGAGTATTTCAGGAGTGTGACACCGCCGTTATGGCCGAAAAGTGAATGTAGGCTGCCCATGTTTGGCATTCGTTGGTCGAACAAACTGATTACACCATTCCAGGAACCCGTGGTTATAATGTCGGAATTGTTTGGAGTTAGCGCGAAACACGATATGGCTTGTTTGGTGACTAATTTTGTACTACTCCTACCTGGACTGGAAAAGAGGTTTTAAAACTTTTGATGAGGTTCCAGTTTATTAATCTGAACTCACATATCGGTGTTGAATACCCGTATGCACTTCTTGTATCCCCCAAGCACATTTTCACCGTTGCTGGAGAATATAACAGAAATGGCGGCTTCGATTTCGTCTACGTCGTCATAGCCGCGGTAGGAAGCTCGAAGGTCACCGTTAAACGCATCCCACATTTGGATTGGCTCATGCTGTCTCGTAGCCAACCAACTAAAAAACAAATAATTTTTAAAAGTCAAAAACTTAAATGTTTACTCCTACCAACATGTTTCCGGCAATTCACTATTCATATATGGGTACCATGCACAATCGTAGACTGTCCCGCCTTCCTTAACATGTACTGCGGTCGAAAGTTTGGTAAGAGGTCTATTCGAAGAAACCTTTCCTCGATAGAGATCAGAAGGCAGTTCAATTAGGTGCATTCCTAAATTCGGTTTATAAATTCATTTTTATCATATTTCTCTGAATATTTACTAACCATCTAAATGGACAGGCACTAAGCAACATGTACCATCTGGTGACCAAAGGCATCCTTTGGTGTAACACTGTTTTTCATTGTTTGTTTCCCAAATGTAACGACCAAGCTCTAACAAGTTTTCTTTAAAAAAAAAGTTTTCATCAGATTCTTCAACATAAGTCGCAACAGTTTCGGCTTGACTTATGTCCCCTAAGGGAGCAGCCGATGTATCCATTGATACACTGACATCGGAACTATTTGGTGTTTGTGATATTGAGTTTTCGTCTTCAATTATGCCCTCGATTTGGCTTGTGTACTGTGTTTTATCATCTATTGATGTGTCTTCCAAAGCCGCACTCACATCGAATGTAACTGCGGTTTGTGATTCTTCCACAGAATGGAAATTATCCGTATCTATGGACAGGTCTGGAATTTCTACAACAGTATTGTTTGTTCGATCAACATTGGATGATTCTATAGCTGTGGAAATTGATGATTGGTCCATGATTTCAATTTAATTCAGAATAAATGAAGTACTATCCGATTTTTAAAACTCTTGAAATAAATAACAATTTTTTTTAACCTTTAACAAGCCGTAGCCGGTATTTATTCTTCGGTTTTCAAAATAGCAATTTTCAACAACTGTCAAATGTCTTCAACCTTGAACTGCAAAAATTGTCCAAGTAAATTTCCCTTAAGGTGGAAATGAGTTTTAGTTCATCTCTTTTTTGTTTGGTAGTTCGGAGTACTCCTTTTTCACTCCTATTATTCAAAACGCCTTCAATTAGACTACTTTTACACGACATCGATTACTACATCTTTGTTTCTTCTTTGGTGTCCTTCTTATTGCAAATACCTTTTACACGACAGTGATTTGCAATGAGAAGTTAAAGGCCAAAAGACATAAGCCAAAAAAGTGAAAAAAGTACAAAAGTGAAAATTTTCAAACTCATTTTGGAATAGTTTTTCTAACTGGAAAACTTATTTAAATGATGCAGAAAGATTAAATTTTGGTTAAAAAAAATATTGTGTATTCTTTTTCACAAAACAACTGCGCTAGCGGGAAAAAAAATATTTTTACTTTTGTACATTTGTACTTTTTGGCTTATGTAGTTAAGCCTTTAGCCCAGGCGCGCACATGCAACTAAACAGTTTGGTTTCGATTTTGAGCACTCGGGATTATATGGGAGTCCGCCGGTTTATATGCGCGGACTCTCATATAATCCCATAGTGCTCAAAATCGCAACCAAACTGTTTAGTTACATGTGCGCGCCTAGCCTTAGGTGTTCGAAGTAATATTTCTGGAGTCTTTTTATGTTCCCGAGTTGGAAGTGGAAGTAGATACGAATATGTGCCGAAGAAGGCTCTCCCAAACCAACGCGAATATTTCAGAACGACGGCGAATCTTTCGCCTATGTTAATTTATTTACATGGAGATTAATGGGAGCACCCACACTGGCGCGATGCGAATCTTTGAACATTAAGGCTGACCCAAACCAACGCGAAACATTCGCGCGAATATGCGACGACTGAAAAATGTTCGAAGATTCGCATCGCGCCAGTGTGGGTGCTCCCATTAATCTCCATGTAAATAAATTAAAGGCTCTCCCAAACCAACGCGAAATATTCGGCGCGACAACGAAACTTTCGCCTGTCTTAATGTATTTACATGGAGATTAATGGGAGCACCCACACTGGCGCGATGCGAATCTTCGAACATTATTCAGTCGTCGCATATTCGCGCGAATGTTTCGCTTTGGTTTGGGACAGCCTTTATTCAGTCGTCGCATATTCGCGCGAATGTTTCGCGTTGGTTTGGGACAGCCTGAATTTTCAAAGATTCGCATTGTGCTAATAGCCGCATTTAATTATCGATGATCATCCATAGCCGTATAGATTATCTCATGAAAATAAAACGATACGGATCTAAGTGACAACTGTATTGTATACCTGTCTCTTTATCCTTACGTTTATTTATTGTTCATAAACCTATTCGTTTTCTTTTTTACACTACCTAACCAAATCCAAAGCTAAGAAGCAAAAGTAAACTAAAGTCAACAAATTAAGGCTGACCCAAACCAACGCGAAACATTCGGCACGACAACGAAACTTCCGCCTGTCTTAATTTATTTACATGAAGATTAAAGGCTGTCCCAAACCAACGCGAAACATTCGCGCGAATATGCGACGACGGAATAATGTTCGAAGATTCGCATCGCGCCAGTGTGGGTGCTCCCATTAATCTCCATGTAAATAAATTAAGACAGGCGAAAGTTTCGTCGTCGCTTTGAAATATTCGCGTTGGTTTGGGAGAGCCTTAATGGGAGCACCCACACTGGCGCGATGCGAATCTTCGAACATTAAGGCTGTCCCAAACCAACGCGAAACTTTCGCGCGAATATGTGACGACTGAATAATGTTCGAAGATTCGCATCGCACCAGTGTGGGTGTTCCCATTAATCTCCATGTAAATAAATTAAGACAGGCGGAAGTTTCGTTGTCGCGCCGAATGTTTCGCGTTGGTTTGGGAGAGCCTTTATTCAGTCGTCGCATATTCGCGCGAATGTTTCGCGTTGGTTTGGGATAGCCTTTAAGCCCGATGATGGATGAATAAAATCGAAACGCGTTGCTAAGACTGCTTTTAAACCATGCAATTTCTTCTTGCGATTTTTAAGCACGTCGGCGAGGGACGTATGTGGTGGCCGGGGTAGACGAAATTGCTGAGGTTGAACAAATTGCAGAGTTATCGCTCATTCTTCTTTGAGCTTTTCCTTTTTGTTCGAATGTGTTTTATTTTCATTCGTCGTCGACTCAGATAACTTCGCTTAATCAAGTGGAGTAAAGAGTGCAGTGAGATGATACTTCTTCACTTGCACAAACTAAACTTTTCATTAAAAATCGCTGTCGTGTAAAAGGTATTTGCAATTAGAAGGAAACCAAAGGAGAAACGAAGATTAAAAATCGCTGTAATGTAAAAGCAGTCTAACAAATACATTTTTTTTATATTAACTTTGAAGGATTTTGAACAAAAAATCGTAGAAATTTGAAGTGTTGGACAATACGCAAAACAAATAAATTTGATTTTAAAATTTCATATTAATTTTTATTTCTACTTATATTTCATATTAAATTCAATCGATTTTACGCAACTTGGAGACCACACCACAAAGAAATTTGATTGATTTGACAGATCAAAAACTATTTTCCGCATACAGGCTTCGCGAGAACGTTTTTTTATTTCGAATTTTTGACGAAATTTTACCCTTGCTCTTCAAAATTGTGCGTTTCTGTGCACAAAGAGGATCGGACATAATTAAATATTTAACAAAATAGAACCTAACGTCTCTTTAACACTCCTGTAATTTCTTGCAGCTACTGAATATGGATACCAAAATGAAATGTCAAAAAAAGTTCATCCCATAAACCGGCTATTTTTTTAGAAGTTTCGGTTTTTTTTAGCTAGCCTTGTGTTTGGTTGAGGTTGTCAATTTCCAAATAAAAATATTCTTATTTTTCTTGTCCATTCATAAATAACTCGATTAAGATAAGAAAATCTATTTCGAAATGGTTTTACAAATATTGAAGAGCTCATGGACATTACGTTCGGTGCAGCAGTTGAATAGAATCAACTGGGCAACAACGTTTGCTAGATCGATGGTGAGTTAATAAAATTCTTCGATTGTTATGTAATTTTGTTCGTAAATTTTTGTTTCGCAATGAATATTATGAATGGTAATAAAGAGATTTTCAAGTTGTTGTATGAATCGGTAAAACTTTGATAAGAAAAACTGTTGCACATACAGTAAATATAAATATAATAATTCGCACAATTCTTATAAGAACAACGAACGTAGTACTACTGACTGACACGCAAGTATGAGTCAAGATCAAGACTGGACTGGTTCTCCATCTCCGTTTGGGTAGGCTTTTATAGTGAGAAAAGAACCAGTTACAGAATTTGCCAATGTGAGGGCTATTTCTGGACTAATCTCTCAATACTAAAAATTAAATTAAATAGTATACAAGTTAATTTCAAAGTCGTTAGACATGGAAAGTGTGCAAAACAGAACAAATGGATTAGAAACGGTATGTATCTTAGTATTTATTAGAAGCCTGTAGGTATATAGGGGCACGATATATAAGAAATTTGTATTTTGTTGAGAAATGAATGAATATTCTTGAGAAAATACATACATATGTACCTACATATTTCAAAGTTTCCTTTTATTGAAAAGAAGACAGCATTTTGTGTTTGAAAAATTTGTGTAGACAAAACCTGAAAAGATACGTACATACCTAGTTATATTTTAATTAAAAACACAGCTTTTTGAAAGTAAATACATTTGTAGGTATCCTTTAATACATAATGAGTTGCATTTGACAAACCTTCCCGGTTTAAAGCTGAGACCAAATCGTAAAAAAATTACCTAGGCTAAATGAGCGTTCTTAAAAAATCATTTAATAGTCATAGATTTTTAAATCTACATTCAGAAGTTCAGAAGTTATTTTACAATTAAATTTGTATATGAAGAGTTTTACTGCAAATGGATGGATATGACCAGTTTTGAAACCAATTAAAAAACAATTTAGGATTTTACGTTTATAAATTAAAAGTTCTTCTTTTTATAAATAGAACCTGATACTGTGGGAAGTATATTTGCAAATACTTGAAGAAAAATGTTATATCTTTGCATTCAATAGTCCCGAACCATACCTTTTCATTTTTAGCTGTTCCCTCTTTCAAAAGCTTACATTCACCACTGGTTTTTGCATTCACCTTCCACCAAGTTTTGAAGAGAATAAAAAAATCATATTAGAATTTTTCTCGATAAACCGCTGTGAAAAAGTGTAATTGTTATGAGTTTATATAAAATTTTTCAAAATATTTTTTTTTTAAACAAAATAAATTAGAATATGCCATTTTGGAAGAATTTCTTACTAAACGAAATTTCAAAAAAAAACAATCCCTCACCCGTTTTGATTTAAGGCTGTCCCAAACCAACGCGAAACATTCGCGCGAATATGCGACGACTGAATAATGTTCGAAGATTCGCATCGCGCCAGTGTGGGTGCTCCCATTAATCTCCATGTAAATAAATTAAGACAGGCGGAAGTTTCGTTGTCGCACCGAATGTTTCGCGTTGGTTTGGGAGAGCCTTAAAGCGGATATGATGATTTTTTTTTGGAACGTAGTGTAAACTGTAGTGTACAGAAAAAAAGACAACTTTAGCATTATTGAAGTCTATGTCAATTGTCAAGAAATGCTATCAATGTAAATTCTTTTAGGTGGATTGTTTTATATGTATGTATGTATAGAAATTTCATTCGTGCGTTAACTTTCACGATCAAAGGACTACACAAAAATATGTACACAGTATGTACACATATATTTACTTCCAATCAAATAATAGCAATATAATATACATATGCATATATAAAAGTAAAGATGCAGTATTCAGAAGGGATAATTTAAATGATCTTTCATTCGAATCCAATTTAAGACCCAATAATAAAATCTGCTTTCATGTATCTGGTTTGAATCAACACTTGATTTAAAAAAAAATATATATTTCTTCCAATAAACAAAAGTTACGTAATCAAAAAATAATAACATCAATTCAATATTGCTGAATAAACAACTAATCCTCCTTGAACTTTAACTAAGATTTTTGTTTCACATGCAAAATTGGATTGTGCTAATGTTTTTAGCAGCAAAACGTAAACGAGAATGCATCTAGTCATTTAACACCTATTTTGTGTTTCCGTTCTCATTGACGTTATGTTTTTCTGTTGTACTTGCTCTAAACAAAAGGTATATTTGTATATAGATAAGAGAATTATAAAAATAAATGGAATAGACAAAAAAGTATTACTGATCTCATTTCACTCAGCATTTTCGTTTTGTTATCATCTTACTCTGGAAAAAACTGTCAGTAGCTCTTAGTTTAATCCCTTGTCCTAAAGAAACTTTGTGCTGTTGAAATCATGGAAAGTTTTTTTTTTTTAATTTTAATTGAGTTTAAGGGATTATTTTTTTTTTCTTCACAGGCGTCGGACAAGAGCTTCCGGATTGAGTCCGATACATTTGGTGAGTTGAAAGTGCCCTCTGACAAGTACTATGGCGCTCAGACAATGCGATCGATGATCAATTTTCCAATTGGTGGCAGAACTGAGAGAATGCCAGTGAGTAGACAATATTCAAAGTCAAGGTCAATTATATAATACAAAAAAAAAAAAACATTTTGCAGAAACCTGTTATTCAAGCAATGGGAATTCTAAAGAAGGCAGCCGCTGAAGTAAACAAGGAATTCGGTTTGAAGCCAGAGATCGCTGACGCAATATCAAAAGCAGCTGATGATGTTATTTCAGGAGAACTGTACGAAGAGCACTTCCCTTTGGTAATTTGGCAAACTGGATCTGGTACCCAGTCAAACATGAATGTCAACGAGGTGAGAAGTTTTTTTTTTAGAAGTTTTTAAGATCAGAATTCTTGAGTACCTTTTAGGTCATAAGCAATCGTGCCATTAAACTGCTGGGTGGTGAACTTGGTTCTAAGAATCCCGTCCACCCTAACGATCATGTTAACAAGTCGCAAAGTTCAAATGACACTTTTCCCACTGCTATACACATCTCTATTGCCCTCCAACTATGCAACAATTTAAAACCAGCACTTAAGATTCTTCATGACGGTTTGGAAGCAAAGTCTAACGAATTCAAGGATATCATTAAAATTGGTCGAACACACACCATGGACGCCGTCCCACTAACTCTGGGTCAAGAATTCAGTGGATATGCCCAACAGATGAAAAATTCCATTGAAAGGATTGACGCCGTTATGCCGCACATTTTGCAGCTAGCCTTGGGTGGTACTGCTGTCGGTACAGGTCTGAACACTCGCATTGGATTTGCTGAGAAGTGTGCCGCAAAGATCTCTCAGCTCACTGGGCTGCCTTTCGTTACCGCCCCCAATAAATTCGAGGCGCTGGCTGCCCGTGACGCTACTGTTGAAGTTTCAGGAGCATTGAATACGATTGCTGTTAGTCTCATGAAGATCGGAAATGATATTCGTTTCCTGGGGTCGGGCCCACGTTGTGGTCTTGGAGAACTTATGTTGCCTGAAAATGAGCCTGGCAGCTCAATTATGCCAGGTAAAGTCAATCCCACTCAGTGCGAAGCTCTTACGATGTTGTCTGCTCAGGTGATGGGCAACCATGTAGCAGTAACCATCGGAGGAGCTACTGGACACTTTGAATTGAATGTGTTCAAGCCCCTTGTTGTGTCTAATACTCTTAGATCCATCAGACTTCTAGGTGAGTTTTTTTTTCTTTATTTTGTTTAATAAAATAAAAATATTGAATTTTAATTTCAACAGCTGATGGAGCGAGAACATTCAATTCGAATTGTGTAAGTGGTATCGTGGCTAACCGTGATCGGATTGGCAAAATTATGAATGAGTCTCTTATGTTAGTTACTGCCCTCAACCCCCATATTGGTTATGACAAGGCTGCTAAAATTGCCAAAACAGCGCATAAAAATGGAACAACGTTGAAAGAAGAAGCCATCAACTTGGGATACTTAACAGAAGAGCAATTCGCGGAATGGGTTAAGCCAAGCGACATGTTGGGACCTAAGTAAACAATAACAACACAATTTAAGCCTTTTCTATAAAATCCAGAGAAATTCAATATTTAAAAGAAGTTAAATACCGACCGAAGAAATAAAAGATAAATAATTGGAATTTGTTTTTATTATTTTGTCTATAGAAATTAAAAACGATAAGATAAATCAAGTTTGTGATGGACTGCAAACTGCTTTAAAATGTTATCATGTTACGAAGCAAAAAAACACGTCCCTAGGTAATCTCAAAGAATATCTAATACATCAATATATTCTTTATTGATTAGAAATAATTTATTTTTTTATCAAAGATTAATTAACTTTCAATTTTTCGTTTTGAGGTTGTAACGCACATTCATAAAAAGTTGTTGCTTATACTACAGATGGTCAAAAACAGTACTTGATCATTCTATTTTTTCTCACATGAAATGAGCTGTGTTTGATACAGAAACTCAGACCATAGGCATCGACACCAATTAGAATAGTGAAATATGAAATTCAGTCCGGAAAAACAATGCTGTTGCGCAGAACAATACGATCATGAGTAGTGCTTATGTATGTTCTGAATGCGTAACATGTCCAATTCTAGTTATTTTATTCAGCCCTATCACGAATTCCATCGCAATCGGAATCTTTCCGAATCCCGAAAAAAAACTATCATCGAATCCGTTCGTAACGGCAATTTGTATGGGATTTTCCACAACGATGGATTCTGTGATGGTTTTTTTTCGGGATTCGTAATACGTTGCCGATTACGATGGAATTCGTGATAGGGCTGATGGTGTGTTACAATTTAATGTTAAATATGTTGCCCTTTCGATTTAGAACATTAAAGTCTAATTTTCGGTTTCACAAATATTTAACAGGCTTTTAAATTTTTAAATGACGTATTTTGTATGGAACAAAAGTCATTTTAAGATTTAAAAGCCTGTTAAATAGTTAAAAGCGCTTTATTAAATGCCATAAGGATTATTAATACCACTATTTTTTTTTGGTATACTTTTATTGAGTTTTCCATAGGTAAATTCAGATTTTCATTTAAAAATTAACTTTTTTTTCATAGCGAATGGATTTTTTTTATTTATCCACATTCGCGAAGAAAAAGACAGGAAAGATTCGAAAATTTGACGTTTCCTAATATTTGAGTTTTTTTTAATTTTTTTTTGATTAATCGATCTAATTAGTTCAAGTTTAATTTTTGTTAAGTAATTTTCAAAAATGTTTGTTCCTGTCGTGGGCTGTAAGCAATTGCGTTAGTCACGTTTTGGACGAGGTTATACCCTTCTTCAGACCTATGTATGTTTTTGACAAATTTAAATAAAATTATTTTTGTTCAATATAAGCCTTTTTTTATTATCAGAGATGATTATTAGTTGTCACTAAGATCCGTATTGTTTTATTTTCATGAGATGATCTATATGGATCATCGGCGATAGTAAAATACGGCTATAGGTACCTAAGAAAATAAAATGCACGACTATGTCATTGGTCACACGGCATGCGTGATTTTCTTTCATGCGAGAAATCACAGAGAATTTCTATGTCATATTAGCCGTTTTTTTTATTATCAGAGTAGATGATCCATATAGATCATTACAAAACATTCATTACAACAATACGAGATCATGCTCTCTATTGGGATCACGTTGCATGGACCAAAAGTTTAGTATTTATTTACTCTTGCTTCTCAGCTTTGCAAATGGTTAGGAAATGTAAACTGGAGTGTAAAGAAAAAAGACAACGAACACATGGAAAATATATTCAGATCCATATCGTTATATTTTCATGAGATTATGTATATGGCTCATCAGCGATAGTAAAATGCAGCTAACATGGGTGAGAGAGATGATAACAACATGCGCAATATTATACCATGTTTTCCATACACTTTGCTACGTGTGTAATACACTGATTATAGAGGTCAGTAATGTAAAGCCCGAACCACACTACTCTCGTGTGGTGTGTTGTAGAGTAGTGTGTCGCTGTCATTCGAATGTATTTCATAGATTTCGACACAACACATCACACGATACAAATATGGCTCTACTCATATGAAATACATAGAGCGATAGCGACACACTACTCCCCAACGCACCACACGAGAGTAGTGTGGTTTGGATTTATATAGCAACTTTTATTTTGAGATGACAGCACTGGTATATCTCCTAAAAATATGCTTTAAAACATATTGCTGTCAGTTGTTTATATTTTTTTCTGACTTTTAGATTTTTGCACACAAATTGTGTGATTGTGATCTGTGATGTGAATTTTGTTTTTCTTCAGACGTATTTTATAAAATTAAATATTTAACTGCTTAAGTAACTACAAAAAACTTTCTAAATCATGGAAAAATCACAAAAAATGCCCAAAGTGGCCAAGGTAAAATTATGAATAACTTTTTAATCCTAACAACCCTCTAAAAATTGTATTTTTTTTTTTCAGGTCAAAAACAAAGCCCCGGCCGAGGTACAAATTACCGCAGAACAATTGCTCCGCGAAGCTAAGGAACGTGACCTGGAAATCCTTCCACCTCCACCAAAGCAAAAAATCTCAGATCCTGCTGAGTTAGCCGATTACCAGCAGCGAAAGCGCAAAGGATTTGAAGATGCTCTTCGCAAGAATCGCATGGTAGTCAGTCATTGGATAAAGTACGCCCAATGGGAGGAATCACAGAAAGAAATCCAAAGGGCTCGTTCGATCTGGGAACGTGCCCTCGACAATGACCATCGAAACATTACCATCTGGCTGAAGTACGCCGAGATGGAGATGAAGAACAAGCAAGTCAATCATGCGAGAAATCTTTGGGATCGTGCGGTCGTCATAATGCCGCGGGTGAATCAGTTCTGGTACAAATACACATATATGGAAGAGATGTTAGAGAATGTAGCTGGAGCACGGGCGGTATTCGAGCGTTGGATGGACTGGCAACCAGAAGAACAAGCCTGGCAAACTTATGTGAATTTTGAACTGCGCTACAAGGAAATTGATAGAGCTCGTACGATCTATGAAAGATTCGTCTATGTCCATCCTGATGTTAAAAACTGGATAAAGTTCGCTCGGTTTGAGGAGAACCATGGATACGTTCGAGGTGCTCGTTCTGTCTACGAGCGAGGCGTGGAATTCTTCGGTGACGAGTACATCGATGAAAAGCTTTTCATTGCATTTGCCAAATTCGAAGAGAATCAGAAGGAGCACGACAGAGCAAGGGTCATCTACAAGTACGCTCTGGACCACTTGCCCAAGGAACGCACAAAAGAGCTTTACAAAGCGTATACAATCCACGAGAAAAAATACGGTGACCGAGCAGGCATCGAGGATGTTATTGTTTCAAAAAGAAAGTTCCAATACGAACAGGAAGTTGCCGAAAATCCCCAAAATTACGATGCATGGTTCGATTACTTGCGTTTGATTGAAGGCGAAGGTGACTTTGCAAATATCAGAGAGACCTACGAACGTGCAATCGCCAATGTACCGCCGGGAAAGGAAAAGAACCTGTGGAGGCGATACATTTATCTCTGGATAAATTACGCCCTCTTTGAGGAATTGGAAACCGAAGATGAGGCACGCACTCGACAAATCTACCGCACTTGCCTGGAACTGATTCCTCACAAAGTCTTCACCTTCAGTAAATTGTGGATTCTGTATGCACAGTTTGAGATCCGTTGCAAACAATTGCAGCAAGCACGAAAAACCCTCGGAACGTCGATTGGCATGTGTCCTCGCGACAAACTCTTTCGTGGGTACATTGAATTGGAAATCCAACTGCGTGAATTCGATCGATGTCGTATTTTGTATGAAAAATTCCTTGAATTCGGTCCCGAGAACTGCGTGACTTGGATGAAATTTGCTGAGCTCGAGAATCTCCTTGGTGACACAGATCGAGCACGGGGAATTTTCGAGCTAGCCGTGCAACAGCCACGGTTGGATATGCCAGAACTGCTCTGGAAGGCTTACATTGATTTTGAGGTAGCTCAGGGAGAGACAGAGCTTGCAAGGCAGCTCTACGAAAGACTTTTAGAGCGAACACATCATGTCAAAGTCTGGATGTCATATGCAAAGTTCGAACTGTCCTCAAATGAGGGCAGTGAAGATGACGATCAGGACATGAATGTGAGGCTGGCTAGGCGAGTCTATGAGCGAGCCAACGATACTTTGCGACAAACAGGCGACAAAGAATCTAGAGTTCTGTTGTTGGAAGCATGGCGTGACTTTGAAAAAGAAAGCGCCAATGTGGAGGCTTTGGAGAAGGTAATGGAGAAGATGCCGCGAAGGGTTAAGAAGCGCCAGAAGATTATTTCAGATACCGGTGCCGAGGAAGGCTGGGAGGAGGTGTTCGATTACATCTTCCCTGAAGATGAAATGTCTAGGCCTAATCTGAAACTTCTGGCAGCAGCGAAAATGTGGAAAAAGCAAAAAGAAGTCCTTCCGGACGAGCCGCCGAATAGTGTTGAAAAAGACGAGGATGACGATGTGAGTGTGTCATCTGCGAGCGATAGCGAAGACGAAGAAATGTTAGAGATGTTGCAACAAAATATAAGTGAATAATAAAAGTTTATTAATTTTTCATTAAATATTAAAAAAAAAAAATACAAACAAAATTATGTATAATTTGGAAATGAAATGAGTACATTGGTAAAATGCAGTATTTTTGTTCAATGTAACATACATCATGTAAGTATACGTTGGCTTTGAAAGAGTTTAGAATAATTACTAGTGCTTCAAACCAGAGCCTAATCCTCAAACTATCCGGATACTTATGAATGAGACAATTGAGATCCGAGAATATCTGGATAGTTTCGAATATCGAAAAAAATAAATGAGACAGTTGAGATCCGAAACTTTCGGGATAGTGTTGGATACACGGATTCAGATCCGGATCCAGTTTGATAAATTAATTTTATAGTAAAAAGAGAGCATAGGTAAAAGAGGGCAAAAACAAACAAATTTTAAACGCTGCCAAGTTTCATAACAGTAATGGCCATAAGATTTTCGTTCTTGCCCTCTTTTACCTGTTAAGGACTATTCACTTGAGAGCGACCAACGAAACAAAATCGATTTTTCTAGACAAATGAAATCTTTAATGGCGAATTCCTTTCAAAAAAGAAATCGAATTTTTTCTAAACAGAATCGAATTATTTCTATCAATTGAAAGGAATTCGTATTTCGTAACATGCCGCCTCCACTGGGCATCAACGATGTCCAACATCACAACCACAATCCAATCCACAATCTGACTTGTTTGGATTATGTCACTACATGACATGGATTTTTCTGCCTCCATTGGATTTTTTAAAGACATGTTCATAATCCGAGCATCGTTCATGCCCAGTGGAGGCGGCATGTTAAGGTTGGTTGTTTTTGTTGTGAGAAAAATGTTATACCAATAGAATTAATTAATAAATAAAAGATATTAGCCAGCTTACAGGGTGAAAATTTGTTGGTGCATTTTATATGTTTGAACTTCTATTAGCACATATATTTTTAAAGAATATTATTATTGAGAAGTTTTCATCACATGCACTGAAAGTTTTTAACACGTCTTTCACTCGCGAAAGCTATTTTTTTTGTCAAATTTGTGTTTGATAGTGAACAACGCACACTAAATTATTTTTATAGCTGTATTGACTGAATATATTGTTGAATATTTAATATTAAGTTATGTAGAATTCGTTCCAACCAAAAAATAAACAACTCGTCTTCCAAAAATTCCGCGACATTCAATTTATGACGTATTAGAAATGTCAAGTCTTCATAGTGTGTGTGCAAATCAGTGTGAAATCTTGCTAAAAACGCAAGATTTGTTTTGACAGAAAAGAATAGATTTTGTTTAGAAAAAATTCGATTCTGTTTAGAAAAAATTCGAATTTTTTGTTGAAAGGAATTCGCCATAAATTTTAGCAAGATTTACACGTATTTGCACACACACTAAGAAGATTTGACATTTCTCATTAAGTTGAAAGCTTTTTTTGGTAGCGTAAAAACAAAACAAATATGCAAGAGTTTTTAATTCCACAATTTCAGTGAATAATAATGCAAATAAATAAATAAAAATGCACTTTGGTCCGTTTATAATTAATTAGAAATAGCAGAGCTTCGATTCTCAAGCGAACCGTCGCCGGTGTTTTCCTTGCCGGGTCTTAAGAATTCCGAATACCTTCTTCTTTTCATTATTAAATTATATTTTTTTGTTACTTGGATAAAAAAAAACAATTGTTTGTTGTTTTGCAACTATTCGCTAAAATAAATTTGTGTTTAATCTAATCAAAGGGACGCGATAAATTAATTGCACTTCGGAATATTTGTTGTGAACTTGTAGGTGCACAACTTATGTGTTAAAATTCTCGTCAGATAGCACGCACACCATCACATAAAACAAAATCGAGTTGTTCACAAATTCCTTACAACAATCAGATTGCAATTTGCGATGACCTATTTGTTTTCTCAAATTTATCTTATTTTAGCAATTAAAAAGCAGATTTTAGTATCTAAACATTATAATAAATTATATTTCTACGATTTTATTAGAATTTGTGAAAACTTTAGATTTATAAATTGTTTTTAATCAGATTTATTCGTCGGTCATTCGTCACTCTCATGTGAATAGTACTTTACCTTTTAACTTGCCAAGCATGTTGCTTGCAATTGGGTAGGCCCATTTGCTCATACGTGTCATAAATATAAAAGCTTAGTGAAGTAGTTGCCTCAAGAAAACAAGATGAACTTCGCTAAGAATTCGTTTGTCAAATAAGCTCAAAATTTTGTATGTCGTTTTCTTTTTGCCAAATGCGATTTTGATTTGAGAATGCCGATTTTTCTTGGCAAAAAGATCAAAAAATGGGATTTTTTTAGTAAGTATTGTGTGAGTAACATTTTCTCAAAAGTGAAGTTATATCTCTTAAAGAAATTAAATAGTGCAAAGAAGAAAAAACGTCGGTTTTCACCTTCGTATTCACTTAATTTTGATGCTCTTGAGGCTACATGCAATGACCGAGCACCAAACAACCGTGCAATAGTAACTTTTTTTTTTAGATGACAGCACTGGTATATTCCCTAAAAATATGCTTTTCAGAACATAATTATATTGCTGTCAGTTTGTTGTTTATTTCTGATTCTGACTACATGCACATAAACTTTCCATAGAAAAATCACAAAAAATGCCCAAAGTGGCCAAGGTATATGAATAACAACTTCTTAATCCCAACAACCTTTTAAAAATTGTTTTTTTTTTTTCTAGGTCAAAAACAAAACCCCAGCCGAGGTACACATCACCGCAGAACAATTGCTCCGCGAAGATAAGGAACGTGACCTGGAAATCCTTCCACCAAAGCCAAAAATCTCATCTACTGTGTTAGCCGTTTACCAGCAGCAAAACCGTAAAGCATTTGAAGATGCTATTCGCAAGAATCGCATGGTAGTCAGTCATTGGATAAAGTACGCCCAATGGGAGGAATCACAGAAAGAAATCCAAAGGGCTCGTTCGATCTGGGAACGTGCCCTCGACAATGACCATCAAAACATTACCATCTGGCTGCACTACGTCGACATGGAGATGAAGAACAAGCTGATCAATCGTTCGAGAAATTTGTGGGATCGTGCGGTCGTCACAATGCCGCAGGTGAATCAGTTCTGGTACAAATACACTTATATGGAAGAGATGTTAGAGAATTTAGCTGGAGCGCGGGCGGTATTCGAGCGTTGGATGAAATGGCAACCAGAGGAACAAGCCTGGCAAAATTATGTGAATTTTGAACTGCGCTACAAGGAAATTGATAGAGCTCGTAAAATCTATGAAAGATTCGTCTATGTCCATCCTGATGTTAAGAACTGGATAAAGTTTGCTCGGTTCGAGGAGAACCATGGATACGTTCGAGGTGCTCGTTCTGTCTACGAGCGAGCCCTAGAATTTTTCGGAGATGAGAACATCGATGAAAAGCTTTTCATTGCATTTGCCAAATTCGAAGAGAATCAAGAGACGAAGAAATTATAGAGATGTTACAACAAAACATAGGTGAATAAGTAAAATTAATAAATTGTTCATTAAATATTTTTTTAAAATAAAAACAAACATAATTATGTATAATTTAGAAATGGAATGAGTACATTAGTATTTCAGTATCTCTTGCTAATACCTATAACATGCAAAAGTATACGTTGCGTTATATATATATGGTATAATTACTCCAAAAAATACAAAAAAAAAAAAACAAATAAAACTCCGAAAATGGCCCAAAACTTCGACAAATTATTTGTTGGTCTTAAAAAAATGACAAATGCAAGATATTACAACAGAGATGGCATGGCAATGACCAAAAATTGTTAACAAATTAGCAACTAGGGGTAGACAAAAAATCATTACTATTTCGAGCACAATTTACACGAAAATCTATAGAAAAGGGTAGGTACTGCAGCGGCTTCTGTACAATTCGGCCCTTCCACATATTATAGCATGAGGAGTACACTGTTATTGACGAACAAAATTTAAACAACATTTTTTTATTTCACACAATTCTTTATTTAAATGAAATTTATTTTTTTATTTTAATTTAATTCTGTATATAATATTTTTCCTAACTCCAAGCGCATACAGACATACGCACAATGCGTATGAAGGTTTAAATACAAAATATATTATAGATTTTTTTAACAAAATGAAAATTGTTAACAAATGAAAAAATAAAAATAAAATAGAAATAGAAATAAAAAAATAAATGTTACAAAAAAAATTGTTGAGACTATTGCAAGCTAAATTAATTATTCTTTGATTTTGTATTTTCCGTTCAGGGAAGCCACTGATAAAAGAGCTTAAAGAATAACATTTGAAGCCAATTGCTAGAAGATAAGGTGTTCTTTATATAAATTATCCTAATTTTCAGTTTATCTTATATTTGTAAAGAGATTGAGCACAGATTTGTTTTCTTTTTGGCTACGTGCTTTGCTAAACACATTCCAGAAACGAAGTGTTTCATCGCCAGCTCCGGTGACAATGGCTTCGCCGTCCGGACTTAATGCCAAATACAGTACGCGGTATGAGTGTCCAGTGAGCTTCGCAACTTGCGTTAGGGAGGGGTATTTCCAAACCAGAATTTGGTTTTGAGAGTAGCCATGTGTAGATACCAGTTCGGAGGAGTGCTTGGACCAGGCTAGATTGCATACTTGCGATCCGGTGTCGACACATTGCATTGGTTGGCCCGTTAGTGTATTCCAAAATCGTATGCAGCGATCGGCTGTTCCGCCACCACTTGCCAACAGTCCATGGTGATGCGGAGACCATGCGATTGCCTTTACTGCAGCCATGTGTTCGGTGTACGACTGAACCGGATTGAGCGAATGTTGATTCCACACATACAAACGATTATCATTGCCTCCACTTGCCAAATATTGATTGTCCGGAGACCATTTCAGGCCGCATACTTCTTGCCTGTGACCAGCTAAATGCCGTTCAGATTGTTGCGCTGGTGTACGAGTATCGCGTTGGATTATCAAACGATCTCGAGAACCACTCGACAGAATATCACCATTCCAAGCTAGAGCCCCAACTCGAGCAGAGTGACCATTCAGTTTGTTAATCTGTAAATATGTTTAGTAAATATGTGTTTGCATAAGAAAATTTTAAAAAATCAATTAATGTTTCACAATGAAGTGAAACTTTTAAATTGATAAACAAAACACATAACACACTTAACAGATCGTCTTGGCTCAGATCTTTTGATAATGAAACCGGCAAATACTGCCATTTCACACTCTATTGCGTGAAGTTTGTAAATTTGCTTAGAATAAACAAAGCTTCTATATTTTTTAACGCACCTGTTTGCTGGCTGCTACATCCCACACAGTAACATAACCGTGATGTGTGCCAACAGCTACCAAATTGCCACGTTCGTTCCATGATACGGAGGTTACTGTATTCGCATCTGGGCTAAGGTCACATAATCGCGTAACCTTAAATAATGATAAATTTGAAGTTATGTAGTTTTTTTTTTTTAAATCCGTACTTACTTGACTTGTACACGCACTCCATAGGTATACGCAGCTGCCTAGACCAACAGCTAGTACATTTTGCGATGACCAGTCGACCAAATTCAAATAGAAGTCGTCTTGTAGTTCAGGGGCATCTAACACCTTGAAGAAAAAAAAAATAATTGATTTACTTAAAAGCGCATTTAAACTAAACAAATATACAAAAAAGGTATTCGCTATTATTATTTTAATAATTATAATGTAATGAAATATAGATACCGTTGAATTTTAATTTAACATATAAAAGGAACTCACTTTAAATGGAATCCGTGATATTTTTCTTGTTGCTTTCCTAGGCGACCTTAGAAGTTTTTGGCTTTTAGTACTGACTGGTGATAACGAGTATGGACACTGTTCATTGAAGTCCTGTAAAACAAAATAAATAAATGCTATGTCAAAGTTGAAAAGGTAAAATTAAGGATTTTACAAATTATTAAATAGACGTTTATCTTATGCTAAAACCAGTAGTTGAGTAGTCCTGAGTAAATTGATCGATATAGTGATAACAAAGGATTGATGATGGATAAACTAAGAAACCAGTATTGTGAGTGTCGTTTTTTGTTCGCTCGCTTTGGATGAATTTGTGACTCTTTTTTCGCACTAGTTCATTTGCACTGTGATCCTTGTGTGTTTGGGGCTCGCACAGAATGAAAAATGTTAGAAAAAATGTCACAATATACATTCACCCTTATTAAGATTTTTTTTTCTAAAACGGCAGTACTCTGTTCGTTTACTTCCCAAGACTGCAATTTTCTACCATTTTTAGTCCAAAGTTCTGTTAAAAAAATAAAATTTGACTAAAATTGGTAGAAAATGGCAGTTAAGAGAAGTAAACGAACAGACCCATTGTACGATGAAACTGCAAAACCGGTGGAAATAGAGTGCTCTTGTGAAAGTTTTGAAGCTACATCAAATAGTTGCAGCCTGACATTTTATCACACAGAAATGTAGCTCGATGTAAAATCTGAACTCGAGCAGCTTCATAATGTAATTTTTCGATAGTTCAATGAAATGCACTGACATTCAACAGTGCGCGATGGACAGAGATCATCAAACAAACCTTATAATAATTCATGTAATAGCCGATCAAGTAATAACTCTCGTTCGTTTACTTCTCAAAATTGCAAATTTTTACCAATTTTATGCCAAAATCATGTCGTTCAAATAGAAAGAACGGTAGTTTTGGGGATGTAAACGAACACACCTAATGCATTGTTTTTGTTTGGACGTAAGTAGTACTCCTGTTGCACTAATAATCCTATTGGCTTTTCCGAGTAATTTTTTGAGTCTTTTTTGTTTCCGATATCATTCCTTTATGACAAGGAATACACTTAAAAAACATAATATAATGTCTGAGAAATTCGTGCTCACTTTGGTGCTTTGACAGGTTTTACACATTTTATTGTAAAAACATACAAAACAGACCTCTAAAGTTTCTCGTCCGATTACGTGTCAAAAGTAACAAATTCATGAAAAAGCCATTTTGTTAAATGCCGACATTCGAATGTGTGTAAGTGGGTCGATGTTTTCATATTCAATTGGAAAAAAAGGAGTAGAGCAGTCCGAAAAATTAATCGAAAAAAGACTTCTGTTTTGTAAGCTTGAAAAATCTGCAGAAAATCTTACACCAAAATGACGAAAGGGTCTTCCAATAGGGACTTCCGAACTTTAACAGTTGATAGCGGCCATATTATTGAAGCTACATCTGTCAAATTGGCTGTCATTTATTCAGTCTGTTTTGCCAAACCACGATGGACGGATATAGCGTTCAACAACACGTGCAAATGATAAAATTGTTTTATCAAAATGGGTGTTCTGTTCGTACAACGTTCCAGGCGCTTCGCCCATTTCCGGTCATCTTCAAGGATGAGGCCCATTTCTTTATGAATGGGTACATCAACAAAAAAAATGGTCGAATTTGGGACAATACCAATCCACAAGAGATCCCAGAGCGTCCAATGCATCCTGAAAAAGTCACTGTCCAGGCCATCACCGTCAACGGCGAGCGCTATAGGTCGTTGAGTACCAACTTCTTTTGGGCTGAATTGGTTGATATGAACACCAACAACATGTGGTTTCAGCAGGACGGCGCTACTTGCCACACAGCTAACGCCACATTGGAAATTCTGCCATCTCACGTGGAGGTGATGTGAACTGATGACTGAGATCGTGCGATTTGACCCCGTTAGACTTTTTCTTGTGGGGTTTTCTGAAGTCGCAGGTCTTTGCCAATAAGCCACAAACCACAGTGGACCTTTAAACCAACATAACGCATGCCATCGGTCAAATTCAGCCTGATTTATGCGCCATAGTCATGGAAAATTGGACATTCCGGATGCGCGAGAACCCTCGGCGGATTTGAACGATGTTCTATTCCATACATAATGGCATCGAATAAATAAAAAATTCGAAGATATCTCACACAGACTTTGATTTACTTAAATTTAGAGATAGGAATCGCTTAACGAAAGACCCTGTATTGTGTAGCCACAGTCTAACACAATACCGACGGTGACGACCTTTGTCAATGGACATTTTTCAATATGGCGACTGAATCATAAAGTTGTTGCAGTGGCATTGTTTTTTTTTTCAAGAAAAAAAAAAACGTCTTCCCGCACTGGCTTACCACATAATATGAACATACATTATATGAAAATATTATAATTATTGTTATTTGATACTGAGTTACGGACACAACTTATTTCATATAAAATCATATTAAAAAAAATGGAAATTAGACAATGGCAATATCAGTGCTCAACTTCTGGTGAAACTGCCATTTAAAATAGTTTTCATAAATATTAAACCTACATATCTAGATTGAGGGTTTTAGAAAGAACAAAATACATATCTATTTTCAATTTGACCCAGGCACGTTACGTTCGAATATCAGAAGCCATTCTAGGCACAATTTTCAGTCTTCTTGAAATTAACTGAGTTTAAGCTCACCACATTCCAATTGTAATGTATCTGATGATTGCGATGGTATTTACTGGAAGCCATAACCACATTCTGTCGTGTCGTTGTAATTTCCCACACTACATTATGGGTTAATTCCCACGATTTTCAGCTGTAGGAGTAGTTAAATATTTTTTTTTTTTGAATTTCTTTTTGAACCGGCATGCCGATATAATAAATCGCACCACAACAAAAATCGTGAAGGTCCTAGAAATGGCTGCTTTTAACCAAAAATAATCGCCAAACCTCCATCGACGGGAATGGGTAATAAAAATTATCATAGAAAATGTATTTCGTGACAAAGCTGTACAATTTAAGCTCGTATTTTATTATAGTTTTCGAAGATATTCCACCCCATGTACCGTCTACCTCTACCTTGTTGGTGTGTGTGCGTGTAAGAGAAGAACTTCAAAAAAAGAGTTATGTTATTAATTGCTATGAATAAACTCACAAAATGATTTTTATTTGCTCTACATCAGCAAGTACTATTACATGTAAGTAAGTATTGGTGTCTTAAAAAAAAATATAACTTGGAAAGAAAAAACAAATAAATATTTTCAGATAAAAAAACGAATTACATATTTCGAAGAAAACTTAAGTAATATAATATGTACCTATTGAAAGTATGTAGGTATAATGAAAAGATTTTGTTTGCAGTTTGATAGATTAAAGCATTTGGACAATTTAACATGGTGTGCGGCAAAAGCAAAAAGTCGGATATGAAATTAGAGTTTGTTGGAATGGAGGTACTCCCCCACTTTGCGATTTTTTACTTTATATAAATTTTTTTGAAAGGTATTCTGAATTTCCCATTATAATAAAAAGAAATGTACAATTCGGCCTAGTTTTTCAGTAGGATATCATGCTAGTTTCCGGGTTAAACCCGAGTTAACTTCTGAACGAAATTTGGTAGGTTAACTCTGGATTAATTAATACGTATTTCTGACAGGTGCGTGTCAAAAATCTATTGAAATCGAGGTACGAAACTATGGAAAAGACGATATTCATACATTTTTAATAGTGGCGCCATCTTCATTTCGGTAGCGATACGTTGATTTCTATATTGTCGTACATCGATTTCGATAGATTTTTGGCGAATAGGACTGTTTTTCAGTTAACTCGAGTTTAATTTATTTGCAGGCTTAACTAACCCTAGTTTAACTTAGATTAACTGAGCTCTGACAAACTGGTGCGGTCTTTTATTAAATTTAAGCTCAGGAAAATTAGACATTCACTTCGAAAAAAAACTTCACCAAAGCTGAATTTTCGGTGAACAGCTAGGTTTTAACTGCCTGTACACAATGGAGACGGTACTTTAACTGGAGTTGCAGCCGGACTAGCTTTCAAGATATTGAATACACATTATTTCAATGTTGCGAACACAACGCAACGTAGCGGTGCGGCGATCTCACTTGCACTCTAATTTTGTCACAAAGTTTTTGCTATCAACAGTCCCAATTTTAGAAAACATTTCAAAACACACAAAACTCGTGCAGAAGAATAATCGTGGCTGAAATAATTAATCTTTGGTAATGTTAACATGTTTTCGGATCATTTTAACAGCAGAGGTGTAAAAACGGCAGCAGTTAATTCGCCAGTCAATTGCCTGTAAAAAATTTTATTTTATAAGTCTTGATTTACAAATTTAACTTTAAAATTACAGTCAAAAGTATATGCTGTTTTGGAAATTGACTAATGCAATTAACTAAGTAGCGGTTATCCGTAATTGACACTGCAGAATTGTTTTGCTGCTTCTTGTTTTTTTTTTGTCTTTTCAAAAGCCATCTTTAAAACATTTTAGGCCTTCAGTAAGTCATTTGAATGCAGTTTTAAGCTGTATGTCAGTTAATATTTTTTTTTTAAACCAAGATTCACACCGAAACGTAAGCGCACAGTTCAACAAAATCCCCATTTTAGTTTTTTTTTTTTATTTCATTGTGTTTGTATTAAAGTTAAAAGACTGTAGTCAAATGATTTCCTGACTTTCAAGATTGACTAAGATTTAAAGTCTTCTTTTAAGTGACTTAAAAACTAGAAACAGTGTCACTGCAGTCAATTGACTGCGTTAGTTAACTGCAGTCAGAAAAAAATAAAATTGACTGCTGACTCGTCTTTAAGTTAAAGTTTACCTAGTCAGAGCTTTAACAATTTTTAAAAGGTTTTAGTCAATTGTCTGCGACTTTACTAACTGCAGTATTTAAACAGTTGTCACCACTATTACACTTTTGTGTTGAAGTTTTAATTTTCTCGAAATAATTTCCCCAGAAATATTTAATTTCCACAGTTATCTACTTATTAGTTTTTCATGTCAAATTTAAACTTAGATTTTGTAAACATTTATGGCATAACAATACCCAAAAATCTACAACTTTTTGCAGTAAATAAGCCTAATAGGGTATTCATTTGGCACGCCGCGCTGTATAGTTTGTTCGTAGGCCTCGCTTGGCAAAAATTGTCAAAGATAGCTACTAACAATGAATGCAAATACATAAGTTAAGTTACGCAGTGTAATAAATAAGCCTAATAAATTTCGCACTTTTTTGTAAAATTTCCTATTTCTGTAGAAGTTTTAAAATTCAAATCATTCTGTTACAACTTTTTTTCCCCCATTAGGTAAATTGCCATAAGAGGAAGTACCACTACGATCTTTGATTTGTCTCTTACACAATAACTGACTGACATAGCCTCGTCAATTTAAATGAAGCTGTATTTCAATATAGGCTTTACCGACACACGACGCCGTGATCTAAAGGTAGGTACTCTGTTCTGATTAATTGCAATTTGTAACTTTAAATTGACACAATACATCTGTGCCACGATCTTTTCAAATATACATATATTCTTTTGCAAGAACTCAACGTGAATCAACTGCTGATCGTGCTGAGAGATAGCAATCTTAATTCAAAAAAAAAAAAAAAAAAATCATCAGGCTAAGGTAGTTCTAATTTAAAATCGTGGCAAATAAATTCCTGATACTGATGATACTACTGAAATTAATAGACGGTAATGCTCGTGTAGTAAAGAGATTGTAATTAGAGTTTTCTGCCCTTTTGATGTAATTAAAAGGTTAACGAACTAAAGCTAAAGCAGAAAACCAACAATGTTCGCTTTAATCGTATATCTTAACTAGAGAGATAAACCTCTTTTGTGATGCCTGCCTGGCTGGCTGGCTGACTGCCTGCCTACTTTATTATATTTCTTTTCTTTTTTCTGTCTTTTTCGCTTGGCTTTCCTCGTACCTTCATGATTTATTTTGTAACATTTAATTTTGCTCAATTGGCAGCAAAACGACATGGAATTCGTCTTTTTAAATAATATAATACACATTAACGTCAGTATATATGCGAAGTGAGAAGACACGAGGAAACGATCTACCGTCCATATCTACCGGGAAAGAAACAGAACCGGAATTAGCTAAAAGTGGCTTAGAGGGCTTGAGAGTCTATGTATACCTATTATGCCAACTAAGATTAATTGTTTTTCTTTTTACTTATAGGAACAAATTTAAATATTTATAAAGGAGGTAAATTGAGGGCATTTGAATAGTTTTTCTTTTGGCTAAACTTTAAATGCAGGGCTATATACATAAATACAGTTCCGAAAAGAGGTCACCTCTGTTAGTTTATAGTTTTCATTTAAATTAATACACTTACACTGTTGTTAAACCATTTAAGCCTACAAAAGCTTTACAACAAAAAATAGCTATTCAGCTTTAATCTATGCAAAGCATAAAACGAAAGAAGTCTTTTTATGTAAATATAAGCTTTCAATTATTGTAAACCATCAGATGGTGTTGAGACGTTTTAGGTCAATAAAGTTTGTATTGAAAATAAAGAATGAAAGCTGAAACGTTGACAGCCAATTAAATTGAATCTTACTTCATCTATATGAAAAGTATTGGTTTTATATACAAAATCTAGACTTTCATCAAAGCTGAAGATAAATTTAGTTTTTATAGATACTTGTTAAGCTAGGTGAAGAGAAAAATAATTGACTTGGCAAGCCAAATGCCCAAAATAGCAATTTAGACCATTTGTTAGATCTGTTTGCGTATATTAAATCATGTAGTTAGAAGAGCCTTAGGGCCAGTTTCACAGTCGACACTTACCGAAATAAGTGGCACTTAAGTTTCCCATATTAGGAATTTAAGCTAAATTTCATAGCTAGCGTAAGTCGAACTTAAGTCACCAACATCGGAGACTTAAGTGCCACTTATTCAGGTAACAGTGAACGGTGATATTAGGAATTAATTTTTCAAATTCCCCACTTAAGTGTCACTTTTCTGGCTGTGAAACTGGCCCTTAAGCTCTCTTCAATCTTATTTTGTCAGAAACTTCCTAAGATACATATTTGAATTTATGTTTTTAAAGCTATCTAGCTGAGTAAAATAAGACAAAAAAAGGCAAAAATTCTCAGAAAGCTGATTTTTTTTTATTTTTTTTTTTAAATATAAATTTCGAAGGTTTTTGATACGCGCAATTTGAAACCGGCCTCACAATTGTTTTATCATATGTCAGATTTTCAAGATTATATTCAAATGCAAACGATATAAGGGAAAACGATTTAACATCATATTTGTGATAAAACGAGGTGGAGCAAAAGTAATGTCATAATCTTAGCAAATAGCGTCAAATAATCTCATTGGGCTTTCACATTTATGCTGTAGACAAGGATGCCAGCACGTAACTTACAATCGAGTTGATTCGATACAATTGAGCATAGAACGTTTCTTATTTGGTTCAATCGAATCGAAAAGAATCGGCTGAGCCAAATAAGGAACTGCCTATACTCAATTGTATCGACTGATCTCGATCATATCGAGTTAGGTGCGCTAGGCCTCTCAGATAGAGAATTTGTTGGCAATAAGTAATCGGAGCGATGCATACCTGATGAAAAACGAGGATTTATTGTTACTGGTTATTTGAGCAATTTGTGGCGAATACATTCTCCACTGCTGCGTTCAATCAGGCGACTTTATTATTGAAGGCTGCATGCACCATTGCCCTGCCACGCGCCGTCGGCAGTTACGCAAAGTAATTACGTTATTTTGAAGTAATTAAATGCTATTTGCTTGCGTAGAAAATAAATTCAAGTGAACTAGTTTTGCATAAATGTTCACCTGAAACACATACAAATAACTCATATCACTTACTTGCTATTAATTAAGTTATTAATTGCAAATTTTATAGTTTTTTGGTAACCTGGCCGATACAAAATATATCGCTTAAGAAATGTCTGTAGAAATTTGCAAGCCTTAATACGGAAGTTGCTACGTAAAGCAATGGCTAAAATAATAGCAATACTTCTTGCTTTTAAGTAATACTGTATGTTGCACTTTAGATAGGTGGATGTGTGAAAAAACGTCTGCATTATACTAACGGTGATAATATCATCAATCTATTCTACGTATAATCTTCCGAGTAAACAAAAGGCATTAGTCATATGCTGAACTAAGTTTATTGCATAGCTACAAAATTAGCTGGTCAAAAAAATAGCAAACTTATCAAACAAAATTTTTAGTTTTTTTTTTTTTTTTAAATGGCACATCGAAATGGGTACAGTGCACTGCACGAAAGATCAACGTGGAGGCATTTTATCCATGCATAACAGGGGAGAATCTATTAGAAAAATAGCAAACAGTCATTGGAAGCTCTGCGAGATTTGTGTTTAATGCTATAAACTCTAGAAAAACCAAAGAAACCAGAGGGCGCCCATCTAAAATGACTTGAAGAGATAGAGTCACTTTGGTAAGAAAAGTTAAGGTAAATCCTTTCATGTCCTCAAATGATCTGCAGCGCGAAATAGAAACGCAAATAAGTGCCAGAACTGTTCGTCGTATCCTAAAGGATGCTGATCTTCACGCTTTATATCCATTCAAGGTACCATTATTAAAAAAAAATACATACCCAGAAGCGGATTTGTTTTTCAAAAATTTACCATATAAAAAAGATCCCCTTCAGGCCAAGAAACAGTGGAGGAATGTACTTGGAATGATGAAATTAAAATAAATATATTCGGAATGAACGGTAAAGAGTTTGCCCACCGCCCAAAGTGTGAGACCTACAATCCGAGGTACACAAAACCAACCGTAAGGCATGGAGGTGGCAGCAGAATGATATGGGGTTGTTTTTCTTGGTGGGGCGTTGGTGCAATATTTGTTATAGATGGTATAATGACAACGGAGTCGTATGTGGACATACTGCAGACTGTTATGCTGTTGTGGGACGATAAAATAAGCCTCTGAAATGGCGTTTCCAACCAAGCACTCGACAAAGTCAACAAAGCTCTGGTTTCAACGAAACAAAATGGGCGTTATTGAGTGGCCTTCTCAATCTTCGGACCTTAATCTTATTGAGAACCTCTGAAATGAGCTGAAGATTGATATAAGTAAACATAAACCTTCCATCAAAGCAGATTTCTGGAGAATTGTCCAAGAAGTGTGGTATTCGATCCCCCAGGAAAAGTGACAGATGTTGGAAGACTCTATGCCGAATCGAAAACATGCAGTTATAAAAAAAATAAAGGTTTTTTAACTGAATATTAAATTTTCTCTGCTAGTAAATAAAGAAAAAAAATGACATTCGTCATCAGAAATTCTTGTTTTTTGTTAACTAAATCAAGTGGTGTTATTTTTATGACCAGCTTGTGAGAATAAAGCTTACTGCAATTCCCTTTAAGTTTTCAAAAAAAATTACATGAACTTACCAAAAATATACAACTTAAACATTTTTGAATATTTGCCTAATATAGGGTGATTTTTAATCTGGTTTGGTTTTGGCAACACTGGTTTTGACAGCTGACGTGTGTTTAGTACCTTGTGTCACTGTCAAACAGCTTCAGTTTGGTTTGCAATTTAACCATGGATCGTCTTACAAATGAACAACGCTTGCAAATTATTGAATTTTACTATCAAAATTCGTGCTCGGTTCGAAATGTTCATCGCGCGCTGCTTGTGTTTAGCGATGAGGCTCATTTTTGGTTGAATGGGTACGTAAATAAGCAAAATTGCCGCATTTGGAGTAAAGATCAGCCAGAAGCATTGCAACAGCTACCAATGCATCCCGAAAAAGCCACTGTTTGGTGCGGTTTATGGGCCGGCGGCATTATTGGGCCTATTTCTTCAAAGATGATGCGAATCGCAGCGTTACTGTCAATGGTGAACGCTACCGAGCGATGATAACAAACTTTTTTTTGCCCGAAATGGAAGTTCTTGACTTGCATGATATGTGGTTTCAACAAGACGGTGCCACATGCCACACAGCACGCGAAACAATGGCGCAATTGCGAGGCGAGTTTGGTGAACAGTTAATTTCACGTTTCGGGCCGGTCAATTGGCCGCCTAGATCGTGCGATTTGACACCATTAGATTATTTTTTGTGGGGGTATGTCAAGGCTAATGTCTATAGGGACAAGCCCGCTTCGATTGACGCACTGGAAGCCAACATCCATGCATTCATTCTTGAGATACCGGCCGATATGTGTGAAAGAGTATGCCAAAATTGGACTCAGCGGATGGGCTACCTGAGACGCAGCCGCGGTCAACATTTGCATGAAATTATCTTTAAACATTAAATTGCAAGGTTCAAACTATCGATTCAAATAAATATTTTATTCATTTTTTCGAATTTTTTGTGTTTTTTTTTTTAAAAAAGTTCTAAACCTCTTAAAAAATCAGCCGTTATAAGTACTACATAAAATATTACTAAAAATTACGGAGTGTTGATATTATTTTGTCCATAGCTGTAAGTCTTGAGATATGGCAACACTTGTGTCAAATTTGACATTCTTAGAACGTTTTGTCATACGAGTGCATTTGTGTTGTTTACAGTTATTTGAAACATTCATCTTGGTCAAAAAATGGAATTGAATCTTGAACATTTTCGAGCAATGATTTTCTGTGATTTTCGACGTGGATTAAACCAACAACAGTGTGCGGATTAACTTGCTTCGACTTTTCGTAATGATTTTGTCTTTATTTAAATTTGTAAGAATATTCAAATGAAATATCATATTTAAATGTGAGCCCACATTAAAACAACCCACATAAGAAAATCACTCCCGCGTACATGAGTATATTTAAGAAATCGGCTTGCAGATCTAAGATTCAAACATTTATATTTTGATATGATTTTTGGCTCAATTGAATTAAATACAAATTTGTAGCACATTATGCCAACGAATCACTTACGCAATTACGTCAGAAATTTGTCTAAAATTGGACCGAAGCGAATGATGTGCCTTTTTTGAGAAAAACAAAAAAAAAGTAATATTAAAACTTAAATTTCATTGATTGTTTTTTTGGCCTTTCCTTCAGTTTTTTTTTTTGCGTTTCGCCTAGACATGGTGGTGGCCTCACCAGCTAAATGCCATCATACCAACTCTAATACAAATACATAGTCGATGATTACCGACGCACGCCTACTTATAACAATTTATTAGTGAAAGAACTCACATATAATGATTTGTATCTAAAAAACTTAAGAAGAATTCATTCAACTAAATTATAACTTCAATTTGATAAAATTAAATGTGGATTCCACAAAAGACATTCTGCAATAAGGCATTTCTGTGCTCTGCCAAACTTTGAGGTTTGTCTAAGCTTAGAAAAAAAAAACACTCTAAATTCGTTACTTTTTGTTAAATCAAAAATGTTTTTTTTCTCGAATTGCGAATTTCTGAAAACAGGTGAATGTTATTTTTTTGTCAGACAATTAGAATTGAAAGAGAACGTCAAACAAAGTCTTGATCCAAACAACAAATCTACACGCACAATCGAATCATTCATCACAGAACGTAGGTATACTTGAACGAAAAAAAAAAATAAAATAATAATAAAAGTCAAGACGGCCGGCATCTTAAATTATGAACAAACTTGTATACAATGAATCACATAGACAGTCATAGATTAGAAGTAGAGGCAAGAGGCCACTAAACCCTACATGCTTAGAAAAAAAAAAAAAAAAAACAATAGCAATAGTTGGTGTAAGTGTTTTTCTAATTTATTTTTGTTTTTTTTTCTTTGATTTTATTATAAAAATTTATTTTGTATTTAGACTTTCTGTTTATGGCTGCCAAAAGTTAATTTATGTATATTTGACCCGGAGGCAAAGCTTTTAAGAATATGAATAGACACAAATCGATCATCGCCCTACAGGCAATCTAAACGTGAAAATTTAATTATGGGGTTTTAAGTTATTAGCAACATTGATTGAAACCTGTTTGTAGAAACAAATTCTTCGATTAATGTCTTGTATTTTTTTTTTTGCGCACATCTCAGCAAACAATCAAAAAATGTGTGATAAATACAACATAATATTTTATACAGTCGAGACTCTGTTAATCAAAATTTTGGAACTTTCTTAATTGTCGAGTTTAGATTCACAGTAGGACGTAGCGTAATGTTCAGTACGTAGGATTAGCACGCCAGAGCTCTGGAAATCAAAAACACAGCCTCTTCCATCTAAAAATACAAAAAAAAAAAAAACGACTACAGCCTTTTTGCGAGAAACTGACAAATCCTCCAATAGTATCTCTTGTCATGTAAAACTGCCTCTCATGTAAGCCATTTGGATTCGGCAAAAAATTGTAAGTCCCCTGCATTCCTACTGACGAGCTCTCACGCCACCAATAATTTCATCTATTTTATTTATATTCGTCAAAAAAATTGGCTTGGTTTTAGATGAATCGAAGTATAGTCAAATTTGAATGGTTTCCTTATCCGTGGCATCCATAAGCAATAATTTATTTCATAAAATCGGGCATGCAATGACAATTTCCACACTTTTCATGAAATCGATTTCAGCATTTTTTTCTTGCCATTTCTGTGGCAATCAATAGGCGTTTTTCTTTTTTAATTCAGAGAAGTTCAGAGCTGAGCCCAAACTGTCAAACAAAAATTATATTTTTCTTTATTAGTTCAGAGCGCTCAGAGCTCGGAATTTGTGTTCCTTTTTTTGTTCAGAGCAAGCTCTGAGCATGCTCCATGAGCTCAGAATAAATAAACCGAGCAAACGGAATAAAAAGATGAGCGCAGCCAACTTCATACAGTTTGACAGATATGACAATTCAGTGCTCAGGTGTTTTTCATAATTAAATCGGATAGCTCTGAACACATTCTGCTCAGAGTTTACTCCGCTCGCTCAGGCTCTGCTGAGTCCTTTGCTCCGAACCAACTCTGTGAACTAAATAAGAAAAACGCCTAATGCAGAAATAATTTGACGTCTACTTGAACTGGACTGACATCTATGCTGTCATTTAGGGTCGAGAAGTTGAGTTGAAATTCCAGGTGGTGTATTTTGTTTGTCTCTATATACATATGTATATTCACTATTCACTGGCACTGTTCTTTCTTTGGTGGTATGATTGCAAATAAGATTTCATAAAATAATTTGCCCCCTCAACGCAGAAAAATAATTTTCTTAAATTATTTCTGAAATGCAAGAAATTCAAATTGCTTGTGGAGGCGGGTAGTGAGGGACATATAACCAGTCCCAAGGGTAGTCCAATTTGTCAGATTTTACTGTAAATCCTATTAAAACGACTTTCCTGTTTATGAATAGCCATACAAATTGAGCGGTAGTTTTTCAAAAAAAAAAAAACCTCTGCCGACTGGTCTTCATTTTCAAAATGTGAAATAAGAGAGTGAAAATGTGATTTTTGGATTTAACAACTAAACAATCAATCAGATGTGATTTTTGCAAATGAAATGGGGAAACTTACTTTGCGTCTAGTCCCAAAGATTTAGAGGACATCAAAAGTTACCAAAAATCAGTTGTTGTTTTTTTCGGAGTGCTATCTGGGTACGAGGAGTTCTTATCTAGTATAGCAAGTTGAGCGAATAAATTCAATTATATTCTATGCTAACATTGAGTCATTTTCTTTTTGATAACGATAAAATACATTTTTAGTACACAAACCACAACCAAGAAAGCTCTATTTTCATAATGCTCAACTGTGACTATACAGGGTGTCGCAAAACGTAGTGACTATAATTTAAATAAAAAAAACTCGTCTGTTTTCTTAATATTTTGTTTGTTTTTTTTTCTGATATTTGGTATACAAGCGTGTGTCGCGCGAACCGAACCATTATTTTGGTAATAAATTTACACAATTTGCAAACGTTGTTCAGGAGTTAGTCTATTAATTATGAAATGGCAAACCAAACTGAGCATAAATCAAGTGACAGCTATCAAAAAGACCAACTCCGATAAAAGTATTGCCAGATTGAAAACCGCACGTCTAAAAAAAAAACACCCTTTAGTTGAATTTAATTATTTTAACTCATTTTAGTAATAAAAAAATTGAACTAAAAAAAAAAAAAATCTTTTAAAGTTATCATCAGTCAGTGATTTTAGCAACACCCTGTATCTGAATAATATCTCGACGTGCAATCAATTGGAGCGGAGTGTTTATCATTGCTGTGACATCAAGTGTTAGCTTCAAGTGTGTTCTATTGTGTACATAAATTCTGAAAAAAATAAGTTCTCGATTCTAGAATGACAATCGAATGTGTGTTTGCTGTCGGAAGCTCACAAGTCATTCATATTCAAAGCATAACTATTCTACATGAAATCATCTTTCTTTCAGATGATGGACTATAGATTTCTATATAAATTGTCTGCCTAGGCCTACCCATTAACTCTTTTTCTCCTCTTCGCATCTCTTCTTCGTTAAATTTGTATTCAATAGTAATAGTTGAAAATAATAAACCAAAAATAATTTAATTTATTCCTGCCGCACATAAGCCATCTACGCACCTCAACAAAAAAACCAAGATTAAAATACTTAATGTGAAAAAAAAGTTTTAAAAGTAGAATTCTTACTCCTATACAGTCGACAACCATTCAGACACTCTAATAGTTTTTTTTTATTGATTATTTTGGACAGGTTCTTAGAGGTTCTAAGGCTTAAGCATAATAAATATTGATTTCAGATAGAGCTTGAGCCATGGAATTCAGGATAAGCTAAATTGAACGTAGGCACCGTAACCGAACTATTTTCGTAACAGAATACATAGTTTCCCATAAACTAACAAAATACCCAGCTTCAGTGGCTAAGATAAAGAATTGAAGCTTGCGAAGAGTTGCCTCGAAGAAATTTAGGCAAGTTAGCATACAAAATCAAAAACAGTTTAATATTATTCTTTAAAATCTTCAACGGGTCAGTGTTTGCTTTACACATTATTACACCTCCGTTGAATATTTTATAGGCTGGGCATATGGCATATACATCAGAAATATTTATTTAAGTTTGTCATACACGTGACGCCGAAATTAACAGACCTAATGAATCACGTCTTGCGCACAAGTGTGTCTGTCTCCGTTATGAATACTTAATAGCATGTATGTGTTTGATTAATGGGCAACAGATAGATAAGGATAGATAGTAAGTATATCTCCAATTTTTACTGGGCAATAAACCTTTGAAAATGTCGAAGCCCTTATATGTAGCTATTGATCGATGAGCTTTCTGGTAACTAAGTAACTTCTGACCTTTAGGATTAAGGGACTTGGCGGATTTAAATTGAATTTGGTATTAAAGCATTGTATAGCAAGCTTGAAGTAATCGCCTTCCCAAGGGCAGGTCAATAAGTCTTTACAAAATACACAAAGCGGATTTAAAGAAAGGTCTATTCAAGTTCTACGAATTTCTGGAAATCAAAAGCTTACGTTAAGACTCAACTGCCTAAAAGTCTTTGGATGGGTATTTATTTAACGATAACGTAACCCTTTCGCTGGTTTGATTTTTTTTTTTATTTATCGAGTGATTCGAAATTAAGAAAGGGCACACTAAAAATTTAGTAGTTGATAAATTTATGTATTGTAAAACTTTAGCTTTCTCGGCTTAACGGTAAGTTAGAAATTCTTTCATATAAAATAAAGAATTTACCAGAACCAGCAATACAAATAAGCCTTTGCAAAGATGCGGGCAGGAAAACAGGTGGGTTAGGTTAGGTTAAGGCGGCTGCCAAGCAGGCACCGCAAGAATCTAGGAAATTTCCTCCCAATTCGTTGAACCACTTGGAGCTCCTTCCGAAGCGTGCGAGATTTCTTATGTCAACTTTTGCTAAATCACTAGGATCATTGTAGTATAGTAATCTCCCAGGTGGAGTTTACGTCGTTGGGATAGAGCAGGACAAGTACAGAGGAGATGAGAAATCGATTCTTCCTCTTCTTCATCCATACAGCTTCTGCAGAAATCATTTGAAAATACTCCGAGCCTCGTTATGTCCTTGCCTATTAAGCAGTGCCCGGTAATGACACCTATTACCTCTTGGAGCACTTTAGATCTCGCTTTGGCAATATCTGTTTTGTCGCCACGCAGGTGGTGATCCTGTTCCACATTAAATAGGTGGGTTTAAAACAAACATCTGTTTTTGTACCATCTAGACATACCACACGTTTTTTTTCGCATTTTTGTAAGCTGGATATCTAATCAGAAAAAGGCGAAATGTTCTTATATTATAATCCACATTGACCAATCCTTAATCCCGAAAATTGATATTAATAACCACACAAAGAAGGCTAACAAAATTTCAAAAACTAAGATCGCGACAAAAAAAAAACATACGACTGGTTTTATTCTGTTCTCATTTTACTTGATGGTTAGGTATTTAAGAAATATCAACAATATACACATATGTATGTATCTCTAAATTCCACAAGACTGCAGATGATGGCAAAAGTTATAAATATTTAGCTACATAAATATGTAAACAGAAATATTCTACAAAAAGACACTAGCAAATATATTGGCCATTTATCTTATACCTACATATATGAGTACAAACAAAAATAAACGACATATTTTTTGTCTCCATTATAAAAAAATAATCGTGCTTACCTGTTTCGTTGGTGACTGGTATTTAAAAAGATTTTTTTTTGCACTCGGAAGATAGTTATTTTCATTCCGCTCATCACTGACGGCTTTAACATCTTCAATAGCAGTTCCAAGTAGTTCGTTTTTAAGTAGGCAAGAATATGCTAAGCTATCGCGGGCTGATTCACCACAGTCACGTTGCTTTTTACTAGTTTGTGGTGAGTTTTCATTTGATTTACTGATTGAGGCGAAATTAGTTTGCCAGTTGTTATTTGCTCTGTAATGAAATAATTTATAAAAAATGTTATTTTTTTAATCTAGTACCAAATGTATCTTACAATTAATTTTTTTATTTAAATAGTGTTTTAAATATGTAATTTAAAATTACTCTTCAAAAGATTAACAACTCTTAACGTGTCGGCTTGCTAGTGAGTTAGTAAACGCAGTTAATCCTTATTCGTATTTATTAATAGGGCTCTAATAATTTGAATACATTTTTAAAAAAAACTAGCCTAATGTTTCGAGTTCATTTTCAGTTCAGTTTTAAGTAGTTACAAATATGGTGCAGACTAGTTGATAATATTCTTAACGCTTTCTTTTTTCAAACTAGCGTTCCAATACGCAAAAGTATCTTTACGTGTCCCTTTGGAGGTGGAAGTAATTATATGCAAACGATAATATAGTACTGCCAACTACCATGTGCGAGAATAGATGAAATTTGTAGAGAAATCAATTCTGTGCGTCCTATTGAAAATGCCTCAGTGCTCCGTGCTCATGAGTACTTCGCCACCTCCAAAAGAACACGGTTATTAAAGCGTAGGCGGTAATGGAACATACACAGGTACCATGCTTTCTTGCTAGTGTTATCGGTGGTCACAACCCTAGCCCTTATTAGGCACTTAAGTTACTAATATTGGAGGCTTACATAAAAGTCACTTATTCTGGGCCCGTATCGCGTAAGACTAAAGTGATCGCTTTATTAAGTGATTGTCGTTTTTACGATTGCTCACTCTATCCTTCCCTATAGATAGGATAGAGACAGCTATCGTCAAAGCGACAATCAAAAGATTGATAATCAACTATCACCTTAGCCGATTTCACCCCAGGTAAGTCTCCACTGCCAAATTGAGCCTTAATCATAAACATAGGTCACTTAATTCGACTTTAAAAGTGGGTCTGGGACTTACTTTTAACTTGATATCTGAGAAATAAATCCCATTGTAACTGTCTGAGAAGTGGCACTCTTAAGTGACCAATATTGGATGAATGAATGAATAATATTGGGGTAATTGCACTGCGACCATAAGATCTATTTACCCCCCATCTAGAGCTCGATGATTTTGCGCATTCTATAGCTCTTCCTCCAGATTACCAACCAATATTGGATACTTAAATGTCACTTGTTCTGGTATGACTCCACAGAGAAATTGGCCCTTAGTCTTCCACATTGGGAATTTACTTCTATTGTTGAACTGGACCTTAGACTAAAAGATGACTTTTAAGTGACATTCGAACTGGAAGCAGTCAAAAAGTAATCAAATACCTGCTGATAGTAAATTGACTGATTAAGTTAACTTCCCAGTCAGAATATTGCAAATTACTGTTGGATGTAAGGTTAAAGTTAAATTGACTGCAGTTTTTACATCTCTTTACGCTCTCTCTGTCACGAAGCCCTAAGTTGTAAATTTATAAAATTCTGTCCGAATTTTTACAACATCCACTTTAAAATACAAAATGATGTTTAAAGTCTGAATTTTTTTAAAACACTCCCTGTCCGGAAATCACAACATTATACACATTTGACTCATGACGGGTTTTCTCACAACTTAGCATTTAATGCAAACAATTTATGCACAGGAGTGTCATTTCATAAACAATAAATCCTATTATAGTTAATCTAACTTTTCAGTTGTTTGTTTAAACTTTAAAGTCATCAACGACGTTCAACGAACTCACCTTCTACTTTTGGGCTTCCAAACGTTAATTGCATTAAAATGATCCACCACAAAGCAAAAAGACAAAACACATAAATAATTTCCTCGCAATTTAATCAAAAAAAAAATTATTAGATAAGTATAAGCGACTCTGAAAATATATAAATATAAAAAAAAAATTGCAGGAACCAGCAATAAAGATAAAGTAAATTGCAAACGAAGCACGAGGCAAAACAAATCGTGATGCATTGGTTTTTTTTTACGCGAATACATTTTGTTTGATGTTATTAAATCCGCGAATGGTTTACCTTGCATGTGAATTGAATTTTTATGCTCAAAAAAAAAAAATATGAATACTAATCATGATGATAGCATAAAATAAAAATTATGTCAAACTATTACTACCTGCATCGAGGACGTATTTATTTTATTAGAAAAACCCAAAAACCATTTATAAAGATTTCATAGAAATCTAAACTCATAAGACAAGGCAAGTGCAGTTAAAGGCGCAAAATTTTAAACACACTGATGTTAAGGAATTAGCATAATACTACTTAACAATTTTCTAACTTTTTAAAATTTTTTTTAAAAATGTTCTTAGTTTTAAACAATTTTTAACTAGAATATCATACTGCTGAACACGCCTAAAACAGTGACAGTTCGTGCAAAAAAGTAAGCAAATGTACCTTTTATGACATTGACAAATGTCAAATAGGCATATGGAGCTAGTATGATTCTAAAAATAAAATAGGTATTTGGTGATTTTAACTTGTTTAAAAACTGGATAAATTCTCTTTTTAACCTAGCTACATACTAAAAATGTTTTAACACCGTACTAAATTGTTTACAATTATGTGCCTAAGATTTTAGTTACAAAGGCTGCTACCCCATCTTCTTCTGTTCAAATCATCACGATAAAGGACTGGGCGTGCTGCAAATGAGGTGCCCAATCCGTTTTTTTACGCTTTTTTCCACTTCAAAAAAAAATAACCTCAAACACTCATTTTGCTTGTTTATGTTTAATGAAAATTCACAGTTGTCAGCTACCACTCATGTGAATGAAATTTTAAAATTCGCAACCATTCGCTATTTGCAGTTCGTTGGTCTGGTTTCATTTGCAAGGCACTTTAGAGCTTTGTCACTTCTTCGCAAGAGGCAGTACCCCTGAGTGTCCATTGAGTTACTGAGTTGTAACCCGTTATGATTCCAACCAAGAAAGACAATAATTGAGGCCTGCTTAGTAGTATTCTGTTTTTTTCATTGAAAAGTCCAGCCGACAAGTGACAATTGTTGACCATCTGTCCTTTGAAGTTTTAAGGAAACTCTGGCTAATTAAGTTTTTTTTCTTGCTCCAGAGGCATAAGTACATATACCCAGGGTGGTTCAAGTGATGACCCGGTTTTTGCTAGTGCGTCTGCCATTTCGTTTCCGTAAGTGTGTTCTAGCACTGAGTAACCTTAACTCACTGGCGTAACGATCCACCAGTTTTGACTGGTCTCACTATTTACCGGTGAGATATTTGAAAAGATGCCTGACCCTACCCCTTCTTCCGCAAAGACCGGAACATGAGTTATGTTTATGATCCGATCCTTCTTCTAGAATTCCTTTGTTGGACTAAAATCTATGAACGGTGTTATGTAGACTGTTTAAATGTGCAACTCTGTAAAGTTCATTATGGTTCTACATATATGACCGCAATGACCCCTTTTCCAATGTTAACACTGTACAAGTTGGAAAGCACTTTAAGCCGACAACTCTTTTGTAAATAAATCGAGCAGTACTAGTGAAAGCGCTGCGGTTGGTTGGTGCAGTTCTTATGGAACTAGTTGCACCAATTCCCATCGCCAGTCTTTGGATTTTAGTCATGGCTTAGGGGCCGGTTATAGCGATCAGGAAAACGCATCAGGAAAAATTTTCTTATGGATAATTGAATGTGTTAACTCACAATTTGAAAAATAAAAATGATACGAATCTATGAGGAATCACTTGAAATAATTTTTTCACAAACAAAAATTTCCTTGGGGCAAATATTTTTTCTGATGGAAATTCTGTACGGAAAACGAATTTTGCTTTTTTAAGAAAAAGTATTTGTCCCAAGGAAAATTTTTTTTGGGAAAAAATTATTTTACGTGATTCCTCATAGATTCGTATCTATTTTATTATACAAATTGTAAGTTAACACATTCAATTATCCAAAAGAAAATATTTCCTGATGCGTTTTCCTGATCGCTATAACCGGCCCCTTAGGTAAGCCCGCATTTTTTCCCTTTCTTCGTCAAATTTCTCTTCGGGCGTTGAAAAAAAACGAACTTTTTATTTATGAAATTCGATATCGTCAGATTTTTTTTTAACTTCCGCCGCGCTGATTTGAATATTTTGTTTAATGTCTTAGCTTTCTTATATCCTCATTTTTTTATAATATAAATTTAAAACATCAAACAGAGGTGTTTAGTTTCCCTAAAACCAAACCGACTCAATTCGTTGAACTACATTCATTCCTGTGTTTTATTATTTAAACCTCTATATACACCCGCATTTGAGAAAAACAAACATAACAAGATCATATTCAGTGTTTGGTTACAAACAACCAGCTTGGCTTCTGTTGCATATACAAACGTATGGAATAAAATGCACACGAATTGACTTTTTTTCTATTTCTTTGGTTTAGGTGAATAACCTAGAGGTGAACGTAACAATTCCTAACTGTTTCTAAAACGAAACCATAAGATTTCCACGCAACTCATTCAACCACGGCAACAACCAATGACTCGGCGCGGTGCGGTGCAGTGCGATGATACGGACTTTACGGCTGAACTCGTCAGAGAGGAAAATACGACTTGGAACTAGAATATCAAGCACAGCATACTCTCGTCCTAACTTTAGTTTATGTATGTACCTATTCGTGTGTATTAAAGCATAATATTTTACAGGTTTTATGGTATAAGGCAATGTAGCGCATGAGCAACTTCAACAGTCGCAGTGTTGAATGTTAGAATTTAGATATACAACGAGTAAGATGCCATAGTACTCTTTGTAATACACTCCGTATCAATTCATTGGGTCTCATTTTTTTTTTTCTTCCTCTTGAAGAATTTATCATTACCAAAGTCGAATTTGAAATAATCTGAAAATCAGACAAATTTTTAAAAATTGCGTGTTTTGTACATTTTTGGTTGGTTTAATTTGCATAATAAAATGAATATCTAAATTTTGACCCACTAAAAATGTCTGCATGTAGTGGAGATACCACCACAGATGCTACAATTTTTATAGATATCGCATTAAGCAGTAAACAAATTGATCACTTTTCAATCGTAGGACACAAAAATAGGCCCAATTTTGATCAAATTCGTGTGAACGGTAATATATGATGTTAAAAAAGATGTACAAATCCACAAATAGACACAACATAGCCATCACTAATTCGATCAATCGATTGAATTTTTGAGAAAGAAGAAATAAAGGCAGTAAAGTGAATCAAAAAGAAGTCATTTTTGTCTGCAATTATGTACATATATATGTAACTCTATTATCTGCGAAACCACGAAAAAGATTTGCCAAAAAGATGACCTCATTCAAGTGACTTCGAGTGTATAAATTATAAATGACAATTCGGTTTAGTATTTCTAATATATTTTTTTCTCTAATTTAAATTAATTTTTTCTTACTTAGTTCAATGCACTGTATTAAATTAAATCTTATATTCAGCGATCGTCAAAGGTGAGTGCACATCACATCAGACCTACATGTATAGAGAGGGTTATGGAGATTTCAAATACATCGTTGGTACACACGGTTCATAACGATCGAAAACGTCGTATTTTTTGTATTCAGTTGAGTTGGTTGAAACGGTTGAGTTTTTTTAATTTATTTTATCTTAATTTTATTAATTTTTATTTTAACCAAAATAGAAGAAAACTTCATTCGTTTGCACTTAAATGTACTATATGACTCAAAACTCAAAGGCAAGGGGCTGGATAAGAATAAAATAAAAATCAAAGAGGAGTGGTCAAACATTATTCACACTCTTTGTCTGTTGTATACGGTTGACTTTCCCCCATGTACGACAGACAAAGGGCTAAGTATCAAAGTTTTGAAGCTTTAGATTTATAAAGGCTTATTGTGTGGAATAAATAAATTTAGTGAAGCGACGGCTCGTGCAGAGCCAGGGCCTATTGAGTCGGAATGGAAGGGACCAACAATTTTCTGCGAAATCCGAACGGCTAAGATGAGTGGAACTTTTTTATGACAAGAGATACTCTTGGAGGAATTGTCAATTCATCTTAAGAGGTGAATAAAAATATTTTTGTTGTCTTACACACTAACAACCAGGAGCTGATAGCTGCTACGGTCATGCGGCATATCTCTGTAAAATAAAATTCAGCAGCGTTTTCACCCAACTCTCATCTTAAAAAAAAAAACAAAAAAAGACCCTGCCCATTTCATGCAATTGATTTACGAAATGTACGATTACCTATACAAACTTAATTACAATTTTCTATAAACGGATGGCTCAGAAATTAATAATATAATTGCTTATGTGATAGATGACTAAAACTTTAACACTGTACAAGCTCGCAGCCTTTATGAACACAACAACATTTTCACCGCCGAATCAGCAGCTATTATAGGAGCTATCGAATATCCAAAGAAAAGAAGAGGCACCTACTCTGATAGCCTTTCATCTTCAAACGCGCCCTTCTCAACCTAAAATGCAACCTCATCGCAATCGTTAGAATTGTAATAAGATTTTCCAATATTACTCTAAAATTTAACTTGTCTGGATCACTGGACATGCTAAAATTCGAGGGAACAACCTTTACAAATGTAGTTAACTCAAATAATTTCTTGAAATAAATTTAAAACTCACAGATGGAAAAATCTCTTAACAATTTCAAAAAAAAAATATCATTAACCCCTTATACATACATTCCACTTTACATGCTGTCAACCCTTACCAGACCTAAACCGAAGGCAGTCATCAGACTAAAGCCGGAACTACACTTGTCTCGTGTGCTATGTTGTAGAGTGGTGTTGGCGTGTTGTGTCGCTGAATGTACACACTAATAAAGAGAGTTGTGTTCCAAACTGTCAGTTTTTCTTTATCTATTTAATTATTCTGTTTCCATGAGCACTGTCTCCTCTTTCTCGCACATAGAAAGACATTTCTGCGACACAGCGTGGTATGTCGCAGTCGGAACAAGATGGATTTCCTCACAACACATCACACGAGACAAATATGGCTCTGCTCATATGAAAAACATTGGGGCGATAGGTACACATCACTCCACAACCGACAAAACACCACAGGAGAATAATCTGGTTCCTGCTTAAGACTCGGCCATAACCGCCTTACACTTATATTCACCTAAGCGACAGAAACACAACCAACATTTCCTGTTTATTATGAAACTACCCACCAAAAATGACCATAGAGCACCTCTTAAACGATTGTCCCAACTTCCATAGGATCAACCGTATAGATATTATAATACATCGTAAACTTACATACTTTTCGAAAATGCTAGAATTCCAAAAAAAAATATAAACTTTTAAGCAAAATATAAGGGAATAGACTTTTGCACTTCGGTTGACCCAAAACAATATCCGTAACATGATACCGATTCGGCGATCGAAGTGAAAGACCCAATTGAAATGCATTGAGTGCAACGCACAACGATTTCCTCTCGTAGTTATGTATGTTTAAATGGAAATAGACGTTATTTTTAGAAAATAAATCATTGCAGTTTTTTCTTTGGTGGCCAGTGTTTTTCATCTAAGAAACCGTTTTTTGAACGAAGTGAAAGACGTAGTAAAAAACAGTTCATATGCGACAACGAATACATTTTTTCGAAAAAGTTTTCTGTATTTGAAAGTGTAAAAGTAAATTTGTGTTTTTTTTCACCCGGTTGTGGGGTTTTAGAAGAAACACCGGTTTTAACCGAGATACAAAATCACCGATAAAAACCGGTTACCCGAAACGAAATAACTGGTTTCGGTTTTATCCGGCCGGTTTTTCCCATCCCTAGAACTCAGCTCAATATTTTTCCTTAGAAACTATTGTCTGTCTTGTGAAATCACTTCATTTCTTTAACTGCTTAACCGCTTTAACACTTGGAAAATGGAAATCCCACTGCCAACAATAAGTGTTGTCATTCTTTAGTGAAATATGTATTTTTAATTTTGTGATTGAATCACTGTCAATTATTCCGAAAGCGTTTTAATTAATTCTGACTCAATTACTATTATAAATATTTTAAATTTTATCCATATCCATTCTCCATATACATACATATGTATTGTATGTATTTGTTTGTATGCAACCAGCATAGTGTCATCTTCGACAGATGGGATATGATAATTGTATGTTAAAAGAGTAGTTTTATAATTGTCAGGGGGGGGGGGGGGGGCTCATAAGGTCGTACGAAACCAAGCTAATAAAAGAAAGTCATATGCCTTGGACTGACATTGGATACAATAGGGCAATTATGTTTAACAAACATTATTGAACATTCAAGCCTAAATTGTGTCTTGTGCATTAAAAAAAAACTTTAATTTGACGCGGCTAAAACTTGATAACAAACGACGGCAATTATAAAGGAACAGAATTATATAGGGCAGACGGCATAGCCAAGCTTAAGCGATTTAATATTTTTTTTTTGGGAAATAATATATATACATGTGTACATATATATCTGAAATAGCATAATAAATCGAATTATCTATCTATCTATTTATCTAAAGGAACATCTTGCATATAATTTTTGTATTATTAAAGTTAATATAACATCGTAAAATGCAAAACCAAAAACTATAACTCACCTGCATGGTATAAATCGATCTAGTGATGATGATGTGCTTGCTGCATCGAACGAATTAAAGAGATTTCGGGCAACAGGACTACAATGCTTTAAAATCCGTTTTTCATAATCTGGACTGAACATGTTCTTTATCAAAGTACTCTTCCGATAATTTCAAATTCTTCTTTTTCAACACTTTTCTTATATCAATTTCAATACAGTTATTTTAGTTTCTTCAAATAAACTGGTCGATACACGCAAATTGTTGTAAATTTTTTTTAACAAAATAAATTTTTAATGACGATACAATATGTTTTTTTTTTGATGCAGAACTATTTAGATACGTATGTATGAATCTGATTTAATGTTACTTTCTTTTATATTCGTATGTACATATGGGTATGTAAATAAATATTCATACATACATATGTATGTACATATATGGATCGCTTAATCCAAATCTTCGTGCTCCTGAAAACAAAAACAAATGTATGATTAGAAATAGAATAATTTGTGTATATATATATAAAAAGAGACATTTTATGTGTATGATACTTGTGATAAATTATTCAGTTGATTTTCGAACCATGTATAATATGAATTATCGTGTAGACTGGGGCAAATATTTTTCATTTGTTGGTTTGCATTTTTTGTAGTACCAATCATTATAAAGAAGAGTGTTGATTTAATTTCACTGATTATCTCATGGTATCATATGGTAGGATGTAAAGATATACAAAAATGGTATCAATCAGCCCTATTCTGCTATTCACGTGAATCGTACTTTCGATTCACTCATTCGATTCCCTTTCGCTCTACCTTTCCATTCTGCTATACGTCGGATGAACTTCATTATCCCAAACCAATTTGACATTCACGTAAACAGCTGTTTATGTGAAAATCTTGGAAAAATTTGTGTAAATTGTTTTGGTTAATCATTTTAAATTATAAAAACCATTCATATAAACCGTTATTAAACCTTTTTTCCACTTCCAAACAGAGGAATAAGAAAATCAACAAACAGAGCACTTGTTTTTTGAAAAATGTCATGTCATTGAATGTCATGTTTGTTGCGAAAATTACCCCGAAAGAAATTACTTCGTGCGATTAGCCAAAATCGAACAGCTGAACCGGCAACAATTGCGTCCCATGAGACGCAAGAATGCCCGAACCGAAAAATGACCATTGATATTTTTATTTTATAAGGCGATCTGTAAGTAAAATATTTGTCCCAAATGTCTTACAACCGTGCGAACTGACAGGTTTGTCAGACAAAAGGTCTGTTTGTTTAGTCTTACTCCGCAAAACTGCCAATGTGTACCAATTTTAAGACAATTTAATTTTTTTTAGATTTATGATGTTAACTACAGAGATTTTTTCCTTAGTCGCACTACACGAATATGGAATGCTCTACCCAGCCTAGTTTTCCCTCTCATTGCAATCTTCAGTTATTCAAAACCAATGTGCATCGGTATCTCCTCTTAAAACCCCTCCAACCTACCTCGTGCTGTATATATCATTTTAAGTGTAGTCACTACCCTTTTAGTGCCCGCTAAATATAAAAAAAGCCACTACTATAATATTAAATGAAAAATAACAAAATTATAAACTCATGGTTTATATACATACATAACCATACTTAAAAACTCAACATGTTGGCACGTGCCAAGTCTAATGAACAATTTTATATGTTGATATTTTATAACATTATGAAATACATATTATAATAAATAATTAACTACGCGTTGTGATAACACGTTCATAAGAAATTATTAACACTGAGTTTTGAATCGCTACTAAATGCTCTACCATTGCCACAACGTCATCAGAATCACGCTTTAATTTCGACTTTTAGCGGCGCGACGCACGATTCAAAAAATACATTTGAACTATTTTCGAAAATTTTTCAGCCATTTTTCAAGAAAAATATATTTTTTTTGAAATGTTTGTATTTATAATTAAACGCTATACTGTATATATGTAATACATATGTATTCAAACAACAAAAAAAAAAAACAAAAATTACTAACATTACATGTTTGGCCTAATTAGTTTCTACACAGCTATGTCTCATGATTTAAATTAAAAATTTTGTTTGTTTTTCTTTTGTGTCACTCTTTCTTTATCATGCATTTGTGTTATCAAAAGAAATAAATGTAAGCAATGTTTGTCGATCTATTTATGTACTTCTTACTTCTACCTGCTGAAAAGAAATCCTTCAAGTAATAAATTAAAACAGAGTCACACAACCTAAATGAATTTTAATGTACAAATTTCAACTTATCGTTTAATAAATGATAAAATAGTTTACATTTATAAAATACACTGGGCCCCCCATGGGCCAACACGAATTTTGAATTTTGAGAACGTGACTTATCTGATAGGTATTTCTTTCAAAAATAAAGTAGCAATTAAAAAAAAAAAAAACAATTGAATGCACGACTGGATCGCAAGAACTTGCTCTTGTGGTTCAAATCTATTTAACGTGACTAAGCAAAAGCATTAAAGATATACAGTGGTGGACATGGAAATAGCACACTTTTTTTTAATTAGTATTTTTTATTAAAGTTTACATATGTAAGGAAGAGTTAATGTTTAAATACAAATATTTTTGTGCTATTTTACGGAAATTAGCATATTTTCTGATGGATAATAATCAAGTATTTCAGTCATTTCTGTAAGTAAATAGATACAAATACCACAACTAATATAAAGTAGCTTGGACATATAATTAGCATATAACCTGCAAAAGTAAATTTACCTTTAAATGTCGAAATGAAAGTTAACAGCTTGACATCTTCTTGGCAAACCTTCGACCAATTTCCTGCAGCGTTCTATTGGTTTTGCATACCAAGCACTTTTGATGTTTTCCTATAATTCTTCAAAGTTTTTGGGATTTTTACCTTCGATTTGGCGTTCAATGTCATTCCACAGATTCTCAGTCGGGTTGAGATCGGGAGACTGAGCCGACCACTGCAAAACATCCACAAAATTATCCTCTAAAAACGATTTCACCATACCAAAATCGTGATTCCTTAACGAGAAAACTATTGTATGGAAGCTAACCGTTCTTAATCTTAAGAAATCAAATTTGTTATTTACAGAGAAATGGTGTGTTACAAATTTAAAGCAAATCCGTGCATCCGTTTAGGCACTAGTCCGGTGAACACCTGTACGCGCAGACTACCCTGTTAGTCATCGTATGACGAAAATCATTTTTTTTTTTGGAATTCTCACTTCTTCATCATCGTAATATTTTCATTTATTTTATACACAACCAATACTTATCCCATAGAGTAAGTAATAAATCACCTACAAAAATTAATTTTTATATACCTACATATCTTCATTTTTTTTGGATGATATTTCTTCGAAAATATGGCATCATGAATGTTTTCTTAAATTTGCGATAAAATGTAAAAATATTTATTATTTTGAATTTAGATTTTTTTTTTCAAAAAATAAATAATTTTTATTTTTTATTATTATACAAAATTAATGTTATTTAATTGGCTGGCGATATTTAAACGGCTACAATTCCAAGAGACCATTTGATTCTTTTCCGATCGAGCATTTAACAACTTGCCGTCAGCAATTTAGCAAGGCCGTCGTTTAGAAAAAAAAACATCACAGGTGGTGCCTTTGACGTAGTTAGTTGTACACGGCTACTATAGCTAAATACATAAATAGTTTGAAGATAAGAACTGGCAAGCAGAGCAGGTCGCGAGCTTCAGAGCACAAGATGAACTCTGCAAAAAAAAAACTAAATTGGTGGCTCGTGAAAAACCAGGGCCTAGTGACTTACAACAACTCTCAAGTATTAGTAGATGGCAGGAATTCAAGGGAACGTACAATTTTGTCTGCACATGAAAAGTTAAGATAAGATATTTTTACATGACAACAGATACTAATGGAGGAGGAATAATTGTGACTTCCTCGAAGTACTAATGCAACGAACACTAGCTTATCAAAAAGAGGAAAATTGAAAAGTGGGTGATGCGGTAAATATATAGCTGTTGTTACAGGAATGAAGTAAAGTCTACACAACCGGGGACTGCAACTACCATCAAGTGATTACCGTTGCAGAATCGCAGTCGATGCTAAAGATATGCTAGGACCATTTGTGCAGACAGTATAACGATCTGGTATGGACTTCTTCGAAATGATTAATCCAATAGCAGAGTTAGGACTAGTTTGTCAATTTTAATTATTTGTATCCAGCAACAACAACTTGACCTAGCGCCAGCCTAACTTTACGGTGAACTTCCAAATATACAGCAAACTTTATGTATTTACATATATGCTTCAACTATAAGAAGATTCAATGTAAAGTATTAAAAGAAAATCGACCGTACTCTTCTTAATCTTTTCCTAAACAATGGTTTAACCCGTCGCGTCGGGTCGCTTGCAGTCCGCCAGCGAATAGTTTTAAACGTTCATTGAACATTTTGATGAATTTTCTAAAATACTTTCGCAATTGATTGAAAATAGTCCGTATTTGTATGACGAATATCTTTATATGATGAAGACAAGGCGCAGTCAAATAGTCACTTGAAAGCGTCTATTCTTTAATCGGCTATGTTAATGTGATTTGAATCGAAAGAAGAAAAGGGACTTTTGTAGGTATTCAGATCAATTTTAAACTTATATCTTTGAAAAGTAGCCTGATCTGCATGGCAGCAATAGAAAGATAGTAAAGAATTTTGATTTGTACAAGTGGACTTATAAATTAGGGTAATAAAATCCCTTGGGGGGAGCCGAGTTAAAACTGGGGGTGTAAAGAAAAGAATTCTGGCTAAAGTGGGAATGGAACCCGAACCTCTAAGCAATACATCCAATGTAATATCGCCTCACCTAGATTTAAGATTCTTCTTTTTACTTAATTTGTAGGTTTTATTCTTGAAAACTAAAAACTCTTGATCAAAATGTTCGGAAGCCAAAACAAAAAAATTGAGGCACTGAGACAAGACTCGAGAGTTAATGCAAGAAAACAGCTTGAGAATTGAAAGATAGGAGTATAGGTTGATTTTATCTCGAGAACTCGGTCCCCTTAACATTTATTTACAAATTTGAAAACCAACCATGTTTTTATTATAGTCGAATTACTAAGCTGTGAAATAATAACTTTGTGGTTATGATTTTATCAAGTGTTTTGTATAAATCAACTGCATTGCATTTTTGGCAAGTTTTTTTTAGCTCCGAAATCGCAAGAACCCACATAAGTGCAACTCATTTGATTTTGTTCTTTTAATTTCTTATGGCCACAAAATCCAGTAAAGATTAACAAATGTCGCCTTGGAGACTCCATCAAACAACCACATTCTAGAATTATGTTCATTAAAACCACAACACCGGGAAGATAACAACTTTTGTATTTATATTTTAGACGGCCTATTGCATTTCTGTGCCGCCCCTTTATCCGTACAGCTCTCACGAAACGCTCACAACGAATTGAATTCAATTAAAAAAAAAAAACAAAAAAACAAAAAAAAAAAACACACAAAAATACTTCGGAACAACAAGACGACATAAAGAGTTTTTTCCGTTTTCCAACGTTAATTCTACTTGTGAGCTAATATGTCGACCCATAGCCAAAGGTCAACAAAATAGGAACAGAGTAATAAGGTTTTACGTTTTAATTAATGTCGATGTCTGGGTTTGCGATGTCTTCCAATGGACTGAGTTAAACTGAAAAATCGAAACATATGCTTAACTTAAGAGCTTATTTTCTGCCTCCAGCAGCGGCACCCTCTCTATAAATCTATGATCGAGTAGGAATAGAAATAGGAAAATCAATGCACTTTCTTTTGTGTGTGCATATTCAGACGACACAGGCTTTGATTTTAGTTTTTAGTTTCTTTCTATTGAAGCAAAGTATGTAATTAGATGTCAATTATCTACTTGAGTTTCTCTATTAATAACCTAGATAATAATTGTAAACAAACTTGCTGTCATTAAAGATAATAAATGTATTTTTATTATTATTGAAAGATGAAATTACTCACTGCAGTTTATTTTAAGGTGCAATATGTTTATGCCTCCTGCTAAGCTATAGTTTATTTACTGAATTTTTTTCAGAAAATTTCCAAATATTCTGTACCTCTTACACAGAGTTTGGTTAATTTTTTTCTAATGGATTTTTCACACTTAATAATAATGCATAGATGCATATAAATTTGTTAATTATTAAACAATAAAAGTTACACACGGGCCGAGGTGAAATAGATAAATAAGTTTTTGACAAAATGTATGTACGCTTTTCTGATTTGATATTAAACTTTTTTCTTTAACCCACAATTGACTTTAGCCCACAAATGCGTTTGATATTTTTACAAGTAAAATGGAAAACAAGAAAAGAACTTTTTTGTATTCTTGATAAAACAGCAAGGGCAAGTACTGCGCGTGGTATTTTACACAAACGTACTCGAGTCGATCTACAAAAAAAGTCGCCAGTCGTCAAAATTCAAAAATTGGACTGTCAAATAGGTGTGGTGAATAAAACAGTGTTTGGGTGTGTTCGTGTTTTGTATTTGAAACGCCATTTTGTTTTTTCTATGATTGAACATTTGAGATGTAGATGGCCAGCCATTTGATTATATTTAAGCGGTGACTACACTTCTTTAATTTTACTGCTACCATTGTATATAGAACCTATAGTACTACCACGAGACTGATTTTTTCTTCTTTATATGTGGCCGTTACGCGGCGCTGGGCTCGTCGATTAGTTGGCAGTGGAGACTTGAGACAGAAGGAAAAAGTAAGAATTAAAAGAAAAAAATAGAAGGAGAGGGTTGTATTTAATTGTTCTGACAACAATAAGGGGAGTAAAGGAGATAACTAAATCAGACATTTTTGCCATGACAACGACCAGAATATAGGAGAAAAAACGCTATATGTTTACATTTGTATGTAGGTATTCTATCGTTTATTATTTTTTACAAGGAAAACTTGAGTAGGTAGGTATTTGAATGTATAAGAATTAATTTTTTTTCTATTGCCAGGCTATAGGCATATGTTTATATATAATTACTTCATGATTTTATTTTTCAACACAATATTGAATTTGTTTTTAAATTTTCAGTTTTGATTTTCAAAGCAACGTTGTTAAATTTCACTATAGCTTAGTGGAATACAACGTTGCTACATTTTGAATTATGGTGCATAGGTAGGTATACCCAATTTTCAAGTATAGGAGGTACATAGGTATAGCTACATATATTTAATAGATTTTTGGTAGGCTTTTTTCACAGTAGGTATTTTATTATGTTTGTTATTCAAAAAGAAGATAGGTAATTGGAATTTTGAATAACAAAATTAATAATAATTATGTAGGTATTCGGTAGGTAGGTATAATTTGTTTTTTAAAGTTTAGGTAGGTATGAAGGTATCGGTATAGGTACATCATGTAAATATCAATGTAGGGATGTAGGTGGGTGGGTGGGTGTGTATGCACAGGGTGGTACCTATTAGAACATTTAATTTTTAAACATTTGAAAGAAATGTAGATAGGTACCTAACCTACATACATATATATGAATGTATTTGGTAGGTAGGTAGGTATGTACACAAATTTAACCAACCACCCACCTATTAAAAATTATTTTTCAAACCAAATCAAATACCTTATAGGTACCTACAACCTACCTAGCTTTCTTTTTGGAAAAAAAAATACAACCTAGGTATCTACCTATTTATGGGTAAAAAAGGTACCTTTCTGTCCAAAACAAATATTTTGTAGGTAGGTACCTACTTGACTAATTATACAATTGAGACAAAAATTAAAAAAAATATTTTTTTTTAAGTAGGTACCTATTTATGTATGTATGTATGTAGGTATTGAGACTGAAAAAAAAATTGAAATGAAAATAGGAATACATATAGCCAATTTAGCAAGATTTGAAAAAATCAATGTTTTTTTTAGAAAAAATTTGCTTTCATCAGCAGACAATTTTTCAAAAATTAAAAAAAAAAATTAATTTGGCTAACCAATTTTGAAAATCCATTGAAATACACCTAAAAAATATTTTCAAAAAAAATTAAGTACATTTTTTTCCGAAAAAAATAGTTTATATTTTTAAAAAATTAAAAAAAAAAAACAAAAATTTGGTGTTTTAATTTAAAAAAAAAAAACAAAAAGCAATGCTCCTTAAAATTATTTTTTAAAAAAATTAAGGAAATCATTTCGATAAAATTAGTTTTTTTGAATACAAAGAATTTTGAAAAATTAAAAAAAGACAAAACTTTGGTGTTTATTTAAAAAAAAAAACAATTTCAATACTCCTAAAAACTATTTTTTTAAATAAAATTAAGTTAAAAAGAGTTTTTGTGAGCATAAATAAAATTTATTACTTCAAAATGAACTCTTAAACTTATTCGCAAGCAAATAATCCCACTCAAACACCCACTTAGTCGTTACTATAAGAAACAAACCAACCTATATCCCCAATTTTACTAGAAAAAAAGGTCAAACTTATAAGAAAAAGTAAGACATGATTACCACATTTGTTAATTGTTTAGCATTCCAAACCGATTTCTTAAAAAATTTAACTTAATTAAGTATTTCCGAAGCCGAATGCAGAAAAATAAGTGTTTTGTTTTAACTTTACAGAACATTGATAATTAATTTTCAAGAAAAAACAGATTAATTTTAATTTAATTAGGATACTTTTCTCTTCTTAAAGTCTTAACTATAAATTTGTCTGAATAAAAAACCTAAGGCCACATGAATTTAAAAATTAAATGAAAAACTGCACGTAAAATATTCATCAGATGATATTCAGGTATGATGGTAAACTTAAAACTTCTCAAGTTTCAGCTCAAACGGATTATTTTTTCTTCAGTTTTTAACTAATTTTTATATTTCGATGTTCAGCTCAATTTATAGAAAAGTTTAAACAAATTATTTACGTGAACTTCTGATTCATCAACAATTGCATTGTCTAAGTTTCAGCTCAATTTGATGCTTAGTTTTTGAATTTTACAACATGACGAACAATCATCTGTCAATACCTTTCCATATATACCTACCTAGATACTAACCTGATTTAACCTGATATCACAAAAAAACCTTAAATAGAGCCTTTCTAATATATTTATACCTATGTATTTACTTAAGTTAAATCTCAACGGAAAACCTACCTACAAAGGCGTATAACATCCTTCGCCATACAAATCAGTCAAAAAGTATTCATTTACAACAGCATTATTATTCTTAGTGGTAACCGAGTTTGAATAATTTGCATGCATATTATACATTTCCTCTATTCCCACACTACGTCACAGGCAAAAGGCAAAAGCCAAAAAATCAAGCCTTCTTTTGAACAATATTTATTTTCGTTCTTCTTACACCCAAAAAACAAACAAAAAAAAACATTTTCCCCTTTCTATAAAAAATGATAAAAGCAAAAACAACCCCTTCCTCTGCAAAAAAACCAAATCCCATTCATAAAACAAAAAAGCACAAAATTGTTACTTCCTGCCTCCCTCTAACTTTCATAAATTTAGTGGGCTCTCATTTTTGTATTAAAAAACTATTCTCCTTTGTTGGAGAATTCAAAATCTACACTTTTCTTTGCAACAGTTGTTAGCAACATTAGCTTTATGTGTGGCCGTATGGTAGCGCGTCGGTCGTTCGTCATCATGATAGTACTATAGATTATATATACAATGCTGCTACTGAAAAACTGAACAAAGTACGAAGTTGCATGAATTTCTGCGGAGTTCTATACAGGCGTTACCCGTGAGATTTCATGAGATAAATATACACATTATTTCTCAGTCCACTGTGCAAGCAAAATGTCTTCTCTATTCTTTCTAACTAGTGCCGTGTAATTCTTATAGCATGCTTTTGTTTTTCACTTTTTGCCACTTTTTCGCCACGAAGTGATGATTTTGACATTTGCAAACAAAGAATAAGAGGAATAAATTTCTATTTGCATAAGAGCCCAATTAGGTTTCCTCCTTTTAAAAATTATTACGTTCCCTACTTTCGAAGGGAAAATATTTCGTCACAGCATTTGCAACACGAAACAACTTTGTATGTATTTACATTGCCCGATTTTTCTTTGTTGTTGTAATCGTGTGAGATTTCGAGGGACAGCCGATATGTTCCACACGATTTTTCCATTCCCTCTCACACGATTACAACAACAACAAAAAATCGGCATTGGAAAAATCGTTAAATGTAAATGCCGTCTTTCTAACATAAAATATAATTCTTGATTTTTCCGGAATCAAAACGATGTATTAATGGCCTTTTCGATTGGGAATCCAGAAGCGTCTGGAATGCGTGTAAACCCTTCTGAATGTGTTCTATTGGGATTCGGATTGACAGTTTCTCTCCTAAAAAGAAGAGAGATTGCTTCTTGATTTGATATCAGAATCGAACCTAGAATTACTCAAACACAAAAGTTGTCAAAGTTGTGATGTGTCATTATAGATAGGTAAACAACATTTTTAAGTTTAAATTGAAGATTATTTGGCAAATTAATGTGTGACAATAAAAACAAATTTTAAATAAATAAAGTAAAAATGGACACAATTGACTTTTTATCATCCTATTCATCATCTTCTTCATCATCAAGCGATAATGATATGATTGTAGTAGAAATTTTACTGAATGAATTCGGAAAAAAGCCACAAGGTTTTGGGGGCTGCAAGTGACGTTTCACAAATACAATGATACGAAAACTTCAGAATCGAATTAGGACTGTTTGTGTGTTTTATTGGCATTCCAAATCGGAGAGTTCTTCCGAATTGCCAATCGAAAAGGTTATAAGACTTTTTCACAACTTGTTCATTTTTGACAGTTCACCATGTACGCATTTTGAATGTGGTCTTCAAGTTAACAACAGTGAACAAAATCTCCCTTATCAGCTTTTTTTTTGGAGATTTTTGTTGTTTATTTTTTGTTATGCATAAAATCAACAAAAGTCTCCAAAAAAAAAGCTGTGAGGTTAGCTTAAAGAGCTTATATCTTGAGTTCTAGTAATCGGATCGTCAAGATAAAAGTCTTTACACTTAGGAAAAATGACAGTGCATCATTTGTCATTTAAAAAAAAAAGAATTTAAGTGATAATTCTTCTAATAAAAAATTGTAAAAATCGCCATTTTCAAACCCTCACCCCCACCACCGGCGCCAAAAAAAACCTGCGAGACTTTTGTTTTCTATATCACGACACATACACCTACAAACCCTCATACTCAATTTTTGGTTATATTTCTAAACCAATGCTGTCATCTCTTAGACTAATTCTATAGAGTTATCAAACTAACTGGATTCTTACTAAAAAACATTTTCAAAGTTCCTATCCTTCAAATTTGCAATATTTATTATGTACATTAATGTCTGCATACAAAACGAGGAAATTAATCTCAATTAACAATGATTCTAAATGCATGCGAATCAAGAAAATTCGTTACAATTATGTGTATATATTTCATATAAAAAAAGAAACTTTAAGGCAACAAGAGTGTATGTTTTTCATAAAATTAGATCTTTGTATTTTTTTTAATTTTATATTTTTTCTGTCAACTCTGGCACAGCTTTAAAAAGATCAGCTACCAATCCAATATCCGAGACTTGGAAAATTGGCGCCTCTGGATCTTTGTTGATGGCCACAATTACTTTTGAATCCTTCATGCCAGCCAAATGTTGAATAGCCCCAGATATTCCAACGGCGATATATAGATCCTAAAAAATCAAAGTACCTACAATTAAGTTTTCCCTCCTCATTTTGCATAAATCAAATTGTTGTAGAAGACTTACAGGAGCAACAATTTTACCAGTTTGACCAATTTGTAAATCATTTGGCACAAAACCAGCATCGACAGCAGCACGGGATGCACCTACAGCTGCTCCTAATTTATCAGCTAGATTGTACAATAACTTGAAATTATCACCAGATTTTAGACCACGTCCTCCAGACACAATAACTTTAGCACCAGCCAATTCGGGACGATCGGATTTGGTAAGTTCTTGTGAAACGAATTCGGACAAATCACTTTTGTATTCACCAGCTGGTGCTTGTTCTATGGCGGCGCTACCACCTGCAGCAGCTGCTTCGAAATTTGTTCCACGAACGGTGATGACTTTGATGGCGTCTTTGGACTTGAGAGTTAAGACAGCGTTTCCTTAAAAGCGTTTTAAATTAAATAAATAGGTTTAGAAAATTATAATTTAAGGTGCTTCCATAAGAATCTTTTGCATAAGAGATATGTGCGCAACAGCTCGTGGAGAACCAGGGCCTATAGTGACTTTTAACTCCCAACTATTACTCTGTGTCTGGCGGCAGGAATGATGGGTACCTACAATTTTTTGCCGAATCCGAACGGCTAAGGTTCATATCCATGATAAGAGATGTTGGATGATTTGTCAAATTTTTTGTTTTTAGGTGGAAAAGGCTGGGAATCGAACCAAGACATCGAAATTGGTTCTCCACTGGGATTGGTCCTATTTTGTTCAATTATTTACATTAATTTCTATTTGGACCGGAAACTCAACTGGTTTTACGGACGATATAGGATGCTGTTACTCTAATCTAAATGAACGAGAATTAAGGTACTAGACAACCACCTTAATCTACTTTATTCGACTGTATCCTCTCCCAACACAATTAGATAGTAAAACTTTTGGCCCTTGTGAATAATACGTGACAATAAATCGCTTCCCAACATAAGTGACATAGAACTACACAACATACATTTCTATGTGATTCAAATCTTAAAGTGCCAATATGATTCAGCTTTGGAATCACGTTTGGCTTTGAATTAAAACCGATAAGTAGAATTTCGAGTAAGTTTTCATAAATGCTCAGAGTTTTACTACCTTTGCTTTCGGCCATTTTAGATGTCTTTTCTCTGTGATTTCGACCTTTTAACGTCGGAAGTGCAACTCTCATCCCATAATCCTGGCATGTGTTCAAGTTAATATTGGAATAAAAATATCGGGCCGTTGGCTTTTTCTTATTCCTAAACAGTTCGCCTTGAATTTTTTTTGAACAGGATAAACACGGTTGTATTGGCAATGAAGTCTCAGCCAGAGATTATATTTTAGTCACTGTGCTTTTGAGCTCGGACGTATGGCAATAAAAAAAAAACTATCACACAGGTTAAGTGATTTAAATTTGTACCCTAACTATGTAGCATATTTTGCTCTATTTAATTTTTGCACAAATTCACGAGCAACAAAGTAAAAGCTTGCTGGCGATTGGCCAGCTAGATTGTAATCTAATGAATTCGTGAATTACATAACAACGCGCTTATCTCTCATTTTTATTAACGACTGACTTACCTGCATAAATTGTTCTGACGAAAGTGTCTTCGGACTTAACATCGATGATTTCCGAAATTGGCGAAACATCCAATTTGGCTGCGACCCTTGGCAGAATGTTTTTGCCAAAAGCTGTCGCTCCAGCTAGAATATGCGTAAACTTAAACTGATTCTGGGCAGCCAGAACAAGGGGAGTTAAAGATTCCGGAGTGAATCCCTTGAAAGAATCATTCTCGGCCACTATCACCTTTCCGACTCCTTGAATTTTCGAGACAGCTTCGGATGCCTATAAAAATTGAGTGAGTGAGTAAATTAAATTCTGAAATAGTTCTTTTCATCCAAAACACAACTTACTGGTCCGCATTTTGTTCCAGCAACTAGGACAGTTATATCGCCTCCAATTTTCTTCGCAGCAGTGATTGTATTCAATGTCACTGGGTTAAGTTTTTCGTTGTTGTGTTCCGCAACTACAAGGGTGCTCTTGCAGCGGTGCAACTTTGGGAAACAATAAATTTCATTCAATTTGCATTTTCTGGTGAAATGGAATAGTTACTTACGATGGAAGAACGAACAAAAGTTCTTGTGCTAGAGAACATGATTTTATGCAAATGAGATGCTGAGTACCTATTGGATGTAGTATTCAATAGTTTTGATAACGTGGATTAATTAAAAATAAAAGAAGATTGTTTCCGTATTTTCTAATGAAAATTTTAAAAGCAGCAAGTAGGTATGCAGACAGCAGAAAGTCCAAAAGTCAACTTCTGACCACAGATTAGCCACATGAAGATGAGAATGTTTCGTACGTTTCACCCTCCAAAACCCATTTGTTTACATTGTTGTATTTGTAATTTCTTCCCGCGTCGATGAATAGATGTGAATTGCAACAACAATTTAACCAGGTGTGTGAAGATCCCTACTGTCTATGTGTGAGGTTTTTATGGACACATTCTCATTTTTTATCTGATAACTGCCAGTTCAAGCTTGTAGGCAAATTAAAATGGCTGCCGGGGATTCTCATCTTCATGTGGCTAATCTGTGCTTCTGACTTTTCAGTATGATTAAGCGAGTTCAGGCTTTCGAGATTTCATAAATTCTCCTCCGCCAATTTGGAACATCCACCAGACTTCAGTGCGAAACAAGTAAAAAAAAAAATCAATAGTTTGACAGAGAAATATGTAGGGAAAACAAGAACATGTGATTGTGATTGGTCGATTGTTTGTTTTCCCTACATATTTTTATGTCAAAATTAGAAAGAGAAAAGACAAAGATAGTTTCTGGAAAGACTGCTTTTACACTACAGCGATTTTTAATCTTCGTTTCTCCTTTGGTTTCCTTCTAATTGCAAATACCTTTTACACGACAGCGATTTTCAATGAAAAGTTTAGTTTGTGCAAGTGAAGAAGTATCATCTCACTGCACTCTTTACTCCACTTGATTAAGCGAAGTTATCTGAGTCGGCGACGAATGAAAATAAAACACATTCGAACAATAAGGAAAAGCACAAAGAAGAATGAGCGATAACTCTGCAATTTGTTCAACCTCAGCAATTTCGTTTACCCCGGCCACCACATACGTCCCTCGCCCACGTGCTTAAAAATCGCAAGAAGAAATTGCATGGTTTAAAAGCAGTCAAAGGCCTAATTTTTTGCAAGACCAAGAAACCGGAATGGGATTTGTCACCAAAAAGTAAAAAGAACAATATTTTCTGTGTAAATTTGATTTTCTGCAATGGCGATGGAAAATTAGGAGGTGAAAGGCTCTCCCAAACCAACGCGAAACATTCGGCGCGACAACGAAACTTCCGCCTGTCTTAATTTATTTACATGGAGATTAATGGGAGCACCCACACTGGCGCGATGCGAATCTTCGAACATTATTCAGTCGTCGCATATTCGCGCGAATGTTTCGCGTTGGTTTGGGACAGCCTGAATCCAAAAAATATAGTCTCTTTTTTACATCAAAAGTAAGGAATTATGATGAAAAAATGCGCGCTGAAATGGAGATCTCATAAAACTGAACTGACTAATTATTGTTGACGGTTACTTCAATTCAACAGCGATACTGAGACATCTAGACGTGAAAAATTGTTTCATTCAGCAAAGAAACTAAACACTTTTCAAGTTTTCGCCTACAAGCCACAACGCGACGTTCACTTTTAAGTAGCTAAACACAATAGATGCCCGTCATGACGCGCGTCTGCACGCACCTGATATAACTGATTTAAAGTTTTTTATAAACCAAAACTGTTATAATTGGCATATCTAGAGTAACTTCCTAGTTTTAAAGTATGTTTCTACCTAAGGCTTATCTCCGTTTAGATTGAATCAATCTTTAAAATGTTTCCACCGCACAAAAAGACTAAGGCAGGGCGCACATAAACCGGCGGACTCTCATATAATCCCGAGTGCTCAAAATCGAAACCAAACTGTTTAGTTGCATGTGCGCGCCTGGCCTAACAAGTTAATAAACTTTGACATTTATATTTCAAAATGTGTTCAATGGTGTAATATATGTTCGATTTGTAGAACTATTGCCACTATGAAGATTAAATTGAAATCTCGTTTATTTACGAAACAATTTGTTTGAGAAATCTTCGAGATTTGAAGAAGATTAAGGACAAATCTAATAAAACCTGGTGAAAACATAGTAATTCATTCCATTCTGGATATACAGGGTGTCCCGTAATGAGTGGATAATACTGCAGCTGGTGATAGCAGGTCTTATGACTGCTCAGAAAAAAAATATAAAAAAAATATTTTTCTTGTGGTCTAAATGGTATAATTTATTTTCAAAAAATTTTAAAAAATTTAGGGTCTCCTAAAATACCTAATTACAACGGCCACCCATAAAGGATTCTTGTTATTTTTGTATTTTTATAATATTCTTGAATAACCGTTCTAAATGATGGGTAGTGAATTTTAACACCAGCTGATGCATTTTTTGTGTTATAATTTTTTAAAATTATTTTTTTATTCAAAAATAATTCAATATTTTTTTTCACCAAAGTTTGAAAATTAATAAAGAGAAAAAAATGTATGAGAACATAAGTGGCAAATTTGATAAAAATTGGCCTGTTTAATGTACTTTCCAAAATGGTATAACATATGTTTGTGTCTACAACCATGACCAATAAAATTGGCATTTAATCTACTAAAGTAGTTTTTTAACATTTTATCAGATGAAATTAAGTTACAAAGTTAAGTAAACACTACGACGACGAATGAAATAAATTTTTATTTTTATTGCATTTAAAAATAACCGTTATTAAATAAAGGCACTAACATTTAACACTAGTTGCTGGATTTTTTTTTAATATTTTTTTTAATTAATTTTTTAATAAAAAAATGATTAAATATTTATTTTGATGTTTGATGACAACAAAAATTGAGTTGGAAGGAAAAGTCAATAGATATACCAGTGTCACTATTATGTCTGCTAAATTCACTAACTAAAATAATAGTATGCACTTTCAAAAAGTTTTTGATTTAGGTATGGGAAATGCGATAAATAAAACAACAGTATTAAAAATTATGATATATTTGTAATTTAAATAAATTTATTTTAAATGTTCAAACTGTCCCCCATTCACTGTGATACAGGCTCTGCATCTTCTAATGAAGAACCTCTCAATAAAACGAGCATATTGGCGCTCAATTATTTTCATCACAGCGTCTTGAACACGACGACGCAATTCCGTAATGGATTGGTTTAGTATAAACCATTTCTTTCAGACATCCCCAGTAGAAAAATGCAAAGGATTTAGGTCTGGCGAACGTGGTGGCCACAAAATTGGGCCCAGACGGCCTATCCACCTGTTGGGATACTTTTGATTCAAGTACCTCCTTACATCTACAGCATAATGAGCAGGACATACATCGTTTTGAAGCCACATTGAATTCCTTAGCTCCTCGGACACTTCTTGCAATAGAGTTGGCAAATTAGTTTGCAAGAAATTAAGATAGGCTTCACCATCTAAGTTGCCTGGTAATTCAAAAGGGCCTATAATTTGTCCATTCAGGATACCTGCTCAGTAATTGATTTTGAATTGGTACTGCGATCTGTCCTCGTTTTTATTTATCGCATTTCCCATACCTTAATCATAACCTTTTTGAAAGTGCATACTATTATTTTAGTTAGTGAATTTAGCAGACATAATAGTGACACTGGTATATCTATTGACTTTTCCTTCCAACTCAATTTTTGTTGTCATCAAACATCAAAATAAATATTTAATCATTTTTTTATTAAAAAATTAATTAAAAAAATTATTAAAAAAAAATCCAGCAACTAGTGTTAAATGTTAGTGCCTTTATTTAATAACGGTTATTTTTAAATGCAATAAAAATAAAAATTTATTTCATTCGTCGTCGTAGTGTTTACTTAACTTTGTAACTTAATTTCATCTGATAAAATGTTAAAAAACTACTTTAGTAGATTAAATGACAATTTTATTGGTCATGGTTGTAGACACAAACATATGTTATACCATTTTGGAAAGTACATTAAGCAGGCCAATTTTTATCAAATTTGCCACTTATGTTCTCATACATTTTTTTCTCTTTATTAATTTTCAAACTTTGGTGAAAAAAAATATTGAATTATTTTTGAATAAAAAAATAATTTTAAAAAATTATAACACAAAAAATGCATCAGCTGGTGTTAAAATTTACTACCCATCATTTAGAACGGTTATTCAAGAATATTATAAAAATACAAAAATAACAAGAATCCTTTATGGGTGGCCGTTGTAATTAGGTATTTTAGGAGACCCTAAATTTTTTAACATTTTTTGAAAATAAATTATACCATTTAGACCACAAGAAAAATATTTTTTTTATATTTTTTTTCTGAGCAGTCATAAGACCTGCTATCACCAGCTGCAGTATTATCCACTCATTACGGGACACCCTGTATATTTTATGTTTTCCATCTATTCTGTTCCTTGCTTATTATTTGAACTTTGACAGATAGGGACTATACTCACGGTCTATTGAACAAGACAGAACTCAGATGACGATTTGCCTTTCATATCCGCACCAATAGTGGTATAGATCGAAACCAAAATATTCACACTGATAACTAAATTCAGCAGGGCCTATCTGTGTGTGTACACGTTATCTGTCAAAAAATTTGCACCTCACTCTTGCGGAATCAGAAAATTGGAAGTGTGTACCTACACAAATTTTTGTGTATTTATATATTTTATTGAAACTTAAGTTTTAGTATACTTTGAGAGACAAAATTGAATTATTGGCAGTAAAAGCATATAATATATATTTATTATGTGTATTAATAGTACTTTATTTTCTCATAAATATATCTTTAAGATTAATCTTGTCTTCTTCTGCGATGTGTAGGACCTCTAGTTATTTCTTCTTCATCAAAATCATAATCATCGTATAATAGACTTTGATCTCCGTTATCGTCTTTTATATTTGTTTCAATATTCAAATGCAAGGGATTGTCGTCTTCTGTGCAGTTTTCCACCACTGTTCCGTCTTCGTTGACACACTTTTGCTCTTCTATTTTAAAATCATCACTTTCAGGTCCCAATGGAAAAGGAAAATCGTTGGTGTCATCGGCAAAACTATTAATAAAATTACTACTGTATGTTGGTGGCAATGGTGGTGGTAGCTGTGGGGGTGGTAAATATAAATATGGTTGAAGGGATGGATAAGACACAATTGGTTGGTTCTGCCCATAACCACTGTAATACGCTTGTGGAAACGAGGAACTTTGTCTGCGAGTACTTGATCTACCAAAGCACGGCAAACAAACTCTTGGAACTTGTCCTCTAATAATACTTAAATATGGTATCTGAAAACATCGGTCACAAGTTGATTTCGATTCAAATTTCCGATTACGACTCAAACTTGAGTCTGTCTTGCAGCTTATGAACGGCCATTTTGAGGTGTACTGACATCCTGGACGTCTTCGCAATGGCAGATACTCAACTGTCTGGGTACAGTTGTCAGAATCTGTTTCACTACATGAGACAACACGCTTTGAACGCATCACCCGAGAAATGCAATGTAATCCGCATGTCTGCTGACGTCTGTGGGTGCAAATTGGCCCTGTCGGACTGCTTCGACATTTTTGTGGTTCAATTAAATGACAGCATGGTCCCTTTTCCGTATAGCCAAGACCAAATTTGCCACCAGTTCTTGAAACCTTGTGATAGATGGTAAAATTGTTCTGGCTATTCGTTGTGATATTTCCCAATCTTGTGTTTATAATATTACGAATTTCATTCGTAAGTCTTATGATATTTGTTTGATTGACTTTCGATATGGTTATTGGTAAGCCATAAAGCGTATCGTTAATACCCTGCACCAAAATATCTTGGTCGATCAAAATTGGACATATATGACATTTGTCTTGACATTTCACATCTCTGGATCCACAGTTGTCAAAACATTTATCACGACTTTTCGTACATTGTGTGTATTGTTCCAGTGTTGGGTTTTCATAATGTTGAGCTACAGTATTAATAATAATTGGATCTGGAGAATTGTCGGCAATAGACTTCGAGGCAGATGAGATCAGTGTCATGATACCAAAAATACATTTTAGAGCATCCTAAAAAAATAAAGATAATACATTTTTAAAATTAGCTATTGAGTATGAGTATAGTAAGGCCTGGTATATATGGTGCGGAAACATGGACCTTGTCAAAGATGGATGAGAACGCTTTATTCTATTTTGAGAAGAAAATTCCCCGGGTGATTTTTGTTGAATGAAGGAGAAGATACAACAACGCACTGCACAGTGACAGTTTCAATTCGAAATTTGAGTAAGTAGAGTTCTGATATTCAAATTCATGCTAACTATTTTGTGTTAAAATTTAATTTTAACAATTTCACATGAATTAAAAAATTGAAAGTTAAAATATATTGATGTCATGAAATTTTCTTAACTATGGTTATGGATTTGGTTGCAGCTCTTTTCTTTTATAGGGAAAAAGAAATTTTAAAATTGGATATTTTTAAGATTTATTTCGCATTCTGAGCTTTTGCCAGATAGATCTTTCAATTGTTGTCTGTTTGAGTAACTTGTATTTTACCGTTATATTCGATATGTATGTAGTTAAATTGAGATCAAATAGTTATAATAATCAAATGTTTTTGAATAAAGGTTTTGTGGAAAATTTGATATCAACAACAGTTTTGACTTTGAAAGTCATATGTAAAATTGAAATTCGAACTTCATTTTAAAACCTCTAAATAATCTGAAGAAGTAGCCCGTGGTGTAGACATCCTCTCCGCATTATCCTGTTGATAACACGCACAAAGGAATGGTTGAGAGTTGTTGTAAGTCACTACACTAGGCCCTGGTTCACTTTGATCTGTCACGCGTCACGCCACTAAATTTATTTATTTATAAATATTTCGAAGTAGCCAAAATACCGAACACGATTGTAACCCAAGCTTTAAACTAGTACCTTGGTTGCCATGTTTGGTCTGCAGTAAAAAAAAAAAATAAAGAAAATAACGGTTTCGATTCCCGATTTGGTCGAACACACCTTAACAGTTGGAAATACGAGCAAAGAATACCTTCTGACGGACTGCTTAGTTTATGCTTTATATTGCATATTTCATAGATAACAAAGCGTTGTTATAGCAAAATGTGTAAATGATAAAAAGCTATGCAAACATATTTATGGTTAACTTTTATTTACCATCCACTCAGATAAAATAAATATAAAGATAATAAAATGCATTTGAAAATCGAAAAATAAGAATTGCTTGAAGTTGATGTTGTTCTTGGCATATTTAACCGTAATAAAATAAGAATAATTTAAAAAAAGAGATGGGTGCCAAATTTTTGTTTTATATGAGTTAGGCAGATTTTTAAGGTGCAACTTTAATTATTATGTGAACGCCGCGCGCAGTTGAGCTTTTGTGAGAATTGTGACAACTCACAATTATGGCTGCATTGATAATAGTCGTGTTTTTTGCAAACCCCGAGGAAATTGGTCGAAAAAAACGATGACGTGTCCTGCAATTTACATGTTAAATGCAACAACAACTAATTCTCTTCGGACTAAGCTAAGCACGGAGAATTCTCGGGGCTTAACTTTAGCACGGAGAAAAACTGTGTTACCGGCATGAATTGCATACGTGTTATCGATAGTTTGTATGGAAACTCCATTTTGTTTCTGTAATGGCGTCGCCAATACCTGATGTCGTTTTTTTTCAAACAAATCCCTCCGGGATTGCAAAAAAACACGGCTAATGAATCGCTTTTGCTACTGTACCTACAACTAAAGTGTCCCTCTGACAATAGTTTTACCTTAGGAGTAACTGTGAAATGATTTTCATCCGAAGCTTATTTTTTAACAATAATGAGGTGAAAGTGGAAAGAAAAAACACAACAATTATACATAAAAAATAAACAAACATAAAGAAGAAACACACTGTTTTCACACCGATCCGTATCGTTTTATTTTCATGGCTTGAACATACGCGATAATTACATATGGCTGATATTTAATCTCGGATAAAATTTAATATCTATCTATATTATGTATTTATGTGGTTAAGTTTTATTAATCAATCATAAAAATCATCATCCAAATTGTCTGTATAACCATATTCAGCTTTGCATGCAATAGCTCCTGGATAGGTTTCACAATATCTACTCAAGTCAAAGTTCTTGCAAGATTTACAAACTCTATTTTGACAATATGTCTGACAGTAGCTTCCGGTCATCATGTCTCCGGTTGTGCATCTAGAGCAGTCCGGATAAAATGGTTCTGAAAGAAAATCAAAATTGGAAATATGTATGTATTTTCATGTTGTGGTGAAATATATACATATGTATATGTAGAACTTACGTTGATTGTAGCCACAGTCGGAATTTATACAAGACTCAGGGGGTTGCCTTACTACCCGTGGTATTAAATTCAAATTACCCTGTGAACAAACGGATCCACACTGCTGGTAGCTATGACTTCTGCAGACATACCGATCTTCCCACAGGCATGCATTTGGAGTGGTTATCGTGCAACAGTTTGGAGCTATTGCAGGCTGGGGAGGTGGCATGACCATAATAGGAAGTTGTGGTGGTGGAGGAGGCATATACATAACCTGTGGAGGAGGTGGTGGTGGTGGAGGCGGTGGAGGTAGAGGTGGTTGTGGAGCTGGTACATAAATAATCTGAGGCGGTGGGAGTGGTTGTCGTGGAGATGGTATAAATTGAACACGAGGCGGTGGAGCAGGTATAATGTGTACTTGAGGTGGTGGTGGTGGCGGAATAATGATTTTAGGCGAAAAAGGAACTTCGTTGACATCTGACGGTGACTCTGTGATATTAATATCAATGTCGTTGGTGTAATTGATTTCATGATTGGATTGAGATTGATTGACATTATTTGTGATAACAGCAGTTGTCATTAGAAGTACGGTTGTGTGATTGTGTGCTTCAGGAATGGCACAGCGTTGGCCATTCCAAATTGTTCCTTCAGGACATATAGTTTGAATGCATTTACCATCTTTATAAACACCAATACCACAATAAATTAAATGACAGCGAAAGTTGATATAAATCGTTCCATTTGGACATATAATAGGAGGAGGTGTTGGTGGTGTTGATGGTTGCGATGGTGGTGATGGTTGTGGTGGTGGTGGTGGCGGTGGTGGTGGTGGCGGTGGTGGGGGTGGTGGGGGTGGTGGTGTTAGTGGTGGTGGTGGCGGTGGCGGTGGTGGAGGGTGGAACCATATTGGCGGTTGTGGTGGTGGTGGCACTGGAACTGGTATTGGTATTGGTATTGGCATTTGAATTGGCATTGGCATGGACATTTGCATGGGCATTTGCATGGGCATTTGCATGGACATTTGCATAGGCATTTGCATTGGCACTTGAACTGGACATGTTTGTTGACAAGGTGGTTGGCAGTTTCCTTGGCATTGCACCGGCTGATCCACACTGATCCTCCTTATTAGACACACACCATTCTGTAATACATGTGATGTGGGACAGTTAATTGGAGTACACATTCCATTGACAAAACTATATCCTTCATGACATGATGGATGTGAATTAGACTGTGAATTTGAAAATATTATTAAAAAATTTAATATTAAATTGATATTCAAATTAAAATAAGAACACCGTGTGTCAATTGCATTAAAATTTGTAGTCTTTATCTCTTTGATTTTTTTTTTACTTAACAGGTAAGTATATATACACCTCACTGGTGTCAAAATTAAACTAGGTTAAAGTATTAAACACAACACACATTAAGTTAAGCAGCGCTAATGAAGTGAATCTTTACGTACAAAAAGTAAAAATTTAAATTAAAATTTCATCAAAATGTTAACTGAATACAATCTTGAGATTTATTTTTGACACTTCACCGCAGTGTATTAAATTAAACTCAAATTTAACACGATTTTAATATGTTTGGCAAACAGGTTCAAATGAAATAAAAATTTATAGACATTAAATTTACCCAGATTGGTTGAACAGGAGTTGCACTAGAAAAATTCAACAACAAACTATTGAAAGCTATGCAAACTATGAATATTTTTACGAAAAACATATTTGTTCCGTTGATACTCTCTGTGCATCGCAACGAGATGCAGAGAATGATTTTCAAAAGCGCATCGCTTTTTAAAGATCAATTTTTGACCATGAAATATTAAAAAAGTATTGAATATGCGGATGTTTAGACGAAAGATGTCTGAATAGATAACATTATCGTAAGAAATAAAAATAAAACATAACGTACGACTGAAAGTTGCTTTCTTCTATACCTTACTTTCAGAATTTGACTATATGTTAAAATTATTTTTATTAACTGGTACCTATAAGATATTTAAAACCCCATAAATAAATGCAAATCAATAATGAAATATTTTTAATCAGTGAGTGCAAGTTCAATGATTCTAATAATTAACAAATTTACCGTAGTACCTACCTATAGGTGAATTTACGAGTAAATAAAGTTAAAAACACATTTGTTACTTTTTTGCCGAAAATAAATTAAAAAAACGTTTATGATTCAATATAAATAAATATAAGGTACCGAACGTGAGTTAGCAGTTTGTTTTTGGTTGATAAGACATTTTAATTCTTGTATTAACTTTAGTTCATCGTTTTAATTAATTTGTGAATCAGAAGATAATTAAGCATTTTTATTAATAAGGGTGTTAAAATCATCAATTACACTTGTCGAATATTTTCGTTTATGAATTTGCTGTGCCATTTGCAGCGTTCTTAAAGATTAGTATTCGGTTTCACAAAATTTTAAAATGACCTATTTTGTATGGAATAAACGTCATTTTAAGATTTAAAAGCCTGATGTTATATTTATGAAATCGGCCATGAATTTATATAAAAATTCTATTCTCGAATTCTGTTATGTATGAAAATATTCTACAATTTTTCCCACTCTACATTTATTCACCTCATATGTTCACAAAAAGAAAAAAAAACTTTATTTTACTCCTGAAGCTTAGATCTCTAAAAAAATATATAATAACTAAATGGTTGAATCTTCAAGAAAAAGGTATTTTTACCAGTATTTAGACCATAAGAAAGAAGTTCAAGCAGACCCAAGTTAACACATGGCCTTATCTGTAAAAAAAAAACCCACCCATTTTATTCATTTCTCTACAATTTAAATTTAATTATTTGTTTCTTACATTTAACTTCAATGCAATACCCTATACTATTAATATTTGCATTATAAAGATTAAAGATGCAAAATCATAAAAAAAAATGTGACCCAATTTTTAAAAACTTCGATCATCATCTTCATCAATATTTACTAAAATATTTTTCTAAATCATCCAAGTATTTCAGTTGATTGTGAGTATTTCTACAATTTACTTGAAACTCAAGAACACAAAAATTTTAGTTTAAACAAGTATAATTGGAATAAACTATACCAATGGAACGGTTATTAGTTGCATTATTTGTAATACATTCAATTCGGTTTGCTTATCAGCAAGACTTTGTGAGTTTATATTTTTCTTTTATAAAAATTTGGTTTTAAATTCATGTGCAATTGACTATAATTTAATATTTACAATAAGTGATTTACATCAATTATTTTCAATAAAGAAAAACACAAAAGTATGTCAGGGTGAGGCCACTCTGCCTAAGGCGTCAGTTATATGAAGCTATCATTGAAAACCATCATCCAGCTAAGGATTGTAGGTTTTTAGAAGATACATATTTTTGTCCAAAAATTGAATAGTCTTTAAAATGAAGGCTTTGCGAGTTTGGCAATTAACATTTATAGAACAAATCCGTTAAGATGGCATGAAAGAGCTCTCCAAAAAAGTCTATATTATTTCAATATTTTTCTATTGTGTTAAGGCACACCCACTTATGTTTTTGGTGTTATAAATTCAAAATTTGTTGAAAAATTTCAGAATTTTGTATACAAAATATTTTACTATTGATCAGGACCCTCATCTATATAAATCATTAACTAAAAATTCTTTTTTTTTTTGTTTTAGAATGTTTGCCCCATTGGAACAGATTATTTTAATGGCCAATGTCTTCGATCTATGTGCCCAGAAACTCATTATCTTGTTAATGGAGCATGTCTTTTGAAACCAACAAGAACTACATCTTGTGGCCATGGATTTGATTTAATCAATGGAATGTGTGTGCAACAAAATTGCCCAATTAATTTTATAATGATAAATGGATTGTGTCAGGAAAAAGTTAATAATCCCCCATCACTCTACTGTCCTAATGGTAGTATACCATTAATTTTATTGTAAAATAACATTCGAAAATGTAAAATTTGTGTTTGTTGCTTTTTTTTGTAACTTAAGGTTTCTCGATTCAGCAAGAAATGTGTTTTCCAAATTCTGGAGTTATTACATCACCATTTTGTCTACCAAGACCCTGTCGAACATTCCAATGTCCGTTTGTTTGTGATGGAACAACAACAACCACAACCACAACAACAACAACACCAAAACCAACAACAACACTAACAACAACACAAATAACACCAACAATAACAGAGCCTCCAGAAATATGTCCTCCGGAATATGTGATTATCGATGGAGAATGTCGTTTTGTCTCTTGTTTAAAGGGTACATTCTACAGAGGACGTTGTCTCGAGCCAGTTTGTTCTGATGGTCTAGTCTGGACAGGTTTGACATGCACCCAACCAGAAGTCATCACTACAATTCTGGAAATCAAAAATAATTTTATCACCCAAACAAATGAAACTGGTCCTGATTTCCATGCATCGGAAGTTATAAATAATATTGTTTACCTAACTGAAACCAATGAAGCCACTACAAAAGAAAATAAACCCGCCTGCACAACGACACCAAGTTCAAATAAAAATTGTTGTACTATCATAACACCGAGGATGTGTAAGAAATTCAGTTCAAAATGGGTCTGCTTTAACCGTCAATATCGACAATGTGGCGAAGTTTGTGGAACACAATCTGTTAAATACTTAAGAGTCCCTAAGGTCATTGAATATCCAGGAATGTTAGTCATACCACCAAATCCTGTGTTGCATGGTTGTTCTGGAAATGAATGCAAGATGAGCGGTAAGTGTTTTTACTTATTGGATTGAAATAGCGTTAAATTGTATGCCAAGTTTAATTTTTGACACTAATGAGGTGAATCTTTTCGTAAACCGAAACTTCAAAAATTAATTAATTAGTAATTAATAAAAAGGAGTGGGAGTATATTTTTTATTTCGGCTCGGCATAGAATAGTTATAATGACTTCGTGTAAAAAATCAATCTTGATATTTAAGTGGACATTTAAGTCTAAATGTCGTTTTCTTTTGGACGTTCGGAGTACTCCTTTTGCACTTGATTGCAATACAACTACTCCAAAGACCTTAGAATTGGCTGTTCCGAGTAACGTTTTCGGAATGTTTTTCTGCTTCATATTTCATAAAGGAGTAGAGGAGGACACAAGCATCCATATAAAGAAAAAGAAGCAATTTTGTTAAATGGCGCCGAATTCAGTAGCTTGTGTGTAAATTTGCTTTTGATGTTTTATCCACCGAGTTTGTTTAGTCGTTCTGCATGCATTCTCCACCGAAAAACTCTTACACAGATCATTAATTTACTTCTGGAGTAAGCTAACGCTGGTTTAACTCACCATACTTAAAAGCTGGGCCTAAGTGAGACAACTCTTGAAAAACAATTACAATTTTCATTTATAACTTTTTAGAGTAGACGAAGCTTACACATGAATTAGATAAATGTACATACAAAAATTCTATTTTTCAGATATCGTCGACTGTTCGGGTTGCTTGACCAATCAAAAACAAACCTGCTCACCATACTGCTATAGATATCGATGCCCAAACCATAGATGCGCCTTTATAGATCAATCTGAGTATTGTACAAAATATAGGGGAAGTCCGGGTTGTAGCAGCACTGATGGATGTTTCGAAAATTTTTGTTACGAAGAAACTGCAGACCACCAAGAATGTCTATAGATTTTGCTAAGAATTGTATTATTTTAAATTTTTGTTCCATTTCATATATTGTATTTCTTTTAAATGAATTATTTGATAAGAAAATCGTAATAAATCGCCGAAGGTTAAATAATTTACGCATCACTTCACTGCTTTATTGACACATTTAGAGTTATCTATTACTATTAGCAATTATTGTTTCGTTATCTGTAAAAAATGTATATTGCATTTTTGTCTATCGAACATTCAAGTCGCAGGGAATTTAATTTTCTTATCAATAAAATAATTTCATCAACTATAGCTGAATGTATATGTCAAAGGCCTCAATCAAAAACTTAACATGAGTTCAAACATAAAGCTAGATCAATAGTTCAAAAAGGTCTCTATGCGAACACAACATAATATTGGCTTTAGATAAGATTTAGTTGACATGAGAATGGGTAAGATCTCATTCAATAGTTCCATACTCCAAGTGGTCTTGTTTTGAAATACAGGAATTTGAGTTTGCAATTTTTTGCGTACATTTCCATTTAATGCCCTAAAAAGTATTAGGTAATTGTAAGATAAAATCATCGTCCAATTTTCGTTCACTTTTATTTTTGATTCGTAAGTGTAACTTTGTCACTTTTCTGTATCGGAATGCTTCTCTTCGTTCATTTGTGGACGACATTAGCTTCATTCATATTATAGTTCTGCCTATATGACGAAAGAAAAAAAGTTATTCATTTTGGTAGAAATCCAAAGGTACTTAAAACAATATGTGCGGAACTGAAGCTAATGTCATAATAAACAAAAATGAAATGAACGAAATATTAAATGATTAAAGCCATATCCATAATCCATTTAATTGAAAGTAAGTATAACTTTATTTTATGCCGATTACATATGAAAATTGCACTGTGCTGTCAACTTTTCTTAAGTGAGTTAAGTCCGGGAGCGCTCTTCACTTACGAAAGCAAAACTGAATCAAAACTGGACGAAAAGTATCCATCTGCAGTTATGGGCGCATCGATAGCCTCTTATTCGCTTGATTTAGTTTTAAGTTTGCTCAAATTTAAGTTTGACGCTATTTAGGCGGATAAATTGGTCATTAGAGTTAGTATACCAGAAAAATGCAAATACTTTTGGTTTTCCGACTTGCTGAAATTCCAAATGACTCGACTGAGCCGGAGTGGAAGATATAATTAAGATTAAATATTTTATTACTCCCTTAACTGCAAATGACATATTTTACTAACTTGAGTTGTCTACTAATTGATACCAATCAGCAAAAATATTATAAATTACCTACAATAATATTTTCTACAATGTAGAGAGAAATCAATTTGTTATCAAAGACATATTTGCAGGAATATATCTGATAACAGCATGCCACAGGCCTTCACATTAGAAATGCACTTTTAATGCGCAAACATAAACTCGAAGGTCTCTATGTGCACATAGTACCTATTTGTTCACGATTAGCTTTTGATGATATTGCATTGGCTCTATCAGATCCATACACTGTTCATATGCTCCACTTGGCCTAGTTAATAGAAGCAATGATTAAAAAAGTGTATTAGAAAATTGATTGATAATATTGTAATGGATTAGTAAAAAAAAGCGGTGGATAAAGTATGTATTTATTACGAACTAGTAAACATCAAAAAATAACCTAGAGAACAAATTCAACCATAATTTGTTCAATACTAATAAATAATTAAAGCTACATAAATATACACGCAGCTGTTAAGATATGACATATGAGGTCTTTTTTAAGGAAACCCGCACGGCACCAATTATATGAGGCGTTTTTCTTTTTTAGTTCAGAATAGAGCTCTAAACAGAGTCCGAGTATGTCGAGCATGTTCTGAACGCCCTCTGAACGAATCGTGTTCTGACTCTGAGCACTGAACTATTTTTGAAACACACCTGAACTGTCAAAGCTGTCAAATGCTTGTGTTCAGCATTTAACACTGTCTGGTCAGTTATTTTATTCTGAGCTCATATAACGTGCTCTGAACATGCTCGGAGCGACAAAAGAAACACAAAATTGGAGCTCCGAATGCTCTGAGCTAAAAAAGAAACATAATTTTTTGTTTGACATTTCAGGCTCTTCTCTGAACTAAAAAAGTAAAACGCCTATAGAAGGAATAGGAGAATGGGAATGAACTTTTGCGGCACAGTGCCTACGTTCTGTAACTCTCGCATGGTTAAAATTGGTCGAGAAACGATGAAAAATGGAACAAAGCATATAGGATTTGTTTCAATTTTCATCGTTTCTCGACTGATTTTATCGATGCGAGAGTTACAGAACGTAGGCACTGATTGAGAATGAGAAGTATAAAGGTGCATTTATTTGCAATCCGCAAGGAAATTGGATAAAAAAAAGACATCGGGGATTAGCAAAGAAAATATTTGACGTTTCCATACAAACTATCGATAACAAAATTGTTATTCGCGCCGTAAAACCAAGAATATTTTCTGCCCCTATACGGAATTAATTGTGTTGCATCAAACACGTATACCTATTAATGTAACAAATATTCAAACACATCCAACAAACTGACACAAAAGCAGCATCTCAAAATTCGATGACACACAGGCAAGTAAACGAAGAATCTTGTGGTTTGATGCAAAATGTAGGGGGACATAGAAAAACCTGTTTTGCATTTTCAAATCTTTTCAAAGCTACAAACCTGAAAGAGAATGAAAAATCCAAAGGAATTCTGGAAAACCGTCAGGGATGTTGGAGACCTCTAATCGACCTCGAGTGTACTTATAAAAACGGAATTGCTAATAACTGAACATTTTAAACACCAACACAGTGCATCTACCATAATCCTATACCCAATACGTATATCGAAGAATTAGACGACAAAATGAAGCCTATCATCGTATCCGATCGTAACAAAATTTGATCCGATTTGTACGAAATGGACGAATGTTGTATCATATTGTAGCTGTTCCTATCGATAAATCGTATATTCCTACGAGAAAAAATCAAATATTCGTTGAAATATCAAAATCAGAATAACGGGTCTGGAATCCATTCGATGCATGACGATTATTTTGCCTTTTTCTTCTCCGATTGTCTCCGCCAAATCGTTGTGGCTCTTTTCTGGATTTATCTGTCATAAATACCTATTCAGTTAATCCAGAGTTAACTATCACCAAAGTTGAGTTGACTCGAGATACATACATGAATAGGTGACTTTATTGACTTTAAAGTTTGGCAAGCCGCTCGAAGCTGGTTGAATTTTTCATACTTTCAATGGCGAAATACTGTTATAACTGTTATAAATTAGCATGTCTCCAGTTCTTGTCCTTTGCAAAAATATGGTAACTATTTATAGTACATAAACAAGTAAAAATGTTCCACATACGCCACCGTACGCCGTCAGTAAGCTTCGTAAAAGTACGGTAAATTTGAATATTATGTCCCAATTTTCGGCAGAGTCAAAATTGACATGCTAACTTACCATTGTAGGTAATTTGGGCTTTTTGTATTTTTTTGGCTGCTAAAAGGGCCAATGAATAAAACAAATTATGAATCGAATTTATTTGATTATTTTTTTTTTCACAGAGACAGAAAAATTGACTCTTAAGGTTCTGGTTACAGCCCACAGCTGTTATAAAATTTATTTATATATACATTAACATGAACACTCAAACGACTTTTAATAGATTTAAATATTTTTAACAACTTGCAGGTAATTTTGAATTGAATTTGAATTTTTTATTTGTGCTAGATATAAAATTAGTTTAAAATTTTATATAATTAGTTTGCATTCTACATTTAAAGACACCTTAAATCGATAAGGGAAAACTATGTTTTCATCTATTGTACTCTAGAATTTCGATTTTTTTAAATTTGTGTTTTTTTTTTGTAAATTGTTCATTATGATTTGTTTTTTTTTTTTTTTGTCAGGTAAGTCATATAATTTTGCTTTTTTTTTATTTTCGTTAACGACTTTTCTTAGGTTGTCAATACTTATTTTATGCTTTTGTTTGAACAAAAAAAAGTAAAATAGTTTAATATCATTTTTGTACAAGTATTTTTTTGCATTGAGGAACACTCTTGTAATACGATTATAAAAGGTCACATAATTTTGACTAAGAAAAAAAAAATAAGAAAACATTATTTTATAGGAATTTGATCAACATTGAATGACATAGCGGTTTTTTGTTTAATTTGTAATTGCTAGCTCTTTTAGCTCGTGCTCCTCATTAACGGAGTCTTCATCATCTGACCCATGTACAGATGGAGCTGGGGTAGTGTGTCCTGGAAAAAAAAATACAAAAGAATTTTTAATAAAAACAAAACAAAAATTAGGCAACTTTCGATAAACTCACTTGAAGATGAAGGACTTGGGGGTTCACTATAGGGCCGCGAAAAGCTCAAATTGTTACGTGATCCATACATGGAACTTTCATCTAGGTAGTCTGGATAAACAGCTTGCAGGGCCTTAACTCGTGCTCGTCTGTAATACTTTGAGGTACGAACAAAAATTATAAAATCAAACATTTAAAAGAAATATACCACCACACTTACTATGCCTAGCTGCCTCCAATCGAGCAAATCACTCAACCGTTCTGTGCGGTTTCGTTGAATAATACGCTGGCGACGATTTAAACGGCAAAATTCCAACATAAAGCTCGATAATTGCTGTACACTGTTTTCGAGACCAATATAACGACGATCAACAATGTAGATGCCATAGGATTTCGGATCTTGAATGTGCTCTTCCATGAAACAGCCGAAGCCGGAGAGATTTGTGGTGATGCTTGGAATACCCATGACTGTGCATTCGGCAGGTGTGTAGCCCCAGGGTTCATAGTAAGATGGGAAGACACCTAAATGGCAACCACGAACAAATTCTTCATAATCAATGCCGAAGAGGGGATTTGTTGATGTTAGGAACTCTGGATGGAAGACTATTTTAACGCGATCGTTAACTGTGTTGAATAATTGACAGCGGCGAACGGAATTAAGGACAGGATCATTCCAGTCATCAACCTGAAATCAAAAAAAAAAAATTTAAATCTAGTTATTATAACAGCTTGGTGCTGGAGTGTACATATCGCAAAAGCTATAACGTATATTGAGAATGGAGATACGTTTCAAAAAGTAATCAAAATACATGTATTACAACAACAACACGAGATCCTGCTTTCCATTGGGATCACGTTTCATGAACCAAAAGTTTAGTTTTTGCTTCTGCTTCTCAGCTTTGCAAATTGTTAGTAATTTTGAAAGAAAACAAACGACGAATAAATGAAAAAAAGAAAAACGTAAGGAAAAAAGAGATAGGTATACAACACAGTTGTCACTAAGATCAGTATCCATGTACACGATGCCATCAGTACACAGTACACTGCATATCGCATCAGTAGAAACAACAAGAAAAATTGGCATTTTGACAAGTGGAAGCGCACTGGGATCCGCTAATTTCAAAGATGCGCAGAACTGAACAAAAATGAAAACGCTAATGATTTCACCTACAAGTATGTGTACTGTAATGCCAGTATACCTTTAAAGGCAAAATTAAACGTCAGTTGCATTTGACAGTACAGCAAATTCTAGATTCGGATATTCGGAAAAATCGAACTCCAGAATATTATCAAACCTCACTATTACGACGGTAGAAAACACGAAAGAAGTGGTTCCTGAAGTTCCATGTGTCAGTATTTCGATTTAAAGCCTAAACCAAAGATATTCAATCTTAAGGATGGAAATCTTTCGTACGTTTTCCCTTCCAAAACCAATTTGCTTACATTGTTGTTTTTGTAATTTCATCTCGTCAATCAGAGGCCATCAAATATTAAGTCACATAAACAGTGCCACTAAAATAATTATTAAATTGCTCTCTATAAACATAGGTAGTGAGAATTTACTTACAATATTATGTGTTGTTACTGGTGGCATACAATCTCTCTGCATTGCAAACAAACATCTCTTGATCTTCACCAGATCTTCTTTTGTTAATAGCTCGTCTGGTTCTGGAATACGTCCAGTAAGACAAGTATCAAACATTCTCTTTCCAACAACTTGTTGAATATTATTTATAGTATCACGCAATTGCTTTACAACCGCATGTCCTCGCAATGAGTCAACATTGAAATTATTTGTCTTTGCTGGGAAAATCAAGAAAGCCACCACAGTGGTGTCTGGTTTTTCAACTTTAAGCTTTGCATTAAGCCTAGCTAGTGATTCAATAAATATATCAGCGCCTTTGTTTCCGAACTCATATCGTCCAGCGATGAAAAAGTACAGAGTTTTGTCCAAATCGAAGTTCATATGGCTTTAAGTGGAAGAAAAAAAAAAACGATAAACAAAAATCAATCAACGATCACTCTCTATCTCTCTCTCTCTCTCTCACCCATAGAAATGTCCACGAACAAATTCGTTGATCTTCTCCTTGGCCACGGCATGCAAATTCTGAAATTCATGAATAGCTGAGAATTTCTTTACATTCAATCCATTGGGTGTGATAATATCTGGCTTCCGTTTGAGCAAATGTTCAGCTTCAAAACCGGTAATTTCGGATACAGTTGTGAAGACGTGCGAGAGATGTGTAGCAGCACGTTCTATACAATATCTGTGATAGATTTGGCGTTTGCCTGCCTCATCGTCAACGGCAAAATTGCTAAGGTTATTGTAAAAGTCTGTATTGCCTGCACATAGATACCGCCCCAGAAGTGTAGCATGAGTTGTAAAAACGGTAGCAATTTCAACATGGCGTGTTCTCAAAGCTATCAAACCAACTCCAGCCTGCCATTCATGGAAATGAGCACAAATTCGTGGACTCTGTAGGTCATTTTCCTCTGAGTATTCGACAGCACAATTTCTAAACTATGTTATGGGAAATACATACATATGTTAAACGAGCATTGCAATGTGTGTATATTAGTATACAAACCTCTTCCAGAAACTCTGCAATCATATAGCCCAGAATAATAGCATCGTTAGTCTCTACGTCCAAGTGTGGAACACCTAACATAAATGGAGAAAGTTCAATTTCATTCCAGGATTAAAAAAAAAAAAACCAAATAAATAAACCCACCAACATTACACTTCTCCCACAGTTCTGTCTTGAAGCCATCAAGTTTCCATGCTGCCGATCCAATATCGAATAAGATCAATTGGGGATTGCCATCGACCAACCAACGTCCAGTGTGAATCTTATAGCCACGAGATCTTAAAGCATTTACAGCTTTCAATAGAGGATTACCACGTGGAAATTCCATTTCTTCCATTTCTGTGCGAGCACAGGTCTCTTTGTACGGTCCCATCAGGCATAGCTGCTCTCCCATTTCTTCGGTTGATACATAGGCTTTCGATCGAATAACAGTATAGATTCCACCAACTTTATTAGCGACTTCCCATGCAATTTCGAAATTCCATCGATTCTCTCGCGATGCAATATCACCGCGATCAAAGTAATCCTTGAGGTCACCAGTGGACTCAACACGTGAAAATCTTCGCATCATCTGTGTGAGGAAGAAAGTTAACAAAACAGATTAGTTATTTAATCGAAAAGAAGATAAGTGTAGTGTTGTATAGATCACCGCAGCGTTCCCATCGCCATCTTCCATACGAAAGGACAATGAACGTTTCAACATTATTTTCTTTTAAAATTCCTCAATCCCCGTTATTAGGTACGAATTCAAACACGAGAACTATTCACCACTAAATAAATCAAGAACTAAGGCGACAAAATTATTCCATATAGTTAAAACATGTTTTCTGGTGCTGTGTTTGATAAGAAGATCATTATTCTTATCAGTTATGAAATAACACGTTAGGAGCAGAGTGATTATATTTCAATCTCTGATGGTTTGATTTAAACATAGAAATTGAAGCGGGAAAGATAGAGAAGTGTGCAAAGCCATCAGCGATTAAAGGTATTGAAACGAAATTACTGTTTTGTTTAATCGCTTGACCTGGTATAATAATTTGTTATGGTTTTTGCTTTTCTAAATAAATATTTGAAGTAGTTTTTGTTTTTTATTAAGTTACAGAGATAAACTTTTCTTTTTTACTGATTTCATAGGCGAAAGCCGCTGAGGTCAGGTTCAAGGAGGTTATACAATTATGCCAAATCTACTTTTTGAAGATCTTTTTGACAGCTGGCCAATCGAAGGGCATACAAAAGTATAAAGGCTGTCCCAAACCAACGCGAAACATTCGCGCGAATATGCGACGACCGAATAATGTTCGAAGATTCGCACGGCGCCAGTGTGGTTGCTCCCATTAATTTCCATGTAAATAAATTAAGACAGGCGAAAGTTTCGTCTTCATTCTGAAATATTCGAGTTGGTTTGGGAGAGCCTTAAGGATAATTACAAGTATCCTTTTTTCGGTTGTTTCATTTTTACAGATTGGGTGAGAGGTTTCGGAATCTAGAGGAAATGGAGCTACGTTACTATCACCCTATCTGTCAAAAGGACGAAAGACGAAACAACCGAAAAATGGAATCGTGTAATCAGACTCTATACCTTAATAGTTTTTTTTGTTTAATACAAATTTTTGTTACCATAAATGTTTTCAGGCAAGGAAAAAAAAATAGCAATCAAAGTCATCATGCTTTCTCTTTTTGCCTATAACGTGAATGTTTTAAAATCAGCTGATCAGCCACATAAAAGCAATAGATTCAACACGAAGGAGAGGAATGTTAACTGAAACACTTGTTACCCGGGCATAACTACCGTTATTAGCAATGCTTGCTAATAACGGTTGTAGGTAGGTACTTGCAAATATCAAGTATCTATAAGGTTTTAGGTATCCACGTCATTTTTTATATTTGCTCTTATAAGCCGTGTTCCTTTGGAGGTGGCCAAGTACTTTGCTCAGCCATTTTGAATGGAGCGCACAAAATTGGTTTTCTTACAAACCTCACATACCCGCCATGAGAGCACGAGTAGTTGGTAGTAATAGATTATTGTTTGCATCTACTTTGCTGCGGTTTTTTTTTTTTGAAATCTCGGAGATTAAATATTTATACTTTTGCTGCCGTCAAAATACTGAATAAAGTGGTTTTATGTCTTTATTTACAGCTCATTTGTGTTGTTATAACTTAAAAGTAGATTTAGGTTATAATAATAGAAACATATAGCTACGAAGTCATATGTACCTCATCTCAATAGCTTCATAAAAATGTTAATCTATAGCAATTCAACAAACTGACTTCTCACAATAGTTTATTGAACGTAATCAATAGAGTTCTGATATAATATCATTTTTTAATCGCAATGTTATTTTGTGGTTTGTCAAAACTGTGCCGATAAAATTACACACACAAAGTGTGTTGTTTGTTCAGTTTTACGAGCCTAAAACCTATGTAAGTAAGTATGTATACCATGTACTTACATTGTACATTAATGTAAAGAACTACCCTTGTGCAACTGATAAGATTTTATTTTAACACTGATATTACAAAATATTATGTATATAGATACAAATCTCTTACAGTTTATTTTAAAGAAAACCCAAAAAATGGCATAGTTGGAGTTCAGGACATGCGAGAAATCTTCGGATATGCACATATTTTGTTGACACCATAGGCTTGTTCTTTGAACACTGAAGTCACGCTGCGATCGCCCTAAATCGTTTTTTTGAAAAACCTGAACTCAACCAGTTGAGCGAATTCTGTGTTTTTTTTTTGAAAACTGGGGTCGCTCAGAACTCGCCCTAAAGTATAACTAGGTTTTTTACTGTGGTGAATAAATTGAGGTAACGAATAAACTGTCAGAGTGACATTTTTAGTGAAGCATTTGTTATATTTTGGATTTCCGTCCTGCAGGTTACTGTGTATTTTTGAAATAGAAATAATAAATATAAATTGGAAATGTAAACGTTAAAAATACCATTTGTAAACCTAATTTGAAACAAATTTTACGTTATTTAATTTTGAGTGTGGGGGTTATTTCATTGGGGAGTTATTTCACGGAGCCAACAGCCCTCGGATGTTTTGCAGAGAACCGAAAAACGCAGGTTTTTTTGACAACTATTGGGGTTGCTACCGATATAAAATTTGAGTCATTTTCAATCGCTAATTCGAAAAAAAAAACAGTATTCGATTCCGTTTACACCCATCGCAAATTGGTTCTTTATTCGCTCAACACAATAGACGCGAGTCATATCACGCGTCCCTACTTGTCAAAGTAAAAATACATAAAATCTCGTTAAAGTGAATACAATGGAGCTGCAGACGCGAACGCAACTCTGGAAGTTAAATAGGTTTTAATATTCATGCGCGCCCGGACGCGCGTCTAATGTATTCAGCCAATGATAATGTTTGGGAAAGACTCAACTTTAATGGACATAAGCTAGATTATACGCACATAAGCTAGATTATGCGCACATAAGCTAACGAGCGAATACATACTCGCAATAATGCAAAGCGGAGTGGATTAAAATAAAGAAACTCAAAGTTTTTATTTGATCAATTCTTTCGGTTGGCTTACATTTTCGATAACATAGAAAATAAAATGCACGAATATATCGCAAGACCTTGCAAGACATTGAAGCAGATTTAATGAAGAATAAGGATTGGACATATCAGGTACCTATACGAAGTTTAAACAAACATTTGAAAAAAAAACAACCAAACTTTTTTTAAGTGAGCTAAATCAAAAATTCGAATTTATCTCATCTAGGGAATCACGTAAAAATGCTCTGTACTAAATTTGTATGGCAAATGAGACGCACAAAACAACGAATATCAGAAAAAAACACTTTTTTTGGACCTCTCCACCATTGTAATGTTAAAACCTAGAACAGTTTTACACGGAACCAATACTTGCCCTATAGACCAAAAAATAAAAAGAAGCAAAAATAACCACCAAATTTGACTGCAGCTGATAGGTACCTGCAATACACTTCTATGACGATAGCCTTTATTCCAAGGTCATTGTCCTTAAATCCATTAAAAAAGGTCTACGCCCCTATATCCAAATTCGTATCGGCCGCCTTCCTATTGAAACACAGAGCGTCAATCACAAGAAATGCTGCATACACGTGAGCCCGCAATAAATATACGAAAACATTTTCAATATTTTTATATTTATTTTTATCTTTATCTTCTTCCATATGATGTTGCGGCAGTCGTGCCGTGACATTCAAATATTAGCTTGTATTTTAATTTTTATTTATTTTGAAAATTCCCAAAATAGAACGCCTTATCGTTGGTTTTGATCGCACGTGGAGGAGGTTTTGTTCTTGATTTAAAAAAAACAACAACAACTGTGACTTAAAATGTTGTTATTCTCATAAAAATGCTAATTAAAAAGCAAACACTCATAGGTATGTGCAGGTAGATACCCGTAACTAATAAATTGTGCAGCAGCTGATTTAAAATATTAACCCCCGTTGCACTTAAATGCACCGTTAAAACTAACGCACAGACGGAAACTATTGTTTGAATAGACAGCTTAAAACAAATAACATTAATTGATTTTACTTAAAACTGTTTATTTAAATATTTATTTTTTGTTTTTTTCTTAATTTTTGTTTTATTAAAAATGTCTACAAACCCTCTTGCTTTATTTATTTTTCTCTTTTCCTCAATTCTTCAACGAACGACGGTAGATGTCAAATAGAGGTCAATGCTAGCCTCTCACACACCACAACACAGTGGGGGACGACGACAACGACAATGGAAGAAATAAATTAACTTATACGAAACAATGAACACGGAATCAAAATTAACGAAGAACTTTTTCGAAAATAAATCAAAAATAATATAGGTATTTATCACTCCACCAAGTAACGTGCTCTTATCAATCAATGAATTATATTAATAAATTGATTAGCAGAAAAAAAAACACAAACAACAATCTCGTAATCGCTTTCTTTTATTATATTTGGCAGATACATACGTCTACCGGCGGCGACCACGACAAAATCGAAACACCTCCTTCGGCTGAAGTGTATCGAGAAATGAGGATGTGAGCTTGAGGGTAAGATTCTTTTCGGCAACGACAAGGCAATCACGAAGACCCCAGACCCGCCGAATCTAAAAAAGAGCACCTCGCGTTGTATGAAAATTTGGTTGGTATGTTTCTTTAATTTTTATTTGTTTTGCTTCTCTCGCTTGTACGCACGTACGACGACGACGGCCACACACCACCACCACGATACACAGTAAGGCCCGAGCAGGAAATCTCTCCCAATCCCAATAACTTGCACTTGCACCTTTCTTTTGAATCGTTTATTAGAATTGATATTTTGTACCTATGTATGTTCGCACTTTATTATTTAATAGGTATCACAATTTAAAAAAAAATTATTAACTTTGGAAAAAAGTTTAAATTTTTTATTTAAATTAATAATAATAATTAGAGCAATATGCAAGTAGATATCGTTTGTTTCCTACAATATCACGATCACAATCAATTAACAATTCGCGACCAAGACACCCAATGCACTGAAAATGAAAATTCTGAACGGCTGTACCACTGTGAGTTGCAACAGAAATGGATGTGATCGTAATCATAATAATATCGTATCTCTCTGATGCTGGCCACTGATCATTCAGTGTTTCTTGTGGTGGTGATTGTGATGGTGCCGGTTTTTTCTTCCACATCATCTTGTGCTCCCCATTTAAGAATTATTAAAAGGTAGGTAAATATGTATTCGATATAAAGGGTGTGGAAATGCAATTGGATAACTGCAAACTAACTAACAACTGAGAGCGTTTTAGCTCTTTCAACGAGATCAAAATGATTAATTTTTGTGATTTTGTTTTGATTCTATCTACACTGGCTTTAAATGATTGGTATTTTTTTTAATTTAAAAAAACTAAAATAATTACAGTAGTGGCGGGAAATGAAAGTCGAATGGCTTTTTTGTATTCAAAGAATTTACAATTTATCTACAACATTTGACTTACATTAGAAATGAAAGGCACGATATTTTTAAGGTTCACACCACACAGGTGTGAAAATCTATAGAAATCGAAGTATGAAATTATAGAAAGGGCCGCCATCTTGCTTTCGATAGTGAAATGGCGATTTCTATAGCATCCGTATTTTATTAGCGGCATTTTATCATCTATCTATCTATCTCTTTTTTCCTCCCGTTTGTTTATTTTTCATATATTCGTTGCCTTTTTTCTTTACACTATACAGGTAACACTACTAAGCAATTACAAAGCTGAGAAGCAAGAACAAAAGCTAAACTTTTGGTTTATGAAACGCGATCCCGATAGACAACTGGATTTCGTATTGTTGTTGTAGTGCTTGATTTTTAATGAACGGCATTTATCACCACTTATCTCTTTTTTCCTGCGTTTGTTTTTTTATCATGCATATATAGTATCTCTTTTCTTTACACTACAAACAAAGATTGTACAACTTAAAAGGCATCTACAACGAAGGATTATGGTTAAAATATTTACCTTATAATTGCTAAATAATGTAGATAGATGGCAGGGCAAAATTCCTTCACTCATAACGGTGCATAACATTGAGTTAGATAGAGGTGACCCGTAGGAAATTGGACGAAAAAACAATTTCAGGAATTATCAACGATATCACACAAAAAATGTTGGATGTTCCATACAAACTATCGGTAACACATTTTTATTTCGGAATAGAGCTAAGACCCGAAGTTATAAATTGTTTAATTATTGTTTGTATTTTTTTTCTTACAACTTTTATTTTAAAAATAACATAAAAGCTAATTCTAAATTTTAAAGAAACGATATTTCAAAGCGTCATCAGTAAAAGTTCTAGGTATGTGTTCTTCTCTCGAATTTTATTTGATTCTTCTACTGTAGGTTTTGTAGATACATTATGTACATACATAAGTACTTCTTGTATGTATAGATACTCAGAAAAGTGCGTTTATTTTGTGTTATATGTTTTTCTCTCTTTGTATTTACGCATGAACCTCTCTCTCTCGTGTCTCATATAGACGCATGGTCTGGTCGTGTTTAAGAATCAGCTGTTGACTATGAAATATTTCGTTAACCTTGACAACGTATGTATATCGTTTTCATCAACCTACTTGTTATCAGTATATGCCAGATATACATACCTACTTACATAAATGCCAGATTATTTACCCAATAAAAACTGAAAATTAAAAAAATATTCAATCTAAATGTAGCAGCTAAAGTTTTGGTCTTGGTATTGGATATGGCACCGCAACATTCCGAGGTGCGAATCAAGTTATCGGCTTTGATACTATCCACATTTTTTTACCCGCATTCAGTCAATGAACTTTCGGTTGAATTAAACACAAGAAATAAAGAAAAGAGTAAATATTGAAATCAAGGACCAAGAGCCGACCCACTCAACATTTTTCTTCAAAACTCTTTGTTGGGTAGAGTTAGAGATGGAGCTGGAGCTGGTTAAGATATAGGTGTAGACTGTAGATGTACATAAGATACAAATATTTGCGATGATTAGTGAAGCCGGTTTCGTAGTTCACTTTAAAAAGAAACGAAAAATGTATGCGCTCTGCCACGACCGCCCTTCCACCCTATGTCCATGCATTGTCATGTCAAATTCAAAGTGTAAAAGAATTCCATGCGACTGACTTTCATGTGAAAACACATTTGTATTGAAGAAATCAGCCTTACTATAATCTCAAATTTCATAGAATGCGTCAAGGTTTTGGAACCAATCCTAAAAAAAGTTCATGTAGGTATAAACACAAGAGAAACTTACAAACTTCAAATACATCTTTAAAGATTTCGCCTTAATACAATTTGCTTTTCAAGCAACGACCAACGCGACGACGCGACGCGCAGCGATGGTTACCCTCAGTTCTTCTCAAACTATTGACTATAATGAGTATACAACTATAAAATAACCAACACGTGTTCAACAATCAAAGAACAGATGGCGCAACGCATGTTTGAAAGTCTTTTTCTTTGTATGAAAATTTGGTGTGAAATAATTCTATACTGTTCTTTGAATGAAATTGTTATTTAGAAACTTTAAATTGGAAACTTTGAATTAAATTATTTTGAAGTTAAACAAATTAACCAAATATACACATTAATTCCAGTTGCCAAACCTTCATAATTCAACTATAATAATTACAGGTGTGTTTAAGGTGTACCTTTGTATAGGTTTGAATGTAAAATATACAACAAGAATTTCGTGTATCATTCCCCTTTCACACAACCAAAAACCGTCGGTTTAAATATTGATCTTGAGTTTATTTGTCTCAGGATCTCGATAACAATACTGAGAAATCTTGGGGTTTTAACTGCGATTGGTGAGGATTCCTAGATCTCATTTTCCTGAACATGCCTAATGACTATAACCCCTAATCATAAATTTTCTTTTTTTTTTGTAATAAAAAGATCAAAAATATAATTTGTTTTAAATTATTTTGTAATTTGTTTAAATTTGTTTATTATGTACAAACGATATCTTGATGGATAATGGAAATTTTCTAATGGCGGTACCTATATCTGAGCCTCTTGACAGTCTTGTAACGGTAGCCATCATTAGCAAGGACAGCTGATTCTTCGACTGGAGTTTCAACGGCGATTGGGGTGGCTTCTGGAGCAGGAACTTCAGATGGGGGCAAGTATTCGTTGGATGGGAGTTCGTTCACATCACGACGGTGACGGTACCTGATCCTCCTGAGGGTCTTGTAACGGTAGCCATCATTAGCAAGGACAGCTGAATCTTGGATTGGTTCTTCAATGACGATTGGGGCGGCTTCTGGAGCAGGAACTTCAGATGGGGGCAAGTATTCGTTAGATGGGAGTTCGTTTACATCACGACGGTGACGGTACCTGATCCTCCTGAGGGTCTTGTAACGGTAGCCATCATTAGCAAGGACAGCTGAATCTTGGACTGGTTCTTCAATGACGATTGGGGCGGCTTCTGGAGCAGGAACTTCAGATGGGGGCAAGTATTCGTTGGATGGGAGTTCGTTCACATCACGACGGTGACGGTACCTGATCCTCCTGACGGTCTTGTAACGGTAGCCATCATTAGCAAGGACAGCTGATTCTTCGACTGGAGCTTCAACGGCGATTGGGGCGGCTTCTGGAGCAGGAACTTCAGATGGGGGCAAGTATTCGTTGGATGGGAGTTCGTTCACATCACGACGGTGACGGTACCTGATCCTCCTGACGGTCTTGTAACGGTAGCCATCATTAGCAAGGACAGCTGATTCTTCGACTGGAGCTTCAACGGCGATTGGGGCGGCTTCTGGAGCAGGAACTTCAGATGGGGGCAAGTATTCGTTGGATGGGAGTTCGTTCACATCACGACGGTGACGGTACCTGATCCTCCTGACGGTCTTGTAACGGTAGCCATCATTAGCAAGGACAGCTGATTCTTCGACTGGAGCTTCAACGGCGATTGGGGCGGCTTCTGGAGCAGGAACTTCAGATGGGGGCAAGTATTCGTTAGATGGGAGTTCGTTCACATCACGACGGTGACGGTACCTGATCCTCCTGACGGTCTTGTAACGGTAGCCATCATTAGCAAGGACAGCTGATTCTTCGACTGGAGCTTCAACGGCGATTGGGGCGGCTTCTGGAGCAGGAACTTCAGATGGGGGCAAGTATTCGTTGGATGGGAGTTCGTTCACATCACGACGGTGACGGTACCTGATCCTCCTGACGGTCTTGTAACGGTAGCCATCATTAGCAAGGACAGCTGATTCTTCGACTGGAGCTTCAACGGCGATTGGGGCGGCTTCTGGAGCAGGAACTTCAGATGGGGGCAAGTATTCGTTGGATGGGAGTTCGTTCACATCACGACGGTGACGGTACCTGATCCTCCTGACGGTCTTGTAACGGTAGCCATCATTAGCAAGGACAGCTGATTCTTCGACTGGAGCTTCAACGGCGATTGGGGCGGCTTCTGGAGCAGGAACTTCAGATGGGGGCAAGTATTCGTTGGATGGGAGTTCGTTCACATCACGACGGTGACGGTACCTGATCCTCCTGACGGTCTTGTAACGGTAGCCATCATTAGCAAGGACAGCTGATTCTTCGACTGGAGCTTCAACGGCGATTGGGGCGGCTTCTGGAGCAGGAACTTCAGATGGGGGCAAGTATTCGTTGGATGGGAGTTCGTTCACATCACGACGGTGACGGTACAGGATTCTCTTTTGAGTCCTGTAGCGGTATCCATCATCAGCCAAAAAACCGGATTCTGAAAGTGATTGTAGGTCTAGAGGGCTTAATGCATAAGCATCATCCAGTGGTGGCAAGTATTCGACTGAGGGTAAAGCAGCATAAGCTGTGGCAATAACTGCCAATCCAACAAGTAAAAGTTTCTAAAATTGGACAAATATTTCAAGAGTTAGATTAGTAATCCAAATTGGTTTTCTAAGATTCTGCAATAGCGTTTTAATCCTAAATATACTCACCATCGCTATAACTGTTGATCACTCTTCTTAGAACAGCGAGAAACGATTGATGATCTGATCAAGCGGCGTGTGCGTATTTATACATCAAAACTTCTAAACTTCTAGCCAATTTTCGATGAATTAAAATCTAGGTATAGACTTTAATAGAATTCTAGATTAAAACAAAGTCATGAATATATTAAAATTTTAATCAATTATACTTTAGCAAAACATGTGGGAATCTTGTAAGAAACATACAACAGACTTCCCGCTAAAAATTTAAATCTTCACCTTTCTATTCTTGATGCCGTCGCGTCGATCTCAATAGGTTTGCAATTCATTATGTTTTATGTCTGCTATTTGAAAATCAGTTCTTTTTTTTTTTACTATTTAACTAGTAACAATTTAACAAAATCAGATAGGCTACCGCGAATGGCGTGTGTGAGAATATAAATTTATGCTGGTATGTGCGCGTGTGTGATCAATCGGAACTTCGTCCATAATTCCATAATTCCGGAAGTAGGTATATTAAATGAGTTTCTTGTAAAAATTACCTATACGCACCCAAAATATAAATAAGCTATTGAGATGCTTAATCAGAAATATCATATCAGGTCTTTTGCCTCATTCGTCAACAAACCACACTGCCGGGATGGCTTCTTAAGATATATCGCAAATTTAAAACGTCATTCCGTTATTTTCGTCGTCGCGTCGACAGTCAAAACCTAGTATCATATTTTCTTAAAAAATACAAAACTTCACAATTTGACTTTTGATCTTCTTGATGGAAAAATATTTCTTCAATCTATCTTTTTATTGGGAGAATTGAGTGGTTGAGGGTTTTAACTGACCCCGTTAATCAAGCTTAAACTTAGTCCTTCTGCATATGTCTCGTCACGTAATAGACACGTACATTATCGAATTACGTATGCTGTTAGCATGCAGTTTATGCATAAACAATTAATCTTCAAAATAAACAACAGTAGACCTGTAATAACTCAACAAATAAAAAAATGGAAAATAATGCTAATAGCGTGTTTTCCAAAACTGTCAATGTCAAAATCGACAGTCATTACAGAAGGAAAGATTCAAAATTAATTATCCAAAATAAAAACTTTCTGTCTGTAATGCATAAGTACATGTTAGCAAAATTTAAAATAATTCCTTTATGTATATATGCCTCAAAAAATGCAATTAGGTTTGTTTTCAAAATTAGATTAAAAAATGTCTGAGAAAGGAAGTCTCAACAAAGTCCAGAATTTTCCTTTTGAGAAAAGCTAAGAGGAGGATATCTGTATTGTTATTTGGTGGAAAGGAGAAAAATGGCAATTCTCAAAAATATGAACTGATCAAATTAGTAAGAGAAAGAACAACACAAGAAGAGCTCTTCACCAAATATGTATATATATATATTGTTCTCTTGTTAATTTACAAGTGTCAAAATCACGACTTTGTACAAACTGTAATTTGTTTATCTGTTCTTAATTTTAAAGCAAATGGTGGCATGTGTGCGATATATCAACAGGTATAAATAGCAAGTTCATTGTAATTGAAATTAAAAAAAGAGCCTTTTATTTTCGCATCTGTCAATTCCTACAAATCGGTGGCTGTCATTTTTGACGTTAACAGAATCAGATATTTTCCTATTATTGGGTACGTTCAGATGACGAAGGGACTTGAAGGCAAGGCAAGTTTCTCGTCTCTGATTGGCCAGCTGTCGCAAAATTTCCTTCCAATTTAGGCAACTTTTATTGGAAAGGGACTGGAAAGCTAGTCAAGAAATATCTCCCTTCATTTCAAGTCAAGTGCATTTATGTCAAAATATCAGCTGATTATATTTTGTCATTAAACAGCAAGCTGAACTTCATTGTTGAGTGACTTCTTTTTTCAACGTTTGTTTTATTGTTTTGGGTGGAGGAGTTCTTTATCAAAATAATAGAAAAGATTTAATTAAAAAATGCATCATAAGTAAGAAGTATTGAAAAAATATAAATTACCTTTCGTAATTGACTTGTGTAAGGTGTTTTTCAAAAAAAAATATCATTATAAATACTATCTGCACTATCAATGGAAGGTAAAGGTTGGAAGTAAAGTTCCAATTTTGGCAATAATGACATCTCAAAAAAATAAGTAGTTTCCTTTGTAAAATTTGCGTTCAATGAATGCGCTTGACTACATATGTAGTCCCTTGTGTCTGCTGAACGTACCCATTGACATTTTGATCATGAACGTGATTCCAAAGTTGTGTTCTTGTTTCATAGTTACCCCGTTTATTTACAGGGCCTAAAGATCGAGTTGAATAATTGTTGAATTTTCGACTCAGGTTTTTCGGTACATGCATTGAGCAATCGAATTAGATTTGAGTTGAAACGGAATTAATATGAAAAAGAGAACAAATGGCGTGATTTAATTCATTAAGCACAAAACAAATAAAATGGAGTAGATTCTAAACGTATAGATGTCAAAGAAAATGTCTATGTGTACACAATCATGAGAAAACCATAGTCGAATGCAAGAATTGTCAAGACAACTCCAAAACTTTTCAACACTATTTCAACTCGACTCCTGAAGTGTACAAGCGGGCTTCAAGCTTTCTTTAATACCTTACATAAACGGGGTAATTAACCTGCTTATATGCATGGTTGAGAAGTATTTCAGCACCCTTATGGGTGTAAGTTGAAAGTTTGGAATGACCGAAAGAAGATAACATGAATTTAAGTCAAAAGAGCAGCTGGTCTAACGGTATTTTCCTAAAACAAAATAACATCAAATCAAACTGGAAACTTTGGGTGATTTAATATTTTTGATTTTAGCTTTGTGCTAATTTGCTTACGTACAATTCGACATCATGATACACCTAACCCAAATACCTACTAGGTTTCGATTGTTCAACGACTCATATCGTAATTATGTGAAATGCATTCCGACAGCACTCAAAAAACCAAACAAATCGAAGGTTCATTATTGGGTTTCCGCATATCAATTCCTATTCAAAATTTAGATGGGTTAAACAGGCTTTTTGTCTGTTTATGTTATCTATGCGGTTAGCTTAACAGATGCCATCTCCCTGAAACCCCTTCACTTTCAGGGTGGTATTTTGTTTGTGTTTTTATTTCTTTTTTTTTTAATAGAAAAAAAAACTAGATTGATTTAACGAGAAATTAATATAAATAACTAAAAGTGCCCTCATATGAGTTTCTTGACACTCACAAAACGCTCAAGGTTGTCCCAAAAAATAAAAAATAAAATGACATCAAACTTCAAGTTCACGGGAACCTTCTCTTCCTCTTAATAAATAAAATTAAAATAGACTACTGGGTCGCAAGTGTTTGCTCTTATGGTTCAAGTGGCTCAGTGTTTTATAAGCACACATACCTAGGCACAAAAGCGTGGATGTGCTGAATTAAAGAAGACTGTTCCAAAGCATGCAATTAGTTCTTTAAATTAATGCGAAAACGGTTTGAGCTCAAAAAATAAAATGCCGTCTTATTTTTATACGGGATAGTACGGTTTCTGCATACCTATAGACTCAAATTAAACTTTGGATACAATCTAACGTATTTTTAATGCAATTCACGCACAGTCATGATCAAGATCATTAAAGCCTTAAATCCCAAATTTGAAGAAAATTTCAGCAGGGCTTAGGCTGTGGGTCGAGGCACGGCAGACAGATAGGCAAACAGACGTTACGTAATATTAAAATCTCAAGTTCGTTTTTTTCACGAATCCAAACTTGCCCTATAGTTCCTACATATATACCTATCGCAACTAAAAAACATTTTCTGATAAAGATTTACATGTTAATCTACCTTGAGTTGAGATCTGGACTATATTAAAATTAAAAATTAATCTCTAATCATCAGCATGTGTATCTAATAAATATTCTGAAACGTTCTAGATACTATGTAAAGTTAGTTTTGATAAATAAAAACAATTAACTAGATTATTGATGTTGATTTGGTGATTGATTAAATTTTAATTTGGCTTCAACTTAAGTAAAAAAAAAATGCTTTTGGCTTTAAACAATAGGCTGTTTAAATTAAGCATATGCAAAATATTTATCTTCTTTTGTATAAGTATCTTTTTAAAAGTAAAAGTAAATTTGTATGCTTTTTTCTTCCTTTTAAATAATTAATTTTATTGTATTAAGAGCAGAGTAATATAAGAGGTCATTAGCCCATTCAAGAGAACTGTATTATATTACCATTAAGTTGCAAATAAGAATAAATTGGAGCTGTTAGGTATAGTTAATGTTTTTTTGGGTGGGGTTCATAGCCTTTTGAATTATACAATCGATGTTAATGGAACATACAAACAATTTGGTTGCCATGTGAGAGATGGGATGGTATTTAAATGGTAATGGCGAGCTATAGAATCAGTTAAATGTAAAGCCAACATTACACAGTCAAATGATTTTTAACGGGCTGCTGACTGCTGACATGTAAAGACTCTCTGCTTGAAAGTTGAGGCACGGCAACTTAATCATTTTCTATCCTCCCAAGCACCTAGCTTTTAACCATTCAGCCCAAGCGCTCGTTCTTCTTCGGTGTGTGTTTTTTTTTTCCAATCCCTGGGGGAAATTGGACCAAAAAAACGAAGACGGTAGTGTTAACCAATTAAAATTTTAAATGCAACTAACAACTCAAAGTGTCAAGAGTGGTAAATGCTTGAAGAAGCCATTTTATAAAACGGCGACTTTTAGTAGTGTGTGTGTAAATTTGGGAAGATTAACGACACACGAGCGACGAGCGTTTTATTCCGCGCGTCCGTTTGTTCGTTAAACAAAAATAGAAATATAGGAATAGAAAAGTATAATTAGATTTGCGGATCCTCGTTTGAACACTCCTACTGACCCTACACGCTACACCCTTCTGTTTATTTTGTTACTTTTCACTACGCAATTACGATGGTTTTGTGGGCGAGATCGGTGAGAAGCTCTGATGTTCCCCTCACCAGTGTCACCACAAAAATATCGTCATGGCAAACAAGTAAAAATTTCTTTCTTTTCATTCCATGTGAAAGGTGGAATAAAAGGAATATTGGGCGTGTTCAATGGAATTGATGTAGGTACCTATTCTCTTGCATGGCATATTGACATAAATAATTTAAAAACAGGAAAACAATGCGAATAAAGGTGCCATGCCATAAGCACTTTAGGAATACATAATTACGCAAAACAAAAATGTATATGCATATGTATGTCTTTTTCATCATTTCTATTCCATATCCGGAATAAATAAAGAAACAAACTCACAGGAAACAGGATCATAGGTCGCCATTTTACAAAATGGCTTCTTCAAGCATTTTTCACTTTTGACATACAATCCAACGAAAAACTTTATTGTGTTATGTGTGTGGTCCTCGTCTACTCCTTAATGAAATTGGGAACAGAAAAATAGAAACGGAACGGCTTTATGGGTACTTAGTTGGATTGAAAAAGAGTGCAAAGGGAACTCCGAACATCCAAGCAAGCATTTGACGTTAAATACAAATGTCCATAAACTTGTTTCCTGGTGTGAAAGGCATCAGGCCAGGTATTATCTCATTTTAATTTTATGAGCACGTGTGTCTAGTAAAAATATATTTGATCTTGAAATTCTCTCATCGTAAACCAAGCCTAATTTTAATCATTTACATTCTGTAAGTGGCGCATTAAATATATGTACATATGTATACATATCTAACGTAAATTCTGTAAATTCAATTAATTAAAATAAATTAAACTAACTTAAGCCCAAAGGGCTCTACAAGTAGAAATTTAATAAAGCCACGGGATATTTTTATTAAAGCTATTATAGGGCTCCATTTCGTCTCTTAAATTCGTGAATTAAAATTCAAAATCAATACTTGCTTATGCGCCATTTTAACTTCTTCTTTAATCCATATCTTCCCACGATCAAATTTTGTTAATCGTTTTTTAATAGATTAAGCTTCTCATGAAAAGCTAATGATTTTTTTTATTAATAATTCAACCAGTTGCTAGTCGCCCAGCTACTGATGTAATCCATCATCATAAAAAATAATTTATTCCAACCAAATTTGAACCATCTTTTATTTTTTCTAAGTAACAAATCTTACATAAGATTAAGAACCTTCCGCCCCAGAGACTTCCGCATATACATTATTTAATGCAAATCAATTCAAAATTATTTTAGATCATGACAACTGGAAATGTAAAACAACAAAACTATAAAAATAGAATATGATGATGATCTGAATATTTATTCAAAATCTTCAGAAAAACTACTCAATCATTTCAATCACTCACAACGTGAAGATGTGTCAAGAAGTGAAGAATCTTCAAATATATCAAAACACAGTGGGACCTTAAGTGCTTATCGACTTTGGATCAATTTATTTTTATTAACAATAAAAATACAATAATATATTTCCACTTCAGAGTAGAGCATATTATACATACTTGCTTCAAATTTTGAGATTGGTTTTTAAAATCACTTAACCGCTTAGGTAAGGTTCAGCAATACATTATGTAGATATTTAATGTTTGTTAGTTGTGGACCATGAGATATTCTTAGTTTGAGAATATCAAAAACCGCATTGACCTTTAACTTGTAAAGGGCGTGTTTTTTTCTTAGAGGATCAATTTATATGGAGTGCTCGTTTCTATCTGTAATGCATTGTAGTACCTGAAGCCTTGATACGGGCACTCTGTTTCACTTTCAGTAAAATTTAAATAAATGCGATAAATAGGGGTCGAGATTTAGTTTTTTAGTAAATTTGACAGCTGACAGATGATTTGTTGTCAGTATATTTTGTCATTTCACAGTAAATAGGATTATGACAGATATCGGGCCCAGCTGATCAATATACTGTTCGACATTTCAACATCAAAATTGTGTTACATTCGAGCAGTTAGCCGCGGCAACCATAGTTACCTGAAATCACTAATGGCGAAATCAATAAAGCCAATATACCAATTCTATAAAAACACTGTCAAAATTATGTCTGTTCCCATACTGTCCAAAACTCCGAATTTCTAAGCAAAAATCTTTCAAAGTTCATTTACAAAAAAAAATCGTAGGAATTCGCAGTTTTGGACAGTACTTTTTTTAAAAATTGTGTTCGAAAATTCTCAATTTGATTACTTTAAACTTACTGTAATCTGACACCTAAAATACATTTATTCATTTATTTCGTTAAAATACTAAAATCCCCGTTCACAAGAAGAAACAAGGTGCTTGAAATTTTTGACGTTCTATGGACCTCTGCCACCAAATGTCAGAAGTGTCAGTATGAAATTTGTAAAAAAAAAATAACAATCTGACAGCACTCCCTGGTTGGAAAACAAAACCAAATCCCAAAGGCACGAAGGAGAGCCAAAAATAAAGTTGTTTAATAAATTGCGATAAATATATACTAAAATTAGTTTTTTGTATCAAACACAAATGTTCAGTAAAATTTTTAAACACTAATTAATATGTAATTCGATCGGAAATTTAAGTTCTCACTTCCAAATACAAAAAATAATCATATGACCGCCTTTTTAACACTGAAAAGAGCAAGTAAATATTTTCCAACCAGGGACTATATTTTGTTTGTGTTTTTAAATGTCTATTTAGAAAGAGAAAAGACAAAGACAAATCTTGAAACTCTGCATCACAAATTAGCCATTTATGAAGATGAGAATGTTTCGTACGTTTCACGCTCCAAAACCCATTTGTTTACATTGTTGTATTTATAATTTCTTCCCGTGTCGATGAATAGATGTGAATTGCAACAACAATTTAACTGGTGTCTGAAGATCCCTACTGTCTATGTGTGAGGTTTTTATACACACATTCTATTTTTTATCTGATATTTGACAGTTAAAGCTTGTATGCAAATTAAAATGGCTGCCGGGGATTCTCATCTTCATGTGGCTAATCTGTGCTCTACATATAAACATTTAAACTTGGAATGCGTTGGATGAAAGTAGTGTTCAAGTGTTAGGCCAGGCGCGCAAATGCAACTAAACAGTTTGGTTTCGATTTTGAGCACTCGGGATTATATGAGAGTCCGCCGGTTTATGTGCGCGGACTCTCATATAAAACCATAGTGCTCAAAATCGCAACCAAACTATTTAGTTGCATGTGCGCGATTGGCCTAAGGTTAACAAGTCGGCCTCATTTATAATGTTTATACAGGCGGTTTTAAAACGAGCGTGAAGCTCGCTTAGATACATTTGCATACCTATGTCGGTCGACTACTTCTTGAGAAGTTGGTTTGACAGATTCCGCAAAAATATTCAAAGTAGTATGGGCGCCTTCACAAACTGCCCACTCGCCACTGTATTGTAAGAAAAAGAGCTCACCATACTCAGCAATAACCAAACCTATACTATTCAGTATTCTATGAATTAGAATTATGACAAAACCCCTGTCCAAGTGTCAAATACCTATTTTGGTAGAAGTGTAATTCTTCTGTTTGGATTTGGATAATTTGAAATTATGAAAATATCTCCAACCGAGATAATAGCCGTGTTTTTTTTGCAAGTCCATATGGATTTGTCGAAAAAAACGACATCGGGACTAATAGTTTTACACGTAAATACAACAACAATCCATATGGACTTAGCTAAGTCCAGATAATTATCGGGACTTATGTACTGTAAGTAAGAAGTTCCTAAGTCCCCATGTCGTTTTTTTCGACAAATCCATATGGACTTGCAAAAAAACACGCCTAATATACATCTGGATATAAATTAAAGTTTTGCCTTTGAGTCCTCTGTCGCCATCTAGACGATCATAATTAAGATAGTTAACTGCGTGACTGCTTCACATTACAACCTTGAATTTTATTTTATTCATGTTATACTTAGACTTTAAACTCGCACCAATAAACTTCCGTATGACGGTATCAATTTGAAGCTAAACAAACACACTAAACGATTTATTTATAACATACATTCATAATATTTTTATTTTGAAAGTGGCATAATTTAACAGTTATTGTATATAATATTAATATTTTAATGTCATTTTATAAATTTTAATTAACTTGGTAAATAAAGTCAACTAAGTTCATTTACTTTTTTATGTATGCAATATTAACACAGGTTTACAACTTTCTGTTAACATTGTGACGCGAGAAGTTAATAGTGTTTCTTAGCATAGTTTCGGGCACTGAAATTAAATCTATCACACAATTTCTGCTATCGTACTTCTCTTGATAACGTCAAAACTACAGACACAAGTTATTTTATTTTTGAGATTATGCATGTTCAGAAAAATAAGATCGCGGAGACCTCAGCAATCTCAGTTACCTCACCAAAATTTCTCAGTTTTGCTGTCGAAATTCTGAGGAAAAAAAATTATGGATTCGCCCTCTGAGATCTCATTTTCCTGAACGCGCCTACTAAAAAGATGACGAGGATGACTTCATAATTAAGTTATTTTTGTAAATTTTAGAAGAAGGTACACAAAAATAAGTTGAGTATGTTCACGCTTAAGTACCTGCTTTCAAGAGTTTGTTATACAGAAAATATGTATGGTTAGGAAATATCAAAAAGACAGCTACTAAAAAATTATAGCAAAACATTTGATACTCGATAATACCCAGTGAACCTCAAGCATTAGATAGATCGATCTTTTACTCAATTTGAATTCTTATATGACGGATGTTCATGTTCTTGAAACTGTGAGAGCTTTATCAGAAGCTTCGTGCTTACTTATTGCTTTGCATTTAATATCAAGCAGTTAAAATGGGAAAAATGTAGGTATTTGAACTCACTATGTGGAGATGAGGGTTTAAGTCTTGAGCTTGAAAACAATAAATCTCTACACTAATTTGGAGTAGTATCTTAAACCAGAAGAACAAAATTCCTAAAGAACTGCATCATTTGTTTAGCTATTGCAATTAAGATGGCTGTAGATAATTTAGAATAATAAAATGAATAAAATTATTTCCTATAGTTTTATTTAATTTTTTGTTGTTGGTGTTGCCAATCCAAAAAGCAGTCAAATGCAAATGAAGTGCGAGAATTTAAATATTTATAAGTTTTAACCTAAGGCAGCATATGGCAGCATAATACCTACCTAACTAACATAAAAGAAAAAAAGTTGAAAATTTATGGTATGACACTTTGCTCCTAAATTATGATAATAGCTCGTGAGCACAATATTGGATTTATTTTTTTTGTTTGTTTGTTTTTATTTTTTTTTTTAATGCAAATAAATTTATTTCAGATATTTTAACATTTCATAGATATATGTATGTAAATATCCACATTTAGAAGAAAATGACGAACTTATCGAACTATTCTTGAAAACAGGATTTTATAGGGATGAAATATTCTGAATATCTATTTAGGTATCAATACCGGATATTTACTATTTAGTTAAGTTTTTTTTTAAATTAACTAGGTAAGTTCTGAATAAAAGAACCTTGGAGTGTAGGTTGGCGACGCTGGCGCTATCAGGATCTGTTTGACTTCATGGATGCGTTCCCAATTTCGTAATTTTAAAATTTGTTTACAAATCCTCTCATTTCCTATATAAATTCATATTGCACAGCCATAACAAACACACCCAATTAGAATACATTTAAAAAGCTAAAAACTCGATTTATGACAAACAGAGAGACAAAGCAACAAAAACAATCTATTAACAGCCAATTCAAGTTCCAAATTAAATGCGCTGTCAATTTGCGAAACTACCTCATTTTGACTCTAATTAAAACATTGGACTCACTCCGCGCGACTCATATTGACATTTCTTTGTTTTATCTCACTCCACCTCATGCTGAAAAAGAAATAGTCTTGAGGCAGGATTTTTTCAAAAAAATCAAAAAATCCTGCCTCACTTTCTCATATAGTGAGGTGGAGTGAGATAAAAGAAAGAGATGTCAAAATGAGTCGCGGGGAGTGAGTCCAATGTGAACACCGTCTAGTGATGCTTTCATTCGGAATATTCATTAAATTTGTAACAAGTATTTCCGTTTCCTTAAGCTTGGTAGACATTATCGATGATAACTGACAGTCTTGATTGACGTTGGTCATGCTTACAACAAAATTTGTGAGCAAATATGCCCGACAAACTGTCATTAACAATTATTTAGGCTGTAGCAGTAGTCAATCAATCTATTTTTGTTTTTTTTTTTTTTATTTCATTGTAGAATGTTTGGAGTGCATTCTTCGTTACTATAAGCAGCTCGAGCTAAATTTGAGTTCCGACCTCTCTCCAAAAATCAGCTTACTGGCTGAACACAATAGACGCGCGTTCGATCGCGCGTTCGCACGCGCGTGATTATTAAAACTTATTTAACTCCCAGAGTCGCGTTCGCGGCTGCGTCTCGATTGTATTCACTTTAACGAAATTTCACGTATTTTAACTTTGACAGGTGCGAGCGCGCGTTCGAACGCGCTTCTATTGTGTTCAGCCAGTTAAACCCCAGCGAAATTTTGACAGCAGATCTTTGTGGAGAAATGTGTCAAATATAACTGTTGTTCTCTGAGAATAAATTCTATTCAACAATTTCAAATAAAATGTATATAAAATTTAGTATTTTCTTTGGCTGAGATATGCAGATATGCATTTGTTCCCAAATATTCCTCCATTTCGAATTGTATTTTCACAAAACAAAGTGCACACAAAGTTCTAGAATTACAGAGTCTGTCAAAATTTAGCTCCAGATTTAATGAGCCGAACAATTATTCTGTGCACTAAATTGTGACAGATAAGTGATGTACAATAAAGCCGTATATAAATTGGATTAAAATTTCGATTAAATTTTATCAGAAATTAAATTTTGACGTTTCCACGTGATTATTAACTTCATAAGTGTCAAAAATTAATCCTTGGATAGGATTTAATGTGATTTTAATCCAATTTCCGCACGAATCACGTAAAACAAAAATACGTATTTATTAACATATACGTCAATTGTTTTGACATTTTGCCGAAAAACTGACAGTGTCAGATTTTTATTGCATACAAGTAGCCGTTCTGGGGGAAAACACTGAATATAGACAGATAATAAAATAATCTTCTTCTGAAAAGAAGAGAAAAATGCTTCTGGATCGGTTGTTAGTTCGTTCCCGAAACGTTCACATATAAATTGTTCTTCTGGATTATCAACAGAAAAGGCTATAAATGTTTGCAAAAAAATATTTTTTTTTTAAAATGACAGTTCTCAACCTCTACAAAAACCGCGCCATTTTGTTAAGACTAAAAACCGATGCCCATACCAATTTATTCAAATTCCCAATCATAAAATACTAATATTTTTCTTTGATGCTCCTGAAATTTCTTGCTTAAGCTACAGCTTCATATTGTGAGGAATCCTGTGCCTGCGTTCTGTAACTTCCGCATCGATAAAATTAGCCGAGAAACAATGCAAAACTGAAACAAGTCATATAAAGTTCGTTCCATTTTTTAACATTTCTCGACCGATTTTATCGATGCGAGAGTTATGTCGTTTTCGTTTGGATTTCGGAACTGTTCCATTCCTATCGAAAATGGTAAATTTGGAGTAAAAGGAGTGAAAAAGGAGTAGTTCCGAACGTCCACTCGAAAACGACATTAGTTCCCTTTCACACGAGCAAACTGAGTTGCCAGCAACATTCAGTTTGTTGGTGAAAAGGGTAAGAAGTAAGAGGGGAAAATGAAATCTCCGCGGTCAACGATTCGAGGAAATTTTTTTGACATTCCTCTTCACACATACAGTAGAGTGTGTTCAACCAAGCTATTTTAAAAGGGAACTACAGAAAGATTTTTAAGGAAATTAAAAGGAAACGTCAAAAAAATCTCCAGCAACATGTTTCCTAGTGTGAAATGGGACTTACTGAACGTAAGCACTGTTCATGTAACTGATGTGGTTTTCGTTTCGACCAAAAAATTCAATTTTTTTTTCGATTTTTTCGTTTTTTTACAAGTTTTTCCTTTCCTTTCGACCAAAAAATCGAATTTTTGTAGATCTGAAGTCGATTTTGCAGATCTCGATTTTTAGCAAGATTTACACAGATTTTCACACGCACTTGCACACACATCAAAGAAAAGTGACTTTTACCCGTGTTGTTTTAAAAGTGGCACCCATACAATCACAAAACAAAATAAAATCTCGTTTTGTGTTCGTTTTGCCAGTAAGATTTGAGATCTGACACCCAAATCTGAATTGGTTGAAACGAAAGCCACATGAGATTGCTCAGGTCTTCGATATCTAATTTTTCTGAACGTGCCTATTTGGAACTTCCACCAGACTTCAGTGCCCAACAAGCAAAAAAAAAAAACAATAGTTTGACAGAAAAATATGTAGGGAAAACAAAAAACATTTGATTGTGATTGGTCTATTGTTTGTTTTCCCTACATATTTTTATGTCAAAATTAGAAAGAGAAAAGACAAAGATAGTTTCTGGAAAAGCCTAATTGTGTTCAGCCAGTTGGCTGAACTATTCAACTATTCAACTTTAGTCTATTATTTCTTTTTTTAGCTGTCAGAAAAAGGATTTAGCTCAGTTCTGTTCGTTCTTCGTTGCGTTCTCTGTGTTGTGGAAAATAATACCGTGTTGTTCAAACTAAAAGCGGGCAATTTATATTTCACCCATTTGTTTTAGATTAGATGTATTTTTTAGTGCGTGTATATCAGCTTAAAGAGTGATTTCCATGTAAAATACAGCAACTATTCTACTTAGTTATGAACTAATTATTGTAAGTGGATATAAAACGGAATCATTACTATATAGAAATTGTTATAATGTACATGTTATGGAGCAAGCGATTCCGCAAAAGTGATGTGATAATAATGACGTGATGACGAAAACGAGTAAGTACATTTAAATATCAGTGGAATGTTTTTAATCCAATAAAATTTCAAATTGAAATTAATCAGCCACAAAACAAGCAAAATCTTTCGGCAAAGAAAAGTCCTTTCTTTTGATGATATAATTTGTATGGTTTGTGTCTTATTAAGCGACAAATTTCATAGGTAATGCTTGTTAGATTGGAGATCTGTAATAAATAAATTTGGGTAAACAAATGTTTTAGTTCATTCTACTAATAGATCTCTTTTAAAGATAGAAAAAACACATAAGTAGAAATATGTGGTGAATATCGAGCCATCCAACCAATTTTTTGTTTTCATTTAGTCCTCTTCTAAAGCCCACTCGCTTAAGATCGTTATCATAATTGGATTCTTGATGTCAGTTTCAATTCAAGTTTCGAACTCTCGCAAGTCTTATGATCGCAATAAATATCTTCTCCCATAGTAGAACCAACTTTCCGTAATTTGCTTCTTTTAAGATACCTATGTATCTTTAACGCAAATATGTAATTACCATCAGCAAAAAAATATAAATATTAGTATCTTCTTTTATTTATGTCTCATCAATATTCATTTTGTTTAATTTGCTTCAGCAAAGCCTACACCATTGACTTTTTTTTGCATAAATAGTTTTTGAACCAATTAGTGAAAATGATGACGAACGCACGTCAAAATAAAATTTCAAGATAGTATAAATACGATGCTTGCTTAAAATTTAGTATCATTCGATCGCTTACTCCTTGGTCTTTTAAAGCGATTAAAACAAATAAAAATGGTAATTATAGTTCCAAACCTGGATAGCTTAGTTTGGGAAATGGCAACTCTTAGATTATAACATCTCCCTTTTTCTCATTTACTGTTATATAGAAATTCTTTCTTATTGGATTAGCTATTTTAGCAACAGCTTATGCCGAATACTTTAGTGAGTATCAAATTCCTCAAGATGGTGGTTTTGCTGTAGATGAAATCGGTTACCAGGCTCCTTCCAATGAATATTTGGGACCAATTGCTCCTTTAACACCTGTCACTCAGATTGCTTCAGGAATTCTGGCCAATGATGGATATCGTTACAAGATCGTCCGCAGGTTGCGCCACCGTCATCGTCGTGACGTCAGCGAACTCACCCAATACTTGCCCCCAGCTCAGGAAGGCTCATATGAATCCCCATCTAACGAATACTTGGCTCCAATAGCTCCTATTGCCCCAGAAGCACAATATGCTTCTGGAGTTCTCACCAATGATGGATACCGATACAAGACCGTCCAAAAATTGCGTCATCGTCATCGTCGTGATGTTAATGAACTCACCCAATACTTGCCACCAGCTCAAGAATTCTCATACGAGATTCCATCTAATGAGTACTTGGCTCCAATCGCTTCTGGAGTTCTTGCTGATGATGGCTACCGTTACAAGACTATCCGTCGCTTACGTCACCGTCATCGTCGTGATATCAGCGAATTAGATTCAGCCCAATACTTGCCTCCCATTCAGGAACAAATTCCTCAAACTCCGGTTGTTTCAATCGCCCCAGTTGCTGATATTCCAGTCATAAGCAACGAATATTTGGCTCCAGTTGAGCAAAGCGAAAATATTTTAGCCAACGACGGATACCGTTACAAGACTATCAAACGCTTTAAGATTCGCCGTCAGTAGACCAAGTTTGGTTAAGAACAAAAAAACAAAACGAAAACCACTGTACCTACCTTATGAACTTTTTTGTTGAAAATAAAATAAACTATTTTAAAATATGAAACAAGAGATTTACTTGATTGCATTCTTCTCCGGTTATTTTTTAAAGATAAAGCATTTGATTTTAACTTTTTTAAAGATTTCGTCTTCATTTACTAAAAATTTCCAATTTTGGTTTCTTGATAAAATTAAGAAGCCCAAATGAGAAATGTTTTTTGTAAGCCCTGAGGCAATTTACATGTAAAATGCAACAGCAACTAATCCCCTTCGGGCTTAGCTATGGAAAAAATTTTACCGACATGAATTGCATAGTTGTTATCGATATTTTGTATGGAAACTTTCTGTAATGGCGTCGGTAATTGCCGATGTCATTTTTTTTCAACCAAATCAAATTCAACATGAAATGAGCAAATGAAATTAGCAAATTTTAGATGATTATTTTTTTTTGTTGTAATTTGCGAAATTACCTCACTTCGGCTCCAATGAAACATAGTATAAGTAGGTGTTCAATAAGAAGACGAATCGTTAAGGAGATTTTTCGCCTATGATCTCAGAAATACAATATTCTTCAAATAAGCGTTTGAGTCCTTGAGTAAGTAATGTGGTTTTCCATTGGTAAAATAATTCAATTTATTTTTGATTTGGATCTATCAAAATACCGATTTTGACAATTTTTACGTTCAGTTGGGCAAAATAAATTGATTTATTTTTGATTTAAAATCAATTTCGCAGATCTAAATTTTTCGGCAGATTTACTTCTCCATGTACATGTACACCAACATATTTTACGGCTGTCAGTTGGCAAATGTGTTGTTTGATTGGATTAATGTATTTACATCAGGAAAAAAATGTGTTGAAAATATGTGAGAAATATTCGATTAAAAATGGAAAAATTCAAAATGAATCGGCAACTTCACCAAGCTCATCTTTCTCTTATAATAGGGACGAAATTTGAATGGTATTATTGACAGAGAAACGAAACTACACAAATACAATGACAAAAATAAATCAATTTGAAAAAATGTTCCATTCGCCTCCACGAAAAAAATCAATTTTTAAATTGAAATCTGAATTTACCAATGGAAAACCCCATAATTTAGTTTAAACCAAATCTGATCTAACGGATACAGTTTATTTTTAAAAAGATTGAGCTTCGATTCATAAATTATGACAAATAATGCAAATTAATTTTTAAATTATTAAAATCGTTTCGTTTATTTTGAACAATATAAGGTAGGTAAGTCTTAAAGGTACACTGGTTTTCATTTTTGGATCAGCTCTCGCTCTAATGACGGCGAATCTTGAACCGCTTGACAGTCTTATAACGGTATCCATCGTTAGCCAAAATGTTTTCAGTCTGCTGAAGTGGTGCCAAATATTCGTTTTCAATGACTGGAATATCAGCAACTGGGGCTACTGACACAACTGGAGTTTGAGGAATTATTTCCTGAACGGGAGGCAAATATTGAGCTGAAGCTAATTCGTTGACATCACGACGCTGACGGTGGCGCAACTTGCGGACGGTCTTGTAACGGTATCCATCACTGGCAAGGATTCCAGAAGCCAATAGTGGTTCTTGAGCTAAGGTTGAAATTGGAGACAAGTATTCGTCAGATGGGACTTCGTATGATAGTTCTTGGCCAGGGGGCAAGTACTGTGTAAGCTCATTGACATCACGACGCTGACGGTGACGCAACTTGCGGACGGTCTTGTAACGGTATCCATCACTGGCAAGGATTCCAGAAGCCAATAGTGGTTCTTGAGTTAAGGTTGAAATTGGAGACAAGTATTCGTCAGATGGGACTTCGTATGATAGTTCTTGGCCAGGGGGCAAGTACTGTGTTAGCTCATTGACATCACGACGCTGACGGTGACGCAACTTGCGGACGGTCTTGTAACGGTATCCATCACTGGCAAGGATTCCAGAAGCCAATAGTGGTTCTTGAGCTAAGGTTGAAATTGGAGACAAGTATTCGTTAGATGGGACTTCGTATGATAGTTCTTGGCCAGGTGGCAAATACTCGGGAGAAACAAGTTCGTTGACATCACGACGATGACGGGCACGGAAACGTCTCACAGTCCTGTAGCGGTATCCGTCGTCTACTAATTGATTTGAAGTTGGGTTGAGAGTCTCAATTTCCTCAAGAACAGCCAGGCTATCTTGAGGACCTTCGTACTCTCCGTAAGCTGTTGCCACTAAGGCTAATCCAATGAGAAACAGTTTCTATAAGTAAACAAAAAATAAACAAAAGATTAAGTTAATCCTTCGTGTACCTTTTCTTCGGACCTATAAAAGGTGACTTAATTACCATTTCGCTTAATTGTTTAATCGCTTGAATAGGGCAAGCGATCGAATGATGCTTAATTCTAAACAATCTATTGTATTTATACCATTCTTGATATCACACCTTTTTACTATGGTCAATGTCATCATAATTTAGTTCAAAATCAATACAAATAAAAAAATCAGAAAAAAGTGTAAGGCTAAGACTCTCTAAGTAAACAACATCAAGATGAGCATCGCTCGTTAGAGCAGCAAGCGAATAGACATTTACTTCCGCACTGGCAATAATTGACTTCCATTTAAAACAATGTGCGTGCTGCTAGTCATGAATAACTTTTCAATTTCAAATTGAATAGACAAAATAGACGACCGAATTAATTCAGATCAGATTAACTTATTTTAATTTTAATACAGAAAAGATAAACGATAGATACCTCTTGTTAAAAAATTTAGAGCGTGTGGTTATAATATGGCTCAAAATTGATGCGAGCAACCTAAAGTTGCTTTGTGTTGCGATCAAACTAAGAACAAGCTTTTTTTCATCCCGCTTCTCAAGTTGTTTCTAGCAACGCCGCTCCGCCCGTCTCTCGGGGGTGATTTATTAGACAAACATGATCAAGATACCTCAATAGTTGAAGTTTTACATTTTGTACTTTCAAGCAGACGGGACCCAAAATCACCCGAAGAATTTTCCTCTCAAAACAACCTGAAGCACTCCCATCCACCGTTGACAAGACCATCTTTATAATGTGACAATTTGGTTGTTCGAGAACACTTTGCTACTCAATTGCTTTCTTAGCACAAAGCAGCAGCAATAATTGGCAAAACATATTGGCCGTTTAAACTCGACGCTAGTACTATTGGATGAGTTCACATTGGAACTAGGCTAGAAAATTAAAATTATAACTTTAGATATTTATATGGTTGAGTTCTATCAAAGATGTATCACCGTCGTCGGTGTTAAGGGTCCTTTATTTTTGCCCCCATTGAAAGTTAAACTTTTTTTTTGACACTTCCGTCACAAAAACGCTAATGATATTACGCTGTGTTCTTTTGAACATATCAGTGGCATCGGGGTAAGCAAGTTACTGGTCGGACCCTTGAAGATAGTACCTCTGTGCGTTTACTTCCGAAAATTATCAATATCTGTTTAAGTTCATATCACATATCAAAATGTGTGAGTGCCATGACTCACGGTGTACATTAAACATTAAACATTGAACGTACGCAATATACATAATGCAACCGTACACTTAACGTGTTACGCGTGAAAAGCTACACGTAACGTGTTACATGTAAGGTTCACGATTTTTACTGCCGGCAAAAATGTTTACACAATCAAAAAATAAAATTCAACTTAATCTGTTAGCTAGTGTCTCAAGCGCTAAAGTGACAGTACTGCACTATTTTTTCAAAAAAAGCGTTAAAACAGTCACATGAGGTTCCATACATCGGAAATACAATTATCCAATCATATTTTGCAGCTGAGTTGGTGCACACTCCAAGTCATTTCATTACCCGCCGCTTTGAACGGCTTTGCAGTAAGGCTGTCAGTCCCACCATCAACAGTAGGTTGAATAGTTTAGTCAAGTGGAAAGATTCCTCCTCCTGTTTCGTTCATGTTCTAACGACCTTTCAAAGGCATTAAAACTCAATCTTCAGTTCAGGTACTATTCACCTCGCGAATGAGAAAGTAGAGATTGATAGACAAAAAATGACCAAGGCGTTCATTATAAAGATTTAAAAACAAAAATTGTTTTTTTATTGCATCAATGACGGGGACATTCCCAAGGTTAAGAATGTTTTCTTTTAAGCTCTCTATGCCACTTAACAAATCGTCTTCAATGATTGCAAACATTTTTTACTAATTTCCGTGCCGATTGTCTACCTGAATGATGTTACAATGGAATAAAACTCTAATGTCATTTTGGCGCACACAATTAACGGTAAGAAATATTAGGTCTGTTCGGTAACGCGAAATTTTCACACTTTGCTGTCAAAAGTCATAGGAAAAAACCCCAGTTTTGCGAAACTTGGTGAACACTTTAGTGACAAAATAGGCATATTTATTCAGTTTGAAAAAAAAGAGTAGAGACTTCTCATAATAATCTGTGTACAGTATCCAGGGTCGCTCATCGAACAGTGTACATTTTTCGTTTATGATTTTGTTGTGATACTTTGGATTTGGATACGAAAATACATGTATTACAAAAACAACACAAGATGCAGCTTTGCTTTTGGATTTAGATTTGCACATCCATTTTGAACACACACCCTTAGAACTTCCTTACAAAAATTAGTTTTTAATGCGATAGGTAGATGGCTTTTTTTTTTTCTAAATGGTGCCTGTAGTTAAAGAAAATCAAAATAATAAAGATGGGTATGTAACACTGTTGTCACTATGTGACCCTGTTTGTTTTATTATCATGAACTGATCCGGTTTATAGTAAAATGCAGCTAATAACTACAAGAACAAACATTTTTTGTACTTTCCGATTCTGTGGCATATATTTCTTGGTATCACAGTTTTTCGAATTGCGATTTTACGTTTCACAGTTTTTGCCACAAAACGCATTTGGCCCAAAACGTATTAAATCTGAAGAAGTTTGTAAAATTAAAAACAAAATATGTAATAGAAAAAGATTGAAGGTATATACGTGTTTATTACAATACTAAGTACTTAACAGATTTTTCTGATATAATACGAGTTTCTAAATGCTTTATATTCTCAATGAATAGAGCTTACTACTGAATCGATGGGAACTTTAAAGAGGCAAAACAAAGACTTAGTGTCTTGAACGGTAACGCCTGGCGGTCTTGAAGCGTTTCACAGTCCTGTAACGGTAACCATCATCAGAAAGAACTCCGGAACTGTACTGAGCGAATGGAGCAGCTGGAGCAAATGGAGCCAAGTATTCGTTGGATGGAGCAACGTAGTTTGAGATTGGTGCATACGATTCTTGTGGTGGCAAATATTCGTTTAATGGAAGTTCGTTGACATCACGACGGTGCCTTGAGCGCAAACGTTTCACGGTCCTGTAACGGTATCCGTCATTGGCAAGAACTCCGGAAGAGTATGCAGCGATTGGGGCGACTGGAGCAATTGGAGCCAAGTATTCGTTGGATGGAGCAACGTAGTTTGAGATTGGTGCATACGATTCTTGTGGTGGCAAATATTCGTTTAATGGAAGTTCGTTGACATCACGACGGTGCCTTGAGCGCAAACGTTTCACGGTTCTGTAACGGTATCCGTCATTGGCAAGAACTCCGGAAGAGTATGCAGCAATTGGGGCAACTGGAGCAATTGGAGCCAAGTACTCGTTGGATGGAGCAACGTAGTTTGAGATTGGTGCATACGATTCTTGTGGTGGCAAATATTCGTTTAATGGAAGTTCGTTGACATCACGACGGTGCCTTGAGCGCAAACGTTTCACGGTCCTGTAACGGTATCCGTCATTGGCAAGAACTCCGGAAGAGTATGCAGCAATTGGGGCAACTGGAGCAATTGGAGCCAAGTACTCGTTGGATGGAGCAACGTAGTTTGAGATTGGTGCATACGATTCTTGTGGTGGCAAATATTCGTTTAATGGAAGTTCGTTGACATCACGACGGTGCCTTGAGCGCAAGCGTTTCACGGTCCTGTAACGGTATCCGTCATTGGCAAGAACTCCGGAAGAGTATGCAGCGATTGGGGCAACTGGAGCAATTGGAGCCAAATACTCGTTGGATGGAGCAACGTAGTTTGAGATTGGTGCATACGATTCTTGTGGTGGCAAATATTCGTTTAATGGAAGTTCGTTGACATCACGACGGTGCCTTGAGCGCAAACGTTTCACGGTCCTGTAACGGTATCCGTCATTGGCAAGAACTCCGGAAGAGTATGCAGCAATTGGGGCAACTGGAGCAATTGGAGCCAAGTACTCGTTGGATGGAGCAACGTAGCTTGAGATTGGTGCATACGATTCTTCTATGCCTTGTGGTGGAAGATACTCCGACGATGGGAAGCTCTGAGCAACAGCACAAGCTGCAGCAGCGAGTAAAACGAATCCAACAGTAAAAAAGTTCTGAAAATAATAATAATTATATTATAAAACCTCGAATAGACTAAAAGTTCTGCTAACCCACCATCTTTGACTGTTTCCCAATTGAGTTGAAAGGGAAATGATGTCCATTCTAACATCAAACGCCGCATTTATACTCATACAACATTCACACGCCATTTCCATTAATCCTAGTGCTAATTTAATATTCAGATTTTAATCAAATGAAAATATGAAGTAGGTAACTATATTTAAAGATCGCCCAAAAAAACTATCGATTTAATAGTTTGGATATAGATTGTAGCGAAAAAAATAATAGTCAAGGCCATTCAGATGTTCTAGTATAAAATTGTTGGAAGTATTGGGTAGGGTATGATAGCTTTTTCGACCACAATCTAATGTATAAATTAGTTAAATGAATAGTAAGTGATGAATTATATATTAAAACTTAGATGACCAATCATTTAAAGGCAGAAATAACCAAAAGCCCGTGGGAACTATCAGATTAACATTGTTTGTGTTGCCTGAAAAGTAGAGTAACTTTAAATCTATTCAAGGCGAATAGTATCTTTTCAGTATGTGATTACGCGCATCTTTTCTTGGATGCTTAAAGCGCTTCTTGCTACTTTCGCTTTCGAATATCTCACCGGTTGTGTGTAGATATAATTTATTACACATACTAAGCTTTTTGTTCAAATCTATACTTTGACGATAGGCCGGGCACGGCAGGCGCAATGATCTGCAATTAATTTAGATTTATTTATGTATTTTCTGGTTTTGGAGAATTGATCTGATTAAATTCAAAGTGCTCGTTATGATGTTATCTAACTTTAATAAATCGGACAATTTTTTAGTTCAAGCGTCATGGATTGGTCTTCGAGTTCAAAGCTTCAAGGCAGAAACCTAAAGCAAAGCAAACAAAAAAAAATTATCAAGGTTAAGATCAAGATTTAAAATGAGAGTTTGAATGACTAGTTAACACACAATTGGATGTATCATTCTTCACCGATTTTTGAACTTGATAAGAACTAAAAAATTTAAGTATCGATTTTATAAAGTGGCTTTAATTGAAAGTTGTTTCGTATTATCAATAAAAATTATACCAAGGGAAAGGCAAAGTACATAATGTATTCAGTTTACAGCAGCACAAAATTTTAGAATATTCTTTTACAGCTTTACGACGCTGACGGGCAGACATTTTCATTCTCTGGCGAACTGCCGGCCGTGTTGCAAAAGTTATATTCTGTGCGTGATTTAACTGTGATTTTTGACCATTTTCAAAAGACGGAATAGAGTTTTTATTTCACTCATCTGAAGTTTGGTGTTATAAGAGTGTATGTGGGCCGTTTTTCAAAATGTTGCAATAATGACCTTTTGTGTTGGTAAAATGTAAATGTACAAGAATTAATTTGTTTTGAACTGTCAAATACTTATCGAAAACATGAATTTTAGTATCTGCAGTAAAGTTGTATTAATAGTCTGGATAATTATAAAATAAAATTTATACAAGCTTTTTAAATCTCGTCGTAATCGTCAGGAACCTCAAAAGCGACACAAAATTCGAATAATTTTTTTTTTTAAAGAATTTTTTAACCAAGTTATTTTAAATCAAAATATTCTTGGCTCTAATCAAAGTCTGAAATTATTGACGGTGTTCACATTGGACTCACTCCGCGCGACTCATATTGACATTTCTTTGTTTTATCTCACTCCAACTCATGATGAGAAAGAGAGAATCTAGTGAGGCAGGATTTTTTCAAAAAAATCAAAAATCCTGCCTCACTTTCTAATATAGTTGTATAGAGTGAGATAAAAGAAAGAGATGTCAAAATGAGTCGCGCGGAGTGAGTCCAATGTGAACACCGTCATTAATATGATTTTTGATTTTTATTCTGATTTACAAATGTCATTCGTGTCACAAATTTCAATACGAAACATTTATTTTTTATTCAAAAAATGGTAATCAAAGAATGTCTTGAACAACAAAAATGATTTTATGAACAATTTTCTAAAACTTCAGTATATTTCCAAGAAAAAAAAAGTACTATAATTGTTTGAACTTTTTTGTAAATCCTTTTGGAGGTAAAGCTTTTGACTGATGCTTTAAGTATGATATATCAAAATAAGGCATTTGTTGTAAATATATAAGCGATATATAATATATTGCAACGCGTTACGCCGTGTTCCGTTGGAGTAGATCCAAACGATAATCTAGTAGAACCAACTACTCGTGCTTTCATGGCGAGTTGATGAGATTTACAGGCAATTTAATCCTAAGCGTTCCTCGTGAGTGCTTCGCCACCTCCAAAGGAACACGGCTATGAATGATGTTATGTGACCGGCGAAATGTATGAAATATATGAAATTCATATATCGATTGAATTCCATTATCATTGGAAATTTAACATAAATTAACGGGACTATTCCACTGATTTTTTTAACGTCAAGTTGACACATGCGGCTATATGGTCCTATGTAACTTACATGAAAAATTATTTTCCGTCGATTTGACGACATTAACCCTCCATCCCAAAGCCTACGCTTAGAAACTGCAATTCAAAAAAAAAGAAACGATACATTTTCGGTGGTGAAATCACATGAAGAAACGTTTCAGTTGAAGTGCAAATCTTTCAAAGCACTTTTGTCACTGTTTTCGAAAAATAGAAGTCTACAGGTCTCTACAAGGAAGGTTAGAGATATTATATCCCAATTTAAATCTTTTTAGCCTTTTGCCCCTGGAGTTTATTGTGAGTTATGCTAGATTGGTATTTTTTATCAGTAAAATGACAAAAGAATAAATTTATCCATTCTTCTGACAGTTTTTTGACAGTTTACTGATACAATACTGCCAATTTATCAGTCGTGTAAATCCAGCAATTGATTTTCACCCTGGTGAAAAAATTCTGTGTTTTTTGAGACCTGGGGCCCAATTCCGCAAGCGTGAGTTTTTTATGTGTGCACAAAAATCAGTGTACACATTAAATTATGCTATTCCGCAAGAGTGAGGTGCAATCTTTTTGACAGATAAAGCGTACACAGATAGGCAAATTTATTCAAGCATATTTTGAGCGTGAATAGAAAGTGTACACGGAAAACTATTCACACTTGCGGAATTGAGCCCCTGGGGTCGCCCTGAACTCACCCTGAAGTAGAACTAGGTATTTTGCTGTGGCGAATTGAGGTAAAGTGCGAGTTGAGGTAAAGTAACATGAGTTGTTATGCATATATTTTGTTGTGGATTCACGTGCTGCAGGTTATTGTTTATTTTTGGAAAACAAATTGCAAGAATATACAAATTGAATTTAATGCTAATAAATAGCAATGAAAAATGGAAACGGTAGAAGTTGTTTTTTTTTTTTTTTTTCATTTTTAAGACATTTTTATAACAAATTTTAAGTTTTAATTATCCAAGCACAGAACTTTTTTTTCTTGCTTTAAATGTCAACAGCCCTTGAGCGTTTTTTGAGAACCGAAAAACCTTAGTTTTTTTGGGTCAACCCTGGGTAAAGTTCAACGAACGAAGCTATTATAAATTAAAATAATTAAATCTTAAGCCACTGTTTGCAACTGGAGCTTCCAGCTTCCATATAGAATTATAAAATTCATCATACAATTCTTTATTAAACTAAACCTTCTACCCCTGGGCTTTATTCCATACCGTATTATAATTTTATTTAAATTTTTGGTTTTTTTTTGACATATTCAATACAAAACTAACAAATTCTGACAATAAATAACAATAAAATAATTTACTCTTTCAAACCGGATGAAATAAATTATCGAATAATAAATGTGCCGACATCTAAAAGGCTGCCCGAAGCAAGAAGTAAGAAGTCAAAAGCCAATTCGTGATTTTAATTCTTGTTGCCAACCAAGACGAAGTTGATTATCTCATCAAAAAATGTACCAAGCTTTCATATTTATTCTCATTCAGTTATCTGTCAAAAAATTAATCAATATCCAGGTCCTGATAAATATTTTTTTTTTCTCAAAATAGTTTTAACTTTACCTACCTGCCAAAAAAAATAATCTTCTGTCAAAACAAATGTCAAAATAAGATTGGCAACATATGATGAATAGTCGTGTTATCGTTCATGTCATTGTTCTAGTACCCGGCTAGTCATATTGATATTTTCATATGCTGGACTTGCACGACTGACAACTTGGCAGTATTCTGTCAATAAACTGTCAAAAAACTGGCAGAAGAATGGAAAAATTCATTCTTTTGGCAGTTTCATGACAAAAATCTGCCAATTTGTCAGTCGTGTAAATCCAGTATTAGGCTAGTTTGTTTAAAAGAGTAAAGGATATTGGAAGTTTCAATTTGAGTTGATTGAGGCTTGCGTCAAGCTTTTTTTTTAAGACAGTCAATTTGATTTTTTATTTGATTTTATTTTGATGTCTTACTCTCTTGTGAAATACAAAAGAGTCAGAGTCAAAAACTGTAGAGAATTACTAAGTAAGTCCATGAGTAGTTGTTACCCAACAAAATGGGAAGGCAAGTCAAGTTTGCAACCTCTATTTGGCTACCTTGGTTCAAATGAATGCAACTTCTTGACAGCTGGCCAATGAGAGACTCGATACTTGTAATTTTTTTTAGCGTCACTTGTCACATATGTGTCATGTCATAGAATAAAGAAAACACAGTTTTAATTATAAATATTATGAACTACCAAAATTCTGTTTATTTTTGTATTTGTTTTCTTCACCGTAAATTATAAGCCTTCTTGCTTATGTATATCGTATCTCTTTTATGTTATACCTTAAGAAACATTCTAGGAACGACGGGCTTTCTTGTAGTGGTAACCATCGGCCTGCAGGCTGTGTGATGGTTCAATTTCAAAGCTTTGAATTGGTGCTTGAACAGCGTGGTGGTGATGATGGATTGGAGATGGGGCAGACTGGAACACAGGTGCTGGAGCCTGATGATGATGGTGCACTGGAGCTGGGACCTGGAAATTTACAGGTGCTGGTGGTGGAATGTATTCATTTAGTGGAGCAGAAAACTGAATGGGAGCTGGGGCGTGGTGATGGTGGACTGGAGCAGGTGCGTGATGGTGAACATGAGCTGGAGCTTGGAAGCTCACTGGTGCTGCTGGAGGAATGTATTCGTTAATTGGAGCTGAAATCTGAATGGCAGCTGGGGCGTGGTGATGGTGGACTGGGGCTGGGGCAGGAACATGGTAATGCTGTACTGGGGCTGGAGCAGAAACATGGACGTGCTGCACTGGAGCTGGGGCATGGTAATGTTGGACTGGAGCTGCAACATGATGATGATGCACTGGAGCTCGGAAGCTCACAGGTGCTGATGGAGGAATATATTCGTTTAAGGGAGCAGAGATTTGAATTGGAGCTGGGACATGGTGATGATGGTGGATTGGGGCTGGAGCAGAGTGGAAGATTGGTGCTGGAGCAGATTGGAAGACTGGTGCTGGAGCAGAGTGGAAGATTGGTGCTGGAGCAGATTGGAAGACTGGTGCTGGAGCAGAGTGGAAGTGTGGTGCTGGAGCAGATTGGATGATTGGTGCTGGAGCAGATTGGAACACTGGAGCTGCAACATGGTGATGATGGTGCACTGGTGCTGGGGCCTGGAAACTTACAGGTGCTACTGGTGGAATGTATTCACTTGATGGAGCAGAAAACTGAGCTGGAACACTCAATTCTACCGATTGCTGAGCTGGACCGAACGAGTTTCCAACTGGGGGCAAGTATTCGTAAGCTGGCAATTCGTTGACATCACGACGATGACGGAACCTCCTCACGGTCTGGTAGCGATAACCGTCCTGAGCCAAAGTATGAGCTGGCTCAGCTTCCAAAAAGTTGCTGCCTACAACTTCATCAATACCTGGAGGAAGGTACTCACTTGACGGTGATCCAGCGCTTACAGCGGCAATAATTGCCAATCCAATAAAGAAGAGTTTCTATAAAAATTGAAAGAAAAAACAAATACGAAGTCAGTATAACCTTGCCATCAGTATAATCCTTTTCTGGCTTACCATTCTGGTGTATTCGGTTTTCCTGTTCCTCGTTTGGTATAAGAGATTCGAATGGTGCTAGTTTCGTTTTTGTTCACAACATTTATAGTCGTTGAACAAAATCTCATTTCCCTCAACCATACCAATCTATGTATACCAACATCATCATGATGATCAAAAACTAAAGATGCGATGATACCTTTGCAAATGTAGCTATTTTTATTTCCGTCACAAGAATATATTAAAAAATGGTTTTCCTCCAAAACAAAAAACACAAAAACCACCGAAAATATACAAACCACAGACATTTGAATATGAATATGGTAAAATATCGAGGCAATTATAAAGAAGATTTACAGTGCATGTTGAGAGTTAGGGCACATTAATATAGTTTTCATGCGTTGGTAGAAATGCAAATATCAAGCAAAAAACCTATCGATCTGTCGTTAATCGTTCGATAGTCGACAACAATACGGATACATCATTATCGGAACTTGTGGCCCGGGGTAAAATGTTTCATCAAGAAGCACCACTTACATATATGGTGTGTTCCACTTGGCGACCACTAGGAAGCTCCTCTTGTTTCGATTAAGAGTGCCGGCTGGCACATGCAGCAGAGAGAACGAGCTTCCAATGATCAAATAGAAAGGAAGAATATTGAGATTTCAAAAGAAAACGAGACAACAGAAAGCGGCCGGTTAGGTCTATTGATGGTGTTCACATTGGATTGTCTCCAACTGTCAAAAAAATCCACTAATTAAAAAAAATTAAAATATCTTTCCTTTCCATGCCTTCTCTTTCTCACCATGAAGTCGGAGTGAGCAAAATCACAAAGACGTCAACAAAAATCTGAGAAGCCAGTCCAATGTGAACACCGTCATTGACGTTTATTCACAAAAGCCTAAATCGTCATTCTATGACAACTGAAAATTGTGTATTTCTTTTTGAAAGCGCTAATACTGGCGTTGTTGTGCAATATATAAATATTTATAGCAGGAATGTTGCAAATAAAATTGCATTTAAAAATCAAAATTGGACATGAGTTTATTTAAAGATAAAAAAAACGGATTTTATTTTCGTTTTACAAATTTTGTATCTGTCAGTTGCCAAACAATGATGGCTGAGACTTTTGATGGTGACAGATCTAGAATCTTTTAAGCATAAGTTGAAGTTGGCTATACACAATAGATTCAAATGGGTCTGCCAAGCCAAATTGCATCGTGTGATTGGGCTCAGTTGAGCTATTTGGATATTCAGCAAGTCAAAAATCCACTAGCCAAAGGGCTCTATCGTATATGACCAAACTAAATATCAACTTCAACCTTACCAACTCACAGGAGTAAATAAAATGCATCCTTACAGGCCGATTCTCCCCTTGTGAGGAGTCACAAGTCACAAGCTCTTGTGACTATTCCTTGTGAGGATTGTTGTGACTCGATAACATTTTTAGAATTCTCCCCCAATCATCACAAAAAAGCTCACAACTAAAGTCACCAGAGCAAAGGTGAATTTTGAAGTGCCATAATTGCAACAGCTGATTACTAAAAAAAGATTTTCAATTGGGCCATATAAATTTATTTAAAACCTTAAAAAATCAAGTTTTCATCCATTTTGTTAGCAATAAAGTGAGAAAAAAAAATTGTTCATTTATATGTTTGTAAAATGGAAGCGAAAAAAACTATTAAAAAATGTTGTTTTCGAGAGCGAATGAATCATTTGTTTCCTGCGTTAGAAAAAAAAGTCTGTGCTATTGTGAAAATCTTGTTTTTTTATTTCGGATGAAAGATACCGAAGAAGATACGACCAATAAAATCCACTTTAATTTTCTCTGTCCTAATCTAAAAAAAAATTAATGTTGTTTAAAAAATAAATACATTAGGATATCAAAGTTTCAAAACACATGTAATATGTGAGTTGTGACCTGCTATGAAGGAGATCACAATTTCCATTGTTTTTGTGACTCTCATAAGTTGTGACTCTGGGGGAGAATTCGAAAAAGTCACAATATTAGTTTCACCTCTTCTTGTGACTTGTGAGGTATGAGTGATGATGGGGAGAATCGGGCTATTAGACTCCATCCACACGAGGAAACAAATCGTAGAATGGTTTTTGATGTTTTCTTTTAAACTTCCTTGTACCTTTAACATGGAGGATCAAATCATAAAGCAGGCTATACAAGATCGAGCTATTTGGCTTGAAAACAAATGGATATTGTGGATTTCTGGCGTGCTGAAAATCCAAATGGCTCAGCAGAGACTAATCACACGATGCAGTTTGGCCTCTCGTGAATGACCAGCTTAAGAGATTTGTTTTTACTTCCGTGTGAAACAAATTTTATTTAGTCCTCTTTCTTCGTTCCCTTCTCTTCTGAGGACTGAAAGCTGCTGGTGACAAAATGAAAAACGGACGATTTCACACATTTTTTTATTAAACGTCTCTTCACTTTTAACACTCACTGTATAATAGCTACAGATTGTTTAAAATTCTGTAAATAAAAAGAGCTTTAAAATCTTTGCTTTTAACTGGTTTCCCACGTTGAAACAAACACCAAACTAAACTTGTATGAAAGACAAAAACAAAAAGAAGGTTTTCAAGTTTTGGCTAACAATTTTACAGCCAATCACATTAGTTTGCCGGCCTATTAAGTATATGCACGTGTAAGAATATATAAAAAGTTTGTGGTTTTATTTTGATTGCTCGAATTTAACTTCATTTCTTTTTTTTTTTGTTTTATTTAATTTAGTAGAATTCAAATTTAAATATTTAGTTTTGCGTGAGTTAAAGTTAAAATATCCATATTTTATTTATTGCCAAATATTACGGTTTTTTTCCGAAATATTAATTATATGCTAAGCTTAGAATGAATTGACGTAGGTATAGGGGTTTAATTTTGAGCTAGAAGTTTAATTGGAGCTTTGAATATGGGATTCTATGACATATATGTCATTTTTAGCTGATTTTGACAGGGGATATACAATTATAGAATTTGTTTGTTAACAAAGTGCGTTGAACTTTTACTGACTAGGATTTTTTTTGTTTGGCAAGACCTTTGCAGCAGAAGTAGACCGCAAGTGTTTTCGGGACCTCAAGTTCCAGTCCCATCAGGACCACCCGGACTGTAGAGCGTCCTAATTGTAATAAAAATAAATTTAAGTAAATATAATGCAAGTATATTATGGAATTTTCAGTTGGTCAGATTTCTAATTGTAAAAGGTCAGTTAGTAAAGATGTGAAAGGTATTGTAAAATAGGGTCATCTCAATTTTGGGCCACGACCTTGCTCCAGTTACAATAAATTGATTATTTTAAGATAAAACCTTTTGATTTGTTAACTCTCATTTCTCTCATCGATGTTTAACTTCGATGATTCCCATAAGTTACTCATCGTGTTTAAGGTATACAAACATCTTGTAGACACTCAAGTTAATGACAGATGCGCCTTGTCTATGATATTGACAAATTTGCATATATTTCATTCGACACAAGACAAAATAGATCTTATAATTCATGTTACAATTTATTCATTTAGATTGATGCAAATTGGACAAAAAAAAACTTAAACATTTTATTAATTTCAGATAGCCACTATGCGGGTAAGTGTACCTATCAAACCTATCAAACCTACACAACTTTAAGCTGAAATTTATAATGGCTGTGATTCGGAAATGACTTACCTCGAATATGGGAATGAACACCAGGCTATCCAAGATTAACGACTAGACAGCATGAGCGAGGTCACAAGCGCAACTGATATATTTAAGTAGCTGCTCGAAGAAGAATAAATACTCCGACGGTTCACTAGTTGAAGTTCATAAAGACCATTGATAGGGTATGAGCTGGTCAACCGGAGAAGCTGGTCAACCGGAAGAACGAAAGACACATAAAATGGCCTCACGACAACATTTTTTCAACACCCCCGATATAAAAAAAGATGATGTCCAAGTTGAAATTCTGTAACACAGCTTCCGTCAATATAAATGACCTTCTCATGATAACCTAGATCTAATCTCGATCTAATCTAGATCGAATCTAGATCTTTATTTAAGGTATCGATTGAACGAGTCATTACTATCTATAGTTGCAACAGTTTGACCTGATGTCGCTGAAGCTACGGCGGCAGCCATCTTCAATTTAAGAGAGAGTTATAATTTTTGTTAAATAATTCGCTTCATTTTCAACTTTTGACTAAAAATAGTTTTGACGACTTTTTAAGGAAACATTGAAATTCAGTCCTAACAATTATTTTTACGATATACAGTTTTTGACTAAAGCGTGTCTTAAACATCAGATTATAACATTGCTTGTTTGAACGAACTCAGTTTATAATAATAAAAATGATGGAAAGGGGTGTATACTATAGCCCATGCAATCTACACATTTTGTGATGGTTTCTTATAAACTATCATGTTTCTTCATCTTATTGTTATGTGCAGCTTAAAACGCTGACACACATAGAATGTTTAAGGAAGCAAAAAATCATTAATAAATTATCATAATTTCATGAGTCGTCTTTGTCGTCGTTTATTTAAAACAAGTAATTAAAAATAGAGGAAATAAACGATAAATTTCAAAAATTTGTTTTAATGTTTTTAAACAAATGAGAATGATCAGCACCATCAGCATAATACAAAATGACAATGGGGCGTATTCAGTTATTCTTAACCTGTTGTTAAGTAAAAGTGAGTTTAGTTAAATTTTCTTTTTTTTTTCATTGATTTGGTTTACTCTTTCAATATTTGCAGTCGAATAATTCAATTAAATCAAGACAGAAGGAAGTTCGGTTATAAATATGAGCTGTATTCGTTGATTCATTTAATTTGAGACTGTTAACATCTTTTTTTTTGTAGAACCAGCTGGTGCTGCCAAGTGCCAAGATACTGATACTGACGTGTAAATATATATGCCAGCCGGAGCACGGCGGGAGGGTTAAATAAAATTAATTCTACAGCAAACGAACAAAGCAGTTTTGTCACTTTTGTTTTTAGCAATTGTAGACAACAATCCCAACGCATTATTTTGCACTCAGGAAAGATCAAATGAACGACAAACATTAAAAACGAATGTGGTAATCAAAAAAACAAAATGCCCTTAGGCACACAATATTTTTGAATGTGGCTAGAGAAATTCCGTTTTGCAAGGATCCTAAAAAGACCAAAAAAGTAGGTCAGTGAATTTGCTTGAAGCGTATGAAAAATCATCGTTCAGCCCATAGAGTACCTATATTACCTAGAGAACCGACTTAGGCGGTCGTTCTCTTCCACCCTACAAGCTGTCCTGAGAGGAAAATGCCCATTAAGTTTTGTATGGGGTTGTTGTCCAATGCATTTTAAATGGGACCGAACCAACATGGCTTCAATTGAAAGGACTTCGCTCAAATTGCTCAAAGTGCTCAATAAGGTGGATAAGACCGCCCAGGGATTCAAAAAAAAATCCGTTAAATTCAAAAATTGAGAATTTATTAATTTCGTAGTCAAATTTCTTTTTTTAACCTTTTGTCAACCTAAACTATGAAGAATATCGGTCATTGTTGCTCCCGGGTAATAAATTAAATAATATTTTTGAATATTTATGTTTAAAAAAAAAACAAAAACACCTACCGAAAATTAGAAGCGCACTCTAGTTTCTTAGCTCAAAAAGGTACGTGTCTACGATTTAGGTGTGCAAATCGTAGACACGCACCTTTTTGAGCTAATGCCACCACTTTGTTCACAATTAAACCGTAGACACGTACCTTTTTGTACTAATGCGCCAATTTGTTTTTATATCCACCATTCACACGGATTCACGGATAAGGAAAAAAGAGTAAACTAAGAGAGTTTTCACTTACTCACCTCAAATAAAATTTGCGGGTGTTTAAGGCAAGAGGGGTACCGGTCGGTTCTCTAGGTAATATAGGTACTCTATGGTTCAGCCCATAGAGTACCTATATTACCTAGAGAAACGAGTTAGGCGGTCGTTCTCTTCCACCCTACAAGCTGTACTGAGAGGAAAAAGTCCATTAATTTTTGTATGGAGTTGTTGTCCCATGCATTTTAAATGGGACCGAACCAACTTCTTAAGGAGAATTGTTGGCCCCATATGTGAGGAAGGACGATTCCGGAGACGGTACAATCATGAATTGTACGCAATCTACCTTGAAGCAGATATCGTGACAAAAATTAAGCTCGGTAGACTCCGGTGGGCAGGGCACCTAGCTCGCATGAGCGAAGGGGAACCTGCTCGGAAAGTTCTTTGTGGTACATTCTATGGTAGACGACAGCGTGGTAGACCATGCTTGCGCTGGAGAGATGGCGTAGACCAGGACGCCCGGAGCCTTGGGGTGCGCAACTGGATGGCGGCGGCTCGAGACCGGGATGGGTGGAGAGACTTGTTGAAGGAGGCCAGGACCGGACCCCGGTTGTCGAGCCGACGATGATGATGATGATGAACCAACTTCGCTTCAATTGAAAGGACTTTGCTCAATTTGCTCGGTTTGCTCAATAAGGTGAATAAGACCGCCCGGGTATTTAAAACAAAAATCAGTTAAATTCAAAAATTGAGAAATGAATTATTTTTGTAGTCAAATTTCTTTTTTTAACCCTTTGTCAACATAAACTATGAAGAATATCGGTCATTGTTGCTCCCGGGTAATAAATTTAATAATATTTTTGAATATTTATGTTAAAAACAACAAAAAACCACTACCAAAAATTGGAAGCGCACTAGTTTTTTAGCTCAAAAAGGTAAGTGTCTACGATTTAAGTGTGCAAATCGTAGACACGCACCTTTTTGAGCTAATGCCACCATTTTGTGCACACTTAAATCGTAGACACGTACCTTTTTCAACTAATGCCGCCAATTTGTTTTTATATCCACCATTCACACGGATTCACGGATAAGGAAAAAAGAGTAAAATAAGAGAGTTTTCTCTTACTCACCTCAAATAAAATTTGCGGGTTATTAAGGCAAGAGGGGTACCGGTCGGTTCTCTAGGTAATATAGGTACTCTATGGTTCAACCGATCAATGAGAGAGTGAACAACCAATCGTTCAGGCATATAAATAGTTATTCCATGTTTAAGCAAGCAATCTGTCATATTCTGCTTATTAAATATTCCATTAACAATATTTACACTACAGTGATTTATTCTTGTGACGAGCAGCAATTCAATTAAAATCTTCCAAGTAAGTAGTTAAATAATTTTAAATTTATTTTTTTTTTTTCGACCAGGGAGCCTTTTACCCTCATTCCGGCACTGTCATCAAAACAAAAATGTTTGAATAATATATTGTAATCTTAGTTTTGTGGTTTTTGAAACATTAGCCAAGTAGTTCCATATGCTAATTTGCAGGTTGTTTTTTTTTATTTTGGCTTTAAAATGTAATAACAATTTCTATTTATCAAAAAAAAAGTTCGCCTACATAATCGTAGCAACTGCTGAACCCAAATTATTTGTATCGTTAAAAACTGGTTAAATTTGGATAATTCAAACAATTTGTATGACATTTTGCTTCAGTTTTTTGTTGACATGCAATTAAAATGAATTATTCCTATTTTAAAGAAGAAGAGCGGTTTTATTTTGTAATTCAAAGTAAGATAATCTGTCGAAAGAAATAAAAGCAAAAGCTAACCAATAAAATGTCATCTACATCATTATACGAGTTGATTTTATTTCAAGCATATGTCTCTGACATATTTTGGTGAGATTTGTCATATTGATAGACAAAGACAGGCATGGTTTGTCTCTTGACAGATGAGTGAGGTTCGTTGAACTTTTTGGCAGTGTTTTTATTTTTAATCTGCAAGTCAAGAAACGATGGTCAATTAAGTAAGGTTCCAAGATTTCTTGATTTTTGACATTCAAAATCGGTGCAATATGATTTCTGCATTTTTATTCCGAGTTTATATGACTGACAAAACTGCCGAGATTTCTTCTGTTTTAACGGCATCGTGTGAATGGTCTAAGATCTGCCAGTGTCTATGTCATAATTAAGATGAAAAGTACCAACCAATATATTTATAATTCGTCAATTGTTATGAAATAGGGTGCAGGATGTTATCAATCAACGGCAGAAAATGAAGGTCGAGAGCCAAAAGTTTATAAACATACATAATTATGTTTCTATTACAAAAAGTTAAAATTGAACTTTTTTTTTATTGAATCAACAACAAAAAAAAATCCTATTAACGATTTCAACCTTTGTCTTTTAACGAATACTTATATCAGGTTCACAAGTATTCTAGTTTCAAATTTAAGGCCTAACTTGGTGGTTAATATTCAAAACACTAAATACGCCTTAAATGAAACCACAACTTCTTAAATAGATTTCAGAATAAGAAACAAAATCGACTTCGATAAAATAAATTAAAAATATAAATTCATACCCATCCCATAGCTTGATGTCCTCTAAACTAACCGGCGTGCTTTTAGCTAGAAAAAAAAATAAAATAAACAACCAAAACTATTCCAATTAATATGTTTCAGATATATGTAAATAGAACTAGTTCTAGAAGTTAAACTTAAACTTAAACCTATGTATAGGTATTCAGCATGGGTCCAAATGATTGTCTTGTCATTCTCATCATCGCTCAGCCATGACAGAATATTTAGAATCAATAATTTTTACCTTTCACCAAAAATTATTGAATATTAATCGATGTGATTAAATAACTTCTATAAACAGACTATAAAGAGGAAATAAAAATGCAAATTAGGCATATGTATATTAATCGTCATCATAATGTCAGGCGTTGTACTATGTAAGTATTTTTTTTAAATTCAGTTCAAGCATACAATATTTCCATTAATATTAGAGCCTCCTATTGCTCATTATGTTCATATACGCGTGTACACTTGTGTGCGTGTAATTGTAATGAGTAGATATTTCACGTTTCATAAAAATAACAGCTGTCACTTTTCAAATCGACAGATTAGCAAAATTTAATCAGTTCTTCTGTCAAAATCCTGAGGAAAAAAAATTGGATCTGCTTGCTGACTTTTTGTCGAAGCGAAATCTCTCACATATCATTTCCAGAACGCGCCTAATGTGAACACATTCGACTCACTCTGTAGTGTTTAAGCGCCAAAGAAAAAGGACAGGCATAGAAATCAGATATCACAAAAGAAAACGTCAAAAAAATCCCCAAGTTTAAAAAAAGAAATTTATAAATCTTGCCTTTCTTGGTCATTTCTTTCTCACCCTGAAGTGGGAGTGAGCAAAAATTTGAAGCAGTCCAATGTGAACACCGCCTCCATTGGACATGAACGATGTCCAATATCAGAACTACAATCCAATCCACAATCTGAATTGTAAATATATATATATTGTCACCGGATGGACATGGATTTTTGTAACTCCATTGGTGTTCTTCTCGACATTTCACAATCCGAGCATCGTTCATGCCCAGTGGAGGCTGTATATAAGAATTATAAGGTCTGTTTGACAACGTGAAACTTTTTAGAATTTTTCGCAATTTGCTGTCAAAACCAATAGGAAAAAAAACAGTCTTTTGAAACTTTGTTGAAAATTTAAGTTACCAAACAGATTGCGGTTGAAATTCAAATTCAAAATGATAATAACAGGCATATTTGGAAGAACTACTTGTTTCGGTTATTTTTTACTTAACGAAAGAAGCAATCAACTGGTGTTTGCTTGGTACTAGCTAAGACCCAAACCAAAACTATACAAACCATACATGTGGTGAAAATTTCATAAATGGTGGGTTTGTGGTTCGTTGAGATTTGAATTTAGAATTTATTGTACATATTTTCTGATAATGCCTAAAGGCATAGAACTATATTTGGAGTTTTTGGTTGAGCTTTTTCCTATGCATATTCTGAAATGTAGAGGAAATTCAGGAAATAACATTAATCCCTCACACACGCCACATCCATGTAACATGTCGACGAAGTACTATATATTATTTGTTCTTGTATGGGCGTTCACACACAAATACGTCGACGTTTAATTATATGTCATAACCAGCTGTCAAATCGAATATTTATCAATATTCTGTTTTAAAATTACTATTTCACATTTTGTATTTTGTGGCGTGTGAAAGGGGTGATTGATAATTCAGCCATTTATTGCTATAACCATGTTAAAGGGGAACAAATAGTTAAGAAAGGTCAGAAAATATGGCTATTTGCAAGTTTTGTTAATCTGGTCAACAAACCGCCAGAAATTCTGTCTCAAAACTTTCAATAAAATGAATATCTAATTTGAAAAGAAAATGCTTCTAAATTGTATTGCTATATCGAAAAAAAAACCTGGTCACACGTATCAAATTGTTCTGGTCCCTAGATTACAGCTCTTGAAGTCAAATAGACATTTACACGCAACGATTAAGAAAACCGCAATGTGAGGTGAAATTCTTGGCTAACTTTAGTGATGAGAAAATCGGAGAAATTATGGCAATTTTTTAGTCGGGTAAACTGGAAATACCAAATCTATTATACTTTAAGCTGTATGCTACCCACTACTCATAGATAGTTCTGTGCTAAAAATAAGCAACACACAATTTGTTTCAGCGTGAGATTATAACGTCAACTTATAACTAATAGAGTCATCAACAAAACAATACAATAATTGGTTACTGGGAATATATCCGTGTTTAGATTATTATAGATGTCAACTATAAAATTGCTGCAATATTTGATTTCTTATCAAATTATCTGCTTTTAATGAGTGCCCACGCTTTGATTGCGACTTCATGTTTAACAAAACAATATTCATGTTCACCAAAAGATTACAGAAAGAGAGAGACTAAATTATCTTTTTTTATACTTAAATGCATGTAGTGCTTGGGAACCACTTATAATAACTAAGTCTACTCTAAAATTTAAGAAATATTTTTGTATAATTGACAATCAAGTAAAATCAAATATTAGATTGTGGCCGGTTTAGAGTTTTGGTATAATAAATTGAAGTCACGAAGAGGCATTGAGAAATTTTATATTTTACTAACTACACATGAAAATAAGTCTCACAGATGAATTATCTGAGATAAGTGGATTTAATGTGACTTATGGCATAATTTATACCAGTTTTAGATCGAGACAATAGCGGGGTTCATATTCAACGACAAGTTCACCAGCAACACCAGCAAAATTCATAGATATTTCGCTGCTTGCGTCGGACGACTGCTGTATGTTAAAGAGAAAATTACACGATACAATTGACCCAAGTTGACCTAACCGTTGCGTTGGTCGTATCTACATTTGTATGTCAAACAAACTGTATCCACGTGACACACACACTGTAAGCTGAATAGCTTACAAAAATGCTATGTTTCGTCGGTACTGTCGTCGATTCTTTGGTACACACCATACAAATACATAAATGGAAGATGTTGTATGTAGTAATAATCTACTGCTAATTATTTATAATTATTTTATTAACTTAAGCTTTAAGAAATTCACATTATTCTATACTAAATGTAAACATCTTATTTTGACCAGTTTCAAAGTTCTGTTAGGTGCGTGTCACCAAACAATATTGCAGCGAAAATATTTTCTTTGTTCTCATCTATAAAAATGTAAATTATATTTGAGGTGAAGGCTCACATCACTAGGGTAATGGGCACATAGCTTGCCGCTTAGAAGAACCAGGTTTTCATTTATGATGCAACACTGTGAAAGAAACAATAAGTTTTGATACAGAGGATTTAGGTAGCTATACATTTATTCAAAAGTTAACAATATAAACATAATGAGCTGCTTTATAAAAGAGTAACGATTTATGTATATCTAAAAGTTTTTTCAACCGCACGCCATCAACACGGAATTTTAACTATGAGAAGTATTAACATATATTTACTACATTTCGTAGAAGCTTCGTAGAGTCATCGTAGGCTTGTAACTGCGCTCAATTGTGCCGGGAACCAGGGTTAATATGTGTATAAACATTATTTGTCCAAGCGCAGTTTGAGGACCCATATTTGGATCCGTATGCGAAGTCCTCCATACGCTGTTGGCTACGTGCACGGATCCAAACCGGACTAGTTTGCTTGAAGGAGATCTTCAGATTTACCCAATATCCTAATATGCACATTTTCGTAACGTAACGTGCTATACCGCAAAGTGTGATCTCGTTACGTTACACAGAGGAAAGTCCAAGTTTTTATTTCACTCTACCGACGACGGCATAAATGTTAACACATCAAAAAACATCCCGGGTATACAATCTCTAGTTCCAGTTCCATTCAATAAAAGCAACCTCTCTTTATTATTCAAGTGTGTAAACAAATACTCTTCAATTTACCATATAACTTTAAAAAAGCAATTTAACTTTGTTATCATAAAATTTACAACTTAAAATTAATATCCTTAACTCTTACTAAAAAATACTGCACAGAACTTAATACAAGAACAAAAATATAAAATAAAATAAAACTTAACCACTAAACCAGGAAAGGTATATCCCACCAAAGTTTCTTTTTCTCGAGGAAGAATTTTCTTTGTGTGTGATGTCCTCTATCACAGTACAACTACTATTATATATTGTTTATAGAGCTGGGCATCAAGCCCACCCCCAAAAACACTATCCTCATTCTGCATCTCTGGAAACATCTTTCATCATCATCAAAGCTCCAGCTCCAACGATACCACAAACACCCATTATGGTTAAAGGTAGCAGAGGCGAGACGTGCTCCTGGTTTAGGAAAATGATGGAAGAGAAGAAGAAGAAAAACATTAATATAAAAAAAAAAAAAACTTTGAAAAACCCATTAAATTTGAATTTTATTCGAAATTGATTAAATTGTATAAATCTGAAGCTGAAGCTCACTTACCAGTAACCACATGTACGGAACAAGTATCAGTGCTACACCAGCAGCTAGGTTGCCCATGCCAAGGCCGAAGTTTCGCACAACCGTCGGATATTGTTGCGCGGTGAAAGTTGGGATGATTGCATTGTTGGCTCCTATAACACATTTAGCTATGTAGGTAGAGAAGAGGAGTTGTGGTTAAGAACAATATTGTTTTTCAAAGAATTATAAATTTAATTGGAATTTGTAATTTATTATTTTTGATCAACATGATTTTGTGTGGTCTTAGAGTTTAAGGTAATGTGTAGGCAATTATAATTGTTTGAATTGAACTTACCTATCATCGCTAATCCAATGACGCCATAGAGATTTCCGCCCGGAACAAAATTAACTCCCAGACAGCACAAACCGGAGATTAGCATGTAGGCTATGAGATTTTTCCGAATACCAAATTTGAGGACTACGAAGATGCTGAGGCAGATAGATATGGATTCAACGAGGCCTGCAATTGCCTGGAAAATAAAATAAGAAGAAAATCTGGGCTTATCACTTGGAAAACATACTTTAAGATATGAAGAAGTGATGATCTTATATTTGTCCTTGCCTCCAAAAGAACTCAAAATTAAATGAAGCTTCAGGACAGACAGATAGTTGTATCATCTTGGACTCATCGTTGGGGACACACTTAGGTACAAAAGTCTTGAGTTTCAAATATGTGAACGAACACCTCCGGATGATGTGTATCAAGTCCTAATTGGCCAACTTTTCTGACACGTTGCATATAAACTTTTCAGAGCTAAGAGTACACGTGACGCTCTGCAAACGTTCACTGTATGGTAACTACCCAACTAGAACTCACCTCAAAAATTCTTTTAATTAGAACCTATACATAACCAACAAAAAACAACTGAAAGAAAGTTCATAAAAATAACCTCAAATCACTGAAATGGACATCAACTTAACTTTAACTTCCATGGTTCAAGTGCAACACATTTATGTTCTTGAATTAAATTCCTAGCATACAAGCAGCAACTATAGCTCTCTATCAATGCAATTCTGCTTATAAACTCCTATCTCAATCTACCTCAACCCAAAGACCAGCCCATATATAACCCCCAACTCATATGTATTTTGAGTGAACTTACGGTATTCAAATAAACGTTGCCACCTAGATTGCTCAGATGCAATGTCAATCCAAAATAGATGATAATCAATGTCAGCCATACAATCAGAGTGAGAACGGTTGTACGCCAGTAGTCTTTGTTGAACACGACGAGTAAGGGGCTCTTGTTGCTTATATCAGGTACAGTAAGAGATACAGGCGATGGTAAAGGAAGAGTCCTGGCAGCAGTTCCATTAACTGGATGACAAGCATCAGCCTCACTTTGTTTTACACCACCCATCAGTGTAGCTGGTGATGATGCAGAGTACGATACTGATGACGATGACGACGACAGTGGGCCGGGACAGCATGGTGCAGTTGTTTCCCTTAGGTTGGCTTCAAGTGATTTCCGATAATTCGATGGAAGCGTTCGACCATTCATCCTTGCCGCACGTTCAATCAGCTCAACCAATTCATCGAGCCGACCTCGGGCCAATAGCCAGCGTGGTGATTCTGGGACACAATACCTTTATGATTGATTATGGGAGAGAAAAGGGAATATACAGTTAGAAAAGTTGTATATGTATGTACATATATATATGATCATAAATATAGGATATTTTATAGCCAGTGTGTGTGTTTGTTTGTGTAGGATGTGACAAGGACGAAACAAACTTACACACACTTGCGGCATCAATACTCAACATGTTGATTTAATAAATTAGAGAAATGAAAATGGTACACCAACTTACCTCACCTACTATACCTACCTCCCTCCCCACCCGATTCCACTCAGGGCTTGGACAAACAATTAGAAAGTGGTAGAGTACATCTCATCGAATAAATGGGGACAAACAACAGGACAGCACAGAATGTGAAAATAAATAAAATCAATTGAATCGGATAACAATTCTCCTTATTGTTGACTGAACAAAGATATTGGGCCCCTGGAATGGAATTGATTTAGGGGAGATGGAATAGAGTTCTGGTCAGTGTTGAATTACTTAGAAAAAAATATTTAAAGGACTGTTGAATAAGCATCAGTTGGCAAAAGTGTAGATGGCGGCGGCGGGCGGGTCGATAAACGAAACAAATACTACAAGACAAGGGGGGGGATATTGCCCCCAGATCAAAGAAGGTTTTGAAACTCTTAAAACGATTAAAAAAATGCGAGCTTTATAGGAGAAGAGGAAAGTATTCAAAATGAGATATCTACCTACCGATGAACAAAAATTTAAGAGTGCTAAATATTAAAATGGGAGAGAAAATTAAGCCCAGCAATTTTATTGCGCATACGAGAAGTTTGGCTTACAAATAATCTTCGTTCCTGACCAATCCGAATTTGAACTCGAGAACAAAAGACATGAAGTATAAGGGCCTAAGGCGCTGTGACACCATATGACATTTTTCGGTGTGAAGATCATAACTCTTGCATGAACAGAAGAACAAACTATGAACATTTCAGCGAAATCAGTCCAGTAGTTTTCGAGTCTATGACACACAAAGTAGAACTAACATTAATTTTGTTTTTTCTTCTAAGCCACTTGACCACAAGAGCAAGTACAAACCAAAAATCCAGTCCTGAAAATTAGATCAAAATCGATAAAGTGGTTCAGATTATATCGAGCTTAGAATGTCCCTCCATATAAAAAAAAAAACAAAGGGAGGGTGTGAGAAAACATTTCTATCGCTGAATCGCTAACAAGAAGATAAATGACATATTAATTTGTATTCAAAATATAACCCAGATTTTTAATCAATTTGATCGGTTTTATAACATTTTTTTAAAAAGCTGTGGGCGGAAGCTAATTGTAATGATTTCATATTATCACCATCAGGTATGGATTTTTGTTTCCAAAATTGGTTAAGGGGTCCATTTTGCATGATATAAGAGACATGCCCAATGCAAATACTCTTGAGCAAAATTCAGATTTGTCATAATTTGTTTGAAGTTTTTACTTTTGTTTGCCTATTATTCCTAGGGTAATTTTCCACCGCACCGTTAGCTTGCAACTTTTGGCTCCTTTTCAAAAATTTCTATTGTATTTGACAGCAAGTAAGCGAAATCATACGACGTTTCAAATTACCAAACTACGAGTTCATATGTCAACAGAGAATGATTAAAAATTGCAGCTCTTTTTTCGTCGAAGCATCAACTGCTTAATTGCATTGGTTTTTGTATACCGGCTCTAATCTACGCCTAACAATAAAATTTAAAAGACACTACGGTGCCACTACAAATAAGACACATCGGTTGAGTGATATTATGTAGTTATGCATGTTAACTTATAACAACAAACATGTTAGAGGAGCATAAGAACAAAGCCTAATTTAAAATACAATTCCAACATGTCTCCAAAATTATGTAAAACGAAATAATCTACAACAAACCAATATTACATTAACTCTGTTCGTTTACTTCCCAAAACTGACAATTTCTATCAATTTTAGTCCAAAGTTCTGTCAAATGTCTTATAAAAATTGACATGGTAGCAATTGGCAGTTTTGAGAATTAAACGAACAAACCTATTTTTAGCACATTATTTTTTTCCTAATGAAAACCCCACTAAATAACCACCCACAGAGTCACACCCACCCAACAAAATAAAACGTACACATTTCTCTCATTCACAGTGCACTGTCTCCAACTCCAATTTATGCATGTACCAAATTCACCATATAGCATAGAATGTCATACATACACACCAACACAGATCACATTTTCATCATTCAACATAAATGTCTGTCTTTCTCTTTTCGCTGCATTCAGTTTGGGTGTAAGAAGTAAGCTGTCCCCTAAAGTGAATTTCTTCTTTCGTGTCATTAAAATTATTTATTTTTTGCATAATTGTTTAATATTCGGGAGTGAAATTATGAAATTATTGTTTTTTTGTATCGTGGAAATCATTTTACCAACAAAAATGTCGGTTTTCGTTCTTCAAAAGTGTATTAATTTAGAAAATTAAATTCGCGTTTGTTTGTCGGTCTTTTAATTTGCAATAAAAGGGATCGTTTTTGGTGCCGTGCGTCATCTCATCAGTGTTTGTAAAGGTAACCTTCTTTTCGGTTTGGAAGTTACAAAAATATTGTTCGATTCAAATTTGAAATCAAAAGTGTTAAAATTAATTTGTGATCATAAAATATCGATTTGAACGTGTTTTCTTGTTCAATGGCAAAAGTGTTCAAAATATCCATTTTTCTGTGTCATGAAAGCTGTGTTATCAAAATTATTAGGTTAATCCTTTTTGTATGAGAAAAAAAATAGTGTTTTAAAGGATTCTTAAATTTTGTTTAAGTGTTATAAAGTGCATCCCTACCTACCCCCTTTTACGTAAGGAATACAAAATAGAGCAAACGATCGATCATCATTATCACCTCTTTAATTAAAAAAAAGCTTTGGTAAGTTGTTTTTGCATTTCAATTTGTTTTCATACTTTTTATAAAAAGTTTTATTAAATCAGAAGAACCTATTTAGACCAAGAACCGTCAAAATAATTTGGGAGTGGATGTATACAACTAAAATGTGCATTTTTGCGATGATAAATTGACGGAATCATCAGAAAAATTTTATTATTTCAGGAATTCCATGCACCAAAAACCCTTTAGATTCCAATATCCGTGAGATCTGAGATGAATAACTTAGCTTGCGTAGATCATCTCTATGGAGAAACATTTTCAGAATTTTATTTTATAATATATCTTTTTATACATTTGTAATTTTTCACTGTCGGTTGCTAAAAATAACTTTATTCATGACATAAAATAGTAATAAATCTCATCGATTCCTATGTACGTACATACGTCACAATTGATAAAGAAATTTTACAAAATCGTGCTGAAAACCCTTCTTTCTACGGATGTGGTGTCTACACCGCATTTCAATGCAGTAAATATAGCTTTCTATAGATTTTTCCATCTCATCAATTCAACCGCAACTTTTATCGAAATTCTAAATAATGTTGTTTGATGAATCACAGACTTCGACTTTGTTAATTAAAACTCAGGTACCTATAGAGATGATGTTGTCTAATCTAATAAACAAATTATTACATAGACAAGCATCACCATCGCACTGAAAAGCACTAATTCATCCATACATTCGGGAGAATAAGCCAAACATGTAGGTATATTACCACAACCAGAACAAATCATTGAAACTTTTGAATGCTTGGGGCAAGTTCAGCCTTTCTCAAGGCCGTTTCCTATACAACACTTGTTTTGTTTTATTTCCATCGCAGTCATATGCAAACGAATTTACACTCTGCCTTCAAATCTTGTTCGGTGAGTTTTCGACATTATTTTAGTGAATGCGAACATTGATGGTGGCATAATGTAAATATAACCACGAGGATTTATAATCAACTATATGTACTACTTACCAAATGAATAGCAAGGCAATCCATGGCACAGATATAACCAATTGCGTAAAGCGCCAGTCGCGCGTTAAATAGGCTATCCCCGAGGTCAGGATATAGGAGATCGCCACCGGAAGGATATTCAGTATACCAATTATAGTTCGCCATTTGCCACTAACCAATTCGACTACTAGAACAAAACTAACCACGGCAACAGTCATCGATGCAAATCCAATTATGACTCGCAGTGTCATAAACATGGCCAGGGACGTTGAAAATGCAAGCAGGGTTCCTGTAGAATAAAAAAAAAAGTACTTAGCATAAGTTTCGATTTAGTGGTTGATTTAGGTGCAGATTTATAGTGTTGTGAGGTACCTATGTATATTTTCCAATCATCAAGTTAATTGACATCGACTAATTAAACGATGATATAAAAAGGGTAAGGAAGTGGTGTCTGACTTTGTTCAAAACTGATAGTACTAACTTTTTCGGAGGAAGGTTTTTTTGCAATTAATTAGCTCAATAGAAGTTCTTGAATAAAATGTGAAAGCGTAAGCTGTCTGCATCTTACCCAAATCTATCGAACAACTTGTTGTTTGTAGTTGACAGATTGCCACATGAAAAACAGATTTAAAATATGAATTCAAAATTGTCTTTAATTGTTTTTAAATACCTTCAACAGTAGGAGACCAGTTCGCAATATGTCAATAATTTTTAGCAAATGACTTTGAATAAAACGGAGAGCAACTGCACAAAACTCTACTTTTCAGAGCAGATTTTCCATTTTTTAAATCCTTTGGTATGTACGAGCATTTTCATAGCACCTGCTCAGCTTTGGATACTGAGCACATGCTCGGAGTAAGTGCTCTGTTTTATTGATATAAATCAAAGCCTACGGGCTTAATGCCAATCGAATTTCTAATTAACAAGAATTTTCGGATAACTGCCAATGAAGTGTAAATCTAACATAAGTGGATCGTTGTTCAAACATTTGCTAAGATGAATGTGGTAAATGGTTCAATAATAAAATGATATTGTTAACGAGACGAAGAAAAATCAAAAGTACTAAAACAATGAATTTATATTTGTTTTTGTTTTTTTTTTCTGTTTATAAAACAAAGGACTTTGTAAAATGTTTAAATGGAATTTTACTAAAAATACTAAGACATACCGGACTGAAAAATTATTTAAAAATCGATTGAATCATTATCGAGATATTTGGGTATAATTAAAAAAAGATGCACTCTTAAAATGTCAAAATCTTTTGTCGGCTATGCGGTTTTTGTGGCAGAAACCCTACAAGCAGTATTAGTTAAATTGACTTATACGTTGTAGATACAAAGTTTAATGAAAATTGTTAAAGTCGATTTTGAGAAAATTAAAAAAAGAAAAGACATCAAACAGAAATTCGATTTCTTCCACTTAGAAATTTCATTAAAATGTTCTCAAATTTGAAAGAAATCCTTCTATCCTTCTATCCATTTGGCGTGTAGCTCGTTGTATTATACACATACAAACAGATCAATGACGAAAACCGCTTTTATGGACTTCGACATTATCGTTACGGTAAATTTGATTAAAAACTCGAAATCAAAGGACATGGTTGTGCCCAATAGACTGCACTATTTTTACAGTAACCTACACAGTCGATTTATGATCCCCTTCTAACTTCAATACCAATAAAGGCACTTCAAACTTTCTAAAGTAATCAAGCACAAGCGCCTCTCTAAATCAATCAAATCCTCAGCATAAGTGGTTCCTGAGATATTGGACTTAAAAAAATTGTTTAAAGCGTAATGACCATTTTTACAGTAACCAACTCAGTCGATATTTGACCCTCTTCTAACTTAAGTAGGTACCAATAAAATCAAAAACTTCAAACTTGCAATAGTTGCTAACCTGGTCAAGTAAAAAAGTCTCTTCCAATTTTAATTCCTCAGCATGAGTGGGTCCTGCGATATTTAATTTAAGAAATTGCTTAAAGCGTAACTGGCCATTTTTATAGTAACCAACATAGTTCATTGTTTACCCCCTTCTAACTTCAGAACCAGTAAAGTAAAAATTTTCAAACATGCAATCGTTGCTAAACCGATCAAGTATAGGCCCCTCTCTTAAATTCCTCAGCATTAGTAGTTCCTGAGATATGAGACTTACAAAACTGCTAAAGGCTTAGCTGATTCATTGCTACTATGGAGCACTTTCCAACTTTTGTTGGAAAGAAACCATTAAGTTGCCAAATAACTTCAGGTTTTAAAAACTCCTTATTTAAAACACCCTGTACAAAATTAACGTGTATTGCCTTTTTTTACTCGATGAAATATTCAAAGGTACATATATTCTTATCGTATATATTCTAATAGCGTGTCTACGTTATTTGTTAATCATTTGAATCTTATCAAAGATTTATTGAAATAGGAATAAAAATAAAATTCATAATTTACTCTACTCCTATCTATACAACATTAACTAATCGTTTCAATTGCATTTTGGAAATAAAATATTTTAAAACAATAATAGATATAAATTATCATGCATAAATAAGGTCAAAGTTTCAATAAGAAGACAATTGTGGATTTTTTTTAAGAATTGGGCTTTTAAAAGTTTGTTGTTTTAAGAGCTAAGTGGAGATTAGTAGGTATCTACTTTTTATTGCACCGAAGAAAAAAGTACTTATGAGGTTATCAGGTAGAAAAAATTGATTAACACCATCTGAAGGTATTTCAAATACAGGAATATATTTTCGGGAAGAGTTGTGTTACATGACCAGTTTCATCCAGCTCTAGATGAGACAGAATAGATCATAAGGTCGCAGTGCAATAACTCCTATAATATATTATTCATCCATTCATTCAAAGGTCCATATTGACACTGAAACTAAACCAGGTGTGACTTTCGTGACCTGTAAAATATTGCATTCATTTTCAAAAATCTGATCTTCATTAGATTAGATTACTAGTTTAAAATGAGAGACAAAACTATCGAAAACTCCAGTTTGAAAATATTACGTTAGTGACTAGCATTATTTTCAATCACAAACCAAATAAAATAAGTGAAATTTCAATGAACATTTATTGCTCCCTATTGAAGCTATTTCTCACACGAAGTACAAAATATCTATAGTAAAAATGTATTCCTATTTTTGTTAAATTAAGGAAGATACACGCTACATAGTTTAAATTCTCATACATAGGACATTTCAATTGAAAAAGAGTTTAAAAAGAAATCGATATATTTTTGAAATCCCAATCTGTTACGGATGTAACACAAATGTTTGAACTATAAAAACGGCCTCAGTGTGATTCTAAAATTTTGTCTGTCGGTAGATCACAGTATTCCTCTTTATACCCTTTCTTATCAGTTACATACAAATTTCGTCTTTGGTATAATAAACCTACACATTTTTTGTTACGGGTGTGACAATTGTGACTTTATGAAACAACTGCCTGTATAAACTCAGTGTCATTTATGGCTTCGGCTTTGGTGTAATAAAAAAACGCATGCATATTTTCTGTGACGGGTGTAACCATCACCACTTAATTAATCAACTGTTCATAAAATTAGTTTATCACACATTAATATTTCCCAAAAGAGGAATTTTAACTAATGTCAATAAGAAATAATAACAAAGTCACAGAATAGACAGCTATAATTTCGAGATCTTAAGTAACCTCGCTCAAATAGGCTCTACTATAACATCTGAAAATAACATCAAGGAAGGGAACAATCACTCTTGTCAATCACTGTTTCTCTGGTATAAGAATCAATTGAGAGTAATTTATTAATTGAATTTTTGAACAACAACAACAACAACTTAAAGGTGCTACCACCAATTGCTTACGAATTAATTTGTAATTCATTAAGCCGAAGAAACAAAGAGACTCGGTCTAAGACCCTGATGATCATCGCAGATCTACTTCACGGGGCTGAGACATATGGACTTTATCGAAGACGGATGAAGATTTCCTTCAACGCTTCGAAAAATTCTTCGCAAAATATTCGGTCCCATTGTGTTAATATGGTCTGGAGGAAAAGATAACCGACGAACGTTACGAGTTGTACACTGACGCACGTCACACTTTTTAAGCGAATTCATAGACTGAGATGGCTTAGGCATCTAGAGTTTATGGCCCCAATGGTCTGGCTCGAAGAGTCTTTGAGTAAAATCTGGAACGTCAAGGCAGTCGAAAATATCACAAATACAAAATTGGGGGACATCTACATATATTTAAGGAAAGGTGGTTCCAAGAAGCTTTGAAAAATAATTTTTCAAACATCAATAAAGACTTGAGTCCAGTTTTTCAGTGTGAGATTGAAGTTAAAACCGAGTTAACCTGGTGAGTGAGTTCTGGATTAGTTGAAAAAATTCTTTATTTGTTTTATCTTCGAGTTTTTTAATTCCTCCCGCATGCATTCTTCCATAAAAAACTGCATATTGCATTAACTGTAGATACATCTATATACACAGTTAGCTAACTCTGGTTCAACTCACAACTGATAAACTGGGTCTTACAAAAAAAAAAAGCAAAAAACAAGTGTGAGAAAATAATAATTTTGAGCGCCTACATGATTATTAGCCTCACCCATATGCAAATGCTCACCTCTGAAGACCTTGCAAACTAACCTCTTGTTCTGTAAATATATGCCTATACGACTTGATTCGATCATTAATCAAGATGTCTATATTTACAAATGTAACAAATAGTTTATAACTGCTCTCTACTCGCAAAAACAAATGAAATTTCCTGCCCCGATTGTATCAGCCAACCATCACTGATATATGACTGCGCATAACTCGCGCGCCTGATGCTAACAATAATCGTATATATATGAATAATCAGCATCGTTAGCTAAACAATAAAATTCGAACTATTTACATAATTTTAATTTGCATAAATAATACTCTTTCAAAGGCATATCCCATTGCAATCTACTTTTTCACCTATACCTATATACGATCGAGCCTGCTTTAATTGCTTATAGGCAAATATGTAATGTAAAACGTGTGATTTAATCACAAATAATTCTTGCAGCATGAATGCACTGCACCTGCACACAAACTGTCATTTGAAATCTTGACAATTAAGCAAACAAAAGTCTTTGAACTCACCCAACACGGTCTGGACCAGTGCAAATCCCATGAGAGTGTGTTTTCTACCAAAACGATCCGATATCCATCCACTGCATACACTCCCCACAGCCGCCCCAGCTAGGAAGCACATTTCCACGACACTCAGAAGATTCTTATGATCGCAGACGAGTCCAAACTCCTCGACAATGGTTATGCCCGAGTCGGCGTAGGAGAACTCGAAATCGGTGCATTTTGTCATGTTGGGCGGAGTGGCTGTTGATGTCAGTTGGAGGTTGTCATTGTTATTTGAATCCAAGATGTCGGAAAACTTGATATCAAGTATCGAACAAGCTCCTTGAGGTTGGCTGAGATTCCTCCAACTCTCAACTGTCATATTTGACATTCCATCGGGGCGAGCACACCAGAAGTCTTTTTGCATTGACTGAAAGTAGAAAAAGGTTAAATTGGTTAAAATGAGAATTTAAGAACGTGCATTTGGGGCAAATGGTTAGAAAATCAATATCCGACATTTCTGTCAAGAACCCTGTTAAAATTGACAGCTGTCTGGAGAAGGGAAAAATGTAAGCAGGTGGCCTGCGCTTTACACATTTTTTTAACTGTATGATATGATAGGTTTAGGTAGGTGAAAGATACAATCAAGACACAGCAATTAAAAATTTAAAACAACCTTTCTAACACACGATTTTCAATCATATACATTGTAGGTAATTTATTTTATAAGCTCTGTAATCAATTACCAACAATAAGTGGCGCCCGAGTCATAGTCATTATCATTGTTTTATCGAGCACATAGTATGCAGATCTTAACGCTTTTGTTTTTATAACATTTTAAGCAATTGGTAAGTCTAAAGATGCAAATGACCTTAAAAGACACACCAAGGCACCTTAAAGGTAATTTTACTGTAATTAATTGATCTTAAAGATATAAGTTGTTTTTTTTTTATTTTTCTGTCATCAGATAATAAAGTGAATTACTTTCAATATTTATGATGTAGTTTCAAATCGATTGCAGTTAATTAATATTAAAAGTGAACAAATGGGACAAGTAGATATAATAATTAATTGATAACATCAGTCTATTTGAAATTACAATTGAATAGACGTATTTTATCTACCTATACTTGAAATGACTTACAAAGTTACAAAGTTTGTTATGCTATTAATATATGTACGTCAAGAATACGGACTTGACATCATACAATACAAAAGTTTGTCTAACAAAACAAACATAAATTGATCGTTGATGGAGATAGCTTTTGTAAAAAATAATAGTTTCGAAGTATGGACGTACATATTATTATATGAAATGTGCTTGAAAATAATTTGTATACCAATCAGGGCGACAAAAATGAAAATAAGTTTTTGTACGTAATGTACAAGTAGGTTGTTAGTGAAGCTACGATTAGACTCTCTGACTTCAGAATGATGTTTAATACACAGGACTTGGCAACTTTTTGACAGTATTTTACGTCATTCTGACGTCAAGGAGTCAACGCATTTACCATTTGCGTTGACCGTCTAATCGTAGCTTGAGTAATGTTTTAGTTTACAATTCACATCTTATTGCCGGCCGCTTGGCATTTGAATATAAATCAAATATAACGTACATCAATTATTTTTGATACAACAGTGGTGTTGGGCTGTCAAGATTCATTTTATACCAGTCAGATGAACACATTTACTTTAATTTTGTTTATATCTAGCCGCTGATTGGTATAAACAAGAACTTAATAACTGAATACTGGAAGTAAAGCATTAGAATCTATACAACTGTGTAAGTCAGAATAATTTATACCAATCAGCGCAACACATGGTATAATGTTTTTCCTATAGGAGTTTTTCTTTTTTATCTCTAGGCAGTGCACTCAGCATAATCTGAGTGAATCGAGTATGCTCTGAGCAGAGTACGATCAGAGATATCCCATGAAATTTTGAAACACACTTAAGCTCTGAACTGTCATATAATGCTCTGCTCAGCGATTTGCTCCTTTTGCTCGGTTATTTTATTCTGAGCTCATGGAGTACACTCCGAGCTAGCTCTGATTTAAAAAAAGAAACACAAGTTGCGAGCGCTCTGATGTGCATGTGCTAAAAAAGAAACACGAATCTTTTTTCGACAGTTCAATGCATTGCTCTAATGTAAGCTATTCATTTGCACTGCTTGACATGTGATAATAATCAAATAACACGTGCATTAACTGTAACAGTTTTGTTTTATACCAGTTCGATAACAAAATATTCCTCTTATTTTCGTATCTATCTACCTTCACTGATTGGTATAAACATAGTCTAAACTACTTAAGGCTTGATATTCTTCTATTTTTGGTCGTAACTTACGAAAACTTGCTCAATCCATTAAAGTTCTAATATTTAGAGAAATTTATTAAAAATTCTCATTAAAGTGAAAAAAAATGAAAAAAAGCATTAGAGAACTTTTTTTAAGCAACTTTTCGACTTAAAACATTTTTATAGCATTTAATCTTTTTCAACAAAAGTTAGAAATAAAAATAAAACAAAACAAACGAAATTCTTTACAATTTTGTTTCAAAAAAAAAACAATTCACTAAAAAATATCTAAAAAAAATTCATTGCTCTTTTTGTATTCTTTTGTAATAAAATAAAAAATCAGGTTTGTTTTGTAAACAAATTCTTTTATTTTCCGCACAAGAGTTTATGGTTTTTTTTTTACTTTGAAATAATTGCCAGTGCAATCATACCGCCATTAACATACTAATCAAAAGTGCTCAGTAGACCAAGAAGAAGAAAAAAAAAACCATTTGTAATAATTAATCAATTAGCAATTATTATTATTGCTAATCAATTATTGTTGGGAAATATTGTTGTATGCAATCGATGATTTGCATTTAGTAAAACCATATTTTTTGTTGGCTAAATGAGTTTTAGAAGAGTTGAATGTACCCGCCGCTGTCTGATAGTTTCACTTATCTCTTTTTTGCCTGTTTTGGAATGTCTGAACGCAAGTTCCTATCAGATATTTATTTATTTGGTTTATATTTTGTGTGTTTATTATATCTTATAGCAAAAGAAGATCTACTAAAATTCTAAATCCAGATATTGGGTGCTGTGCAAAAGCATTATCTTAGCCCCAAATCTTATTTTTGGGTCATAAAATCGTTTCGTTTGTTAGAAGAACAATATTGCTGATTCCGCAATATTCCACAATGTATAGACATGTAGTAGTTACTGGAAATCAAATCTGTAGTTAACTTGTTGTTGATTGTTAATGTAAAGAATTTCTCAATGAGCACATTATAAGATCAACAAAACACGCTCCTATCATCAGCATCTTTTCCCTTAGATTTTAATTTTTGTATTGGATATTTTTAGACATTCTGAATGAATTTATATCCAAAATAACCACACAATTTATTTCTTTTGATATCCTTTACAGACAACTAATGAATATTTATAAGTATTAAACGATTTAATTAGTAATTGCGAAGTGCGAATGGCATAAAGTTCATTTGTATACGACTTTTTACTTGATTTTTTTGTTATTACAAAATTTAACTGATTGAAAATGTCAAGAGTTTCTTTTAAGTCAATCCATGATCAGTATTAATAATGACAAAAATAACATTGGTATCAGAAGTCTGATTTACATACGTGAAAATCACACTTCTGAAACCAAGTTAATTTAAGAAGAAATTAGCATTTAAATCGAATTTTGTTCCCATTAGTGCATGAAGTTTAAAAGAATTGAACATGCCTTTTTAAGTGAAGCTACTTAGCACAGACTCTGCAATGGAGAATAACGCACAAAAACTCACCGATATATGTATATAAGAGACGTCATAACATATCGCCATCTGAAGTACTCGGTAACTCGATTTTCTACTTTCAAAATATCTCGGAAAAAAAACTATGTTTTGTTTACTAAGCTTCTGATGGTTCAATACAATTCCCAAATAGCAAAATATGGAATATTCGTGAAGATTATAAAAACGAAACGCCCCTAAATAGATAGCTAGGCGCCTAAGAACTTTGCTATCTACAAGATTAAAATTAAGTAACCTAGTTCTTGTACTAAAAAAAAAATCAATCACAAGGTGCGTTCAGGAAAATTATGTCTCAGAGATTTAGATCCGTCAAAAGGGATGCAATTTGGGCCATTTGGGCTCATCAATTAGATGCAATCGCACCAATTTAAGAATTTATTACAGCCCATTTATATTGTCTTCGTTTTCTTGGAAAAACACTGAAATTTTTTTTACAAAATGGACTACGACTTTGGCAATTCAAACTTTTGATCATACGAGTGTCAATTTAGAGAAACAACATTCACCGATCGAAAAGTGGTTAGGTGGATAATTTGTCATTAATTAGTTGTGATAGTTTCGAATCTGTCCTTCCGTAATTTCTATGTTTTTTTGCTGCTTCGCTAAGTTGATATCAACTTAGGGGGAAAAACTTATTAAATTGAATGGTTTTCTACTGAATAATTTGCCATTCAGTAGTTTTTAATTAATTGTGACAGTTTCAGTTTTATCGTGCTATGTTTTCTATGTTTTCACCTTGCACCTTCTCAAAAACGAGTAAAAACTTCTTCTATTGAATGATTGAGAGTTGGGAAAATGGTTGGTTGAGAAAAAAACGTAGGAAATATCGCACAAAAAAACTGACATTATTACAACTAACTAACGACTAACTAACGGAAAATTATTTAGCAGTAAACCATTCAAAACAAGTAGTTTTAACCCGTTTTTTGAGAAGGTATTTCGCTAAGTTGACACCAAGTTAGCAAAGCAGCAAAAAAAAAAACATAGAAAACATAGCACAAAAAAAATTAACAACTTTTCCACTACACTTCGTAATCTTGAATTTGGCTCATCGAAATGACAGCCAAACTCCTCTGGAAAACTAATTACCGGTACCATTAAATCCCGATGGAAACTTTTGACTATTATTTACATTTCAAATTTTCGAAGGAGGGAAATATTTCCAGGGAAATTTTATTCGCGATAGCCCCCAATTAAAAAAGAAATGAAAAACCTTCATTCTACGAATTTTATTTAAACTAAATATAATGTACGTATTTCCGTACTCTCACATTAATTATTGAAAGCCTAGATTTGTTAATTTTAAACGTACATGCCATAAACCATATCAATTTAAAGCTACTTTCACTAAGCACATGTACAAAATAAAATACCATAAAAATTACATCAATTCCGGTCTTTCGATCTAATTGACCTTATTTTTGTTTCCCCCTATTCGATAGTAAATTTATTCGATTCCTGTCACTTCGACTATATGTTACCTTTTTGTTTTTATTTTGTTCGACAACGGAATTATTATAAACAACCTAGCTGTCAATTTTTTAATTAATTCCATTTATAGTATATATGTATTTAGGAGAGTAGTAGTATAGATAGGTACAAAAAGAGACTTAAAAATATTTCAACGCCAACAATTGATCACGAATGCATCTAAATTAATTTTTTTTTTTCTTACAAGCTATAAATATAATCGTTCATTTGCAATAACTTAGCTTAGATTCTTTTCAGTAATGATTAATTTAAATTTTGTCATGTTTATGTTTCAAGTTTTACATGACATGACGTAAGGAGTGTTGGTTAGGTGGATATAACATATAGGTCTCTCAGGCTGGCCATATCAATTTTTTTTTATAAAATTCCATATTTTTTTTATTCAAAGAAAATCCAAAATGTTTATTTTGTTTTTGTCATTTTTCTTATTTTTCTTTTTTGTGTATATTTCTTGGATTTATATGGGTGTCTTATTTTCTATATATTTATAATTTTTTGAAAAAAAAAAAAAAAAATGATTTGTTACTCATACGCCCTAGTGACCATTTTATCTCAGCTTATATGACTTTTCACTGCAATTTTGTTCAAAAAATTCAATCCACGATGTGTGAAAAAGTGAAATTAGAAAAAATCAACATTTCTTCACTTGATAATTTTTGAACAAATATCATCATATTCTTGGGAAATTATATACAAGGTGGCGCAAAAGTCATCACCCTATTGGAAGATGCTATAATTTTTGCAAATGGCGGCAAATGTCAATTCCACTTTGACGTTTGTGAAATAAACAATACAAAATATACTCCTAAAGAACGGGGATTAATTGTTTCAATTGTTTTGGGAAATAATTCGTCGGTAGAGTTGGCGCAGATTTCCCGGTTGTCCAACGCCAACTGGGTACATACAACGACGTTTAGCCGCTTGCGTAGAAGAAGATGAGATAACACAAGATGCTGCCAGGCCTAGTCGGCCTCGGAGCTGATATTCTGCTGAGAATATTGCAGCTGTGACTGAAGATGTCATAGAGGACCCCAGAGTATCGACAAAACGACCGACACGCACGTGCTACGCAAATGGATATCAATCGGCGATATTTACACATGATTTTGGTAAAAGACTTAAAGATGTTCCCTTATACAAAGTGCAGACCGCCAAGTGCGTGTAACATACCAACAACTTTTCATCGAAAATCATCATGAGTGACGATAATAAAAATTCTCGGTTCCGCGTATAACCCACAAAGAGCCATAACATCCGCTGAAAGTTACTGCATGCTGTGCTATATCGAAAAAGCCCGGACCAAACGATAGCTGTGGAAGGTGCGTGCTACAGAGTCATGCTCCAAGCCTTTCTGTTTCCTCCATTGGATGAATTGGGACTGCAGACATGTAATTCCAACAAGATGGAGCAACGGTGCATACTGCACGAGTCACAACCAAAATTCCTACGGCTGCTTTGCCGGGTCGCCTATACTCTCGTTTTGGCGATTTCCTCTGGCTGGAAAGATCGCGAGATTTAACAGTCCCAGACTTATTATTGTGGGTTTTTTTGAAGTCACGAGTCTATGTCAACAAGCCTCAGACTCGTGAAGCACTCAAAGAGAATATCCCTCAAGAATTCGGAGACCTATAGCTGGAAATTTTAAAAAAGTGATGGAAAATGCCATAAATAGGGCCGAAAAGGTCGACAAAAAAAATTTTAAATTTAAGACATTAAATAAACATAATCCAAAAGCAGAACCAGAGTTTTTCATTAATAAAAAAAAATTACAGTCTAAGATTATCGGGTAATAACTTTTGCGCCACCTTGTTGAAAATAAAAATGCCATGCCCCCCCCAAAAAAAAACACGAATTTTAGGAGAGGCAACATAAAAACGCTAAGAAACCAGGCAGATGGAGTTCGGCTCTGGGATTGGTCTCAAAAAATATCGACTAGTTCCAGAAATTGGTCATCAGCCATAAGTTTTTTTTTTACAATTTTCAACATTTTTCGAAAGTCGTTGAGATGAAAAAAAATATGTCATCCGCAAGGTCAATTAGTTTCAGTGTTTGGTCCGCCATAGGTTTTTTTTTAAGTATTATTTTAAAGATTTTTTCAATGTCGTTAACCTTTGTATATGTGGCTTACCTATATCTGAAACTAAGTTGACCTTTTATGAGGATTTAGTGACGTTTCAGATAGTTCTGTTTTTACGAATATCCCACAAATGATGAGCTAAAAATCGCTGATGACTTTGAAAAACTTTAACCATTGATAGAAAATTTTCTACGACTGACCAATTCCTGAAACTAGTGGACCTTTTTTGACCAGTTATTGACCTTTTAGATAGCATACTTTTTTTTTGTGTGAATATCTCACATATGGGTATTGAGTACAAAAGCCTTCATTTTTCATCAACAAAATTTTTACACATCGGATTTTGTGTTCGTTATAGTCTTAAGCATAAAATACTCAGTTGATATTATGTACCCTTTCGCCCCAAGGCTTATCCCAATTTTTAAAGAATTTCGCTTTTTTTTTTACTGAAGTCCCTAGAACTGTTTGCTCGATTTATCAGAATTAACATTTTCTTATTTAATTTTTTTTCGTTATTTTTTTTTTAATTCAAAGCTGGTCACCCTGAAAATGCAAAACTTCAAATCACGATATCACACAGCCAGACAAAGCTATACACTTAAATTGGACTTGCATATTATGGTAAAGGTATACGCCATCACCATCATGTATCGTTTTTCCATCGTCACAGAACTTATCTATCGATCAAGTGAACACCTTTTTTGGAACGTGATATGTACGTACAAGCTCACTAATGACATACTCCACTCGTATGTACTTAAAATATCAATGCAATGCATTTCGATTTAAAGATAAATAATATCTAATAAAAAGTGTCTTATAGAGTTTTTTTTTGTTTTTTGTCTCTTGCAAATAAATAGTGCATGCGGCATGCCATTGCCTGATGCAATGACAACCATTGCATTTTAAAATGACCTAAATAGGTACCGATGGCGGTTCACACAGTTTTGTAATTTGATTCCGTATGTGAGTGAGTAAGTATAGAGCGGTACATAGAGGTGCGGATATTTGCTTTCACTTTTTTTCTTTATTTTAATTTTAATATGAAACTAACAACCTACCTCAATGCCATTGAACTTGATCCAACTGAAGCGAAAAAAAATAAATAAATAAATAATACTTTTGTACACAACACCGACTCTGTTTCATGTTACTCATTCACAAAATAAAAAAGGTTGCGCATACGCAATGGTGGCCGACTACACGGAACAGTGCGACGACTGAGTGATGAGGATTTGTAATCAATTTATTCAAAATCAGATAATTTTTAATGCTAATTTTATTGCTTTTGTATACAGGCTATATTTACTATAAGGAAATAATAATTGCTGGTTGACAGTCAAAGTAGATTAAAGGTTTGAATTGTTGTTTATTAATATAATTAAATAGTTAAATTGTTTGCATTTTGATCTATGATATTAGTGGAAAAAATTGTTAGATGTGACCTTATGTCAAGAAAACTATTAAGACATTGAATAGTTTGGTTTAGAAAGACATTTTTTAGTTCAGAGGTTAAGATGGCATGGTAATTAGAATAGTCTATAGGTGTTTCTTAAGATGAGTGTTGAATTAAAATTAATTTAGGTATTTTAAGGTAATCTGTTTGTTTTTTGTTTACCATTTTATCTAGCCTAGTTTACACGAGATTTTAATCGGTTTTCCATAATTTAGTTTGTATTTGCAACTCATTTCTATGATTTATAAAAAAAAAAAAAACCAACGTAAACTTTTATTTTATTCGGTATTGTTTTTGATTGAAAATCAGTTTTTCTTTAAGAATTAGGAGTGTAAGGTGCAGTTTTTCAGTGCGAGATTAAAGTTAAATTCGAGTAAACTCATCAAATTTGCTAAGTTAACTCAGCATTAACTGAAAAGATGCTTTTGATGTTTTATCCACCGAGTATGTTAAGTCGTTCCACTTGCATTCTCCACCGAAAAGCTACTTCCGCAGTCCACTGTGGACTAGTTTACTTTTACAGTTAGTTTACTCTGGTTTAACTCACCACTGAAAAACTTGGCCTAAGAGATGAAACTTTTCTCTGTTTTGACTCGCATTTTATTGTGAAGAATGGGAAAATGTTGCTTGACTTGTGCAAAACATCGTTCAATTATAACTCGTTCGCGAGTTATGCACTTATTGAAAGAATTTTTTTTAGGGTTATCTGGATTTTGATACGGAGTTAAAAGCCATCAGGGAGTTAGTCCGTATCCTGAATCATCAAGTAAAATGGGACAAGCTTCATTCCATTGCATGATTTGAAATACGCAAGAATTTTTCCAAAATTTGTGAATCATGCAGTGATCCTGCCTGATCATTAATGCTGGTTTGATGATACAACCATGAGTAAAAAATTGCTGAAGGAAATTTGTATTTTTTTGCCATTCGCGTTTTGCATTCTGCAGTTTTTCAGTGGTTGTAGGGAATTTTATCCAATGGTTTGCCTTCTTGATTATTGCCGCACTTACCAGGGGAACAGTTTTAGAGACCGTGGAGTGGTCTATTATCCAATGTCTTCTCCAACTGCAATTTGAAAACCTGGATCACCTATGTAGAGATGAAAAATTCGTATTTTTGTCAATGCTTGTTAAGACACCACCCCTTGTTTCTGAACTATTCCCAAGAAAATGCACATTTTCTTTGTTAAATCTGTATGAACGCACAAATCATTTGAAAATCGTTTTATAAAATTTGACCTTGCGGTTTAAAATTGGCATGAACTCCCCATTTATGATGGAAAAAAAATATATTGAGCTTTTTACTCACAAATTGGAGCAGGTGCTCCTCACGATGGAGTACGTGCTTTGCTTTATTCATACCTTATAATGGATTAGGTGCTTATTTTGAGGAGGTGGTCATCAAACACGTAGATGCTCAATCCTTAAGCAACTTCTCAAGTGTTTTATTCATACCAAATGGAGCACCTGCTCTTAAAAGTTGACTTTTCAGCAGCTGCTCCTTTTTATTCATACCACCCTATGTCTTGCCCTCCTTTACTTCAAGACTAACCAGTTTCGCTCTCCAGCTCTCCAAATAGCCTTGAAGAATTCTTCTATGGCACGTTGGTTGGGGGGACTTCTGATGTGAATATCTTACCCCCGTTGAAGATAGGGCTTTCTGTATTAACGTCTATATTTTCTTAAACGCCATTGCAGGAATCACAAAGGGCGAATCGCTGTTCACATTTGGAACGGTTCAGAAGAGTTATTCCCTGGTTGCAGATTGTACCGTGTATTTGCTTATAAATATTACGTGACACAGCTGGGATCCCTTGTTCGGCCATCACCATAAAGAGCTACTCACGATGAATGCGACTTTGAAGTCCATACAAACATAATGAGGGTTGACTGTAATGCTTTGGTTTTTCCTAGATTTACCGCAGAGCGAAGATTTGGTCTATGGTCGATCTGCTGGGCCAGGAGTCTTACTGGTACTTGATGATGAAGGTGTTTCAGAACGATTTAAGACTAACATACATAGTAGACAGACACAGTTCGTTCGAAAGAATCTTACTATGAGTCTTTTAGCTGGGATATGCCTCCATAGTTCTTGGAGGACATGGGGTCGCCTTTTTTGTTGAAGGAGCATTAGAGCTGATAGTTCATCAGTCAGTAATCAGGCATGATTTCTTCCACCCATACTCGGTTGATGATTTGATGCATCCATCCTATATAAAAATCTGTTTCTTGCTTAAAGATTTCCGCTGGCAATCTGCAGAACTAGCCAGCAGCGTTATTTTTCGTAAGATCTTTTAAAGCAGCGTCTAACCCTGTATGAACATTTTTGAATGAATCAACAACCAACTGGGTGGTGGAATTGGGTCTTAATTGATTTATGGTAGGATCTTTTCTTGAGCCATCACTTGCTCTACATGATTCTGTGTAAATGGTGTTTTAATACATCTCTCATACTAATTCCTTCTTTTTCCTAAAGGTAAGACTGCACTCGACGGAATGGAATTTCACAACGCTAAAAAATATTATTTGTGTGACACAGTATGAGTAATGTATATTGCACTAAGTGGCAACGGAACTGAACGGCGGCGTGACAAAGTTGATAATCTAACCAACTTTGTCGCGGCTGTGCAGTTCATTTGCAGGTTCAGTCTTAGCCTAAGTAAGATCTTGTTCTCCTCCTGTCTCCTTTTACTGTCTTGTTTTACGCTGCAGGATTTTTGAACGAGCAGATTTTGACACGTTTTTCTTCCTCTGTGGTAACTGATGGTAGGCTACGGTTATTTCAGGCAGATAAATACATAAGTGGCGAGGGTGGACAGCCAGGGCCTAGTATTTACATCACATCACACACACATTCTTAGTTTTTATCTGATATCTGACAGTACAAGCTTGTAGGCAAATTAAAATGGCTGCTGACGATTCTCATCTTCATGTGGCTAATCTGTGATTTACATTCTCAACCATTCCTTTATTCGCTTTATTCGTGTTGTCACTCGGCAGGAATGAAGCGGACCTATGATTTTTTCCTGAATCTGAACATTCTATAGAGCAACCTGAAATATGCGTTTTTGGGTCAATCACAGACCTCTTGCGTAATAGTCCAACGCACTAACATACACTTAATTAACATTGTTAGTTGTCCACCTTTTGCTGGGCGCCAGTTTTACCATTGATTCTGATTTTTAATGTTCATTTAAAATGTGATTTTCCCCGGGTAAATTGGGAGATCTTCACCTCTTCACATAGCCTTGGGACATTATTGTTGTTGGTGCACTTACATAGGCTCAGATCTTTAACTAGCCACCATCTTCATTTCAATGTTGCATTTCTTCAATATTTCAGATATGATTAATGAAACGTTTAACTAAAAATATATCACATTGCAAGAGCATTAATCTTTGTATCACCACCACAGACTATAGAATCTCGAACAATGTCTACAAATCTCTTGTCATAGTCTCTAAACTATTTTATGAACTCGTGCAATTTTAATTGAGCTTCTATACACTTAATCGTTTCTTAATGTACATGGTTTTAACTTTAAAAGTAATTGATTTTGTTTTAATGATACATTCTGATAGCTAAGATAGCAACCTCGTAAACGTTTTTTTTTTTTGTTTTGTCATTTTCAAATCATCGGCAGACTACAACTACCAGACACGTACACACGAGTATAAACCTCTTTGAATTCGATTAACATCACTATGGATGTGGAATGGATTGAAAAGCGTGAGCGGTTGAATTGAAACTTGTTAAATAGCAAACGTTTGAAATTGTATATCAACATTATATGAAAAGGTGTTGATAGCTTGAAATAATTAATGCTTTAGCAATTAACGTTTCATGAATACAAACCTATATAATCAGTAGTTTGGCAGTAATTTGACACATAATGAGGGAAACTAGAATGAAGGAAACAGACATTATAACCTTAACGGTTTCTATTCAGTTGCTGTTTCGCGATTTAAATAAACAAATATGACTCAAGAGAGATTTAATGATGCCGCAAATTATTATATTGTAGTTGCAAGTTAAGCTCTATTGTGGTTGTGCTTAGTTTGTCAAACTTATTACTTTAATTAAAACTAAAAACAAACATCATCATAAGTTCATAAAGTTGATTCTCGAAGACTTTGTTTTGAAGCTATTAAAGTGTTGTTATGGTTCACAATTCTGCAAGGTCAGAAACTAGCATAAAAAATGTAAACAAACATTATGAGCGGAAAATTTTGTTAACAGATTAAAAAAAAACATGACTTGGGGTCAATATTCTTTGAGCGTAAAATTTGGTTTCTTGAATTTTGTAAACGTATAGACGTTGCATAAATTCTGTTAGAAATGTGTCACAGTGTTTATTTCCTATGAGTTAGCTTGCAATCACCAAAGTACCATGTAAATATAAAAAAGTTAGCATCAAATAGAGCCTCAGTTTGATTTGTATTAATTGCGTTTAACATGACAGAAGGCATAGAGTGTCAGAAATAAGAGATAATCGAATGAGTTCGCCAGTATAGTAAAAACCTCTCATTTTGTCTTCTAAAAGCCTCTGTCATATTCATTTGTTCATACTTATTGTTTGAAATATATGCCAGAAACTTGATAGAGTTGCAATAACACACAATTTTGGCAGCATTCTTGCCTCCGAACGAAAACATTACCATCGGAAAAATAAAGTCTAGGAACAAATCTTTGGTCAAAAAGTGGAAAGAGACAAAAGGTTTTGTTGCGGAAGATCATGTATAGCGTTGCATCAGTCCTGCTTGGTATATTGAAAAGAAACAATAAACAATTACATTGAACTTAAGATCGTATACATCGATTGATTCACTATAATCCTGAAATAGAATTACTTCTTCCAGTGTTAGATCGTAGATATCGTAAGATATACTAAAATTCTGAAATAGAACTACTCCCAGTGTTATATCGTATATATCGTAAAATTCACTAAAATCATCAAATACAACTACTCCCAGGGTTAAATCGTAAATGTCGTAAAATCCTGAAATAGAACTACTTTAAGCGTTAGGTCGTAGATATCGTAAAATTTAATATAATCACGAAATAGACATTCATCCAGTGTTAGATAGTAGATGTTGTAAAATTCACTAAAATCCTGAAATAGAACTATTTCTTCAAGCGTTAGATCGTAGGTATCGTAAGATTCACTAAAATTCTGAAAAAGAACAACATACTTCCAACGTCAGATCGTAAATCCTGAAAGATCATAGATATTGCAAATTTCACTATTATACTGAAATATACTTCCCAACGTTAGATCGTAAATATCGTAAAATTCACTAAAATCCTAAAATAGAATTTCTTCCAGTGTTAGATCTTAGATGTCGTAAAATTCACTAAAATCCTGAAATAGAACTATTTCTTCAAGCGTTAGATCGTAGGTATCGTAAGATTCACTAAAATTCTGAAAAAGAACAACATACTTCCAACGTCAGATCGTAAATCCTGAAAGATCATAGATATTGCAAATTTCACTATTGTACTGAAATATACTTTCCAACGTTAGATCGTAAATATCGTAAAATTCACTAAAATCCTAAAATAGAATTTCTTCCAGTGTTAGATCTTAGATGTCGTAAAATTCACTAAAATCCTGAAATAGAACTATTTCTTCAAGCGTTAGATCGTAGGTATCGTAAGATTCACTAAAATTCTGAAAAAGAACAACATACTTCCAACGTCAGATCGTAAATCCTGAAAGATCATAGATATTGCAAATTTCACTATTGTACTGAAATATACTTTCCAACGTTAGATCGTAAATATCGTAAAATTCACTAAAATCCTAAAATAGAATTTCTTCCAGTGTTAGATCTTAGATGTCGTAAAATTCACTAAAATCCTGAAATAGAACTATTTCTTCAAGCGTTAGATCGTAGGTATCGTAAGATTCACTAAAATTCTGAAAAAGAACAACATACTTCCAACGTCAGATCGTAAATCCTGAAAGATCATAGATATTGCAAATTTCACTATTATACTGAAATATACTTTCCAACGTTAGATCGTAAATATTGTAAAATTCACTAAAATCCTAAAATAGAATTTCTTCCAGTGTTAGATCTTAGATGTCGTAAAATTCACTCAAATCCTGAAATACAACTATTTCTTCAAGCGTCAGATCGTATGTATCGTAAAATTCACTAAAATCCTGAAATAGAACTACTTCAGTGTAAGATCGTAGATATCGTAAAATGCCCCATAATCTCAATATAAAACTATACTTACTCTCAAATATGTCACACATTTGACAGATGACACATAATTGTTTTCTGACAGCTGTTTTGACATGAAACTCTTCTTTATATTTATGATACAAAATTGAGGCAAATGGTGTATGAAGTATTTCTTCAGAATTGATACCAATGTTGAAATAATTTTTTAACTAAGGTTTAGGGGTTTTAAAATAAATGTCTTATAATTGTGTTAAACTACACTTCGTTGGGCTTCTGTCAAAACCTCTTAAGTGAAAAAATGACATTTAAATGAGAGATTTAAAAGAAAAAACTGAATTCGAATACCAATGCCTCGTTATTGCTTTTGACAAACGAGATTTTGACAGAAGATTTTGTAGACGTTATAGTTTCGAATGTTATTTTATGGTGTAACAATAATAAATTGACCGTCGCGTCCTTTTCTTGCTCGTGAATTGTTGACCATACCGCCCGACTGCGTTCTGTTTGGCCAGCCTTTAAGAACATAAATAAACAAATTATAAATCTATCATATTTTTTCTAACCTCTTAACAACCGACTACTTTGAAGTCACACTTCTTTTTATTTTAATTTTTAATTTTTTGTAAATTTGAAGGTCTTGCCTTATGACACACATATTAATCATAAAGCCGGCATAAAACACATTAACGCATGTGCTACCGAAGGCGAAATTATTGTAAATTGACCATCTGCCATCAATCAAATTAACACCTAAGCAAATTATTATCTCTGTGCAATTAAGCGATATCCACATTCCTCTAGCGGTTAAGTCACGATATTAATCTATAGACAACAACATCGAAGAGAAGACAGACGGCTTTTCAACTCTTTTGTAGTGCGTCAAAAAAAGGTAGGTAACGTAAATGAGGCTTAATAAATGTAAGTCCATGGTCCATGTTTATTGTTGATGATGTGATGTGGTATACTTGATTAATCAACATAGACCGTTTCAAATGGTTTGGCATTACTATCTGAGTAGAAAGCATTATTTGTTTAATAGTAAACCTGTATCTTCTAATGGAAAATTGAGTATAAAGAGTGGGTTAAGTCTAAGACAGGCAAAAACATCAAAAAATGATTGGTATAATAGACTTGAAAATTTAAACAACACAACAACAAATTAGATCTGGTTAAGGCTGGAGCTGTAGCTATTTTACAAGGGCCCACCTGATTGTGGAGCTTAGTCTTGGGTTGTTTGTTTCTAGATGAAAAACTTTTGTCCGTAATTGGACTCGAACCGGAGACCAAGCCGTTTGCAAACAGGCCGGGGGAGAAAATCGCATCAGAGTTGATCAATCAAAAGGTTATTGGATTATTGGCAAACTGAAATGACCAAATTAAGCCAAAAAAGAATTAAAATGTTTTTATTTCATTATGGAACTGCGTAAATGTTACACTTTTACTAATAGACAAGCTGAATATCTAATATAGGGTGTTTTTTGTGCAGAGGTTTTTTTTTTTTAAATTGGCAACACTGTTTCTTGTGACAGTTAATTTGACAGCTGACAGATGACTTTTGTGCTCAGTATATTTTGCCATTTCGACCAAACTATCTTATTTGACACGGCCTATTAGTCCCAAAAAAAACATAGATTTATAGGTACGACTGTAATACCTGAAACGTTAAAATGACCCTTAATGTTGCTTAACTGATAAAAGAAAGCTTTCATTAAACTTATATTCTTTGCTGATGTTCATGTAGTTGTATTCAATAATTTCTTTGGAGAAATGTTTTGCGATCATTTTCTAATAATTAATGCCGTTCAATACCTCGAACTGAAAACGTTCGAACCAAAGTAAAAATTGTATGGGCAAAGTCAAGAGATTAGAATCGTTAATCCTTTTATATTGTTGAACATTACAAAACCCATGACTTTCTCTGTCACTGATATTAGTCTATTAAATTTTCAATATTTTAATGAGCTTGTAAATTTATTAAAAAATACACACATAGTTGTGGGTACACTGAATTTGAGGTCAAAATTGAGCTAAGCATTAGACGGCGAGCTTCTACAATGTGAACTTGTCTATTAATAATAATCAATATAAAATATATGTAGCGCTGTAGGTAATTTTAATTGAACTAAAGGGTTAGCGGCTCTCTCATAGAAAAATCATAAAACTCAAATCCATACACATACACTATCATCCAGACCATTTAGAGCATCTAGAATTCCTAGAGAATCAAGACCTTTTAGCACATCTAGTCCTTGTAGTTCATATAGATCTTCTAGACCATCTTAACTATCTAGACGATCTATACCATCTAAAACATTTAGACCTTCTAGATAATCTAGACCATCTAGACTATACTAGACCTTCTAGAGAATCTATAACTTCTAGAGCATCTAGACATTCTAGATCATATAAACCTTCTAGGTCATCTATACCATCTAAACCATTAAGACCATATAGATTTTCTAGACTATTTAGACCATCTATACCTTCTAGACCATCTAGACTATCGAAACTATCTATACTATCTAGAGCATCCATAAAAAATATCTACATTATATAGACTAGATAGACCAGCTAGACAATCTACATAAATACACTATCTAGACATATAGATTAACTGGACCATCTAGACTATCTAGTTTACTTAGACCATCTAGACTGACGGGACAACTTGCACTTACTAGACGTTTTTGACTATCCAGACCACTTAGACCATCAAGACTTTCTAGAGAATCTAAGACCTTCTAGAGCATCTAGTAGACCTTCTAGACCATCTAGACTATCTAGACCATATAGATAATCTACCACTATTTAAAGCATTTTAGTCATCTAGACCTTGAATACCATCAAGACCATCTAGACTTTGACCCTCTAGAGCATCTAGACCATCAAGACTTTCTAGAGAATCTAAGACCTTCTAGAGCATCTAGTAGACCTTCTAGACCATCTAGTAGACCTTCTAGACCATCTAGACAATCTAGACCATATAGATAATCTACCACTATTTAAAGCATTTTAGTCATCTAGACCTTGAATACCATCAATACCATCTAGACTTTGACCCTCTAGAGCATCTAGACCATCTAGACTTTTTAGAGAATCTACGACCTTCTAGAGCATCTAGACCTTCTACACACCATCTAGACTATCGAGACAGTCTATAACATCTGGACCATTTAGACCTTTTAAACCATCTAGATTATATAGACCATGTAGAATATCTAGACTTTATAAACCATCTATGTAGACTTTCCTTACCATCTAGACTATCTTAATCATTTCGACTATCTAGACCATCCTGAACATCTATATCTAGACCATCTTATCATCATTGTATTTCTCCTCAGTAGAATATGCATGATACGAATCAGACTTGTGTGGCGAATTATTTAACCATTATGAAATTCGTCATGAGGCACTCGTTAATATATTTTTATAACTTTGAACTATTTGCCTAAATCAGCTTTAAACGATGGATTTACATCGAAACAAGCGCTGCTTTTGCTATCGGTAGTAGTCTATCTCGGCCTGACACATCCCTTTTTTTTTTTGATGGCTGTGACATCAACTTTTCAGCATTTTAGTAGTTGTTTGGCTACAACTCTAAATGTTTGATCTATAAAGGGTCCTTACCTTCAGTGCAAAGTTCACTCCATATTTCTCACTCTTGTGCTCTCTGATTAACTAATATATTTATTCTTATCAAATACAAATTTCATATGATTTAAAAAAAAAGCACACATCTAATTTAGCATAAAACTAATCCAGTAAAAGGTGCGGATTCATCAGAAAAATAAAATGTAAAATACATATAAGAAACGTGAACTGACTTTAATAATTCACTTTGCCAAACCGAAACCGAACTGATGTTTTTAATGTTTTATTTTACACAAAAAAAACAACATTGGCGTGCATTTGAATCAGTGCACGAGTTTGCTCTCTCAAAAATTTATATTTTTTTACACAAGAGAACCCGAACACACCTTTATTACATTTAAGAAAAAAAATATCTATCAAGAGAAGAACAGATTAAATGGAGGCTAAACCCAAGTAGTAAAATCACTAAAGAAAAAATTTCCGAAAAATAAATAAATATCATAACTGCCTAAAAGTGCAATCAAATCGTCGGAGAAAAGGAATAGGTTTGCGTTAAATCGGAGTCCATTGAAATTTTAACTGTAGGTAGGGGGTACAACCACAATACTCTCACTTATTATTCCCCCTCATTTTCCATAAGTGGTGGCCGCCATTTTGAATTTGGTGCATTTTAAGTGTTAATGCAATTATCTCGGTAAATATTTGTTTAAGAGAAAAAATATCCAAACAAAAAATATACAAAATAAGATTTTTAACAATTTATGTTAAATACTTTTTTCCAAAATCTTGCATATTTTTTAAGATATAAGCCTTCAAAAAATATGAATCTGACAAAAAAAATGTAAGTTTTTAAAAGCATATATCTTAAAAAAAATATGAAAGATTTTGGAAAAAAGTATTTAACATAAATAGCTAGTTAAAAAAAATCTTATTTTGAATATTTTTTGTCTTAGTTTTTTTTTTCTCTTAAACTAATATTTTTAGTAACAATATCATATTTGTACCAAATGCTCGTAGTTTTTTGTTTTAACCTACGTTAAAATGTGCACAACAGGGTCAATTTTGGTGAGAGTAACATTCACTCCCATGGAGTTAATAACATATTTGAACAGGCCGTTTGAAGGTCTAATGGCGCCCTGATAAAACCACTTTTTTTAACTCATCCCAATCACGATTTTTGGCGCAAATATAAGCCATTTCCACATTACCCAATCTAAAGACTTTTTAAGGCGTTTTTCAGGTTTCTTTTAATGATGTGCTTAAGACCCTAATACAAAACTCTCCACCAGAATTCTTTGCGAATTTTTTGTCAAATTAACTTGCACTTACGTAAGGAAGTTTTTCAACATTCCAGAGCGCTTTTAACATTAATTTCTAACATGAGCACTTTCTAGCGACCCAGGAGGAGAACGATTTTTTTTTGTTTAACTTTTTACTCGCTCTGATGTCTTTAAAATTCAAATATCAACAACCATCTTCACTTGTATTAATTGAGATGTTTATATTTTTTCAACAAGAACAAGACTGTGGACTGTAAAACCCATTAGAAACCCACGTATCTATATAAATATGTGTATATATACGAGAACACTGACACTATAAGAGTAAAAAAAACTCGATTAACCACTTGACTTTTCTCAAAGGTTTCGATTTACACCTGATTAACAACATCTCTCACCACACAAACAACAACAAGACTCAGTCCCAAAGCCATCAACAACAAGTTTAATAAAAACAAAAAAAAAAAACCAAAGTATCACAAACATCAAAGAGTAGTTATCTTTGTATTTCCATATTAAAAAAAAAAAAAACTTACAGAAACGAAATTAAGAGACTAAAAATGTTTCACTAAATTTACAAAAAAAAAAAAAAAAATTATCGAGTGAATGAATTGAACTCTAATCAGTTTTTAGCAAAATTTTGCCAATTTTTTAATCTTATCAATTAAGTGTCATTATAAAAAAAAAAAAAAATTATAAAAACTTACCTGAAATACAAACGAAAAGATATGAAAAGTGCAAACCAATTGGAACATTGACAAAATAATCACCCACGTTGCCTGCCACAAGCCGCAATCCCCAAATAGATATGCAATTTTGTCGAATTCCCTTGAAGCTACAATTTCGGAATCTTCTTCGTCGTCATCGTCGTTGATGTTTGTGGTCTGATAACGTGGTTTTCCCATAATTATGGTTTCTTTTTTTTTAAGATTTTGACAAAATTCTTCACTTCGGACACGCGTCTACTCGCAACACGATTCACTTATAAACTAAACTTTTAAACACCAATCCCCCCCTGCGATGGTATAGGTATTTAAGGAATGGCAGATAGAATATAGCTCTTATACGTAAGATAGTTACGGGTTTTACGGCTAGTATAGTCGAGTTTCCGGAACCTATTAATCTTAGCATTTTAAACCCCACGGTAGGTATAGCTAAGGTGAGTGCTCGAAGCGACATTGAGACTATAATGGCGAGTGAGAGACACTATTCGAGAGTAATTAGCAATATCGATGATTAAAGGTAATTCGAGTCCGAGCAGCGCACAACAACAACTCTGTCCACAACACCATTATGGGTGCACTTCTAAGTCAATAATATTTATAATGTGTCAACAAAACCATGTCAATACGTCAACTAGAATGACATCTAGACTGACAAATAACCAATCACTCGGCGGCGCGCGCGGGCGCGTAAATGGGTATTTTTTTTTTTTTTTTTTGAAAAGCGCGCCAAAGTATACATCTTGATGAGGTTTAAGGTACCTACTCTTGTGGGGTGCAAATAATTATATTCATTTAATTAAAAGGGGCGGCATTCGTATTTGATAAAGTTTGCAATATCTTATGGTGTGTCTTTTTATCTGTGCAACACGCCGCCGTCAAGTTGAAGCCATCATCAGACATCTGGCCGGATTATGGATGAGACTTTGATGGTTTTATTGTTGATTGATAGCTTTGAAGTACCTACCTGTACTTATCTATGTATGTGTTATTTGTATGTGCAAAACATAGATACGATTTAATTTGTGCAAATAATGTGAAGTCGCTTTTGAAATGAGCTCTTAGCAAATATATAAAATTGCGGCCTTGTGTATGCAGCTATGACAATGACAGTTTTGTAATTTGGGCAGTCTGTCATTATCATTATCAATATCAATATACCTACTCAAGTGGTTGGCGAATGAAGATAGTGAATCGTACAGGTAGATAATAATTGAGTATCTATATTATACCGATCAGTTGCCATTAGATATCCAACTTAATAAGTTCTATTCTAATTAATTATTATATATTTTTTTTTTTAAGAAAGATAAAATTGGGTATAGATTTTTAGTGTGACAAATAGATTCCAAAAATGATAAAGGTGATTAAGTGCTTTGCATCATGTTTAATATAGACAGTGTTCTCGTCAGGAGTCAGGACCGTAGATAAGGAGGGTGCTCAAGGGGCTGAATCACCCACGGATTTGTTTTCAAAAGCTTCTTGAAAATTACCCTTCTATTAATAAATGGGGAATAATGGCGTGATACAACATACACATCTTCTATCAAATTGAAATTCATATTAATAAATGTCGATGGTCGCGAAACTTGGCGTTTAACAGACGGATAACTTCTAAACAAACACATGCACACATCTCATATAGAACCGTTTACAAATAAAGGGTGTTTTTTTTTAGACGTGTGCTTTTCAAGAAGAAATTTAATTTTATTTAATGTTATGGCCAAGAATGTAGCTTTATTATAAAGATAAAGGTTTGCCATTATGTTATTAAAATGATTTCGGGGAAGTGGCTCGAATAAATTCCACCCGAGAGGCCCAATTTTCGACCACTTTTTGCAGCGTATGTCATCAGCAATAACGAGCCGAATATTCTCTTCCAAGGCTTCAATCGTCTCGGGCTTATCTGCGTAGACAAGCGACAGGCCCACGACGCGAGATAATGCGCTCACCAAAAGTTTCCTTCAATAAATTGATTGCTTCGTTGGCTTTGGCTGTATGGCATGTAGCGCCGTCTTGTTGGAATCAAAGGTCGTGTACATCAACATCCTCCAATTCAGGCACGAAAAAGTCATTAATCATGGCTCTACAGCGTTCCCCATTGACTGTAACATAATGGCCGGCTTCATTTTTGAAGAAATATGGACCACTCTGCTCATAGAGCAATTTAAACAGTGACTTTTTGAGGATGTAACGGCGGCGTGCGTCTCAACAATGGCTTGTGGATTATGATCACTCCAAATACGACAATTTTGCTTATTAACGTACCTACCCATTCAACCAAAAATGAGCTTCATCGAATATTGGATGCAGCCGAACCATTATTTTGGTAATAAATTTGCACGAATCTTGAACGTTGTCCAGGAGTAAGTCTATTCATTTTGGAATGGCAAACCAAACTGAGCATAAATCAAATGACAACTGTCAAAAAGGCCAACTCCGAAAAAAGTATTGCCAGATGGAAAACCAAACGTCAAAAAAAAAATCCCTTTACAATCTTAGTTTTCATAAATCAGTGCGTGTATGTGACACTTATATTGGAATGTTGCTACATTTATCTGAAGTGCTGTCGTACTTCCCAGTTATAAACACAGGAAAGATATCATAAAGCAACAAAATGTTTATTAATATGAACATTTTTCAAGCGGACAAGTTCCGTATCCGTGTGCCAGCTGACATCTGTGTTAAGGAGCAGATAGTGTTTTTTTATTAATAGATTTTTTGTTGGCTCAAAAGTTACAACAACTGGCAACTGCCCTCCCCCATTGTATACGCCCTTGTCCCAATCAAATTACATCTTGTGTAACTTTTAAACAAAAACTTAAAGCCGTTTTAGGCCGGAAAAATTCCACATCGATCAAAAATTCACACTACGGCAGATCTTGGAAAAAATCCAGGAACTTCAAATCGACACACACCACCTTTTCACCAATTTCAAGGCTGAGTATGTCAGCATCTATACATCAGACGAGGTTGTGCCTTTTTTCGCATCCATGATGCCAAACTCGTCCCTTATTAGTGCCGAATGATGATGGAGAGAGCATGCTCATCCAACAAGATCCGCAAAGACCTCACCTATACCATTGATGTCAAAAATGAATTTAGATTCACGAAGAATAACTCTTGCTAACTGCTTTGCTGCTTCTTTAGACCAAGAAGGCAATTGAGTAGCAAAGCCATCTACCGAGCAACATAAATGTCCCATGAGACATGGAAATTGTCAAAGGTGTAGGTATATGAGAACGCCTGAGGCTGTTTTGAGAGAAAAGAAATCTTTTCCGGGATTTTTCTAATCTCGTCTGCATAAAAGAGGATTAGAAGATACAGCAGCACAAGGAAAAATCCAACGACTTAGGTGGCTACATCAAGCCTAACATTTTATCTCCATTTGATTACAAGTTTAAGGCTTCGTAAAGATAATGAGAATTTCTTGAAATATCTACATCCAAAGGCAGCGATCAGGAAACAACCGAAGCAGAGTACTTTTTCAATTTGTGTTGATTTTCTTAATTTTTGATTTGTTTTCAATTAAATTACAATTTATAGGAGGAAAATATTGACTATGTACCTACCTACTTCTATAAAAAAGCTTTGAAGATTTTTAAATGTAAATTTCTTCATTTTGGAATACGAAAATACTGACTAAATTGCCAAATCATGTGTTTGTCAAAAGTTATTCACGGTTAAATGTCAAAATTCTTTTTTTTTTACATTCAATTTTTTAAACGTAAATGCTGTAAAAAAAAACTTCATATAAGCTTGTAGATAATGTAATTTTCCATAAAAAAAAATAACGATAATTTTTTCCCTACGGCTGACCATTAAGATGATATCACCATTTTAAAAAAAAAGTTAAATGACGTAAATGTCGGTTTTTTCTCCGTGTAACTCCTTAACGGTGTACCTATATACTATATTTTTATATATTATAAGCCCTCTTTTAATGGCGAAAAACTATTATAACTGTTATAAATTGACATTTGTCTAGTCTTGTCTTACCTTATAAGCTGTGCAATGTAAGATTTCTCTATGTTTAACTGTTATAAAAGCTATACATTCAGCTTTATATCCGCTTAACTCACAAGAGTGTATATTTATGGGCGCTGACTAAAGCTGATATATTTTAAATGGACGAGACTAGAGAATTGCCAATTTATAACAGTTATAACAGTTTTCCACAATTAAAAGTTGGCATGCGGTTAACGCGCTTCGGGCGACCTGCAAAAAAAAACTCTGGATGCCTGAATCATAACCACCGGCAGAGGGCCCTAGCCCTACGATGCCGCATAAACAGTACTTTTATAAACCAAAACTGTTATAATTGACATGTCGAGAGTCACTTCCTAACTCTTAAGAGGGGATATTTATCGCCGCTAACTAAGCTGATATATTTTAAATACAATATATTTTTTTCAGTGTATTTATTTGCTCGTACTTGGCAATATGGCATAATACACAAAAAAATGACAAATACACAAAGCTAACAAGCGGTTCGATGGTGTTGTACTTATGTTACTGGACTATTAGACTTGTGTTATTTTTGTGCACAAACCAAAGTGAAATATATTCCTTGGCCTGATTTCTTATTGATCTAATTTTTGAAACTATTTTTTTTTGTCTTCCAAATTAAATTGATCTCATATAACATTGTTGACAGATACTAATGTGGTAAGCAATCATTATGAATGATTATAAATAAATTACCAAAATACCCAACAAACAAAAAAAATAACTGAAAACCTTTGTTAACTCACTTTGCAAAAAATTATTCGAATGGCTCAAGAGTAAGGTCATGTAAACACCTTCAATCAAACAATGCGGACAGCAACTAAGCAATTAAGACTTTTTTGACACATCACAAAAAATTAATCATTTATTTGGATCCACTTTCGTACTTAAATATTATTCGCCATTAAACAAGGTTAATAATACATAATTCAAAAAAAAAAAAAAACAGAAATGGTTTATTTTCACGCGGGTACTGCCTCTTGCGAGGAATTGACAGATCCTCCACGAGTATCTTTTTTCATGAAAAAGTGCTCATCTTAGCTGTTCGTTAGAAAGCTCTAAGTCTCTTCCATTCCTGCTGACTAAAACACCCAAACAGGATTGATTGAGAGCTGTAAATCACTATTACTAGGCCCTGGTTTTCCATCATGAGCTGTCACGCTACCAAATTTGTTTATTTATTCTTGTTAACTAGCTGAAAGCTTTCTTTCATGACAGAAAGTGTGAGTGAAGTTATAACACTTAGGCCCTGGTGGGTTAAACCAGAGTTATGTAGCTAACTCTAGAAGTAAATTTACCCACAGTGTACTGAGGAAGCAGTTTTTCGGTGGAGAATGCATGGGGAACGACTAAACACACTTGGTGGATGGAACATCAAAAGCATCTGTTCAATTAATCCTGAGTTAACTCATTAAATTTAATGAGTTAACTCGGGTTTTAACTTTAATCTCGCACTGACCTTAAAATGTCAAAGTGTCGATTGTAAAAATTACCATTTTTATGTAACATCAATATTTGTCTTATTTTGATGGTTTCATCACAGACCTAATAAAAAAGTAGGCACTTACAGGTTTTACAAGGCACCTCCTCCTCCGTAGCAAAACTTTAAATCAGATAAAGGGTTTTCCAATAAGAGGTGTTATTTTGATATTCAATGAAAAATGGCATTTTTTGAGACAAATGATCGGATGTTTATTTCATTATAAAGAGGAAGGTATGCCGTTAATAATGGAACACAACATCAGCCAAATGGCCGCCACGACCACGCTTACAGGACCATATCCTTTTCATGAAATTTTCCATAACCAAATCGCAAAGTGGCTGCCCTATGTCCTCGATAGCCTCACGAATTCCATCTTTGAGGTCTTGAATCGACGCTGGGCTATTGGCGTAGACCTTATCTTTCACGTGGCCCCAAAGGAAGAAGTCGCAAGGTGTTAAATCACAAGATCTCGGTGGCCAATTGTGATCACCTCTTCGAGAGATAACACGGTCCGGAAACTTTTCCCGTAAAAGATCGATGGTTTCATTGCTTGTGTGGCACGTAGCGCCGTCTTGTTGAAAGTAAACGTTGTCCAGATCAATACCATCCAATTCCGGCCATAAAAAATCATTAATCATCTCTCGATAGCGCAATTCATTGACCGTAACTGTTGCTCCAGCCTCATTTTCGAAAAAGTAAGGTCCAATGACCCCGCCGGACCATAAACCGCACCAAACAGTCACGCGTTGAGGATGGAGAGGCTTTTCAACAATAACTCTTGGGTTTTCCGAGCCCCAGATGCGACAGTTTTGCTTGTTGACGTAGCCTCCGAAACGACGTTGTTGATGATCAGCCGGCTTGAGTTCTTGTGTTAACTGAACTTTATAAGTCTTAAGACCCAAGTCTTTATGCAAAATACGGTGTAATGACGTTTGTGGAATGTCTAATTCCAAAGAACGACGAGGAATGGACAAATCTGGGTTTTCTTCAACACTTTGGGCTACAACAGCAATATTCTCAGTTGTTCTTGAGCGACGTGCACGGGTTTTATTCTTCACATCACTAAATTGTCCCAACAGCTCGAATTTGTCCACCAATTTCTGTATTGCGGTCCGACAAGGTGCTTCACGACGACCCAAAAATGTTTTAGTTTTACGAACCGTCTCTGCCAAATTTTCACCATTTTTATAGTGAATTTTAATAATTTCAATGCGTTGTTGAAGCGTGTATCGTTCCATTTTTATTAATGGCGTAGTTTCTACTTGTCAAATGTCAAAAAATGACAGCTTCAAAAGTGACAGCTACCGAAATAGCATGCTATTCAAAATAACACCTCTTATTGGAAAACCCTTTATATTCCACAAATAACGGTGAGCAATTATATTATTTGTATTATTTTGACAAGCCCATTATCATCATGGTAGGTACTTAAAAATAAATTTGCGGTTATTTGACAATTAGGTATATTCACTGGATGATTTGATCAAATTATCACAGAATAGAATGAAAATAATAAAAGATTATCATAATCTAATCACAGGCAATGTTTATTTAAAAAAGCTTTGGAATACAATAGTTTGTTGTATGTCGATGGCATGATGGCATGTGCGTGAGTGGATTGACAAACTGCCATAGTTTCTATTAATAAAATAAAAATAGGAAAACAATAGAAGAAGAATGACTGTACTAACGACATAGATTTATGAGAAGTCAAATAATGGTGGCGCTTTGATGCTCTATCAGTATACAGGGTATTTTGCATAAGATGTGACAAAGCCAGGTCGTGTAGATTGCGTCGAAACAAGAAAAAATGTATTTATGAGGGGAGTCTATTTCCCCCCATTTAGACAGGAGGGACAGTTTTATAACAAAAAAAGTGACAAGCTAAAAACAAAAATAATGCACGACTCGATCGCACTAACTTGGACTTATCGTTAAATGCTGTAATGTAGCTCAATGAAATGCTTGAAATAATGGTATGATATTTTCAGGTTAAGGTGGCTGTCAAGCAGGAATGCTTGACACACTTAGACCATGAATTGATCCATTGTTATACCACACAAATCTAGGAACTTTTTTCCTTTTTTTTTTCGTTTCGTTGAACCACTTGGAACTCCTTACGAAGCGTGCGAGAATACTCATGTCAATATTTGCCAAATCACTAGGATTATTGTAGTAGTAATCTCCGAGATGGAGTTTAGGTCGTTGGGATAGAGCAGGACAAGTACAGAGGAGATGACGAATTGATTTTTTTTCTTCTCCATCCATACAGCTCCTGGAGAAATCATTTGAAAATACTCCGAGCCTCGTTGCGTGCATGGCTATCAAGCTTGCCGATTTGCAGTCTGCTTAAAGATATTAAACTCTTGGAGCCCTTCAAATCTAGTCTTGACCATGTCTGTTTTGTCATGGTGATGTTGTTCTACCTTAGGTTTATCATCTATAGCATCTTGCTTCAGAATAAGTAAGTTTGCATGTAGCAATGGGTATACCTATATCTACCCTATTTGGCAAAATAGGTAGTGTTGTTCGTCAAGTTCGCCAGCCCTTCAATTTCCTGGAATGTCCCTATCGTCCGTCACCCAGCAGAGGTGCATATTAAACTGCTTCGCTCAATAAGAGATGATCGACAGTTAAGGGCTGTTAAATATTGGTAGAGACAGAATCCAGGAATTCTATGGCGACTTGGCTATCTGAGAAGATGCAGATTTCTGTGTTAGAAATCACGTTTTCTTTAAGCCAAGACAATACTTCGTTTGTCGCCAAAAGTTCCGCCTGCAACATGTTACAGTTGAGACGTAGATTCATCCTATCTGAGTACACACCACCACCAATTCCATTATCAGGTTCTGATCCGTCAGTGTAGAAATGGATCGATTCATCTTTCAGGAATGCCAACGTACCTCCCAGATAGATCTGGAGGGTACGATGACTTGAGAGTTTTTTTTTTATCGAACTGTAACTGGTGGATGGTGTGGCGAATGTTACTTGGAATTGTTCCGAATGAGTTTAAAATGATAGAGTGGCCAATATAATTATAAATCCACTGTGAGGAAGCTTAAAGACGAATGGCTGTGCTTGCAGCCGTTTTAGCTAATATATCAATAGGTGGTGCTAAATGGCATATAATATCCAATGCAGCAGAAGGGGTTGTAAGATAAGACTTTAACAAAAAATTCTCTATTTTAATACCCGAAAGGCATCGATGGGAACGCATCTCACTAATCAGTGAACAAGGTATCCCCTTCTACACTTATGAGTCAAAAATGGAAGAAGTAACAGGAGCTGGGGTGTTCTGTGAAGCTCTTAATATAAGAGAATTACATATATAAACTCCCAGATGAGTGTAGTTGTAGCGTCTTTCAAGCTGAGATTTACGCTATTGAAAAAGCAGCTGAAATAGTCCACAAGAAAAAACCGAACTCGTCTGAGATCACATTTTTCGTGGTCAGCCATCAAAGCAATATCCAGTGAGGCTATAAGATCCAAAGCAGCAGCAAAATGCCGAGGCATACTGAACAACATTTGCAACACCAACCAAGTCAAACTCTGCTGGGTTCCTGGACCAATAGCAATATAGAAGGGAATGATTTAGAATTGAACTGGCAAGGAAAGGGTCAGTAACAAATAGAAACAGTAGTAGGCAATTAGATATGGGATATATTAGACGTCCCGATCGGCGTGATTAAAAGAAAAATAGAACTGATAACGAAAGAGCAAATCAATAACTCCTGGATGTCCAGGAACGACTGCGTTATCTGTAGAAGTTTATGGCCTAGAATTAAGAAAAAGGAAACTCAGTATATTTTATCGCTGAGGAAAAAAGATATTAGAATATTGATAAGTGTACTAACGGGTCATTGCGCCATTAACACAATGCCCACCAGACCCAATTTCTGTAGAAGGTGTCTGGGTGTCGGAAGAAATTGAAACCATTTAACACCTGCTCTGCGATTGTCCAAACCTTCAAACAAATCGCCTCTGATACTTTAGAAACAGTTTTGTTGGAGAACTGGACGATCTAGCGCAGGTCTCAATGGCAAACATGAGAAAATTCATAGAAATCACAGACTGGTTCGCAAATGAACCAGTCTATGTGAACCATTAGTTTATAGGAGCATCTCTGCCATCTTTTGTTAAGGGGGTCACAATGGACCAATAGGCCCCCTGTACGCCTGTACAGCCTCTGTGCTGTGCACGCCCCTCCTAACCTAATCTAACCTAAGATAAGGCCCACATATTAAGCTTCGTCTGAGAATTTAAGTGAAATATCTTTGATAGATGGAGGGTCTATATGGGGGATTTTATATTTTCTTGAGAAGAGGACAATATCGGTCTTATGTCTGTTAACGCCTAGTCCACAGCGATTTACCCAGTTTATTTACTTGTTTAAAGGGTTTTGTAAGAGTTCTTTTAAGGTGTATAGATGCTTTTCCGATACAGCAATAGCAACATCATCCACATAGGCAATCACTGTAGCTCTCCGCTTCCAGGCTTATGTCAGCAGCTTATCCCTTAGACTTTAGTCCAAATTATAGTGTCAGAATAGCTCGACGACGGCGGCGGACCGACGCGACGCAACAACGGACACGGTATGACGAAACCCATTTTTTCAAACTTCTCGATAATCGTATAGTTTCAGTTTTGATTAAAACCTGGACATTTTTTCCACACGAAACGAATCGTTGCACTATAGAGGAAATTAAAAACTTTTTTTAAATTTCAATCATGATATTGTAAACCCATCCCTCTTACTGAAATAGACCCACTCTCCAATAATATACTTTTGTTTGTTCTGACCCAACCTACAGGTGTCACATCTTTTTTTAAGACACCCTGTTAAAAGGATCCGCCGAAAATGTATAACAAACGACATTTAAAAGGCTTCCCAGCTCAGCTTCAGTACTTTTGGGTTTTTTAATCTATTCTCATCAGAAATATCATTACATTACTAAACTATTGACTTAGTTTTTAACTACAAGATCAAGTTCGTGTGATCCAGTCCTGAATTTAATTTTAACAAACACTTATAACCCCATTAAAGCAAGTTCATTCGACCACCACTGGGGTGCATTTACATTTGGTTGCTGACATTCTTGAATGAACTATACATACAACGGAATAAAATCGTGCTAATTAACAAGCCAGAGACTCTTCCGCTTATCTCCGCTGGATTGATTTATGTATTTTTATTTTAACAGACAATTAAAATTTTATTCAAATACACATATTAATTACATCATGAGATCTGAGTCTTTACGAACATGGCAACGAACTTCGAAATACATAAAATCCTTTTGCCAAATTCCCTTAAAATGCATCTTCAAATAAAAATAAGGAAGAATTAAGTAGTTTTTCTGGTTAATACGGACGAGTTTTTTGTATCCCTCTGCTTTGCTTATACAAAGTTATGGTTATGGCAAAAACTGTTTGCGATAGGCGCTTGTTGGTGGATATAAAAAAAATAAGGTCGCTGGCAGATTACAGGTTTTTTTTCCTGATGATGACAAATTTAAGATTAAAATAATCTGTAATTATTATTTGTGGACAGAAGTAATATAATATCAAATGAATTGATCAAACTCGAATAAATGTACATAATATGTATACAATGTAGCAACCATTTTAAAACTAAAAATATAATTTCAGCGATTGTCTTATTATCTATAATGATGTCAGTGTATGGCAGGAGCTATTTAAATAGTGTTGTTATGACACTTTCAATCACGTCTGCATGCATGATGTAATGGGTTCTTAGAATTTGAAGAGATAGATTAGATTTTTCGGAAAAAGCTTGATTGTTTTAAATGTACCTACCTACTTGAAGTGTGCTTCCGCATGTGCCATAAGTATTTAAAATAAATGAAATGAACAACTTGGTCGAACGTACTTGCTTTGATGTCATACATTTTGAGTAACGTTCGGCCATCACGATATAATTTAATACTTTTTGATGATACAACCGATGTATCTCACCTTTCCCAACTCAGTGTCATCTTCAGATAGGTTCACGAAATTAATATTCTTGAAGATTTTGTCACTTTCGTGGATGCATTTGAGGAACTAGCGTTTTCCAGAACTGACGAAGAACACGAGTCCGATATGAGGAAAACTGGAGAGAAACCAGAAAAATATTAACCGCCGAATAGAAGTTGGATGTAAGTTCAACATGTAAGGGGTTGCCAAATTATCTTGTCCCAGCTAAAGAAGAAGCTCAAACTTCCTCTTGAAAGAAGTGTGGGAATAGGGACAGACAGATGTGCTGTTATGCTTTCAGAGTTTCGAGGTGCTTTGGCGGTGATTCAGAAAGAAGCGAAAAATGCTTTGAAGACTCCATGCCACAGTCAAAAGCTTAAAAACTCCATTTCTCGAAGCTCAAAAGTAGCTGCCATTTGAGACGCTGTGACAATCATGAAAAAGGTAATAATATTTTTCAAATCTCATCCAAAACGAAAACTGTCCTCATGAGCACCTTGGGGTCTGCAGTGCACTCACATATCTTTGTGAGACTAGGTGGGTAGAGTGGGATCAAGGTGTACTCCAGTTTTCCTTAGACCTTGTCGAGATTGTGGAAACAGTGGAAACGATCTCGCAGTGGCGTGACCCTAGTACAGTTCATTCTATCAGTATTGTGTTGAAGTGACGTGTTGTCCTTAACACACTCTTTGAGAAATTTGCTACAAACAAAATCTTTTGACGACGTTAATAGCAGCGTTATGCTGGTGAAAGACACAATTTGCGTCGGGAGAACAAAGATACTAATTTAAAAAATATCTGGCAGCGTGCAAGAAATTTAGGTGATCAATTGAATGTTAAGTTGAAATTTGTTTAAACACTCATTGTTTTTTTTTCACACCGCGTGAAGTAAAGGGTTTTTTAACAGGGACGCTACAAAAGTAGAGCAACAGGGACAGCAAACGACGCAATATTTCTTGCCGCTCTTTTGACATTTCTCTTCAATAAGGTTTGCCATTTCATGCTGGAAAGATATACGAGACTACAACGAGTCGAAATTATTAAAATTTACTAACGAAATTCCGAGTCAGTGGCCTCTACGTTAAGAGCGCTACGTCCAATTTATGGTCTTCAGCGATGAGGCTCATTTCTGGCTGAATGGCTTCGTCAATAAACAAAATATGCGGTATTTATCAGGCAGCAATCCACACGTACTCCATGAGTCATCCTTGCATCCCGAAAAAGTTACGGTTTGGTGTGGTTTATGGGCCGGCGGCGTCATTGGGCCGTACTTCTTCCGTGATGATCAAGACCAGCACGTTACTGTGAATGGGAATCGCTACCGTTCAATGATAACCGAATATTTTTGGCCCCAATTGGATGATATAGACTTGGAGGACATGTGGTTCCAACAGGACGGCTCCACAAGCCACAAGCCACACAGCGAATGTCACAATCAATTTATTGGAAACCAAGTTTGGAGAACGTGTATTCTCACGAAATGGTCCAGTCGCTTGGCCGCCTCGGTCGTGCGATTTGACGCCGTTAGACTATTTCCTGTGGGGCTACGTCAAGTCTATGGTCTATGCCAACAAGCCAGCGACGATTGATGAACTTCGTACGAATATCGAACGTGAAATTGCAGCAGTATCGGCCGATTCATCCTTGAAAACCGTCGAAAATTGGGTTCAGCGTCTGGACTTCTGTAAGCGTGCCCGTGGTGGCCATGCAAAATAAATCGAGTTCCATACATAATGACATCAAACGTACTTTCACAGGAAGAAAAAATTTCATTGATATCCAAAACCGTTTTTGTTTTATTTAAAAAAAAACTTTTGTAGCGCTCTTATTGAAAAACCCGATATTAACGATTCATACTTAAAAAATTTCAATATAAAATTATGCAAGCTCAACAATAATTAGTTCATATTAGTTGAAAAAAAAAAAATATTTTAAGATAGTATAGTTTATGATTCCCTTAAAAAGCACGTCGCGAAAACAAATACGAATTCTTTTCGCTTTAACAGATTTATTCGTAGAAAAAATTAATAAACAAAAGTGTAATTTCCGAACGATAACTAGGTGTATATATTTGTATATGACTTTTTGTCAAACTGTACTTAAGTTATCTTGTCGCACCAAGCGAAAAAGAAGTGTTCTCCAAGCTTGTCAATAAAGGCGGTATTGCATTAGCATATAAGTAGATATAAATGGCCAAAATTGTCATATAAATATATGGCTACATATTTCTATGTATGACTGAGAATATAAGAATATGCCATACAAATTTATCTGTCACAATTTTATATATGACACATTTGAGCCATATTTTTTTGAAAAATTTGCAATATTTACATGATAATTTTGAAGCGAATAAAAACTTTAATGATACAAGTTTGATGATAGATTGTTTTTTTCTAAGCGGCAAATAAATTAGACGAACAAAATTCTTTTAAGTTAAAAGCCTTAAGTCCATAAAAATTGGCGTTCCGTCCCGGCGATCTCACTTGAACTCGTCAGTTGACTAGTGAGGGCCTTGTCAATGCCAAATATTTATCAAGTTGAGTTCAACTTACTTGAAATTTTTGACAAAAATCCAATCAATAAGCTGGAAATGTTTGCCCAGGGCCAGGCTTTGTTTTTATGTTTTTATATATGAAGTTTTTTGACTTTTTTAAAAAGTGTGAAATCTCAGTTAGCTTTTTTCACTCTAAGCCGACGATTTTGTTAAATGCTACAAAAAATTTCGGGCTAATCTAAGCCTATAGAGAATTTAAGAGCCTTAACTTAATTCTGGAGCAAAACTGTGTGTTACCGATAGTTTGGATGGAAACATCAACTTTTTTCTTTGATTGGAGTTGATAATTCCCGATATCGTTTTTCTTTCGTCTAATTCCCTTCGGACCTGAATTAAAAGGCCTGATATTGAGGTTATAAGACGGCAGGTTTATGTATGTATATACAAAGTAGTTTCCCCCCTGACCGTGTAGCAAATAATGTGCAAAATCTTAAATTTGTGTGTTCCACTCCTCCTCAATGCATTTGAAAAATCTTTTAAAACAAATCCGAATGCGGAGTCGTCCATGCGTTGTTGACTACATGCACGGATCCAAAACGGACTTGTTTGTTTGAAGGGGATTTTCTGATTGTTTTCACTGAACGTATTCAATATCCTACTATGCAGATTTTCCTAAGGTAACGTGCTACATCGTAAAGTGTCACCTCGTACTGTCGCACAGAGGAAAGTCCTGTTTTTTTTTTTATTTCACTCTACTGCGCGCCGGCATAGATGTTTACACATCAAACAAATATTTTTCCGCCTCTTGTATGTGATTAACACAAATAACACCAATTATAATTTAGTAGCGGAGAAATGGGGCAGTAACAAAATTTGTATTTGCTTTTATTTAAAGGCGTTCATGTCAGTTATGGCAGATCGTGGGCGGTTCCCCTTTTCGTGGGCATTTGATAAAAAAAATAAGCTAAAAGAGTGAACGGGCATTTTCATGCTTCTTTGTCCAAAGTCGGGGATAAATCTATTGGAAAAGTCTGGCATCACTGGGTCACGTACGTCAGTTGATTAATTTGTTGAATCTTGAAAACCCAACAACTGCAAATCTCTTTGCATAGCGATAAGTTGGAAATTCCCTCAATCAAACTTTGTATTAATACATTGGACATTGGTTTTAATGTAAATCAAAAGCTATAGAGAACATAGACTAAGAGCTGACAGCAAATTTTGGGTGTGGAAATATAACCAACATTTTATTAGCAGGGTTTGTAGGTGTATGCGGCGTGATATCAATCACTAAAGTATTGCAGTTTTTTGTTGGCGTCGATGGTGGGGATGGGGGTTGAAAATACCCATTTTTCAATTATCGCTTAAATTGATTTTTTTTTTTAAATACGAAATGTTGCTCTGTCATTTTCCCTTAGTGTAAAAGACTTTAATCTTGATGATCCGATCAATAGAACTGAAGCTTTTTAAGCGAACCTTATCGGAGTTTTTTTGAGACTTTTGTAGTTGATTTTTTGCTATGCATAAAATCTCGCAAAAAAACGACAAGGTTCGCTTAAAAAGCTTATATCTTGAGTTCTATTGATCGGATCGTGAAGATAAAAGTCTTTTACACTCAGGGAAATTGACAGAACATCATCGGTATTTTCAACCCTTCAGCCTCACCATCAGCGCCAAAAAAAAAAACGCTACCAGGTTTTAGAATCTTTAAATTGCACTCAATGTGCAATTTGTGTAGATATATTTGCTAATTTTACTATTCTAATATGTTCTAAACGATTAGTCCAGGCTTATTTTGTTGAAAATTGGATGAGATCTAGAGTTACCGTCTAAAAATTGCATGCGAAAAACAAATATTTTCCACAAGCCACCTTAATTAATTTTTTATGCAAGACTAATTTGGCAATGGGCTTTCAAGCTAGTATTCCGTATGCTGAAGTTAAAAATAATTGCATTTAAAAATCTTTGACGTTTGACGTTTTCCGCAGATTGGCATTTTGGTTGTAAATTTTTTCTGAACTATCCATAAGCTTCCTACCTTCAAAAAAATGAAAAACAATAAATTACCTATAAAATTTTACAATTTTCATCTCATAAGAGAGATGAGAAATATAAATTCAAGTGTTAATATTTTTCTAAGAGTAAACTCAGTTTTCTAATGACTTTTTTTTAATAAAGTTTTGTTTATATAATTTTTTGATATTTTTGCAGCAGTTGTTGTTTATCTTCTATTATTGACTTGAATTCTATGCCACCTTTCAATAGAACAATAAAAGTATCAAAAATAGAAAAGCAGTCAAAAGCAATAAATGACAGTGTGGTTCAATACCAGTATTGCTTGTGGGATGCGTGTAGTCTATCAGATATTCTAGATTTGTAATTTCTGTAAATTCTTTGTTGGGCGCCATTTAACTGACTTATTATTTAATTCTGCATAAAGAAAACTTATATCGTTTGGATACAAAAAAAAAACACTCACTCAACACACAATATTAATTTCAATGCCTGAAGAAAATTTTTCTAGATTTTTAAACTCTGCGTTGGGCGCCATTTATTCAATACTAAGTTTTGTCTTACATTAACTGTAAAAGAATTGGTGGAAGCTTTTTTTTTTGAGGAAAATAGGATTTTCCTTAAAAGCTACGAAAAAAAAACATGTCTGGGCAACGCCTAAAAAATCTATTTAAATTAAGTTTAAAGAAAATCGACCCACCCGTTTAGGCTGTAGCTGAACAGACATACGGACAGAGTTTCGAGAGCCACAAAATATCACGTTCGAGAAGAAAAAAATAACAAAACAAAACAAAACAAAAATCGCAAACACATTCATAAATTAAATACAACTTTTAAAAAATGAAAATAAACATGTCACAATAAGTTCAAATGACTAACAGAACAGTTATTCGTAGATATGTATATTATGAATAAAATTTAAAAGAAATAAAAAAATTCAATCGTTTCGTAATGTCACTCTTTCATTTTTTTTAAAACTCACCTGAAAGACAAAAGTAAATATATGAAAAGTTGTTGGCACTTCAAATAAACACAGAACAAAAACCCACACAAATTGCCACCATCCGAAGTGTCCAATATAATTTGATATTATATCACTATCAACATCTTCGCTTAGATCCTTGACAACTGGTGGTGGCAGAGGCACATCAAACTTCACATCACTACATTTCCGCAAATCTTCGGAATTCCGGCGGAAATCAATTGAAATGACACTTATTTCCGGAGTTTTGGGTTTGCGCCGTTGATCCCAATAGGCAGGACCAGACCGTTCAACACCGTTATGACTGAATGTCAACGTACCTCGCCGTAGGACACCGCTCATTTTTTAATTTTTTGTATGATTTTTTTTTTTGTCGGGGGGATAAACAAATAAAAATAAATCTATTTTGTGCAAGTTAGGAGGTTTTTCCTTGTTTGTTTGTTTGTTTTAACCGGTAATACTGGGGTAGGCAACGGTTGCAAGCAATATGAAAGGTTATCCGGGATGAAATGCGGTTTATAACGTATCGATGGTTTGACTGCGACGCAAACGGCGAGCAGTGGGATAATATTCTTGTCTGCATTTGAAGTATATATGAAGTAAGAGCTTTTTATTTGTAATTGATCGCTTTAATGTGCTTTCAAGTACCTGGGTAAGTGTTTTAAACTCTTTTTTGTTAGTGAGCTTGCAAAAGCTTTAGGTAGGTAATTGATCAAATCAGTGTATACCTTTGTATATTATCTCTGGGCTAGATATCGTATAGGTATTTAAGACTTTGTTAAGGTCGATTGTGTGAGCAATCTTTATCTATATTGTAGCGACTGTAGGCGGGAGTCTTTTCTTTGTTAGCGCCAGGTAATATAAATGCTTGAAGGGGTTGGATGTCTCTGCTATCATGGAAAAGTGTTTAGTCGGACTTAAGAATAGTAATTTGGCGGATTATTCTTCTGCTGGTTTTCATTTATCAAATCATTTCGCATTTAGTAGTTTTGCAATTTTTGTTCGACAAGTTTTCATTTCGCAAAATAAGTATTTGGTTTGCAAAATTATAACTTCGCATATTACACCTCGCAATTATATTTTCTTGCATTTCAAATACTTCATTTCGCAATTATATCATCTTGCATTTCCTTTTTATATTCTATATTTTATCGATTTTCAATATTTCACATTTTCTTATTTAGCATAGTATTGCTTTTCTGTCTTAAAACGGTCTTAATTTGCCTTTAGAATCTTCTTGGATGTAATCTGGTTTGGAATTTCGTTGGCGGTTTTCATTTCGCAATTTCTTGATTTGCATTTTTTTCTTTTAATTTCGCATTCAATTTTTCTAAAAAGTTTTGATCGATATTTTTTCATTTCGCAAAACGTTTTGTTTTGCAAAAATATTATTTCGCATATTTTACCTGATATAATTATTTCACATTTTATTATTTCGCAAAGTAAATATAACTAAGCTTCAAATTTAGTTTCCTTTGCGATATAAAAAATTGTTATAAATTTTGCATGAAAACTGAAAATATCAGTACGCAAATAAGTTTTTTTCAACCCTATTAATGGATTTTTAAAATTGAAAATCGATGGAAATTTTGTGCGCAGTGATTACTTTGGGAGTGTTTATTCTAAGACCGAAAGCAAAATTTGCAAAATAATTTTTGCGAGATGATTCAAATTAATTTTGATAATTTGCAGAGCAAGATTTGCGAAATGAGGGGCAAATTTGCAAACGCAAAACTTCGCAAACAAATGTTAAGCAAAGAGTTCCAAAATGCAAAGATAAAAATTAACTTGCAGAATGCGTTTTCTGTAGATTTGGTTGTATCTGTTTTACATGTGCTTTCCTTTGCAAATCTTGCATTTAGAAATTCGGAGGTGTTTTATCCAAATGGTTGGCATCCCATAGGGTCAAATAAGAAACAGTGATTTAAGGTCTACACTTTTGAAGGGAAAACATTGAAGTTCAAAATTCTAGCTTAGAACATTTCCTACACCAAAAAAATTGAAATTAAATTTTGCCCCATTCACCCCACAAAAGAAAAAAGGTACTCCTTACTTCTCCACATAAAATAAATCTCTCCGCCAAAATTCAGCTTTGTCGAAATTCTTTCGAAGTAATAGTCCAATTTTCCTGAGCATAATCCTTTTTTTTTCATAGAGGTTTGGTTTTTTTTTTTAATTGGCAACACTGTATCTAGTGACAGTAAATATAACAGTTTTTGCTCAGTATATATTTTTAATACAATAACTTAACACTATTGTTTTACTACGTACCACCCGGTTACTCACTGTTTGCAACCCTGGTACACAGTGAATCAGTTGAGATGCTTTTAAAAACAACTCAAAATTTACTATTTTCCATGATCTTTTTAAAGATTTTTCTTTAGAAACACAAAGTAAATAAACAAGATATTAAATGCCTTTTAATCCTCTGCAGTATTAACCTAAAGTTTGCAAACTACATCAAGTTAAAATAAACTGGTCCACTTTTGAACAGTTTGCCCTGTATACGGCCCTTACTGCTCGATAAAGTGGTCAAAAATGGGACTTATAGATGTCGCTATATTCCAGACAGCCACGGTATGCAGACAATTATCATAGAAAAAATGGAGTTTCCTCACAAACTATCGATAACAAGTATGTAGATATGTAGTTCATGTCGGTAACACAGTTTTTCTCCGTGCTTAAGTTACGCCCCTAGAATTCTCTACTCTGCGACCAATTTCCTCCGGAATTTAAAAAAAACACCACTATTTCCTTTTTATTTTTATAAAATATCGATTTCGATTTTTTTACAAATACATAAATTCCCCTTAAACTATTCGTACATTATTTATACTCATTTAACTCAGTTAAAAAAAGCTCTTAAGAAAAATTATAGGCCTTTTGACTTATTTTGCTTTAAAAATGTGCTAGACAGCGTGGAGCTTCCTGATATCTCAATTTGGTTTTGATTCTTGTTTGGTTCTCATTCGACTCATTAACAAAAAAAAACAAAATCAAATCACAATCTTACATGACGTACACATGTAGCTAGACCGTTCGGTTTATATATTTTGATTGAAATTAAAAGTGTTAACGCATGAAAAATTGTAATCTGATACTAAATATGGATGTTGAAGAGTGATCGGTGATGATTGGGTTATGAGAAATAAATAACGGGTGATTTTTTAGCTGGTTTGGTTTTGGCAACACTGGTTTTGACAGCTGACGTGTGTTTAGTACCTTGTGTCACTGTCAAACAGCTTCGGTTTGGTTTGCAATTTAACCATGGATCGTCTTACAAATGAACAACGCTTGCAAATTATTGAATTTTACTATCAAAATTCGTGCTCGGTTCGAAATGTTCATCGCGCGCTGCTTCCATTTTATGATCGGCATTCTCGACCTTCTGAGCAGTCTATTCGGAAGATTGTGACCAAATTTCGCACCAAATTTACTTTGTTGGACATTAAACCACCAACACGTTTACGTACTGTGCGTAGTGAAGAAAATATTGCGGCCGTATCAGCTAGTGTGACAGAAGACCGCGAAATGTCGATTCGGCGCCTACCACAACGCCGAATTTTTGGTGAATGGGCTCTTGGAAAGCAAAATTTAATTTCACGTTTCGGGCCGGTCAATTGGCCGCCTAGATCGTGCGATTTGACACCATTAGATTATTTTTTGTGGGGGTATGTCAAGGCTAATGTCTATAGGGACAAGCCCGCTTCGATTGACGCACTGGAAGCCAACATCCATGCATTCATTCGTGAGATACCGGCCGATATGTGTGAAAGAGTATGCCAAAATTGGACTCAGCGGATGGACTACCTGAGACGCAGCCGCGGTCAACACTTGCATGAAATTATCTTTAAACATTAAATTGCAAGGTTCAAACTATCGATTCAAATAAATATTTCATTCATTTTTTCGAATTTTTTGTGTTTTTTTTTTAAAAAAAGTTCTAAACCTCTTAAAAAATCACCCGTAAGAAGTGGACAAAATGTTTGGTTCAAAGCGTTCGTGTACTTTTGGACAGTTTCACTTACCTCTGAGAGAATTTCATCCACACCCCTCAAAATTTGACAGATTGCCATTTGTAGCCCAGAAAGTACCCGAACAAACCTTACCTATGTCAATAGAGAATGTTTTAAAATCTCTGTTTTTTTTCTCTCCGACGTCAAATTATCTAATCGCGTTAGTATGTGTAGTCTTAATCTCATACAGACACCACCTTTGTTTATAAAATTTGAAAAACAAAAGTTGCAGCTGCGGATAAAACCTGTTTGTAGAGATATATTAGGTATAGCTTATAGCAACAAACATTACCTCTGTTCGTTTACTACCCAAAACTACCAATTTCTACTAATTTTAGTTCAAAGTTCTGTCAAAGTTCATATAAAAACAATGGCGCATAATCTTAAACGATTTAGTAAAGTGTTAAATCATTTTTAATATGATACTAGGTAAAAAAGAGAATTTTGGTAATTTTAAACGAGTTTAACATGATACTATCTCTTAACATTTTACTAAAGTTAAAATCGCCGGACTGCTGTTTTATCTTTTTAACATATTACTAAATCTAAATATGTCACTTTGACATAGAAAAACTTAAAAAAGGTATGTTTGATTACTTTTTTTGCACGAAATGTCACTGTTTTAGACGCGTTCAGCTTGAGTTTCGTAAGAAAATAAGAACATTTTAGTAAAGAGCTTTTAAGTTAGTAAAGTGTTAACTAGTATCATGCTTAAACATTTACATTAGGCTGTTAAACATATCGCGCAAATGTTTTTAAAAATGTTTAATTGCAATAATTTTTAAACTATAAAGAAGGGCAGATTGCAAAATTATAACAAAATCGGTCTAACCATGGAAAAGTTATGCGAGAATCAGATTGGCATAGCAACATCAACAGCAATTTTGACAACCGCATCACTCATCTTGGAGCTAGTGGTTTTAAATGGCTTTGAATACATTAACACAGCAACATCGACATCGACATCAACGTTAGACCTAAACCCTAAATTCGATGTCGCTGTGCAAATGATGCCAACTTTAAAGCGAAGTTTTTCAGGTTTATCAACACTAAAAAATGAAAATGTGACAAATTTTATAAATGTTTTTATGCTGTCAAAAGCGCTGTTCACGTTGGTAATCTAATTTACATGACTTTTGATGTCAAAGTTTTCGTTGCTGCCAAAGTTGCTGTGCCAATCTGTTTCTCGCTTTATACTCGGATAACAAAAAAATAAGACCATTTTCTCAAAAAAACGTGTAATGCCTATTTGCGTTATGTGAATTTTTCGCCAAAAACCTGAAACGCAGTTTTCTTACAATTAATTTGATCATTTCAGGTATGAAATTTAATCGAAATTATTAGAGCCGATTTTTGAGAAAATTCGAAGAAACAAAAATTTTTGTATGGCAGCTACCCGTTCTAGGTGAGCTAAAACAAAAATTCGAATTTCTCCTCTAGGGAATCACATAAAAATGCTCTGTACCAAAATTCATTCAAATCGGACCCTCCGTTTAGGCTGTAGCTCAAATTAAAGTTGACACACAAACGCGCAGACGCAGAGACCGACGCGACGCGACGCGACGCGATGGACGGCATGACGGAATCTACTTTCTCGGACTCCTCGATCATCGTAGTCTTAGCTTTGATTACAATCTCGACATTTTTTTTCACACGACACCAATGCTTGCAGGTAAAAATACAAAATACAATTTCAACCTGTCCCCTTAATCTTTGCCAAAAATAATCTTCAGCCATTCAATCACATTTTTACCACATTAATTTTTTTCCAAATGACAGACAAGAGACAACCCAAGTAATAATAACCACCCACAGGCTCACCACACCACATTCCCAACAAGAGAAAATATCCACAAAGGTATTTCTCCAACTCAGAGTGCACTGTCTCTGTCTCCCTCTCCATTCTAAATTTCAAATCCAAGCCAGAAATTTGCCAAGTCATGGAAGTTTCGCATTCACACCAACACACATGACCCGTTCATGCGTTCATCGTTCTCTTTTCTTATCGCTGCAATCAGTTGTGTTTGTGTAAAGTGAAATTCTTCTTTCTCGGTTGATATTGCTCCGTGATCGTTCTAATAAAAAATATTTATTTTTCAATATTAATAATTAATTTTCGGGCGAAAAAATATAAAATAATTGTACAATAATTCGTGAAGATTATATTTCCAAAAAAATTTATAGAATTTCGTGGTTCGAAAGTGTTTTTTTCTTATAAAATAAATTGGATTTGATTTTTTTTTTCCATTTGCAAACAAAGGAATCGTTGTTGGGGTCGTGCGTCGTCGTGAGTGTTTGTAGTGGTAATTTTCTGTTCGGTTTGGAAATTACAAAAATGTTGTTAAATTCAAATTTGAAATCAAGTGTTAAAATTAATTTCTGATCATAAAAAATCGATTTAGAAAGCGTGTTTTATTGTTAAAAGGCAAAAGTGTAATTCCTAATTATTTCTGATAAAGCATGTGTTATCGAAATTATAAAATTTGTTTTGTATGAAAAATGGAGTTTTGTAAAGGATTCTTAAATTTTGTTTTAGTGTTTTAAATCGCATGTACCTGCCGCCTACCTACCTTCGTTTTTTTTTTTTTGTGAAGAGTAGAAAATAGCGCAAACGATCGATCATCATTATCACCTATTTTAAAAAAAAAACTTTGGTAAGTTCTTTTTTGCATTTTAAATTGTTCACTGTTTATATATTATTGAAAAATCTCTACGTTTTTTGGTTTTAATGAGTATATACGTATACATTGCGGATCGCTTGTATAGACACATCATTTTTTATTTTTTTTTTTCATCCAGGACCTTATTTTTTAAAAAGTTTAAAAATTAGACTTGTTAAAAATTAAATTCGAATTTCAATCACAAAAGCTTGTGCGTGTGTTTTCGATCTTCCAAAATATTCTCCAATCAGCAGAGCATAGAGTACCTATATTACCTAGAGAACCGACTTAGGCGGTCGTTCTCTTCCACCCTACAAGCTGTACTGAGAGGAAAATGCCCATTAAGTTTTGTATGGGGTTGTTGTCCAATGCATTTTAAATGGAACCGAACCAACATGGCTTCAATTGAAAGGACTTCGCTCAAATTGCTCAAAGTGCTCAATAAGGTGGATAAGACCGCCCAGGGATTCAAAAAAAAAATCCGTTAAATTCAAAAATTGAGAAATTTATTAATTTCGTAGTCAAATTTCTTTTTTTTAACCTTTTGTCAACCTAAACTATGAAGAATATCGGTCATTGTTGCTCCCGGGTAGTAAATTAAATAATATTTTTGAATATTTATGTTTAAAAAAAAAAACAAAAACACCTACCGAAAATTGGAAGCGCACTCTAGTTTCTTAGCTCAAAAAGGTACGTGTCTACGATTTAGGTGTGCAAATCGTAGACACGCACCTTTTTGAGCTAATGCCACCACTTTGTTCACAATTAAACCGTAGACACGTACCTTTTTGAACTAATGCGCCAATTTGTTTTTATATCCACCATTCACACGGATTCACGGATAAGGAAAAAAGAGTAAACTAAGAGAGTTTTCACTTACTCACCTCAAATAAAATTTGCGGGTGTTTAAGGCAAGAAGGGTACCGGTCGGTTCTCTAGGTAATATAGGTACTCTATGCAGCAGAGGATGAAGGATTCTTTGTGTTTGTGTCAACATCCAGTTTGTCATTTCAATATGGAAGTAATGACCTTCTTCTCATGCTAAAAGTTGCAGTCAAATTGTCAACATCAAGCAAGCTTGTTAGGAGTGTGACTTGTATACTTATTTTGTGACAGCCGGAAGATATAATGCACTATGAATTACCGTCTTTCTGCTTTCTGCTATAGACAGACATCACCACGATCCGTAACTTTTTGTGTACAAAATATTTTTCATGAATTGTGAATGTAAAGATGGCCAATAACTTCCCGTTTCTATTTGTTCTTGACGTAGGCGTAGGCTGGTTTGGATATGATGAGCCTATTTCTGAATAAATTATACCAGTCTAGCGATGTAGTGTCAATTGAATGATTTAAGACTCAGATTTCTTTCTTGACAAAGGCTTGTTTTCTTTATATTTGAAAGAGGCTATAAGGTTATCTTAAGTCTGAAGGTTTTCGGGGCCATGTACCAGGTGATATCCGCCATTTTAGAAAGAACGAGATTCGAGACATGCCAATTTATAACAGTTATAACAGTTTTTCGTCATTAAAAGTGGCCGTGCGTTAACGCACTTCGAGCGACTTCAGAAAAAACTCTGGGTGTCTGAAGTATGCCCTTGCCCTGCGGGTCTCATAAACAGAAATTTTATAAACAAAAACTGTTATAATTGGCATGTCTAGAGTCACTTTTGGTTTTAACGGGAAAGTTGCCAAAAGTTGAAGCCTTAAAATCATCTGAAGCTTGAAAATCATCTGTTTTAGAAAATCATATAAAGTTAAGCCCCAACCAGCTTCAATTTCAACTAATTCGTCATGAAAAAAAAAATAATAACTGCGACATGTGATTCAGGAACCACGTTTGAATTCTTTCTGCTCGTACAGGGATTACTTAAAGTTGAATCTGTTACGGAATCTGTTTGAATACTTAAAAGTCCCCATTCACCATTTCAGCTTGATAAGTGAATTAAAATTAAAAAAAAAAAACTTGGAGATGCCGGGGATCGAACCCGGGGCCTTTCACATGCAAAGCGAACGCTCTACCACTGAGCTACATCCCCTCACAGAATTACAATGTCTTAGCACAATTTTGATACCAATTCCATAGGTAACACAAACACTGAATGCTTTCAATGCAAAGGCAAACCTCTTTCAGGTTATTCTATTGCTGCATATGGATTGGATTGATATATTAAAAACTGAGGCTGTTCAGTTAATAGATTATTTAATTGCATATTTTTAGGTAAATTTTGTAAAACTGAGTGATTGTGGCTTTTAGGGCGAATTGATGTTTTTTGAATCTTGCTGATTATTATGATTTGATGCACGAGCAATTTGGTGACTTCAGAGTGTAAACACAAAAAAGTACCTTTTGGCTGTCACTTTTGACGTTGAGACTTTGAGAGTTTTAAAAAACGGCCTATTGTAGGTTCGAATGTCTCTTCTTGATTATGCTTTTAAACGACTTTGCAACTGTCGCATTGCTGCCCAAAATTTTAGGAAATCTGACACAAGGGCCACATAGCACCCACCGCACTCTTCACAGACATCCGCGTTGCTATTATACCCGGCGCCACCAATCTAAAAAAATTTGATTATTTATTAGAAAAACATTTGTGATTTTAGGCGATCTGTCTTCTAAAACTGTACTTTTTAATTTATTAGGCCTTCTGTCATAATTATGTCAAATCGCCCAAACATTTTGGCATTTGTTTTTATTTTACACAGGGTTTAACTAAAATAGGCACAATTCAAAACTACACAGAATCAGTTTTTGGTCAATTTGACATAATGTTAAATCAGCCAAATTGTGTTTGATTGATAACATTTTAATTTTTGGCAATTTGGCTTTGGCCGATTTGACCTAAGCCAAATGTAATAGTTCCGTTCCTCAATTGTGAACTTCACTCGAAAAATTCCTACTTTTTCACAGATTTTTATGTCGTTTTCGGTTGGTTGGTTGGATTTCTGTTCATGGAAAATTTGGAGTAAAAGGAGTGGAAAAGGATTAAAAAAGGAGTAACTTCGGACGTCCAATCGAAAACGACATCAGTCAATCTAGCATTCGATTTTTTCTTATCTTGACCCAAACTATATACGCTATGCTGTAACGGGACAATATGATGAGGACCTAGGAGTAAGGATGGGGAACAGGAAATGAAAAGGTGTCAGGAGGGTGTTTAAAGGGAAGTGTATCGTTGACGCATTAGCTCCACAGGTGACGGGTGAGACTGGGCTCAGTCTTAAATAAATTTTGATTGTAAGCCACTCCAATTAATGGACTTTTTATAGAAGTATTAAGTTCTAACGAAATGATTTGCTAGGGTTTTGAATTTTCAGGGGTACGAGTCCTGAACGAACTGGCGCGACGTCACAGCAGAGAAGGGGATCGCCTAAAAGGGTTGCGATAATTTGGAAATTTGCAGTTTTTTTTTCTGTTCATTTACTGGTGACTAAATGTTTAAATTTGTATAGGAACATCTGTTTTGTCCTGAGTTGAATTAAGCTAATATTACGTGGTACCCTATAGGTATATCTTATTTTGGTGGAAACATAGCATTAAGCTCACTTGTATAATTATTCCGCTGCACATAATGTACTTGCGAGAGGAACAGTTGGTCAAACAATCAAGGTAGCGGAGCACGAATTTGAAGTGGTGCAATCCTTTAAATACCTTGGGTCAATAGTAGCAGCCGATAACAATATAGAAGAAGAAATACGTGGGCGGCTTCTCAAATCCAACAGAGCCTACTATAGTCTGTCAAAGCTCTTCAAATCCAGAAATCTCACCATAACTTCAAAACTGCTGCTGTACAAGACTATGGTCCTGCCAGTACTCACATATAGATCCGAGACTTGGGTGCTTAGCAAAAGGCACTCCGGCCGCGTTCGAGAGAAAAGTCTTAAGGAGAATTGTTGGCCCCATGTGTGAATAAGGACGATTCCGGAGACGGTACAATCATGAATTGTACGCAATCTACCTTGAAGCAGATATCGTGACAAAAATTAAGCTCGGTAGACTCCGGTGGGCAGGTCACCTAGCTCGCATGAGCGAAGAGGAACCTGCTCGGAAAGTTCTTTGTGGTACATTCTATGGTAGACGACAGCGTGTTAGACCATGCTTGCGCTGGAGAGATGGCGTAGACCAGGACGCCTGGAGCCTTGGGGTGCGCAACTGGATGGCGGCGGCTCGAGACCGGGATGGGTGGCGAGACTTCTTGAAGGAGGCCAGGACCGGGCCCCGGTTGTCGAGCCGATGATGATGACATAATGTACTTACTGTTTGTCCTGTGTGCTATATAATTCTTTCTTCGAAAATAATGAAGAATCCACAAATAAATAGTAAACAAACAGATCCATAAATTCACTCACATTGTTTCATTTTATTTTTTAATAGAGCTATTACATCTAACATACTTTTTTTTGTAACACTTTTTTTTTTTGTTTTTTTTATTTTTAATATTTTTGACATTTGTTTAAACATTTTTTACTCAAATTTTATTTATACAACATACAAAACTTAACGAAACTAAATTAAGTACAATATACATATTTTTTCGTTTTTATATAAAAAAAAAACAGAATAGATTTTTAAAATAAATTAACAAGAACCTTATTATCTCAAGATAATGAAAGGCCATAAGGATGAATAATATAATAGGAGGGGGAGTTGGTCTTTTTTGTTATTTCCATCGAAACTTAAATTTGTTTAACCTTGTCAAGGTGAGCCAAGACCTGGTTGTAGGATAGGTTCTCTCTGATGGAATTCCTCCTAAAAGTTGATTTAAGGAAACTGGACAGATATAAGTTCATGACAGAAAGTGTGTTTTCAGAGATATATAGAACAATTCGTATTTTTTCAATATATCGGCCCACACCCAAATCAAATGGTCTTACAAATTTAAATCTAAGCTGAATTAAATATGTGAGGGTTTATACACTTAGGCCCAGTTTTTCAGTGATGAGTTAAGCCAGACTTAGCTTACTCTACAAGTAAATTCTCCCACAGTTAACTGAGGAAGCAGTTTTTCGGCGGAAAATGCCTGCGGAACGACTAAAAAAAACTCCCAAAATAGTTAGAAATGAAACTAAATACGAGTGGTAGCGTAGGCAACTCCACTTCTGTTCGCCAGCTCTTCATGTGGATTTTTGCTAGTGCCTGGACTTTTCTATTTTAAACTAAAAATTACAGAACTAAGACATTATTTCCTTTCACGAACAATGTGACCGCATGGACATGGACATTTTTGTGCCTCCATTGGTTTTTTTTTCTAGATATATTTATAATCCGAGCATCGTTCATGCTCAGTGGAGATGGCATATGTTACTTGTGTGACACTGATTTTATAAATTATTCACAGAATATTATAAAATAATTTAAAAGCTTGAGAAGAACCCATGATGAAAAATTGAATTGTTACGGTTGTGACACATTAATGTGACGAATGTGACCAAATGTGATTTTTACCTATGAAAAGAATATAATAATAAACGATATTATAATGGGAAATTGTTGTCACAGACGTTCACTGTCTTCTCACATTAGCTGCGGGAATAGTTATGCTTGAAAATTGAAGTTCAACTCACTTAAAACTCAAATAAGTTCTAAGATCAATGGGAATTAATTCTTTTTTCATATTGGCACAGATACTTATTTAAAGAAGACTGAATTTATATATAGACTAAATTTTTTTAAATTCATATCCTTGTATCGTAAATTTAATATCTAGAAATACCAAAACTCAAAATGAGTTAAAAAGACAGAAGGATAAAGCTGTTAAATGCCAATTTGTAACGGATGTGCGACATTGACTTTAAATTATAAATTCGAGCTCAGTATAGATTTCTAAATTATTAAAATTTCGTCTGAAAACGGTCACAATATTCTACATATTTTTGTTACGGAAGTGACGCATATCACGTTATCAAGAATAAATCACTACAGAATATCCAAATAACACCAAATAGTGCTCTGAGTTTAGATATTGGATAGTAGTTCACGACTTTTTAAGCGGCAGACGATAAAATTGCAAGCAGGTACAGTGTTTCCAACGTATTTTAATAAAAAAATGACATGTTTCGTGTTTTTTTGAAAATGCCCAAGAGCAAGAAAATCCTGCGGCCACCTCTGTTTTCTAAACTGTTCTATTTTTTACTTAATCCTGAGCGACCAGGTAATATATGCCCAGAATGATTGTACAATTCTTAGCAAAGAAATTTTTTCAATTAGCTGCAGAAGAGTATTTTTGCTCAACAAAATGGTCAGTTTTCACTTGAACTTGTCGCTTACTGCTTGACCTAGCTCTAAGAAGGTATAGAACATTTATAATTAAGCTCTCTTGAGCTTTTAGGCTGTTTTGTGTTTTTTTTTTGGAAATCCGCCCACTATCACTCCCACTTTTTCTTATATCTGAGGTGCCTCTTTCTGTAACATCCCTGGAAAGTTTAAATTCTTCCAAGCCTAAAACATACCATGTTTAATTTTTTTAAGATTCCGCCCCACGAAGGCTACGTTTCTTACATCTGAGTCTTCTTCCTCTGAAAGCTGAAATTTAGTTTTTAGGCTCTATTGAGCCGAAGACATTACATAGTATGTATTTTCCGCCTATACTGCAGTCACGTCTATTTCTTACTATCTTGTAGTTTGGGAAATATTGGACAGATGGCGCTTGTAAGCGTGTGGCAAGGTTTAGCTAGTTTTTTTTTTATAAAACTGGCTGTAAAGATTTTTGAATTTTTACATATTTATTCAAGAAATCCGACGGCATTCATTTTTTGTAGCTTAACCTGTTCTATGAGTTGTTTGAGCAGTTTAACAGCCAATTTCAAGGTTTTGACAATTTTTCTCTAACTACATACCTACCTACATCGATATTCTATAGAATATGTTCGTGCTCGTTCGTAAAAATGTGTCAGTCGTGTAATTCCAATAAAAGCATGATGACTTAACCGGAAAACACACCGGATCTGTCTTATGAAACAAGAATCCTGTGATTCTTATGAAGCTAAACACACCAATCAGGCTAATAAAGACAAGAAACACGTTTTTCTTGTTAATGTTTTTATGACTGGTTTTCGCAAGCATATGGCTATGTATATGGCCAATGTACACCGAATGAAAACATTTTGTTTTAAACCAGCTTGAGTGTCATTGTCGTCCTTTTGGTACAACCCACATCGTATGAATGACAAAGCATAACAAAACAAAGACAAAATAGAAAAACATGTTTCTTTGCCGATATCTGGAACTTTGTTGTTTGAGAATCAAAATTTTGTCTTTGTTTGATTGCCACTGGCATTTTAATTATTCTAAAGTTCTCGTTGAAAATTTGATTTTGTTTTAATTCAACACACATCAAACGAAACAGAAAAGTCAAATGATTTGTTGATTGTTGTGAGTGTTGAAACAAAACACGGTTTCTTGCCTTATGAAACAAAAAAACGTTTTGAATCATGCGGTGAGTTTTCAACCTTAAACTAGAAATACATTATACAAATTGTGTCGTATCGGGTTGTATCTAAGTCTCAGCCCAACCGTTTTATGTATCACATACACTATAAACCCACTTATATTGAAGAGTAATGCAATGTCAGTGTTTGGTTGGATGCAAACCATTCAATCGCGGGACATTACAACAGAATTTCTGAAAAACCGTTGAGTTGGTGCCATCGTTGATTAATTTCACGACTTTTTGAAAAATTCAAATTACTCTGAAAATTCATTTTTGAAGTTCGAAAATGTTTTCTAATTTTAAAAATTTATTTGCGGAAAATAACATAAAAAATTACCTCCAACTTCTAGGTACTGATGACTATCGATCAACTGAATTTCGCACTTCCTCCTGTTTCAAGTTCTGAAGGGAGATTAAAATGAACCAGCTTTAGGGCCAGTTTCACAGTTCAGACTTAACAGGAATAAGTGGCACTTAAGTTTACAAATATTAGGCTAAGTTTCAAATTCAGCGTAAGTGGAACTTAAGTCACCAACATCAGAGACTTAAGTGCCACTTATTCCGGTAAGTGTGCACTGTGAAACTGGCCCTTACTCTTTCACATTGCCAACTTGAGTGCCACTTTTCTGACTGTGAAAATGGCCCTAAGACTTCACATAAGCAACCTAATGACAGACATACTCCAAGTTGTGAAGCCTAAAAATATGTGAAGCATTAAAATCGAAATCTAGAAAAAACATAATACATTTACAAATAAGTACATAACATAAACACATACATGCAAATTTTATAGGTGATATAAATATTTGATTTAAGAAAAAAAAAATATATATAAAATTATACATAATTATACTTTTCAAAATTAATAAATGCATTTTTTGTTGTTGTTGTTATGATATAAATTGTTATATTATATAATATTTAATTGACAATACAAATCTAACTTTCAATTATTTGTTTTTGTTTGTTTTAATTAATAATTTAATTGACTACACTTTTACATTTACACATTGATATATAATATATTTTCATGTAATATTATTATAGTAATATTTTTTTATTTATTACATTTTTAATTTAATATTTTTGAACAATTTATTATTTTGAAATATTTTGTATTAATTGTTTTTTTTTTTTTTTTGTTTTTGTTTTTGTGTTTTGTTTTGTTTTATTGAACTTTGTGTTTAAAAATGTTTTTTTGGTTTTTTTTTCTTGTTTTATTGTATTTTGTATTAAAAAAAATCTCTTACCCAAAAAAGGACCTGCCTGTTTTGTAATATTTATGTATATAGTCTTAATAGCTAGTGCTTATTTATGTTTGGTTGTAATCTATTTTGGGGATATGGTTTTGTTCTTTAGTTTTAGATATTTTTCTTACTATTTAAAATGGTATCGTAAATTATTGACATACCTATTGGATTCTTGCATTTGATATAAATTAAAAAGAAAGCACCATGGACGTTAAATGATAAATACATTTTTACTCTTAAACAACAACAAAAGACAAAACATAAATTATAATAAACAAAAAATTACTTGGGAGTGAGAAATATTTTTGGGCCAGCCAAAAATTTTATATTTTTTTTTATGGAGACATTTAGATGTGTGTATAAGTATATTTTTGATTTTGTTTAACTGTACACAGTTTTATTTTTATTTTTATTGATTTTTGTTTTGTTTGTTTGTAAATACATTGATTATTAAATATTTTATTTTTTTTTGTTTTGTTATGAAAATGCTTAGTTAGATTTAGATTTAGATTCAGATTCAGATATTTCAAGATCAACAACTTATTATTATATTAAAGACCACGAATTATGTTTATACGAATATAAATTATTTAACAATATGAAACTACATATTTTTTGTTTTTATTTTTTTTTTAAACAACATTTATCTTATTGGTATTTTGAATTTTTTTCTTCATTGTTTTCCTCAATTTTAATTTTTATATTTTCTTATTTTGTTTTGAAATATTAAAATTATTTAAATAATTTTTGTTTTTTTTTTTTTTAATTGTCTTAATATATAGGTAATGGTTTTTATGAGACTCACATTCAATCTGGATATGGTTTTTTATTGCATTGTTTGCTGGGGGCTTTTTTTGTTTGGTTTTTTTGGTTAAAAATTAAGGGGTTCCACCTAACATCTGAAAGAAAAAAAAAAGAAGACAAATTTATGTTAAAGCCTCAAGTTCCAATATAACTGCGTAGATTCATAGATGGAAGTGACTCCAAAAATACTAATTATAACATTTTCCCGTAGAGCCAAGGCCTGGTGGCATACTTCGGACACCCAGAGTTTTTTTTTTCACGTCACGCCAAGCGAGTTAGCGCACTCCCACTTTTAATGCGATGGTAAACTGTTATAAATTGGAATTTCTCTAGTCTCGTCCTTCATAGATATCCCTTATTTCTAGATCTAGTCTGCCGTCACAACCTATCTTATTTACTAGGAATCAATGCGATTGACCATGTAAGAGCTCTATCTGACCCCCATAGGCAAAGTTAGGTTGAAAGAGATGATAATACCGCTAGCCGCATCACCTCACTCGGATCTCAATGAATCCATTGTGCTCCCCAGGGTCAAGGTGAGGTCGGTTTAAGGATGGGTAGAGGAAAGAGTTACAGTGGAGTGAGTGGACGCTTAGGTATGGGGGCCACCCTGAACCATCTAGAATTCTGAATGAATTTCAAGATCTTTCTTAGTGGCAGAAACGAGATGTCAAAAAAAAAAAAATCGCCGAGGGTTGCCTTTCTGGTTCTTGCTAGGCTGGGGCAATCACAAAGGAAGTGATAGGCCGCCTCTTCATCTTGACACCCTCAATACATAGGTTGGATGAGGTGATGCGCCTTTTATACTCATGTGGGTTGGGTGGCCAATGAGTTGAAACCTGTTAGGATTCCCACCAAAAAGGACAACTGAGGCCTGGTTAGTTTGTTCGTAAGTGTTCTGCTTTTTTCTCATCGAGATTCGGCCATAAGTTCCTCGAGACGCCGACAAGTGTCAATTGCAGACAATCTGTCGTTAGCGATTTTGTGGAAACTTTGGAGAATTCTACTCTTTTCTTGCTTCAGTGGCCTAAGTACCGATATTTCGATTTAACTCGGATCTAGAGATGACCCGTTTTTGGGCAATTCATCCACCTCGTTGTTCCCGTGTATATCACGGTGTCCTGGGCCCCATCGAAAGGTAAATGTGTTGGTTGCATAGAGTATTCTTAACTCGTTGTGGCAACGGTTTACCAGTTTTGACTTTGTGACAATTGAGCAGATGGATATTCCTAATTACTATTTCTCATGCGGCAAGACTTTTTGCGGTCTCAAGGACTGCAAGCACTTCCGCGTGAAAAACGGTGCAGAAGTAAGGAAGCTTTATCAATCTATTCAGGAAGGGTCATCCATCGTTCGTCGTGAAACCGTCCGCAAAGACCGACACATGATTTGCGTTAATGACGCGGTTTTCCGTCCATAATTCCCTTGTAGAAATATCTGTTAGGGCCACGCTATTAAAATCAATATTGATATTTCTGGTCTTCGTGAAGTGTGCACTACTATGACCAAAATTGCTCCCTTTCCAATTATTACACTGTATAAGTCGTAAGGCACTGTTGACCGCCATCTCTTTCGTAAATAGATCGAGTGGAGATAGTAAATAGAATGTTTCAAGGGCTGCGGTTGGTGTAGTTTTCATAGCACTGGTTGTACTGATACACAATTGTCTCTGAATTGTTGTCATTGTTTTAAGATTGGTAGCCTTATCGAATGCTGGCCACCAATCCAAACAAGCGGATGTCAAAATTTGGCCTGATTATGGCTGTGTACATCCAATGAATGGTCTTGGGGCTGGGATCCCATCTTTTCTCAAAATTTCTACTGCAACTGTAGAAAGCAATTTAAGCTTTCCTCACTCTTCACTTTCTTCACTTTAATGTTTTCTTTTCAGTTCAGTTTACGGTCAATTAAAATACCAAGTGCCAGTGATATAGAGCGGTGTCCCATTTATGGTGGGAGGGATTTGGATTTGGAATATTTGGTTTCCTAGTTAAAAAAAAAACTAGTTCAATCCCAACGTGATCCGATCTCCCTGCCATTTCATTTATTTTTTTAATTTCAATTTTGTCGTGCGATGTTTTCTATATTTTTTTGGTTTGTCTAATTTCATGATTTTTTTTGTTTTGCTAAATTCATATAAATTTGATAAAAACCCATTTTCTATGTTTTTTCGTAGAAACATAAGTTTTTTGCTAATTTCATGAATTAAACAAAAAAAAACATAGAAATAGTATGTTTGCTTATTACGAAAAAAAAACATAAAAAACATAAATTTACCAACAAAAAAAACATACGATTACCAAAAAAATTAAAATATAGAAAACATCGCATGAAAAAATTGACAATTAATGAACGGCAGCAAATTATTAACCAGTGGACCATTCAGAGAACAAGTGTTTACTCCTTTAAAAAAAAACATAGAATAAATTAAACTACAAATTTGACATTGTCAAATGTAATTAGGTAGTGAATAATTACACCGGCAAATTATTCACCTAATCACTTTCCAATAATTGGTGAATGTTGCTTCACTAACTTGACATTCATCATGTGTATGTGTTTATAACTATCTTTCTTAACATCCTTGGTTCACACGAATTGGATCAAAGTTGGACATATTATTGCGTCCCACTATTAAAAATTGATTATGTATTTTTGTTCCCTCTAGTACCACTTAGGCAAGTAGAAATTAGCCTGGCAGAAAATTGTGAACTAAAAACAATCAAAAGTTCCCTTTCAATTCTATAGTCTCTACCAATTGACCGAAAGAGATGTAAGGGAAGATGGGCGGATAATTGACGACTTGCAACAGGGATAAACCACACTTACTTTTCTTCAGGCGGATGCTGCTTATTATGTTGTTTCATAGTTTCAGGCAGGAACAATACAACCACACCACCGAATAAGCTCCAGGCAGTCAATAATGTCATCAGCAAATGACTTTCGATTTTTGTCTAAATTAAAAAAAAAATTATTAAAAATAATCTTTTGACTCTTTCAACAGAAATAAAAAAAAAAAAAAACTTTTTGTTGAAACTTACCAACAATGACAAATAAGGTGTTGATATTAACGCCAAGCCAGCAGCGACATTACAAGCTCCTACTCCAACATTACGTATCGCCGTTGGATACAACTCCGCCGTATAAACTGGCATTATAGTATTGCCAGCACTAATTGTGAATTTTCCTTAAAAAAAAAAAAACAAAAAATCAATATTGAAAAATTGTTTTTTTTTCTTATTAAATTTTTTACCAATCATCAGGAATGTAATTTTCAACCAAAGTATATCATCCTGACCTTCGGTTATGGCCGCACACAAACATGCAATACCAGCACAAACTAATGTCCCACAGAAAAGCCATTTCTTGCCAACTTTCATAATGATATACATAGCAATGGCAATCGCAGGAATTTCGACTAGACCAGCTAGAGCCTATAATTCATATCAATCATATAAAAATATTTGTATAAAAATTTTAACTTTGAAAAAAATAAAAACAACACATACAAAATATTTATATTAAAACGTTTAAGAAATCTTTGTAGATATAATTTATTAGAGTATATAGTTAGTTAGACCAGAAAGAAAAAAAATATTAAACACAAGACTGACATAGTTTGGGCACAGAGCCAGCCCTGAGTAGCTTTCCAAATTTCCAACATTTTGTAGTACAGTACAGTGACGTGACGTCCGAAATGACGCACCATCAATTAATTCTCACGCAAAGATGAAATATTAACGCGCAAATCATTCAGCATCAGCATCAGCAGGACCGAAAACCGATAAAGATTGGCGGCATGATGGCACAAGACAGTAATCCCCTAATCTGCGCGATCACAGAGATCACTTTCGGTTTTGTTTTGGCAACACACACCGTGGCGTGGCTGTCTATTAGGAAGAGGAGGAGAGCAATCATTCATTTGGCAATGCATTAAAACTTTGATCGTAAAAGTAGAAATTCGTGTTAGCCGCCTCTCTATGGCAGTGGGAGGACAGGAAGATTGTTTTTCTATTGAAGCAATATGGTTGGTCAGTAATAAATGACAATCTGTGGCATTTCTGTCATAAAGAGGGAAGTAGAATCTTCCATGTCAGAATGAGTATTTTCGAAACTGATTGTCAACTTTGGAGAGAATGTCAAAATACTCTGTCAATCTGTCGCTTCGTTTGAAAGTGAAATATATACGGTTAAGCAGAATATTAAGTCCTGAGGGAATTTTACATTGCAAGCTAATAAATTCAGCAACTTTAACCAATGTCCATAAGACAAGTACGAACAGCCGCATTGCTTTCTAGACCAACTTACATCTTCGACTCCAACAAGATGATGGTCAAGTCACCATTGATGGAGTGAGCTATCCGGTGACTCAGGCATGTAAGCAAGAGTTACGTCACGTCACGAAGTCTAGCTAGATACTGGCCTACTCAGTTCATTGAAGTGAATTTTTTGATTTTAAAAGTTGCTATAAAAATGAAAATTTTGAATATTTTTTTTGCAGATGGCTTTTCTTGTTTGATAGCAATGTGTACTCAGGAGATAAATGCCCACAATTTGACCCTACCCTCCTAAGTTTTCATTTGGGTGTATTGGACTAATTTGTTGAAAGTTGCTATAAAAAAGAAGTGTTAACTATTTTGCTTACTGACGATTGAAACCCGAATTTTCTAAATGGAAACACATAACTGCTCGGTAGTTAGTTGGCTCCACCCTTTTAAGTTTTAATTTGGGGTATTGAGAGACTATTTTGTTTATTTTTGATAGTTGCTATAAAAAATATTTTTTTGATTGAGACACAAATATTTTGTAGAAAAATGTGAAGAAAAAGTAGAAAAACGAAACCAATTGCCACCATTCAGCTTTGATTTCATTTGGTGCAGCTGGACGAAATTTTGGATTTAGAAAGTTGCTATAAAAAAGAAATGCATATTTTTTTTTAAATGGAATGGTCAATAAACGATTTTTCGTATGAAAAACCATGGAGAGTAGGTGGACACATAAACACAATTTTGCCACATTCCTAAGTTTTCATTCGGTGTGCTGGACGATTTGTATGATATGTAGTTGCTATAAAATAGAAATTTTGAATATTTTATTTTTCTTAAGGTTAACAAACGATTTTTCTTGTTAAATTGACATGACCAGTAAAAAGAAAGACCACCCAATTTGGCCCTACCTCATTTGGGGTTGCTGGACGGCTTGTTAAAAAGTTGCTATAAACAAAAATTTACTACTTTTTTAGCAAATCATTTTTTTATGGAAAATTGGTAGACACAAGAACCCACAAAAATTTCGTTTGGGGTGCTGAACGAAATTTTGAATTTTGTAAGTTGCTATAAAAAAGAAAAATAAATGTTTTCTCAACCAAGGGTGGGAAAATGATATTTTGTTTGGCTAGAAATGGGCAGAGGGTGCACAAACAAACCCAATCGACCCACATTCCTAAGTTTTCATTTAAGTGTGCTGCACGATTTTTGGTAGTTGCTATAAAATTTTATTTTTTTTAGAGTTGTTAAATAGAAATTGTGAGTTGTCAAAAGACGAACCCAACTGACCCAACCTCCTTCGTTTTTATTTGGGGACGCTGGGCGTTTTTTTCATAGTTGCTATAAAGAACGATTTTTGGTTACATCTATCCAACAAGAAAAATCGTATATAAACCCTATCAGTAAAAAAAAAACAGTTTAGGGGTGCTCCGCTGGACGAAATTTTGGACTTGGAAATTTGCTATAAAAAAAATATTTTATATGAACTTTTCAAATACAACGATTTGTACAATTTTGGCCCGCAAAGTCTTGAATCCATCCAGAGTGACGGGGCTTGCACGTGCGAAAAAGACCTCAACCACCATTTCGTCGTAATGAAATAAAAACAACTAGCTATAGACCAAGTGCTGTCAATCAAATAAAAAGTTGTTACAGTTATCATAGGACTCACCGAATTCAAGTAAACATTTCCCCCAAAGGTATTCATATTAAGAATCAATCCATAATAGACCAAATTCATTGTAAACCAAATGAGTAGAAAACATATTGTTATCCTTCGCAGGTATCTCGATCGAAACAAACACCAAAAATCATGAGTGCTCTCCTCTTGCACCGGCGGCGTTAAGATCTTCTCGTAATTCTCTGGCAGTTGCCGCCCATTAAATGCAGCCGCACTTTCCACAATTTTCTTAACTTCTTGCACACGTCCTTTGCATAAAAGCCAACGTGGTGATTCTGGAACAACAAACCTATAAATAAATAAAATTCATTGTACTATTTTTGCGTTGTTGTTTAATTTATCTTACCATAAAAAGCACAAAAATATACCAGGAAAACCAATACAAAGTTGTAATTTTTGATAATCCTGTGTCAAGTATGCAATTCCTGATATCAACATATAGGATATTGGCAGTGGGAATAAATTGTACATTCCGGCAATGGTTCGCCATTTGCCATCAACATATTCAATGGCTAAAATCAACCCGGCGTAGGTCACCGAAACAGATACCAGTCCGAGGAGGGTCCTCAATATTAAGTACAATTCAAATGAATTGGCAAAATACAATGCCAGACCTGCAAAAACACAAAAAACAAGAGATGAATTGAAGCGGATATTGAGTCTATGATGCATTTATGACCTTTGGGAACTTATTTTTAAAAATAGATACCTTCACGAGGGATAAGCTCGAGTGGGCGAGGAAATCAAATGTCAATGTCATTTGTTGTAAGTTGAGGTTGATATTTGGTTGAAGAGACTGCATAAGCCCATTGCACTTGGACAAAGGTCGTAGCCTTTGAAATGTGAAGGTGTATTATAATTGGAAAAATCAAGGATGAATATTATAGGTATTTTCTTTTTGTAAGTATATAAGAAATGGTAGAATAGGACATCAATAATAGAACACTCATTTTAAACTTAAGTGACTGCAGTGTATATAGTTTTAAAAGTACCAACGTATAAGATTGAACGAAAGATACTACTCATTGACGATTTAAATTTGAGTTTGAAATGATTGTTCAAAGCCTCGAACATAATTTCTGTTGCAAACGAATTTTTCATGGAAAAACAGCGCGTGAAATTAACAACCTTATGCGAGCTAAGAGGCGATTTCAAATTCACCCACTTGCTCTCCTAATTTGCCCTATGCAATAGGTAGACTTAAATTCTCCAATTTTGTAAAATTCGAATCAACGAATACGTTCCACAATATCTTTCACGTTTGTTTTCAAATTTCACTATGTATTGTTGATCATATGGGAAAAGGTTAGATTCGAAGATATCAATTAATTTTTGTTCTACATAGAATACGTTCCACAGTCTTTTCCACACCATTTTATTCACAAGGAAAAACATGTCAAATAACATCTTTTTTTTATTGATAGAACTTGTTCCACAGTCTTTTCCACGTCATGATTTTTTTTAATTCACGAGGAAAAAGATTTCAATTAACGTCTGTTTTTTAGTTAGATAGGATAGGTTCCACAATCTTTTCCATGCCATGGTTTTTTAATTGACGAGGAAAAAGATTTTTTTCCTTATTTATTAATATATAAAATACGTTCCACAATCTTTTCCACGCGTTGTTTTTTTTTATTCACGAGGAAAAAGATGTCAACTAACATCTCATTTTTTTTTTAGAAAAAATACATTCCACAATATTTTCTACACCATGATTTCAATGTCAATGATGATGTCAATATTTCCTTTTTTAGATCTAGACAATCTATTCCAAGCACTTCTTAAATAATTTCAACATATGAAATAAAATAAAAAAAAAAGCTAAATTGTCAAATAACAATTTTTTTTTCGAAAAAGAACACATTCCACACTACTTTCCATGCTTTTTCTCTTTGTGGACACGAGGAAAAAGCTAAAGTAGTTTTGTAAAATTGAATATTCTTCAATCAAAAAGTTTTTTTTTTTATGCAAGAACACGTTCCACAAAAAATTTTTAGTTTCTCAGTCTTGCAAATTTTACTTCGTGTGTCCATATAAGAAAAAAAACTGAAGCCAAAAAGCATAAAATTCGCCATTAAAATTATTGTTATAGAATTTTTTCAAGAACTCATTTCACGCTACTTTTTAACTTCACTGAGTGGAACCAAAAGAAAAACACAAAAATAATGAAAAAAAGCTTCGAATTTCACCGAATCCACAAGTGAAGAGTGAAGTGTTAAGAAGAGTGTGCGGATAATGAATTTTAAGGTAATTTTTCGTAAAAATAATAACGTTCCACAATTTTTTTCACATCATATTTATATTTTCACCAATTTGAATAGAATTTTACGATTTCCCAAAAGCTAAATTTTGAAAGAGTGTGTGGATCATTAATTTAAATGTATTTTTTTGTGGGAATAGTTTACATTCCACAATTTTTTCACACTAATTTATCATTTCCCTAATTGTAGATAGATTTTTTGTAAAAATATTATGTTTTCCGAAAAATAACACGTTCCACAGTTTGTCTCTTTGTGATTTCGCAGTTTTTCCTTCCACAGTGCATTTTTGTTAATCAAAATTGACTTCTGATTACTGACAAAATCTAAGCCTATTCAAGAATGAAATTGCAAATATGGAGTTAAAAAAGTCTGGAACGCATTTATATTTAAATATTCGAGAGAAAGTATGGAGTATCGACCCTAAAGATATTTATTTTCATTCAATAAATTCTCTCCATTTAATTGTAATTTCAATTTCCAAACAAAAAAAGGAAAATCACATCACATATTATAGGTATGTACATACATACATTGGGATTGATACTTAGTACTTACCAAAAATTGTCTGCAACACTGCTGATATGAATAACATGGTTTTTCTTCCAAATTTATCTGACAAATATCCAGATATAATGCCACCTGTAGCGACCCCCAACAAAAAGAACATCTCTGCGACATTTTTAAGATATTCTTTGTCACACACTAAATTCCATTCCGATGTCCATGTATTGCCTAAATTATCATTCATATCATATTCCCAAGACGAACATGCTATCCTTGTGTAATTGTGTGGAATGTCTGGTAGATTGTCCTTTATAATTTATTGTGTGGATTTAATACAAAATGAGATTTATATAATAGAAAACATTTAAGTATGGATTTTGAAAAAGATGAACAAATATATATGTATTCAATTTCAGTCATGAGAAAGACGGATGGATATATTGTAAATGAGAAGATTAACTCACCTCCATGTTTGAATTTGATGAAAGTGATATGCTATAATAATCATAGCCAAATTGACGGCAGTTGTCTTTTGAATCACTGAAATTCCGCCACACATCAACCGGAATGGATCGAAGGTTGTCTGGTCGACTGCACCAGAAATTTTTATTGGCTCCCTGAGAATTTAAAAGAGAATAATTGAAAGAAATTATTTTAAAATGTATATATAAACTACAATTAAGGATTTGGTTATGTTTTTAACTACTAACTCAACTAATTCTGTAATATTTGTATTCAGAATTTCTTAAAGATGGAGGGCTGGAGACTCACATACCATCTATAGAGAGAGTTAGGAAGCTCATAATACAACAACAGAACGAAACATTTACAAGTACAATTAAAGTGGATTTTGGAACAACAACACAATATTAAGTACATATTAATTCTTACACATGGCTAAAAGCCCATCCTGAATTCTAAATGTAATCTAAATCTAAAATCGACCGTAGGAAAGAATGAAATGTTTCCAACTCCTTGAATCTGCACAAAGGTCCACCGATTAGTAGATTGCGCGAAAGTTACCTTAATTTGAGTATTTGCCTTCATAATTCGTTTCCTATCGCAAATGTTTAGAAATTCGATACTTATGTAATTGTAGGCTCCTTCTTCGAAGCATTTTCAAAAATTTAAATTGAGTTGCTGAGAGAATGCTCAGAATAATATTTTCAACTTTTTGCTATCCTCAAAAATGGTTATTTTGAAAAAGTCTGAATACGGCCGAAATTCGTCAAATCTAGGGACAACGCCATAAATTTGGGGAATCCATTGAATGTGTGAGTGATTGAGAGTTTCGATGAAACTCAACGTCGGAGTGGTACCGCAAAACGCCACAGAGTCCCACGAAGGCTTTTGTCTGAGAGTAAGAGTGAGAGAGGAGGAGGCCAAGGAAGACAAATAGGCTTCTTGGTTGACCAGTTAAGCCGAAAGAGGTTTTATTAGATATTTTGAGAGAAGAAAAATAAAATTATAGAAAGTTGAAAAATAAGTTTTTTTTGATAAAAAAAAATAACTGTAGAGGAAATAGTGACTCGTGGCCCATTTACAACGCAGGTTTTTTTGTCCGTATTATTTCGGGACCGAGCGAAAGCCATCCATTCTTACGGTCTTTGATTTGCAATTTTTCTTTGTTTTATTTTGTTCATTCTTTTAATTCATTTTATATTTCTTTTTATATTGATAAAATTCTGGGCTTTAATCCAGGCGTAAGCCAAGGTTTCCCAGATATTTTTAAATAAATTCTTGTCACCTCCCATTTGAAAAAAATATGTGAGTGCCGGGACTCACGGTTAAATATGTGTGAACATCAACGTTTATCCATTTATCGGGGAACCGCTGTAACGAAATTTCCAAGCACTACAAGGCTGGTGGTGAAGTGTCCAACGAACGGTGAAGGTTCGGTACTGAAAGGTCCTGATTCGTAGTTCACTCTCAACTTTAAGATGACTTCACATTACACATGGTTATTGTTTATGGTAATCACTCTCTGAGCATTGACAAACAACAACTGTCAACGGAGAGCACTAAAATCGTGGTTTCAATTAAATGACACCGTACCCAAATTCCAAAGGAACATAATGGTTTAACTGACAGGGGCCGAATTAAAATATCCAGTTAGAACTGTCAACGAACTTGCAACCCTTATGAAACTCCATCTTTCCATCGAGTAAAACTTACAAAAAGTTCAGTCTTAATTTTATACTGAACCAACCTCAAATGAATGTCACTATGAGATAGCCGGCGAATTATATATCTTGAGTTTTTAGAATATTTAGTTGTAGTCGTTGTCAGTGGAAATCACTAAAATCGCAGTTTTAATCGCTTGACACCATCAATCGCCTATGGAATTGGACGCTGTGATTTTTAATGAATGTTAACCTTGTGCAAGTACAAACGTAGCCGATAACTCTGCAATTTGTTCAACCTCAGCTATTTTGTATATCCCAGCCACCTACGTCCCTCGCCTACGTGCCTAAAAATTGCAAGAAGAAATTGCATCGTTTAAAAGCAGTATAATGTAAACGTAGAATTTAAGTTCAGGGGCCGAATTACCGCATCAGTTATCGAGTAATACGTGACTGAATTATGCGAGTTTGGCATTACCGCTCACGTTATGGAGTCAACATCCCCATAGGTTTTACTCGTTCATGAGATCACTGATGGCACTCACTCGATCAGTCACTGATGCCGTAATTTGGCCCCAGATTTGTATCACTGAACGCACCCGATATCCTACCATACCTACAGCCATTGACCTACCATACCTACAGTCAATTGTCAATCCCTACAGCTGACTATTATTATTTTTTTTTTGATTTTGTTTTCTTTTAATTACTAGTGTCGCGTCCATTTTGTTCGGGGAATAATTAAAAATTAAAGAAAAAAAATATAAAAATATAAGTGCTAAAATGATAAATTCGTTGGTCGCTCTAAAAACGAATTTGCTTTCGTCGTTGTCAAACACAATATAAATGAGTGGTCGCGATAAAGTATAATCTAATTGTCGGTCGCGTAATAATCAATTTGTTTTGGTCGGGGCAAATCAGATTTCGTAACGTAACGTGCTACAACGTAAAGTGCACGACGTAACGATGCACACGAACGTTCACGTTTTTTTTTCACTCTACCGCCAGCATAGATGTTTACACATAAAAAAAAAAAACATTGCGTTTCCTTCATATTTTTGAAGAAGAATTTCGACTTTTTGGTTTAAGCAAACGACCCTCAACAGTTTCGTGGCCCCCAGTTCTGCTGCGTAAGCACGCCCCTGTATTTGCCTACTTACATTTTATTCGTTTCCTTTTTTATTATCAACAATTAATTATCATAATTCGATTCGAAATATTCACTTTTCGTGTGTACCTACATGCATTTGTTAATTCGTTGGACCCAACTCCAGCTGACTAGCCGGTTGGCTGCATCGTTGTTGCATCAGTATTATTGTAGTCTCTCTTTTATCTCGTCTTTGGTTGATCGTTTGACAGTTCGTCAATTCGATCTTTTCTTTCGCGTATGCTGGTTGCACAATTTTAACAATTTGATAAATTCATTTGTTGTTTAGTAATAATTAGATTCGTAAAATCCTTAGTCACGATATTTTAATTTTTTGCCATCATAATCTTCTATTAAAACTCGTGATATTAATAATATTGCAACACCTTGTATAAAAGTTATAATAGTTTTAAGGACTTTTAAGGAGACTAGAGATATACTATTTTATAAAAGTTTTTCACATTAAGAGTATAAAATATTCAATATACTTCACGCGGTGTGAAAAAAAAACAATGAGTTTCTGATGTTATTCCACCGGCGAAGAGCCCTGGGGCTGCGGGCCGCATAAACAGTATCACATGAATAAATTGGCATGTTTAGAGTCACTTTATTTTATATCAGCTTAGCTCATAAGCGGGAATGTTTATCGCTGCTCCACTTGCTAAGCGAATATAAGCTGTCGATTTGTTGTATTTTACATGCAAATTATTTTTTAAGCGTCCTATACGCGTAAAAATAAAAACTACTATTATTTATTTATATACAATTTTTGAACTTTACCAGCAAATGAAATTTGTTAAAGCTTAATTTCTGTTTTCTTATTGTTATATCCCACTTATAGCTTGATACTGCGACAACATTTCATTAAGAATGAATATGAAAAGGAGCAGATGACTTTCTATGATGTAAACCCGAGTGAGCACCGATTGGGTTTGAGAAGCAGTTAAAGAATTCTACCTGGTAAGTCAATAAGTTCTATTTCTATCTAAGATATCATTTTAACCATTCTATAAAATTGAAAATATTTGGAGTTCTTTTTATACACGTTTTCAAAAAGATATGAATATGTTCGAAATATTTTGACAACACCTGCTTTTTTTTTTCTATACGGATTGATAGCAAATTGTAGTAGAATATACCTCAGACCCTTTCTAACAAAACACAAAGCCGCCAAATTGTTTATGAATGTTCGCTCTAGGCCTATATTCTCCTTTTTTAAATTTTAAATTCCAGTGCAGTTAGACTCGGGTTCAAAATCTGTTCTTTTATGCTCCAAAAATTAAAAAAACTAGCCATCATATTCAGCTCAAACTTAAACAATTCACTTTTCAGAAATGTCGTTTTCCATTTGTTTCACTCAGAGATTCACTCATTCTCATTCTAAAATGCAACAGTGCTAATTACTTCTACGCAACTAATTAACTTTGTCATTAAATTGGTGATGGTTCAGTTTTTGTTCTGCAAGAGAAGTAGGTACCAATAGCATCAACATTTGAGTGAGTTTGTTTTGACGTTACACCTTAAATGTATAAGTGCTTCTTGAGTGAATTCTGATTTGAAATCAAGAAACGAAATTTTATTCTCAGAAGCATTGGTTGACTGTTTTTTTGCCAATGGAATGGTTTCAGAAGAGTTCTTTTTGATTCCGGACGCTTCCAGACGTCCAATGGAAATGCACGTAAATAAAAAGTTTTCAAGTGTTCCGATAGATGGAGCTCCAAAACAAAAAAAAATATAAACTACTCATTTGATTGAGCTGCAGCTTTCACAACGTATTTGTTGTAAAAAAGTTGGAAAGTGCACTTAAGTGAATTTTTTTTTAAGTTCTCCATAGGTGGCGCTGAACACCAAATTATAAAAATTAACTAAGAATCAAAAACTAATTGTCAGATCGAGTTGAAACATATACACTTTTGGATTGGTTTACTAATGGCCCGAGTTACACCGTTCGTCCAATTTCTAAGACAACGAAGACATATTTTGTGTCTACGTCTACGAATCTTTTGACTTTGACACTTGCTCAGTTACGTTATTGATGAAATAGCCATCTTCATCTATTACCCGTAAACATGATCCTACTCTTAACTGAGATTGGCTAGCCAAACACCCTCTTGAGCAAATAGATCAAAACTCAATATCGTTCGTCTTTTCGTCGCCTTTTCAGACAGACAAAGCCTCAGTTACACCACACACCCCCGGAACAAAGGACTGTAAAATATAAGAGCATTTTGATTTGAGTGGAATTTCCCCCCTTTTAATAGCTCAAAGGCTTTCTAATCCACGATTGATTTCTTTTTTCTTTAGCGACTTTATTGAGTACCACGTAAAAAATCCTAAACGGATCTCGATTTTTTTTGACAACTCCTTGACAGACAAATCACGCATTTTACCCAAAAGTCATGTCACGGTTAGGTTATCACCAAAACCCCAATCGAATTTCACAAATGCGGCATTATCGAGAATTTTCCATCCTTTGTTTGAACTTATGCCCTTCTGCTTCAAATTCCCCACAACCAGTCCTTTCAATCACTTTTCAAAGCGATAAACATACGATTCCGAATAAAGCGTCCACAAAAAACAATAAGCAACATGCTGCCAAACTTGAAAACCTCACTATATATCATCATCATCATCTTTTTCTTCTTTTGTGGCTATAAACTTTGGCTGGTTGGCTGACTGTCTGGTGGGCTGATGGAGGGCTGACATGGGTGGGTATGGGTAATCGGGCTCAATTATTAAAAAATCAAGCCCATTCAAGCTTCAAAAGGGATGATTCCCGGCGTAGAGAATCTTCATCCAAAATATCAAATTCGATATACTTTTTTGGTTTTATCGCCTGCTGTTGCCTGTCATTGTCAACTGTTCACGCAAATGAGAGCTATCATACATGACGAGGAGACGGTATTATGCATATCTTCGCACAGAATTGAATCCTTTGATGCCTTTTCACAACTTTATGTAGATTTCTATCCTGTGATGCCAAAGGAACCAACCGATATACCCCTACCATAGTCTACCAGCCTATACCTACATAAATACATATCCCTTTGCGATGAAGGCATTTTAGAAGGCTTTGTGTGTTTTTCGAAAAACAATTTTGTCTGCCTTAAATATATTGATGTGATTTTTATCGTGACTTTTTTTGTTTTTGTTGTTGTTGTTGTTGTGGCAAGCAAACAGCTCTCCTTTGTGCAAACAAAGTTCAATTGTTTGAAAGATGAGAACTTCAGTCTCCGGTGGGAAAGTTACAAAATCCCCAGCTCAACCAACCCATAGAACCACCCCAACCGCCACACCCGCCCCAGCCTCTCCTATCAAACATAGAAAGAGGTTTAGGGTGATAGAAATCAATTCAAGGCTGCTTTGCTGTGTTGTGTGCTGGTTGGAAAATGATAGCTCTTCAGACTTTGATGTTTGATCGTTCGTTCGGTGCGGTGTCGCCGCCTTTGGCACGGTAACCCAAAAAAAAATAATAATAAAAAAAGAAGACAAATAGAGAAGATGCCATTTTGGAGGGAAGTCATTACTTTCGAATGGCTGAGCTAGAAAATTGCCGACTTCTAATGGCACAAGTGCCATCCATGTCGATGTTGATGATGGCTGCTTCCGGGGTATGTGGCAGGTGAGACATAACGGATGTGTGTTTGCTCAGCAACGATAGAACTGAGTAAAGAGGATAAGAAAACATATACATATACGAGTATAAGGTCTATGTGTGTAGTGTGTATTTTACTTACAACCGCTAAAGCTTGAAGAAAGACTGAAAATTTCAGCCAAATTAGAGATGCTCATAGCTTACTCATATAGGCACTCGTAGTTATGAGCGTGCGGTGCGCGGCGAGGTTGAATGTAAAATTTTCCTTCTTTGTAATGAAATGTGGGCGAAGAACAAAAGAAGTTTAAATAAGAGCAGACGGTTTACTGTCAGAGTAGTGTTTATCTTCTTGCAGGAAGTTGGTGTAGGCATAGATAGATACACTTCACACATATGTGGGTCACCAAAGCTTAGAAAACCATCTCAAAGGTATTAAGGGTTAAGTTTTGTTTGCAAATTCCCTAAGCCTTTAAATTAAATATTTTATAACTAAAGACAAGTTGCATCTTTTTTTTTTCAGAAATAGTTTAATTGTATATTGAAGGCCCATTATGTATGGAACATGAAATCTTTCTAATGCCCGCCTCGGCTTCTAACGGTAGCACGGATCCGAGTGGTCCAATTTTCAATGACTCTTCGGCATAGATCCGGCTGAATTTGAGCGATGGCCTGTTTATATGTTCATCTTAAGAGCATCGGTCGCTTGTGATTTATTGGCATAGCTCTGTGACTTCAGTCTAACGGGGTCAAATCGAACGATCTTGGTGGCCAATTGACGTCAACTCTGCGAGAGTTAGCCTTACCCTCAGATCGTTCTTGCAGAAAGTCTATTGTGGCGTTTGTTGCTGTGTGGCACCTAGCTCTGTTCAGTGGGAACCACATGTCGTTCACATGCACATGCATGTCATCCAAATTTGGGCTAAAATAAATTGGTAATCATCGATCGGTAGCGTTCTCCGTTGATGGTGATGGCAATGCCATCGTCTTTGTAGAAGAAGTGGCGATATTGCGGTACGTTGACGTACGGGTGTTGGCTGAATCGGTCGACTCAATTTTAGCCACCAAACGTTGAATAGTCGACAGAGAGAAGGCCAACCATATAAACCGTTTAAATCAACAGTTTACTGTAAAAGTCGACGGATTACTCCGAAAAATCGAAAAATCTCGCCGTAAATTTCACGATAAAGTCACCGGATTACTTCGGTAAATCAATATGTTAAATCGGTAAAATGTAGGGAATATATTCTGTTAAATTCAGCATGTTACAATGTTAAAATCAACGAGTTATCAGCTAAACTTAATCAGTTACACTTTTAAATTCAACGAATTAATCCAGTAGAATTAACATGTTTCCCCGGTTTAACGAAGATATTATCTATATATATAAAAATGGATTGTGGTGGGTTCGGATGCTTAAAACTTGGAAACGACTTGACCAATCGGGTGTGCCAGCTAGTGCTTATCTAAAGCTTATCAAGTAAAATTTAATGAATGGCTTTTGTTAAATCAACATGTTTTTTCTGGTTAAACAAAGGGACACACAATTCACAGTAAAATCAATGGAATATTTCAGTTAAATCAACATTTTACTCTGACAGGGGACGGATTACTCCGTAAAATCAAAGAAAAAGTCTTTGAATATCACGGTAAGGTCAACAGAATTCCCTGGTAAAATCGATCGATCGTTAAAATAAATGGTTTACTCTGTTAAAATCAAAGGGTTAATCTTGTAAAATAAGTGAATTACTGTAAAACTCGGATGATCCCCCACTAAAAAACTTGGTCTAGTAGGTAAAGTCACTATAAGACCATATCTGTGGTGATTTTGAAATAAGGCTACTAAGAAATCTTTTGTTTTTCACAAATAATTGACTCTTCTAGATTATTTCAAAAATAATGTTTCTTATACACTTCCACAGGCTACTTGCTGATTTTCAGCAATACATTTTTTTTTATTTTTAAGAAACATCAATTAAGTTGACAAAAACTCACCTGATAAACTGGTGACGATATATGAAACGTATTCGGTACTTGAAATAGTGACAATAATATTGTCATAAGGAACTGCCATTTACCAAAATGACCAACCAATTCCCCGATCACATCAGTCTCTTCGCTACCTTCACTTTCTAATTCATCGTATTCTGATCCTCCTCCGCCTCCGCCTCCGCCTAATCCAGCTCTGCTATGATTATTTTCACTCCCTACAGCTAATCCTTCTTTATTTAGACCAATATTGGAAGATGTCAAATTAATGTTATTAGTCACGGCGATATTATGTGTTGTGTGCGTTGGTGTTGATGTATCATCGACGCCGCCACCACCTCCACCATAGTCACTAGTGGCTCCGCCATCTCCACTTCTAGTCGAATTAATTGTCAACGATGGTGATGTTGATTTTATTTTCGCTGTCATCTGAACTGTGGTTGGCAAGCGGGTGCTGTCATTTTCTGGGGACGGTTTATTTGTTTGCATTTTGATGAATTTGACTGAAAGTAAATAAAAATACAAAAATTCTTTTAAATAAAATTAAAATAAAAAACGATGTCAATTTTATTTATCCTCAAAAATGATAGTTCATAATTCTGAGATGCAATAGGCAAGTTGAGAAAAATGCACCCTTGGCGATCTCAGCTATACATGAACACGATTCCTCAGCAAAATTTCTCACTTCAAAATAGTGAAAAGAAATGTTGGATTCGCCCCTCTACTTTTTGACGGATCGAAATCTTTGAGATCTCATTTTTCTGAACGTGCCTAATCTTAAAAATGTATTTCGATACAATTTACAAACCTGTTATGAAACTTCTAGAACTACAGGGTGTTAGTTTAAAACTTCAAAATCCTCCAATAGGAACAAATTACTAGCAAACTGTTAGCCAATTCAGGTTTCTAAGTTCTCAGAGATCTCAGCAATTCTAGAAATCTTAACTCAATTCCTCACTTTTTCTGTCAAAAAGCTGAGACTCAAATTTATCGGATTCGTTTGCTCAATTGTTGTGGTAGTCAAACAATTTATGAAAAAGTGCTTTTCACTCCTTGCTCTTAGAAATCTTGTTTAGGTTTCTCCTCACGGTTTGTCAAATTGACGGAACAAATATCGGAGAACATGAACTGGCTATATGTTTCATTTCTCATATTGTTTTGACAGGCTTTTCAACATTCAAACTGTGTGTCATTTTGACAGTTGTTTGAAGCTTCATCAACCATTCATTCACCAACAAGCTTCTTTCAGCCAGTTCGATCCCTAGTTAGTTGTCTATAGTTTCGTACTGGAAATTTTGGCCTCTTAAGTCCAGTTTTCAGTGCGAGATTAAAGTTAAACCCGAGTTAACTCATCAAATTAGGCAACAACTCAGGATTAACTAAAGACATGCTTTTGATGTATTATCCACCGAGTTTTTGTTAGTCGTTCCGCATGCATTCTCCACCGAAACACTGCTTCCCCAGTTAAATGTGGGATAATTGTCTTCTTGAGTAAGCTAGCTCCGGTTTAGCTCACCACTGCGAAACTGGGCCTCAGACTCGTTGGCTGATTTGATACAAAACTATTTAAGTTGAAGTATACAACTCCAGCTTCACGTAAACTGTCACATACTCTCTCATTGTTCTTAATGTTGAACCTAAATGTTTAAGTTTCACCAAATGAGACCTAATGACATCAACACTAAGCTCCTCAGTTTGTTGCATTACAAAGGAAAAAAAAAACAAAAAAACAATTGTACATCAAAGTTAACTATTTTAAATTGAGTTAAGTGAGGAATAGAATAGAAAATAAATCTCCCTTATTTAAATCAAAAACAAACAAATACTGTTTCTGTTATAATCCATGTAAATCAACCTCCTGATAAGTAAGACATTTTATGTCAAATGAATTTAAATCGCCTGTCATTGATGTAAGATAATGTATTATTCGCACGTATAGAATACTAATTAATTATCTCAAGACATTTCACTGATCCCTGCATTCATTCCGCTATACTGCCACTGTCACAGTGCTTGTTAATGTTTCTAATGACAAATAATGACAGAATGCAACAGTGTTTTTAAGTGATTGATTACATTATTTAGATGTCAATTATTATTATGTCAAATTGCGATAGAGATACACTACTTATGAACTGAAATAATATGAGTAATCTATCTTTGGAATAAGCGCATTTAATAGTATGTTTGCAATCAGGGTCGGAGTGAGACTATGAAGCCGTTTGGGTTGTTCTATAATATTTTTAAGAATTTTATTTTTATCATTTGACTGTCTAAGGAATAGTTGGGAAGGTTCTTTGATTGGCTAAACATTGAATGAACGAAATATTCAACAGAAAAAACTTAAACATCCACTCGTTCTAGATGAGTTAAATAATCTATCTTCTATAGGCAATTTTATACCTAAAAATGCTACTTAGAAAACTAAAACGGTCCATCTGCTTAAGCTCTAGCCTTATAAAGGGTTTTCCAATAAGAGGTGTTATTTTGAATAGCCCGCTATTTCGGTAACTGTCACTTTTGAAGCTGTCATTTTTTGACATTTGACAAGTAGAAACTACGCCATTAATAAAAATGGAACGATACACGCTTCAACAACCCATTGAAATTATTAAAATTCACTATAAAAATGGTGACAATTTGGCAGAGACGGTTCGTAAAACTAAAACATTTTTGGGTCGTCGTGAAGCACCTTGTCGGACCGCAATACAGAAATTGGTGGACAAATTCGAGCTGTTGGGACAATTTAGTGATGTGAAGAATAAAACCCGTGCACGTCGCTCAAGAACAACTGAGAATATTGCTGTTGTAGCCCAAAGTGTTGAAGAAAACCCAGATTTGTCCATTCCTCGTCGTTCTTTGGAATTAGACATTCCACAAACGTCATTACACCGTATTTTGCATAAAGACTTGGGTCTTAAGACTTATAAAGTTCAGTTAACACAAGAACTCAAGCCGGCTGATCATCAACAACGTCGTGTCTTTGCTGATTGGGTCCTTGAAATGCATGAAAATGATCCGGAATTTCATCGAAAAATCATCTTGACTGATGAGGCCCATTTTCAGCTCGGAGGCTACGTCAACAAGCAAAACTGTCGCATCTGGGGCTCGGAAAACCCAAGAGTTATTGTTGAAAAGCCTCTCCATCCTCAACGCGTGACTGTTTGGTGCGGTTTATGGTCCGGCGGGGTCATTGGACCTTACTTTTTCGAAAATGAGGCTGGAGCAACAGTTACGGTCAATGAATTGCGCTATCGAGAGATGATTAATGATTTTTTATGGCCGGAATTGGATGATATTGATCTGGAAAAGTTTACTTTCAACAAGACGGCGCTACGTGCCACACAAGCAATGAAACCATCGATCTTTTACGGGAAAAGTTTCCGGACCGTGTTATCTCTCGAAGAGGTGATCACAATTGGCCACCGAGATCTTGTGATTTAACACCTTGCGACTTCTTCCTTTGAAGCCACGTGAAAGATAAGGTCTGCGCCAACAGCCCAGCGTCGATTCAAGACCTCAAAGATGGAATTCGTGAGGCTATCGAGGACATAGGGCAGCCACTTTGCGATTTGGTTATGGAAAATTTCATGAAAAGGATATGGTCCTGTAAGCGTGGTCGGGGCGGCCATTTGGCTGATGTTGTATTCCATTATTAACGGCATACCCTCTTTATAATGAAATAAACATCCGATCATTTATCTCAAAAAATGCCATTTTTCTTTGAATATCAAAATAACACCTCTTATTGGAAAACCCTTTACCAAAAAATTTCCATTCGAGATTTACTATGTTTTAATCGTCTTCGAATTCACATATATTTATAGGTATCGATCGTCAGGAGCCTTAAGTAGCTATGGGTGAACTCGAACTGAATTAACAATTTGCAGCCCGTGGACATTAGAAAATAAAAACTGCAATGCTAAGGACGGCATTCTTGTCTGTATTTCAAATAAAGTCGATGAGGATCTTTCCGAGAACCTCATGGACGACTTCCTTGACTCTGTAAATGGGGCTGTGAGGCTGTCGAATGGGAAATTTTTTTTCCTCGAAGGTGACTATTAATCAATTACTAGCTCGAATATCTTAGACATAGACGTGAAAGTGGCCGAAAACCCTACCATAAGATATTAGAAAGAAATTTCACAAGGGTAATCTTTGGCCAACACCCTGATACTCCCGGAATCCAAAGTGACCCAAAGGGCTGATACAAGTGAACTGACCCAAAGTCTGCGTCAATGGTGCAGGTTGTTTTATCACGTTGATACCTAAAATGTCTGAAAATCGAGAACCGCGTGGGGCAAACCCGATCAAGGAGAAATTAGAGCATACAAAAAATAAAGAAGTGAATCAAATGTCAAAAGATTCGATTCGCACGTAGGTATGACCATGACCAAAGGGATCCAAAGAAGTTACTAAATGGGTTGAGCTGGGTCCAAAAGATTCTTCCATAGTAAAAGGGCAAAAACAAGTCCAAAATCAAACTCAAACTCGACGATACGAGACCCATATCACACAGCAATGAAGACCAAAATGATATAAAGGTTATACTTGGACTTGACATCTCTTCCATTTACAGCCAGTGTAAGAATTCTAAGACAGCAAGATACACTGGCTGCGAAAAAATTTTGCCACATTTCAACTAGTCAAAACATACAGGTGACAAATAAAGCCATTTTCTCAATCGACTCAAAGTCAAAACTGGTGGACTTTTGCCAAAATGAGTTTAGATTACTCAGCGTGCAACATACACAGTTAAACTTGAATGGATCCTAGAACACCGGCATGCATACGGGAACGAAATGGCGGATGAATTGATCAAAAATGGATCATTTCTTGATTCAAGGTACCTATGCCATACTAGAGCAAGAAAAACGTAGAATTGGTCTTGAAATAAACGAGGACAAGACCAAGAACTTGCTATATCAAGTTCAAAGATGTTTTCTTTCAAAAGAACTCAGTACCAAGTCTCACTTTCAACTTATCGTCCAACACTCGGCGCCCGGCGGCCGTGATGGTTGTGATGGTTCTGTAGATCATGCACTGTCTTACGCGTAAGTAGTTTTGAACAGAATTATTTCGCCAAACTGCAGAAGCAGCGGTTTTCTAGAGGAATTCTTTATCCATTAAGGTGTCAAGATGAACTTCTCAACAACTTCAAAATTGCTGCTTTCGGGATACTAAGTTCTTTTGAAAGAAAACTTCTTTGAACGATATTTAGTCCTGTGTGGTCCTGTGAGCAAGGGAAATGGAGGAGAAGATACAACCTCAAACTTTATGAGTTATACCAAGATGTGGAAGTATTCAATAAAATTTAGATAAAAATAAAATGAACCTATGAGGTCACCCTAACCAATTGCTCCCTTCGTTCCGTCGTTCAAACCGTCCCTGATTAGAATCTTCTATAACTTAAAAGCAAAGATAAAATCATTCAGTCTGTTGGTTTTATTAATTTGTGTGTGTGTATCTGTGAATATATGGCACACTGTAATATTTATTGATTGCACTTCATTACATTGTGTTATTGATTGATTAATTGCAAAATTGCAAGTTCCAACCCACATTACATATCAAGACGTCCGTTGAGTCGATAAATGCAGAGCTACATACAAATCGCATTACAAATCCCACATTCGAAGAAGGGAAGAGATAGTTTTTTGAATGGCTGAGCTTAATGGATAGCCGTTGGCATAAAGGCAATAATTGTTATTGGCATAATAGGTGGTATCGATGTTAACAGTTCTTAATTGAAGATTTTTGACGCTTCAATGGGATTTTTGTGCTTTTCTATAAATTGTTTTTATATAAATGTATTTCATAGAATTACCCTGTGGTAGTGCAGATTGCTATAAATTAACAAGGTGACGGTGTTAAATTTTTTAATACTCTGACTTAACCGGAAAAATTGTCATAAACGTCACAGATTAAAAGTGACGTTAATGACTCTATAGTAACGCTAGTGACAAATTTGGGAAAAAAACTGAAAAATACAGGGAATTGTAATAAACGTCACAGGTTGAACGTGACGTGAAGAACACTAAAGTAACGTTAATGACATATTGGTTGTGAAGTTGCGTTATCATAGAACAAAATGGCTCATTCGTTAGCAAACCAAAAGTGAGGGCCATTAAAAATAAGGTTTATTAATTGGTCTGACTTGATTCGTTCTTCGCTTGCAAATAATTTAAGACTTAATCCCACCGTTAACTTTAAGACACAATAGTGTGTTCCAAATAGTCCCTCATTTCAAGAGTATAGCTTTCTATAAAAGTCTATACACAAACCTATTTACCTAGCATCGAACTATTCCAAAAGTTATCTTATCCTTTTTGTCAATGGCTTTAGGCTTTAGGTACAACCTTTACGACACCCATAGGTATTATTACCCGGTCACTGTTAGCCATCGAACAGAAAAATCCAATGCCATCCTTAGCCGTAGGACACGTCCGAATAGGAACGAAAACACAATCGATGAGGATAATTCCAATGTAATCCCTTTGAATCATATCACGTACTCATGGGCGACCGTCAATAAAATCAAATCTCCGCACTGTGATGATGACATTGAACCATTGAACCTGTGCTCATATACACGAACCAAGAGCTAAAGCAAACAATGTGTCTCTAAAGGACGAAAAGAGTCCGTCCTCAATGATGTAGAGATCTCTTCTAGTATATATAGTCATCACCATCAATCCCATATCCACCAAGCCCCAAGCCCCCCAAGGACTATTACGTATAGGTACCTACTATAAAACTCACAATATCCCAACACCAAATGAAAATAAATATAAAAATAAAAATCCCTGAACCAAGTCAATACCAAGGACTTAAGTCACCTCATTGGAAAGCTGTTATGTCCGGATCGGTTTGTGTGCGTCCTTTGCCTTGAACGACCTATAGCTTATGAGATATAACCCCTCTCCCTTTGATGTACCTACATTCTACACTCTGGGACACCCTCAACTGACTCAAGATGTGTCTTCCGCATCTTCAATTACATAATCTTAATCACAATTTCGAAATAGTGAATTGCATCGTGATGAGTGTAAAAGTGGTTGAGAAAAGGGACACTCAAGCTTGCAACATTCTTAGGAACATCATCGACCATATATGCATCGGCAACTGGTTGAATCCTTGAACTTCGACACTTTATCTTTCTAATGTCATCTTAACCACACACAGGATATGCGATGTCACTCTATAAATAAATGTGTTGGTTTATATGAGTGTATTTTCTAGTATTTGTTCAATGTATTGTTTAAAGTTGCTTGAACACCCATCACACTGACCATAGGTATAACATTGTGGTTTTTATTTAATTAGCCCCTGACCTGCTGTTTAAAGGTGGCGTTTGTGGTTCTTCACCACATGAAGGATAAATAGTGTTGTTTGATACATCATCAAGAAGTCAAAGTGTTATATCCTTTGCTTTATGCTTTCGCCTTCAACTTCTGGTATACCCATACCTACCCCCATCAGGTCGTTAAATTTTATTGCCAATTAATTTTGTGGTTAATGCTTGAAGATGTGGGTGCATCAGTAGTGGATTTAAACATTATGGCCTTAGTTTTCTTTCAAGGATTTTTCAATTTTCAATTTGTATTGAAATCTTCAAATTTTTAAAAATACATAGAATTCTCAAAAAACGTCACAGGTTGAAAGTGACGTGAATGACACTATAGTAATGCTATAGTTAAAAATTTGGAAAAAAATCTTGCTAGATATGAGGAGTTGTCATAATCGTCGTAGGTTGAAAGTGACGTGAATGACGCTATAGTAACGTTAATGACATATTAGTTGTGAAGTTGTGTTATTATAGAATTTAGCGACTAATTTGTGAGCAAACCAAAAGTGATCAACGAAAAACAATGAACAAATCAATCTGATTCAGAAGGCAATAAAAAGAACATAATCATTTAGTCTGTTAAGTGCTCCTTCTCCATCTACCGCAGGTGCCAAGGCATAGTTTCGCTCGAGTAAGAGATTTGTTCATAGGAAACTCTTGGTTGTGGGAGGAAAAAATATGGGAAAAAATATATATACGTTAAGTGTCACATTTTATACGATTTTTTGTTACAATGTGTCATGAAAAAAAAAAAAATCATATAATTTGATTTTAAGAATCGATTAGGCAATGGATATTAATATTCTTTGATTTCTATTTTCCGAACAAATAAAATGCTTTGTATTAAATTTCGTGACGTGAATGACATAAATCAGAATGATAATTGAAAAATTATTGTAGTTTAAACAATAACATGGATACAAAATTGCATTTAAAATATAAATGTTGAATGTGTACTTTTGTTATCAGTTCTCAGGTTTGTGACGATAATGACACGATGTTAAAGTTTTGTCGACATTTTTATACTTTATTATCCCAACTTCTTGTATTCCATCAGCAGTGATGGGAGATGGTGCAGTAGAAGAAGACCGTGACCCAAATGGCACAACCAAGTGGAAGAAGATCTCAGCAATTGGGCGTGCGAAACTGTACAGGGCCAGTTAGGTAACAAGCTTGTTGCTTAGGGCCCAGAATCACACCGGCAAAAAAATTTTTTGCAATTGTTATTCAAAAAAGAGACTTTTGGGATTAATAATTGTTTTTAGAGTCAATGAAAATTATTTGTATGCATTTTTTAGCTAACGCGAGGCACATTGAGCTTAGTGTGTCAGTGCTCATGCGAAATTGTTGACTGATGTTTATGATTTTTAATTGATTTTCCTCATGAATTTCTAGGTTTTCATTTTCACAATAGATTGAAGCATCGGCAATTGAAAATGAGGCGCCCCCTTAGATGTGATTTGCTTATAAGTAAAAACGGCAATGTGCGTTTTCTTGATGTTCAGGGAGTAGCTTGCAGATCCCAATGTATATTAACTATGCATACAAAATACCTAATAACATATTATAGTCGCCAACTACATACATACATACCTAATGGATAATTGGTACTTAAACACACTCAAAACAGCCACTTGAAGTTGCCTATAGTTTATTAAAGTAGATGTTGTGTATTGGGAGGCTATTTTAAAGAATAGATCGATTTCTTTGGGTAAAGAGGTTAGAGGTTTTTATGATTTAAAGAAATTACTATTATTTTCGAAATAAGTTTGTGTCAGTTGGCTGAAGATGGCTCAGTTAAAAGAACCGTTTGACACCCATAGTTATTCTTATTATAAATACGATTCAATTATAATAATTATTAAATGCCTTAGAATAGAATAGAAAAGCTTACAGTGGATATTAAAAGTCCTGAACTAAGAGTATTCAAATGAGACAGTATATCAAGTCTTTTATTCACAGAAGTTCCAAGCCATAGTTCTATAAAATTGCTATCGAGTATAATTTAGGACTCACTTTTAGCCAGGTTTTCGAAATCGATAGTTTCCCTTCAAGAGATATTATGCTCAATTATATGATACCTAGGCTTTTTCTATAGGAAAGATCTTTTTCCCTCCGTTTAGGCAGGAGGGGCAGTAAAAAAATATTATTAAAAATCGACAACATTTTTGATTCCAGGGTAGGTAGGTAGGTACAGATGGCGGCCCAGAGCAAACTCGCTCCGTGACCCAATTAGCGCTAGAGTGCGCCGTTTTGACACCATAATTCGTATTGACCTGTTGGGTGAAAAGCGGTTTAGTTTTTATTTTTGAAGGGTGAGGTGAAGGAATTAAGGTCTAAGCTTGACCTAGATCCATTTTGTCGCGTTGAGAAAAGCAATCAAATCTTTGATCTTTATCTCAGAAAGTTCTTGTAGATCTTCAAAAGATTTCGCTCTCGATCTGGCTAGAGCAGGGCATTTACAGAGGAAGTGGGCCACTGTTTCCTTCTCCTGATGGTCCCCACAACTGCGACAAAAAGTATTGTACGGAATGCCCAGCTTCGTGGCCAGAACATGTCGCAACAACCCTGGCTATGTCTCGCCTGGGCCTAAAAATTAGATCAGTAGTTCGAGATTTATTATAGATGGGCCATATCTTTCTGGATATGACGCAGTTTGTTAAACTTTCCCACCTGCGATTGGATTCAATAAGAAAAATTGAGAATAAGTTGCCCTTCATAACTCCAAGCGGAACATTAACTCTTTCCGCAAGTGAGCTATGAAGGGCTGATCCTTGCCTGGCCAGTTCGTCAGCCCGCTCATTTCCCTCAATGCCACAATGCTCTGGAACCCAGATAAGAGTGACCCTGAGGTTGACATTAAGGCTAAGTAGTTCATCTCGACATTGCCTGACCAGTTTAGATGATGTTATAGCCGAATCATTTGCTTTCACAGCTGCTTGACTGTCTGTCAGAATAGCAGTGTTTCGGTTTTGGTTGGGATCTTGTTTGAGTATCTTGCATGCTTCCCTGATTGCTAGTAATTCAGCTTGAAATACGCTTGCGAAGTCAGGTAGCCAAAAGGACCTAGAGATGTTCAAGGACTCGGAAAAAATTCCTGAACCAACACCGCACTCCATCTTGGAACCATCAGTAAAAATAGTAGTGTCGAAGTCTCTCGTCACGACATTATCCTTCCAATCTTTTCTGGATGGAAATTTGACCTTAAAAACCTTTCTCAAATCCAAAGCAGGAGTGCAGTAGTCGGTCTACATTGAAAACATATAATTAGGAATCAAACTTGTGATATTGCTGTGACCATATGGTTTAGCAATCCAACAATTTGACTCCTTAAGTCTTAACGGGCTGCAGGATACTAAATATTTAATATGTAAATCAAGGGGTAAAAGGTGCAGGAAGACGCCTAAGGCATCCGTCGGGCAGGAGCGTAGGGCCCCTGTGGTGCCAACGCTAGCTGTTCTTTGAACCTTCTTGAGTTTATTAATGTTATACGCTTTGCTAAGTGCGGGCCACCAGACAATAGAGCCATACGTAAAGACCGGTCTTACCACGGCTGTGTATGTCCACAGTATCATCTTCGATTGGAGGCCCCATTTTTTTCCGAAGGTCTTACTACAGGCATAAGAGGTTATACAGGCCTTCTTAACCCGTTCTTCAATATTCAGTTTCCAATTTAGCTTGGGGTCAAGAATAACGCCCAGGTATTTCGCATTGGAAGAAAGTGAGAGAACTACGCCGTTGAGTCGGGGCAGCGTGAAGGGAGGTATTTTTGTTTTGGTGGTAAAAAGCATCAGTTCCGTTTTGCTTTGGTTAACACCAAGTCCATCTCTTTGATTTCACTAATCACAGTTGGGAACTTTCCTGAAACCAAAATCACCAAATCATCCGCATACGCAACTGCCTTCACCCCGCATCTCTCCAACTCAACGAGAATTCTGTTCATGACTAGGATCCAGAGAAGTGGAGATAGAACTCCACCCTGCGGGTTACCTCTACTGACGTATTTGATCGATTTATTATTATTTTTGATTCCAAGTTATATTTTCCTTTTAAGCCAGAAATTAATTCTTAAATTCTCTTTTTAAGTTTTTAAAAATATACATATGTTAAAACTCAAAATTTTAACAAAAAAAAAATTATGAAAAAAATTTTCAAACTGAATTTTTTTTTTCAAAATTTTACGTTACTAAGGCCCATCGGCGGATACAAAACTTTTAAGTTCAGCATAAGAAAAAGCTTAAGTTACAGTGAACGCCGAGGTAAAAGAAGAACGTAAGCGTTTAAGTTGTCCATAAATATCTAAGTTTCGTATCAGTAAACGGCTCTAAGTAGGTACTATATTTGTATTTTATTCCATGATTTTATTAATTTAAATTGTTACGTGATTTAGGTTATAAGAAAACGGAAAATTATAAACAAAACTATTTTTTTCTTAAAATAATCAGTTTAAGTTATTTAGTCTCTCTTAAATCTGTTTTTTTTGTAACAAAAAGTTAGTGAAAAAAAAACCGGAAAAAATAAAGCCTAATATCACATTTTATTCGGTTAAGGAAAAAATGTAAACTTCAGCTATTATTTTTTTTGAACTGCGATATGTTTACAAACAAATTTTCAAACAAGAGAAATGTTCATATCTAAATAAAAAAAATTAGCCGATCGATGGTCACAATTTTGTACTGATATTACACTATGCGCTGCGGTGGGGCGTCTTTCGGAAATTTGAGGTCCACTTAAAAGTTTGTCATGTTCATATTAGAACACAGAGAGTCGAGAGCTTTCGTCAGCGTCTACAGGGGGTTTGTTCGCCACCTTCATGTCTATCTATGACCATAGTTAAGCTCATTAATTTTACTTTCAAAAACTTCATACTTCCGAAACAAGACCGAGACGAGATCATATTTTTTAACGATCTCCTTAGTGTCACGGGCAGAAAAGATTATAAATTCAAAAATTTAAATTTAAATTTACTTTTATCAACTTTAGTTTGCTATTTCTTCCACAAAAATACATAAAAACGCGACGGGAATGAGATAGTAATGAGATGAGACTTATTTACATACGAGACTGGTAACGAGACCATACTGAAAATTTTGTCTAGTGACAAACTTTCGAGAGATCTCGGTATGAAACTCCGCACCAAATTAAACTTATGAAGGGTGTTTTTTTTTAAGAGGTATAGAACTTTGAAATGGAATAAAACAAAGATGATTTTTTTAAATTGACATGAAATTTACTTTATTCGAAAGATAATCTTCATGGCATTTTATAATTTAAATATGATTTCTGGCATATGACCGCCACGGCTGGCTCGGCTCGGACGTAATCTTATCTGGAGGTCCAATTTTTGATGACTTTTGTGTGACTTTGCTATGTAACATGTCGCGCCGTCTTGTTGAAACCACAGCTCCTGCACATCATGATTATTCAATTGATGAACGAAAACGTCAGTAATCTCATGGCTCTATAGTGGTCACCATTGACTGTAACGTTTTGGCCAGCATCATTTTCAAAGAAGTACGGACCAATTATTCCAACAAACCATAAATCACACCACACAGTCAGTATTTCTGGGTGAAACGGTGTCTCAAAATACACTTGAGGATTATCATCACTCAAAATACGGCAGTTTTGTTTATTGATGTATCCATTCAACCAAAAGTGAGCTTCGTCGCTAAACAAAATTTGCTTATGAAAATTTTGATCAACGGCAATCTTGTTTTGGGCACAATTTGGAAGCGTTGTTCAGGTGTCAGTCTATACATGTTGAAATGCCAAACCAAACTAAAAATAAATAACTCGACAGCTGACAAAATGGCCGCCAGTTAAAATAGTGTTGCCAATTTAAAGTTCTATACCTCTAAAAAAAAAACACCCTTTATACCTCATTAAAGGAATGTAAAAAATAAATGAATTATTTCCGATCGAACTGTTATGAAACTCAACCTAGCTTTAAAGAGAAAAGTTTCGTATCGGTCTGTAACTAAAAATTTTGGAAATATTTCGGAGCATCAAGGAATTTTCAGTTTCTCAATAATTTTAAGTTCAACTCATTCTCAAAAAAAAGTTACGTTACCATATCACACCATCATACCCAAGTTACATTTTTCCTCTCATAAGATGCTCCGAAAGCCTTACTAGGCTTATTTTAGGTAGGTAGCTAAATGCACTCTTGAGAAGTTCTTCTGGAATCTTATAAGAATGTTAAAAGCCTTAAATGGTCTAGTTATGGGAGCCTCTTGATCCTATAGCAAGAGTTTTATTCTTCTTATGCGAATATAGACGACGCTTTGTAAATTTAGTAAAGCGAGTATTTATCTCACAAGTTAATTGACATATTGTGCAAATCATGGCATATGTAGTCTAAATTCTTGTTGCAATTAAAATTGCATCTACTAATTTACACATTTTGCTTCGAAAAATAACAACGCGCTTCCAAAATAATGTAAAGTTTAACTCCGGGAGTTTGTTAGTTAAAACACTTACACTCTAAAGGATTTTTAATTTTCGGACTTGCAGACGAAAATTATGGCTTACAAGTAGATCAAAATATCCAGCCTAATTTTGATTGTTTTAAATCCTTTAAACCTATTAAACTACCAACAAAATTCTGCCCAAAAATTAGTCCAAAATCCATCTCAATTTCAATTCGTCATAAAATCCACTTAACCTGTCAGATTCCTTTAATTTGTCAAAAACAAAAAAAGTCCTCCATCAAATAAAGAACCTGAAACTAATTTTGGTTTTTCGTCCATTGTAATACTTTCTAATCCTACCTGTAGGCTTATAGGAGCTTTTCATTTATCCAAAATACAAAAGCATTTAACATTCCTAAATCCTCTCAAAACGAACAAAAGCACAAACAAATAAAAAAAAAAAATAAAATTGGAAAAAAGTTTAGACGAACAAATTAGGAAAGGATTAATAAATTGTACACTCGGTTGCATGCACGAGTCAAAAAAAAAAAAAAAAATCATCTCTGACCAATAAACATGGACGCAAAATAAATAGCAGACTTTCTTTTATTCATCCTTGAAGTCAATACTTGATATAAGTTACGATACGATATCCAGTCAATCACATTAACGAATTAAACAATTCACCAAGCAAATAAAGGAGAAACAAAAATACAAGAAAAGAAAAAAAAAAAAAATGACAGGATATCGAAAAACAATAAAATCCACACAAAACAAAAGACGCTGAGGAGAAGGACAGGACGCCGCCGGAGAGCACAAAAGGAAGAAACAATACAGAAATGGGGCTTCGTTATATTATTGTAAGATTGAACTGCACTACCTAAACCACCAACTTGTCGGTCTTCAGCTGGAGGTTCAGTCCATCCAATTCGGTCCGTCCGTATATACCTAATGTTTCTGGATCTTATTGATCTCCATCCATTTGTATATTCTCCTCAAACAAATGGCCACAGTTAGAGAGCTGACTTCCTCACCATCATCAACTCAGGACCAATTTACCACAAAAATATATAATCCCCCCTATATAACGAAAGCAGGGAATACACAACACATGCCATCTCTCTATACCTGATGGTACCTGTTCGTTACAATTGCAATCAATTTAGGGAAAAGCAAAGGGAATCCACTTTAATTCTTCTATTTTTTCCCTCCACAATAAGAAGAAGAAGAAGAAGAAAGAAAGTTTCCAATTGAGTGAGCGATCACAATGATTCCTATGTAGTATAGTTTGTAGACCTGGCTTAAAGGGATATGAATGATATCCTGCGATTATGATATACATATAAACGAGAATCTACAGAGTAAAAGATTTTCTTTTTGTTTAAAAGGATTATATGATCAAAAAGTTGTCTGCGTTGCGTGTTGCATGAATTTGAAAGGAGACTTTATAAAGAGATGAAAATATTTTATTCGAGTCCACACAGTGGTGAAAGTCGATTTATAGCCAGCATGGAAAAAAGTTTTATCAAACTTTTGTGAACATATTGAGATACATACATATGTAGTTTCACCAGAGAAACATGAATGACATCTCAATAAACTTCACAAAGAACAAAGGACGGATTTTGGGTGTATGTTAGTACGTTAAGTTACGGTTTTGAAGCTCGTTACATGTACATGTTATTACGCTGACGTGACAGATTAGCCAAATTAATCCCTAATTGTGATGTTGAAACGTTTCTTTCGCTCAACCAGTTTTTCGTCTGCTTATAGTGAGACTAATTTATATGTCTGTAAAAGTTACCATTACCACTTCAAAATTTAAAGAATCCAATTATTGGATTAATTGGAGTGAAAGAAAAAATTTGTGTGAAGAAGAAGAAAAACAAAAACAATAGAAATGCATTGTTTTTTGTTTAAGTGGATTGTAATGAATAAAATTCAATTGGAAGTTTTTAGTCTAAATAATGTGTTTCGCCCAGGTGCGACAGTTGGGCTCATCAGTAAGATGTTGTTATACCCTTCTAAGTAAAATTTTTGAAAATCACGAATTTTTTATAGGTAGGATAGGAAAATTGGCCGAATTTTAATGATTAACAAAAAAAACTTTATTCTCTAAATCTAGAAAAATAAATGAAATTGCTGGAGCAACAGATTGTGGCGAACGAGATCATAATGACTTACTTAGCTCTCCGCCATTTATGTGTGCGTCTTATTAACAGTTATGTGTTGGCATTATGACCAGATAAAATCTCCCACTTTACCACATAGCTTCACGTATTAGAGGAATATTAAACAGATATTTTCTGTTTTTACACATCTTGGTTCCGTCTATGTTAAGAAGAGTGCAGATGCAAGGGACATTTTGATAGAGAGTTTTAGAATGCTGAATATTTTAGCTACGATAAGTCAGACAGAAGAAGACGAACAACAGCACCAAAAATCATGATTTTCACCCTACTCTACGAGTATTTATAATTTGCTTCTGTTTTGATTAATTGTAAACTAAAATATTTCTCGCCAAATAGGTGTCCTGTTAAATATCGTTTTGTAGACTTAGTTGTCGGGGAGTAGCGTTTATAGACCAAATAAGAATGTTGACTTTAGCACATTTGTTAATGAAACAGACCAGGGTACTTTTTTATGATCAAATTTCTGCACCCGCTTTTTCAAAGCATGAACTCATCTTTCTTACTTTTAATTTTAATATTGATTTATGTAAAATAATAAAGAAAATTCAAAAGTAAAAAAAATTCTGATTTTTTTATAAAGAAATAAAATCTTTTTACCAAAAAAAAAAGTATTTACTTTTCGATTTTGTTGTGATTGAAAAACATTTTTTGTTATATGTATGTATATTAAATAATAAGAAGTACAAATGTGCAAAATTAGAAATAAGTCCAGCCATTTTGCATTTAGGGGATATATGGGAACCATCCAAAAATCATGCCTTATATTTACAAATAGTTTACTTTCAAACAAAAATCGTTCGGTAATAAAAATTAAGAAAGAATTCAATTCGACGATAACTTTTAGAGCGCTGTCAATTTTAATTGAACTAATTTATTATTTGAACTTATTGAACATTTGGCGCAGATATTTGAATGTACAAATAAATCTCAAACAGATTAGATGCCTATACGTACCTATAAATAAATTACATTCATACATTAGAAAGGCAAATAAAATAAACTACAAGATATATCTTTTGAACATAAAGAATAAATACCTATATAAATTTTGTCTGGGAATATAGAAATAGAAAGCTTATAGGGATATACATACATATGTACGATCAGGGCTGGATTTAGTAATGTTAAACAAGGCCTAAATCATCAGCTGCGTGAAGCCAAAACCCCGAACTCAAAATTTTTTTTGGGGGGGGGGGTTAATCGGGTTCGTTTGTGACAAACGATTTTTTTTCCTGGACAAACGTGGACAAACGAACCCGATTAACCCCCCCCCCCAAACAAAATTTTGAGTTCGGGGTTTTGGCTTCACGCAGCTTAAATAATCAATTAAATCCATCTCAGGATGCATCTAGGGATGGTTGAGAGTTGTAAGTCACTATAGGACTTTGTTTTTCACGAGCTGTAGCTTCACCAAATGAATTTATTTAAGGATTTTTGGGAGCATCTTTTAGTGTAACGTTCTCACCAACCTATCTTTTCAAATGATTAAGACACTATTTTACACAAATAGCAAAAAAGGCATCAGGCATGAAAGTCTCTGAAGAGCCTTTTTAACTCCAATTATTTGAGGCACGATATGGATGTAATTTTTAATTGATTCGTCCTTATTTTGAGCCAGAACCACGAAGTCCAAAATGGTGGGGGGGGGGGGAATGGTTATATCAGTTTTGTTTGTCCATCTTTTGTTCAGGCAAAAACTGTTGGGTGCTATAAAATTGAAAAGTTGATTGATCCTTCTAAGTTACGTTATGAGGGTGTTAGAGGACTTTCTTTCTATTTTGAAAGTTTCTATTAAAAAGAAATGTTGAACATTTTTTCAACTAAGGGCGGACAAGCGATTTTTCTGGTTGGCAGTCATAAACAAGCGGTGGACAAAGGAACACACTCTGTCCCATCTTCCCAAGGTACTAATTGTGGACGTTAGACGATTTATTTGTTTTTGAAGGTGTTGCTATACAAAAAGAAAAGCTCTATAACTTTTCACCTGAGAGTGAACAAAGAATTTTGTTGCCTGGACAAACTTGGCTTTAAAAAACGATGAACCAACGAACCTGATATGCACCCTCCCTTTCCCCCCGCCCCACCCCTAAATTTTGAGTTTAGTGTTCTGAATTCACACAGCTCTATTTTTGACGTAGGTACGCCAGTCCCTTTTGATGGGGCAGAGTTGAATTTTTTTTCGACTTGGAAAAGAGACTCTCGCAGCCTATAGTTAATTTTGTCAACATATGTACATATTGTTTTCTAGATAATCCAGCACTGAATGCAACGAAGCGACAAATTTCAATTTTGGGAAATTTTTGAAAGCGAACATTTCAGACAGTACCTATTTGAATTATTCGAAGGCCAAATTGTATTTTATTAATTTTATTGTTTTTTTCGCCTACATAAATAAATTCTTAAAATATTTTATGTTTTGTTTGTCTGATTTAACGCGTGGCTAACACAATTTATCTCATAGGTTTTTGTATTTTTTTGTTTTCAAAAATTCTTTTATTATTTCCGTTTCAGTTTGAAATTAAATTTATTTTCGTTGAAAATTAAGAAGAACAAAAAAAAATAATAATCAATGACTGTGCTGGTTAATTCTTTTGAATTTTGTTCCACCCAAATGATGATTAGATAGGTATATCTTTCTTAAATGTTCTTAAAATGTTTACATTTAGTTTTTTTTTGTGTTATTAATTTAAGTTTAATTAACGAAAAGGGTGATACTGGGAGATATGTATGCATTTGTGTTGTGAAACAGACTCTTTACAACTGGTTGGGGGAAGTCTTTTGGATCAGAGCAGCTTTTCGTGGTTAATAACAACTTTTTTCTTGATGAGTCCCACTAATGGTCTGGTATCTTCTTTCTTCTGTAAGGTTTTTCCTCTTAAGAATGTTTTAATCGTTGATACTCGCAGTATATCGTAGTGACATTATATTTTCATTTATATCAGGCCTGGGACCTAAGTCCAACGAGTCTCAATTCAGTGGGGCCAATAGAACCATCACAAAACAATAAGAGCGGGCAAACATCCAAGTGTTATACGGGCTGTTTTTTTTAAGACGTGTAATTTTCAATCTGGCAATACTTTTTTCGGAGTTGGTCTTTTTGACAGCTGTCACTTAATTTATGCTCAGTTTGGTTTGCCATTTCATAAAAGAATAGATTTACTCCTAAACAACGTTTGCAAATCGTCCAAATATATTACCAAAATAATGGTTCGGTTCCCGTGGTGCATCGCAAGAAAATTTCGTTCAGCGATGAAGCTCATTTTTGGTTGAATGGGTACTTTAATAAGCAAAATTGTCGTATTTGGAGTGATCATAATCCACAAGCCATTGTTGAGACGCCGTTACATCCTCAAAAAGTCACTGTTTCTTTAAAAACGAAGCCGGCCATAATGTTATAGTCAATGGGGAAAGCTTTAGAGCCATGATTAATGACTTTTTCGTGCCTGAATTGGAGGATGTTGATGTGGACGACCTTTGGTTCCAACAAGACGGCGCTACATGCCATACAACCAACGAAGCAACCAATTTATTGAAGGAAACTTTTGGTGAGCGCATTATCTCGCTTCGTGGGCCTGTGGCGTGGTCTCCAAGATCGTGCGATTTAACACCGCTAAACTATTTTTTGTGGGGTTATGTGAAGTCGCTTGTCCACGCAGATAAGCCCGAGACGATTGACGCCTTGGAAGAGAATATTCGGCGCGTTATTGCTGATGACATACGGCCCAAATTGCTGCAAAAAGTGGTCGAAAATTGGGCTTTGGTCTCGGCTGGAATTTATTCGAGCCAGCCGCGGCGGCCACTTGCCCGAAATCATTTTTAAAACATAATGGCAAACCCTTATCTTTATAATAAAGCTAAATTCTTGGCCATAACATTAAATTATATGCTTTATATTACTTCTTGAAAACCACACGTCTAAGAAAATCACCCTTTATAATATTGTTCTAATTATATACATGGAAGCGTAGTGTGGATGCTCTCCTCAAAGGTCAGGCTTTATTCCATTCGCAACCTTTCAGTCTGCAGTGAAAAAAATAACGCTAATCGCGTTATGTCACATATTTTGATTCTTTGCCGCGATTCAATATACATTTTAAAATAATAGGAAATTCAAAAAAAAAAATAACAATTTTGATTGCAAAAGAAAATTATGCAAAAGAATTTCCAAAATCGTCGGCTTAATCGCTAAATGCGTTAATTTGCCAAGTGTACTCACTTAGCCTATGATATGCCATACTTTTCACCCTTATTTATTATTTCTAGATTCATTATCTGCTCTCATTTTTGATTTTTGAAAATTAACTGCCACCAGCTCCCTATAGAAATTCCAATTTGTCTGCCAAATTGATTTAATTGAGCATGTCTGACTCTGGAGAAGACTATACCCAAATTGTTGGTGTTGCATTTGAAAACAAAAACTTCCTTCAATCGAATAGAGCAACGAGTATTTTTAGATTCTCCACACTCCGCATAGTCGATTGTGTTTTCTTTAGCAATAAAATAGAATCGAAACGCCATGCTCTTGCCACCGCCACCGCCACAGCCATATCGAAAGTAAGTTTTCGTATTTGTAAACACACAAGTTCAACGAAAAAAAAAAAAACATTTTGTTTATAGAAAAAATATAAGTTTTTATCGAAATGTTGGTTAATTGATTGGTATTCCATACAATAATTATTGTTTGCAATATAAACTGTGGGAAATTTAGGAACTGAAAGCAATTTAAAGACTGCTACTGCTACTGCTCTGATGCCAAATTATGCGTAGTTCATAGAATATTTTCGTAAACAAAATAAAATTAAATTTAGAATTATGAGACTTTCATTTATGAAGCTTTGCAGTGTGTAGATAGATACCTAGTTACACCTTGGGTCGCATATAAAATTCTTTTGTTAACAACAAAGCTAGAGAATTATTTTTAATATTTTATTCATGAAATAATAATTCCTTTGTTCGTGACCTTTTTATAAATACACCTCTATGATCTTCTAGTGGAATTTCGGTCTTAAATTTAGAAGTGGTGGCGTCCTTTTCAATTTAGATGTTGATTGCATATATATATTTAAAAATATATGTAGGTCTGGAGAAATGTGTATAAACACAGTGAAAACGTCAAAACTCTTAAAATATAGATAGTTATTTACGTACAGCCCACTAGAAGGCTAAAATAATCGTCGTTTGTTCAAATCTTTTTTTGCTCACTTTTCACTTCCTGTCAATATGACATTTGGTTGGGCAAAAGCACAGAGACGTAACAAAAATCGGAAGAGACAGTCCAATTCGAACACCATCGCGGCATGGGGCCCTTATCCTAAGCTTAATTCAGATTTCGACCTAAAATTTAATATTATTTTGTTTGTAGCGAATGGATAACAATTTGAGATAGATTTTTTGTTTGTCATAGAATTATCCTATGTTCGTATGTCATCAGTTCTGATGACTTTTAATAGAGAAATTTATGAATATGTCAATGTCAAAAATGATTTTCATTTTGTGGAAACTGACAGATGCAAAATTACAAAGCAAAAATAAAAAGCTGTTTTTATCTTTACAGCCGTTTGTGCTCAATTTTGAATAATACTGTTATTTTAATAACAATAATCTAGCTATTTACAGAATTGCGCGTAATGCCAGTATTTGCTTGCAACAAAACAATAAAGAGATGTCAGTTTCCAAAAAGTGATGATTTTGACGTTTGTGAATAAACGAGAGAGGGATATACATACTGGTATTTAGTAAAGAGTTCTATAGAGCTCTCTTTCAACTCTAGCAATACATATATCATTAACAAACGTCGAAATCTCCACATTAATGAAATGACAGTTTTGTGTTGAAATCTAGTTTGAAAGCAATATCTACCATCAGGTGTGTTCAGGACAATGAGATCTCAGAAATTTCAATTCGTCAAAAAGTGAACAAGTGAATGCAACATTTTTTCCCTCAGGATTCTGACAGCAAAACAGAGAAATTTTGCGAAGAATTCCTGTTCATGTATAAATGTAATCATGAGATTATTTATGGTGAGGTCTTCGAGGTCTCATTTTCCCGAATATGCCCATTGTGTGAGATGTATAAAGACCTTCTTTAAAAATCACAAAGGTTTTTTTTTATTTTCACTCGGCTAATTTAGCATCTGTCAGTTTCACCAAAGTTATTACTGTCACTTTTCATTTTCACATATATGTATTTCGTAGAGTTTACTATTGCACTGTTGTATATCTGATGTTAAGTGATAAAAGTAAAAAGCGGGATACATAAATCTGCCGAAAAATTCAAATCTGCAAAATTGATTCGTAATAGAAGAAAATCAATTTTTTGCCTAATAAAAGGCAAAAATTGTTAAAATCGGTATTTTGACAGATCTTGATAAAAAATATTGATTTTGTTACCAATGAAAAACCCAAATAGACAGACATTTTCTGTGGCGCCTTCGTAGAGAATGCTCTCATCATGCCCTGAGCCAAAAGATTAATTTCGTATTCCATTGGTGATTCTTATTTTCTCTATCTAGAAGCATTTCCCGTCTTTTCAGAAGGATTCTGGACCACCAAAAAAAACACCCTAACACAAATTGGAAGATTTGTTTGTGCTAAAAAAAACTAAAACCTGAGAACTCAGACTCTGAGTCTGTTGTGAGGCTCTGAGCAAAAAAAGAAAAACCCCTGATATTGGAATTTCCTTAGATCACATAGAATTAACATGAAATCTTCAAGAAGTGTTAACACTTCTAGCCATATACCCATTCATCATGTCCAAAGTCATAGTGACTACAAAAGTAAAATCATTTCACACCACAGACAATCTGTCGCCCCTCAATTACTTTTTTTTTAAAAATGTATACTCTTTAGTTATTTAGAAGACGAAAGAAAAAAAAAAAAACAAAAGAAAAATAAATAGAATTGATAGTGTCGTCGTCATATTTATAAGAAACTAAAATAACAAACGCCACGCACGTCACACCTTCCAATTAGTATGCATCCAAACAAATTGGTTTTATTTTAATTTAAATTTTATTTGCAGTGTAAGTGCATTAGAACACGTTGCGGAGAGTATATGTCGACGTCGACGTTGTCGGTCGTAGTCGTCGTTGTGTCGTTAGTTGTTAGTCATACTAACATGCAAAATGAAATAATTAAGATGCCCACACGATGTGCTGTGACTCTGTGATGTGATGCTCGCGACAACGAAAATACCGCAAGTATAGTCGCCGCCGATCAGGAGAGGAGTTGGTAGAGTAGGCGCCTGGCGACACAAAACCCTTGGGGCCCTCTTGTTTCCAGTTATTTTCCCAAAAAAAAGCTAAAATACAGTGTTTGAGATGGCTGAAACAGGTGGATCGTATGGATAGAGACGCATTAGTCTTCGAACCCACCTCTGATGGACTATGGCACAAAAAAGTAGAGATCGACTTGGAACTTGAAAATTGGTGTGCATTATTGGAGGCAGCTAGCTAGAGACCGAACTGGAAAGAAGGGATGCCTTGAAAGGCCATCTGGAAGGGATGGTTAGAAGGGCCGTCTGAAAAGGTTATCTGGAAAAGATGGCCATCTGGAAGGGATGGCTGGAAAGGCCGACTGGAAGGGATGCCTGCAAAGGCCGTAAAAGCATCTACGTAAGATTTTGTAGAGATCGAACTTCACCGGGGAAGTTTCTAAAACAGGTTTTTAATTGAAATATAGCAATTTTTGGACATAGAAGAGTTAAAGTCTAGTGTTAAATATTACTTAATAGGGAAAACACAAAAAAAACTAATCCTCCAAGTTCTGTCTTCCCTGGCCCATTTACAATATCCCTCTACGCCTTATGTATAAATCCAGCCCTGGCCACAGAAAGCTCTCTCTACCGAATTGCTAACCACTATATCGGTGGTGCGGCGCATCAAAAGTTTCACTTAGACATTTGAAAATGTCACACAAAGCTAAATTGACATGTTGTGCATGATATTTCTAATTATCTATGTACGTATGAACGAGTACCTTAAAACCTTGTCCCCTCTAGATTGCTACTATCCCCTTCATCATACAATTTACGTCTCGATGTCAATTTATCAACCAAAAACGTGCTTCATTGTTTTACTTTATTTATACATACATAGATTGTACATAGACATAATATGGAGACGATAGATATTTTTTTTGGAATTCGTGTGAACTTCTTTAGGGTAGTGAATTATTATTTATTTATTTATTAACTTACTAGAGAGCTTGTGTCGAAAAATTGTTTTGACACTTCAATGTGTCTCCGAGTGGTCAAGGATAATTAGGTGTCAGATAGAAGTAAATAAGATAGATCAGATGTATGAATGTCAGTCATTGAATTGTTTTTTCTTAAAATTGAGTGTTTTTCTTTTAAAAAGTGGACTTGGTATTTTTTAATTTCGAAACAACAGTTTGTACCAAGTTGTCTTTTTCTTAAAATTTTAAGAAATTAAAGTAACCATCTCTATTTTCTTAGAAATATTGGTATACTTTTTGCTAATTCAGATCTTCGAGTATTTTTTTGCAAAAAAAAGATTTAATAAGATTGACAGTTATTGAAATTACATTTTAAACAATGAGTTCCAGTGCCAAATTAACAGAATCATTGTCAAATGTTCGTCACTTTATTGACAAAGATGTCTATTGGATGAAATATAATATAGAACTCTTCAGTTTTTTTTTTTAATTTCTTCTGAATAACAATTCTTCAAAGTAGTTTGACATATGAATGTGATTTGAATTGAACTGGTATTAATGTCAACATCAAGAAAATGTCAAACTATGTCAATTAAATGACAAGTGACATCATTTAAAACGCGATGAAAATAGTTTTTTTTTTTTAACTCAACGTCAACTCTGATTCAATCCAATCCATATTCACAGTTTACTGGTTTTAAATAAAATAAATATGTAGCTATGTATATCAATCAAAGATAATTTTATATTTTTGTCAAAGCAAAAAAAAAACACACGCAAAAAGTTATGTATGTCAATAAGCACTTGCGTATTTTATTTTGATCACAAAGCTACGCATATCTCACGACTTCCGATTTCTTATCTCGTAAACAACAATAAATTCATTCAACAATAAAATAAGAATAATAAACTTCTGAAGCACTAACATCCGGTTAAGTCAACATTTTTATTTCGCTCTCCAACAAAATTTCAAACAAATGTATATAGATTTAATATAAATAGTTAGTTACTTGAAAGACCATTGAAATTATTCGTAGGTGTTTACTGCTTTAATGAAAGAAAAATCGGTTTTAATTTTTAAGAAGCTATATAAAGCAACTGCATGTATATGGACATCATCACAAGCATTAATTATTTTGTGCTAATATTTTTCACAAAATTTAAAATACAGTTAAGCCTCTGTTTAGGGCACTACGGAAACCGCAATGCGGTTGCTTCAGATAAGCCGATTTTGAAAGGCATCCGGCAAAAGGGACAAAACTTGAAAAATATTCAAAATATTTTGTACAGATTACTCAAAAATGAGTTTCTTGGATGTGCGTTGGCTAATGTAGTCACGTCTTTAAAAATTAAAATAAATAAGTTTTTTGGCGTAACAGCTCGTGGAGCACCAGTGACTTACAACTCTTAACCAATCCTGCACATGCGTTGTTAGTTGGAAGGAATAGAAAGGACCCACAATTTTCTGCTGAATCCGAACGGCTGTCCCTTTTTCATGACATGACAGACCTTCGGACGGCGCAGCGTGACAGTTTAATGTACTAACCACACGATTTAATTTTTAAACTTGACTGAAACTTTGTAGGCTGACAGTGACTGTTAAGAGAGGAATAAACTGTCAAAATTTAAAGTGTATGAATAAAATTCTCTCAAAAAATATAGACGCTTCGAAGAAGTAGGGAAACGAAAAAATCGCCAAAAATGACAGTATTCACACAAAATTATTCAAAGTACTGAAATATTTACATAAAATTTCTGCTCCAAACATCTTTCGATTGCTGTGAAATTAGTTTGACTATGGAACAAGTTTAAACAGAATTTTTAAAAACTATCAAAATTGGTTGTTGTCATGTATTCATTGAAAATTATATTGCTATTTTCGACCTGAATCTTACTTTATAATTTTTCTAAAATTGCTCAAATATTAAGTCTGTTCGTTTAGTTCCCAAAACTGCCGATTTTTCCCCATTTTAACCCAATTTAATTTTCGTATATAAACTTTGACAGAACTGTGAACTTAAATTGAAAGAAAATTGACAGTTTTGGGAAAAAAACGAACAGACCTAATATTTTAATTATTTTATTTTTAATACTACGTTCTTTAGACTATGTAGAGATCTGTATAGTGTTTTCACCGCCCAAAAAATCGAGTAAATTCAAATTAAAACGTTTCCACTGTGCCCCAACCCAATACCAAGATTTAATTAGATTCATCTTAATCTTCTTAAATTCTAGAAGATTAACCATTATTTTATTAATCATGAAAATAAGTAATTAATCTTGTTAAATTCGCTGAACGCATTCATTGTGAAATGGAATTTTTTTGGCATAGTTTGACACTTACTTTTCGAACGTTTTTTTTTTTTAATCCCTTAACATCGTAGCCATCCTTTAATAGAATTTGACAGTAGTAGGTATATAGCTTAGTAGATATGAGAGACGAACCATTTTTGACGTTTATAAAGTAGATATAAAGAGAGATTCCACTGTAAGTGTATACACAAAGTACCTACGTCCCCTTACAGAGTTTTTATGATTCAAAAAGACATAAATCCACTGGCACTCATTTTTAATGCAGTGCAGGTGTATTGTGGAATAATGATTCAATCAACAATGAAATAAAATCAAATTTTAACACAATTTAAACAGGACAATAAAATAAAATAAAATAATGGAAAATTGAATAAATTCTGAGCATTAAATTATTAATATTATTTTGGCACTGTTTCAAATAATCAATTAAATCCAAACGATACACACTATAATATTGTCTTTGCTTCAAATTGGCGCTGAGGTTTATTTAGGCCAGTTCATGTTAGTTCGTCAGGAGCATGAAAAATCAATTTGAATAATAATTGTAGTCGTAGTGGAAAAATATGGCAAGGCATAGTTTGATGTTGAAATTGATGGTGTGGGCTCTTGGTTTGATAACTCTACTTCTTGTAAGCCTAACTCGGCTTCTTAGTGATTGAATTTGTAACAACCTTCCAAATCTTCTGCATGGATTATTGGATACTTCAACAGTTGCGTTAAGTCCACAACTGGAAATGTATGATTTCAATTCCGTGTTGTGGGTTTTAATTCTTAGAAATAATGGAAATTAGTCGCAACTATATTCTGAAATTTACAAGAAAACAGCGCCTGTCTGACCACTGAACATACCCTATGCGGCGGAATGGAGTTGGGTGAACAGGACGGATGCCCCAAAAAATAATCAGCGAATAGTGCCATCCAAGGAACTGTTGTCGAAGAAAATTGTTGACAAATTCTTAAGAATTTGATAGCACTCTTTTGGGGGTGCGAAAAGTCCAAGACTGTTTACTTTGGGAAATTTGGTCGGCGGGTTTTATTTCCACGGGTCTTATCGCACCTGACAATAATAGGTCAATTGGCAAAGAAAAAAAAGATTTGCTCATAATGCTTAAATGTGCTGCTTAAATTCCACGATTGGAACTGATAGGTAAGTCGTCTCTAAGTATTCAAAAAATATGGAGCCACTTTGATTGCTGTTTTTCTCAAACGCCATTTTAATAAAAACGTGCTTTAACCAACATCTCCAGAACGACTTATCGTACAAAAAAAGTGTATGGAACCTTCTGATATTAAATTTATTTACCTTTCTTTGGAACACAAACAACAAGAGTTAGAGCGCCGAAAAGTATGTTTTTTTTTTTTAATTTGTATAAAAAAAAAACCTAAATACTTTTTGGCGCTTTAAACCTGAAATTATAAGTCCTTTACAAAAATTTCAGAAAGATGACAAAAAATCAGAATGATCGTTACAATTTCCATTGAATACTTAGAAACGACCCACCAATTCCAATAGTTAAATTTGAGCGGAAATCACAGTTTTGCAAGACAAAAAAAACCTCGACCGAGTGGCCTATTAACTTATAAGCTTTTTCCAGTAGCTATACAATAGTTAAAAGTTTCCATATTTTGCTGCAATTGAACTTTGCGGAGTTTGTAATGTCATCTTTGACAGCTAAGTGTGTTTCCTCGTGATTTTGTTTGGTAATTCCGAAGAACTCTTCGATTTGGAATGTGACAAAAAATTCATGCCAATTCTTGGAAAACTCTAATCAGTTTAAGATCCATAAAGTTGACAATATTTTCAGTTTTTTTTTAAGAGTTTAACAAAATTGACAAATAATTGATGGAACAGTAATTTGACAATTTTGTACATGCACTTCTCAGTTTCTATGAAACAGGGCCCTGATGGGTTGCAGGGCTTTTAAAAATTGTGCTTTTGCGTTTTTTTTTCAGAGTTTGAAGATTACTCAAACTGAGACGTGCTGTAAAAAAAATTGTCTGAGTATCGGGACTCATGGTTAATATGTGTACACATCAAATTTTGTTTTTACCTTCTTTCACGGCCAGCCCTCTATAGCTCCAGTGGAAACCCGAAAGTTTCTACTGTCCAGAATTTTAGTACAACGGATTGAAAAACGGAGGACGGCAATCGATAGGGAGGGCAAAATTACCTTATGTTACGCCCAGCTCTCTAGATCCATTAGAACACTTTTAATTTGACAGATGTCAGAATGTCAAATCATAATTCTGAGAATACGCACTGCGTAACGTGCTACATCGATCGTAACGTGCTACCTCGTAACGTCGCACTGACTAAAGTCCACGTTCTTATTTTACCCTACCACCGGCATAGATGTTTACACATCAAAAATTATAGTAAGCGGGCTATAAAAAGAGTGAAACCCTTCAAAGGATTAAACACAGGGAGAGCGTATGGGTTCGAATTTGGGGGGAAATTGTAAGTCCCCTCCATTCCTACCGACTCCATGGTTGAGAATCGTAAGTCACTAGGCCTTGGCTCTCCACAAACTGTCAAACATTTTGTACTGCTATATTTACAGATTAAGTGTACCGTAGCCTTTTCGTTTTAAGTGTTTAACAACTAACTAGCAGTCGTTAGAGAATTAAGGTTCGCAGGTGTCTAACTCTTAAAGCATTAACTGGAACGCAGCTAGTTAAATTTCCTATCAAAACAACCTTTCAACTGAAAAAGGATTTTTTATTTGAATCCGAAAATCCCATCAAAAATTCCACACTGATTCCGGCATTCATACCAAACGCCCATGCATAAAATTTCATACATCTACCTTTACCTATATACTCTAGCCCAAAATACAAGTGGCATAAATTAAATGTTCGTGATGACAGTTAAATTTGTAGCGTTAACAGAGAGCTAATCATGTGTAATAGCGCACCAACACCTAAATTGAACATCACACGCTTTGGCCGTGTGGTTTATGGCTGATAAAATTCCAGCCATCAATTAATTATTCCGAGGTCAGCAATGTGGCTCTAGCAACACGCATCAGTTCGATGCCATTGCCATATCTTCTACCATCTGCGCCATTTTCATATATACCCTAACCCCCAAATGGAACACAAATCACAGGAAGGACTCACTCCCATTGAAGGCCAGAATTCATGGAATTCGGTCCACACCATCAGCATACAACACACACATCAGAGGACACACACAATATCGAGTGACGTGCAATAAAATGGTAAAGGGCATTTTCAAATTTTCCCTTTGCCATTGCCATCAGAGTGAAATAATATTTCAGTGTGTGAATTCCATGCTTTCGGTTGGTTGCATTCAGTTTATTTTAGTAAAGGGTCAGTTGGCATTGGATATTTTTTTGTTTTATTATTGGAGGTCAGTTGGTAAATTAACCAAAAATTCGTTCACACACACGCACATAGGGATAAAAACCAAAAATGCTATTTGTTTCAATTTGTTGAATTATTACAAAAGATAATAATACCGGATTTTTGTTTGCTAATTTGTGATAATTGGCAGATTTGTTCGGCGTAAATTTAATTTATGGATGATTTTCATTACACAGATTTTACAAGAAGAACAAAAAAAGAGAACAACATTTTAAATGCCTTTGTATTTAAAGTCCATTAAAGATGGGCGGAGGAAAATGATTTAAACACTCTCTCTCAGTCATCGGCCTCACGAAAACTGCTGCCGATGGAATTGGTGATGAGGTACAGTGGGATGCATTAACTGGGAGTAAATTAAAAAAAAACTCACACGGTGTTATTTTGCTATATATGTAGTTTTACCGCATTTTTATAATCGTTTTGGGGAGAACTCCGGGCGATCAGTTTTTGCAGTCTTGTCGGATAATTATTTTCTTTGAGAGCTTCCAGAATAGTCTGTGACTTGGTCTTAAAAAAATGCGGAAATCGGATGATCTTGCCGACAATTATGCCAGACATTATTGTTAGGCGACTCAGGAACGCCTCCTTCCATTGTCACGCGAGCTGTTTGTGCGCTTCCATCGTCTAGTTGGAACCACATATCCTCAAGTTTCCAAATTGATGAGCTAGGATCAATTTGTAGAAGTAAAAACATTGACAGTCTTGACAAATCACAGATCATTTTCAGAAATAGCGGCGATATTCCGGTTTGAACGAGCTCTTTACGAACACGAGGCCTTCTAGTGCCTCTTCTGTCACATACTGTTCCAGTCTCTTCGACTGGGTATTTAATCAGTTAGCATAGGATCCGGAAATTTTATGCGGAAATTGACGATAAGCCAAAATTACTGACGTTACGACTTTACGAGTGCCGGGATCTTGAAGAGTATAAGGCATTCCATATATATAGCTTGTCGAAGTCTATTCTGTATATTTTTACTTCACGAATATTAAAACAAACCGGCAGTTGTTGCGGGCATTTGTAAAAGTAATATAGCATCTTCCGATAGGTTGATACCTTTCTGGCCACCTTATACAAGGACAGATGTCTTTTCACAGCTATAACTTCGGATTTCGCATCATCTTCAAACATTAATCAAAATTTTGGAAATCCCACTCTCTGTACTGTAAGTATATTAATATCTCAGGGAATGAGAAAAATGTGAAAAAAAAAAAACAAAAAAAAAATAAAACGACGTAACTTTAAAAATATTGGTTGCCAGAGGAAAAATAAAATATTATTTCATTGCCTGCTACATAGGTCTTAATAAATATTTCCGCAAAAGCCAACAGTCAAAAATCTTTTTTGCTTTAAACGCTTAGTACAGATTATTACGTCATTGTCAGATATGTCAGTAAACAAAATTGTCCCGAATGTCTTACAATCGCGAGAATTTACAATTATTTTGTCCGAAAATATTGTCAGAAACGTCATTTTCAGGCCAATTTACGACCAAGCGGATCTTTTAAGTAATAAAATAGATTTGTATGAATAAATTAATTTTATTTTTTTTGTCCAAATATTTCTTTTTCAAAATTTGTTTGATTCTTAGAACACTTTAATATGAGGCTAAACTTCTTTTGTCTCTCCTTTTAACCATTTTCGGTAATTTTTCTGCTAACTTGAAATCAAAACATTAGAAAGTTTCTAACAAAAGTATTGGAGCACTTAATTCTGCTTTTGGGTACAAAATTTGTTCTGCTCACTTTGCTCTGCTAACTTGTATACTAATAATACTTTTTGATTTCAGAAAACCAAATTGACTTTCATTATAACAATTCAATTTTGTTTAATTTTGGTTTTTTCAACTCTTCCGTCGTAAAATAATTTTTTGCCAATGCTCTTCGCGAAATAGACTAAATTGTGTGGGCTGTTTCATTTAAAGCTTTTCATACAGCAGCGCCCAGAATATCTGATTCATTTTGATGAGTTTATTTGCTTAAAACAATAATGGATAATGGTTTTCTTAATGAATTAATAATAATAAAAAGTCAGGAAGTGAGATTTGTGTATGATGTTTATGGCTGGGGTGTTCATTTTAAATACCATCTTTTGGATATACATACATAATAAAATTATAACGACTGTCGAATGAATTTGTAATGTGCTTTTGAATTTCTGAAAATCAAAAAGAAATACTTAAGTAAAAATCTGAACATACATTTTGAGATGTGAATTCAAATTTAAGTCACGCTAGAAACAACATTTCCCTTTAAGTGGTATTGGAGTTAATAGCCATGTTAAGTACTTTGCGTTATTCATTAGTAAAAAATAGTGTGTGTCAATTGAAGCTTATACAATTCATCACTAAAAAGCTCATAACACGTTTTTTCGTAAGAGTAATACATTCTGCGAAAAAAGGTGCCCCTAACATTACCCCAGCGCCAGCGGTGATTTGAAAAATAAATAATTGAAAGCAAAAAAATACTTTTGTAAATTCTGCGGATTTTTTTCTCAAAATCTATTATTTTTTTTTGTGTAGAATTTTATAAGTTATAATTTCAATCCCCTGAAGATTTTAACTCTAGTCCAAATGACAGTTTCTTTTAAAGAGATGCTTAAGGGTGTGATGTTTATGTTGAAGCTTCGATAAACAATTCTATCATCGATTCGAGCATCGCACAACAGCAATCAATATATTTTTTTCTCAAATATGATCGAATCTATGCTAGAGTCGTTTGTACAAGCTCCAACATATACACACATTTAGGGCCAGTTTTTCAGTGTATGAGTTCGAACACAGTTAGTTATTTTTTATTTTAAGCTTATATACTCGCGATTGTTATACATTTTATTTATTTTGTTTATTTATCGGACTAACCGTGTTTGTTTTAACTTCAAATACTTGAATAAAAGGTCTCCCGACGTTTTGAGAAGATTCCACTTGTCGTGGTCATAGAAGACCTTTTATTCAAGTATTTGAAGTTAAAATAAACGCGGTTAGTCCGATAAACAAACAAAATAAATAAAACACAGTTAGTAAATCCTGCATACTTTAACCCGAGTTAACTCAAACAGTATTTTTTCAGTGGAGTATTAAATTTAACTCCTAAGGGTCAAAAACTTATTGAAAACGAAGTGCGACAGTAAATATGGAAATCAATGTTTCACTATCGAACTTGAGATGGCACCAGTATGAAAATCACCCTCTCTATATAGAATCGTATTCCTAGTATTCAGCTTATCCAGAGTGAATTCACAAAATTTATTGCTTGGGAGCTTAATTGACTAAAAAATATGTTTCAGAAGTTAACTCGTGCTTAACCCCGAAACTAGGATATTTTCGCATTGAAAAACTTGGCCTTTTTCGCAAAAAAAAAAAACAAAAAAAAAAACGTTACAAAAAAATCCAGCTTTATAGGATTCGGTTTCATTGGATTTTTTTGAATTTGATTTATTTTTGTGTCTAATTTTCCTGAGCTACAGGATGTATGAAAGAAGTTTTGTTGATTTACATGGGCGAAAAGTTAAAGGCCATAACTCATAAGGTGGTACTGGAAAAAGCATCAGATGAAAATTGTTTTTTGTGATTTCTTAAAACACTCGTAGAAATTCCCATTTGTATTACATTTATGGAAACAACAACAAAAAATAATTTCCCTTAACAACCTTTTGTCGTACATTTTCTGCGCACTCACTATATAAACAACGACACCAAAGTCAATTAGAAAATACCTTGTGTTGTATGCCAATCACATATACAAATTTGTCACCGCCACGCCGCTCTCTATCACGCTTTCAATGAATTTTCCATCGCGGCGGCTGGCGCGGCGGCAAAAAAATCGTCAACAAAAATATAAATGCAGACAAAAAAAATAAATTATTTATAAACATATCATCGCATTTTTAATTCATGAAAAGAGAAAATTCTATTTTCGATGAAGTACCTTCAGTCATATACATATGTATGTATGTATGTTGGGACGCCAAATTTGCCCTCTCTCTCTATGAATGAAATTCAAAAACCTCCCATCATCTGCATATTTTTTTTTTTGCATAAATGAAATTCGTCTTATTTCAATTTCAATTTCTTAATTTGAAAATATTTCTCTCCCTATTTAAATAATTTTTCTATTTTTATTTTATTATCTGTGCTGATGTAGTTTTCAAATATTTTAGCATTGGATTGAAAAATGTGTGTTCTGTTCTGGGAAAAAGGGAAAAAGTGCAGACACAATTCGTTGATGAATTTTTCGCGCCAAGAAATTGACTGACGGAAGAGTCTTGTCTTATTTATGTTCTAAATCCAGTTCAATAACCGCATTTATATATCTAGTTGTTTATTTTTTAAAGGAAGCTCCAAATAACTTAAAGAGCACGGAGACTATCATAGCCTATTCCAATGGGATTATTTCCGGTGGTTCCGTTCCATCTGTTAAGGAGATTGAAAACTCATTCAAAGTTTCTGGCAGTGTTGAAATAAGAACAAGAATAAGAATAAATCGAGTACGGAGAAAAAAGAAAGAAACCGCCTGTGTGGAGCTAATAAAAATGCTAGTTTATTCAAATGCAATGGTCAAACAACAAAACCTACATTCGGTTGGACCTGATCACGTGCCTTCGGTAGCGCAATGCGTAGTGCAAATGGCTCTGAAGACGCTTGGTCTATGTTCAACTCTCAGCTGAGCAAAAAGTTTTTCAAATTAAAATTTAACGTAATAGACTAAGCACCACTAAAAGGAGTCTGATGATAGGCCTGGCAGCCGTGAAATAGCTTTAACTCTAGCCTATAATGACTTGGTGGTAGCTCACTTAAGTGGTTGTTGTTTCATTCAAACCTTTGATAACTGATCTTCAAGCTTTAATTAGCTCAAAATTGATAGGTACATATTATATCAAAGGTTTTGCGATTAATTGAAATAGTTCTGTTTATTTGACGGAATTTATAGGAGAATACAACTCTTTACCAAAATTTAGTTTCGTCGGATTTTTTTTAAGTCAAAATCTAATTTTACTTGGTTATAAACTTGGTTACACGGTCTTATCTAGATCTTATCTGAGCACTTCGTGTTAGTCATGAATACACTCATTGCGACATTTGAAAATTATTCTTTAAAGGCCTATGACACAATGTCTGAGTACGGGTTTGACACATACATTTTGGGTTCGGGGTTATATGTACCTAAGCCAAAAATAACATTCATTTGTGAATTCATAACCCAATCAGGTTATTCATCCCAGTGGATGAAGGGTCATATAGCACCAGAATTTATCTGTCCGATAACTAATCGGAAATTTACTTAACCCCTCGCCTCCATAAGCAATTTTTATAACATGCCTCATTTCACAAATAATTTAAGTAAAATTTATATTTCTGCGTTCAGTGGACAAATTATTTTATGAAATCTTACATTGATCTTCATACGAGTTCTGCGTATAAATTACAATTACCTCAGACCAAAATGCTGAGATCTGATATGAAGATATGAAGACAAACATATTCATCTTCATAATGGAACTCTTTCACACATTCGTTTTTTTTTGTCATACAACTATCCCGCCGCTCAATTATTATTTCCAATCGTACCATCAAAGAAAGAACAGTGTCATTGAATACTCATACAGAGACAAACAAAATACACTACCTGGAATTTCAAATTTGGTGAGTTAACTCATGATTGTTTGTTCCAAATGCATTCTCCACCGCTTCTGCTGCTTCTTCAGTTAAATATGGGTTAAATTACTTCTAGAGTTAGCTAACTCTGATTAAACTCACGACTACTAAAAAAATTAGCCTTAGGGCCAGTTTCACAGTCAGAAAAGTGACACTTAAGTGGGGAATTTGAAAGATTAATTCCCAATATCAGCATTCACTGTTACCTGAATAAGTGGCACTTAAGTCTCTGATGTTGGTGACTTAAGTTCCACTTACGCAAGCTATGAAATTAAGCTTAAATTCATAATATGGGAAACTTAAGTGCCACTTATTTCGGTAAGTGTCGACTGTGAAACTGGCCCTTAAAGTTCTATTTATAAGTTTAAGTGAAATTGTTGCTCAGATTCAGATTGTAGAAAATTCTATTCTATCGAACTTATTTTTTATTTAAGTTGTCTATACGCAAGTACGTATTTTGTATACGAACTTCAGTGTCAAACGCAAACGACTTTCTGATAACATATTTATTTTAAGTTGACCTCAGAAAAAAAAGCCAAAAAACGTCATTAAAATTCATTTTATTAGGCATAAATTATGTATACACAATCGTTATTACAATTATTGTTATTGTTTATTTCACAATGTAGATAGTACAGAGAGATATTGAATTTCTTATTTTTTTCGCGGTCAAAACAACAACAAAAAAACAAATTGAAACTGAAACCAGTACTGAAAAAAAATCAAAAAAAAAAAAAACAGTTTGTAGACCTCAGTGGAGCAACCAGATCTGCCGATAATTTCGCTCAATTTCCACTTTTATTGCGAATATTTTCTGTTATCGGTTTTTATCAATTTTAATATTATTTTCCCGGGACTCATGCCGAGATGCATGCCGCTTCCGTCGAGAGGGGTTATAATGGGTGATTTTTTAAGAGGTTTAGAACTTTAAAAAAAAAAAAAACACAAAAAATTCGAAAAAATGAATGAAATATTTATGTGAATCGATAGTTTGAACCTTGCAATTTAATGTTTAAAGATAATTTCATGCAAATGTTGACCGCGGCTGCGTCTCAGGTAGCCCATCCGCTGAGTCCAATTTTGGCATACTCTTTCACACATATCGGCCGGTATCTCACGAATGAATGCATGGATGTTGGCTTCCAGTGCGTCAATCGAAGCGGGCTTGTCCCTATAGACATTAGCCTTGACATACCCCCACAAAAAATAATCTAATGGTGTCAAATCGCACGATCTAGGCGGCCAATTGACCGGCCCGAAACGTGAAATTAACTGTTCACCAAACTCGCCTCGCAATTGCGCCATTGTTTCGCGTGCTGTGTGGCATGTGGCACCGTCATGTTGAAACCACATATCATGCAAGTCAAGAACTTCCATTTCGGGCAAAAAAAAGTTTGTTATCATCGCTCGGTAGCGATTCGCATCATCTTTGAAGAAATATGGCCCAATAATGCCGCCGGCCCATAAACCGCACCAAACAGTGGCTTTTTCGGGATGCATTGGTAGCTGTTGCAATGCTTCTGGCTGATCTTCACTCCAAATGCGGCAATTTTGCTTATTTACGTACCCATTCAACCAAAAATGAGCCTCATCGCTGAACACAAGCAGCGCGCGATGAACATTTCGAACCGAGCACGAATTTTGATAGTAAAATTCAATAATTTGCAAGCGTTGTTCATTTGTAAGACGATCCATGGTTAAATTGCAAACCAAACTGAAGCTGTTTGACAGTGACACAAGGTACTAAACACACGTCAAAACCAGTGTTGCCAAAACCAAACCAGCCAAAAAATCACCCGTTATTTTCTCTTCCGGCAGACATTTATCTTTTCTTCTTTTTTCTTATTATTTTAATGTCAAACTCTTGACATATACAAAGTCACTGAATTTTCATTCTAAAACAAACAAAAACAAAAGTGATTTGATTTCATTTGAAGCTGTCAGTTGTGTTTTGTTTTCATTTTTTTTTTTTTCAATTTTTGTAATCATGAGGCGCCTTATTTTTAAGCGTTAAAACGCGCTTCGAGCTATATGATGATGCTCTGTTTCATTTAATTCATCTAGACACAAATTGTGGGTGGCAGCGGCAGTATAGCACTAAGCCTATAAAATGATATGCAAAGAGGGTAGGTATGTATGTATGTATATGTATGTACAATGTTTATTTTCTGAGTATAATGACAAGTGAAACAGCACTTTGCTGCTCAATTAATAATCGTTTTTTCATAATTCTTTCCAATTTAATTGTGTGTCAAATGTCAAAACAATTAAATTATAAATTCTTTAATTCAAAAAAAAAAAACTATATATAATTAAAACAATGTATATGTACATATACACAGTTATGAACATGAACATATTTTGTACACAAGAATTTGAAGAAGTTGTTTATTTGCGGATGCATTTTTTATGAATAAATTCTTAGAAGGTAATAAAAACCTCAACAAACAATTTTATGGATCTGATAATGCCGTCTGTTGCCATCTTGAATAAGCAAAACTTATCTCTTAAAATTAATTATTTAATTGAATAAATAAGGTTCTAAATTTGTATTTAATACTAAACAAAAAAAATTAAATTAACTTTCCACTGTCCATCAAATTTCTTGGATCACCTGGGCGTATACGTGTTTTTTTTACAAATTATATTTAAATATATGTATATGTAAAACAGCGAATTTAATTTCAGGAATTTCTTAAATCTTATTTGACTAATTCAAACAATTGTGTCATTTTTGTTTAAATTAATTTATTCGTATTTTTTTGTATGTATATATTAATATGAATCAACAAAATCAATATAATGTACATATGTATTTATGTATGTACTTAGTTTTTGTTTACAATTTATGTCATTAAATAAGATTGCAGATTAAATGTAGTGATACAAAAAAATCCACTTTTGGAGATTTCAAGTTAGTCAAGAAAAACTTGTATGTATCTCCCAAATAAGAGATAATTTAGTACTTTCGATCTAATTTGTATTCCTCACAAATTAAGTGAAGATAACGTGACCTGAGGTTTATGTCTTTGAGTAATTTCAAAAACGAATATGGATATTCGGGTGGTCCTTAAATGGGATATAGAATTGAATAGGGGTCGTTTAATATTTAAAAAAAAAACTATTTCCCTGCTTTTTTTTTTTAAAGATTTGTAAATGCGATAGACAAATACCATCTTTCAATTGACCTATAGCCAACAAAAAAAGTTCAAAGGACACATAAAATCATTATTTATAAAGCTGCGAGATTAAAGTTAAACCCGAGCTAAATCATCAAATTTGGTGAGTTAACTCAGAATTAACTGAACAGATGCTTTTGATGGTTTATCCGTCGAGTTTTTTTAATCGTTCCACATGCATTCTCCACCGAAAAACTGCTTCCTCAGTTCGCTGTGGGTTAATTTACTTCTAAAGATAGCTAAGTCAGGCTTAACTCACAACTGAAAAAAACTGATCCTAAATCTCTACCAAAATTCTGCTTTTTTCGGATTTTTTTTTCGAAATGAAAGTCGAATTTTCGTGAGTTATTGTTCCAAAGGTGAAGTAATGGTTTTGCGCAGGGCTGTCTTGCCAGAGGTTGGTCTCAAATTACCAGCCTCTTCCACCTAAAAAATAAAAAAAAACGACTACTGAAGAAAGGGACAGATAAATCCAAGAATATCTCTTCTTCTTCTCGGCGTAGCCGTTTTGATTTAGCACAAAATTGTAGGTCCTTTCCATTCCTGCAAATTTATTTATTTTTATTGATCCAAGGTAAAACTCAATACGTAAAAAAAAAATGTTGAATGAAATAAGAATGGAAGATATTTCTTGAATTCTAAAAGCTGGATCTTTCAGATATGAATGCATTTACATATTGAAAGGTTTTTATACACAGACAGTGTCTCAAAATCTGCAAAATGAAAGTTTTTTTAGATTCAAAAAGTAGGTACCTTTCAATCTCATTTAGACAAGACGCTAGACCAATTGCAGTATCTTTGCAATATACAAAATATCATATTCCACAACTTACTTAACGTCTTTCCCAAATTTCATTAATATCCTTCCAGCCACTCGAACATGATTGAAGGACATAAATCCAAATGAATATTATGTTTTGGCATTTTTGCTATTTTTCGATTTTAATACAAAAATTTTAACTCATCGGTGAACTTATGACCCTTGCTACGTAATAATACCGTCAGTGGCCTATTTCACCAAATTACAATTACAATCACAAATTTGCACTTGTAAACTACAATTCAAAATTTGTAAACTTAATATCTGTTTCACAAACAACAAATATAATTCCAAAAAATTTGTGAAAAAGAGTAAGAAAAGTAGAGGAAATTGTAGTTGTGATTTACAAATAAAAAAAAATCGGTTTCACCACTTTTTTGCCAGAATTGTAAAAAACAATTCTTTCTCACAAATTTGTGAGAGTCTGCTGAGTAGGTATCAAGCACGTTAATGGCACTATATAGCCTTCAATATTTTCAAAAATACATCAACAAGGACTGTACAAACACGATGGACACATTTGTACACCGTTGATTTAGATATAAAGGGTGTTTTTTAGATGTGTTGTGTTCAATCTGTCAATACTTTTTCGGAGTTAGTCTTTTTGACAGCTGCCACTTGATTTATGCTCAGTTTGGTTTGCCAATTCACAATGAATAGACTTATTCCTGAACAACGTTTGCAAATCGTGCAAATTTATTAGAAACCAAAATAATGGTTCGGTTCGCGCGACGCGTCGCGCGAGTTATATAATCAATGAAGTAGCAATTCTGAATTTCATTTTCAACGGAAATGAAATCTCAAATGTATATAAATACAAACAAATTAAAATGCCAATGATACACTTTTCTCGACGAAAACAAGTGTATCATATTTCGTCTGCACGACGATAAACAAATAACAATATCATCATTCGTCTTCAAGACGAATGATAATGCAATGTTGCAGATTATACTCTGTAAACTTATCTTTTGGTTTTTGTGTGGGCATTTGGCCACACAAGTAGTCGATGGTTCATTTGGAACTATCGATGAGAATTGAAGTCAGTCACGAACAAGAGACGAAAGAAGTAACAGACTAATCCCCCTTCGGTATAATATTCTTGTTATTAAAAAGATAGAAATAAAGAATTAAAAAAATGAAAATAAGAGTCGGTAATTCGAGCAACCATGGATCGGTTTTGCACCACGTTTTTCTAGTGGATAATGTGCATCCTCAGAGAAGCCGTACAGTGCGTACCGAAGACGCTTTTGCTGCTGTGAAGACCCGAATGAGTCCATCCGCCATCGCGCACAACAATTGGAGCTGTCGAAAATTGGGCCTCTCGGCTGGAATTTATTTGAGCCAGTAGCGGCGGCCACTTGCCCGAAATCATTTTCAAAACATAATGGCAGACCCTTATCTTTATAATAGAGCTAAATTCTTGGCCATAACATTAAATTATATGCGTTTTATTTCTTCTTAGAAACCAAATGTCTAAAAAAAACACCCTTTACCATGCATGTCTGAGAGCTCATGATTAAATGTCAACATTTCCATTTTGTGTTAATAAAAACATTTTTCATGTTCATTACCAATCGTGGTTCAATTATTTTTTATTTAGTGTACCCTTATACGGTTTATGTAAAACTTTTCCTTGAAAGCAAATGAATCTGCAAATACGCGACCGATAGATTCTTGAGCTTTTTATCGCAAAATATTCACTTGTATTACCATCGGTACTTAGCCTTCGCAGTAAATACATTTTTAGGTTCGGAAAGATATTTTTATATAAATATTACAAATTGTAAATAAAATTACACATGAACTTTCTTCTGTAAGAATTTTTCTACAACTTAACAAATTTGTAAAATTTTTTCTTTAGTGAAACAGAAACTTATAAAAACACCTGAATTTTCACAAATTTGTACTTGTAAACTACAAACAAAAATTACTCTTGGTGAAACGAAAATAAAGATATTCCCACAAATTTCCCTTTGTAAATTACATCTACAATTTTGTAATACAAACACTTTGTGAAACAGAATAAATCGATTTTTCAACAAAATTTGTACGAAATCGCTTGTAAATTACAATTTGTAAGTTGGTGAAATAGACCACAGCACTTTACGTACATGTGTAGTGGGCATACTTTGCTTGACCGCTTGTTTCATGGTTTTATGCTTATCATTAGGGCAATTGTTTAATAAATGTTTGTACATAAGAATGCTCTAAGTATAAATTTTAGGACCCAGGTGATAGTGGCATATATTTCTCTCAATTTTCAATTCTATATTCAACCCAATTCCTTGGAAAATGTATGCCTGTTTTTTAAGATTTTTTGACGTCAGACAAAGAAGACTTTAATCAGCATCAGTAGAGAACAAAAGCTCAAAGTCTGAATACGATTTTGTTTATTAGCCAGTTTATTTGCATCCGAGCTTCTCTATAGATTTATTTTATTTTCGAATGGATTATGTCTATTTTAAAAAAGAAAGGACATATTATCTATTGTACGATAACTGTCTATCTTGATAGCAACATCAAATTTCTCACTCGAATGTGACTTCAACAATTTTCTGGTCTTCGATTAACGCAGTTAGAGCAGTTTGCTGATACGAAACATAAATATTTATGTTCAACTTACAACGCTTATGTTCTTGTTCTTTTTCCTCAGCGCAAACTGTCACATAAGCTCTTATGTTGAAGATAAACTCTTAAGTTTCATTCCAGCAAATAGCCCTTAATACCAAAAGGGTCGTCATTGCTACATAGGGAGTGGGAAGATGCAAAATGGCAGTGCGAAGCGAACCTACCGACATGTACAGGAGTGATCAGTGTTGCTCTGTTCTGAATTAGCGTTATTTTTGCTTTTGATTTAAATAAAAGTTTGTGTGTTATTTTTTCTTGGAGTTTTTATATTTTTCTATGTACCAACTTGACAGAACTAAGGTTTAGTACTTATTTGAAGAAATCATTTGTTACCAATTTGAGTACTTACAACTGGTATAATAATCAGGGACTAGCTGATTTTGAGGAGTCAGCTAGTACCAAGTCCTAACTAAAACTCGGCACTAAATTGACAGGACTTGGGCCTCGAAATTGTGTAAGGAAATGAGTTGATACCGATTTGAATACCAATTTAAGGAATAGTACCGGTAATAGAATTAGGACTCTTTGAAAAAATTGGCAGTTATCTAGACTTGACACTTGTGCGAAGAAATCCTGCAGTTCAGTGACTTAAGTGCTTACAGACATTTATGACTACTTAGTTTAAAATTATTGACTTTGAAAATTCTAAAAAACTTAAGGTTATGATTTAAAAAAAAAATTGTTAAAGCGAATTTCTAAATTTTATTAAATACTCAATTTCTTTCTGAACTTATTTTGGTATAAATTTAAACAAATTCCTGCTAAAAAAAAAACAATCAAATGATATAACATATAAGAATATACCTCAATCCGCTCTCGCACAGCAAAGCACCAACAAAAAAAATCCAATTCATTATAAAGCCCAATGATTTGAAACTCTTTTTCCCAATGAAAATTATTCAACCTGAACCATTCTTCTACTACGTACATCCAATCTAATATCGCAGTTTTTTTTTTTTTTTTTTAGTATCCAATGTCCAATAATGCGACCATAAAAGGACACAAAAGATTTGATATTTTTGTGGCATTTTCTTAAGATATAGGTGGTATCCAAGTGAATATAATATTTCAATCTCGCATATCTATAGAAGAGAGAAAAGTCCTTTAAAAATACCCAGGACAAACATCACGAACACCCATCAGAGCTGCCTATACAGAAGTGTTCTGGCTCGCTCTGCCAATATAACAAACCTTCCATTCCCATTCCCATTCCCATTCCCATTCCCATTCCCATTCCCATTCCCATCTCAGCCCCCAATTATACTCCTTCCAATACTAAGTATTATTTTGATATCGCAGGCAAACACACAACGACCGGCTTATT